>HG995249.1:10000000-11331250 GCA_905332985.1 Mimas tiliae | reverse complement strand
TGAAGAACAGACAATGCACAGCGATGAGGATTAGTACATCTGTTTTTTTTAAGTTAAACTTATAATAATCTTCTTCACATGACCTTATCCCACTGGCAGAAGGGTCTTTAAGTTTTAACTTCTTTTTAATTTTCTTCTTCCCACTTTTATCCCACTCGCAATAAGGTCGGCGTAACATGTTTTTAACACATGTTACAAATAAGATACATACATACGCACTCACGCCTGTGAGCCCCAACGGGGTAGGCAGAGGTGTAACCAGTAAACCCACTTTTCGCCGAGGGTATCTCCGTCACTTGATGTGATAGGGGGCGAGCCTATAAATAAGATGTTTAACTTATAATTATTAAGCTTTCGTATTTTCGTGACACTGCTTATAGTTTTCAGCTTCCAGATTACCAAGCTATCAAACCCGGGAAATATCTCCGTTTGTCTAAAGACGGTAACTCGTAGAGCTTTTGAAAGGGTCATTGATATTTCATCGGTAAATATGATCAGCTCTCCGCCATTTAGTTTCAATTCAATGAGCTATCTCAAACATTGTAACCGCAGTTCTCTATTATCATAATTAAATAATGGTAAATCTGTATTTAAGACGGATCAGAGGCGCATTATACAAAAAGGGTCATTCTGTATAATACTATATGGATTCCTAGGCTGTAGTAGTAGAGTAGAATTCTTCAAATTAATATTATAATAATATAATATGAACCCTGTATTACACACATCCTGTTGCTGAGCACAGACCTCCTCTACTGTATGAGAGGGATTAGGCCTTAGTCCATTACGCTGGCCTAATACAGATTGGCAGACATCACATACCTTCGAAATTCTTATAGAGAACTTCTGAGGAATGTAGGTTTCCTCAATGATTCTTCATCGTGAAAGTAAGCGTAAGTAATAATGCCTACACACGTAACTTGTACTTACGTAAGTCAGAGGTGTATGCTACTGGGTCTGGTTTCGAACCGGCGACTTTCGTCTCGGCAGTCCGTACCACTCCCCGCTAAGCTATCGCTGCTTTCTTCAAATTATCAAGAATTAAACGTGCCCACAACGAAAAATATTTGTGGACCACAGAAACATTGTTGTCTTGGTGCGGGAATCGAACCGGCAGCCTCTCGCTTCACTGTAGTCTGTACCAGTCGCTGTCAAGTATAGAACGTACAAGAATGGCATCACAATAAGAGTAAATCTTATTAATTTTTAAAAATGATTTTCGGTTTATTTTATGACACAAGATCATAGACAAATTGACATTTCTCCTGATGGTACGCGACATCGTATATGAATGGCAATGGCAGGCAACTGCCCGCCGTTATTAACCGACCAAAAAAAACGAAGAAGATTTTCAAACTGACGCTTTTTTGTATGCATAACCACGCTTAACTTCGCCTAAGTAAGAACCGATTTGGATGATTCTTTAAGTATTAACAAAAATAAAATCGACTTAAAAAAATAAAAAGGTTAAAGTAAAACTAACAACATGAAATTGAAATAGCACCGACTCAACTGTGCTTCGTTAACAGCGAAAGAATTTCTTTTACTATCTATGTGCCCTAAAATTACATTCCTAGACTTCAATTCTGACACGTAATTAGATCTAGCTTCCTGTGAACTGAACTGACGCTTTGACAAAGAGCGATACTTGCTCAGAGAGCGTCTCGGCTGCGCTTATTAGGTATAATGTATTTCAGCACCTCGTCTTAAGTGTCTGTACGTATTTATATGAGTTTGAAATGCATAGAGTTCAATTTCCATTATAATATATACTAGTGCAGTTGTACGCGTATAATTAAATCGGTACTTTATAGAATGTGTATTGTTGTATAAATGCCTCGGTGGAGTAGTTGTAATGCTTACGCGTTACGACTGAGGCTGACGCTGAGGTCTCAGGTTCGATCCCCGGGTCGGGTAAAAGTGATATTGGGTTTTTCTATTACGAAATGCACAGTATCAGCCCGGAATCTGGAATTTGTGCCCGATATTGCGATAGGCTCGCCCCCTATCACATCAAGGGACGGAGATGCGCTCGGCGGAAAGTGGGTGTACTGGTTATACCACTGCCTACTCCTTTGGGGATTACAGGCGTGAGTGCGTATGTATGTATGTATATATATTTCCGCCTCGATCAAGACATAATCTGTTTAATTTTTTATGTGCTGAAGACGGCTAATGCGCATGTAGTTCACCTGATTATAAGTGATTTCTCTCACCCAAGAACATTGATGCGTGACTGACCTTAATGGTAAGGGATTGGAAAGCGGAGGGGTTTGGGCCTCCGGATATCTCACTCACCGTACGAAACGCAACAGCAAGCTGCTGATTCACGTCGGTATTTTGTGGGACAGTGGTAACAATTCGGTCGAGTTTGCCCATTCATGCTGTAGACATACCTCTGTCTACAATGTGGCTCTACCACTTTTGGTTCTAGGGAATTTTCTTATAACGAATGATCGTCTTTCGTTTTTATCTTAAAAAAGTTATTCATATAATATGGCATTTATAATGCTGTTTAGCTTAATTTGAAAACGTGTTTAGCTGCGTCATTAGTCATGATATTCAAAAGCTTCTACATTTTTAAAGGTAGTAGTAGGTCCCTCGTATGCAAGAGGCCGGCTGGGTTGGTGCACCGCTTTGTTTATTTCTGCCGCCAAGCAACAGTGTGTAAGCACTTTTGTGTTCCGGTGTGAAGGACATTGAAGCCAGTGTAATTACTGGGCATTATGAGACTTAACACCTTATGTCTCGGGGTGACGAGCGCAGTCCAGTGTAATGCAGTGCTTTGTTATTTAAAGTTCTGTGTGGCGTTGCTTTTGTTTATGAGCAGGCGTGGTGCTTACCATCAGGCCAGCGACCTGCTCGTCTCATCATGCAAGCTAATAATAAAACAAATTAATAAATATGCATAATTAACAACACAATTCGAATATATATTTAACTTATTACGAATGTGACATTATACCAACTATCTATCGAATGGATTTGAACTAAATTTGGCAGAAAGGTAGACCATGCGCTGAACAAAACATAGGAGCTTTTTCTATCCTGAAAGTACGTTCCAGTAAAAACAATTTTAACGTTCTTTTAAATTGACGGAAAAAATATTCCTCGTGAGCAAACGCTAGTCTGAAATAAATACAGCGGCGCGGCGATCTTACTCTGTCAAACAATTCGCTTCATGGAAAAACAACAATCGACATAACAAGAATATATTAGACTTATGTCGTGCGCTACCTATTTCCTGATTACATTTACATCAGCCATTATAAAATGATTCACTTTCTCTTTGAATCTACTCCAGAGAGTCATAGTCGCAGGTGTCACGGGAAGTTGGACGGGTAAGCTATCCTTTAGCTAACTTCGTTTTAAATTTAGTGCAGCAGAACGCATGCGCAGCATGACACGAGTACCGCGTACGCATCTTCGGCATTCCGGTTTTGTGTTACGATATTTTATTTAATTGACAAGTCAATGAACTAACGGCATAAAAAATAACAGTGCACCTTTTTATAAATATTTTTAAACGAAATATACTTTTTGTGAAATTATATAACTACAATCGATTGTATTTGAAAAAAAAATGTGGCAAATTATTTAAATAAAACATTAAATTCACTAAACTCTTATTTTTTCTAAAAATAAATTATATGTGAATATTATAAAGAAAAACGTGGAGAAGTCGAAAAATTGTCAGTTGACATGAATAGTTTTATTTATCGTATATTAATATGCATTGTGGCACAGGGTGCATTTCAAGAACTCAAGTTGTATGGATCGCCAACACAAGCTGAGGTGCAATGTGTCAACACTTTTGAGGTAAGTTTTTAAAAAGATTTTTATGACTAGTTTTACATAGAAACTGTATAAAGGTACATAGGTAAGTTTTTTTTTCTAAATAATTAAATTACATATTTCAATACTCTATAATTTTAGAATACAGTTTTGAGGCTTAAAGGGATATTTAATTCACAAATATAAACAATACCTATTTTACTTGAATATAAATTATTGCCATACTTTATTACATTGGCAACAACACCAACATCTTAAAATGTTAACTTTAATAATATTCTCAAAATAATAGAATATACATTTTCAAAACATGTCAGAAAGCAATTTTTTTTTTATTTCTCTAAACATATTTCTAATTTGACTTAATACAGTATATTTTTTCCAAAAAAATATTGAAATAATTATTATCAATCATTTCTTTCTTAACATAATTAGAAGAACTTAGACAATGTATTATTAGCATACATAGCTTATACACTATGTAAATCAACATTAAAAATGACACATAAATAAGGATTTTGAACGTTTTGACAGGAAATTGGTAAAGACGGCGACAGCGATGAGATTGACATTGACAATTTCTTGGTGATTACAAAACAATTTATACGTTTTATGTACGCTTAACTACACTAACGGTTTGTGGTGTCTGAGATAACGTTCACGGTACTAACCAATACGACTAAGGACAGGGTGTAATGTGTTCAGATTGTGTTCACATAACAGGGTAGTTGACTAGATTTTTTTTATTTTTTAAATAAATAAGTTACATTAATCAAAATCTATTGCAGAGAAAATTAACAAATCGGAATAAAAATAAATAAGTTAGAAGCCATTCAAATCCTGTAGAAGGGGTAATTGTCAAATGACAGACGACGCAAACTTTGACGTCACTGTGTAAAATATTCATTATGGTGCACGCGTGCAAGCGAGATAGTGAGATATCCCTACTACGCACCCACTTTTCCTCATACCAACATTTAAAGTCATAACTGCGGGCACATTTAATGAAAGGGTTTCTTTTGCGTATCATTTTCTGTTGCTTATAAATTCATGTATAAAATTCAATATAGGAAACTACCCTATTATATACAAAATTTTACAGAAAGGTGTGTGTTACTCACCGTGTTTATATATACCAGATCTTATTCAAATCTAGACATCATGACACACTTTAATTACTTGTTTATTACGATCGATAATATCGATCACATCACTATTAAGTGAAGTGCGTGGGCGAGAATAACAATGAGACAAAAGTTTAGCTGTTTATTATTTAGTGGTGTTGTTGTTTGAAGTTGTAAGACGAATAAAGGCATTTTACTCATTCGATAAAAAATTAAATGCTTTATTAATGTCTAGTACAATGCAATCGTGTTTTGGTACTAGAAGGGGTGAAACACTTTGGACACATCATTGGACATTGATGATTAACACCTTTCTGTAAAATGTTGTATACACGATGTTCTTCGAGCCTTCTTTGATCTTATAAATTTATATACACAATGTGTGTTTAAATTCGATCCGCCAAATAATTCATTACACTGCCAATTGATTTTATTTTACAAACCCCATCAAACTAAATGTAAAGGCAGAATTAAATGAAAAGTACCAGGTTGACATATTATGCTTCATCATGTGTTTTGACAGTGTAACTTTGTATCTGTCTATAACTTTATATCTTATATTAAATAACATTTACTTGATCATTTTGAAACCATCCCTAAATCTATTTATTATATGAGTTGAGGTAAATGCTTACTTACACCCTGTCCAAAATGTCATATCGCACAGAATCAAGCATAAACATGTGATGTCATTAAACTTAGTATTAATGTGTATGCACTAACACGGTGTGCTCAGCTTAAATCACAACTTACAGATTGCAATATTTTTATTTCGTGTGCAAGGGTTTTTAAACACACTATAATGTTTATGTTTCGGTAATAATATTAACAATAATTAGGAATAACACTTATAATATTTACGGTTAGGATTCTCAACATAAGTGTATACAAAACAAAACAAATCTAAATATTAGATCAACGTGCGAAGCGTCATTCGACTAAGGCCTTTAATAGCCTTTATACATTTTCAGTAGCTTAAAGCCTCATTTACATGACAAGAATTTATCGTACAATACACGAGAAAATATAGCATAAAACTATTACTTGCATGGCTATGTGATGCAATTTGAGAACAAAAATCGTATAATACAGCCTCGTAAGTATCAGTTCTCGCCTATGTGTAAATGGGACTTGAGTCTGATTCACGCCATGTAACATCATATAGAACATCGAAGATGTTCCATTGTAGATTTTTTATTTTTTCATATTCAATATTTAAGCGTCGTTACATACACTTGATAATGAGTCTTTATGTGCCGGATCTTACCAAAATCTAGACATTCTAAATAATTCTAAAATTTCACGCTAATTTTAATCACTGCGAAATACGGAACACTAAACGTTGCTGAAATTTGATCACACCTTTATGTAACATGTTGTATAAAAATAAAATAAAATTGAGCATCGTCGGCATTGAGCATTGTATATATTACAGAATAGCCTTTCTATATCTATCTTCTATTGCTTAACCTATTCATCCTGAAATATATCAAAACGATAAATTTCTAGAATTTTAATAATCTCGTTACTAAACGCTCACAAGTAAGGCTTTTCAAATAATTCTCGAATTATAAGTAACATAGATTTGCAACTAGAGCATCCACGATTCGCCGAGCTTATTCCCATCCCATGATGTGATAAGAGGTGAACTTATCGCATAACATAGTGTTAGTTGGGTTAGCGTGGTTGCTATCCAGTCCTCGTAAAAAACATAGTTGCACGTTCAGGCGAGTCGCGTCCCTCAGCCAATGTATATCCAGTAACTTCAGGACGGCATAATTCTGACGATCGTCGAGGGACACAATGTCCCCTGGCAGTCGTCATTATTTTTGGACTGCATTTTACTTAACATTAGGTCTAGGTTAGTCACTACCAAGTCAGGCCAAAACTCATGTGAAATATTTAATATATTATAAACGCTACATAATCCATATAAATAAATACGCCCAACAGTCACACACATAGTCCTGACCCCACACTAGGTAAACCTGTATCGTGGGTATTAAGAACTACGAGGGACTTGCGGTCCCACAACACCCAAACCAGAGACAAATATTTGTGAATCAGATAAACATTTGTCTAGGTGCGGGAATCCAACCCACGGCCTCATGTTTCGCAACCGGCTACTCGCCCGCTGCGCCACGGAGGTAGATAGATAACACTTTAGTGTACACCATGCAGAATATTACAGTAAACAAAACAATAATTAATAAATGTAACAACAGGCGATCTTATCGCTAATAGCGATCTCTACCAGTCAATCTTTATATTTAGTTCACCCTGGATCATTCCCATCAAAGGTCAGCGACCGATCTCAGTAATAAGAGGTTCAATAATCCTATGATTGAGCCATTGTCTTGGTAAACAAAGATAACTTTAATTGGAGCTTAAGATAAGGCAATGTTCGTTTCGCGGCCGGCACAATAAAACAAATGGTCCGCGAAATTGACGCAAAATTAAAAATGAGCCTGCACAAATACCCGACTTTAATTGGCCCGAATTGATGGCTTTGATAGCTTCTATGCGCTGTTGCAGTTGTAACAAGACTGCAAGTACATCTACACTAATATTATAAAGAGAGAAAGATTTGTATTTTTGTATGAAACAAATAAACTTAAAAACTACTGGAACGATTTCAAAAAATATTTTGGCGTTAGAAAGCTACATTATCACATATAATATAGGCTACTTTTTATCCCCGGAAAGGCCGTTCACGCGGGCGGAGCCGCGAGCAAAGGCTAGTAGTATTATTAGTATTCTATATAAATGCTTGAGTGCGTATAACGATAGTGTTGAGCTACTTTTGACAGTGGTATTCAGCGAGTTTTTTTCATTTCAATCATTCTTACACTTTTGCCTACCCATAAACAGAAGCAACACCATGAGAACTTATGAAGGACGAATTATGAAGGACTGCGTGAAACTGAACTGCGCTCGTCACCCTGAGACATAAGGTGTTAAGTCTTATAATGCCCAATAATCTCACTAACTTCAATGTCCTTCAAAGCGAAACCCAACAGGGTTTACACACTGCTGCTTGACGGCAGAAATAGACAAAGTGGTGATACCTAACCAGACAGCCTCTCGCATACGAGGAAACTATCACCTAGTAACTTATTTTGTTGATTGCACATAATAAATAATAATACACCCAACAGTCACACATATAGTCCTGAACCCACACTAGGTAAACCTGTATCGTGGGTATCAGGAACTACGAGGGACTTCCAGTCCCACAACACCCAGACCCGAAACAAATATTTGTGGATCACACAAACATTTGTCTCGGTGTGGGGATCGAACCCACGGCCTCTCGCTTCGCAGTCGGTTACTCACCGACTGCGCCACGGAGCTGTCAAAACTACAATGTAACGTAACGAGCGGTACAAGAGGTATTTAGCTTAAACTAAGGACTTAAACTAAGATAATTATAACTCTGGTTTAATTTAAGCTATATATACATACGCACTCACGCCTGTAATCCCCGAAGGGGTAGGCAGAGGTGTAACCAGTACACCCACATTTCGCCGAGCGTATTTCCGTCCCTTATGTGATAGGTGGCGAGCCAAACGCCATACCGGTCACAAATTCCAGACTCCGGGCTGATACTGAACATTTCGTAATAGAAAAACCCAATACCACTTACCCGACCCGGGATCGAATCCGAGACCTCAGTGTTGACCTCAATCGTAACGCGTACGTATTACAACTGCGCCACCGAGGCAGTAATAATACTCATCTAAAGGATTTAGATATAACCTTTAGCTACTTAGTAGATATGTACATCAAGTTCATACTCAAATATTCGCATCAATTGCTTCATTAGTGGATATACCTCTAAGAAACTGCGGCTTTATCGCTAACATATGTTAATCTAGCAAGTTATGTATTCCCCGGCACCCGAATTTAAATGAAGGCAAAAAGCACACGAGCGTTGCGTCAATTCGAAATACTTCTTGTTGTTATAAAAGTGGTTATTCTTGTTTCAATTGCTTCTTGGTCGTTTTATCAAGATTTCATGCTTTGAATGTCCTTTGGAACCGTCCAAAGGACATTCAGAATATATTATGTTGATGTTGTTCGTAATACTCGTAATAGCCAGCCGCCGTGGCGCAGTGAGTGAGCGGCTGCGAAGCGAGAGGTCGTAGGTTCGATTCCCGCACCAACACAAAACTTGATCTGGGTGTTGTGGGACCGCAAGTCCCTCGTAGTTCCTGATACCCACGATACAGGTTAGCCCAGTGTGGGGTCAGGACTATGTGTATGACTTTTGGGTGTATTTATTTATTTTTGTAACAATCAAAAATTGAGTTTTACTTAAAAAAAAATCTTGAATCGTAATGGGGTCGGCGCAACATGCTTTTTTACACAAGTTACAGAAGATTTGGCCGGCCGCCTGCCTGAAGTAAACCTCTCTGGGGAGAAAACACCTAGACCCGGAACAAATATTTGTGGATCACATAAACATTTGTCTCATTGCGGGAATTGAACCCACGGCCACGCTTACTGTGTGCAATGATAGCTAGTATATTTGGAAAGAAGTTATCAACCTAATTCTAACGTTTCAAATCGTAGTCGGATATTCGAATCAGATAATTTGGCCTCCTTCTCTCAAGTGAATTTAGTCATAACAACGTTTGATTCAAATGATAATACCTTCCAAAACAACGATAGCATGCGAGCGCAAACAGTTACGGCTCTCGTATATTGTAAACAAACTTGCTAACAGGAACATCGGATTGCAATCAGATTGACTGTGCTCATATTGCTTTCGGAAGCGGTAAAATGCATAGTACGAGTACACACGCACTCACGTCTGTAATCCCCGAAGGGGTAGGCAGAGGTGTAACCAATACATCCACATTACGCCGAACTTATTTGCGTCCCATGATGTGATGGGGGCGAGCCTATTTACCCACCGGGTACAATTCCAGACTCCGGGCTGATGCTGAGCATTTTGTAATAGTAAAAGCCAATATCAGTTTTACCCGACTCAGGGATCGAACCCTAAGCCTCAGCACAGCGTACGCGTACACATTACAACGGCGCCACCGAGACAGTAAAATGCATAGTAAAAATATTATTAACATTAGCTCACGCCTGAGTGCCCGAAGGGGTAGGTACGTGATGATTTATATAATTGGAGTAAATAAAACGTGCCGAAACTTGAACTGTTAAATTGCAAAGACAAATAAAACCCATAGAAGTTAAAGTGAAAAAAATAATAATGTTGAGTCGGTGCTATTGCAATTTAAATGGTCAATAGGTAGAAAGATTTTTATTATTAGGTTTTAGAGTCGGTCTAATATTTATAAAAAAAAAAACATTTTTAGTGAAAAAATAATCAAAGTATTAGTGGGCCACATCCAAGGGAATTAATTATAAATGGGCCACCAACATCTTAGGCCCAAAGCCAACCTTACCTGCACTTGGTACACTCTGCTGATTAACGGACGAGGCAATGACGAAATAATTATGCAAATCCGACATTATTTAGTGGAGTTATGCGTCGAATTCTGAACCTCCCTATGGTTAGACTCGCCCCTTATCACATCATGGGACGGAGATACGCTTGGCGAAATGTAGGTGTACTAGTTACGCTTTTTTTATTTGCGTTAATGACGATACGAGCAGATCGCTCGCCTGATGTTAAACGTCACGCCTGCCCATAAACAGAAGCAATGTCACACAGAGCTCTGGATTACAGAACACTGCATGGCATTGAACTGCGCTCGTCATCTCGAGACATAAGATGTTAAGTCGCATAATGCCCAGTAATTTCACTGACTTCAATGTCGTTCAAACCGAAACACAACAGTGCTTACACATTATTGCTTGGCGGCAGAAATAGACAAAGCAGTGGTACCAAGCCAGACGGCCTCTCACATACGAGGACCTACCACCTTGTAAACTTCTGTCTACCCCTTCGTGGATTATGGGCGTGAGTGCGTATGTATGTCCTTTCATCCGCTTCCGCTCAGATTCAAGTCGCAGACTAAAGGAGTCGATGTCACATTGTCAAGTGTATTGGCAACAAGCTTGTCGTGTTTACTTTCCGTATTACATTTCGACTTTAGACGAACTATGTCGATTTAGGTAGCTGCTATACAAAATTCACCGTAGAAGTACAAAGGAGAAGTCTCAACATTCTCACATCCTACCGGTATTGTAGTAGAAATATAAACTGATCAAATGTGAATCAGACTAACTCGAACACTTGAATAAGTCGGCCACCCATATACGAGTATTGCGCCAAACAGACAGCCTCTGTGGCGTAGTGGGCGAGTAGCCGGCTGCGAAGTGTGAGGCCGTGGGTTCGATTCCCGCACGGAGACAAATGTTTGTGTGACCCACAAATATTTGTTTCGAGTCTGGGTGTTGTGGGACCGCAAGTCCCTCGTAGTTCCTGATACCCACGATACAGGTTTACCTAGTGTGGGGTCAGGACTATGTGTGTGACTGTTGGGTGTATTTATATTTATTTATAAACCCAACCTCACATACATGTGGTACACTCTGCTGATTAACGAACGAGGCAATGGCGAGACTGCCTCGGTGGTGCACTTGTAATGCGTACGCGTTACGATTGAGGCCAACGCTGAGGACTCGGGTTCGATCCCCGGGTCGGGTAAAGTCGTATTAGGTTTTTCTATTACGAAATGCTCAGTATCAGCCCGGTGACTGGAATTTGTGCCAGGTATGGCGATAGGCTCGCCCCCTATCACATCGTGGGACGGAGATACGCTTGGCAAAATGTGGGTGTACTGGTTACACCTCTGCCTACCCCTTCGTGGATTACAGGCGTGAGTGCGTATGTATGCAATGGCGAAACTTGTTTTCCGTTGCGGGTGGTGAGGATCAGACGGCGGGTATATAATACCAAATACCGTCAATCTATGGTATGAGAAGGCGAACACTGGCGCTGGGATAATTCCAGACAGAAAGAAGATTATTTGTCAGTATATTCTCTCAAAATCCGCATTGCGTCATCAAGCTTCCCATATAAGCCTCGGTACGCATATCGTAATGATAAGAAATATGGCTGATGACTATACTCCAGATATAAACTAATCTGGATAATTTATTCCAGCTATTCCGAACAGCTGAACTTACCCTAACTTTTCGCTTTTGATTCAGTAATCAAACATACGATATATCTCCCCCAACATTCATAAGAACAAACTTCCCGTGAGCCTTTGTTCACGGGTCGGGCAAACACTCATGACTCGCTATCGTGCGCTAACGACTCTCGTGTTTGTAGAATAAGTATTACCGTACAGAGGAGCACGAAATTTTATTGGATAATTGCCCGTGTCGTATGGACCAAATAATTCATCTATACAAATAAATAAAATTGAAGTGTCTGTTTGTAATATTAAAATAACCACTTTTTACTACATGCATATGAATGTATATACGGTACATATACCAAAATATCATTTTTTACCATTTTTGTCTGTCTGCCTGTTTGTTCCGGCTAATCTCTGGAACGGCTGGACCGATTTTGACGGGACTTTCACAGCGAGATAGCTGATGTAATAAGGAGTATCTTAGCTACTTTTTTATCTCGGAAAATGACATTCACGCGGGCGGAGCCGCGTGCAAAAGCTAGTTCCTATATAAAAACTTTGCAAACCCTTTCTCTCTCTTATTAGGAGTTATATTTCAAGAAATCCATTCTCAAGTGATGCCTACAATGTGAAATGAATACCCTCTCCAAACTCTAGAATTTCTATTCTTAACTATTTGGGCTTTGCGATGATGAGTAAGCCAGGATTTTGCATTTTTATGTCAGTCTCACTATCTCTTTGTTGGGCAAACTCTTTCCTCATTAGTCCATACTAATTATCTTCTGGATCCCATCATAAGAGTCCAATGCAGGGTCTCGGGTTCGATTCCCGGGTCGGGTAAAGTGGTATTGGGTTTTTCTATTACGAAATGCTCAGTATCAGCCCGGAGTCTGGAATTTGTGCCCGGTATGGCGATAGGCTCGCCCCCTATCACATTGTGGGACGGAGATACGCTCGGCGAAATGTGGGTGTACTGGTTACACCTCTGCCTACCCCTTCGGGGATTACAGGCGTGAGTGCGTATATGTATTTCCAATGTATTGTGTAACTGTCGATGGTGTGTCATGATTAAATAAATAAATAAATGATCATTCCCCTATAGTAGTCCCCTTTATGAGTGGTAGAGCCACGCTGTAGACCCTTGTCTACAGCATGTGTGGGCCGGCTCGTCCGGGTCATTACCACTGTCTCACAGAAAACCGGCGTAAAGTAGCAGTTTCCTGCTGTCTGAGATATCCGGAGGCCCAAACCCCCTCCCCTTCCCAATCCCTTAATTATCCCTTGAAGGTCGGCAACGTACCCATGATTCTTTTGGTATTGTGGGTGTATATGGGCGGTGGCGATCACTTACCATCAGGTGACCCACTTGCTCGTTTGCCGGCCTATGCCATAAAAAAATAGTCATCGTTATGTTTATCATATTAATAATATGCGTGAAAAAACTATTCTAGTTTGAAGTAATGAAATTTATTTGAATGCTCTGTCCACCCATATACACACCGGTTTTTATTAGACATCGATTTTCTGTCTAGCTATCTGTAACTAACTAAATAGTGATTATTGTACACATAGCTTAAAATTCTCAGACAGAATCATTTAGGTAAAATTGATGGGAAAATACGCTCAACTGATAAAAACTTCTATTGTTAGAGTTTTCATCCGTCAAAATACGTATAAAATATATTATATCTGATTTAAGTCACATACGTTTTAAAAATGTGTTTTTTTATTTGACTGTTATCTCATTGCATCATTCAGAATGTATTATCGATATAATTTTATACATATTAATTTTGATACGATAATATGATTTATGATGTTTAATATATAAAGTTGAATATATTTAAGTAGTCATCGATTAGGTGTTGTTATAGATTTTAAGTGCGTAATCCGTTTATGAAAATTCAAAATTACTATTTTGTACTTTCTGTATGGAAAATTGCATACAGCTTTCAAAACCTAATATAAAAGAGAAATAAAGTAAACTGCTACGTTTGTAGCAGATTTTTATGACAAGTATGTAACTAGGTTTATCATTTTTAATAATCTATACTAATATTATAAAGAGGAAAGATTTGTATTTTTGTATGTAATGAATAAATTTAAAAACTACTAGACCGATTTCAAAAATTATTTTGCCGTTAGAAAGCTACATTATCACTGAGTAACATAGGCTACTTTTTATCCCGGGAAAGGCCGTTCACGCGGGCGGAGCCGCGAGCAAAGGCATTAATAAAAATAGCGAACACTTTCGTTTGTGGCAGTACGTGACATAATAGCGAATACACTTCTTGCTTGTCAGTCGTCACCTTGCCCTAACAACTCTGGTTTGTGTACGTAACGTTGATTGGATATATGATAACGTACTTTTTTAGACTGCCTCGGTGCGCAGTTGTAATACGTATGCGTTACGACAACTGTGTTGAAGTCTTAGGGTCGGTCCCCGGGCCGGGTAAAAATATTAGGTTTGTCTATTACGAAATGCTCAGGGTCCGAAGTTGGGAATTGTGCCCGTTATGGCGATAGGCTCGCCCCTCATGGGACGGAAATAAGATCGGCGAAATGTGGGTGTTCTGGGTACACCTCTACCTACCACTTCGGGGATTACAGACAGGTGCGTATGTATGTATGATAACTTATTTGTTTCGTACAAAAAAATTAAACGGTCTTTACAATTTTTTTTCTTAAATATAGGCTGTAAATCTTGGAAGCAATTTATTTTTACGTCTCAGGTAATATGAAATTTACGTACAGTTTTGTACCAATAAAATACCATCCAATAACAATAAAATATATTGAAAAGTTTTCGCAAGTCACTTCGTTGAAGTTCACTAACCGCGACCGCATCCCGTTCGAGTTAGCCTAAGTGAAGTTACACTCACTCAGCCACTGTATATAATTCAAATAATTTTCAGCAACTTACTCGGATTTAGTTTGATCTGTTTAATAAACTATGGACCTATATTAGGTCCAAAATATAGTAATAGTGGGTAAAACTTTTTTAATGCCTGTGTTCATTTTACTTCATTATTTATCAGATAAACCTTAAGTAGTGGATTGATAAATTACTTTGTTTTTTTTTTTATTTGGCGTTATCACGGCTTAATGAAAGGGTCCGCCTTCTCAACATAATTTGTAACGTTTATTACGTGTCTGTTTGAACCCACAACCCGCAACGGGAACCAATTTTTGCCATTGCCTCGTCCGTTACTCAGCAGAGTGCACCACGTGCATGCGAGAATGGATTTGGGCCTAAGATATTGGTGACCCACTTACACTCCAAATTAGATAAATTACTGTAAGTATTTATTACTTCTTTTAAAAATATTAAGGGTCGATTGGCACACTCTGCTCATTAAAGCACGAGGCAATGGCGACACTTGTTTCTCGTTGTGGGTTGTGGGGGTCAGACGACGGGTAGCACCACATAACACCAAATCCACCATCAAATGGAAATGGAAACTGATGATGGAAATTAGTTATTTCCTAACTTAAACGCCTATAGTATGACAGTTAATTGCATAGAAAGTTAAAGACTTGGACATTTTATTAGACACTAAACTTACACCAGTCATTTGACAATATTCAAAATAAGTATATCAATTTGATAAGTATCAAAATACCTATTCTTCATTATTGTCTTGACATTTTAATTTAACACGTATCTAATTATATATAAACAACTGTCACTAATATACTAATAAATAAGCTTTTACTAAATATAATTTATACAATAAAAATCGTCAAAACTTAATTTTGGTATTAGTCCACAATTCGGTTTATTTACTATAACATTTGGTTATTATAATATAATCATAATATTATTTACTACACTCGTAATACTGCAAAACAGGCGCCTAATTAATCACTCACAATAATATAACTTTAATGCAACCTTACGTCGGTTCTATAACAAATGCACGAGCACCTAACCCTATGTTTACCTTTAGCACATCAGGGTCCCTGTGTAATTTATTATTGAATGCAGGTCGACCAGGAAGAAGGGGACTCCGAGGGCTCGGGGAGATACGGGACCATGCCACCCTTCCCGCCCCCACCGCCCGGATTAGACGGTACGATTAACTCTCCTAAGCAATTTATCATACAATTAATAGAAGAGTGATACTATACAACATGCCAGCTCTGAGCTAGAGTATTTTTTTCCATCTTGTTAACTATCTAAATACCAGCTGCCCCGCGTGGTTTCACAAAATAGGCAAAATAGGTATCATTGATAGTTACGGTTCAAATATTGACGGTAGGGGATGTGAATAATATGCGACAAATCTAAAAATAATAATAAGTAAACCGATTGCAGCGCCACCTAGCCGGTCCTATTGTGAATTTAAACCATCCAGGAACCCACTCAAACACACACACAAAATCATTATCTAAATTGGTCCAGCCGTTTAGGAGTTTTTGCGAGACTAACGCACGGCAATTATTATCATGAGCAGAGAGCAGCATTCAATAAGCAATTTCAGTGATTTAATTGTATATGTTTAATATAAATATATTATACCAATTTCAGGTTATCCACTACGACTTCGAGGAGAAAAAGGAGATCGTGGGACAAGGGCAAGATATTTTTATATACTGAAATCTATAATTATATGAATTATATTATTAATTTATGTAATGTTTTTACATATTTTTTTAAATATCAAAATATTAAACAACCTTATTTAGATCTCTCTAATAGGTAGCAAAAACACAATAGGTTCGACGGACAGTTTAAAAATATAATTTAATGTTGTGAATTGTAATTAATTTTTTATCATCTACCATTGACAAATTAAGATGAAGTAGCAAAAACCAAACATTAAAAAGCAGCCTACATAATATTGTATTTTGCTGACATGCTTTTGCTGCTTGCAAAATATAATTTCCTTCGTTTGCCTCTCTAGGCAAGCTTGTATAGAGGAAATCCGCAAAACATATTATTGACTGTTATTATAAAAAACATATATAGAAAATGGGCGTTTAGCTAAACTAACGTGTATTTGGTGTAGCATAACTGGAACGTTTTCACACAAAGCTCGGAACTGCATTGTTTCGATATTCGATTTATGGCTCTCGCGACCAAAATCACACGGGCAGTTTATACAATTACGACACGACACCGGGACGACAGATTTATGTTGATTATTGTTGTATATACAAGTTATGTAATTAATGCAATGAATATCGAGTTATGGCTCTTTATGGTATATTTACATACATCTATGGTATCCGTGTGCTGTTAGTTGGCAATGACTGGTTATTCTGGATATAAGGGAAACACTCCAGAAGACGAAGACAGATGGTAGTACTTTTATTTTTTAATAGCACAGGCCGGGGGACGAGCAAGTGTGGTAAATGATCTCCACCGCCTATGTACACCCATAATACCAAAAGAATCATGGCCGCCTTGCGGACTTTAAAGGAAGGAAGGGATAATTATGGGATTGGAAAGGGGAGGGGGATTTGGGCCTCCGGATATCTCACTCACAAACTGTCTACAGCGGGAGTCTACCACTCATGAAATGATTACCGGTGATTAAAGAAAATATCGGTTCATGTGGTACAACCACGGTGTGGAGTGTTATGTCTACATTATGAATGGACCGGCTCCCCCGGATTATTACCACTGTTATACAGAAACACCTTTCCTCGTACTTGAATTTGTCAGCTGTGTATTATAATTCAGTAATACTTATATCTTAAGTACTATCATTAGATAAGTTCATCTTTAATTGCGCAACTCATTAGCAAATACCAAATATCAAATCCGTCAAACCATTTTTGTCACGTGTAGTGTAAAGGGCACTCAAAGCCCACTCGCTGTGATATAGAGCTGTTATAGCGCACTTAACACTGTCTGTTGATCACTATGGGTGGTTTGGGCCCCCATATACAGTATAGCCTCCATCAGACTGCACTTAAAACTTTAAGCGTGCTTCAACGTTAATTGAACTTTTGTCAGTGTTTTTGTTTTTTGATCGAATAGTTTTCAAGTTGCCGGGCTATAAAATTCGAAATTGAAAAGATATTCACGTAAATTGTCCTTGATATATTTAATCATTAAATTGCTACTATCGCCTCAAAACATGTTGGTATAGTTCTGAAGAAGAGAGCGCATTGCCGACCTTAAAGGAAAGGGATTGGGACGGGGAGGGGTATTTGAGCCTCCGGATATCTTACTCACCGTATGAAACACAGCAGCAAGCTAGTGTTAACGACCCGGACGAGCCGGCCCGTTCATGTTGTAGACAAAACTATCTACAGCGTGGCTCTATTACTCAAGATTAATATATAAAATATTATGCATAATATTCTTAGCTATTACTTAATTTAATAAGAAATATATATTTTCCTTTAACTGTGGTTTCGTCTTAAATGAATTTAACTTTTTATCTACACGTGTTTAGAATCTTATTTACCAATAATGATTGAGCGACTCTATCTTTATTAATGGAACTGAATAAATCTTGGAGTATCAAAATGGACTGTTCCGTCGAGCGATTAATAAAGGACACAGTTCAATATTAAAATATTAAAACACCGAACAAAATTGTGACAGAATACGGGTTGCATTTAAAATTATAAAACTAAAGTGCCCATTTTGCAGAGTTTCTTCGCGAAATGCTTTCTCAGTGAAATGTCGTAGTTAATAATGAATTTATTGCGAGCCATTTGAAATTACATAACAATTTATAAATGTCAGGTTTTGTTAATTACTTGTCATATTGTATTCTATATAATACAGGATGATTTGTCAAACAATGGACGTGACCTAAGGGTGTTTTCTTCCTGTAAAATTTACAACTTTCTTCAAGAAATTCCATAGAAAAAATGAATCAAATGATTGAATTTTGTTTGAAAAATCGATTTATATTTCACCGATTTTTTTTATTAGAAAGATGTTAAATTTTATGGGCAAAACACAATCTTAGCTCACTTTCATCGTCTTACAAATCACTAAATATAATCTGTTGAACTTGGATATGTTAACTCAAAATATATTCTATTTATGATCCTGTCGGTTTCAAATATACAAAATAAAGTTCTTCTCTCATATTTTTAAAGATAACCCATTCCACTCATAGCATCTTCGCATCCAGGAGATGTTTTTAGTACCAATGAAGTCAGTTAATGAAGACTAGAAAAGTATTTTTTTTTTGTATAGCAACAAAAAATAATAATTAGAAACAGTTCAATTATAATTTCCTTCAGCTATTGTCTTTAGAAAAACAACATAATAATTTATAATTAATAACATAGTATAAAATATTAATTGATTAATGTTAATGTTGATTGCAAGGTATACAATATGTATTTATTACAGGGGCCACCTGGGGAATCAATTAGGGGTCCTCCAGGTCCTCCAGGTCCTCCCGGACCACCTGGACAACCTGGAACTGCAATTGCCGAAGTCGCTGGATCAGGAGATGAAGTAAGTACAAATTCTCTGCATAAACATCAATAGTGTTAAAAATAAAATCTTCTTCCACCTGTGCTTATCCCACTCGCAGTGGGGTGCAACATGCTTTTTAATATCCACTTTTACATTTTATTCAGTAGCTGTAGTGCGAGCCTTTTTGAAGGCTGTCACGTCACATAGTAGAAATATGTAAGAAGCTGCATACAATAAGTTTCCAATACAATCTGCTAGGGTCACTGTACCGTTTGCAGATAAACATATTTTTGTAAATACCTCTCTATTTTCGTCGGTTAAAAAGAAAATATATCTCGACTGATATATGTATAAGTAAACAAGACACCGCGACGCAGACTAAACGGCGAAACATTCACCCGAGCATCAGTACTATACAACATCATGGTGAAGTCTAGTCTAGACCACATGGCTCTCATTTAGCTTGCGGGCATCACCTGCCTCAACTGTAAACAGAACTTCAGACTTTGCATATAGTGCTCAGGTTAGCGATTTTATTTAAATATTCACATCACGCTAGGCCTCGATTACATTTGTAAATTTTACTTACGGACTGTTTTAAAGCATATGCTGGCAAACTAGCAACCGGGTCACCTGATAGCAAAGTTCGCTGCCCTTGAACGCCTACAATGCCAAAAGAATCTTGGATGTGTTGCAAACCTAAAGAAAAGGGATAATTAAGGGATTGGGAACGGGAAGGAGATTTGGGCCTCCGGATATCTCACTCACCGTACGAAACGCAACAGCTGCTACTTTACGTCGGTATTCTGTGAGACAGTGGTAACGACCCGGTCGAGCCGGTCCTTCGTGATGTAGACAAAACTTTCTGCAGCGTGGCTCTACCACTCTATCACCAGATCTGACATTGTTATATTGTACGTAATATAAAGAATTTTACAGTTAGCTTTTAATTTTGTTTACATTAATAATTTCTGCGTAAGCCAACTTACTATTAAATTAAGTTTACGGTACATGCGATACGCGACCTTTCTCTTTTTTGCTATCTATTAAAGTAATCTATGAGTTACCACCATACCCTTATGTCCTCTGTAACTTATTCCTTATCTTTGTAATCCGGGATAGCGGTGGGATTAATGAGGCACACGTTTCGATAGCTGTGGTCGTATATAAAGGAATTTTATTTTATGACTCAATAAAATTACTGTCCTGCAGACTGCTTACTGCAATGTAAAAATAACCATGAAACAAAATACTAGTACCACATAGGCTAGTGGCTGTTTTATTGGGTGTTAGCTCCCTCGTATTTTTTATATTATCTTGAGTTACGAAACGAGCAATTCGCTCGCTTGATGGTAAGCGTCACGCCTGCCTATAAACAGAAGCAACACCACACAGCTTTGAATTACAAAGCATTTTCACTGCCATACAGTTAGTGAAATTACTGGCCATTATGACTCTTAACATAACATCTTATGTCTCGGGATGACGAGCGTAGTCCAGTGCGTGCGCTTAATTTCTATAAGTACTTATTCTAAGCCGTCAGCATTGTTGTAATTGCAAAAAACTGTATTTTTATTTTAATCGCTTCACTTTGTACCTTATGTCCTGTCTTACTAACATAATGGCACTATCTCTCCTTACCTGGGTAGTCACAATGCGCGTAGTTGTATCAGGTATGAACTTGAATAGCCTATTGAAAAACAACTTTTTACATCAGATATACACTCGAGGCTCTATTATAATGGACAATGTTTATGTAAAGTGTTTAATCACAAACACAGGGGTTTTAATTAGTATTTTATGCTTAAATAAGTAGTTCACATGTAAACATGCACAACTACATGCAAATGACTTAACAAAACAATAACAATATAATGACCGCGAATACATCCCGTATTAATTTTACGAGTGGTAGAGCCACACTGTAGACAATTTTGTCTACAGCATGAATGGGCCGGCTCGTCCGGGTCGTTACCACTGTCTCACAGAAAACCGGCGTAAAGTAGCAGCTTGTCGCTGCATTTCGTACGGTGAGTGAGATATCCGGAGGCCCAAATCCCCCTCCCCTTCCCAATCCCTTATTATCCCTTTCCTTTAAGGTCGGCAACGCGCCCATAATTCTTTTGTATTGTGGGCGTACATGGGCGGTGGAGATCGCTTACGATCAGGTGACCCACTTGCTCGTTTGCCAGCCTATACTATAAAAAAAAAATACTACAACCTTTAAAAGTCCGTCATAATTACTTTTTCTAATACCTAAAGTATAATTATGTAGATATTCACTTAATGTTTTTTTTTATAAAATGTGAATAAAAAATATATTCATATTACATAATTAGTGAACTTTCCACGCGATAATGTAAACTTCGAGTGACTCTCTCGGTTGTACACCTCAAAGGCTTCCTTTTTTATCAGCCCTGTATATACACTTTCCACCACTGTGCTCGAGCCTCCTTTACTGAGTGAGAAGGGTTAGGCCTTAGCTCACCATACTGGCCTAATACGGGTTGGCAGGCCTAAAGGGACCTAAAGGCTACCTGCAAGCCCTGTTTCGAGGTACGCAACTGAGACAGGAAGACCGCGACGGCGAGTCAGGCGATTGCGACAAGTCCGCTTTGTATGAAATTGTGTGGACACGGTCGCGCGTCGCGTTCTCGTGTCTCGGTCGTATATCTAACTCAAAACGTACCTATACAATTGCATACAGAGCGGACCTGTCGCTGTCATCGCGCGTCTTACACCCATTCATAAACGTTATTATGAGACCTCATAGTGAGCGCGAACGCATAGTGATGAGTTCTCTAAACGCCATTGGTTAGTTTTTTACGGGCTTTAGGCCCGTATTTACAAACAACACTCTTAAGTAAGTACACATACTTTTAAGTAAGCTCTTTGCTAAGTGGCCAATTCTGTGTACATGATTGGTCTGTTTTGATTTAGCGCTAAAAACGACGTTTAGAGAAATCGTCACTATGAAGCCTCATAGTAATGTTTATGAATACGGCGGTTAGTCTCTTGCTTTGGTCGTGCACCTCAAAACAGGCTTCAGAAATTGTAATGTGTCTCTTGTAATAGATAAAGTCTTACAAAGCACCATGTTACAGGTATCATTTAAAAGGACTAAAACACAGGTTTAATTTCAAAGTATCAAAGCGGTTTAAATTAAATTTTATTGGCACGTGTGTACTTACTCATCAACAACAAAACATTTTATATGAGTTGCAACAGTTTTTGTTACAATTGTGGAAATATTGTCAGCGATAAAATTGGTACGATCTGGCTGTAACAAAGTTTATTATACTCTTGGCGCCCGTCCTCCATTTGATTTGACGATATTGATTAAATTGATTTGTTCTAGGGGACGTTTTTGAGTAGAATTGTCTCGTTGACAATGTTAAGTAATCGAATTTACTGATTCCAGTACACTAGGTCCGTTTCTTTTAGTGTCCTCAATGAAGCAGCCTATGTAATTTCCTTTCCATCTTTAATTGAAGTGTCATTTAATTGTACTATTTTGAAAGCAGTTACTGTATTGTTTACTAGAACTAGGTTAAGTTCTCTCTGTTAACTAAATAAAAATACCCCTATATTTAGGACATACATTTATATAGGAATTATCACTAATAACTAAACTTCTAGACATTTTATTGCTTTTTGTTTCGCTGCTATATTTAGCGGAGTGCAGTAAAGGTACTGTATATTCGTACTTATTTTACTTGTTCCTAATTAAGTTTGTTGTTAATTAAATACTTTAGCAGAAGCCCGTTTGAATAGAGATTGAGATGTGATAATAATTTGTGGGAACCGAATTGTGGATAATGGGGCATTTTTATGTCGATTAATTGGATACTTTTTCACTCCATTCCTATAACCAGCAAACGGTTCGGTTTACTTACGAATAGTAATATTTTCTACGAAGCGTAATTAAAAACCATTCCAATAAAAAACGTTTCGTTAGTTAAGTTACCGACAGCTTGCTACTTATGGATGGGAAGCTTAAGAACGGATCCTAGGATACATTTTAATGTATGAAGATGACCCCACGTGGTGTTTCTAACAATAGAGAATGTACCTATTAACGAGCTGTCAAAGTAAAGAGTTGTATAATTATGAATAAATGACCATCGGTAACGCTCAACCGGTCGGTAACTCGGATTTTACGTGTAGCTGTTCGTAAGTTATAGGAACCGGACATAAATCACACTATACCATTCATTTAATGGTTTTTATTGCTTGGATAGATAGATAAGCAACCGGCCGGCCTAATGGTAAGCGGTCATCACCGCTCACGAACGTCGAGAAGGCAAACCCGCCTGCCTGTGTTTCAAAAAAAAAATCTTCCATTCCTACATGTTCCCTAAACTTAGCTCTTTGCATTCATAGTCATAACTAATACCTTATTTATGTAACAGCAAATATTCGGCGAGAATTACGCGTCTCTCGGCCAATGTGGATGCAACTCCAGTACTATCCTGGCCCTGTTAAAAACAGCGCCAGAGTTGAGAGGACCCCCTGGTCCGCCAGGCATCGTCGGAGCCGATGGAAGAAGTGGCCCGCCAGGTATTCCTGTAAGTATTCAAATCTATCTTGGCTGATACGTAGCTTATTGGTGAAACTCTTGTTTCTGTATGATTCTTGATAAGATATTTGCAGAAATCATCTGTGACCAAAATAATATGCCACTCAATTCTAGATTTTCCTGCAAATGTAATGAAATTATTTTATATTGGTAAGTTATAATAATAAGTTTAATTTTTTGAAAGCATAGGTCTGAAAACGAGCAAGTGGGTCACCTGGTGGTAAATTATCTCCAACGCCCATGTATACCCAACAATACCTTAATAATCATGGGCGCGTTGCTGATCTTAAAGGAAAGGGATATAATCCCTTAAATTGGGAAGGGGGGAGGGATTTGGGCCTCTGGATATCTCGCTCACTATACGAAACGCAGCAGCAAGCTGCTACTTTACGTCGGTTTTCTGTGAGACAGTGGTAACAACCTGGTCGAGCAGGCCAATTCATACTGTAATCAAAACTGTCTACAGCGTGGCTCTAACACTCATAAGCCGTGCTCAAGACTGAGTTATGTCAAAACGTTTAACTAGAAAAGCGGACCAAGGATAACGCCAGCTTGAATGGAAAATATGAATTCAATAATAGTTTTTAATAAATTATTATCTCGTATAACCAGCTCTCTAAATCACAATATAATAAAATAAAACAATGCACTTTGAATTAATATTTCATAATGTGTACTACACATTTTAGGGACAACCTGGTGTCCCGGGTGAACGTGGACCTATCGGATCCCGAGGGGATAAAGGAGATCGGGGAGATACCGGTCCTCGCGGACCTGAAGGTCAATCAGGGCCTAAAGGTGAAGCAGGAGTCGACGGACGCTCAGGAATTCCAGGGCCACCTGGTCCACCAGGACCTCCCGGGACATCTGATTATAGCAACTTTGACGTAAGTAAAACATCAATAAAATTTAGTAAGCTTAAGCTAATTAGTAATGCTTAATTATAGGTATCATGTATTTATACAAGTTGCTGCCAAATTTGTACAGCATTAAAAGAAATTAGGTAACTTATACGTACAGCTTTTTAATATTATAAGAACTTAATCTTGAAGTATTCTTATATTACACCTATAATATCAAATTTATAAGTGTATAGTTGCAAGAAAAGAGGCAGCTAACTCAAACATAAACTAATGATTTTAGAATAGCAATCTTTATATTAGAGCAAAATACAACTCAATATATCTTGCAGTTCTTTATGAACAACTGCAAGATATACCTACTCGGTGAATTTGAAATGGCATCTTCATATTATATATACTCGTAGGTACTCGATAGAGCGGGCGGGGTATTTGGTCAATGTTTTACAAGGTGGTAGGTCCCTCGTATGCGAGAGACCGTGTGAGGTGGAACCACCGCTTTGTCTATTTCTGCCGCCAGCAGCAGTAAGCAATGTAAGCACTGGTTTGAAGGAAATTGAAGCCAGTGAAATTACTGGGCATTATAAGACAACATCTTATGTCTCGGGGTGACGAGCGCAGTCCAATGCCATTGACAGTGCTTTGTAAATCAAAGTTTTGTGTGGTGTTGCTTCTGTGTCTGGCCAGGCGTGGCGCTTACCATGAGGAGAGCGACCGGCTCATTTTGTCATTTAAGCTAATAAAAAACAAGGTCATACGGATTTTTGACATTAGTATTGACATTGCGAATGTATGCTTGTCGCTTTCGTGTGTTGATCAACGCCCCCGCCCCTCTCATGTTATAAATATTTTTAGAAAACTTTGAAATGTCTAGTTTTGAGGAATTTTGCAGCCCTTTTTTTATTATGTACGAGTATATAAGATAACCCTATATTATGGACTCAGTACATATGCTTCGGCTCATGTAAATAGCCAATTCAAATTCACTGCGGTTCAGCAATCTTCGTATATTTGGGAAATACAAACCCGTGATCCTGATGACCTAATGCAGATATTACATTAAGTTAATATGTCTTTACCTATGAAATTGCCGTTCTGTACGAAAAAAAAAGTATTTTTCCATCTTTTTTAATTCTACTAATCAAAGTAACCATCCATACTATCGGTGGCAATTTTCGATGCCCTTCTTGAAGGGCCCGCCAAAAAGTTGTGACTAACCGGAGTTATTATTAATAATAAAATTAAGATTGGCGAAACGCATAATTCAAATCGTAATACTTGTAAGGACATTTAGTACATATTTGATTTTATGCTGTAATTACATTTTCATTTAAGAGCTAATATGTATCTAATTTTATCATTTTCATGCCATCCATTTCTGTTATTTTAGTCCAATTGGAAGCCTAGACAAATATACAAGGTAAGTCATAGGAAATATTCAAAATATTTTATTTCACTAACGCTTACTCACATTTGGATTAACACATATTTACTAATATATTTAAATAAATGCGAAATACCAAAGTCACTCACTCACTCACTCGCTGATTAATCACGATATCTCAAAAACTACTAAAGCTAGAATCATGAAATTTGGTCAGATGGTAGTTTGTATAATGTAGGAGTCCGCTGGGAAAGGATTTAGATATTATAATTCCAGACTCCGGGCTGAAAAACCCAATGTCACTCTTACCCGACCCGGGGATCGAACCCGAGACCTCAGCGTCAGCCACACTCGTAACGTGTACGCATTACAACTGCGCCATCGAGGCAGTAAATAATAGTATTTAGCAGTAGTACATTCATTAGTATTTATTTAGATTTCACACAATCAAAATCATGATGGATGATTTCACACTACTATTTACTATTTATTACGTCACAGGAAGAATATCACAGAAAACTGTTATTTACGAGGTAGCGTTCTTATTTCCAAATTGCATGACGTGGCCTCGGTTTCTGTTACATTCTTGCCTCGATCGTGCGATAAAATGAAATATTAAAAAATAAGCTCTTAGTCAAAAATATTATTTACAAATAATGCTTACATGCATTACTGTACATACATAATACTCGATAAGAAGGACATAGGTATTAAAATCAAATAATTTAGAAATCTAATTTTAAACATAATATTCGCAAAATATTCTTTAATGTTAAAGGCAATTTTGTATATCCGAACAACAGTCATTATTTCAATAGTGTATAGCAGATGAATCGATCTTTTCTCGATTACCTTCTCATTGTGAAGTCACTTTGTTTGCGATTGAAACGAATCGCTTTTCGGAGTCGGCGATTGTGCGCGCTTTAGAAAACAAACCACTTCGAACAACTTTAGCAAAAGTCGCAGTGCAGTGGATTACAGTAGTGTTAATGTGAAAACTTGGACGATAAATTATAAGTTTATTGTCATAACAAAATTGCGCTCATAAGAATAGTTTTATGTTTGCTATGGCAGTATGTGCTACTAATATTAACCGCTTCAAATCCAAGTAAATATGACATAATAAATAAAGCGTATGACAGTAAAATACAAAATTATCACGTTGTCATTACACATGTGGGTAGTTATGTATGCATAATTATATGTTCGTATGTATGTTATATAATTACTTCCTAAATTGGCCGCCTCTGCGTTATCTAGCAATTAAAATTTTATAGTGTACTGTGAAACAGGTCTAATATTTATACTGAGACTTTAGAGTTATGTGATAAGTTACAATATTATTTAAACGTTCATAGCAAAATTTTCGTACAAGGTATAATATTAGACCGACTCAATATTAGCATCCCGCTTACTCTGTAATAGAATTAGGTTAGCTGCCCTTTCCCGCTCCCCCGCGTCGTCCATCAAACTCCCGCGTTATGTGGCGCAATTTTACTTCTAAACAGCCTGTCTAGTAGATACCTAGAAGTCTTTGCAATACTGACAACAATAAAATTATAATTGACCCCCATATTGACTTACTGGTACATCTTCGCTACCGCAAGTGCCTTGTTCGCTGTTGATTTATATCGACGATGGGCCCAGATAAGGGAATTTATTAAGGGCCGCGCGTCGTCGCTCGTCGCCCTTCGTCGCCGAGAACTTTCTGTTTCTTGTATCGTCTAGGGATCATTTTGAATTTCGGCACGACCGCTATCGTTTGTTAAAAGTTATAAAATATCGTTTTATTGTTGAGTAAATAATTTATTAAAAAGTTTCAAGTGTCGTTTGCAAACAAATGATTTCATTATTATGATGTCAATAATAAAAATACTTTATTTAGGCAGTGAAACTTAGATAGAGCCTTAACTAGGTAATCAGTGTATTTATATTAGGGTTATATATTCAAATGGTGCCCTGCCCTTGCTTTATAAGGCTCTGTCTGTCTGTCTCGTTATAGGTACCCGGCTGAAATTTGCACAGAATAGTGTTGTTAAAAATCATTAAAAAAAAAGTAAGTAAAAATATAATCTGTACGGAACCCTCGGTATGCGTGTCCGATTCGCATTTGATCAGTTTTTTTCATTTCGAACATTAGACCTATCATGTCTAATAATAATTCATGATAAATAATTCTTTATTAGATTTCTTACCTATTCATGTATTTACTTCGTTTTCTACGGTAAATTGTTGGCTGATATTGTTGGAAAAATTTCAGTTGCCTGGTAGCGACATAGGCATCGACTCCAAATAGACCTATAGAAATGGTTATTTTTGATGTAGTGTCTTTTTTTAAGTCTGTTTTTAAATTTTGTAAAAACTTATTTATGAAAAGCAAACAACTAGTTTTCCTTACGTTATTATCTTAATTATTGTTAAATCTGTAGCAAATCTATATATTAATACGTGAAGAGAAATCTTTGTAAGTACCCCTTTTTCTGCAATATGCGTGCTCGGAGGAACATAAGATTTGACATAGTTAAAGTTTATATGGAGGAGAAGTGCAGAAAGCTATTTACATATAATAATTATAATAAACATTCGTTGCTTACTTTTATACTGTCAATGTCTGAATGTCAAATCTCGCAGCTGACGACTGACGTTATAGAACAAAAAATATATATTATTATTATAGGAATTACTACCACTACCGGACCACTAGTACACTGAAATACACATACTAACAATGATTAGAATTTTATCTCTATGTAATATGCATGCAATCTTTCAATTTACGTAAAATATTGATAAACTTTATTCACACGAATCACAGATCCGACATTTTATCTTAATTCTGTGTTTTTAAACTGAATACATTATTTATATACATATTTAGTCTTATATATAGAGTGATTTTATTTTATACTTGTATTTTTCAACTATTCTCATATAAATAACTGTTGCATTTGGCAGCCTCCGTGCGGAGAGGGCGAGTAGTCGGCTGCTAAGCGAGAGGTCGTGGGTTCGATTCCCGCACCGAGACATACGTTTGTGTGATCCAAGTTGTTCGTAGTTTCTGATACCCACGACAAAGGTTAACCTAGTGTGGGGTTAGGACTATGTGTGGCTGTTGGGTGTATTTATTATTACTGTTGCATGCATTTTTTACCAAATTATCCAACAATCCGTAAATATGATTGAGTCACTCTAAAAACTTCGAAGATTTTTTTATTTTCACGGAGAACAACGATATTTTAAACGTTGACTAACTTTAAACTCGGCTTATATCAACTAGTTATTATGGTAACCCATACTGATACTGGCAGAGGCACACTGTTGATACTAATCTTCTACAGCATGAATAGGCCAGCTTAACTGGGTTATTACCACTATCTCATAGAAAACCCACGGGAACTGGCAACTTGCGTTTCGTACGGTGAGTGACTAGACTAGAGGCCCAAATCCCCTCTTCTCTTGCCAATCCCCATTAATTTCCAAACGTAGCCTTGATCATTCTGGTAAAATAAGTGTTCGATGTCGGTAGAGATCAATTAACATCAAGTGACCCATTTGCTCGATTGTTGACCTCTACTATAAAAACCTAGTTTAAAGTTAGTCTACGCTTTAAATGCAGTTAAAACTGCAAAAAAACCTTGATTTACTTTTACCTATACTCGTAATTTTAATGCTATAATTTACATCTAGGAGTCTTTGCTGGGATCTTATGGAGGTGCTGCTGGCAGACCTGGTGCCCCGGGACCAAAAGGCGATGCTGGGTTACCGGGACCAATGGGTCCTCAAGGAGAAAGGGGTTTCCCGGGACAAAAGGGGGAGAGAGGCCAAATTGGGGCTTTTGGCGCTAAAGGTGACCGGGTAAGTGTGTAAAAATTCAGTCATGAAATATTCTTCGTAGATATTTAGGAATGTTTTACCTGGTGTGATGCCGGCTTCATGCCAGGATCCGCCTTCTCATCATGATTTCAAATCCACCAAAGTAATAAATATAATAAATATCAGGCGGGCCGCTGTCTAACCCGCAGCGGGAACCAAGTTTCGCCATTGCCTTGTCTATCAATCAACAGAGTGTACCTCGTGCAGGTAAGGTTGGCTTTGGGCCACAAGATGTTGGTGGCCCACTTACACACATTTATAAATCCATACTAATATTAGAAATGCGAAAATAACTCTATCTGTCTCTTACGATTTCACGGCTAAACGATTTAAATGCAATTTTGTGAGGAGTTGTGTTATATCGTGGGGAAAGAAATAGGGTGCTTTTTTATCCCGGAAAAGACATTGACGCGGGTGGAGCCGCGAATAAAAGTTAGTATTTGATAATATATGCTATTTTAACACCCGACGCTAAAAGGGTGTGTTAAGTTTGAATGCCTTTTTCTCTCCGTGGTATGACATCCTAGCTCGTAAACGGGTCAAATTCAATATTTTTTTAAATGACACATAGGGCAGTATTCTCAAATTACACTTAAGAAAACTCTGTGCCAAGTGTCCAATTCTGTGTATATGATTGGTCTGTTTTGATATAGCGCCAAAAACTAACCAATGACGTTTAGAGAAATCGTCACTATGCGTTCGCGCTCACTATGAGGTCTCATAGCCACGTTTATGAATACGGGGGTTAGGCTATTTAAATGACACATATATTTAATATTTTTTTTATATATCATGGGCCGGTAAATGAGCAAGTGGGTCACCTGATGGTTAGTAATCTCCACCGCCCATGTACGCCCACAATACCAAAAGGATCATGGGCGCGTTGCCGACCTTAAATAAATGAGATAATTAAGAGAATGGGAAGACGAGGGGATTTAGGCATCCGGATATCTCACTCACCGTACGAAACACAGCAGCAAGCTGCTACTTTACGCCGGTTTGCTATGAGACAGTGGTAACGTCCCGGACAAGCCGGCCCATTCATGTTCTAGATAAAACTGTCCACAGCGTGGCTCTACCACTCAAAAATTACAAACAATTTGTCTTGTTATTAACGCGTTTTATTAAATATTGTTTAAATTAGCATAACACGTACCTACTAAAGTTTTACTTGAGCCATCAATTAGTTTTAATTACTGACACAATATAATGGTTTTCATGAAGGAAAATATTCACAGTTTTATATGCAATCGTTGATTTCACGAATTTTATGAGTGTTGTTTTTTATTTTACGTATGCAAATGGAAAAGACTCGTGCAGAACGGGTAATTTAGCGTAACCAATTAAGTAATTTTATATAACAAATCTACTTTGAACTGTTTTTTCAGGACTAATTTAAAGGAAATTAATACGAAATTATGTTTAGGTGTACGCACTTACGCCTGTAATCCCCAAAGGGGTAGGCAGAAGTGTAACCAGTACATCCACATTTCGCCGAGTTTATCTCTGTCCTATGATGTTATAGGGGGCGAGCCTATCGCCATACCGGGCACAATTCAAGACTCCAGGACGATAATGAGCATTTCATTCATCATTTTCATTTCATCATAACCCAATATCACTTTTACCCTACTCGAGAATCGAACCCGAGGCCTCAGCGTCAGCCTCAGTTGTAACGCGTACGCATTACAACTACGCCACCAAGGCAGTCTATTGAGTATATTTAGTTGGTACATACTTTACTCACAATGACAGCCTCCGTGGCGCAGTGGGCGAGTAGCCGGCTGCGAAGCGTGAGGCCGTGGGTCCTATTCCCACACCGAGACATATGTTTATCTAATCCACAAATATTTTTTTCTGTCTGGGTGTTGTGAAGTCCCTTGTAGTTCCCGATACTCACGATACAGATTAACCTAGTGTGGGGTCAGGACTATGAGTGTGACTGTGGAGTGTACTTATTAAAAAAATGGCGAGTGGGGCATCTTATGTCCAAAGCCAATCTCAACTGCACTTCGTTCATACTGCTGCTCGCTTAGAATGCCGAAATTCAAAAATAATATGTTCCATCATGTCATCCTAGCTTTGAACCAAGCAAAATCAAACGGTACGAACGTTCGAGTCGTTTTTTTTACGTCACATTCTAACCCCGCGAGACGATAGCGAAACTAGGTTCCCGTTGCGGGTTGTGGGGGTCAGCCGGCGGGTCACCCCACATAATAGGTATCAAATCAACCGCCAAATCATGATAGGAAGATGGACCCTAGCATTAAGATGGGATAACGCCAGGTAATCAGAGAAAATATTCGTTTCACAATGTCCAATTAAATGTTACTTATCAATTAAGTGATAGCTCAGCGGGGAGTAGTATGGACTGTCGAGACGAAAGTCGCAGGTTCGAAACCAGCCCCCAGTGCATACATTTCTTTTTCTAAGTTACGTGTGTATTAATTGTTTATTATCACTTGCTTTGACGGTGAAGGTAACATTGTGAGGAAACCTACATGACTGAGAAGTTCTCCATAAGAGTTTCGAAGATGTGTGAAGTCTGCCAAGCCGCATTAGGCCAGCGTGGTAGACTAAGGCATAACAACCCTCATTCAGTAGAGGAGGTCCGTGTCCAGCAGTGGGACGTATATAATACAAGGCTAGTATTATTATATAAAAATATAGAGCGAAGCATTTGGTAAAGTTATTTAGATCTAAAAATCCTTGATTAGTTTTGCAACTACTTTTTCTTTTATAAAAACAAAACAAATCATGTTACCTACATAACTACACTGACCATACGTGTCTCAAAGTCACCTCAAATTTATTAATATTATGATTGTCTACGCGGATATGTAATACCAATTATCATTAGGTTATTAATGAGTGTAAATTAAATGCAAACATGATAACCATATCAACACGATTATAGTGATACCACCTTGCTTGCTTACCACGTTAATAAGAATCAAGCTATTTTATATCCGGAATCCAGATTTAGATAATATGTTTTCCAAAATGTTACTTAATATAAAATACCAGCAGGAAGAAGAAGCGTAAAGTGGAAGCGTTTAAGTAGGGAGGAATATAAAATATCACAGAATATCATAATAGTACGATACGTCGTAGTAGTACGTTTTGTGAGTGGTAGAGCCAAGCTGTAGACAGTTTTGTCTACAGCATGATTAGGCCGACTCGTCCGGGACCACAGAAAACCGGCGCAAAGTAGCAGCTTTTTATATTGTTTATTGTATAGGCCGACAAACGAGCAAGTGGGTTACCTGATGGTAAGTGAACACCACCGCCCATGTACGCCCACGATACCAGAAGATTATCATGGGCGCGTTGCCGACCTTAAAGGAAAGGGATAATTAAGGGATTGGGAAAGGGAGGCGATTTAGGCCTCCGGATATCCCACTCACCGTACGAAACGCAGCAGCAAGCTGCTACTTTACCTCGGTTTTTTGTGACACAGTGGTAACGACCCGGACGAGCCGGCTCATTCATGCTGTTGACAAAATTGTCTACAGCGTGGCCCTACCACTCGTAAAACTTGCTGCTGTGTTTCGTTCGGTGTTCGGTGAGTGAGATATCCGGAGGGCCGAATCCCCTCAGTCTGACCCCCACAACCCTCAACGAGAACCAAGTTGCAAGCATTGCCTCGTCCATTAATCTCTGTTAATTAGCAATTAACTCAATCGATACCGATAAGTTTTATTCACTACACTAAAATCATCGTGTAGACTAGAATGAACCAAATCACTACGCGCAAGAGCTTCTTTTGCACTAAGTATAACTCCGTCGACGGGGAGCGCGCCTTATAGAAAATTGTAGGTGACATGCTTTTAAACGGAGTGACACGGCCTGCCAATATAGTTAATACTAACAATATGATGACCTAAGCAAATGCTGATATAACTAATATGGTCAGAGACAGAATATCCAAGAAGAAACATTTTACGTATACCTTAGAAACATTTATGATCGCCTTCAGTGGAAGCGTATATAGGAGGGTTTTAGATACGATTCCTGGGTAGGGTAACTGTGTGAATTTTTCTTTACTCTAGTACTATGACCTCAATATCGGCTACTTTTTACTGTAGTTCGGCTTCCGGCGCATCAACTGGACATACTGTTTGGGATATAGCGAATGTTTTGTGTTCGTCAATATTTTTTTTATATAGTTAAATTGTGGCGGGGTGCACGAATTTACAACGTGTTTTGTATCCGACAATTTTTCGATAACATAGTTGAGTGTAGTGGAGTGCACGAATTTAAAATGTAAAGCCAGCACTTTTTGGGCCGACTGAGAGAACTGACGAACTGATATAATTGCGACGACGAGTAACGTACTTCCTACTTCCTACGACTATTATAAATATGAAAGTTTGGATGTTTGTGAGTTTGTGAATTTGGATGTTGGTTATGAGACTATCCCGCTCGCACACGCGTCACTGTAACTCCTGTAATCGACAGTGGCACGCATATTTCGACACTGAGCAATGAAGCTCGGAGAGTCTCTGGGAATGCAAATCTGTCTTTATCCCGCAACGAATGAATGAATCAAATATAAAATTAGGGAGGAGTTGGAAATAATATTAAATAAAATATTGGTTAGTCAATCACGCCTCAACGGCTGACTTACTTTTTATCCCGGAAAGGTCCGATCACGCGAGCGGAGTCGCGAGCAGAAACTAGTTTGTAAATAAACAATTTCAATTTGAAATTATTTGTTTTAATAGGTACCTACATAAGGTTGTCTGAAAGAAATCGCCGTTTGCGATAAGACCGCCTATTGTATCACCCTTACTGTATGATCCTTGTTCACATGCTAGCTACTTTATTTGGTGTGCAATAAAGAATTTTCTAATTTATTATATTCCACAAGAGCTCGCTAGAATGAGCTCTTTATTTGAAAGAATTGAGTCTGATTACCTGGATATCGAACTCAAAGCCAAATGTTTATGGGGTATTATATTTATATACAGGGTCACGCTGGTCCACAAGGTGAACGAGGCATGAAGGGCGACCGCGGCAGTTCAGGATTAGATGGCAGACCTGGAGTTCCTGGGGCTAATGGAAGGCCCGCAGAAAAGGGCGAAAAAGGTACATTAATATAACTTGATTAACCGACTTCTTTTCTTCTACTTTAGCCATTGGTGGAGTATTTTGACCACGCTTTAATTTGCGATAACCGGCAGTAGATACTTTTCTTTTATTTTTTAGCTCTGTATTATTCATTATGTCGCAGCTGGGTACGGGCCTTCTCTATTTATGGGATCGATAGACCCTAGTCCATGACGCTGGCATAATGCGGGTTAATACAATACTGTAAAGTTCTTGTCTATAATTTTCTGATATTTTCTCACGTAGTTTTTCATTTAACCTTAAAGCGAGCAATAATAAACAATATTATTATACAACGATTATTATACTACTCGATTTCTTAAGCCTAATCTATCGGGAGTCCTAGCCCTAGTTAGTGCGTGTACTTATTATATTTTACTGTCTAATACACGTCCGTTGCTAAGACGCTTACTCTAATGACAAGTCAGGCAAGTCGAATTGCATGTAATTCAAATTCAAATTCAAATTCAAATCATTTATTCTGTAAATTGGATCATAAATATCACTTTTACATGTCAATCATTTTTTAAGCTATATTACATTTACGACGGCATTTCAGGGCTAGCCATGAGAAGAAATGCCGAAACAAACTCATGGGTTATGGCCTGTATTAAGAGACTTGAATCAACAGAAGCTGTAAGGTTGATCAATTCAATTGAAAGTGTGTTCGGACGGTTCAAATCTAAAATCAAACCGTATAAACCCATTTTAGCAGTCATAAAACAAATAAAAATTACTTTGCGCTGAGAGCTCCCTGTCTCCTTGTTTCTTATTGCACCACGCTGTTTCGAGAGGCACGACCCGAGAAATCACGTAGTGTAATTTCCTTTTACGGCGTCTATTTAGATCTGTGGTCCGAAGCTAACCGGTTTTTATTATTACATATAAAATATACCGAAACGAGTATTTGGATTTATCATTGTCACAATCTATTTTTATATACGTGCTTTAGTCTAGACTAAATTAAATTGATATTCCAGTGATTATTATGCAAGTCTAGTCTTCCGCGGATACTAATATAGGAATGCGAATGTATGCTTGTTCTTCTTTCACGCAGCAACGGATTGATATTATTTTTGCAGAGTATAAGGCTGAAGAGAGTCTAAGGGCATTTTTAACCCGGAAATATGACGGAAAAGACTTCGAGCTGGCCATATCATAGACCTAAGTGTCTACAGCTTGACTTTACCACTTATAATATATTTTTTATTATGGTAAGCGCCACGCCTACCTATAAACAGAAACAACACAACACAGAACTTTAAATTACAAAGCACTACATGGTAGTGGACTGCGCTCGTCACCCCGAGACATAGAATTTTAAGTCTCATAATGCCTAATTGCACTGGCTTCAATTTCCTCTAAAGCGAATCACAACCGTTTGGCGCCCGAAATAGACAAAGCGGTGGTACCAATCCAGACGGCCTCTCGCATACAGGGGACGCAAATGACGTGTATAATGTTGATTGTTAGGTGAGCGTGGTGAACCAGGCCCACCAGGACCGGCAACCAACTTCTTAAATGGTGAAGACTCCGACTTCTTGGCGTCTGGTATGTTGTTTTTTCTTTCTTTCTGTCTTTATTTACATTTTAAATAACAGAACAAGAAATAAACAGATTACTTGCCTGATGGTAAACACCATTAACATTAGCAAACCACACAGAGGAGTTGCAAAGTACTGCAATAAACTGCACTGCGCTCGCCACAAAGACATGAGATGTTAAGTGTAACAAAACCTGAATATTACACTGGTTGTTACAATTCCCAGTTTTACTGGTTTCGTGTCAAACCAGAGCACAACATAGCCTTCAAAACACACCAGCTTGGCAGCAGAAATAGACCAACCAGCGGTACCTGCCATAATAACTTTGCATACCAACACCACACAGCAAGGGTTCTTTATTAATATCTTCAAAATTTTAGTACAGCAAATATACAATATGTAACAAAAACCCTGTTGTTTCTTTTAACCACGTTATCAGAATCGTTATTCTAAGGTAAAGAAATATCTCAATTAAGAAATTTCTGCCATAAAAATAACGATTGGCGATCACCCGGTGGTTTATCAAAAGTGGTAGTTACTCGGTACGGTACCTTTTTACTATTATAGCGACTCGCCGCTTTACTAATACACATAAAATTATAGTTTTAGTAGTAATTCATTTAAAATACCACTGTCATTGAGCTGCTGGTCCACCATCTGTCCTATTTTTATGTTAGAATTTTCTCATTAGATATATTTCCATATGTTTGAATATCGATTCTCATAAAACAGCTAAAAGGACCAACAGGGTTTTTGTTACATGTTGTATATGAAGCATTAATAATTACTATACTACTCTTCTTCCACCTGCTCTTATCCCACTCGCAGTGGGGTCGGCGCAACATACTTTTAACACAATATGGTACAGAAAGGTCTGGCTTGTAGTCTGTACGACCGTCCGCCTGCCTGACGTCAACCTCTCTGGAGAGAAAACCCCTATACTATTACTATTATAGATGTGTAAGTTTGGATGGTTTTGAGTTTATGAATTTGGACGTTTGTTGAGTGATCATACCTTAACGGCTGAACGGTTTCGGATGAAATTTGGCACATAGGTTGACCGTAATTGTTTTGGACATAAGCTACTTTTTATCCTGAGAGAAGCCGTTCAAGCCGCGGACAAAAGCTAGTTAAAATATACATCTTAATATACATACGTACCTGTAAGTAACTATGGCATATTAGTTAAAACAAGTTCTCAAGGTCTTATGTGCCCAGATCAACCTACGCCGTCGACTATTTAACAAACAGAATTCGAGAGTAAAAAGAATAAAACTCAATCCAATCCGCATTCCACGTATAAAATTGATAAGTAGGTACTTTTTCATCATCGTTAATGACCAGACGAGCAGGTCGCTCGTCTGATGGTAAGCGTTTACGCCTGCCCATAAATAGAAGAAACAACAATCTGAATTATGAAGTACTTACTACAGGACTACGCTTGTCACCCCCAGATCTAAGATGTTAAGTCTCATAATGCCCAATATTTTCACTGGCTTTAATGTCTCCATACTGTAACACAACAGTGCTTACATACTGCTTCTTGGCGGCATAAATAAACAAAGCGGTGTAGTACCTATCTAATACCCAGACAGCCTCTTGCATTCGAGGGTAGGGTAGGTATCAGGTGGTAGGCCATTTAATACATGCCTTTATTTTTTATTTTTTTTCATAGGACGAGCTGTAGCTGGTTCTAAAGGAGAGAAAGGCGAAAAGGTATACATTTTTTATTTAGCTATTCATAGACATTCCACCATATCATATAATTTTCATTTCCGATTTTCTTAAATATTTCCCATACTTACAATTGATAATTGTTTTTTTTTGTAATCGAGCAGGTGAGTCACCTGATGATAAGTGATCTTCGGAACTCATGAACATCCACAATACCCAAATAATCATTTAGCCGACCTTAAAGGAAAGGGTTAAAGGGTTTTGAGCCTCCGGATATCTCACTCCCCGTTCAAAACGCAACAGCAAGCTGCTTCTTTCAGTTTTCTAGGAGACAATGGTAACAACCCGGTATAGCCCACCCATTCATGTTGTACACAAACATTTCTACGGCGTGGCTCTACAACTTGTAAATTGTTTAATAGTTCGTCTACTTGTGACATATTGTTGCACCGAGAGACGTAACTGTGACAAAAACGTGACAAAACCTCAAGTGTGGATGAATATCACATGTCACGACCTATGTCACGCCGCTATCCGCTCTGAGACTCCGTAAGGCTGCTTTACACTATGGTATATCAATGGTCCAACAAATGGCGGGTGTAGAGGTTGCCACATATCTACATCATGATCACTAAAAACGCGTATCGCCGTTATTGGCCCATGATCCTTTGAAGTGTATTCGAAAACCGACACCGAAGCCGTGCGGGACCGTCGCACGCGTGATAAGCCAATAGACGCTATTATGCCATCTATATAATGGTCCATCATAGTAGGATATCGAGCTTCTCCTTAAAAAACATGATACACATCATGTGAAAATTTTGTGTGCAAACATATTTGCCAAATATGTTGAGCGTATATTGCGACTCAATTGTTCAAACGTGATGACTTCTTATATAAATTCTATAAATAGCGTCTATGAAGTATCTAATAAATGTCTGAGTATAATAAAGCGTAGAGTTTTTAGGCATAATTTTTTTTATAATCAATGAATCATCATATTCCATTATTTTTAACCGATCTTTTTTACAAAAAAAATATTACTCAAGAAAAAAAAATTGTACCAAATATTTTTTTCTAGGGTGAAAAGGGGAGTCGAGGTATGGACGGAACTCCTGGTATACCAGGGAAAGATGGTAAATCTGGTGAACGGGGTGATATTGGGCCATCGGGTATGCCGGGTGTTTCTGGGCCGCCAGGCCCTCCGGGCTTTAAAGGAGAAAGGGGAGACAGGGGGCCACCAGGGCCCATCAGTGTTACCGCTGCAGGAGCTGATATTATAACTGTTAAGGTAAGGTGGTAATTTATAATAATATTACCTAAGCTTTTTTATCTATACTCGTAAATGCAAAATAAACACACAAATAATATTTAAATTGAAAGTAAGAAGTTAAGTTAAAATTACTAAAGCAATGAAATGAAATATAAAGTTCTTATTCAATTATTCTATAAGTATAGATATAATAGGGATAGATATTTTAATAATACAAATATAACACGTTACTAACCTTTGGCTAAGAACTATGATATAATACTTATCGTAGATAGATTATAAAATTAACCGCGTCCATCAAAATTAGTTTTTCATCCGGTTTCTGTGAGGCTGATCAATGTAAAAATTAACTATTCAACTGTTAAATATCATGTCAAGTCGAAATTGAGTTGCTAGAAGCGTGGTCAACACCTTTGATTTGAAACACCTGTTCAACACCTGTTAGTAAACATAGCTTTCAAATTGATATAAAAAAATTAAGTTTTAGTTATTGTAACCATTAATTTGCATATTGGACAGTTAAAGAGTTTATTGTTCAGAGATAATGTAATTATAACCAGTAGTTTATATTCAAACTACACTGTTTGCAATCTTACAATTGTTTGATAAATACCTAACAACTGTAATTTTCTTATCATTTATAATTCTCCACAAAATGGACGATTTGTCTGTCTGTCGGTCTATTTGTTTGTCTGTATCTGTGGGATCGTATTGGTGAAACAAATGGACCGTTTAGAATGTGTATTTTATATGAAATTTGGTTTAACAGAGACGGTTCCTATGTTAGAAGAAAATGAGTTCAGCCGTTTTTATAGAAATAAGTAATAGATATTTTTTCTAATCAATGTCGGGGTTTATAACGGTTAGTTTATTAAAATTAGTGCTAATAAAACTATTGTTAGTTTCACCTTTAGATGACTCATAATTAGCCTATAAACATTATGCAATTAATTATTAACTTAATAATTATGAGACTGTCTCGGTGGCGCAGTTGTAATGCGTACGCGGTTAGGCTGCTGTGCTGAGTTCTCGGGTTCGATTCCCGGGTTGGATAAATGTGATATTGGATTTTTCTATCACGAAATGCTTAGTATCAGCCCGGAGTCTAGAATAGTGCCTGGTATGGCGATAGGTTCGCCCCTTATCACATCATGGGACGGAAATAAGCTAGGCCAAATGTGGGTATACTAGTTACACCTCTGCCTATCCTTTCGGGGATTACAGGCGTGAGTGTGTATGTAAGAAAACACACCCCAATTACAAAGTTTAATATTATACAGGGTGATAAAGGTGATCCTGGGCTCCGAGGCCGAAGGGGCAGGCCTGGGCCATCAGGCCCACGAGGACCACAGGGTATGCAAGGCGTGCCTGGCCCACCAGGCAGACCCGGCGATAAAGGAGAGATCGGTCTTCCAGGTTGGATGGTAAATATTACACAGTAATTCTTAAAATAACTATCATAACTTCAGAATTCTTTTTCTAACACCGAATATTGTTCTTTTCTATCGCACGCCGTCCAGAATATGAAGGTAAAAACTGATTTAAAATAACACAACTTTAAGTACGATTTTTCAATCAGAAATCAGCGTTGGACAGCCAATATAAAAATAACCAATTTAACATACGCTTTTGCATATTATATTGAAAATATTGTATTTTGTCGCTTTATATTAAGGGCGTATTTCACTATGTTGGAGTAAGATTTAACCATTAATTGACGTCTCAGCGATTTATGAAAGAACCTAGTAAACATCTTTCTTCAATTATACAACGTGTTACAGAAGAGTGCGGTCTCATTTAAGGGTCGTTAGTTACACCTGTCAGTGAGTATTTATATGTACTGGATCTTCTCAAAATCTTGATTTCCTAAAATTTTACGGTACCTAATTTTAATCACTTGTTTATTATGATAAATAAGATCGATCATCGACATTCCTATTAATTAAGTGAAGTGCGCAACTGAATAACAGTGCTGTAGTTGGAAAAAGGCGTAACTGTTTATCATTTAGTATTATCCAAAATTGCAAGTTGAATTTCGACATGCGACTCGATAAAAAGAAACTGCTTTAGCAATGCATATCAGATTTGGTATTAGGGGGGGTGAAGTACTTATATTTTATATACACTATAAAATAATAATAATAATAGCCCTGTATTATATACGTCCCACTGCTGGGCACGGGCCTCCTCTACTGAATGAGAGGGGTTAGGCCTTATCTTACACTATACGTTGCTTAAATTTGACCACACATTTCTGTAACACGTTGTATATGTCAGAATGTAACCTGTTTTTGAACATATCATATTATAATTCTATTAAGTAAATATCATTAGCTGAGAGACTGTTTCTCAATATTCGAGTAAGATTTAGCCATAAGACAGTTATTTTTGCAAGCAGTATACTTTGTTTTTTATTTTATTTTTTAGCTTTTTATGTGAATGTTATATTTGAACGGTCATACTTTATTTGGTAAATAGAATTTACTCTGAGGTGGTTAAATAAGTCCCTAGTCTTATTAATAAAGTTAAAGTACTTGGAGATTGAAAAATCGCCCCTTAGACTGATAATAATTAGTGGTATTCAAACAACATTAATTTGTTTAGGGGCGTCCTGGAACTTTAGGACCTCCTGGTGTACCCGGACCAGCGGGACCTAAAGGTGAAAAAGGAGATTCAGGCATCAACGTATTAGACTTATCGATGGTAAGTAAAATCATATTACTAAAACTTACTATTTAGTCATAGTTTTACAAGGTGCCAAGGTGTTTTTTTAATTTATTCTTTTTAGTTTTTTTTAGGTCTTACGTATGCGAGACGCCGTCTGGGTTGGTACCACTGCTTTGTCTGTTTCAGGCGCCAAACAGCAATGAGTTAGCACTGTTGTTTCGGTTTGAAAGTCGTTAAAGCCACTGCTATTACTGGGCATTGTGAGACTTAACATATTATGTCTTGAGATGATGAGCGCAGTCGAATGATATCATCAGTGCTTTATAATTCAAAGATAAATGTGTTGTTTCTATTATGGGCAGGCGTGGCGCTTGCAGCAGGCGAGCGACCTGCTCGTTCCGTCATTCAAGCTAATTAATAAAATTAAAAAATAAATAATCAGTTTAATTACATTTTTTTCCAAAAGTAACAAAATGTGAAAAAGTCAGTCGAAGTAATAAAAACTGATACAAAAATAAATAATTCACATTTATATCACAATTACACAATATCTATAGCGGAGTCGAGGGTAATGGACGTTTGATAAAATTCCATTAAAGTGCTTAGAAATTAGCACAATAATATTACATAAAATCATTTTTTACATTCACGCCTCCTCAATTTAAGCGGCAGTCCTCCGATGAATCCTTCTGAGACGATGCCAGTCGGTTCTGGTAAGGGGTCTTTTAGACTGCAAGCAGCAGGTTCGACGGAGAATTTGTGTAACAATGCAGCGATACCCGCCATAGACTGCATCTGACCTAGTCTTGCACCTGTAACAAATGTATATTACATTTACCTAATATGCCAAAAAAATACTTAATAGTAGATCCCTTGTATATAAGATATTGGTCTGGCCATGCACCATCGCTTTAACTATTGTTCCCGCCAAGCAGCAGTATACAAGTACTGTGTTCAGTATAAAAGGACATTGAAGTCAATAAAACTACTGGGCATTATTAGACCTCAACATATTATGTTTCAGAATAACGAGCACAGTGCAGTGATATAAAGTGCTTTGTAAATCAGAATTCTGAGTGGTGTTGATAATTTTTATAGACAGGGCACGAACAGACGCGCGAGCTTCTCGTCTCGATATTCAGATCTTAAAAAAAACACAATATAAAAACATATTTCTAATTTTGCGAATTTAATTCACTTAAAAGTAATATTCAGATTTCAGGTATAACATATTAATCTAATTTTGAATAAGGTATTCGGCTTATCGGTTTGGAAACATTAAAAAAATATTTTCAATGATTTAATAAGATTAGTATGATATATCGTGCTTGACGTCAAACTTTTGTTTAGCAACGCTGCCAGCGTCCATAAACAAGATGACTTCACAGTTTCGGGCACTACCAACAGAATTGCCTAAGGACTATGGCACACATGATACTGCGTCGCGATTTGGCGACTTGCTGCGTTTGTCGTAGTGTCGCGCATTTTGGCGACTTGCTGCGTTTGTCGTAGTGTCGCACGTTTTAGCGACTCTATCGATCTAGGCTGGCGGAGAGATGAAGTGAGGGGGATAGCGGGAGTAGTAGTAGCATGCGCACACGCTGACTGTTCACTTGCACATAGGTGTTTTGTTAGGACCTTGAGCAATGTTCCACAAATCCCAAATTCACCCTAAACTGTGATCGGCATCCCAATGTGTGCTGCGTTCAGTCGCTGCATCGCACTTCAAAAAAGTGACTTGATCGCCGCGACTGGCGTTGTTAGTATGTGTCCACACACATGGGGATAGAGCGTTTAAACGCGGCATTGACCTTCCGAAAAGCAACTAAATCGCCGATCGCCGATGCGGTAACTGCCTGTCGTGTGTGCTAAAATGTTAAGCATCAAAGGTCGCGCTTCAATTTTTGTCAATACATAATATTATATTAATTCAAGACAAATGTCGTGACATTCAATATTTTATCACCACTTATCGCCATATGATTACGCTATGTAAATTCAGATAATATACGGTAATGTTATCGATACGAATACATCGCTCAAATATATTTTTCCATTTTTAACTCTGAGAATACAATTTTATGATGATTTGATCTCTAAATCCATCAATATTAATAATAGAAATAAATATATATTATACTGAGAAGTGGTTGCCGAATATTGAATAATTGACTACGTTTGTCTTAATTACTTTTTTTTTTTTTTTATATATATAGTATAGGCTGGCAAACGAGCAAGTGGGTCACCTGATGGTAAGCGATCTCCACCGCCCATGTACGCCCACAATACAAAAGAATTATGGGCGCGTTGCCGACCTTAAAGGAAAGGGATAATAAGGGATTGGGAAGGGGAGGGGGATTTGGGCCTCCGGATATCTCACTCACCGTACGAAACGCAGCAGCAAGCTGCTACTTTACGCCAGTTTTCTGTGAGACAGTGGTAACGACCCGGACGAGCCGGCCCATTCATGCTGTAGACAAAATTGTCTACAGCGTGGCTCTACCACTCGTGCATACTTAGTACTTACGTACGTACATACGTACTTATTCGCATGAGGAGGTTAATGTACTTTACAGCCTCTGCGGCGCGGGGGATGAGTAACCGGCTGTGATATGAGACCGCGGGTTCGATCACCGCACCGAAAAAATTGTGTAACCCATAAACATTTGTTTCGAGTCTGAGTTTTAGACACCGTCAGATCCTCGTAGCCTAATACCCACGATACAGGTTAACCTAGTGTGGGTTCAGGATTATGTGTGTGACTGTTGGGTGTATTTGTTTATTTTTTTGCACATATATAACTTGTTTTGTAAATTATTACCATCAAGTGAATTTCGCGGCCAACCAGTGTAATAATTAGATAATATCTTGTACATACACTAACTCGTCGAATCCGACCACTGAGAGCTGCCTTTCGTTCATTCAGTACATAATTTTTTTACCGCGAAATTTAGTATCAATTATTATACGAGTAGTCAGTCTCTTTTGCAGCAAAGATAAAAAACCTCAACTTACCGACACACGACCTCGGGCCTTCTCCAAACGGTAAAAATACAAAGTTTTTCATATCCTCCTTTCCGCCATCTTGAAACCGCTCCGGGTCAAACTTCTCCGGATCTCTAAAATATTTTTCATCTTTATGAATTGCTTGCATGGGAATCATCAATTTTACACCCTCGTTTATAATGAGGTTTATTTCTGGTATAGTATATTCAGGTACTGTACAATCTCTCACTAAATAACCAACAGATGGATACATCCTCATTGCTTCATAAAATGCCATCTCCAAATAATGCATCTCTTTGACAGCTTCATACGTTAATTTATTATTATATTTTGCCAATACTGTATCAAGCTCATTTTGTACTTTCTCTTGGCATTCCGGATTGAATGCTAACTGGTGTAATGTGTAACTGGACGCAGTCGACGATGTTTCAAAACCAGCTCCAAAAAATACAAATACTTGTGCAGTCATTATTAAATCGTCCATCTCAAGTTCCACAATTTTTTTCGATCCATCAGGGTTCTTTGATTCTATAGATTCACCTATAATTTTACCTTTCTGTTTCAATTCAAGCATTAAGTCGATAAAGTCATTTCTTCCTGAAGGTTTATAATTCCTTTCCTTAAGTACAGCTTGCACTAATTGCGTCATTGATGTCTCTAGTTCTGGTGTTAAGAATCTTAAATGTTTACACATTTCCGGGAACATTAGTTTTAGAGCGCCACAAACAGCATCTCTAAAATTTCTTTCAAAAATTCTCTTACCAAGTCGCCGAAATTGCGAGTTGTCGCTGGACAATGAGTCCATATTAATACCGAAACCGCAGACCCCAATAAAATCAGTCGTATATCTTGCCATAAGCTCTCGGACATCGTAATATTCTTTGTTAATAATCTCCTCGGCTAGGACCTGTAATTTTTCCGCTCTTTCTGTAATTAATGGAAACATAGCCTTCAACTTTCCAGTACTAAACGCGGGTGTGAATCGTTGTCTGATCAATTTCCATAAATCTCCATCAGCAAAAAATAAATTTTTCAAGAGAGGCTCTATTACTTTCTTATGAGGGTTGAATCCTCTGGCGTAAAAGCAATTGAAATCTGCGACAAGGACTCTTTTTATTATATCCGGATCACGCACTACCAATTCGGGACTAGTACCTCTGTAGAACCCGACTACTTTCTCCTCAGGATACTTTTTGTAAACTTCTGTGGCCATCATGCACATACTTGCTTTTTGCATGAATTGTTTCAAGTTATTCCCGAAATAAGGTAGCGGTGGATCATGCTTAACACCTTTTTTCTTCCAGTAACCAAATGTACGCACTCCATAATAGTATAAGAATATAAGCACAAACACTAATAAATAGAAGAACATTATTACACTTTTCGCGAACGTCACTGCATAAAATATTTTTTTAAATGGCAAACAAGCGGTAGATGTTGCTAATTCGCGTCCGCCTTGGATACTAGTATACATTCATTCCGAGCAAGTATTTAAAGATAAGCGCCGTCGAAGTTCTGTGCCTATATACTTATTACGCTTATGGTTCAGTATTCCTTATAAAGAATTCTGTACATGATTTAAACATATTTTTAATGTATTCCATTTCACAAAAATGTATTAAATGGTATTAATGGACTAAGGCCTAACCCTTCTCATTCCGTAGAGGAGGCCCGTACCCAGCAATGGGACGTATATAATACAGGGTTTGTATTATTATTATACTATACTTGAAATAAAATAAAGTTAAAAATCGATAAAAAAATGAATAGCCTATTTTATAATACATACATACGCACTCACGCCTGTAATCCTGGAAGGGGTAGGCAGAGGTGTAACCCGTATACCCACATTTCGAAATTTGGAGAAACAAGTTTGATTCTATGTATAATAATAATAATAATAATAATAATAATACACCCAACAGTCACACACATAGTCCTGACCCCACACTAGGTAAACCTGTGTCGTGGGTATCAGGAACTACGAGGAACTTGCGGTCCCACAACACCCAGACCCGAGACCAATATTTGTGGTACACACAAACATTTGTCTCGGTGTGGGAATCGAACCCACGGCCTCTCGCTTCGCAGCCGACTACTCGCCCGCTGCGCCACGGAGCTGTCAAAAGATACAAAGACAAAATATATACAAAGACTTCCATTGTCACCATTTTGTATTTGTCGCCAATAAGTTTATTTAAAAATAATTATTTGCTTGAATGACGAGACGAGCAGGTCGCTGACCTGATGTTAGAAATACGCAAATAAACAGAAGCAACCTTATACAGAACTCTGGATTTTAGAACATTGCATGGCACTGGACTGCGCACGTCATCCCGAGACATACGATGTCAAGTCTCATAATACCCAGCAATTTCACTGGCTTCAATGTCCTTCAAATCGAAACACAACAGTGTTTACACACTACCGCTTAGCGGCAGAAATAGACAAAGCGTTGGCACCCAGACGGCCTCTCGCAGGGACGTACCACCTTGGTCTATTATGGCACATGGTCATAATGTACATAAGAACATTTTTAACTTTGCAATAAAGTATTCGCGCCCAAAGACACTCAATGAACTCGCTCAAAACCAATTAATTAAGAAAATTAAACCACTTTAAAGGGTCAAATCACTAACGCTTCTCAACTGATTTATCTTTTCAAGAAAGTTTTATCCTCAACCAAAAGGAAAAGGGTAGACCGGCCGTTTTGACCCTCGAACAGTTTTATTACGAAATTATCCCGTTGGGACTTCCTTCATAAAACAAAACTCGCCTTTCCCGGTAACGTAGTAAACTTTGAGATTTTCTATGTTATCCGTAAGCCGTAAGCGTATACTTTGAATTTAGGTGGAAGTTTATTTTCCGGTTTAAGTATTGCTCCATTCACTTTAGGGAGAATGTTTTGATTAACACATGACATGGCTTACGATCACGCGTGAACTCTTAAAGGCGTAGTCAGAGGTGCATCCGTTTCGCTGAACTTTTTAACCGATGAAAAAACTGAAAAATATTGTTGATCCTTTTTTAAATGAATAGTTTGTACTATGAAGTCAATCCCATTTAAAATTTAAAAACGTAACTAAACGTTTAAATTCTGTTATTTAAAAGCAACATTGAAAAAAATACAACCTCCATTACGCGCAGCGAGTCGGCTGTGATGTGTCTGCGGGTTCGATTCCCGCACTGATAAAAAAATATTGGTGTGATTCACAAATACCTATTTATTTCGGGTGTTTTCATCCAGAGGGTGTTACCGTGAGGCAGGTTTCCGATCGTAAAAACTACAAGCCAAATCTTTTTGTAACATGTATTAAATAAAAAGTATGTTCGCGCCGACTTTTACTTACATTTAAGAAAAATTTGGTTACTTAGGTTTACGTTGTTAAACTAAATCATACATTAAAAAATCTTATATAAATAGACCATTGAAATAAGATGACAAATAGACCTATTATTATTTTGTAACCTATTTGAGAATTCCCGGACTTATTTTTTTTTTATAGTATAGGCTGGCGAACGAGCAGGTGGGTCACCTGAGGGTAAGTGATCTGCACCGCCCATGAACGCCCACAATAATCATGGGCGCCTTGCCGACCTTAAAGGAAAGGGATAAGTAAGGGATTGGGAAGGGGAGGGGGGTTCGGACCTCCGTATATCTCACTCACCGTACGAAACGCAGCAGCAAGCTGCTACTCTACGCCGGTTTTCTGTGAGACATTTGTAACGACCCGGACGAGCTGGCCCATTTGCTGTAGACAAAACTGTCTACAGTGTGACTCTACCAAAATAAAACGCATAGTAAATCAGCAACCAGATTTTGTTCTCTATTAACAGCTCAAAGGCGAGAAGGGAGACAGAGGCGTCGATGGAATTCCAGGTTTGCCTGGTTCTAATGGACCGGCTGGGCCTCCAGGCCCACCTGGATCTTTGTCAGAAGCAGTACAATACCTTCCCGGACCACCAGGACCTCCTGGACCTCCGGGGCTCCCAGGAGCACCTGGAGTGTCCGTCGTCGGTCCAAAAGGGGAACCAGGAGTCAGCTACTACGAAGAATATCCAGTACATGGAAGCACTAAGTTTTATAGCAGACCAAGTAAGTTAAATAAAATGTTGAACATCTACTTTACGAAGAATGCCACTAATACGATCTATTTATATTTAGCAGTGTTGTAATGTTAAGCTTATGAAACCTATTGTAAACTTGTAGTGATTGATGATGTTTCAAATATGTGTACCAAAGACTTTACTACGAGACAAGCTGGTACATAGAAATTGTACCACTAAGTTGTGGTCAATTGACCATAGCTCAATATTACCATCTCTCTTACTCTCGACTAGAACCCCTATCGTGATCAATGTTTGTTGGATGTCAAGCTCCCGCGTTATGTGACGCAATTTTACTTTTGAACAGCCCGTCTATTAGTATACATTAAAGTATTTTATGTGTGTGAACCTATCATTTAGGAATTATTTATTTATTATACACTTTTAACTAAATCTTACATAATTTGGTGGGGAATTTAATGATTGTCAAAGGAGGCTTTGTCAGACTTGTACCATATAACTCCTGTAGTAAAAAAGTACTCTACAAGTCAAAAGTTATTTATGTACATCTTTTTATGCACGCTTTCCGGATAACAGTACCAAAGAGTCCGCTTGACGAGCTCAAAGCTCTTAATGAACTAACAGATTTAAAAGAAAAAGGTAGAGAAAGAGAAAGAGACAGAAGCGGTAAGTCAATGTACTTGTGATGTTTTTACTAGATCTTATTTTATAAACTACTTTATTTATGTATTCAACCTAAGCTATAGAATACCAGAAACTTCATATAAAAGGTGGAAATTGAAAGAAACTATTACAGATATTATGAAATAAATAAATTGAAAAAACTCTTTCACTTAATGTAGTGGTAGAGACGTGCTGGAGCCAGTTTATGTACGGTGTTTATGCTGGCTTGAACGGTGGCTAATAGCAAACCAAATTGAAGTAACACCAAAATGTCCCCATAAAGCAAATGTACCGTGATCATAGATATGAAGTGGGTTTTTAAGTTCTAGTTACACTTATGATAGTGGTACACTCTGATAAACGGACGAAGCACTGGCGAAACTAGGCGCCCGTTGCGGGTTGTGGAGGTCAGACACGGATCGTCTCATAAATAATACCTAATATCATAATTATAATTATATATATTATTATTTAATCATAATATCGCCAAATTCTATGATACTAGAAGGATCCAATTTCTGAATGATCGATAGCATATTCTCACCATTTCAAGTTATGTATCAAAGAACACCGAACTTTCATATAATTAAAGTAATCATTGTCATTTTTGTATTCAGATACTTTGAACACTCAAATCTTTTCAAATATTGGTTGATAAATATTTACAAAAATATACTGCAATTATTATAAGTGCAAGATGATTAAATATTAATATTAAGGACGAAGCAGAAGTCTATTATTGTAATAAAACGTTATATTTTTATTTTGGCGCGCATTATAGCGCCACATTTACCAGGTTTTGGATCAAGACACCATCCAGCTGATGATTCAAACGTTGATAAATCAGTTCCTGGCGCAGCTGTATTCCAAACTACGGAAGAAATGATGAGGGTAAGTTATAATCAAATATTAAAAACAGACACGATTTCATTAGGAACGGAAGTAATCTACGGTCCCGCACGGTTTCACCCGCGTGTATATTACTGCTCCGCTCCCGTGTTTCATACAAAGTTCAACCCCTCTTTTTACCCCCTTAAAATGTAAATATTCAAAAAACTTTCTTAACGGGCACCTACATTATACAAACTATCTTTAAAAAAAAAAACACGATCCTAGCTTTAGTAGTTTTGTTATGTCACACTGAACTATCGCTTTTAATTCAATTGTTATTCGCTAAATATCAATGTTCACTGCGAAATTTGTTGTTGTTATAAAAACATGTGACAGCAGACCTGTCAAACTGAACGTCACATGTTTTTATTGAGATGTTCATACAAATATACCAGCAAAAAACATCTGGTCTATTTTCCAAAAAATCTTTCGTACCAACCTTGTCAACAAGAAAAATCAGCCAAATCGGTCGAGCCGCTCTCAAGTGATGATCTCTCATACATACAGCAATTGATTTTTATTTATAACTAGCTTTTTCCCGCGGCTCCGCCCGCGTGAATGTTTATTTCCAGGATTAAAGTAGCCTAGTGGGCGCCCCCGGTGAGAAACGCGCTTGACAAAAATACAAATGTCGCTATTAAAAAATAGGGGTTGATTGTACATGATAAAAATATAGGGTTGTATGTATTTTTGAATGCTGTATCACAAAAAAATAAAAACAATTTTTTTTGTCTAAAAAATAAAAAATGAAAATTTCGGGTGGACCTCCCTTAACATTTAGGGGGATGAAAAATAGATGTTGGCCGATTCTCAGACCTACCCGATATGCACACAAAATTCCATACAAATCGGTCCAGCCGTTTCGGAGGAATATGGGAACGAACATTGTGACACGAGAATTTTATATATTAGAAGATTATAGATTTAGTATAATATTTCACTACGAATCGGACAGCAGTACATTTAAAAAGCAAAACATGCAAATACAGGTCAAACTATAGATTTTCGTTTTTCAGTTGGCCTCGTCGAGTCCCGTCGGTGCTCTGGCTTATGTTGTCGAGGAACAAGCTTTGTTTGTCAAAGTTAATTCCGGCTGGCAGTACGTTTTGGTGAGTCCAAAATTTAAATAAGTGAACTCCGATAAAATGATTTGAAGTGCAATTGATTTCGTCTCTATTTTTAAGCTAACTACTATTATTGTATGTAAAACACATAAAAAATTAAATGAGCAACCAATTTTAGAAATACTTTGTTAATAGGTAACTTATTTGTTCTGTTAATTATTCATTAGAATTTTTAAGTCTTAATTAAAATCTATTTTAATCATGTAAAATAACTTAGAACATTCTAGAATTCACTAGTTTATAAAAATAAATATATAATAATATATAAAATAAATATAAGATAGTCATCTTTTTATTATATATTTGTATTATTTTGTGTCCATTATCGCTTCTTCTTAATTGGCAAGTATACGTTTGTATTTACGGAAGTTATTTAAATAAGCTTTTAAAAATAAATGAAATACAAATATTTTATTTCAGACCAGTAGTCAATATAACTTGTTAGTAGGTATAATAACTTAGAATCTATCTCAGTCATACGTTGTTTATTATTAAATTATTTTAATTCGTGTAAGTAACTAAGTCACCTATCCAAGGCCCTGGGTACATACATACACATGCCCCCAGTTCCTCAAAATTGCGCAGTCAGGTTTCTCGTTAATTACATTCAGAATGTGTGTGCTCCCACGAACCCTATGCATCAGCGACGCGGTTCTTTTACGAATCAAGGTGGAGAAGTCGTCAGTGTGGGCATTAGCAAATATACCTGATGCACTGCAGTAATGTGGGAGCCCCAGCAATAACCTATATATGCAATTTTGTTACAAAAACAATAAATGCAATTTTGTCACAAAAACCATTGTAACCTAGCCAAGATGTAGATCTCTGTGACAGAACAGTAATAATAATATTATGCGCTCTGTATTATGATATTCTACTTTTAAGCTTAGGCTTCCTCCACTAATGACAAGGGTTAAGCCTGAGTCTACCACGCTGGTCTAATGCAGGTTGGTAGACTTTACATACATTCGAAATTCTAATGGAGAATTATCTGGTTTCACGATGTTTTCCTTTACCACTAAAGCCAGCATTAACAATAAACACGCTACTTGGAAAAATCAGAGGTATGTTCCATGGGTTGAACTCTCAACCTCTGTATCAGTAGTCCATTCTATACCCGCTAGGATATAACCACTTTTTTATTTTCTGCGATTATTAAAGTATGTCTTTGTAGCTCGGGTCACTAGTAACTCAGTCTCGGCAACCACCAACACCAGCGCCTGTGACACCGCCGATGCCAGCTGCCAGTCTAGTACATGTCCCGCCAATATCGAACCTGGTGGAAAACTCACCAGCAGTTACCTCGGGTCCAAGTGTAAGTGTTTACCGAAAACTCTATGTAACATTTTCATAGTACCGCATACGCATTACAACTGCGCCACCGAGGCAGTCGATTGATGGCTGCCTGTCTACCAGTGGGGGTTGGTGATACTGCGAGGAATAAGTGTTCCCCTCAATACTACTACAAAATTGTATGCAGACTTACTTATATAAGACCTTGATTCTTTCAAAATTGGCAAATTACTGAAAGGCGATTTACTTGGTGGAAGAGCCCTTATAAATGAGGGACTCATAAATGAGGGACCTAGCATGCATATTATGCGAGAAGCCGTCTGGGTTGGTACCACCACTTTGTCTATTTTGCCGCCAAGCAACAGTGAGTAAGCACTGTTTACTAGGTATAATGGGACTTAATAGTTTCTGTATCGGGTGAAGAGCGCAGTCCAATACCAATAATACCATATATTGCTTTGTAATCGAGGGTACAAACCTTCGATTTGGTGGTCACACAAGTGGTGCTGCTTCTGTTTACCGGCAGGTGTGGTACTTACCTTCAGGCAAGTGACCCGTCATTGAAGACGCTCGCAAATAAGCGAGTAGTTCACATGATGGTAAGTGATCTCCATCGCCCATAAACATACAAGATACTTGAAGAATCATGGTCGCTTTGCCACCTAAAAGGAAAGAGATAATGAAGGGATCCGGAATGGGAATGGGATTTGGGCCTCCGGATATCTTACTCACCATACGTAACAAGCTCCACGTCGGTTTTATGTGAGACAGTGGTAACAACCCGGTCAATTCATGTTGTAGACAAAACTGTCTACAGCGTGACTCTACCGCTTATTCGCAACTGATGATGGTAATAATAATAAGTCATTTATTTCAACCAACCAAGGATCATAGCTACACATAATTTTTACACACGAAATATTATTGAAGACAATATTTAAAACATTATTTTGACACCAGTCCGTACATGAACCATACTACAATGGTTCAAGTACAGGCAGTCAAACCGATCCGCGAATGCATTCAGGATACCTTTACGACTGGCCCGCACCCTGCGCACTAGTGATGTACACCGCTCGCGAATGGTTGCATAAAAACAATTCACATGAATGTAATGGTAATGGTAATGAGTTGTTGTTCTACAGCTACGTATGGCAGCGCTGAATGATCCATTATCTGGTAACATGCACGGTGTGCGGCGCGCTGACTACGCGTGCTATCGTCAAGCGCGGCGAGCGGGCATGCGGGGAACCTTCCGCGCCTTCCTTACCAGCAGGTTACTCCTACTTACTATTATACACTAGCTTTTCCTTCGACTCCACACGCGTTAAATAGCCTTCCCGGGATAAAAGCCTATGTCCTAATCCAGGTTATAGTCTACCTGTGTGCCAAATTTCACCCAAAACCATTCAGCTGTTAAGGCGTGATTGACTAACAAACATCCAAATGCACAAACATCCAAACTTTCACATTTATAATGTTTCGATGTTTGTTAATCAATCTTGCCCGAACGGTTAAATGGATTTATAAGAAATTTGGCACACAAATAAAGGCTACTTTTAGACCCGAAAAAAGACGCGGACGTAGTACCAACAATTGCATTATTACATTACACTTCCATGAGTTGACATTGATAATTCACTTTTGTTACGGCAGCTCTCTTTTTATATCTGATATAATATTTTTATTTTGTCAGCCATATGATAGCCGATGACAATAAGTATATTAACTGCCAGTAAGCAAATGATAGCTCAGTGGCGAGTGGTACGGACTGTCGAGACTAAAGTCGCAGGTTCGAAACCAGCCTCAAGAGCATACACCTCTGACTTTTCTAAGTTTTGTGTGTATTAATTGTTAATTATCGCTTGCTTTAACGGTGAAGGTAACACCGTGAGGAAACCTGCATACCTGAGAAGTTCTTCATTAGAATTTCGAAGGTACGTGAAGTCTGCCAACCCGCGTTAGGACAGCGTGGTGGACTAATGCCTAACCCCTCTCATTCAGTGGAGGAGGCCCGTGCCCAGCAGTGGGACGTGAATAATACAGGGCAGTATTATTAAGCAAATATTGGGAACAGTAATATAAAACAGAATTTTAGGAACAGTTATTAATGTTCAAGTTACAATAATCCACCAATTTCTAGGATACAAAATCTAGACTCGACGGTGCGGTACGCTGACAGGCATTTGCCCGTTGTCAACACCCAGGGAGACTTGTTGTTCAAGTCTTTCTCAGATATTTTTGATGGCAGCGGTGGTATCATACCGGGATCTCCTAGATTATACAGCTTCAACGGAAAGAACATTATAACTGACTCCCATTGGTAAGTGGTAATTATTTACCCAAAAAGTTTTTAAGCGTTATTTTTTACAAATAGATAATAATTTTATTGGATAACTATCAAATTCAATTTAACGGCTACATCAGAGACGCTAATACCTTAATTCTCAATAAATTTTTCTTAGAATCTGATTATTATTTATTTCCACCATGATGGTAGCCATTGGACATAACTTGCAATCCCGGGTAACTCATATGTCATTTTTCAAAATCTGAAAGGTAAATTTACCTATACCTATACCTATTTCTCAGCCTATGTAGACCAATAGACCAATGAGCTGATGAATTCTATATTAATCGGAATCAACTTAAACAGGCCACAAAAGCTGATCTGGCACGGGTCCCATGCAAGCGGCGAGCGTGCTCTGGACACTTTCTGCGATGAATGGCAGAACAGTGACCCCCAGAACAGAGGCATGGCAGCCTCACTCTACTCGCATAAACTACTGTCGCAGGAACGGTAATTATATACTTTTTAATACATGTCATAACCATTAAGATCTGACGAATCATAAAACCCCATAAGATGGAGAGCATTCAATCAATATCAATCAAAACACCCAACAGTCACACACATAGTCCTGATCCCACTCTAGGTTAACCTGTGTCGTGGATATCAGGAACTACGAGGGACTTGCGGTCCCACAACACCTAAACACGAAACAAATATTTGTATCTGTGCGGGAATCGAACCCACGGTCTCTCGCTTCGCAGCTGGCTACTCACCCACCGCGCCACGGAGGTTGTCAATTCATCGCATGATAACGAGAATGAAGAAGTAAACTCTTTTTTACGCTGTGTGGCTGTGTCATAATTTTTTTTTAAATATCGTAGGCGTAGGTGCTAGGTGCTAGGTGGTAAGTCCCTTGTATGCGAGAGGCCGGCTGCGTTGGTACCACTGCTTTGTCTATTTCTGCCCCTAAGCAGCAGTGTATAAGCACTGTTGTGTTTGTTGAAGGATATTGAAGCCAGTGAAATTAATGGGCATTATGAGACTTAACATCTTATGTCATAGTATGACGAGCGCTGTTCATTGTCATGTAGTGCTCTGTAATCTCTAGAGTTATGTGTGACGTTGCTTCTATTTATGACCAGGCGTGATGCTGAACATCAGGCGAGCGACCTGCTCGCTACCGCTATAGTGGCTCATTCCGTCGAGTCGTGTTCTAAAGACAGCTAGTATATATCCAGTCACTTCTAGCCGACATAATCCAAATCTTTTAATGTTATTTTTTTCAGATACTCCTGCAATAATCATTTCGCAGTCCTTTGTATCGAAGCAACTTCGAATATTAGCGTTAGAAGAAAAAGAGATGCTGTTAGGTAAGAAAACGTTTCTCAACTTCATTCTACTTCTTACTATCCTAGTATCCTATCTATCTATAGGAAATATCCTACTTTCCACTATCCTAATAAGTACCTATAATTGTGAAAATTTTAATGTTTGTGATTTTTAGTAGTGACATTTTATTTTAAAGTAGCTGACTCTGACTGATTTTTCATCCTGGAAAAGGCCGTTCTTGCGGGCAACGCCTTCAACAAAATCTAGTTTTAACATAAAATATTCACAAAAATTACTTACAGATATAATTCGACCGACCTAATGGACGACGAAGATTACCTCTATAATGCTGATGAATACCAAGAGTTGTTGAACGAAATATTTGCTCAACCATTCAGAGAGAACTAGAAGAATCATTCAACATTTAGATTATGTAATGTGAAGCTTAGTTCAATTTTTAATTGAAACGTAAGAACACGCGGATAGCGTATTGAATCTCAACTCATAAAATAACCCACCTACAACAAATAAATACAAAATCTTTTTGTAATCATAATATTGTTAGATGTTGATACAAAAAAAATACGTAAAACATCGAGTTAAATTCCGTCTTATTCAATTAAAAACACCTGAAGCACTCACTCGTTCCAGAAAAAGAACGTTTCAAGGCAAACTAAGCATAAATAAACATCAAATAGTACGGGAGTTGAGCGTCAAATGCTCACATTTCAAATGAGATTAATCTTATCAAGTCGCTAAGCTTGGTGTTCAAGAGATTCCTATTAAAGTAAGCGCATAAGCTTAAGCTTCTGAGTTATAGCCCTGCTACATGGTTGACAACAGCTATCAATCCGCGGGCTGATTATAACAATTTATCCGTTGTCTATAGAAGATTTAAAACCGATAATATTGGATTACATCATCCATCGATTCTTATTTCTTTCAAGGCAATGATGAATCTGTAATATGCAATAACAGTTTGCAATAATACAGTTGGCGAGATTACATCAGTTTAAAGAATCCGTTGAATAAAGTTTTTGTAACACATTTTAAATTTATGTAAATGTTGTACAGTTTTTAATGTCTTGAACGATGATAGAAGCAGGTCACCTGATGGTAAGCGTAACGGACGTACGTAACGAATTAGGAAGAGAAAGGCGAATTGGGCCTCAGGAATTTTGGAAATATACATTTGGCATATACTTTCGAAAATTACATTTTGTAGAGGTGTTTACAGTTTGAATTTTGCTCTCATCCAGTAGAGGAGGCCTATACCTACGAGCAGCAGTGGGACGTGTATAATACAGGGCTGGTATTATTATTTAAACTGATGGACAGACGGACATCACGAAATTATAAGGGTTCCCTTTTGCCATTTGGTATTGACGGTACCCTAAAAACGGCTCAACCATGTAGTAGGTACATACTTATTATAACACGTACACCTGTATAGCTTATCCAATCGAAAATAACACGTGAAACCAATCTTTGTACTTCTCAATTTTGTGTGAATTAATAGGGCCTAGGTATACTACCTCAGAAGAATTTCAAATTGGTACATTTCGTGCCTCGGTGGCGCAGTTGTAATACGTACGCGTTACAATTGAGGCTAACGCTGAGGTCTCGGGTTCGATCCCCGGGTCGGGTAAAGTGGTATTGGGTTTCTCTATTACGATATGCTCGGTATCAGCCCGGAGTCTGGAATTTGTGCCCGGTATGGCGATAGGCTCGCCCCCTATCACATCGTGGGACGGAGATACGCTCGGCGAAATGTGGGTGTACTGGTTACACCTCTGCTACCCCTTCGGGGATTACAGGCGTGAGTAAGTCCGTATGTACATACACAAGTCACAACATGCCAGTTTAGATAAGTTATTTCCCAAGCATTAACGATTTTGTATGTATAATTCTAAGTGCAGCTTTGATTTCGTTTACTACCGTATTTTTTTTTAAGAAATCTTGTTTTCACAACTACAAATAAGTAGTACTTGTACGTGTATATCCTCAACTGTACGATGTATTGATTTCTAAAGGTTTTTTAAATCAAATTATTCCTAAACCACTAGAAAGCTGTCTGAGGTAGTATCGACTCTTAATACTCTTTTAAAGACTTGTAATGAAAATAGAGTGGTGAGATGTCATTTTTGGCTTAAAAGGTAAGGCTTGTCTTTAACGGCCTTTACACAATTGTATTCAATGTATAGTGATTAGTGAAATGTATTTATGTCGCGCTTTTGTTCTGCGCTAACTTTATGTAAATAAATTGTGTAAAAAATTATCATTATTCATTCGTTTTCGTGACCCTCAGTACATTATTATTTTACAAAATCTAGATTAATAGATAGAAATATATAAGTATGAAGTTGCGATGGAATTAGTCGTAACAATAATTTGTGAAAATGTTTTATGATAAATATTTCAGTAGAATACATAATATTATTATGTATACAAAATCTAATTGGATACGAATACTTGCTATTCCAAAACAAGAACTCATTTTTAGAAATTACAAACTAATTACTACATAAAGTACATTAAACATTTATACCTATATATTTTTTTTTTTTTTTTAAAGATTTATATTCATTTACATTTTTCTTCATGTACCATAATTTTACTCGCTTATTTTTTGTAAATTTATAATTTACAATAAAGTAATCGATTTTTTTCGAAATTTTGGTAGGTAAATTTTAATGAATTGAGGGTATATCATTCATAATGTGACGAATTTTAACTAAAAATCTCTTATGATTTGGAGATTTTAATTTGAGACTGTAAATATTTAGTGTAATTTCTTTCACATCCAATTATTTTTATGTCGATAAGTATAGCGGAACATTGAATGACTTATTAATGTCATGTATCAATTTAGATTCAATTAAATTAAACGATTGGTAAAACATCGATAAAACGTACAAATCGTATTCAATTCGTAACGTATAAATCTGTATTCAATGAATAACGTGAATTCGCGCATTGTATTTATTAAAAAAGTAGTCGTTAGTTTATTTTAGAGGCGGTTTTTATATCTTTTCAAGACTGTCCAATCGAACGTAATTATTTTAAACGTTAGAAAGTTCGCGCGTATCGTGCCATTTCAATTGCGATTTTTACATTAATAAAAGTCTGATTTTTGAATACGTCGTACAATGAATACCTAATTAATAATTTATAACTTTTTTACCAATTATATTATAACGTAGTCTAGTCTCTGTCAGAAAGCATTACTATTTTTGTAAAAACACACTCAACTTATAATTTGTAACCAAAAAATCCTACCCATGATATATCGTAAAGCCATTACAATATGTATTTTTGTAGTTCAAAGTTCCATGGTGACTTATTAGAAAACATTATAAAATCTCTCAACATTCTAATGAATGGTTACAGTGTATTAACACAGGAGGCCAATTCTCGTAATTTTAAATGTTCAAAATATCATTCCGATCTAGTCTCAGCGACAAGAAAGTTGCAAATGGCATTCTCTTAAACCAATAATCAACGTCAAATGCACCTAGCATTAGCAGTAGCATTATACCGTTTTGGCTTCATTCAACTTTTATTCTACATTCAATCTCATTACGATCTATGTTCACTTTTGACGTTGATTATTGGTAATGAGAATGCCATTTGCAACTTTCTTGACGCTGAGACTAGATCGGAATGATATTTTGAACATTTAAAATTACGAGAATTAGCCTCCTGTTGTCTGGCGTTTTTTTAATAGTTCTTAAAAATATAAAAAGTGCTGTGATTATCTTTTTGAGGAATGTCTAATATAAAAAAAAATGATTGTGCCGGTCGACAGACATTATTTTACACGAGATAATTAGAATTATGTTTTCGTATATAAATGTACTTGTTTGTTTTTTTTAAACATTACCTAAAAATCTGCATAATATGCAAAGTGACTGGAGATGAACCTTTTGTTGTATATCAATAGTATTTTATTTTTTATTTAGTTCCAATAAACAGGATATGTTAAAAAACATTGTCTACAAAAATAAATGAAAACACATTGAGACAAGATAATGAGCAAATGGGCGAATAGGATTTATGCTCGGCTTTAAAACCTCTATCAGAAGGCCAATTCTCGTAATTTTAAATGTTCAAAATATCATTCCGATCTAATCTCAGCGACAAGAAAGTTGCAAATGGTATTCTGTTAAACCAATATTCAAGAACTTAGATCGCAATGATATCGAAAGTAGAATACAAGTTGACTGAACCAAAACGGCATTCTGGTAACAATAAATTTGACACTTAACTATATAAAATGCATTTCGTCCATAGACAAACGTCAAAATAATAATTGAGAACGAAATGTGACTAAAGGTGAAGCAGTATTGCCAAGTGCACTGTAATTACAGCAAATCTGCCATATTTTCACCATCTACTGGACACCGTATTTTTATAAATACAGTGTATGGAGACACAGTATTTTTTACAGTCAAAATTTCGTATTATTGTTGTTTAATAGACAGGTTATTTAGAAGTAAATCTGCGTCACATAACGCGGGAGTTTGACAGTTCACAAACAGGGAGCGCAATAGGGGTTCTAGTTGAGAGTAAGCGAGATGGTAATATTTAGTTACGGCCAATTGACTGCAACTTAGTGGTACAATTTCTATGTACCGCGCAGCTTGTCTAGTAGTATACATAAAACTCTTTGAATAAACACATTAAAAAAACTAAACCGATATCATCATCATCGCAGCCATCCATTTCTGCAGCGATCGATATATACAAATAAAATGTTAAGTTAGTTTAGGATATAAATTTTAAAATAAATTTATATTTTACTTAATAGTTTAATTATTTCCTTTTTTGTATGACATTTTATTGCACTGTAAAATACACTGTATTTTTTCCCATCAAGCACTGTATTTTTGGCGCAAATACCGTATTTTAATGTGGACAACACGGTATTTTCAAAAATCTGACTTGGCAACACTAAGGTGAAGTGACTGTGAGTTAACTGCAGATAAATTCAGTTAACTTTATTCTCTTTTACTGCAAGCAACTAAAAGTAGTAAAAATTGTTCGACTTTGTGTGCTCGTTATTTCAGTGAAGTATTAGAAATGAGTTTACAGCCTATGTTACTCAGTGATAATGTAGCTTTCTAACGGCCAAATTATTTTTGAAATCGGACCAGTAGTTTTTAATTTTATTTGTTACATACAAAAATACAAAAAAAACTTTTCTCTCTAGAATATTAGTGTAGATTAAATTATGAGATCAATCGCACTGTCAAAATTCCCGCCAAAACTCTCTCACAATTTATAATTAGTATAAATATGTCCTCAGCAGTGTTAATATAAAAATAGAAAAACCGTAATTCGGTAGAATTTCAGATTTCAATAAAATAATCGCGATTGTGGTTATTTCCGGAAAGGACTGCCTCAGTGGTGCTGTTGTGCCGTTTTCCTTCAGTTATGCCATGGAATAGATAAATTAATTAAATAAATAAAATACATGGAATTAGTCAAATCAATTAATTAAAAAATCATAACCTCCAGTTACGTAATTTTTTAATCACTGAAATTAGTCATATTGTGGGTATTTTATTGTGAGTTGGTAACATTGATTTTGTCGCTTGGGACATTTTTAATTTCTAGAATTTAGTCTATGGCAGCTGATACGTAAAATTCGGTAAAATACTTGTCATTGGCGAAATGCATAATAATGCGAAGCCATAATTTCAACAAAAGAAAGACATTGAAAGTTGATCGAATTGACAGTTTAAATGCAATTTAACTGAGATGATATCGAATTTTTAAAGGAGCAGAATGCCATATTTTTAATAATTTAAAATTTAAACTCAGTTCGGTTAAAATTCATTCGCAGTGTCAGTTAAAATAGCAGAATTGGCCCTCAGATAAAAAAAAAGATTATCTGTATTTAAACAACTTTTTGTCAAAATCATGACGTAATATGATTGCAACATGTTTTTATTAAAAATTAAAAACATTCTTAATACTTAAAGAAAACACTATTTTACAAAGTTTATTTTACAAAAATCAAATACGCAGACATGGTTCTATAAATTCTATAAATACGTGAACCCAACCATATAGAGGTCTCATCAATCATGGCCGCTGTGAAGTTAGTTACAAGCGGAATATCAACCACTAGTTATTCTATTCAAGACTTTACAAAGTGGCAGAAAACGTATCAAGTAAATAACTTCAGAGCATCCATAAATGATTAATCGATCTTTAGATGGAGAGAGTGTCTCGTATGATATAGGCAAGAGTTTAGTAGAAAACTGACATTCATAAGCCGCATATACATTTTTTAAAGAATCAAATCAAAGTTTTCCGATACATTCTCATCCAAAGAGAATTCTCATCTATGTCAAGCGATAAACTCTACATCTGGGGGTTTGGTGGGAATTCTAACAGTGTGGTCGATCTCCTATTCTAGTTAATTTTTAAACTAGTTTAAAGTTGTGTTTCTTGTACAAAAGTGGTGTTATTTGTGCAATAAACATTGACTGTGATGAACAGTGTATGGGATCATTGAAATTGGTAAACTGAGGTGATTTTTGACCAATTGTATTAATCCGCTTGGAGAAAATCGTCTATGAAGCATCATACTGGAAGGATTTGACACCAAAACTCCAACAAGACTTTGAAATCAGCCACACCAGCGTTTCATAGTTCTTGTGAATACTTGAAAATATATTAAATACTTGTTATGGGCTATATGCATGGGAATGCGAAGCCATAATTAACCAAAAAAAACTACATGTAAATGAGGCTCGATATGTCTAAATGCGATTATCGATATCTCAAAATTTTACAAAAATAGTAAAGCGTATAAATATAAAGCAACGTGACATACCAACAAGCATTTACGATTAATATCTACTTATAATTGTTTTAGACATCGAATATAATAAACTTGTGTATTATAGTACGAACGACTGTATTTATATACGTTTAAATGAATATAAATAAATGTTTCCACTGCGATATAGTAAACTTTTGTTTTTTTTTATACTTAAAGAATTTTTGCCAGTTCTGCAATGACTGCAATGTATACTCCTAGACAGCCTGTGTGTGCGGGAAGTAAAATTGCGCCACATACGCGAGAGTTTAACAGCTGACAGACAGGGAGCGGGATTGAGGTTCTAGTCAAGAGTAAGCGAGATGGTAATATTGAGTTACGATAAATTATCGCAGCAGTATATATTAAAGTCATTGCAATCCTATACTATTAGGTACTAAACAGGTGTAGATTATTTTAAAGGAGCCGTACCGTTTGGCCTATTGCAACATACATAAAGCCTACGCTGTCTGTCTGTCGTACCTTTAAATGAACCACAATATAAATATTTATAAACCATAGTTTTACTAAGTAGTAGGTCCCTCTTAGACGTATGCGTGAGGCCATTTGGGTTGGTACCACCGCTTTGTCTATTTCTCCCGTCAAGCAGTAGTGTGCGAGCACTATTGTGTTTAGATTAGAAGGACAGTGAAGCCAGTCTAATGTCTGGGGGTGACGAGCGCAGTCCAGTACTATGCTGTACTTCATAACTCGAAATTCTGCTTGACATTGCTTCTGTTTATGGGCAGGCGTGACGCATATCATCAGGAGCAACCTGCTCGTCTCGTCAATGACACGTCTATGAAATATGTTTTTAAATGGTCATATTATAAAAAAGTGTAAATCACATAACGTGCCACATATGGGGTTATATGTAGTTACCGTTAATATAAAGAAGTATAAACATGGTGTTACATAAAGTTGTGGTCATATTTAGAAGTCGTTTATTTAGAAAACTTATATCACATCACTATCATAAATAATTTGCATTACCGCTGGTTGCATAGTAACGGTTTCATAAGTATCAGCTATATAGAGAAGATGGTTGAAAGCTTGAACAAGCCTGGGATCCAATTATACATCTTATTAAATCGGAACCCAAAAGACCAACTGCCAGACCTCAAGACACCGTGAGCTCTTTTTGCGTAAATCGGACTAGTGTTAACTAACTTTTTAAATAATTAAGAAATAAATGTATCATTTTAAAATGAAGGTAAGCAATGTAACATTAAATTTTCGAGACGACCTACACCTCAGTCTCTCCCGTGACCACGAAGACTGAAAAGCTTTCGAAACGTCGAGACTAAAATAAAAATCACACCACGATAAAATCCCTATAAACTAGTTTTATTTCAATGTGTAATATTCGCGTAAACCTAAGAAATCACTACCTGTTTATCATTTAGTATTATCCAAAGACGAATATCGACGTGTTACATATTCGATAAAAAAGAAAAAGCCATTTGGTACAACTAGCTACTAGGGATACTTATATCGTATACAATACATTGCTTAAATTTGACCACACCTTTTAGTAACACGTTGTATATGTATTAAGATAATATAACTTTAATTTTGCATGCTATCTTCAATATACATCCGCACAATATATATAATATATCGCAGTATTTCCACCTATCGCCGAATCTAAAATATGCCTTGAATGCGGTGCACCTATTCTCAAATGCCCATTGAAGCGGTGTAGCTACCTCTTTGATTTGTGGAGGCTCACTCGGGTTTCGCAATGCGGCACGAGCCTGCGATTGGCAGACTAATTGATTTCAACTGAACACAGTCAGGTAAGTCTGGTTTTAGCGTTGAAATACTAGATTGCTACTAACGGTGGTGTTTCATGCAACACTTTTTATTAGTATAAGATGACGAGACGAGCCGGTCGTTCGCCTGATGGTAAGCGTCACGCCTGCCTATAAACAGAATCAACACCAACCAGAACTTCGAATTATGTAGTACTGCATGACACTGAACTGCGCTCGTCACCCTGAGACATAAGGTTTCATAATGCCCAGTAATTTCACTGCCTTCAATGTTCTTCAAACTGGAACACAACTTGGCGGCAGAAATAGACTAAGTGGTGGTAACAATCCAGACGGCCCCTCGCATATGAGAGACCTACCACCTATTATTCACACACTTTAGCTATTCAATCAAGAATGTTTGATTTTCACCTCTGGCAAAAAAGGGGTGTTATAAGCTGATTGATTCATTAGTACCTAGACCAAACCGCTGGACGTAGAAAGCTGAAATGACTGTGTTTTCCTTTAAAGACATATAGATAACCACTCCGTAGACAATCTTCGTGGTGCAGTGGGTGAGTAGCCGGCTGTAAAGTGAGAGGCGCGTGTTCAAATCCCGCACTGCTTATGTGATCCACAAATATATGTTTCGGAGTCTGGGTGTTTTGGGGTTGACGTCAGGCAGGTAAAAATTATAAGCCAAATCTTTCTGGAACATGTGTTAAAAAGCATCGACTGCGAGTGGGATAAGGGCAGGTGGAAGAAAAAGAGAAATGCCCGTGGAATCGTGTTATCTATGGTGTATAAATACATTGCCACGAAACGGTATTTCTCGTTGAACCTCCAGGTGTTAGCACAAGAAGTAATTTTTTCCCGTTGACAAACTTCGTCAATCGAACAGAAAAGTTTTCTTATTAAAGTAGAACCGAGCCTCTGAAGGCTAAGGGAATATTCCATCTCAGGATTCCATTAACATTGCACCGTTCTTGAAGTGTTCTTGGTTGGACTTCTTTTATTATTTTTTATGTTGGACCTTAGAATAACTACTTAAAGAAGGTAGATGTCCAAACAACGCATAATCACAATCGTAAGCTGAAAATTCGCTAAGCGTGTTTACTTGCAACGTCACGCACACAAATGCAAAAGAAATGTCAGCCAAAAAGTATTATCCTAAAAAATTGGTAATTTGTAGATGGGCAAGATGTGTTACATACATTGATTTATAAGTAAGGATCATAAAGATAATATGATGAATAATTATTAGTATGGTGATCGTAGCTTGGAACCTTTGACAGCTCCGTGGCGCAGTGGGCGAGTAGTCGGCTGCGAAGCGAGAGGCCGTGGGTTCGATTCCCACACCGAGACAAATGTTTGTGTGAACCACAAATATTGGTCTCGGGTCTGGGTGTTGTGGGACCGCAAGTCCCTCGTAGTTCCTGATACCTACGACACAGGTTTACCTAGTGTGGGGTCAGAGCTATGTGTGTGACTGTTGGCTGTATTATTATTATTATTATGGGTAATTTTTTTATCTCCCTGTTAAGGGTTATGGGTGAGATTACCTGTAGTACGGGCCACGGCCAAGTACTAAAGGTTATATTGTGTATATAGACGAAACAGACGAAGATGACAGAAATTTTCGAGTAATACGGCATGTATTTAGAATAGTGGCTTTCTGTATAAGATGAAGTATGTTTGTAGGCATGTTTAGTATTTCGAGATTTTGGGAAAGGCTTTTAGGTACTACACCGGTAGAAGATAAAACTATTGGTACTATGTGGACTGCGTGTGCTCTCCATTGGGTTTTTAATTCTATTGCTAGATCTTGATATTTTGTAAGTTTGTCTGCTATGGTACTCTGTATGTTGTGTGTATTGGGTATGGCTATGTCAATAAGATGTATAATGTTGCTATTTTTGTCATGTACGGTTATATCTGGCCTATTAAAGTGGATGGTTTTGTCAGTGATAATTGTTCTGTCCCAATAGATTTTGCAGTTCCGGTTTTCGTGTACAGTTTCTGGTTTGTATTTGTAATACGGGACCATTTTATCAATGAATTTGTATTTATATGTGATGTGTTGGTGTATAATAGCGGCTACCTGATCGTGGCGGTGTTTGTAATCCGTTTGCACCAGAGTTTTGCACGCGCCTGTTATATGTTGTATAGTTTCAGATGCTGAAGCACAGTGCCTACACAAGTCTGTTGTTTGGTTGGGGTCTTTCAGAATGAATTTTTTATAGTTTCTGGTAGAGATAGTTTGGTCCTGTATGGCGAGCATAAAACCTTCAGTCTCCGGAAACAGTTCCCCTTTCTTGAGCCACTCGTTCGACATTTGTTTGTCGACGTGATTTTGGGTCAAGTCGGTTCGGTGTCTCCCATGTAAAGACTTTTCTGCCCACTTTGAAATTTTTTGCTGTGAGTCTATTAGTGTTTCATTAGGTTGGGTGTATTTGTTTTGAAGGTTAAGTGGCGTAAGTTTTTTGTCCGTATATGATATATGTTTGTGGAGGGTCGAATGATGAGATTTCGTATGAAAGAAGCCTCTTAATTTTGCGATCTGATTGTTATGTAAATTTTGTATGTCTATCAATCCTCTTCCTCCCTCATGGCGTGGTAATATGAGTCTCTCTATGGCGTGCTATAGGGTGGTGCTTTCGGTATTTAGTCATGTGTGTATTTATGATTCTTTGTAGTTTCTTAAGGTCTGTCTGGGACCAGTTTATGATCCCAAAAGAATATGTCAATATGGGGATGGCAAATGTATTTATAGCTTTAATAGTATGTTTTGAGTTGAGACTTGTTTTGAGAATGAGGTTGAGGCGGTGTTTAAATTTCTTTATGAGTTCCTGTTTAGTCTGTTTTTGATGTATTCTTCGGGACTGATTAAAACCCAAGTATTTATAGCTGCTGTATTCATCCATGGGCTCAATATTTTCACCTGTCTGCAGAATGTAGCTATTGTGTTGTATTTTACCTCTGTGTACTGAGAGTATTTTACATTTATCTACTCCGAATTGCATATGGATATCATTTGAGAACTGTTGGGTAATGTCTGCTAAGCTAAAAAGGTCTTTTTTATCATTGGCATAGAGTTTAATATCATCCATATAGAAAAGATGAGAAAGAGTAAATTCGGTGTCATCAGAATTCAAGTCGTATCCGGTACTACTTTTATTGAGAAGGACAGAAAGAGGATTGAGAGCCAAACAAAACCATAACGGACTCAAGGAATCTCCTTGAAAAATGCTTCTTAGTATGCGGATCGGATCAGTAATAATTGAGTTGGTGTTATGCTTAATTATTATTATTATTATATAATGCTCCAATTGAACGGCTTACATTTCATGCGTGTACCAAGTTTGTAAACAACTTAAATTAGTTTGAATAAAATATACAGTTTATAGCTAAAAATCCCCGACGTCAATCAGAAAAATTGCTAAACTTGTGTTCTTAAAATAGAAGTAAGTAGATTAAAATTACCTTTTTAACAAAAAGTATTCAAATCGGTTCATGGCTTAACACACATACATACACATACAGACAGAGAGAATAAGAGAGAGGGATGAATTAGAGAATCAATTAATTAATTTGAATTATCATTATATTATATTCTATGTTTGGGGTTTCGTAGCCAAATTGGACCATAAAAATACGACTACTCTCTTTCGATCTAATTTTCGAAATGTAATAAGTAGCCAACTGAAACTTTTACCAAAAAAATATGTGTTTATAATGGCGACTAAATCGCTATTTCAATTTATTAATTACATATATATAAATCGCCTCATCTAGTCTTATGGCAGTCTAGGTTCAAATAAATAGATAAATACACCCAACAGTCACACACATAGTCCCTCACCTAGTCTATGTTAACCTGTATCGTGAGTATCAGGAACTACGAGGGGCCTGTGGTCCCACAACACCCAGACTTGAAACAAGTATTCGTGGATCAAACAAACATTTGTGTCGGGAATCGAACCCATTGCCTCTCGCTTCGCAGTCGGCTACTCATCCACTACGCCTTGAAGGCTGTCAAATATTGGGTCGAGCAATCCCAATTTGTGTTTGGTCAATCACCGGTCGATATGGCGTTAGGCTCGCTCCCTATCACACTATAGGGCGTAAATAACCTCGGCTAACCCTGGAATGCAGCACTAGTTGCAAATCTGCCCACCTCATCGCGGACAAGGGCGTGAGCTTATGAATGTATAAATACATTAAATTACTATATAACAAAATATAATATTTACATGACAGAACTAAATTACAAACGGTATCGTTTTGTTCTGAAATCCTCTTAGTAACTTTGAATGGTGAAATTAAACCGCACTAACAACTTGTCCCCTTGTGGAGCACAAATCTGTTACGAAGTCCGTTTTCAACAAGCCCACCGGACACCGGACCTCGGACACGGCGACCACTTCAAAGCTTCGGTGCATGGAAGTGAAAAGTGTTCAAAATTTTAGTGAAATGAAATGAAATAAAATTAAAGTATTATATCAGTCGTGTATTATATTCTAATAGTATAACATAACATACACTCACGCTTTTTTTCCAGAATCCCAGAAAGAGTAGGCAGAGGAGTATCATCTAGTGCTGTACCCACGTTTCGCTGAGCTTATTGCTGTCACATTATTCTGCACCGATTGGTATCGGTCTCGACCCCATACCCCCAGCGGTTTCGGAGGAGATAGCGTGACAAGCTTTTGGCAGCGGCGGCGGCGGCGCCAGTTACTTTTTTTTAGAATATCGGGATATAAATCTGAATAATATAGTCTACCACAGTAAACACATAAAGCTTTAATACAACTGGTACAAGAAACCAGTAACCCCAACCAAAAGAGGCTAAGCTGGCTTAGACGACACACGGTGTTGGCATTGTAGGGGATTACCTTTATATTCGTCTTTGATAAGAAAACCCAGACTGATTCGATCTTATATGTTTTTGCGTTTTAAAGAATCTTGTTTGAAAAGTTCATCCATTTTGACGCTAATCTTATTGAGCGACTTGTGTACATAATACTAATATTATAAATGTGAATGTAAGTTTGTTTGTTACGCTTTCACGCGAAAACTACTTAACAGATCATCATGAAACTTTGTACACATATTCTTGGAGGTATAAGTAACATAGGATACTTTTTACGAAAAAAAGAATATATTTGTTTGTTACGTTTTCACGCCTAAATCACTGAACCGATTTTGATGATTTTTGATGTAGAGATAGATGGGCCCCTGGAGACGGTTATAGGCTACGTTTTATTTCGGAAAAGACTATTCACCCGGGCGGAGCCGCGAGCAAAAGCTAGTTTTACATATTTTCTTTTATCGGGGTTTTGGTTTGGATCTGTTCATCGACTTTTGGTGTTGGCTGTACTAAAAAAAAAAATACGCCCGTATTATGAAAACAACTCTTGTGTGAGCTCTCTGACAAGTGTTGATTTTTGTACATGTGATTGGTTCGTTTTTGTTTAGCACCAAAATCGAACCATTCTCAAGTACCTAATAATAAATAATAATAATAATAAAAAACATTTATTGCACACAGCACAATATACATTTGCAGTACATAAAAAAATAAATAAAAATAAACTATTTTAAACTGCTTCGGAACCGGAGGGTGATGATGGTAACCATCATATTCCCTCCACCACACCAACAAACGCTGCACACACCCACAGTAGCCACACATGAAGCGCCCCGTCCTACTTCCTCAAATGAGGTGACGCACCGGTGAGACCACTACAGATGCAATACAACGAATATCGGCATGGCGGGAAGAAACATAATAATATTAAAAATAAGTGCATTGTTCCGAATGTCATGGTGTGTGTGCAAATGGGCTTATTCAGCGTGAGGTCGCAGTCAAGCCGCAACCGCTGGTCTTCCATAAGCCTGTCTACTACCTACTGAAATCGTCCTTATGCGTCCTACACTTTTTAGGTGTTATTTTACGTCCTTCTACACTTGCAGCAGTACCACGTACAGTGGTAACGACCCATTCATGCTGTAGACAAAATTGTCTACAGCGTGGCTCTACCATTCGTCAAAATTTCATTTCATCTCAATAAAATCCGCCATAAAACTGCAGGATCTAATTCAATTACAATTTGTGCTAATATCGCACACTGGCTTGTCGGATAATCAGGTCGATACTCGATAGCAATTAACCCGCGCAAAATACTCGCTAGCGGATGTCTCTAATTGAGAACTTTTAAGATTTTATATTGGAACTGGAAATATTTGAAATGAAACTGTACGGTACGATTTAAAATCAGATGCATTTCTTGGGCATCTTATATAAGTGTTAATGCTTGGCTAGATTTACCCCTATGCTTAACAATAGGTACTCTGCGTATTTAATGATCCTATACAATCAATCTTTTTTTATTTATTTATTTATGCTTGAGTGACGAAACGAGCTGGGCGCTCACCTGATGGTAAGCGCGATGATAAACAGAAGCAACATCACACAGAACTTTGAATAACAAAGCACTGCATGGCATTGAACTGCGCTCATCACCTCGATACATAAGATGTTAAGCGTCATAATGCCCAGCAATTTCACTGGCTTCAATGTCTTTCAAACCGGAACACAACAGCGCTTACACAAATAGATAAAAACAGCTTTTTTCAGAAAAGTGTGGTCAAATGAAAGCAATGTATATTGTACGATACAAGTATTTCACTTCCAGTAGTAAGAATCTTTTAATCCAGTACATAAATGACATTGAGTATTTCTAGAACATAAATAAAGCATTTTTTTTAGAATGAGTAACATGTCGATATTCGACTTGCAACTTTGGACAACACTAATTGATAAACAGCTGATGATACGAATGAACTTTAGGTTTGCGCAATAGTTATAGTATAATACGCATATTTACGCATAATTTATAGTGCCGTGATCGACCCTAATTATCGTAATAAACGTGTGATTAAAATTAGCGTCAAATTTTAGGATGTCTAGATTTTGATAAGATCTGGTACATAAACACTTACTGTCAAGTGTGTGTAACGGCCCTAAAATATGACCACACCTTTCTGTAACATGTTTCATATAAAAGCAAAACACCACTCACTCACTCACCGATTAATCAGGATATTAAAAACCTACGGATCATTAAATTTGGTCAAATGATAGTTTGTGTAATGTAAGGCCCGCTACGAAAGGCTTTTTGGAAAACATACATTTTAAGGGGGTAAAAGGGGGTTGGACTTTGTATGATACTTTTTTATAAAACAGGATTCCACGCGGGCGTTGGTAACAGCTAGTAACTTATAAACACAACAAATTAACAAAACCGCAGACATTTCATAATAATATGAAAAACATAACATAGATAATAAAACTTTAAAACGCAACACAGATGTCAATTTATGAGTATCGCTTTGGTACGGGGTTAGATAAAACAACTGAGTACGCGGTTGATTTCCCAACGGGCCTTATACATTGCAACCCGACAAGCGTTTACTTTAATTGCGAAAGTATTTCAGTGGGACGGTTTTCATTAGGCTAATGCGTGAGTACCATTGGGCTCGGGTAACTTTTGACGCGACGCGACGCGTCAACAGAGCGTGACCGAGGATTTCACGCGTGATTAAAAAAGGTTACGGTGTGTATTTATTTACGTGAACGCGCCATTTAAATATTGCTGTTCGAAAATGTTTGAATCTTATATACTTACGTCGTTTTTTTTATTATTTACTTGAATGACGAAACGAGCAGGCTGTTCGCTTGATAGTATAAACAGAAACAAGACAACATAAAACTTTGAATCAAAAAACACTGCATGGCATTACGTGCATCGCCCAGAGACATAACGTTGTAACGTCTCATAATGCCCAGTTGTTCCACTGGCTTGAACGTCCTTCAAACTGAAACACAACTGTACTTATACATCGCTGCTCGGCGGCAGAAATAGACAAAGCGGTGGTACCAACCCAGACGGTCTGTCGCATACGAGGGACTTACCACCTATTATTTTATAATAAAGAACTAACTCAAAAGGGGAATAGACTCTCGAGAGGGAATAGTTTGGTCCCATCTTTGTTTTAGGAGATTTACTTATATTAACATACATTTATATTACATCCTAAATATACTTATTAACATTAATAATTTACTATATTTAGGGCCTATGTCACTGTATTCCACTAATATTTAAGCACACCAATTAACGTGCATGCTCTTGGGGTTGGTTGCAAAACTGCGACTTTCGTCTCGACAGTCCATGCCACTCTCCGCTGAGCTATCGCTACTCAGAGCTTTACAAGAAATATTACTAGTAATTTTAGAAGAAAACTTATCTTCTTACCAATTTATCTAATAACTCAAATTCTTCAAATAATTAAGAACCTTTACAAAAACAAAAATTAATAATTGAATTTCGATTCCGCATCAAAACCAGATACCGTCCAATAAAGCTCGATAAAAGAAGACAGAATCCGCAGACGCCTAAACCGGAACGTTGTGAAGCTGCGACGGCTGATTTCAAAGGATTTCCAGTTTCAATTAAGTTTGAACCGCCTGTGGTTTAAAGATAGAACGTGTCTCGATTCTGTTGCTTACTTAGTAATTCTCTGGGGATCGCCACTCTACTATTTAGATGTCTAAGTGCAAAGTTCTAATAAGAGCTTTTCAATCACTTAGTGCGTTTTGTGTCCCTAATACCTTAACTTGGATGGAATTAAAGTATTGAATTCATGTCTTATTATAACTATTTATTTTTCAGTATTACTGCTAGCGTCTTTGGAGCAGCAGGTGAGTAGCTGACTGTGAAACGAACCGCACCGAAGCAAATGTTTGTGTGATTAGAATATATTTGTTTGAGTCTGTGTGTTATGATAATGCTAATCCCTCGTAGTTCCTGAATCCCCCGATGCAGGTTAATAAGTGTGTGGTCAGGACAGGAAATACTAAGTATTACGTCAGGACTATATTATGTGCGTGACTGTTAGGTGTAGCAAATTGCTACTTCACGTCGGTTTTCTGTGAGACAGTGGTAACGACCCGGTCGAGTTAGCCCATTCATACTGTAGACAAAACTGTCTACAGCGTGACTCTACTCATAACATAAGTGTCATTTAATTGTCTATAGTTGTATTCTTTATTTCTGCCTGGCCTTAATGTCAGGGTCCGCCTTCTCGAACTATAGATTTGACGGTATTTGGTATTATATGGAGAGACCCGCCGTAAGACCCCCATAACTCGCATCGGGAACCAAGTTTGCAATGGCCTCGTTAGTTAATTATCAAAGTATACAACGTACAGGTAAGGTTGACTTTGGGCCTAAGACGTTGGTGGCCCACTTACAATATCAATGTTATGTCTAAGTATATCTGTATTCAGAATTTTAAATATTGTTATATATCGCATAATAAGAGGCCGGCATAATTTTGCCGACCTACAATAAACACATCTGTCGTTGGTCGATAGTATTGGATTGCGCTACACTTACCATCAGGTGGAGCGTAGTCCCTTTGCCGAGCTAGGATATTAAAAAAAATGCCTTGCATGGTACAAGTTTTTATAATCTGCTTTTTAGTTACACTTTATATACATGGAGTTTATAGGCTGACTTAATGCTACAAGCATTCTCCCTCAGTCAATATTTGCGTAATGCAAATATGTTTAAGGTACCTAGGTGCATAGATAACGGTAGTTTTTTACTATTTATATATTAAAATGTATAGGTATGTTTGGGTATCTAAAATAATAACCACTAGAGCACGTTGAGGCATATTTTTAAGGTAAGCAACTGAAACATAGGGTTGGAGTGCCTAAAGCATTCGCCCGAAAGTGTGGTGTCGCTGACTAAAAAAAAACTGAAACATGGACCAAAATAAATCGTCCCTAAGACCAATATTAAATTTTTCCAGTAAAATAGCGTATATTCCTCACCACGTTACTAAATAATTTAACTTTATTACTACAGGTTTCCAGTAGGTATTAGGTAAGTATAATAAGTTGTTTTCTAAACAAAGTACACTGGTAGAATATTTTTCCATTTAAGTCGGTTTCTCAGCACAGTGACGCAGCAAAGAGAAAATTGAGGCGAAGCACAATGCGTACTATTCAACGTATGGAACACTGGATTTTCACTAGCGAGCTGCCTCATTATTTTACTGGAACATTTTTAATATTATTGTATTTCTGGTGACGTGTTTATGTGGTGGCTGTAAAATAATAATTATTTCATGAGACTGCAGTAATATGATATATTAATTATTATTGTTATAGGTTACAAAATATACCAAAAAATACTAAGTATTATGTCAGAAATATGTCACACACATAGTTAAGTGTAGCAAGCTCCTACTTTACGTCAGTTTTCTTTGAGACAGTGGTAGCGACCCAGTCGAGCCGGCCCATTGGTGCTGTAGACAAAACTGTCTACACCGTGGCTCTGTTACTGAAACGTTTAAATAAATCACACACATTTAAGCTAAAGTGAGACTGAAACAATTTAGAAATTAAATATCAACAGCAAATTCGTACTGCGTAATCCAATTGTGGAGTGGTGAGTATTAGGCGCGTGTAAGGAAAATCGAATATGGCAATTTAACCAATAATGAAAGATGTATTTATAAACCTATTTATTATGAATACGGACACTTGTTTGAAACTGTAGATATGACGATGTATTTTACATTGTGTACCGTCATTCATTTCCCTAAATTGAGGGTGGTTAATATTATCCGGTGGTTTCTTGGAAAACTATGATAAAAAGAGGGGTCTTGTCATTCGGAAGTACAGTCTGATTTACCACGCGCATCACGAGAAACTCAAGAAAACTGTATCTAATTTAATTCTTCAAGCTAACAACTTTTATATCCAACTATGAACTATAATGGGAGCGCCTTCTTACAAATCTGTCGGGTCCAATCGTTCGAAACGATAAGTGCTCGTTCGAGGATCTGAGATACGTGGACCGTAATTGCCAAGAACGTTACTACACACGTACACGTACTACAGACCCCATCATATCTATACTATCGATCTAAAAGTCGGGGTCTGTACAATAAAATGTTTATAGTTTCCAATTATAATGATCAGACAATGATCTATGAGTAAAATGATAGTAATAAAAAAAGTCTTTGAACGTATAAGTTTATTTAATTAACTTGAATGATGAGAGGAGCAGGTCACTCGCCTGCTGGTAACCACGCCTGCCCATAAACAGAAGCAACATAATACAGAAGTTTTAATTACATAACGCACTGCATGACACTGGACTGCACTCATCACCTCGAGACATAAGTTGTTAAGTTCATAATGCCTAGTAATTGCACTGGCTTCAATGTTCTTCAAACAGGAACAGTGGTAGAGCCACGCTGTACTTTTGTCTACTGCATTAATGGGCCAACTCGTCCGGGTCTTAACCACTGCCTCACAGAAAACCGACGTAAAGTAGTAGCTTGGTGCTGCGTTTCGTACGGTGAGTGAGATATCTGGATATCCCTTTCCTTTAAGGTCAGCAACTCGCCCATGATTATTTTGGTATTGTGGGCTTATATGGGCGGTGGAGATGACTTACTATCAGGTGATGCACTTGCTCGTTTGCCGGCCTATATTACATTTAAAAAAAGTTTTGAACGACTTAACCGATTTCATTCCACAGCAAATATTTCTTGTTTTTTCATGAATTTACCATGACCAATAGCTCTTTAACATCACACTATGACCTAAGGGAGTAGAGTAGTAATATACAGCGGGTGAAATAGCGACGGACACTTCATAGCAAATATAAATTTAAATAGCAAAGACTTTTTGAATCTACATGCGCACTGCAGCGTGTATGTATTAAATATCGAAAGGAGATAATAAAATCCTTATACCAAAGATTTGTTTTAATTTATTATACAATGTAATATTTATAATAGTCACTTAATTGCATCTGGTAGTTGAATTAAACGTGAACAAGTACCACAACAGCTTGCGACAATTAATAATAAGGGATAATGTAAGTAGAGTGGTAGAGCCACGCTGTAGACAGTTTTGTCTCCAGCACAAATGGGCCGGCTCGACCGGGTCGTTACCATTGTTTTACAGAAAATCGTAAAGTAGGGGCTTGCTGCGGCGTTTCGTACGGTGAGTGAAATATCCGGCGGCCCAAATCCCCTTCCCTTTTCCAATCCCTTAACTATAGTTTTCCTTTAAGGTCGGCAACGCGCCCATGATTCTTCTGGTATTATGGGCGTACATGGGGGTAGGAGATTACTTACCATCAGGTGACCCACTTGCTCATTTGCCGGCCTAAGCTATAAAAAATATCATGATTATGGGAAATGTAAATTTATGTAAATTTTAATTTTTAGTCCTAATAAATGTAACATCGCGTTTATAATTATTTACAATTGAATTATTTATTTTTTAGAAAGCTTATACATATTATTAGCCATTATTTTTTCAGCTTATTACAGGTACTACATTAAATTGGTTTACAAATTCATGTCAGCAACGCAAATGATATCAACTTTTGTTTTATTCAAACAAACATTTAGACTAACTCAAAGGGTTTTTAGCAGTAGCCAGTAAACGAGCAAGTGGGTCACCTCGACCTCTGTACACCCCCGAGAACACAGGAACCTTAAAGTACCTTAAAGGTAAGGAAGAAAGTACCTTAAAGGTAAGGGTTCAGGATCGAGGAAACGGAGGGTTATATGGGCCTCCGAAAATCTCACTCATTGTACGACGACATCAACAAGAAGCCACTATGTCATGTTTTCTGTGACAATCCATCCCGGATCAGTTCGTCCAGTCATACTATAGACAAAACTGTCTGCAGCATGACCCTTACAACAAATTCCAATTCCATAAATGTATTCGTTTTCTTTTGTTTTTTATACCATAGATATATTATGCTCTGTGATGCATCAAATCGGATTAGAGCTGACTGACGATGAGAGGCGCTGGATGATGTGACGCGACACCGCGCCGCCTGACTCGCTCTGAGCCAGCATACAGTCTGATTAGCGATCCGCTCTGCTCGGTATAAGCCGATGCCTCTGTTAACTAGAGATGTTTACGGCTATAAATCAAAAACGCGTTCTAACTAAATGATATATTTTTATAGCATACCTATGCAAACGATCAAGTTGGGCACTAAACGGTAAGTGATCTCGGCCGCCCATGTACGCCCACAGTACCAGAAGATTCATGGGTGGCTAGCCGACCTTAAAGAAAGAGGGATAATTAAGGGATTGGAAAGTGGAGGGGGATTTTGGCCTTCGGGTATCTCACACCCCGTACGATACGCAGCAGCAACTACTTTACGTCGGTTTACAATGAGTCCGTGGCTGAGACTATTAATCCAAGTCCGTGGCAATGGCCTGGTCGAGCGGGCTCATTCGTTCTGTAGACAAAATTGTCTACAGCGTGGCTCTACCACTATCTCTAAGTGATAAGATTTTACATCTTAAATTGCCCAGAAATTTCAACGCCCTTGGTTGGATAGCAACCACGATACCCATGGTGAAAAATCTGTCATAGTAGCGTTCCAGAGTCAGCCCAATGTATATCCAGTAAATTTATATCGGCATATGTGTTATAAGTGCATTGAAGTGAAGTGGGTCATCAACATGTTAGGCCCAAGGCCAATCTTCCTTGCTCGTGGTACACTCTGCTGATTAACGGACGAGGCAATGGAAAAACTTGATTTCCTTTGCTGGTTGTGGGGGTCAGACTGTGGGTCGCCTTACATAATACCAAATACCGTCAAATCTATAGTACTAGATGGCTATACCCCTGCAATAAAGCCGGGGTAACGCCAGGCAGAAAGAAAAGGTATCGATTGAGTAAAATAGCATTTTATTGCGTTGACGCGATAATTGCTATTTGTGTAACGAGTGAATACCGTAGTATTAAACATGCAAAATTTCAAGTGTGTAGGTCTAATAGGTTTTGAGTTATAGGGTTGGGATCGAAAGTAGCGCGAAATGGTTCGGGTAAATATACACAAGCTCGGTGTCTCGCCTTAACTTGGCTGACATACGTGCCGTGTGTCTAGATACAACGTAACGTACTATTATGATATTCTGTGATATTTTATATTCCTTCCTACTTAAACGCTTCCACTTTACGCTTCTTCTTCCTGCTGGGTATTTTATATTAAGTAACATTTTGGAAAACATATTAACTAAATATGGATTCCGGTTATAAAACAGCTGGATTCTTATTTACGTGGTAAGCAAACTTAATAAGTATTTTAAGTATCACTATAATCAATCTATAGTCCAATATCTAATAACCGGGATAACCCAGGACAGAAAAAAGATTATACTTACCTCGTTGGGAACATCGTTGGGTTTTAGCTCGTGGGAGTTGGACATAACTGCCCCGGCCGACAATGCGGTGGGGTAATACGCATAAAGGGTTTCCCAACGTTAAATAAAAAAAAAGTGCAGTGTAGTGCCAGGAGAATAAAAATAACTTTGTTAGCAAGACCACACGTTCGATGGCGGCAAAATTTACTCCACAACGTACAATCAGCAAACAAATTCGTATTTGCTCAATTTAATTTTTTTAAACTTTTTAAACGTTGTATACCCCAGAGCGTTTTGCCGCCTCGTTCCGTTTAACAACCGCGTCATGTTTTATTGTCATTGTTTTGTTCGCCCACTGTATTACCGTGTTATACAGTCCCCTTTACTTTATTCCATTTTGCTACTCTCCCTAGTATTTCCCAACTGAACTATTAAATATTTTTCTTGTTTTACAATTGCGCTGTCAGGGTTATCTTGTATTTACAACTAACAGTCTGTATTTTTTTATAGCATAGGCCGGCAAACGAGCAAGTGGGTCACCTGTAAGTGATCTCCACCGCCCATGTACGCCCACAACACCAAAAGAATTATGAGTTGCCGACCTTAAAGGAAAGGGATAATTAAGGGAATGGGAAGGGGAGGGGATTTGGGCCTCCGGATATCTCACTCACCATACGAAACGCAGCAGAAAGCTGCTTCTTTACGTCGGTTTTCTGTGAGAACTGTCTCAGAAGGTAACGACCCGGACGAGCCAGCCCATTCCTGCTGTAGACAAAAATGTATTTATATTTTAATTATACTAGAATTATTGTCAAGTAATGACTTGTTTGATTTATTATAGTATTCATTTAAGCCAATCGTAATCCTAGAGAAAAGTGCTCACAAGGTTAATCTTTGCGATAAGTCGACGAAACCCTTAATCAAGTACCTACTGAATCGGGACTACTTATTAAACATAATGGTGTAATCTGTTCTTTAATAAAGTTTATAACATATTTTTTTCGATACCTTATAACTTTACTCCACAAAATTTAACGCTAGCCACAAAAAATCCTTTATATTCCATTGCCATAATTTTGTTGGAGTTATCGTCCCGTCCTTCCGTGATACAGAACAATTTTTCACATAAAAATATTCTTATAATTTATATTTCAATTTTACAACGTTATTCAAATTTATACTCGCGCCACGGGACACAAGGCGTCCTTTCAATTAGAGTTCTAAATCCCTCCTGATTAAACCGAAAGCTTCTATTTGGCGACCTAAATTACTCGCACAAAAGGCAGAGAACACCAAATATGATTTGAATTTGGAATTAAAGATGTTCCAGAAGAATTCGGATTGTGTCACGTTTGTAGATTATTCTGCCTTGTGAACTAGGCAGAATACCAATATATAATAAGAATATATGAATATAATTCTAGTGTGTACTTTTAATAAGTAGATAACGCCTTACATATTCACAAGGAGGTAGGTCCCTCCTGTGCGAGATGCCGTGTGGGTCAGTACTTCCGCTGTGTTTATTTTTGCCGCCAAGCGGCAGTGTGTAAGCACTGTTGTGTTCCGGTTTGAAGAACATTGAAGCTAGTGAAATTACTGAGCATTATGAGACTTAACATCTTATGTCTCGGGGCGACGAGCGCAGTCCAATGGCATGCAGTGATTTGTAATACAAATATTTTTTATCCTGGAAAAGGCCGGTCACCGGCGGAGCCACGAGCAAAAGCTAGTTTTATATTTAAAACTAATTTATCGAGGAAAAATTATGTGTATATCTCAATTTACACTTGCTGTTGGTTGGAACATTTTGCGTAAGTACGTCCAATTATGAAATCTATTTCTTAATAAAGGAAGTGAAATCTTAAAACCTGAAGGCTGGTTCCTTTAATGCTACACTCAGCTATATCTCAAGAACGGAGATGTAACCTAAAAGCAATCTTTCGACGGAAGATATTTTTACCTGCCTTCACCAGGCAGCTATTAAAAAACCTATGCTATAGAAATGCTCTAAAGTAGGTATTTCAACTAGCTTTAATATAAATATAATAAAAAATTGCACATCATTATTTTATAGGTTTTATATACAGTTAAAAATGAAAAAATCTTTATTTAAATAGAGAAAGATACAAAAACATTTACCAGGGGTTCTCAAATTAGGCGGAGCCTGTGTCTTGAGAAACCAATTAAAATAATGAAAACATTTGTTAGCGTGAGTGAAGCCAAAGAGCGTGTGTGCGTTTATGCTTGAGTGTGTGTTTATGTGTGTGAGTGTGTGTGTGTGTGTGTCTGGGGGTAATGTGGGGGTGTGTACGAGAGCGAGGGGTGTGTGAAAGTGTGGTTTTCCGTGAGTGTGGGTTTGTGTTTGAGCGTGGGATTTATGTGAGAGAGTGTGGGGTTATGTGTGAGTTATGAAACTGAAAGAAAAACCTTTTCTTTTAATCGTAATAATCGATTTTGCGTCTACAGAAACGATTATTTTACACCTTGATATCAATGTCACATATATTACTGTTAATTATTGTCAAAATTACTAATCCTAGCAGATTTGGCTTCATTAGCAGCATTAATTATAGAGCTTCTAAAAGAGAACTCCAGGTCTTGATCCCAAAAGTACAGTTGCTAATGATGCTTGACTCAACCAGTTCGACATGGTATTTGTTTTTTATAAGCTTGAGTGACGAAACGAGCAGTCCGCTCGTCTGCCCATAAACAGAAGCAACACCATACAGAACCTTGAATTACAAAGCACTGCATGACATTGGTCTGCGCTCGTCACCCGTAGAAATAAGATGTTAGGTCTCACAATGCCCAGTAATTTCACTGTCTTCAATGTCCTTCAAACCGGAACACAACAGTGCTTACACACTGTTGCTTGGCGGCAGAAATAGACAAAGCGATGGTACCAACCCAGACGGACTTTCGCATACGAGGGACCCACCATCTTTTAATTTATGGAAGTAAACAATGCGCACTGCGACTGCCTCAGTGGCGCAGTTGTAAGCGTACACGGTATACCTGCTGTGCTAAGGTTTCGGGTTCGATCCCCGGGTCGGTAAAAGGAATATTGGGTTTTTCTATCACAAAATGCTTAGTGTCAGCCTGGAGTCTGGAACTGTGCCCGGAGTGGCGATGGTCTCACCCCCTATCACATTTTGGGACAGAGGTAGGCTCGGCGAATTATGAGGGTACTAGTTGCACCTCTACCTACCCCTTCGGGGATTACAGGCGTGAGGGTGTATGTGTACATGTCAACAATGCGCACTTCTACCAAAAGCCCGATTTACACGGACAGTTTATCACAAAAAAGGTATCGTTAAATATCATAATATTATCTAACATGGACAAATTTATATTTTTACATTTTTTCCGGGATAAAAAGCAGCCTATATCCTAATCCAGGTCATGGTCTACCTGTATACAAAGTTCAGCCGTTAAGGTGTGATTGACTAACAAACATCCAAATTCACAAACTGACAAACATACAGACTTTCACTCTTATAATAGTAGTAGAATAGTACTTAAGATTACAATACGATCTAGTCAGCAGTTTAGTAGGTTAGCTTTTAAAATCAATACAAATCCCCGTGGTTCTCTCATCCATCTCCCGTCCCAGGCTTTGTGGGGTTCAAATAAAAATTCCCCTCACGCGGCACTGATCACAATTTGATTGCCACAGGACCATTCACGAGAATCCTTGGTTGCGGTATTGGTACGACTCCTAAATTTATTGCTCCTATTCAGTTTTATTACGGATTGTAAGAAAAAGTGCAGATGTCCCTCTGATAAATATATTCTGGAGGATACATCGAGCATTCGTCTTCAAGTTTTTTTTAAATGTATTCATAAGATTAAATCGATAAGTGATAACAGTTTTTACTGCAAATTGTACTACATAAGTGGTATAACTTTAAAAATAATCTCGTTATATACAACGTGTTACAGTAAGGTGTGGTCATATTTTAGGGTCATTACATACACTTTACAGTTAGTACTTATGTACCGGATCTTTCAAAACCAAGGCATCCAAAAATTACACGTTAATTTTAATCACTCGTTTATTAAGATCGATAAGATTCATGACATCACTATTAATTATTATGAACGACACTCACTTTTTAATAAAATTAATTAAGATGTACGCAATTCTAAGTACGTAACTTGTAATTTAAACACAAATCAGTACCTCAAACAGTGTTTGCTGAAGACGATATAGGTACTATCCTCTAGAAGCATTTTAAAGACTTCATTCTCGGGTCGTCCATCTATGAATTTGGCTTAATACAGTCGACGATCCTCTTAAAAGCTGTTATCAGTTGCACCAACACAAAATACCAATACATAATATTTGTTTTTAGTCATAACAACATATTTTTGAACTCGTAATCATACTTCATAAAATCAGAAATTGACGAACTGACTGCGTCAAATAAATATTGACATTTGACAACTGATTAATGTTTTGTAATTATAAAATAATTAAATGAAAGGAGGTCTGAAGTATCACTGTTTATCATTTAGTGTTGTCCAAAGTTGAAAGTCGATATCGATATGTTAAAATATAATAATGATATCGATAAAAAAGAAAAATCTATAATTATGTCCTAACAATGCAATCGGATTTGGTACTATGGAGTATAAAATACTTTTATCCTACACTATACATTGCTTAAATTTGCCCGCCCCTTTCTATAACACGTTGTATAACAATTTAAGTGTTGGTCGGATAATCTGTATGTTTATATTCTACTAGCTGATGCCCGCGGCTCCGCCTGCGTGAATATCATTTTCCGGGATAAAAATATTACAATGAGACACTTCAATTTTATTTATTTGTATAGATAGTATAGGCCGGCAAACCAAGAGGTTCACTTGATGGTAAGTGATTTCCACTGCAATTCCACAATACTAGAAGAATCATGGGCGCGTTGCCGACGTTAAAGGAAATGTATAATTAAGGAACCTCACTCACCGTACGAAATGTACCAGCAAGCAGCTGCATTACATCGGTTTTCTTTAAGGTAGTGGTAACAACCCGGTCGAGCCAGTCCATTTGTGCTGTAGACAAAACTGTCTACAGTGTAGCTCTACGAATCTAAAAATATAATTATTTATTTAAAAAGCGTTAGCTCTGTGGGGAGTGGTACAGACTACCGGGATGAAGAATTACATCACTTTCACAAGAGACAATAAACAAGAATTTATTTATAAGAGAGTTCTATCTACAAGGTGGTAGGCCTCAACTATGCGAGAGTCCGTCTGGGTTGGTACCACCGCTTTGTCTATTTCTGCCGCCAAGCAGCTGTGTAAGCACTGTTGTGTTTCGGTTTGAAGGACATTGAAGCCAGTGAAATTACTGGGCATTTTCAGACTTAATAACTTATGTCTTGAGGTGACGAACGCAATCCAGTGCCATGCAGTGCTTTATAATTCAAAGTCCTGTGTAATGCTGTATCTGTTTATGGGCAGGCGTAGAGCTTACTATCAGGCGAGCGACCTGCTCGTTTCGTCATTTAAGCTTATTTAAAAAAAAATTGTATCGCGCAATATAAAAATCAATTCAAAGTTTGAAACAGCTCTTATAAATACTGAACAGAGAATTTTAAACGTTCAATTTAATTACAAAAGTTGCTGCAGTATGCTCAATTACTTGGTTTTATTTTAATTAATGAAGAAATGTTATACACTCCTTTATACAGTTCTATGAATATTTTAGTTGAAATTATTTTATTTTAATATTAAAAAGGTGCCCTTTATTCTATCAACCCGTATTAGACAAGTGTGATTAACTAAAACCTAACTTAACCTATTTTATTGATAAAGGAGTCCCATACTTATTAGTGGAACCGTACATTAAACAAGGCTGATATTATTATTATTATTATAAAAAGGCACTAAGTAACAAAATAATATGCCAATAACATTGATTCCTGTCTCATGAAATTAATAATAATGTCACAATTTTCCTTAAATTGCGATTCATTGTGTTTTGTTTATTTCAGTCTTATTATAAGTGGGTAAGGGTGTTGATTGTGGTATTAGTTTTATTAGTGTACTTAATTAACCTGTTATTTATAATTATTATAAATAAATAAAAATAATTTATTTGCAATTATTCGTAGTCCTGAATAAGACTTACTGTCTGAAACATCGACCAAGGAGCTAAGGTGGGTGGTTAAATGTTACTTTATACGTTTAGAACGTGATACTCCTTATCGGACGACAAACAATATATTAACCGCCTGTTTCATAAAGTCCAATTATTTGGTATTTAACAGATGGCAACAGAAATTCTCTCGTAGTTCCTGATACCCACAATACAAGACTTGTACTCCTGGGGTCGAGTCTATGTGAGTGGCTAACCTTAGTGATTGGTCGCTCGCCTAATGGCAAGTATAACGCCTGCCCATAAACAGAGTTCAATCAGAATTTCGAATTATGAAGTACTGCGTGACATTGGACTGCGCTCGTCACTTCGAGACATAACTTGTTAAGTCTCATAATGCCCAGTAATTTCACTGGCCTCAATGCCCTTTAAACAATAAAACAGTACATACTGCATGCCAGTATACATAGACAAAGTAGACAAATGAACGAGGAACCTGCCACCTAGGTTCTTCCTAAACTGTCTGTTTAATGCTCTATCTTGCGGATAACACCATGATGATTTTGTATTTTCCTGTCTTTTATTACTTACATACACACACACGTCTGTAATTCTCAAAAGGTGTAACTAGTACACCCACATTTCGCCGATCTTATCTCCGTCCCATGATGTGATAGAGGTCGAACTTATCGCCATACCGGGCATAATTCCAGACTCCGGGCTGATACTAAGAATTTCGTAATAGAAAAACCCAATATCACTTTTACCCGACCTGAGGATAAAACCCGAGACCTCAACGTCAGCCTCAGTCGGAACGCATTATAACTGCGCCACCGTACCTCGGTCGTCCTCATCTGTCTTATAGTTTAATTTAATATTATCAACGTTCACTTGGACAATGGTTGGTTTGTTTAGCTGGTGGAATGGTATCTGATACTTTTTTACCTGACTGGATGACGACCACACATGATTGAGTGTTAGAGCCACGCTGTAGACACTATTGTCTACAGCATGAATGGGCCGGTTCGTCCGGGTCGTTACCACTGTCTCACAGAAAACCGATGTAAAGTAGCAGCTTGATACTTCGTTTCGTACGGTGAGTAAGACATCTGGAAGCCCAAATCCCCTCCCCTTCCCAAACTTAAATATCCCTTTCGTTCAAGGTCGGCAACGCGCCCATGATTATTTTAGTATTGTGCGCGTACATGGGTGGTAGAGATCAATTACCATCACATGACCCACTTCGTTTCCGACCTATGTAACAACCTACCTATGTAGCTGCATTCCAGGGTCAGCACAATGTATACTGTATACAGTAACTTCAAGGGGGTATAATTCTTCTGACTGTTAAAGAACACAAGTCTTTGCTGTGCTAGAATAAAAAATAACTAAAATAAACGCTAACTAATTTTATTATACATCAAGCCTCTTTGCGCCATGTAATGACTCAAAAGGTCAATTTTACGTAGTCGCAAAATTTTATTCCATATTGATAATGCGGTTCTTGAAATTTAACAAAAGGATCTGTATTATCCAAAGTTTTAGTAAGGTAACTGACCCAAATCAAGGTGGCTCAGACTCAGATCTGAGAAGCAAGGAAGTGAACACTATTTGCACAATCAGTTTCCTTGTAATAAAAATCTGGCGTTAATGCACCGGTATGCAGGAAACCCAATCGGATAATGCATTTATTTTATTAGTACTTCCCTTATTGAGTGCACGGAGAATTTTAATTTAAACTTAACTAAAGTCCTTGATAAGGTTATACGCTTGGCTTGAATTGCATTAACGATACGTATTTATTGTAATAATAATTAATAATTACACCCAACATTCACACACATAGTCCTGACTCCACACTAGGTTAACCTGTATCGTGGGTATCAGGAACTACGAGGGACTTGCGGTCCCACAACACCCAGAATATTTGTGGATCAAAAACGTTTGTCTAGGTGCGGGAATCGAACCCACGGCCTCACGCTTCTCAACCAGCTACTCACCCGCCGCGCCACGGAGGCTGTCAATGTTTTAAGATTATAAAAAATACACAATACTTATGTGCATTTTACATTTTATATGAACTTTGAATTTATGTAGTTTTTCCATCAGTTTTTCACCAATGTCTAAAAAATATTTTAGTTGTCATATTGATCAGTACATTGTCCTACGCAGCTACGTAGATAGTAACCGGATGTGAAAAACCAGTTTTATCTCGTTATCTCTATAATTATTTTTATCGAAACTAACATAGAGGCTTAACATACGTAACACAGGATAAATTTTTGGTTATATCTATATGTCTATCGAAGCTAACATGTTTCATATTATACTTTTTTTTTTATATACTCGACTCATTATGTCAAATGTAGAGATAAAGTAGAGAAAATACTACTTTCAACCTTTGTGGTATTTTGTCTATGAAAGCTAACCTAACATGACGACGTTCTTTTATCTAATATACGATACTAACAATGTACAATTCAGGTACGATAATGTACTTTGGGATATTTTGTCGTCAATACTCTCTCGCGTGTGAGATATGCATATGCTCAGCCTCAGAAAAATGTATTTTACTTTAAGTAATTATTTTACAATTATACAAGAGACCTTAAGTTTCAATTCTATCAATAAATTTAATTATTTATTATATTTCCAACTATTATTGTATATTATATAAATATCCCTACATAAAAGTTAAAGTAGACATTTTACTAATAATTACCAAAAATAACATTGAAGAATTACTTGAAAGTACAACGGGTAATTTGTTTTATCGGTAAATGATCTCCAATATTACTGAAAATCATCATTTCAGTATAATATACAGTTGAAGAGAATGGTAATCCAAACGTAATCTCGCCTCAAAAGAAGCACATTAATTTAATAAGAAACCCTTATGTATTTGAAACACTTCGGATATTGGTTTTTGTGAAATCTGGGATGCCGACATCGGAGTTTTTTATTCAAGATAGATTCTTTGATCATCATAATACCAGACAGGCAATGACTCTTGTGCCCTTAACAAATCTAATTAATGTTTCTCCGTCGTCTTTCAGCAATTTATTCGTTCTCAAATGAATGTAATTTTCTGGAATTTTCTAGACAGTTTGTGTCCATCTATTTCACAGACAGATAAATGATAAAATACCTCCTTTTAACTGCAGATTAAACGCATAGAGTATTGAACGAGGATATTAATTATATTTGGACTGTATTGTTCTCAATATCTCTTCCCAGAGAAGTTGACGTCAGGCATGCGGCCGGTCGTAAAAACTACAAGCCAAGTGTTTCTGTAACATGTGTTAAAAAGCAAGTCGCGCCGACCTCACTGCGAGTGGGACTTATCCCACAAATGGAAGAAGATTCTACTCAACATCAGTTCCAGTGTAGTCACTTTACCGTGCCAAGGTAAAAAAAATATCAATATCCAAATTCATAAAGAAGTGCCATAATATTTTTTGAATTATCCACGGTTCAAGTTCCACGGACCAAGTTTGCACGGTTCTGTGAATGTGAATGGCCAAGTTGGGTGAAACTTTGTTCTCTTCAAACTTTTCTAGAGCCGACTATGAAACCGCCTCTAGAGATATCGTAAATAAGTACAAACACATAACTCTGGACAAATTGAAAACTTCATGTAGCGTTGTATGAAATATTTCCATTTTATGTGGGATGGGTTTTGATAGATATCAGGCTATCTATTTTTTTTTCTTATTGACGTCGCGGTTTTTATAGCTAAAGAAATACAGAAGCGACAAGTACAGGCACATTTTTTCAAAGCTATTTACGTCTGAACATGTGATGTTTCATTGGTTATAGAATTTGTGAAGAGATTTGAAACACAAAACCTAATAAGAGGGTTCACACATTTTATTTTCTAACATGAGGCTCGAATCGAACACGAGTTCTTTTGTTGTTCTGTTGATTGATTTTCAACTTTCTGTGGTAGCATAATATGTATAGGCACTCGACGTATGGAAATAAAGTCGGTTATTTTTTTAAATAAAACCAGTATTTACGAATTTTATCGCAGTTTAATTTTATTTTAGTCTAGTTTAATTTCATTTTAAAATGAAGGTAGGCAATGTAACATTAACTTTTCGAGACGACCTACACCTCAGTCTCTCCCATGACCACGAAGGCTAAAAAGCTTTCGAAACGTCTCGGTCGGGACTAAAATAAAATTAAACCGCGATAAAATCCGATAAACTAGTTTTATTTCAATGTGTAATATTCACGTAAACATAAGAAATCACTCGGTTAAAAAAGTTTTGCTTTATAATTTTTAAAGCAAAATTTATAGTTAATCGACATATTATTAAATACTTAATTGAATCCTTAATCTAAATAATCCTTATCACCGAATTAAAAAAACGCGATGTATCTAAACAAAAAGTTGAAATAACAAGTGAAATCCATTAAAAACGCTGCCGCACTGCATCTCGGCCGCGAAAAACATTTGTTCCTGTAGATTATTGTACGGTGCAAATCATCAAGGTCATTGGCATGGGGTGCAACCTTAAACGTCATAGTCTGGCGGGAGACTTTATTTTTTCACAGATATAGCATATCTATACAATATAAAATAAAGATAAAATAACATTTGTGCTTCTAAATTTAAAAAATCATTTTTTTTTTATTATCAATTCCATCGAACATTATCGTCCCAAAGCCCATTAAAATGTAGATAAAACCTAGAACTAAAATTTCCGAGTACGTAATTATACTAATTAGAGTACTTACATAGAGGTTTCCGATGCGAATTTGCGATACAGTAACAGAAAGAAAGAAAGAAAATGAATTTATTAAGGTATATATAACACTAATATCTAAGACTAATACATCGTTTAGCTACAATACCTACTGTAACACACAAAATTAGGATGAAAAAGAGAAAAATTAACAACAAAATGACAATAGGCTAACGGGTATAATAAGCAAAGAGCGCCTATTAATACACATAACAGCATAAAAGATCACAAGTAGCAAATAATCATAAGCAGCATAAAGCGCTGCAGAGTCCATAATCACGTGATTATTCTCCGCTGATTCCAGCGTCTCATAACTCACGATGTAGTTTCTCTCCATCTTCATATTCTATCTAATACACTTTAAAAATAATTTACTACATAAACACCGCTGTGCTTGAGATAATTTATTAAATTTTTAAACAAACTGGTTTCTATACAATATATTGCATATTGTCGTGAAGAATGATGATAAAGATCCTTTTATTTTTGATCCTGGCATGGTAAAAACTGTACACACCTGACGGTAGTGATTTCACTGGGTATTTTACTGGTTCATAAAGTCACACATCATTTAGTCATGCAGCTGAGCCATTTTTAATGATGAACATTCATACAACTTTGAAATAATATATAAGCTCACGCCTGTCGACGAGGGGGTAGGCGGAGGTGCAACTAGCACATCCACGATTCGCCGAACTTATTTCCATCCCATGGTGATAGGGGGCGAACTTTGAATCAATGATCGATAATTTCGCGATAACATCTTAGAATATTCGCGGATTAAATATATGGGATAGAATTAATTAATTGAATCATTTCATAAGCCCCTATATACTCAATTCATCAAACCGACGCATCTTCAAGAAAATTAAAACAATTCGTCGGTTGGCATTAGTTACGCACGAAAGATCAGTCGTTGTGAGCGAGTGCTCGTTACGATGAAATGGAATCTCTAAATATCTCTTTTGAAATCCGACTGTTAAACTGTAACGAACGAGAGCTAGGATAAGGAGCAATGTGAAGTGAACGTTAGAAAGAATAGAGTAGAGGAGCGCGGGAATATGTGCACAATAGTAAAGAAAAAAATCATCAGATATCGCAACAAATACTCGATTTATAATATAATTGTCCATACATTTTCGTTATATTTAAGATCGCATCTTGGATTGCATGGATCGTCAATGCCGTCTTCGATCAAATCGTTCGTCGTCATCAATCGTTTCGTCTTCAATCAATCTAAAACTAACACAATCGTATACTTACTTACAAACGTAACGTAGAAACTTACATAAATTACTTACTAATATTAGTACTCGTAAGTCGCGTCGCTACACTGCTTATTTCTGGGTTGTTTCGATTGACTTTGCCAGGCTCCGTGGCGCAGCGGCTAAGAAGCGGGAGGCCGTGGGTTCCATTTCCGCACCGAGACAAATGTTTGTGTGATCCACAAATATTAGTTTCGGGTCTGGGTGTTCTGGGAGTCCTTCGTAGTTTCTAATACCCATGATTCAGGTTAACCTAGTGTGGGGTCAGGACTATGTGTGTGGCTGTTGGGTGAATCGGAATAAATGGAGATGCTGATAATCATTATTTTTTAATATATTATCATTTAACAAACGTACTTTTAACGTTTCCTTATATTATATCGACTTTAGATTGTTATCGTGTTTTAGATAAAATATAGATTTTTTGGGGTACCTAATATTTTAATATTGGTGGCAATCATATAATATTAATCCAATCAATGCTACTGAAAATGTTTATATGTCACGTGATCTTAATAAATATAGGACATATCATATTTATATACAACGTGTTACAGAAAGGTGTGGTCATATTTTAGGGTCATTACACACTCCTTATAGTAAGTACCTATGTACCGGATCATTTCAAACCAAGACATCCTAAAAAAAAATTAAAATTTTAATCACTCGTTTATTAAGATCGATAAGATTGATGACATCACTATTAATTATAATGAATGACACTCACTTTTTAATAAACTTGAATAAGATTTACGTAATTCTACGGACATACGTACGTAACTTGTAATTTAAACACAAAATACCTGAAAGAGACTGTTTGCTGAAGACGATATAGGTACCATCCTCTGAAGTATTATAAAGATTTCATTGTCGGGTCATCCACCTATGAATTTCACTTAATACAGTCGACGAGCGTCTTATAAGCTATTATCAGTTGCACGAACACAAAATACCAATACATAATACTTGTTTTTAGTCAAATACAACATATTTTTTGAACTCGTAATCATACTTCATAAAATCAGAAATTGCCGAACTGACTGCGTCAAATAAATATTGACATTTGACAATTGTTTAATTTTTTTTTAATTATAAAATAATTAAATAAAAGGAGGTCTATAGTATAATTGTTTATCATTTAGTGTTGTCCAAAGTTGAAAGTCGATATCGACATGTTACTCATTCGATAAAAAAGAAAATTCTATAATTATTGTCCAAGCAATGCAATCGGACTTGGTACTATGGGAGATAAAATACTAATACCCTACACTATACAATGCTTAAATTTGCCCGCCCCTTTCTATAACACGTTGTATATGATATCATATTATTTGCTGGGCTTCAAGTACGCATGGATATTAAATATGTTATCCCAAATGTCCAGTCGAGCTCACAACACAAAGTAAACGCAACAATTGTATTTTTTTTATGAGGCCACTAGTTTTCTAATAATTCATTAACCGGCAGACATAAACATTCTTTAAACATTCTACATACATAAACAGATGGATATAAAAAACATTTAGAGTCCATGAAATCCTTGTACTCATATGACTATCATCATCATATCATATACATATATCATATGACTGCCTCGGTGGCGCAGTTGTAATGCGTACGCGTTACGATTGAGTCCAACGCTGAGATCTCGGGTTCGATCCCCGGGTCGGGTAAAGTGGTCTTGGGTTTTTCTATTACGAAATACTCAGTATCAGCCCGGAGTCTGGAATTTGTGCCCGGTGCGATAGGCTCGCCCCCTATCACATCGTGGGACGGAGATACGCTCCGCGATATGTGGGTGTACTGGTTACAACTCTGCCAACTTCTTCTGGGATTACAGGCGTGAGTACGTATGTATGAAATCCATGTATATGGATTATTTATATCTCACATGGCTATATCTTCGAACTGATTTTTACTAACATGAAGTTAACGCTTTTATCAACAAATTTATTGCGATTTGAAAGATAAATATTGTGCGTAAGTGAGTCATAGTATAATAAGACAACTATTATAAAACCATATCAATTATAGATTTATGAGGAAATAAATACTGAACGACTGATTAAATAACTTTATAGCCCAATCACATTAACATGTAATACAAATATAGAACTTCTTTTTCTTACTTTATACTTAGACTCACGCACATAAGCAACAAAATTTAGCAAACCATTAGCAATATTCATACTATCAGTATTTAGCACTTATATAAAAATCCCCACAAGTGTTAGAGAGCGAAACACAACAGATTAGTCAAAATAATCAATATCACCTGATAGCGATAACGTTATCTATATGTAGCGGAAGGTAACGTTGAAACTATTTTCCAATGTTGTGATATCATTCGTGCAAGATGCTCTTTATTTCGTTTAAAATAAAAGTGACAGTGTTTTAGTTATGGATGACGAACAGAAAACCGAACTAAGTGCTTCGAAAAAAAGACATTTTGCGAAACTACACGAACGAATTCATGTCAAATATGAACAAATGCAGAGGAAACTTGAAAAGTCAAGGTCTGTGGACGCACTGCCAAAATTAAACGACAACTACAGTTTCAAAGAATTATATGCAAAAGACGACAATAGTAATGAATTGGATGAAATTTTTAAAGAATCAGAAAAAGTTACTCAATCTTTGGAACATCTGGTCGTGGTGGAAGACAGACACAGACATGATGCTAGATTTCAATTAGTTGACCTAAAAGAAGCTACGAGTAATTATTCAGAATCGGAATCAGGAATAAATGGCACACCAAAAAACTTTAACTTTCCGGAAGATCAATTTTTTGGTGACGATTTCTCAAGGATAAGTTTAGAATCGTGAGTATTTGTACTACACAGACGTTTGCCTATTACTCCTTTCATATGAAAAATCTGGTGTAGTATTACCATTTTAAGTAAGGCGGATCACCGCCAATGTGCCAATGTGATGACGGATACTGCGATGGATAAAGCTGCATAAATGTTATTAATTACGAATAAATTGAACATTGTCACATATTGAAACTATACTTTATAACTATGAAATTCTGATCTTTATTGATGCTGATTAGCTGATACATTTTACTGACTAGAATAAATAATATTATAATTATACATTTTTGCTTCTATTTATGGGCAGGTTTTGCGTTTATCATCAGGCAAGCAAACTGCAGCTCATTTCGTCATTCAGGCCAATTAAAAAATAGCCCATACTAATCAATTTATGAAAACTGTTCTTATTGTAGATACACGGCGCTGTATCACATTTATAGTAATTTGTATAATTAATTTGCAAAGGGTTTTTTGCTCATATTCTAGATGTGATAATAAATCTATTTAATATTAACAGATTAAACGAAGCTGCAAATGAAAGCGATGAATTCCACACACCTTCAATATCACCACCACCAAAAATATCAATACGTGACAGAATTGGTTCACGAATATCAGCTGTTAAAGAAAAACGTCGACGTATGGAAGAAGAAAGAAATATAGCGAAGGATATAAAAAAACAATCTCGAGACAAAGTTGAAAAGGTCCTTTTGTATTTACATTTCAAGTAACTCTCGTTACAAGATCCGATTCTTAAAGCTCTTTTTAATGTTTACAAAATCATCAGTGTTTTAGAATTGCTTTATTTTTTCATCTCAATATTTATGTTCTCCGAATCTATCCAATTTATTAAAATTGACGCTCTGTTGTTGTGTGTTGAATGAAATTTATATGTTTCGTATTTCTATTCCAGTTTATATTGAGTAACACGACTAAACAAGATAGATTTAGGATAAACAAAAAAATTAAAGTTGCAACAGTAACAATAGCGCTTATCGAAGCTACTGGTGTAGAAATCGATGCAACTGAAGAAAGGCCTCGAATGCTTTTTTGTCGTTTTAGGTACCTATAAACATGTAGTTTCCGTTTTTATATTAATTATATATACCTACGGAAATTATTTTGTAAAATAAGATTTTTCTGTTTCAAAGGTTGGGTTCGGAAAAATACAAGTCAAAATCAATAAAATGCCACAGCACATCCGAGGTTAAATGGCAAGAATTATTTAATCTCAATATGTTTGAAGATAATCTCCTTGAGCTAACATTATGGGACAAAGACTCTTGTATTGGCAGGTAATTATCTATACAATATTAATTAGTTTGCTGTTTATATTTCAGCTTCATTTCATCAGCGACTAATAAAATTCTCGGAGCAGCTTTTAGAGATTCTTGATTGATTTCGATTGATGTCATAAAACCGTTTTGTTAATCTGGCAAAGTGACTAAACTGCACCCGATAGTAAATACGATGCAGTCCAAATATAATATTCACCGTCGAGAAATGTTGCTTCTTTCGACGATCGCCAAAATTATGCAGACCTGAACCTGATGGTTTTGGATATAGGTACAATGGCCGGCCCGAAACGTGAATCGCCGAAATGAGGCACGTTGGCGACGTTTTCATCATATGTTTGTCCGTGATGTGGATGCTGGCCAGGTTCGAATATGAATCAAAGTAATCTTATTATTATTTTTTTTCAATTTTTTTTTCAGGGCAAACCTAGATTTATTAGAAATGGAAAAGGAAATAACACATAATATGAGAGTGAGTTTGGAAGTCAATGGACCGCCTGCACAATTATTTGTATTACTTACGATTAGCGGAACAAATTTCACGAACACCTTGATAGATCATGATGATTATGAGTTTACACAACGAAGACTCTCTATTATTAGAAAACAATTTGTAAGTATTATTTTATTTAAAAATTGATTCTGCTATTTTTTAACTAATATTAAATGACGTCAGAAGAAGAAACGAAATTATCTATGTGTAAGTAAAGTTTGTTGTAGTTCATTCATTATTTCAGGCGTGGTACCATTTTAATAACGAAAGTAAAGACGTGGGAGCTCTCTCTGTTATCGTATACGGTGCTAAAGGTCTAATTTCAAATGACAATTATTGTATACTTACGTTAAACAACGCAAGGGTCCAAACCCACACAGAATACAAGAGCAACGAACCAAACTGGATGAAGTTCTTTTCTTTGTAAGTGAAATAAAATTATTTTCATAACATCGTATTACTCAAATAAATAATAATACTACACAATATAGGTTGAAAATGAGTAACTATCCATACTTATTTTTCAACTGGCGTACCTAATTAAATCAAAGAAAAATCTTGAATCTTCTATATTAGCAATTTCGGCTAATATATTTCAATATATTAAGTGTTTTTATCAAATTATTTTTGTCAGCCGACGAATTACTAGATTAATCTATTTATTGAAATAAGTACATAAAGTATTGAAGATATTTAGGCTACCTTGTGCACGTCTTGCGATGTGTTTGTGAAGTATTTAGATATATCGACATAATGATTGAGTGTCTGTCAATAGGTATAAGACAACATCGGCTAACTCTCCTACATATCATATCACATATTTACAAACTCACGAACACGTATCAAGACGTGCACAAATTAATCGAAATATCTATAATGGTATAGCATATGAATTATATAACTATAATTACTGATATTCTTAATAATTCATATTTTAGTACTGTAAATGACATGACTTCTATATTAGACGTAACAGTACACGATGAAAAAAGATCTGAAGATGTTGGAAAAATATCAATACCATTACTACAAATAAAAAATGGAGTGAAAGTATGGTATGCTTTAAAAGACGCATCACAAAGAGACAGAGCCAAGGGAAACAATCCGAGGATATTACTGGAAATAAGAGTGTCCTGGAATTTTGTAAGTAAAATCATTCATCTTGATTTCCAATTTTAATATTAGCTGATTTTGTAGTATTTTAATAACCTTATTACAATATACACAATGCAGTATTGACGTGAATACGTGTATGCTGTCAAGAAAAGACGAATTTATGTACTTTTATTTCAAAGCCGTTAAAATTTGATTAAATTTTGTATAAATTAAAAATATATTAACCATATTCACACACATACGAATAATTTAGGTATAAGTTAACCTTTCCATACTGAATCGGAATTACAAATCCAGTTTTAATCTATGAATATTCTGTATCGAGATTGTCTGATTTCAAGAATTACTTAAGTGAGATTATGTTTTTATCATACAACGTTAATCATACTCTAAAGTCTAACACAAGGATTTTTTATCACAGCTTCGTGCTGCAATTCGTGTGATTAATACAAAAGAAGTTAACTACTTAGAAACAGAAGACAGATTGCAAAGGCACATCTTTGCTCGAAATTTGGCTCGAGCTAAAGTTGTGTTGGCATGGATCCTAAGCGCATTTCGAGTTGTTAAGTAAGTGGGTTTAATTTATCAGCCACTACCATAGGAATTATTCAAACATTGCACACTTGTAATGCTTTGATGAATTTAAATTCACTCTAAAACACGTTATAGTAATGATAGAATACCTTAAATCTTAAAGCATTTTTGAGCCCCAGATTCTTGGTTAAATAAAAATTTTAGTCACTGAAGCCGTAAAATAAAAATCCCAAATGTTGATTTCATTTGGGGATAAGGATGTGTTAAATTAATTTAATAATTAAATGTTCGACATTACCTCTAATATCCATCCATCGACCTGAATTCATCCAATGCCGGACATAGGCCTTTCCACGGTCGCGCCACCCTTGACCTATTTCTCTATTCTAATATGTTTTTGTTTAATATAAAGATATGTGACTTACTTAATAATATATCATATCCGTAAAGCCTATAACAGAATTTTGGTGACGGATGTTTAAATTATTCACAATAAGCCCATACGAATAACGGGAATAATGGAATTCTTATAGATTTTTCATCGGTTAACATAAAGGTGACATAGTAGATCGGTTCATTAGTGCGTCTTGCTCTATGTACGCAAGCTTGTAAATAAATATTTTGAGTTTGTGTGACATGTCAGTTGTCATCCTATACACTATACTTATACTATACATTTAACTCAGTAGTCACAGGCACACACAGTAATTGTCAAAATCGACCAAACAAATCACGCATACCTCAGCAAAACGTGCAAGAATTAGTTGAATTATGTATATACTCATCGATATTTATTATAAAACTATATCATAAAAAAAATATTGTCAGCAATTATTTTGTTTTTCAGAACCTGCTTTGAATGGGAATCTACAAAATCTAACGCAATAGCTCTAGCAATATGGCTCCCATTCTGCTGGTTTTTTAAAATCTGGATGCTGCCACTTCTATTATTAATACCTTTCATATGGTACAGGCCTCCGGAATACTTTCTTGTAAATTGTAAGCATTTTTACTCATTCATAAAATATTCAATGTTTCGGACGAGAATTTCTAAGTCTGATTAAAATTTCCAAACTGGCTCCGGCAATAATAACAAAATAACTTCATTTATTCCGCGGAATGTTCAAAGTTGGGTATACCTTAAGTTGTTTGTACATTTTATTTAAATTATCGCAGGGAAACGTTATTTTAGAAGAGGAATCCCAGATGAAGAGCATTCCAAAAAGGATAAGGTAAAATGAATGACTTACGATTCAATGAAATAATTCAATGATTTGATAATAATGAATTGCCGACAATTTTAGGACGAGAAGCCTTCGCTGAGGCATAGAATAAACAATTTGCAAGAAATGTTACAAACGGTGCAAAATGTTATTGGAAAATTTGCGACTCTCGGTGAATGCATAAAGAAGTGGGTAAATTACATACTCTATTCTTAAATATATTAATTTATAAACTCCTGACTATGTTCGTATGGGACTACGATTACGTATGAAAATAATAATAATGATCTAAGACAGATCAGTTACAATATTAGACTAGGTCTTTTTTCTGTTTTTTTCCATATATAATATAATAACTGACCAGTCTTGGATGACAGTATATTAATTGTATATTAGTACTAATTTATAATAAATGAAGATCGCTGAATCGCATAGCTTAAATCGTAGTACAGTATTGAACGTAATTACGTATGACTGCCTCGGTGGCGCATTTGTAATGGGTATGTGGTACGACTGCAGCTGTGCTGAGGTCTCGCGTTCGATTCCGGGGTCGGGTAAAAATGATATTGGGTTTTTTATTTCAAATTGCTCAGTATCAGCTTGGAGTCTGGAATGGCGATAGGCTCATCCCCTATTACATCATGGGACTGAAATAGGCTCGGTGAAATATGGGTGAACTCGGTACGCCTCTGCCGGGGTAGTAGGATTACAGGCATGAATGCGCATGAATGTATGCATTATTGAGATTACATTGGTTCACAATTCTGTCTGATAGAATATTCAATAGTACCTAATTGTTATTACTTCCAAGTTTAGTTTTTATAAAGTTGTAAAAAACTAGTTAAGTATCCAGAAATTGTTTATGCACCAATGAGAACAAAAGGAATCAAATAAAGCCAATGCAAGTTAATCTAAATCAGACAGTAGATAATGCAACAAAGAAAACCTATTTCCACAAGAACAGTTGTAATGGATGGATCGTTCTAGATAAACAGCTGTCTTATAAATAACAAATATGATTTACTGTTCCTGTATTTTCTTTTCCAGTTTATTCAACTTCAGCGTACCGTTTCTCAGTTTTATAGCAATATTCTTTATTCTGCTTATCGGTTTTGTCATGTTTATGATACCAGTGAGGTATATTTTCATGTTGTGGGGTGAGTAAATCAATATACACGTTATAATCAAACACCTCGATCATCTTCAAGACGATATTAATAATAATACTAGCCCTGTTATATACGTCCTACTGCTGGGCACGGGCCTCCTCTACTGAATGAGAGGGGTCAGGCCTTAGTCCACCACGTTGGCCTAATGCGGGTTGGCGACTTCACATACTTTCGAAAATGTTATGGAGAACTTCTCAGGTATGCAAGTTTCCTCACGATGTTTCCTTCACCGTTAAGGCAAGCGATAATTAATAATTAATACACACGTAACTTAGAAAAGTCAGAGGTGTATTCTCTTGGGGCTGATTTTGAACCTGCGACCTTGGTCTCCATAGTCCATACTACTCCTCGCTGAGCTATCACTGCTTATTCAATCAAGACGATAATTAAACGTAAATGGGTGAAGTGACTACCACCTCTGGACCGACGAGACGGTGTTTCGCCTCGGGCGTTATTTAAGTGATGTAGGCATACCTAGAATCTGCCCCGGTACCCATAGGAGTTAATGGTGGATAATTTAGGCCTAATTTTTTATCGGCTTCTCTATGTATAAATAATTAAATACACCGAACAGTCACACACACAGTCTTAACCTCAAATTAAAATAGGAGTTTATTGTCGGGGGTATCAGAAACTACAAGAGACTTTTGGCCTCACAACACCCAGTCCCGAAACAAGAACGGCATCGATAAATTGCCATTGCGCTAGCAAAGATCCATCGATTGCATGGGTGGTTATGCATACTTTGATTAATAATAATAAAAAGATGGAAAAAAGTCTCTAACTTTTTTCATACAGAACAGTAATTTCATATGCAAAGAACAATTATTTGTGCATCACACACACAGACACACAAACATTATTAGTATTATCATCTTGGTGAAAAATCCGTCATAGTGACTCGTTCTCACGAATTACTTTAGACAGTGTTTCTAGACATACAAAGGAAAATACCAGAGGACATTGTTTTTTCATTGAACAATATTCTAGCACCTAGTAAGCAATAAACACAAGCCAATAATTTCAGGTGTTCATAAATTCACAAGAAAAATACTACGCCCCAATAGAATCCCGAATAATGAAATGTTAGATTTACTCTCTAGAGTTCCCGACGACGAGGTTTTGGTAAGTTCAACAATCTATTTATAATAATTATGCCTATTTTCTGCTTTTGTCCGTTTGTAAATTCGAGCGTTCATCACATAAAATTTACTGAACGGATTTCATGCACACTGCACTATTATGTTAAGCACATTTTCAGTAAATGAAATAGGCTATAAACTATCTTGTATCCCAGAAAAAAGACTTTGACAGAGGAGGAGCCGCGAGCAAAAGTTAGTATAAATATAGCTTTTTGTTCCTCTAGATCACAGTATAGCAAATCTAGTCTAATAGTAGATAATTTACTTACATGACATTCACGCTTATCGCATTAACCAACAAGTAGATTTATATAATCGCGAAAATCCTTCAAGACCACATTCCATCCACAATATAAATCTTTCCATTTATTTACTAGTTTAGGTATTTATTTAAAATCTTTATTGTATACCAGAACATTAGTTTACAGTAAATAGACAAAAAAATATTCCATAGATAAATGCAATTTTATAACTGAGCTTTATAGACTATGATAATAACCTTATTATTTATATCTAATTGTAATTTTACATCATACTAATATTATAAATGTGAATGTAAGTTTGTTTGTTACGCTTTCACGCCTAAATCACAGGACCGATTTTGATGAATTTTGATGTTTTTAATTGTCGTATTTAAAGGAGCCGGTTTTTGCTGGTATATTTAAAAAATGTATTTGTTTCAGCTTAACTGCCAAATATTGCCGTTGGAAGAACCGGACAGCGATGTGATAAAATAATGATCTGACTAATACTATTATTAAATAAAATATATTTATATTCCGTAATAACAAATGTTAATTTTATTTTGTAACTTGTATATTTTATTTTGTAACGTGTATATTTTATTTTGTAACTGTTGTGTTCCGGTTTGAAGAACACTGAAGCCAGTGAAATTACTGGGCATTATGAGACTTTACACCTTATGTCTCGGGTTGACGAACGCAGTTCAGTGTCATGCAGTCCTTTGTTATTTAAAGTTCTGTGTGGCGTTGCTTCTGTTTATGAGCAGGCGTGGCGCTTACCATCAGGCGAGCGAACTACTCGTTTCGTCATTCAAGCTATAAAAAAAATTAAAAACATCTCAGATATTAAGGTTTCCTTACGATTTTTCCTGCACCGCTATAGCAAGCGATAATTAAAAATAATACATACTTAACTTAGAAAATTCGGCGGTGCATGCTCTTCAGGCTAGTTTTAGTTCGTACCACTCAAATAATACCTTGTACCTAATTAGGAACTCATTCAGCAGGAATGTTGAAAAATGACGGGCGTTATACACTTGTGAGTAATTTGCGAGCAGCAGGCCAATTCTCGTAATTTTAAATGTTCAAAATATCATTCCGATCTAGTCTCAGCGTCAAGAAAGTTGCAAATGGCATTTTCTTAAACCAATAATCAACGTGAAACGTGAACATAGATCGTAATGAGATTGAATGTAGAATAAAAGTTGACTGAAGCCAAAACGGTAGAATGCTACTGCTAATGCTAAGTGTATTTGACGTTGATTATTGGTTTAAGAGAATGCCATTTTCAACTTTCTTGACGCTGAGACTAGATCGGAATGATATTTTGAACATTTAAAATTACGAGAATTGGCCTTCAGCTCGTGTTAGCATGGGAGCCATCCATCTGTCAGTAGCATCGAATCTATCGCTTGTGCTTGTATGCCAATAATGTCATTGTTATATGACCCTAGTACATTATGTTTAACATTGGTGTGAAATTGGTGTGAATATGTTCTCATTGCCTATTGCATTCCCGTCATATGTTACTACTATTATAAATGTTTGTGAGTTGGGATGTTTGTTAGTCAATCACGCCTTATAAGCTGAACGGTTTTGGGTGAAATTTGGCACACAGGCAGACCATGACCCTGGATTAGGTTAGGTACTTTTTATACCGGAAAAGGCCATTCACACGGGCGGAGCCGCGAGCAAAAGTTAATAAAAAATATTCTTCTGGTATTATATAAGCGGTGAAGATCATTTACCATCAGGTGACCCATATGCTATCTATCACAAACGGTTTTATTATATCAACTGTTTGTTTCATTAAATATATCTTCAGTAATGTAAGTGTGTCGTTACTCAAAAGTGTCTGATTCAATTAAACCGTATGTTTTATCTATGATTAATTAATATCAAGTGCTCGCCTGTATCAACTAGTTCCTTTATGTTCAGATAACTTGTTACTTCTTGCAATGTAATCAATCATTACATAATCTACATTAATACACATATATTAAAAATAAATAGATATTATTATACTACATGCGAAAAATTTGCATTAAGAATTACTTATGTCCAAATGTTGAAAAACAGTGATGGTCATGAATATGTACACTTATAAATTGTATTTATTTGTATTTATTGTATTGTTGACTGCCAGTGATGCCAGTATTGGATTGTCGTTTTAAACTACTTTGCATTACGACTGGGGATATTGATTTATATATTTTTTATGGTATAGGCCGGCAAACGAGCCAGTGGGCCACCTGATGGTAAGTGATCTCCACCGCCCATGTACACAATACCAAAAGAATCATGGGTGCGTTGCCGAACTTAAAGGAAAGGGATAATTAAGGGATTGGGAAGGTTTGGGCCTCCGGATATCTCACTCACCGTACAAAACGCACCGAGCTGCTACTTTACGCCGGTTTTCTGTGAGACAGTGGTAATGACCCTGACGAGCCGGCCCATACATGCTGTAGACAATTGTCTTCTTATACTTTTATTGCTGTTATATTGGCCATTGGTGCTACGGAATTACTGACTTCAGGCTTTACAAGTAGAGGCACCACTGTCATTCAAAGCGAACACCCTTTTCTAGCTGGTAAGTACATCGTATGTGAGAGGCTGGGTTGTTTGCACAGAACACAGAAATAGATGTGTTCTGTGATTGTTACAACCGCTTTGCCTATTTCAGCCGCCAAGCAGGAGTGTATAAGCGTTGTTGTGTTTCGATTTGAAAGATGTTTATGGCAAATTTTAAGCCGGGGTAACGCCAGACGGAAAGAAAGAAAATATAAATATCATAATTACAAACTGACCGACTACGTACGCGGCACGACTGCTGTGGTGAGGTCTGGGGTTCGATCCCCGGGTCGGGTAAATGTATTGCACATTTATATATATTACATCAGCCCGGAGTCTGGAATTGTGTCCGGTATGGCGATATGCTCGCCCCCTATCACATCATGGGATGGAAATAAGCTCGGCGAAAAGTGGGTGTACTGGTTACACATCTGCCTACCCCTTCGGGAATTACAGGCTTGAGTGCGTATTTTAATCTAAAGGTCACTCGACTAAAAATAGGCAAAAAGGTTATTTAAAAACATGAGAAGTCAATGCTCCCGATTTCACGCAAAAAGTCAATTAAATTAAACACCTCTGTACACCTATATACTAACTCTGAACAGCCGATTTAATTAAAACCTGTCAAGTGCGAGTTGAACCGCACAGAGATTCTGTACCATTCCCCTTGAATGTTTTTTGTTTGTTTTTTATTGATATGCTAGTATACTTGCCATAATAACATATATGCTGTAAAAAAACATCCGGCTATCTTTTATGGTTCATAAGATAGCTTTCTAAATCGAACGAGAACGAACAAACAAACAGACACGCCGTGTAGGCTCTGTAATAAGGTTACATATCCTTTAACTATGGAACCCTAATAAAAAATGAACGAAACACGGTGTTTTATAACATCGTTTATTTACATTTGTATTGTTTTGTTTTAACAGGTTTTCTAATTAACTACAAATTGTACTACAACTACATTTGAATATTAGATATACTTGATTAAATATTCAAAAAATATAGTTAGGAAGCGTTCTAGTAAGTAAGGAAATTACGGACGTTTTATTGCGAAGGATAAGTAAGACTACCAAAAATTATATGTAGGATACATATAATGGACTGTAGTTACATCAATCACTGCTGCGCCATTTCTCATGGAATGACGCAGTAGTGAGTGATGAATTTGTTTATGTTTTTGTTGTGAGAAGTTTATACATATTATTAACACTAGTCTGTAATAACATTGTTACTAACAAAATAGACACCTTGGTCTAAAATAAAGTCTTTATTATTATTATTATAAGAAAAACACTAGGCCGATTTTTACAATGTCCGAATAAATTTTAACCAATTCTAGAGTATCCAAATTGACATACGCTGCTCAGTATATTGACAGCGTGATAAATTGTATTTGCAGTCATTTTTATCTGATAAATAACTTATACTTGGAAATTGAATAATCGATCCATAATAAAACCATTTATTTTTTCCCCATACGCATGCCCATGCAGGGGGGGCTAACATAAGCCGACTGGATATTTCGCGCGCTAGCGGGAAAACTTACGACGACAAATATATCAGATAAAAGTATCCAGATTCGATAAAATTACGTCTTCACATTAGGGTCCGTAGACAAAATACCACAAAAAAGTAAAAGATATTATTTTCTCTGTTTTAAAATCTACTTTCGACTTAACAAGTCGAGTCCTATTCCCAACTATGTAAACTTTGACATAAAGAAACCCGTTATAAGTAAATGGTTATTTCACGACAGGAGTGTACAACATTTTCTCAAGGCTGATATGTTAAGCCCGCAATAATTCTTAGTATCTCTGCATTAACACAATAGTAGTAATTTACAAAACCATAGCAATGCTTAATAGTTTGCCGTTTTTAATTAGTAGGGATGTGTTAGTCTTACTTTTCCTTGCTTTCCCTTTGAGGGATGCTAGACCATAATCTAATATTCTATTTTCTTACATATTCAACGCTCCCTAAGTTTCATTTAAAATTATAATCACAGGTCGTAATAATTATTATGATGCAATATTTGTACGAGTTACCGAATAATTAACGTTTAATACAATATAACATTTAAACGACAATATCCCTGCCAAGTCTGTCGAACTCGTTCGCGAAGTAGACCATATCCTTGTGGTCTAAAGCTGAATTTTGGAAAACGATACGGAAGAAGTTGATGAGGTCACCCTGCGGCTGATACGTGACCATCATACTTCCTTCCTTTATCATACGCTCTTTTATTTTCGGTGCGACCTTATGCAGCCTTTCTTTGAAATCTGGCTCGTTTTCGCAACCACGAAGACAGGTTGGCACGTACCAGAACATCACGTTTGTACACTCAGGATTCTCTAGAACCAATCGAAAACCGTCTCGTTTTCGAATCTGTTCTAGGAAGTACTGAGCGTTGTCAAACAACGTATCGATATGCTTTTCGAATCCCTCACTACCTTTCGCCTTCCACATGAACCAGAACTTGAGTACGTCAGCCCTTCGGCCGCATTGGATATGTTTGTCGCCGGTGTCGTATGAAGTGTCATAGAATTTGTCCTTCTGGAAAAGATACTTGGCGTTGCACGAGTGACCTTCTTTGAGGACGTTCTTGCGTCTAATTAGGAACGTGGAGCATTGTTGCGGCGCCGCCAAGAGCTTGTGAGGGTTCCACGTCACTGAGTCCGCCCTGAAAATGTATTTCACTCGTTAACGCTTTGTCGGCTCACTCCTTGTTTGTCGAGACGCTATTGAGTAGCTGACTTATACAGACTTTTTTGTAAAGAAGTTTGTCGTGGATTTTAAGAAATGTTTTTTATAGATCAGGATTTATTTACTTAGTATCACTGATTCTTACTATGCTACTATACGGTTTAGTCCTCATTCAAGTTATACCACTACGCTTATTAGCTTTTAGTTATGGCTACGACCGCGTGTAACTTTGACCAAAATAAATGTATCTTCCATAAAAACTTTGCAACCCCTTTCGCCGTTTAGAATAAATTTCGAGAAATCCCATATTAAAGGATGCCTATAATGTAAAAACAACATCCCTTCAAAATTTCGAATGTTATCCTTAATACTTTGGGCTGAGCGATGATGAGTCAGTCAGGACTTTGTTTTGTATAGATAGATCAATGTTCCATATGCTACGCTGGTTAAATGAGGGTATGCCGATGTTAGTAACATTATTTTGAAACTAGGTATTTTACTTGCTACGAGTATATGGGAGCAATCGCATTAGCAATTCTTACCAACTTCTAAATAACATAGCCGTCCAAATTAAATGTTCGTAAAGTATAAACACCTAATAGTAATTAGTTAAAACTATACCTACGTTACATACAATCCAAAACAACTACTTTAATTTCTAAATTCAAGTTTATGATTTTCTTTTCATTTTCATGATTAAAAAAAATACTTACAATTCAATGCCATTCAATAGATGTTTGTGTTTCTTTGACATAAGAGCACCGCCGCCCCAGGCAGCGTCGACGTGTAACCATAGATTATATTTTTTACACAAAGCCGAAATAGGTAACAAAGGATCGAATGCTCCAAACACAGTCGTTCCCGCAGTGGCTGTAACCAGAAATGGCGTCGCTCCGTCCTCTACGGCCTTTTCAATTTTCATTTCCAAATCGTTGACGTCCATTTTGCCGAATTCGTCGGTTTTCACTAAAACACAATTGTCGCTTCCGATCCCCATGAAAGCAGTCATCTTCTTTGTCGAATAATGAGCGAGTTCCGATGTGAAGAGAATAAGTCTCGGCACGGCGTAGACACCTTTAGTCTGTAAAAGATTTGTTATTTAATTAAAATGGAAATTCAAATCCTGTAATGAAGGACAATTATTTGTTATAGAGTTACAAAATACATGAAATTAGAATAAACAATTTAAGGTATGGCCACAATCGTATACCTACTTAGTAAAGTCGCATTTGCAAAATCTCTACTCTTTAGCACCTACAGTGTTGTATGAACGATATATCTGGGTATTAGTTCCTATAGTTATATATTTAACATTTTGGATTTAAGTATTACAATAACTAACACCAACAGAGTTGTGAAAAAATATAAATCTTTGAAACGGTCTACTAAACTGTAACTAGCAATTAAGTAAAATAATCTATTTATTTATATAAGTTGGTATGTATATTTGGTTATAAATCTATACACACAATATTCTAATTATAGCTATTGACCTCTACAAATGCAGGCTATTTTAGATAAGAACTTGACCCACAGCAACTAGCAAGGTCAAGTATAAGTTTGTTGAGGTAGTCCCTAGTAGTTTAGCGACATCTAATGTCGTATGTTTGAACTACTTTTTACACTAAGGGTGTGTTGTTATGACAGTCGCTTCGCTTAATGTTATACAGAAAATGCAATGGTTCACGAAATCTACTGATTCCGGCGTATTTTTAGTACTGAAAACAAATTAAACAACCTCTATAGTTCGAACCATTTTGTTTTAAGTCACAATATAAAATTGTAATAACCTACAACTGTCTTTTACAGTCTTTATGTGTACCATCGATCAAGCTAACTAATATTATCTTGACTACTGGCAGTATATTCACAAAGACATTATAATTAAGCATTCTCAAATTATTGTAACGAGTATAAGAAAAATCAATACATCTATTTTAATTTACAATACATCTGTTATGCATAATAATACGTTTATATATATAATAACATGGAAATAGATCTTTGAGGCAAAATAATATTTTGAATCATCTAATAAAATACATATGCATTTTTCTACACAAAGCTTTACCGTTTAGCGATTAGGTTGAACAGCGACATCTTTTATAAAGCAGTGAAACTAATTCTCCAATTACATTCTGGAATAAAATGATTTTAAAGTGGTAGAGCCACGCTATAGACAGATTTTCTTCAACATGAATGGGCCGGCTCGACCGGGCTATTACCACTATCTCACAGAAAACCGACTTAAAGCAGTAGCTCTTGTTTTGTTTCGTATGGTGAGTAAGATTACCGGAGGCCTCAATGCCCCTTACTCTTACCATTCTCCATCCCTTTCCTACAATCCATGATTCTTCTATCTGGTGTTCATGGTGAGGATCACTTACTATTAGGTGACTCACTTGCTCGTTTACTGACCATATAAAAAATAACTACCTCGGTGGCGCAGTTATAATGCGTACGCGGTACGATTGGTGTGCTAAGGTATCGAGTTCGATCACCGGGATTTCGCAATGCTTAGTATCAGCCTAGAATCTGGAATTGTACCCGGTATGGTGACAGATTCGCTCCCTATCACATAATAGGATGGAAATAAGCTCGGCGAAATGTTGGTGTGCTGGTTACACCTCTTCCTAGCCTATCGGGGATTACCTACAGACGTGAGTGCGTATTTATGTATGTATGTATAAAAAATTAACACCCGCCAAACAAATGATCTGATACAAATTAAATGTAGGTAAATAGTTATCTCATGCATACAACAAATTAAACGTATTACACTTTAATTGGTTATAAAACACGGTCAATAACCATATAATAACAAAGCCTTGAGTGTGGCAACAGTTGCGAATTTTATTTGCCGTGAATGTTTATACAGCCCTGTTAAGATCGGTTTCCTTTCGTATTATATCTAATTATTTTAACCAACGTGTTATACAACGAATATATTTAATTATGTTGTGTTTTATGTAGGCTGGTTTCACATCCCTCGGCGTTGTATTACAGCGTTGCATTGGAGGGGTTTCGGCGTGTTTCTGTTGGAGGTCCCGAAACCCTTCCATAGTGCAGATGGCGACAACCATGGGGGTTTTTAGCCGGTAAAAATGTGGCATACCCCGTCTATCTTCTTTTAAGGCGGCCGGGAATCCATGAGGATTTTCCCCATGTCAAAAAGCTGGTTTGATAATGGGGTAGTTTTCTTGTTTTGAAATTGAAATCGTTAAGATATGTTACCTTATACCTATTGCATAAAGAATTTTATAAATCCGTTCAAAAATAAAAAAATTGAAGCCATTGCAATATGGTAGAATAATTGTTAATTGACAGTCGACGCAAATTTTGACGTCACCTGTACAAAGTGCGAGATATTATTTGTTAAAAAGTTTTTTGTTCGCCAGCTCCTAAAATTTTGCTTGATGCAGTAATAATTATTTTGCACCAATATGTTATACGTTGACAGACAGATCAACTGAATACATCGAATCGCGGTTAATTAATTACTCTTTGTAAATAATAAATCAAATAATTATATTTTAATTACCTTACGGTAGCTTTTGATTATGTTCAGTATTTGGTTAATTAGCGTAACAATAATTTAATGTATAAATAGAACATATGTTCATTCGAAGAATTATTTGCTCTACATTTTTAAACCAAAGTGACTATATGGCATGTGATATACTCGGAGGTATAAATAAAATAAATAGTAGTAATTAATTGAGTACACAAAATCGGCGGCCGGCAGCCGGGCGTAAATACTACAAGTCAAATGTGATGTGTTCTAAGTGTGTTCTGTGATGTGTTAAAGCATGTTGGGCCGCGCCGACCCCACTGGGAGTGGGATAAAGGTTGGTCTAAGAAGATTTCACCTAGTACAATCGTTTGTAAACTGAGCCCAACAGATATATTGTTATCCACTTCAAAGTCATAGAAGAGTTTCCTGAGATCAGAATTTGTGGTCGTATAGTGATACGCCCACCCTGTATAATATCATGGAACAATGAAATGATGGGAAATAAACTCAATGAAACATGGGTGCGTAGGGTGCTAGTTGTACCCCTGCCTACCACTGTGTGCATATAAGCGTGAGCTTAGAATTTTAACGTACTCGTACATAACTAACGAAATAGTTTTGTACATAATTTATGTACGAAACTAATAATATCCCATATAACATAATTTATCGCGAAGTCTGGAATTGTGCCCGGTATGGCGATAGGTTCGCCCACTATCACATCATGGGACGGAAATAATCTCGGTGAAATTTGGGTGTACTGGTTAGACCTCTGCATACCCCTTCGGAGATAACAGGCGTAAGTGCATATGTTCATGATACAAGTAATTTCAATAAGAATAGAAACAATTAAAATAACTAAGTAATTAGTTAACGGATGTATTTAATTATAAGGTTGCCGTTGTTTGCTGAAGATTACTTAAATACTACGGTGAGCCGTGCTAGTAATAGTTACACCTCTGCCTAATCTATCAGGGATATAGGCGTGAACATAAGCATCAAGGTTTGAATGTAATTAAAGAACAATTGATAGTATAAATACTCGTAGGTGTATCGAAATTATATTATGATTATTAAGTACTGCGATAAAAAAAGTACACGTGTATGCAAAATTTACTGCAGGATAGGATAGTTGAAAATAAGATATTAATCTGCGACAAACTTTTGGAATCACTTGCTTTTGATGATTTGGTCACGTTTTGGGAAAACCACAGGAGGACGTCGGTTGCAGATGACTGAGCTAGATCGTAGCAGGAGTACGGAAGGCCGAGAAAGCGATGGCTTGATGTACTAAGGAAGACCAATGGTCTTACAATGGAGGATGCCCAAGATTGGGCGAAGAGGAAGGCGGACCGTGGCAGTAAGAGAATAGCGGAGATAGAAAGAAGCGTTATGCGTTATAAGTTTTTTAACCTTTTCTTTCTGTCTATCTGCCTGGCGTTATCCCGGCTTCAGTCCATAGAATCAATCATTGACTATTTCTGCTACAGTACTACCAGCTCAAAATTATTTTCCAGTTTGTTTACTTTATGCAAACTATTTTTAGTGAAAGTGTTACCAAAATCGGTGCATAAATCAGTGGATAAATAAAATAAATAAATACACTTAACAGTCACACACATAGTCCTGACCCCACACTAGGTAAACCTGTATCGTGGGTATCAAGAACTAGAGGGACATTTGGTCCCACAACACCCAGACCCTAAATATTTTTTTATGGATCACACAAACATTTGTTTCATTACTGGAATCGAACCTACAGCCTCTCGCTTCGCAGCTGGCTACTCGCCAACTGCGCCACGGAGGCTGGCATAATGATTTTTTACTCTCTCATCCTCGATTTCACCGCCTTACGGATGGAATTATATCTTAAAATTTAAATGGAACCACCACCATAGTACCACATCCTGTCATAAATCATAAGTCGGGACACATTATGCGAATGCGTGAACATACTTTGACAGCCTCCGTGGTGCAGTGAGCGAGTAGCCGGCTGTGAAGCTAGAGGTCGCGGGTTCGATTTCGCGGGATTAGACATTTTTTTTGTGTGGCCCACAAATATGTGTTTCGGATCTGGGTGTCCTTTCTTCAGAGGGGCTGACGTCAGACGCGCGGCCGGTAATAAAATTACAAGCTAACTTTTTCTACATGTGTTAAAAAAAGCATGTTGCGCCGACCCACCCCCATCGGGACATCCGACCCGATGGCATGTTGCCATCCCTGTGAGTGGCATAAGGGCAGGTGGAAGAAGATGCGTGAACATACATTTAAAAAAATATACAGTCGAAATGAGAATCTTGGTTTTTTGTGTTGTTTAAAAAGGGTACGTTTTAATAATAGGTATCATTGGAGACAATTAGAGTATTAGCTATGTATTCTTGTGGTCTATCTTTATAAAGGTATCGGGTACTGCGACAGAGTTGATTCGTTATGATATTTTATCACTCAAGTCACAATCATTCACTTGTCAGAACCCTAATGTAAGCCATCAAATGTTTAATAAACAAACCGGGCCAATTCCGTGTGCCAAAGTTAATTTATGTGCAAAGACACGCACGTTTAGCCCATTTTCTTTTTAGGTCAAGGTCAATGTGATTTTAAATCGTTGTCTATGGCCATTTGTCATAAAGTGCAGTGGAATTCGTCGCGCCAATTTGTCATGCAATTATTCTTAAGTACATTATTTATACAATTTTATTTCAAGCCTTGGTATAAACTTGGGTCGCGTTGACCTTTTTATCGTGTGTTCCATTGATATAGATTATTTTTCTTTGTATAAATATAATTACGATTGCTTGCTGTTCCGCAAACGCGAAAAACTGAATATCTTTTTTAAAGAAAACTCTACTTTAATAATAATAATAAACTTTATTATTATTATAACTATAATATTATTTAATAATAATACACTCAACTTTTTCGCGATGAAAAAAATAAATAAAAAAAATTGCATAAAGCACTCAGGAACAATGTAGCTTTCTATTAGTGAGAATTTTCAAAGGTTAAATACAAACAATCTCACAGTTAAAGACGTAACCTCTTTTTGTTGGTGTAGATTATTATGGATTCAGTATTTAAAAATATACCAAAATATTCATGTTTTATATTTCAATACAATATAATAGTTTCCTACAATAATAGTTTCATAAAATTTAATAAAAAATATATTAATTGTATTTTCCTATATTTTATGCGTCAAGCAGAACTATTAAGTGCAGTGGACATCCAATATTTGAATGCAAACTAAAATATTTTTTGACACGCTACAAAAGTTAAATATCAAAGTTATTACAATCAAGCAAGCATCTATTAAACTGTTATATTTAAAATTTTGAAGAGAAAAATTCCCCAACAGAGCTGCGACACACCCTCGGCCCTTCGCTATTCGCGCGAAAGGGGGAGAGCCAGCGGCACCCTGGTTAGTATTGGCCACCAACCCGTCGAGATCCCCCGCCCAGTTATCGCGGGGAGGGACAAAATAGGGCTCGGCGACCACGCCCCCTTGCAACGACCACTGCGCCAGGCTCTGGGATAAAAGATCCTGAGCACGGGCGCAGTGGTTGATGTTCGCCTGGAGGAACTTTAGAGCCATTACTGGGCGATCTCTCCTCCTCTTCCATCTCGGCCTGCGGTGGGCTCTCATACTGCGACTGGACTGTAACCTCAGTGGCAGCTGGTCTTCGTCGAAGCGGGCGACGGAACTTACGGGAGGAGGCAGGACAGGCCTTCCCCCCAACCTGGTGCCCGGCAGGCTTGCCGGCCACAGCGCATATCGCACAGTTAGGCGCGGCTTCACATTCCTGAGCTTTATGACCCGGCTGACCGCAGCGGTAACACAAGCCACTGCGGTCTATATCACATTGGCAGTGCTCCCGCACGTGCCCAGTTTCCAGGCAGCGGAAGCACCGCAACGGTCGCGGTTCGAGCACAGAAACTCTGGCCGCGACCCAGCCGATTAAAATTCGGCCTACCCCTTTCACTTTTTGGGCCGCCTTAGTGGGCATTTTCACCCAAACAGTCCCCAGACCCGAACGGTCGGGGCGAATTTCCCCAACCTTAACTGCCTCTAGGGCACACTCGCCAGCCTTAGATAAGGCCGTTGCTACTGTTTCGAGGGTGGCTGTGTAATCTAACCCCGACAACCTAAGCTCCGCACACTTTGTGGGCCGAGAGACACGGACGTCCTCCGACCCCATAAAGCACGCCCTCAGCCTTGCGGCTAGAGCATCGGCCCTCTCCTCGCTATTGGCCCCGGGTACCTCATACATTGGGGCACCTGTGGCTGCAAATTTGGGTTTGAGTCTGTTTATATTAAGGCCCGAGAGATCCACCTTCTTTTGTGCGTCCGTCAGAACCTGGGCATAGCTCAAACCTTTCGCTACTGCCGCCGGCAACAAAGAAATGATGTATGCCGCGGAGCGCGGTGGGCGAAGTTTAGGTTCCGACCTGCGCGGCTGTTGCTGCTGGCTAGCAGCTGGTGCTGCATTGGGCATAGCCTTTGGTTTCTTTTTTTTTTTTTGGACGCCACAACGGTCCACGACTCTTCCATGGCCATAGGAGCCGGCGGCAGCGGGCAAGGCTCTTGGGGCAAATCCTGAACAGACCTATTTTTATTTCCCTTGGTGGGCTTAGAGGGCCGCACAGTATTATCCGCCACAGCTGCGGATGTGGACATGGCGGACTTCTTGCCTTTAATAGTTTTCTTCCCCAACTGTGGCTGCAATGGCCCAGCGATGACTGGTATAGGCGCCGCAGATGGCCCAGATACAGCGGGTAGTGGAGCGCTTATAGGTCCGACAGCAGGTGGGGCAGCAACGACAGGAGCTGATAAACCACTTCTCTTGCCTTTCCACTTACCTTTCCCCTTGCCCTTATCTCCCACCGGATGTGACAACAATGTGGTAGAGGGCTGAAGCTCAGATGGCTCTTCTTGATTGAACCTTATGTCATGGGCCAACGGCGGCCTCTGGGAAGGCCCCATGAGTGCCGACTCGAATCTCGCCGCTAACTTCGCCTCAATTTGCTTCACCGCTTCCATCATTTGATGTGCACTCTTATCCGCCTCCAATTGATCGAGGCGGCGGCGAAGGGAAACAATTTCCTCCGCTTGTTTGTTTTTATCCGCCTCGTGGCGAGCACACATCTCCTTCCACTTATTGGCCTCCTCCTGTAAGCAAGCCATCACAGAAGATTCAGGCTGAGCCACAAATTTCTGGATCGTTTCGAATACCAGGTTGAGTGATTTCTGGTAGGTTCCCTTCAAATTTCCGGGCTTTTCAGACACCGTTTTAATAATACGCCCGCATTCTGTCAGGTCGTCGAGGACAACGACTCTATCCTCCATAAGTTTAGAAGTCCCCTCCATTGGAATGTCATTTGGAGGAGGCGGCGATTTTAGGAAGGAGCGAAACCTTTCCACCGCCTCCTCCTCCGCCTTTTGACGGGCAACTTCGCGCCTTTGAGCACTGAGCTCCTATTGCGCCTTCCGTATACCGACATTTTTTCCTGTCCCGGGTGGGCGTGTCACTACCCTGCCACATGCGACTCTTTTTTGCACGCGAAGATGCGTGACTGTGCCCGGGATCGCAAATGGGAGCCGAGTTCGTCACAGGCCACTCCGCGGCTACCACCTCTGTGGGTGTCGCACCCACGGCTTCCAATACAAAATTGTTGTCTTCGAGCTTGCGCCCTTCACTCTCCGCCTGTCCAGACCCGGAGTCGGGCACCGGACCAGGCAACTTCGTCAATAGAATTTTTTGGTTAAGGTTAGTGTTATCCATAAAATTCCCACGAGTATGGGGGAAATAAATGGTCCACCCAGGCAGTGCCCCCTATACCTGGGTAAGCCTAGACGTAACCCGCTCGGAGTTTCGGCTGGACTCCGGCGGGGGAACGCACTAGCGACCGAACTACCCATCGGCCATGCATCCCCTCGCGGTGCGCCGCCGCTTGGGATTCGGGGTAACTTTTTATAGAGGTTTTCTCCCTCGCGGTCCGGGCGGCTAAGCCAGGATCCTCGGTCCGATCAGAAGCGCGAGACATAACCACAGACCTCCATGACCAGATTACGATGTATGACGGTGACAATGGGAGAGACAATCCCACTGCCCGCTTGGAGGCGGGGTGAGCGCACACCGAGCCCGTCGACACCCCCGAGACAGAACCCGGAGGTAGCCCGAACACGAGCCCTACAAACCAGACCAACCAGCCGCTGTCAGGATATCGGCCGACGGTCAACTTGACCGCCGTTGCCGGCGCCAGGGTCCACCGCGTGGAGGTTTCCTGACTTTGCACCCCTTGTGCGAATAGCCTAACATATACGACAAGTATTTATGAATTATTTTAATAATACCTACCTATATGGAAACAAAATTTCTGGTGACTTGAACAAGGCAAATAAATAGTATGTTTTGATAATTTTTTAACGTTTAAATTCTACAAGTTTTGGTAGATAATTTGTTTATTGGTAGCATATTCATATAAATATATAAGTGTGATTCACAAAAAAAATCGGGTCTGTGTTGTGGAACCGCAAGTCCCTCGTAGTTCCTGGTACCCACGATACAGGTTTACCTATTGTGGGGTCAGGACTATGTGTGTGACTGTTGAGTGTAGTTAAAATTTAAAAAAAATAATGTGTAATGAACAAAGTGATTGTCAGACTTGTAAAAAGACAATGACTAAATAACTAATTAAAGGTGTTTTACCTCGACTCCGGTTGATCAAATCATTCCTTCTTGGAAATTCGCCTTTTACTGTTTTTTGTGGTTATAAAATTAATCACGCTGGTATTGCAATAAATAATGCAGCTGTCTTAAATTACAAGGATCTGTCTGTGTTCAGGTTCAATACTTTGTAAAAATACATACATAGGCACTCTCCGAAGAGGTAGGCAGAGATGTAACTAGTACACCCACATTTCCCGAGCTTATTTCTGTGCCATGATGTGATAGGGGCCGAGCCTATCGCCATACCGGGCACAAATCCAGACTCCGGGCTGATACTAAGCATTACATGATAGAAAAACCTAATATCACTTTACCCGGCCCGGAGATCGAACTCGAGACCTCAGCACAGCAGTCCTACCACGTACGCATTACAACTGCGCCACCGAGGCAATTTGTGAAAATCTAAATCAAACTTCTTTACTTTCTTAACTTTAAATTTTACGTCATGTAATATCTACCGGTGCTTCGCAAATGCCCAGTAAGAAGAAGAAGAAGAAGAAAAGAAAAAGATCAGAAGCACCAAGAAACTCAGCCTTTTAATTTTTGTTTTTTTTTAATATATTTTACATTAAGAAAATAAGCTAAGTGCTTGCTTAGTTATGCTACGTGTAATGGTCATCATAATAGACCTGCAGTCTACATTGTATAGTTTGTACCTCTACAAAATATTAAAATTGTAAAGTATAATATCTAGGTGTTTTTATTATAATATAAGTATATTTTTTTATATGTTGATTTTAAATTATTTCTTTGCACTTTTATTTAAAAAAAACTCTAAACTCAACAAACAATAATTAAAAATACAATATATAAAATCCGTTTGTTCACACTTTCTGCAAGTTGTATTGAAAATTATGTTAAATTCACGAAATTAGATGTTTGATACATTTTGAGACACAATAAGGTTCAACCACGATACGCCATATTCTAGTGCCTAATCTATCTGGATTAATAATAAAAAAGATGTCCATAATTAATTAATTCGTAATCTATATTTTTTAACATAGTTACAGTTGGTGTTTACCAAGGTTTGCAAACGGTAGCACGCGATTTTAAATCGAGGTTGAGGTCACTTCAAACTAGGCTTCCTTTAAAACTGGCAATCAACCCGATGTAGAAATAAAACACTAACAATTATATTGCAGTTCGGTGTTTACAAGTATTTTATACAATTACCTATTTATACCACACAGATGATTAATCTCGGCATGTTTCGAGTATAGCTTGCTTATTCCGATTAATAATGTATTGGACTTCTTAAAACAAACCAAATGAGTTCAAACTCGAGGGCTTTACTAATAACTATTGAAAAGTACCACTATCCACCTTCAGGATCAGCTTGATGGAACCTAATTATTGTATTGTCATTGGTATTACACACATTTGCAAAGTTTCAAATTGAAAAGACAATTAGAAGTTAGTTAAATTCGACTTCCAAAATTTTTTAGTTATAGTTGGTTAGTTACAGTGACGCTAATAAAAGCGTGTGTATGAAATCCATAGCACCTATCAAATCCTTTATTTATGTTATGTTCTTTTTTATAGCAGAGAAACTTATGACGATTTTTATACGAGCAAGCGGGTTCGGCGCCACATGCTTTTTAATACATGTTACACAAAAATTTGGCTTGTAGTTTTTACGACCGGCCGCCTACCTGACGTCACTCTCCTCCTCCTCCACTCTCTCTCCTGGGGAGAAAACACCCAGACCCGTAACAAATATTTGTGCATCACAAAAACATTTGTCTCGGTGCCGGGATCGAACCCGCGGCCTCTCGCTTTACAGACACTACTCGCCCACTGCGCCACGGAGGCTATCCACAAAATTAATTTCGACAGTACCGACATAAAAACTATAGAATTAGTTTGTTAATACAATATGACTTAACTCCAGTAAGGTTATTGACTCGATGTAAACACCGGCTTTAAGTGGCGCCCTTTTGTCTTTATTTCATAAAATATGTTGTTTGAAAACTATGACAACGGTTTAACATAATATTTTCATTTACGCAATTGATCTCCTGGACATTTGGATACAACAAAGGTAACTAGAATGTTTGTTTGATCAGGAACATTTGATTGATTGACTGGTCAGAACTTATTCAATTGGGGTTTTTGTTACAATATTTTTACACGAATATTTCTGAAGGACAGGAGCGAATAAAGCCCATCGGGGGCCCGAGACTGCAAATCCTTTTGGGGCATACGGTGCAATTTTTTTAACCGATTTCACAAACGGAAGAGATTGTCCATTCGGCGCGTTTTTTTTAATTAATTTTTTAGGCTTTTTTAATGTATGTACATCGATTTCTCCGCCAATTATGGACCGATTTTGTAGGAAAAAAATTCACTCGATAGAGTTTAGCTGCGATGTAGTCCCATATAAATTTGGTTAAGATCTGATGCCAGAGTACGGAGAAAAAAAATAAAACTCAACGGACAATAGTATAGTACATTGAAGTCGGTTTCTAAGTTTTGTTAAACGTTATAGTTATTACACATAGGCTTGATATTGTATGAGATTTGGAAATTTGGGGCCCTCTAAGACCGGGGTCCCTGCTACTGCTTAAGGAGGGTTATTTAAAATAGATAAGGTAAGAGTCAAGTGGCAGCGTTCTTAGACTGAGTACCGGTGAGGTCCTAGATTTAATTCTCAAGACGAGTAATCACATTTCGTGATTAAATTTTCTATCCGAATAATCACATGCGTGTTGCCCGCGGGGATTAGAATTTCTAACCGATTACTCGATAGGCTTACCATATCACACCATGTACTAAATGCACCTCTGCCTACCCCTTCAGGTATACAGCCGTGAGCTTATGTATATGTAACAAAACCATTTAAATATCTTATTAATTCCCATGACCCGTAAATTATTTGTCTAATTTTTAGGTTTCCATTGATAATATTTTAGAACATCCCTAAATGCAAGTTACAAACTGCAAAAAAATTCAAACTTAGTACTTAAACTAGTACAGTATTTTTTTTAAAACTACAATTAAGTGTTTATTTTGTCTTTTCGATGTTAATTTACTAAGCCAAGCGACCATAATGAATTTTATTATAGAAAGTCATTGTCGTTCTTCTGAGAACTAGCAATTTAGCAAATCAACGATTGTAACTAAATTACAGGCACTTATTGACTATGTCAAGAACTTTTCTAGCATCAATTAATATTTTTTCGTTAATTAATATGCAGTAAAACAATTTCAAGGGAAAGCCGTCCTGTTATCAATTGTTTTTTTCATTGGTAAGAAATGAGATTAAACTATATAATTTATATCTGGCTAAATAATTGTATATATGTCCAGAATACATCTACATATATTCCGAGATTTAAGTAGTTTGATTTTGCTGTATATTTTTGAGGAAAAGGGTCAACGCAAGAATCAAATATTTTCTTTTTTTAAATTACATGTAATAACTTATGACCAAAACATTTAAGACTCAATATAACCACAAAATTTTAAATTACCACACTTAAAAAAATCTTTAATTTATATTAGATTTAAAATCTTACCTTGATTTCTGGGTAGAAGTAATGTCGAGCGCAGCTGATAGCGTATCCGTTGGCTATGGAACCTCCTGGACAGAAGATGCCGTCTCCTTCACCATCACGCCATCCTACCATCTTCCTCATTTCACGGAGTACCTCCTCTTCCATTAGAGTAAAGACAGGAGCCACCTCATAGGTGTATACGCTTGGATTGAGGGCATCTGTCAGCCATTGACCAATCAGGCCGTAAGGGTCGACGGACGAGTACAACTGGTTCACAAAGTAAGGGTGCGCTGTGTTGACCGAGTATCGAGCAACCTAAAAAGAAGGAGATTTTTTTATTTGTCATGAAACGTATAAAATTACTCTTTGGCACGTTAGAAGGTATATATTATTGTATTATCAATCAATGAGAGAGCTTGTTTTTGGTTAGGTTCGAATCATAAATGGAGATGTTAAGATTATATAAAAAAGGACTCTTGAGACTTTTAGGCATTCAGATGCCTAAAGGTGAGCACAGAGCCTGCCCTGAGAGCAGAGACAATCGTTAGAAATAAGGTGAAAATTCAGATTCTTGATTTTATAAGTACTATATTTCTGCAGCCAAGCAACACAACCACTGTTGTGTTCCGATGTGAAGGACATTGAAGCCAGTGAAATTACTAGGTATTATGAGACTTAACAACTTATGTCTGAGGGTGACGAGCGCAGTCCAGTGCCACGGATTGCTTTGTAATTCAAAGTTCTGTGTGGCGATTTCTATCATGCGAGCGACTTGCTCGTCTCGTCATTAAAGCTCATAAAAAAAAAAAAAAACTCACTATGAAAAAGACCTTACAAATAGAAGAATATTGAAAGGATTTTTTTATAGATTATGCAGCCGTATTTAATTTAATAAAAAAAAGTATAGTACTCACATCAGCCATTAGTGCCAAAAGTCCATCGTGTGACATTGGTCCATCTCTCGGTTTCAGGTCGATTGCTTTTTTTATATCTGCTGGTACAGCCCACTCCACCACTTTTGACGTCCTCGAAGATCTACCAAAAACAACTCTTTCCACTAACAAATCCACTGCTCGCCTCATGAAATCTTCATGCTTGTTTCTCTCCGCAAGGGATTTGAATTGGGTCTCGTCTCCCAAATCTTCCCTTCCCGGGGCTATAAGATCTGAATCGGCAGGCATTTGGAATGCTTTATATTCTTTCACTCCACTAGCAAAATGATGTTTATAAAAAATAAAGTTGTATTTGTTATTTAAAATTCAACGACCAGTGGCGAGTGCAGCCGACCGCAATCCTCTGAACCGAGGTTTTGGCTCGTCAGTCATTGCGTAGCCTTCTTAAATACTACAATCGACGTCAATTCACTTCGTAAGGTTATGTTTTAGCCACTCTAGTAATGCACACAAATGATTTTATTCTTTGTACTATATTTGCGAAATGAAAGGTTTTTAGAACCTATAACGAGAATGTTATATTTACTTGTATACATAGTTATATAAATGACCGACAAGCTTATTTATTACTAATTTGTGTAACTAAGAACGTATTAGGTACAGTAAACACAATCACATTATACCGTTTTTTCTCTACTATTAATGACGTTCCACTAAGCGACTTTGCGTCAAAGGACTTTGCAGACTAGTGGTCGCCAATGTGTCGCTATTATGTATATTGCATATACATGGTAATAAAATGTCGGGAAAACGCTGTAAAAATAAATTTAAGATATTGTAAAGACAACCTTACAAAATTAATATCATAATAATATTGCACTAACGTAAAGTTAAATAAATAAAAAAATATGTGATAACAACATTTTCAATATTATGTTAATATAGTAAAATTTAATACGGTACCTAGAGATGATACTATTTAATCATATTTATAATAAAATGGTAAGTATGCCATGTTTCAGAATGGTGATACAAAATTCTCTAATTGCTAAGTCATAAACAAAAACGGTCTGTAATAATTGATAGATTTCCGAAGTGCTTTTGTCACACTCCTAGCGCATTTAGAAAAATAAATGGCGCAAAATAACGTCTTTTTAGCGTAGGTATTATCTAAAGGTGTATTTAAAACCCCAAAGCACACATTCGACACATTTCACCGATACTACCTTTTTTACTTGCCTTGACAGTTACTTTTGTTTACTTATGTTAATTACAGCTGCATGGAGGTCACCGTTGACCTTTGTGACTAATCAACTGCTGCAAATAGGACAAAAAATTAATGATATTGCTTTAGACGGTGCATTGTTTTATTTGGGATCTTATGGCACAGTTAGTAAGTTGGTGCTACCAATGCACAGATGTCGAGATATAAATCTCAAAAAAATTGCAGCCACATTACGTACGTGATTGCTATTATTCTTTATTTTATTAAGATGACAGCGTCCGTGGCACAGTATGCGAGTAGCCGGCTGTGAAGCGAGAGGCCGTGGGTTCGATTCCCGCACCAAGGGAAATATGTTTTGGTGATCCACAAATATTTGTTTCGGATCTGGGTGTTTCTCCTCAGAGAGTTTGACGTCAGGCAGGCGGCCGCGGCCGGTCATACAAACTACAAGCCAAATCTTTTTGTGTGTAAAAAAGTATGTTGCGACCCCACTTCGAGTGGGATAAGGACAGGTGGAACAAGAAGATAAGATATCTGGTGCGAGGGTGCCTTATTTACATTTATATCCGACTGGATAACGACCACCGTTCACATAATGAAAATACTGCTTTATTGGCTCGTTCGCATTTCGGGGTTAGCCAGTGTATTACCAGTTACTTCAGGCCGGCATAGTTCTAGTGATCGTCGAGTGACGCATCGACGCGGACGCTGGACTGTTACAATGCATCAGGTGCAGTATAATGACTGCCATTAATTAACAGGATTGAAAAACGATCAAAAAGTATAATATGAATGTACTGGCTCGGCCAGTATGATACCACTGTCTCACATAAAACTGACCTGGAAGAGATTTGCTGTAGCGTTTTGTGATGTCATGTCTGGAACCACAACTCTATAAAGTCCATTAACTCGCAATAAGAGTACTGGTGGTCTCCGAGCTAATGGGATTTCCGAACGACACACCTGGAATCATGCCATTATTTCTAGTGCCCAGCAACCTGTTTATGAGTTCGTTTTCTTAGTATTCGCTAGATCATTCACTTCACTCATTAAGGAAAACTCGCTCGATCAAGGGACTTGGCGGTAGGTACTTCCCGTAACAGGTAATTTATGTTTTAAATTCAAATGTGATTCATAAATTACTGTTTGTTTGTTGCACATGTTGCGTGTAAAATGACGTGCGGCATAAAGTATTAAAATCGCAGACATAGAAGATACATCGGGAGATACCCAAATTGATGAACGAAATGATGACAGTACGTATGGGGAAATCCCTACCTTTATAATTCAATCTTAGAAGTTGTGTTTTGGGATCATCCAATGATTTATTTTTATTGGGTAGGGTTGGGTTGTTGGTTTGGTTGTATCAAGTGAAATCCATTGCCCATATACACCCATTTGAGTCTTAAAGGGAAGGGATAACAGCAAGCTGTTACTTCTAGCTACCACTCAAAAACTGATACAAAATGCAAATTGCAAATACAAAACACCAATGTTGCAAACAATAGCCGAAGTCAGAGTCTATTATTGCTCGTATTACTTATTTTGGATAATCATAGCAAGCGCTTCCTTGGTTTCAACAACGAAGTTACGTCGGTAATTTAGAATTAAACTTCATAAAGAAAAGTGTATCATAGGTCCACCAACATCTTAGGCACAAAGCCAACCTCACCTGCATTGGTACACTCTGCTGATTAACGGACGAGGCAATGAAGAAACTTGGTTCCCGATTGGCGTTGTAGTGGTTAAAAATCAATGTATGAAACACATTTTGCCCAAATTGTTGCACAAATTACCATTTTTTTAGGAAAATACATTTTAGCTGGCATTTCTTTTGCGTTTCTGTGCGTGACGTTGCAAGTAAACGCATCACACATGAATTTTTGCTAAGCTTACTACTGTGAGTAGGTATGCGTTGTGTACCTTACAACTTTTCTGTAACTAGGTAGTTATTCTAAGGGTATAACTAACTAGCTACTAGCACCCATCCCGATGAAACTATGTTTAATCCTACACCTTTAAAATAAAAAAATCGCATTCCAATCAGTCAGTTTATAGTCATTTCCAATATTCTGTAGATTGACAGATTTGCTTACTGGCAGTAAATTTTTAAAAGTTTTTGTATAAAAGTATGTACTGTCAATACACTACTGAAAGTAAGCTAAATCTATCTATAAGAAGAATATAGGGAATGGCTACAACGCCAATGGCCAATCATTAGACGCTATGATACCACAAACAGTTACACGGATAGACAGACGAAAGATAATCAAAGCGGCGAAACTTATACCTCCTCTTTTTGACGGGGTTTTATACTATAGGTTCATTGCATAATCGGTTAAAATGTCCTAATAGTCTGTATGCTTTTCGATAAAGGTTTATTTTTCTTTCGTTCTTTCTGCCTGGTGTTAGCTCGGCATACCATAGATTTGACGGTATTTGGTATTATATTGGGCCATATATACCCGCCGTCTAAGTGAGGATCATAAACATAATAATTATGGTGAGTAGTTATTAGTATGATGATCGTAGTTTGGAGCCATAAATATCCTAATGAACGGCTTAAATTTCGTGCGTGTACTTAGTTTCAATAAGTAATTATTCTAAGGTTATGCGATTTAGAAATTACAGACCTTGTCCTAATCCAATTTTTATGGTAATGTTAGTCAGGTTGGTTAGGTGCTAAGTAAGTACCTTAAGTACCTTAGTACCATTCCAGGAACTTAGTCCTGGTATGCTTAGACTTTTTCCTCTTGCGTCTTTAGTGATACGTTATTATGTAATTAATATTTAAATTACCGACTTAATTATGTAACACATAACAGTAACATTTATGAGCATCGATAATTCTTAATAATTTACAGTTTTAAATGAATAATGGATTGGATATAAATAATCAATCATTTTTATGGTGTGTATTCAGTCAGGTTTTAACATACAAATTCGGGTGTAATAAGCTACTGACACAGGAAATACTTATTTAAAAAAACAGTATTCTTTACTGATTTTACATAATAATATAGATGGCACATGTTAATTTAAATCAGTAGACAATCCTCACAAAACAAATGACCCTATTTTTCCAATTGACATTGAATTGACTGATTGCTCAATCAAATCGCCCCTCGATAATTCGCCACGTTTATTTTATTAAAACCGTATACAGTTATACCTACACTATTCAATATTGGATATGCGCAGGATAAATACTTAGGTAGGTACTGACCAAAAACGTACGGAAATTATCTTTTTGTTTCTAAAGTTTTACGTTGGTAAGTACCTAAGACTTTTTTGTCAGTCTCCAATATATAAAAAAGTCATTTGCGCTGTGGAATCATTTACAGCCATTAACCCGGCCCTTGGGAGAATAGAGTCATCTTCTCTATTCTCCACTTGGGTAATTCCTGTCTGGCGCGTCCTAGTCGCGGGGGTGGGCATTTCCCATTTCAGTAGGCCGGAATGTGGAAATAGCGAAGTTCAGCAGGGACCTAGTTCCGCGAGGTATAACGCGGACCCCATGCCCAGGGATACGGGTGAAGACCTCAACGGTGGACTGGGCGGAGATAATGGGTGTCGGTACGGCCAATACAGCGGAGGAGGCAAGCCACAGAGGCGTTATATCTGGACCCTGATGGAGGGCAGCGGTAGCCATCAGTACTGTAGTGGAGCACAAGGAAGTATAGTCCAGACTGGTCCACCAACAGAATTCTACATCCACTGAGGTTGTAGTACCGCGATGTAGAAAGCAACGGGAAACTACTACATAATTGAGTCCCATGAGAGTTTATGATGATGAAAATGCAAGCCGATTCTGAAGTACCTTTGCCTGATGATCCGCGTAGCGACCGGCGCTACGAGTTTTCCGGGACTCGGAGTGTGAAATTGGCTACCGGCCGAGGGAATGTAGGTGACCAGGCATTCCACGGAAAATATGCTACTGGAAGAGAAACCATCCAACTGCGAAGAAGCATACGCATAGGCACATGGAATGTGCGAGGTCTTCTCAAGAAAGGCAAACAACAAATATTAGAACAGGAACTAGAGCGATGCGACAGTCTTATAACCGGCTTAAGTGAGACACATTGGAGGACCAGCGGTCATCAAGACTTTGAAAAACACGCCATCTATCACTCGGGGGACGACACTACCAGTTTTGCTGGAGTGGCCATCGCAATTCCCAAATCATGGACTAAAGCTGTTTTGGGTTATAATCCTGTCAGTAACAGGATAATAACCATGAAACTCAGCGCGTCACCGGCCCCACTTAATATCGTTCAGGTGTATGCACCCACAAGCTCGGCGAAAGATGAGGACGTGGAAGATTTCTACAGAGACGTTGAATCCTCAATAGCTGCGATTCCCCAACGTGAATTGCTTGTGATTCTTGGCGACTTTAACGCCAAAGTCGGTGAAACAAAGATGGATATAGGCCTAAGGAATATTGTAGGCAATTATGGTGTCGGCCAAAGGAAGACTCGAGGGGAACGCCTTCTGCAGTTTGCGGCTGACAATGATTTTACCATAATGAACACAGTCTTTCAGCATCACCGTAGAAGATTATACACCTGGACATCCCCAGACGTAAAACATCGAAATCAGATTGACTACAATATGTAGTATTAATATAATAAGATCGAGATGGCGAAGTTCAATTATGAACACACACACATTGCCTGGAGCAGATTGTCAAACTGATCACCAACTTTTAATTTGTACACTCAAGTTAAAACTACGAAGGACTATTTTTCGCACCAACAATAAGAGGATAACAATTGAGGACAAAATTTCCTTTGTAAACAAACTATCCACAGACAATGCATGGCAACCTCAGCATATAACAGACGATAATCCTGATTCACTCTGGCTTAAGGCTAAGGAATGCATTATGAATGCTGTCCGCTCGACACAATCAAAGCGGTCAACAATTAAACATCAGCACTGGATGTCAAAAGATACTTGGGACCTTGTGGAGCGCCGTCGAGATATGAAGTCAAAAGGTGCAAATTTTCATGACCTTAATGCGCTTAGCGCCCAAATACAAACTTCATGTCGGCGAGATTGGAATGCACATCTTAGAAATATCTGCATCGAACTCGAAAGAAACGCAGATCGTTGTGAAACAAGGGACCTCTTTAAGAAGATTCGTCATATTACCCGCCAATTCAAACCAAGAACCTGGGCCATAGAGACATCGAATGGGGTGACTGTGACGGAAATTGCGGACATAGTAAATGTGTGGAAGGACTACTGTCAATCACTCTTCACTGGCAATAACTCACCGACATCGAGTACTGCTAACGAATTTCAGTTCACAACGCCAATAGAGCCTAGCATACTAAAGAGTGAAATTCGTGAAGCAATCAAACATCTGAAAACTTATAAAGCTGTAGGGACTGATGACATTCCAATCGAAGTGTTTCAAGCAATGGGAGAACATGGAGTGGATATGCTGCATAACATCTGCAAACGTGTCTGGGACACTGAACAATGGCCACATGACTGGTCACACTCAGTGTTTATTCCATTGCACAAAAAGGGATCGACAAAGAAATGCAGTAACTACAGGCTTATTGCATTAATTTCTCACGCAAGTAAAGTCCTCTTACACATACTAAACACAAGGCTGCAATCCTTTCTGGCTCGAGAAATATCTCCTGAACAAGCTGGCTTTGTTAAGGGTCGGGGAACTAGGGAGCAGATACTGATACTTCGACAGATAATCGAAAAAGTAAGAGAATTTAACATCCCACTCTATATCTGTTTCGTGGATTTTCGCAAAGCCTTTGACACCGTAAAATGGCCATATTTATGGGATGTACTCGAGTCAATGGGTGTTCCTACACATTTGAGACGTCTGATTCGCCGCCTTTACTTGGATGGAACGGCAACCGTTCGGGTGGATGGTGTTGAATCGAAGATCTTTCACACAACGGCAGGAGTTCGACAGGGATGCATCCTATCACCGCTACTATTTAACACCTATACAGAATACATCATGAGAATGGTACTGGATCAGTGGGATGCGGGGATCTCAGTCGGAGGTCGAATGATATCAAACTTACGATATGCTGATGACACAACTCTTCTAACTCGAACCCGGGAAGACATGGAAGAACTATTGAACCGCTTAGAGACGATAAGCCTCTCCTTCGGACTCGCAATTAACAAAGAAAAGACCAAAATAATGATAGTGGACCGGGTGGAACTAAATAAACCTGAAATTCGCAATATCGGCAACTGTGAAGTTGTTCAGAGTTACGTATACCTCGGTTCCACTATTACTAACACAGGTGGTTGTGAGGATGAGATCAGAAGGAGATGCGCATTTACAAGATCTGCTGTAGGCAAGCTTTGCAAAATCTGGAAGAACCGCAATATCACAAGAAACACAAAAGTCCGTCTCATGAGAAGTCTCGTCTTTCCAATTCTGCTTTACGGAGCAGAGACGTGGACTCTCAGAATACAGGACCGCCGAAAAATAGATGCGCTGGAGATGTGGTGCTGGAGGCGACTATTGCGAATACCCTGGACTGCACATCGTACAAACGTCTCCATACTCAAAGAGCTCAAGATCAAAGAAAGATTATCGTCGACTGTGCAAATACGAATTCTCAAATATTTCGGCCATGTCATCCGTAACCAAGAGTCTATGGAGCGTTTAATTGTCCTGGGTTCTGTAGAAGGGAAACGATCCCGTGGCCGATGTCCAACGCGCTGGACAGATCTCATCGGAGCTGCCACACAAAGTTCCATTGTGGAATGCTCGCGCGACGCAACCAACCGATGTCGATGGAGGCGCATCGCCAAGGCTTCTGTAACGAAGGACTAATTACCTACTAATAACCCAACATCGATCATCATAAACCACGACCACTCTGTCAAGAGTGCACGACTAAAGAAGAGAATATATAAAAACTGAGAGGATTGCCTAGATTTACCTTGCCAGAGGCATAAGTTGTCAATTCTAATATATGCTCAGTAGGTAGGTAATATCACTGTAAGCACTGTCCTTCAAACCGAAACCAGTGCTTACACATTGTTGCTGGACTCTCATCTAAGAGGGACCTACCACCTTGTGTCACTCACAGAATGAATATAAATACTTTATTTTATAGATATGTACTCATCTATCTTTGAGACAGCCTCCGTGGCGCAGTGGGCGAGTAGCCGGCTAAGAAGCGAGACGCCGCAGTTCAATTCCCGCGCTGAGACAAATGTTTGTGTGATTCACAAATATTTATTTCTACACTGGGTGTTTTCTCCCGAGAGTGGTTGACGTCAGGCAGGCGTACGGTCGTAAAAACTACAAGATTACAAAGATTTGCTTTGTGTAACATGTGATAGAAAGGCATGTAGCGCCGACCTCACTGCAACGGATAAATATAAGGGTAGGTGGAGGATACTCATCTATCTTTGTCTTCGTGTTTTAAAAAAGATCAAATCATCGTTAGATTTTTCATGGATTGCCGGTCATCGCGTCAACAATCAACATGAGATCACGATATAGATCACTCTATCAGCTGTTATTTATGAAGATAGGTATATACTTACCTAAGTGTAGATATTTTCTCCGCGGGGAAAATCCTGATTGCGGAAAGGTACCATCCCAAACACGCTCAAATAAGACGGTTCTAGGAACGTGGGATCCAGAGTGTAGTCTGGATTGCTGCCGGCGTTGCCTCTGTTCCGCTTTATTGCCGTCTCAATATGGATATCAAAGCGCCTGATCATTTTTTTTTCGAGACAATACACGCGACATCGTTTCGCCTTTAAAGGACTATTTGTATAGATATATAATTATATCTATTATTCATTGCAACGCCTCCGGGCACACTTTGTTGTTGCACTGCCGTCTATCTTTGGGGAATATGTATGTAACTTGTTATAAGAGTAGGTATATTTTATATTTTTACTAAGGCAGTATGTTTAATCCACCTTTGCTTTCAAAAAGCAAAATACAAACTTTTACTTGACCATCAGGGCTGCCAGGTTAAACAATTAGATATAAAAACTGTAATTTGGTAGTCCATTGTTTATTATTGTTATCAATATTGTAATTCAATCAATAATAACAAATGCTACAATAGGTAGTCAAATCGGGCGACGGCTCGAGGAGCTTTTTAAAAGACTGTTCAGAGTGAAGATCTTTATTAGACTTAATATTCATGTACAATTTCCCTATTTATAATGTGGAGCGATGTAAACAATACGCATTACTTATTCTAGAAGGTTCGAAGTATTGACAATAAAAGTGCTGAGGTAGCGGCTGGAGCACACCTGTGATGTCTCAAATTACATAAAAACAACATGTACTTGTTCTAAGAACTGTTTTACAAAATGTGCTTAGCTTGCGTCTGTGGTACGTCCTGTGATGCGACGCCATCAGATCGTACACATACTCTAGGATACGTAACTAGGTAATATAGCAGTGTGTTTTGATATTTTAACGTATTTTGTTTTCTTAAACGAAAGTTCTGAGTTTTTAGAACTATTTGTAGGTATCCTGAAACAAATTTGTAAACATTCAGCGATATAACTGAATAATGTATACAGAAATACCGACAGCCCGAGCCTTGTTGACAAATGTCAAATGAAAATTTGACAATCACGGCTGTTAATCTACGTACAACGAAACGCTCGACATAGCGCCATATTGTTTTAATGTTGTATGACATTTAGGGTTTTCATTCTTGGACGTGATTGGCTGACGTGTAAGCGAATGCCGGACGGATTTATTTGACAGTTAATTGACAAGTGACATTGACCGGCGTTTTTGGACATTATAGAATACTATTATACTTTCGAAGCTTTTTGTTTGTCAAAAACATTTCGAAAAGAAGTTCATTACCTGCAAATCACGTCTCATAGGCAAAGCATATCCTTCTTTGTTTACTGAAGAAGAGATTTCTAGTGGAATACTATCTCAGGATTACGCTGGTAAGTCTATTATTCTATTTTCTGTGTATAGTTTGGCCAGTAGTATATTGCTGCACTATGCCGTATACTAATATGAGTTATGGTAGGTTCCGCCTTCCCATTATGATTTGACGGTGGATTTGGTATTCTGTGGGGCGATTTGGTGTCCCACAATCCGCAACGGGAACCACATTTCACCATTGCCTCGGCTGTTAATCAGCAGAGAGTACCACAAAAAGATGAGGTTGGTTTTGAGTGTAAGATGTTGATGGCCCACTTACACTAACATACATGTTATTACTTTTAATAAAAAAAATCACTGTTTTTGGAATAGTGATATCCTAATGCAGTTATTTTTACTTTCTTATTATAGCTTTGCCTTGCCAAATTATTTTTTAACCCATCAAGTGATGCAAAACTCTCAATTGTAACATAATGACACTTGAGATTACAATAGATTTCTTAGGTACTAAAGTATATTTTTATCAATTTCAGAAAATATGGATCCTAATACTGATCATAGCTACTCACGTAAAAGACACATTGACCACACATATTGTGTCAAGCTGAAACCATTGACAGGTTGGTAAATATAATATTTTTAATGTCTACCTTTTGTATATACACAAATTGCAATAATAATTTAATATATGATCACGCCTGTATATCTGAAAGAGTATGCAGAGATGCAACTAGTACACCCACAGTTTGCTGACCTTACTTCTCTGTCTCATGATCCTATTCCTACTTCTATTTCAACCCTGGACAACTCGTATATGTTTTTTTCAAATTGAAAACTCAAACACAAATTGTAATTTTCCCAGCCTAAGAATGCTTCTACTAGACCAATAGTTGATAATTGATGAGGCGATCAAACATTGTGCTTCTAAATGTTCGTAAAACACATCCCTAATTAAAAAAATATATAAATAAGTTATTGGTGTATTTTTCAGAAATTATTGCTTATGGCTCAAGTGACTTCCAGAATTTACCAGGAAATCCATTAACCAGTCTGGATTTAAGTAATAAAGTGTTACCTTTTTATTTCTTATTTATCTTGTGACATATTATTTGTTTATTTAATATCTTTCCGAACAAGAACTTTACAATAATTTTTACTTTTCTAGCAAACTGTTAACCCAGAGATAATTACGTCTGGACAATCAGATGTCAAGCGCCGGTCACATTTTACAGGTTAGTGAATCTGTATTATCTTAGATTATCTCTTGCCCATGTGGCTTTACTCAAATCCTAGGTAACTACTTAATGTACCCAAAGAAAGGGTATTGTTTTGTATGTATATTACAAAACATGGGCTATCAGTGTATGTGTGTTTGAATAATAAACATCCATACATCCTCACAAAATTTATAATATCATACATAGGATTTAATATGTAGAAAAGCAGTAGATGCTATGATGTGAATTTGGTGCACTAGAGGTATGATGTGCTGGGCAATTTCTCAGTTACCTTTATTAGTTACTCAGGAATACAATCAACATTAAATTATATATAAATTTATTTAAGCAATATACTACTATACTAGACCTTCACATCATTTATGATGGAATTAACTAATCAGCTTTGAGTTGGGACTAACTACTTTATTATTTTCTAGGTTTGGATAAACCCCGAAGTGTGAAAGCTTCCAGGAAGCGGTTAATTAAGAAAGTGGCAGATTTGACACCAACATGCCCATTAATCTACAATGAATATACAAAGGCAAAACAACAAACTGACTTTTACCGTAGAGCCAAAAAAGCTCTAAAGTTCAGCAAGGAAAATGCGATGCAAAAAAAGGCTTATGAATATTATTAAAATAAATGAAAAAATAATTGGTTTAATAAATAATGTGTACTTTTATTTAATTTTCCTCTACTTAAATAAATGAGATAAAACAGTAAATTATACTGGTGTATAAGCCTAGCGTTTTGAGCTGTACGTTACTAGTTCCTTTGCCATTTGCATTTAATAAGCCATAGAGTAAGCAAATTTTATGTAGTCTGTGGATTATGTTTTTTTTTTTTGTTTGTTTGTTCCATAAAGAACCGGCTAAGATCAGAGACCATGCTGCCAAGTCATTAGTTATATCTTTTCTTATATTCCAAGAACGATGAAACAGGGGTGTGGCCGATTTCAAGGTCTTGCTGGAGTTTTGGTGATAATTCCTTTCAGTTCAATGCTTCTTAGACGACTTTCTTCAAGCGAATCGAAAGCACAAGGTCGACAATACCCTTGACCAAAAATCACCTAAATCCACTAATTTCAATGTTTCCATACACTATTCATCATCGTTAATGATTATTGCACAAAACCACACCACTTTTATACCACAAACACAACTTTAAACCAGTTTAGGAAATAATTAAAACAAGAGAGCCACCGCACTGTAAGAATTCCCGCCAAAACTCCTGTGGATTATGTATTCGACAGAAAAAAAAGAAACGTCAAATGACACTAAAACTCACTAATGAATTTTTTGTTCTACAGTTGGCAGTCTGATACGTATTATCTCTAAGTAGTCTGTGTTTGACAATTGAAAATAAACACGCATGTGGAACGTGGGTGAATTATTAATCATAGGCATTTTTATCTATTAAATAGCGTATAAAAACAGAAAATAATTTAGCCCTAAAATATTTCTAGATAACTTACTTATAATATAAAAATGTCCGACGGACAGTTCAGTGATTATGAAGAAGACTTATCAAGTAAGGTTAAGTCAGTCAGGGTAAGTATTGTTCACCTATTCGCCCTATTGGCCCTAAAATTTGTTCAAGACACACATTAAACGTGAGCTTATGACCAGGGGCTACTATAATGTTAAACAATATCTAGAGGATAGAGACGTTTGGCGTTCGGTTCCTCCTTGCATACTGTGACCTCCTGGGGCCCTGTAGCTTAGGTTAATTACGAGATAATTAAACAATTATAAATAGAATGTATGTTTTAGTAACCAAGATTTAAATAAATGAACCAATGAGTTGTATTATGCTACGAGCAAGCTAAAATGAAATGCTTCCTAACATAAAATACCTACCTAAACCAAAAAAATAAAACGATATCAAATAAACAAAAGACGACCGATCGCGAATAAATAATACTTAACGGAAAATTGGCAATTTTTAAAAAGACAAGTCATGCTTTTCAAGAATATAGTAAGCGGACAAAAAACAAGCCCACTGAGTTTGTTTCGCCGGGACTTCTCAAGCTGGGTCGCGTTTGGATCTGGTGGTAGTTTTAAAACAACACTTCGGAGATACACATGGTCCGCATTCAATCTCCCTAAAGTTAACTATAGGACTTTGTATTTCCTAAATTACAAATTATTGAAAATCCGGACCTAAAACAAGCCCCTGAGTTCAAGTAGCTGGATCTTCTCAGAGTTTGGGTCTTTTTGGATCCGGTGGTAGTTTTAAAACTCGTGCCGTTTCGGTAAATGCAATGGTCCATACCGACTCAAAATATTTAATAATTAATAATGGACGTTTCCATATTACAAATACTGTTAATAATGTAAAATGTAAAATAAAAAGATAATAAATAAACAATTTAGTGTAATTGCCTAGTGTATTTGACGATGCTATGTATGTTATGTATACATTAGTTGATATATATCTTTTTGGTTTCTAAAGTTTTACATTGGTAAGTACCTAAGACTTTTTTGTCAGTCTCCAATATATAAAAACTGAGAGGATTGCCTAGATTTACCTTGCCAGAGACATAGAGGATAGAGACGTTTGGCGTTCGGTTCCTCCTTGCATACTGTGACCTCCTGGGGCCCTGTAGCTTAGGTTAATTATGAGATAATTAAACAATTATAAATAGAATGTATGTTTTAGTAACCAAGATTTAAATAAATGAACCAATGAGTTGTATTATGCTACGAGCAAGCTAAAATGAAATGCTTCCTAACATAAAATACCTACCTAAACCAAAAAAATAAAACGATATCAAATAAACAAAAGGCGACCGATCGCGAATAAATAATACTTAACAGAATATTGGTAATTTTATAAAAGACAAGTCATGCTTTTCAAGAATATAGTAAGCGGACAAAAAACAAGCCCACTGAGTTTGTTTCGCCGGGACTTCTCAAGCTGGGTCGCGTTTGGATCCGGTGGTAGTTTTAAAACAACACTTCGGAGATACACATGGTCCGCATTCAATCTCCCTAAAGTTAACTATAGGACTTTGTATTTCCTAAATTACAAATTATTGAAAATCCGGACCTAAAACAAGCCCCTGAGTTCAAGTAGCTGGATCTTCTCAGAGTTTGGGTCTTTTTGGATCCGGTGGTAGTTTTAAAACTCTTGCCGTTTCGGTAAATGCAATGGTCCATACCGACAAAAAATATTTAATAATTAATAATGGACGTTTCCATATTACAAATACTGTTAATAATGTAAAATGTAAAATAAAAAGATAATAAATAAACAATTTAGTGTAATTGCCTAGTGTATTTGACGATGCTATGTATGTTATGTATACATTAGTTGATATGATTTTTATACATAAGTTTCTTTATTTTGTACTGACTTGTCATAAGCGCTATTTTAAAATTGCCTACATGATTAATAAAACTATTTCATTTCATTTCTATATATTTGACTTTAATTTAGTGCTAGAGTGATTGTCTAGAACCTAAACTTCCTCTCGTGATATAAATGTAAAATGACATTGACAATTGACATCTCTACTTTACTTTCACCATTAGATTATGAAAAACATAGCCATTCATTCCATTCAATGACTTCAATGTATACTAGACCGGCCGTCCGGTACATAGAAATTGCTCCATTAAGTTACGGTGAAATGACCGTAACACAATATTACCATCTCGCTTACTCTTAACTATAACCCCTTTCCCTGTCTATCAGCTGTCAAATTCCCGGCATTATGTGATTCAATTTTACTTCTAGCCTGTCTAGTACACTACATTGAAGTCTAGTCTCCATTGAAGTCTTTGATTCTATTGCATTAACTTAACAGATGTTTAAGTCTTAAGTTTACATTGTGATAACTTTCTTATCATTGACCAAAATTTTCAGTTTTCCGACACACCGCAAATCAAAAACATAAGCACCGATGAAGATGATGACTTTGATTCGGATGATTATTTCCATGACTCAGATGACCCGTCACAGGGTATGCAGAAGAAACAAAGTGTTAACTCGCAAGCTCCATCAAATAAAATCACTACATACCAACCGACTGAAAAGTTATTTAAGAAGTATGTTCACAAAATAAACGTTGACAAATATGAGCCAATATCAATTAAAACTGAGAAATTTATTGATCAAAATGACAGAAAAGTTACAAATGAAAGAATAAGAATTAAAGATAAGCATGATCGTGCTACAGCTGAACAGGTCATGGATCCTCGCACTAAAATGATTTTGTTCAAATTATTAAACAGAGGTATTATAAACGAAATTAACGGTTGCATATCTACAGGGAAGGAGGCCAATGTTTACCATGCAACTTCTAAAGACGGGAGAGACTTCGCAGTTAAGATATTTAAAACATCAATCCTAGTGTTTAAAGACAGAGATAAATATGTATCTGGTGAATACAGATTTAGGAATGGCTACTGTAGATCTAATCCACGTAAAATGGTACGCACATGGGCTGAAAAAGAAATGAGAAATTTGGTACGAATGTACAATGCAAACTTAAATGTTCCCGAGCCAATAATATTAAGAAGCCATGTCTTAGTCATGACGTTTATGGGTGAAGGAGGCTGGCCCTCACCAAAATTAAAAGATGTTGAGATATCACAATCCACAGCAAGAACTTTGTACCGAGACTGCATCACAATGATGTGGAAAATGTACAATATTTGTAAACTAGTTCATGCAGATTTGTCCGAATACAACATACTGTACCACAAAGGAAACATAGTTGTTATTGATGTGTCACAATCTGTAGAACATGACCATCCACACTCTTTTGAGTTTTTGAGAAAAGATTGCACGAATATATCTGATTTCTTCAGAAAACGGGGTGTAGCTACATTGACAGTAAAAGAATTGTTTGATTTCATTACTGATACTACTATAAATGAGAGTAATTTGGAGGAGTGCCTTGAGAAATTGTCTGAGAAGGCGGCAGCTAGGAACTTTGATGATATGACGGCACAAGAGCAGGTTGAAGAAGAAGCTTTCAAGAATATTTACATTCCCAAAAGATTGACAGAGGTAATTTCTTATTATACTCCTGTAAGCAGCAGCAAGTAAGCACTGCTGTATTCCAGTTAGGACAGAATTGTAGCTAATGAAATTATCTTCTTTTTTTTTATTTATCTGTGTAATTCAGATGCTTTGTAATTTGAAGTTTGTGTTGCTTCTGTTTATGGGCAGGTGTGAAGCTTACCATTAGGTGTGCAACCTACTTGTCTCTTCCTGAAGATAAATAATACAAAAAAATATTTTGTGACTATAAACATGTCATATACCAGAGTTTACAGTCCAATTCATATTATTTTATATGTATTTCTTCTTTCTACCTGCCCTTATGCCAATCGCAGTGGGGTTGGCGCAACATGTTTTTTTTTTACACATTTTACAGAAAGATTTGGCTTGTAATTTTTACGACCGGCCGCCTGCCTGACGTCGACCCCTGTGGGGAGAAAATACCCAGACCTGAAACAAATATTTGTGAATCACACTAACATTAGATAGATAGATAACTCTTTATTTTACACCAAAAATAAAAATTATACACTATGAACCTTACAACTAAATTATGTTACAAAAGGCGGTCTTATCGCTAAAAGCGATCTCTACCAGACGACCTAAATATTGATATGGATTTGCAGTTTAGGATTACAACAATGTGGGGGTGTAGTGTCACAACAGAAACTTATAATATATATTGTATAGAAATATAAATATAATATACTTAAATATAAATCATTTTTGGCTCCGTATGGGAATCTAACCCGCGGCCTCTCGCTTCAAAGCCTACTCGGAGACCATGGAGACTATTATTCAATATCATTTTAACTTATATTTGCTAGTTTATCAAGGTATACAGCAATCCCCATTTTCGTGTATTGTATCATAAAGCAATATAAAATTTGTTCCTAGGTAATAAACTATGAACGAGACATAAAGAAGGCCAAAGAGGGTGACACAGATGACTTGGCATACAAAAAGATTGCTGGTTTCAAAGAGGACCTATCAGGCACCATTGACAAACCTGAAATACTCCAAGAAGACGAGGTATCAAGCGGCTCTGGAGATACTTCTGATGCTGAAAATGAAGATAAAGGTGTGTAATATAATAATAATATTTTAGAATCTGCCATTGCACAAATAACTTTGAATTACAAAACAATGCATACTGGACTGCGCTCGTCAGTCAGTATCAGCCCGCAGTCTAGAATTGTGCCCGGTATAGCGATAGGCTTGCCCTCTATCACATCATGGGACGGCGATAAGCTCGGTGTAATGTGGGTGTACTGTTTACACCTCTTCCTACCCCTTCGGGGATTATAGGCGTGAATGCGTATGTAAAATAATTTTTCATCTTTTATTTGTAGGTTCCAACTTCAAGAACTGCGCTCGACCACGCGACGAATCACCAAACAGCAAAAAGGCAAGAAAAAAGGCTATTAAAGAAGAGAACGCTGAAAAAAGAAAAGCTAAAACGAAAAAGCATGTGAAGAAGCGACGTGACAAAGGTTTTGGTAGAAAATAATATATTATTAACCTTATAACTTATGTATATACATTTAGCACTTAAATAAATATATATTGATGAAATTTATCTTATTTTATCTGATTAGTTTCGTTTTTTAAAATTGAGGTCCTGGGTTAATACAAGTCGGCCTGTAAGCCCAAATCCCCCTCTCCTTCCTAATCCCTTAACCCTTTCTGTAAGGTCGGCAACGCGCCCATGATTCTGATATTGTGGGCTTACATGGGCGGTGGAAATCACTTAGGTGGCCCACTTGCTCGTATACAATATGTAAACAGCACAGTATAGACAGTAAAATTATAAATAGAAGCTAGATATCCTATATCCTTACACAGGTAACTTAGAAAAATAAACATATTTAAAAATGTTATTTTCATCTGAAAAATGATGAACAGCTGACTGATGTGACGTCTTTACGAAGCCGGGCGCGCACGTTTGATGTACGTAGACGCCGCAACTTGCAATCTCTGAGTCACCGCTCTTTCAGAGGTAGGTAATCAATCAAAATACAATTAAATTTAAAAATTAAATATCGATTCTGATACTTATCACAGTAAAACGCCGAACATGGTTTTTGTTACATATTGTATACGATTTTGTGTGTCAAGGTGAATAATGCAGTGCACTTCCATGCAGTAGGTATTTTGTAGTTTAAAGTTGTGGGTGGTATTGTTAGAGTTTGTGAAGCGGCGTACCATCAGGCAAAGTAACTGTTCGTCTCGACATTCAGACAGAAAATAGTACAACTTCCACATTCTATTTGTACCTAAAGAAACCATAAGAAAAACAACAGAGTTTTTAAAAATCTTGTATTTTCTGATAAATTACCTAATATTTGTATAGAGAGGTAAAACCAACGTATAACATTCTTTTACAACATTATACATTGAGTATGAGAAATTAGCACTATTAAATGTTTTTGTGTTTTCATTGGCATTTATAAAAACACGAAACAGAAAAAGAAATTCTTCAACACATACATAGAAAAGTTTCTTTGGCTATCATATGATCTTGATGAGCGGCAATTATTATAAATGCAACATATATTTATCTTCGGGTTTACTTTGAAAAACATACTTTGATCAGGTGTCTAGGTGGTATACTGGGCACAATTCCAGTCTCCAGGCTGATAAAAAAATACATAAAAATATATTTCAAACGAAATGAGAACCTCCTTCTTTTAGAAGTTGGTTAAAATTGCGGCCATTTAGTGCAACTTTATCGCTTAATCGAATGTGAACGAATTTGGAGAAATAATTCAACATCTAGCGGTGGTGGACCACCGCCACAATAAACCATATCGAATACAAAAATAATTATCCCAATCGGTCCACATTTGGCGGAATTATGCGTGCGTGAATATATATAAAAATATATACCTACCACGTGTTACAGAAAGGTGTTGTCAAATTTAGGCAACGTATAGTTAACGATATAAGTGAGTATTTTACCCACCATAGTGCTAAATCCGATTGTGAGGACATAAACAAAGCATTTTTGTTTTTTATCGAATGAGGAATATGTCGTTATTCGACTTGCAACTTTGGACAACACTAAATGATAAAGAGCTGAGCTTTTGTCTCACTTCAATATTGTTATTCTCGCTTACTTAATTAATTGGAATGTGATCAATCTTATCGATCTTAAATTGAAAATAGCTTGAAACTTGAGGATGTCTAGATTTTGATAAGATCTGTTACATTTAAACACTCACTGTTAGGTTTATGTAACGACCCTAAATTTGACCACACCTTTCTGTAACATATTGTATACCTACACATCTACAGACGAAATTGATAGCTTTTGTTTTTTTTTGTGTGGGTAAAAAAATAAAAATAGCTTATGTACAACAATTAATAAAAAGCGCAAATTATATGATCTTAACGATCTCAGATCACAAAACATTAAATTATTAAAACATAATATTAAACTACATCATAATGTCCCTATTAACCTATTTGCACTGTATTTCGAGCTAAATAAGACGAGTACGTATTCATAATTGATATGTGATACATTTTGTACATAATGTACTTACTTAACTTTGTTATACAAACAAATATCAGCCTTTCATTAACCCTACCATACCACACTATACCTACTATCGTAGTGACGTCAATTTACTTTAATCGCCAATTTGTCATTTCTTTCAATTCTATTATCATTATGAATGTCAATTAAGATTATTTCTCTACTTACTAACAAAGCATAGTATTTTCTATACTCAGTAACGAAGCACAAAGCATTAACAGCCTGAGTGTGGAAATAATCGAATTCTAAGAAATTACTAAACTGACTATGAAAGTTAACGTGTAAAGTTAAAGTGACGCCTCTAAGTGTGATTGTTAATGTCTTAATAAGTATATAATTTAAAACTTACATTAACAGTATCACATGCGTTTTGTCATTACTTTGTACTTATTCATCTGTAATGTTATTAATTATCACAATGCATTCATCTTACACAGTAAGATTTGTCCAGAATTTGTTGAATGCAAAGTCCCAATTAATCGCCCTCCAGTACAAATTATGTAGTGAAAGCAAGATTCTGGGACAGGGTCAGTTTAAAATCTAATACTTAGATCATATGTGTAAAGGTTACAACGGCATAAAATCACGTAGAAAACCGCCATCGCAAGCCTATGTAACATATAGACCTAAAAACAAATAAAATACCCAACAGCGATGCAATTTCAATCCAAACGGAACTAGTGTCGACGTCTAAATATTTGAGCAGAACGTTCGGTTTTGAGAAATGACAATATACTTCGGGGCAATCCAGCGGTTGTCGGTTGAAGCCGAATATAGTTAACACCATGGCGACAATCCCGCATCTGATGAAGGATGTTTTCATAAGCATGTTCATGAGGAAAGAGATTTGATGGGCAAAATCGAATCCGTATACTCCGAGCCCGAGGAATGGAGCGATCGCCGCTGGGCCGATGGCACATCCGTTCTGAAACCACAAAAATATATTGGTTAGGTAGGTTATGTCTTTTTCCTTCAATAAGCTCTCTTAGCAAGCTAAAGTTAATTTACTAAATATCGTAAATTGTTGCTATAACTTTGTTCTTATTCCTTTTTCGACCTTTTTGGTATCAATATTATTTTGGCTATATAATCAGCATTTAGATTGTATGCAGAAATATCAAATAATCCAACTCATAAAGTACCGATCCCACCTATAAAACGGCCATTTGTAGGCTGGATCATTTGTCTCTGCACAACATTGTCCGTTTTTAAAAAGTCAATTATATTATTAAATAACTTTTGGTTCTATAATTCATACAACATTAAAGATCATTTCCCTCGATTTTTACTTACAATAAAATAAATCATTTGTTAGCGGTTAGCCACGTTGTAAATAATTTTGTTTATAGCATGAATGGACTTGTTTGACTGGGGTCTAGTACTGTCAGAACACCGAAGAGCGTGAAATGGCAGCTTGATGCGTTTCCTACAGTGAGTGAAATTTCCGGAAGCCTAATCGCCCCCTCCACATCCCGTAATCCTTATCCTTCTCTTGCAAATCAACTTTAATTCATAGAGTATTGTGGGAGTATATGGGCGTTGGAGATCACTTAAGTATTAATCAAGAATAGTTTACAACAGAAAAAACAAATTAATATAGGCCTAGGAAGATGGATTGTAGTTAATTCCTGGTAGTTTTTAGTTACACTTAGATATAAAAACGTTAATAAATTTATTTTATAAACAACTGTCAAGCCGCACAACGTGACTCGGCTTTGAAGCGATCTATTGCGTATTTTAAACGCATTGAAAGAAAAAGTAACACTTATATTTAGTGGAAAACTTAATGAGCTATTGATGATTTTTTTGTAGTTTTAGCTTTATGATCAAACTAGTAAACTCGCGGCTCCGCCCGTACGAAATTCTTTCTGGGATAAAATGAAGCTTATGTTCATAAACATGTCATGGTCAAGTGTGCCAAATTTCGTGCCTATACGTTCAGCCGATTGGTAGTATAGTTAACAAACATCAATTGTCATAAACTCACTAAGATCAAAATTTTCACATACTAGTAGGATACTATTGCCACAACAACCACCATAAGTTAAATATATCATAAGTTAAATTTAAAATAGCTTTAATCGGATCATTATTGACGAATGTCTTCTTTTAAAATGACCATTATTATGGATTTAATCTGAGAAGATTTCGTGCCAGGTTTTATCGCCAACCACCTTTCCTCTGGTCTTTAAATGGGAATGTTTAGACATTTAGTTTTGTAAAGTTATCGGATCTATCTGTTGAAGGGAAATTTCAAATGTATCCTTTTAAAATTATCCCTCTCTAATATATGGCTGAGCTTACCCTGTGGTAAGCTCAGCTCCCTCTGTAGGGATCAAGACGTAGCCCGCAGAAATGTTTTTTTTTTTATAGCACAAGCCGGCTAACAAGAGGATCGCCTGATGGTAACTGATCTCTATCGCCGATGAACATCCACAATACTAGTAGGATCATGGATGCGTTATTGAACTTAAAAGATAGGAAAAGCTATTGGGATAGGGAAGACTCGAGGCTACGGAAATGTAAATTTTTTCGTTTCTGTAATTCCCAAGATCCAATCATTAGATGGAATCATATAAAATAGCATTTAAATCATTTATTTTCTAACGGCATATGAAAGTTAAATTAAAATTAATTAATCCGTTTCGATGATTAAGCCGGTCTAATAAATTGAACGACGGAGAAAATTATCAATGATGTTTTGGTTTTAGTTACTTCATTTGATTTAAACGTACTCATGAGTTAACACGAAATCACATACGTACACGTACATTTGAATTACGGTAGGGATGACGATATGAAACTCCAATCGAAAAAAAAACACGAACTTTTTATACGAATCGTAACCACAAGATGTTTGTAAAAAAAATTTCACATTATTTGCACAAAAAATCCTGATTTATCCGTGTTTTTGCAACGAATGTTATGATTTATTGCCAGAAATTAAATCATGACATAATTTTAAGTCTATTTACTGGTATTTCCGTGAGAATTATGTAATTATTGTGTTGAAGCATTTTTATTGGTGATACGCAATTTAAAAGCAATTGCGTATCCAAGGCCGGATTATACGAGACTGTTGATGGATTTCGCATGGCAACACTTTGGATAAAAAAATAGATCCATTGAATATTATATAGATATTGGAAAACATTATTGAACAAGTAGGTACACTCCAAACGGCAGTGCTGTAGACTACCTCGATAGCGCAGTTGTAATGCGTGCGTGGTACGTCTGCTGTGTTGAGGTCTCCCCGGGTCGGGTAAAATTGAGTATTGAGTTTTATCACGAAATGCTTAATATTAGCCCGGTGTCTGGAATTGTGCCCGGTATGGCGATAGGTTCGCCCCCATCACATAGTGGGACGGATATAAGCTCGACGAAATTTTGGTGTACTGGTTTTACCTCTGCCTACTCCTTCGGGTGTTACAGGTGTGAGTGCGTATATACACTTCAAACTAATGCATTTATGGCATCTTGGTAGTGTACCTGTATCTAAAGTATTTTTTTATTGTGCTTTCTTTACACCACACTACTTACAAAGGGACTACCACTATCACAAATTATAACTAACTAATTTCAAGATAACTTCAATAAAATAACAGCTTTAATAACAGAACATTATCAGATAGTCTTATTCAATCGACATTAACTTTAAACAGTAAAAGTGTGCACGAGCTTAACAGTTGGAGTGCATTGCCGCCAAGTAGAATATGAAAACACTGTTGCTTCAGTGTCATTTGAAAGCCATTGAAGTATTTCGATTTGAAAGTCATTGAATCCAATGAAATAACTGGGTCTCGGAGTGACGAGCGAAACCCAATGCCATGCAGTTATATGTTATTCAAAGTTCTGTGTGATGTTACTTCAGATTAAAGGCAGTCGTCGTGCGTACCACCAGGCAAGCTACCTGCTCGTCTCGCCATTCAGACCAATAAAAAAACAAATTATTAATATGTTTTGCTTACCGTAACATTGAATATTGATCCAATAGCCAGTCCCATGCCTTCAGAGGCGAGGGACACTATAGTCCCTACGAGGCAGAAGACCATGAATCTTGATACGTTAAACGGAATGCCAGCCATGAAGTACGCTATCGTAGAAAACAGCACGTTGAGAGTGACTTGAACTGGTAGTTTTGACACAGTCAGAGCTGCGTAGTAGGCAGTCAGTCCATACCAGCAGTTGAAATGCTCTTTCTTAACTAATTTTACTTCTTGAGGATCTGGAAATTAACAGTTTACATTGTGATTTCTTATGTTTACGCGAATATAGAAATAAAATTAGTTTATACGGATTTTATCGCGGTTTAATTTCTTTTTAGTCCCGACGTTTCCACCCTTAGACATTCGTCTCGACAGTCCGTACTACTCCCCGCTGAGCTATCACTGCTATTTTTTTTTAATAAATACATTTATTTTTATCTTTAAAAAGTTAGTTGATACTAGTCCGATCTACGCAGAAAGAGCTCACGGTGTTTTTTTCGAAACGACCTACACCGCAGTGTCTCCCGTGACCACGAATGCTGAAAAGCTTTCGGAACGTCGGGACTAAAATAAAATTAAACCGCAATAAAATCTGTATAAACTAGTTTTATTTCAATTAACAGTTTACTTTATTACAGTGTAGAGTTATGTACCGACTAATACTCTTATAATAATATAATATGGACCTTGACATGAATAATAATATGTGACACCACTATGACAGAGTAATTACTTAGGGCTTCCTCATTAATATTGATTATGTAAAAGTACATTAGTCGTATCGTTTATTACCAGTCTGTATGCTCTGTAGAGCGCAAAACTTATCTAGCGAGTATAAGTAAATACAACCAGCAATCACACACATTGTCCTGAACCCACACTAGGATTACCTGTATCGTGAGTATCAGGAACTACGAGGGACTTACGGTCCATACCCATATCCGAAAAAAATATCAGTGGATCACACAAAAAAAAATCACAGTGCGGGGATGGAAACCGTGGCCTCTTTAAACAAAAATCTTTAATGAAATTTAGTAAATAACTCACTATGACTCAGGCTATACGTAGCTAATGATGGCTCATTTTGAACATTTAGGTACTTTGAAATAGTTACCCACTAAACAATGTAAGGCAATATTTTAAAATAGATTTAAGTATCGGTAAATGCCAGTATTTCAACCGATATGGCTTCTAATTCAAGAACATCGTCATAACTAGAGGTTGAGTGATTTGTATGCAATTTATATTTTATGATCTGTATGCTATTTTATGTATATGTAGTACGTACAAATATAAATATTCAGATAAGAGAAATGTGCCCAAAAGGTTATATTTTTCATTATTACTGTGCGGGTTGGTAGACTTCACATACCTTCGAAATTCTTATGGAAAACTTGTCAGGTATACAAGTTTCCTCACGATGTTTCCATCACCGTCAAAGCAAGTGATAATAATTAATTTATACACACGTAACTTACAAAAGTCAGAGGTGTGTGCTCTTGGGGCGGGTTTCGAACCTGCGACTTTCGTCTCAACAGTCCATATCACTTCCTCCTGAGCTACCACTGCTTCTTTATAGTATAATATTAGTAGATATACTACGAGTATACTATTAAAAAACGCGCTTAATTGAGAACCTCCACCTTTTTTGAAGTCGGTTAAAAAGCAGCTTAAGAGTTTAAATTACTTATATTTTAAATAATTGGTAAAAAGAATTACTGATAGTACAAAGGAAATTAGTTTTTTTTGTGTCGAGTTTTTCGTGTGAGTTCATTGTGTATTCATATTGTGTATTTTTTCCCCTTAAAGAATGAAAAATTAAGCCATATAATAGACCCAATGTTTTTTTACACCAGTAACCATGAAATTTATAATTTGTATATTTCCATCGTTTTAATATATTCCAAAGTTAAAAAGTAATACTCGTATGAACTGTATAAACCCATTAATCAAAATATAATCTGTTAACAGAGTCAATTACATTGCTAAAATAGATGCTTACTTTAATTGTTTTTTTTTTATTAAATATTCATATACATACTCACGCCTGCAATCCCTAAAGGGGTAGACAAAGGTGTAACCCCACACCCCACATTTCGCCGGGCCCATTTTCGTCCCATGATGTGATAGGGGGCCAGCCTACCTCCATACCGGGCACAATTCCAGACTCCGGCCTAATACTGATCGTCGCTTTCGTAATAGAAAAACCCAATACCACTTTACCCGACCTCAGCGTTAGCCTGAATCGTAACGCGTACGCATTACAACTGCGCAACCAAGGCAGTAAATATTCATACATAACAGATAATTGATAGTATTTTTGTTATAATAAAGAACCATGATTTCAAATCGTTACCAAGTTTTTTCTATTACCAAGGTGGTAAGTGGTAATTTAAGTAGTAGATCCCTCGTATGCGAGAGGCCGTCTGGGTTGGTACCACCGCTTTTTCTATTTCTGCCGTCAAGCAGCAGTGTGTAAGCATTGTTGTGTTTCGGTCTCGGGACATTAAAGCCAGTGAACTTACTAGACATTATGAGCCTTAACATCTTATGTCTCGGGATGACGAGCGCAGTTCAAAGCCATGCAATGCTCTGTAATCTAGGTTCTGTGTGACGTTGCTTCTGATTATGAGCAGGCGTTACGTTTAACATTAGGCGAGCGACCTACTCGTCCCGGCATATAAGCAAATAATAAAATAAAATAAAACTTAGGACTATGTATTTATAATATGTAAGTATACGTACAGACTAATACAGGAATCATAATTTGAGTATAAGCGAAGAATATCACTAGACCGACGCACAACTTCAAATGGTTGAACATCTGTGCTCCGTCATTGGCCATGTTAAAGAAACATATTCCTATGAGCAGCCCACATAGTATGTGATGCACGAACTGTATCCAGAGTCCTGTAAAAAGAAAAATAGTTTTATGTAAGCCTACACTTATACAACATGTAACAAAAACCCTGTTAGTCCTTTTAGCTGTGTTGTGAGAATCGATATTCAAATATAAGTAAATATCTCAAAAGAGAAAAATCTAACATAAAAATGGGCCAGATGGTGGGCCAGCAGCTCAATGAAAGTGGTATTATGAAATACTACTAAAAACTATAATTTTATGTATTTTACATGCGTATTAGTAAAGCGGCGACTTGCTGTAATAGTAAAAATGTGCCGTACCGAGTAACTGTCACCTTTGATAAACCACCGGGTGAAGACCTAAGTAAATAAACTAACCTTGCCGATTCCTCGATATCTGTATCAACATCCTCTTCAATAAAATTGAAAATTGTTGACAATTTGATGTCGCGTACGCCAACGAATCCGATGACTTCTGCACCTTCATCCACGTCATTGACGAATCCACCTGAGACACTTGACTTGATAGCGAACTCACTGAGGTACTTGGGTTGTCGTACTGCTGTACGGTGTAGGTGCAGTTATCATTTTTCAGCATTATTTCTGTCTCTTGTGTGTCGTCATCGGTCTGATAACACAGTTTTAGTTCCATGTGATTATTGGGATCTACGCAGGGATGTTCCAACTTGGCTGTTTTGTGCAGTTTTCCGTGTTGAATTTCTTGTGATAGGAGTTTTACGTTTTCATGCTTCTCGGTGAGTTCTATTACTAAAATTGGGAGTATGTCGTTTATTAATTGGAATTATTATTACGTAGTCCCAAACCATTACACTTATATTGAGTAAGCCGATGGATGTGAGCTAAGAGTGTGTTTTTCCCATAAAATTAAACAACTTTCTTCAAGAAACATAGGCCGAAACAGGAAAAACATACCCTTAGCTCATGTTCATCGGCTTACAAATGCATGCTTACAAGGCATCGGCTGTTTTACACAATTACTTTTCTTAATGTTTTGTTTATTGAAAATAGTAAAATAAAAACATTAAGAAATAAATAAACCAACTTCAAAAAAAACTAAACAATTTTAAGTCGGTGGTATCAATCATTGAGTACTAAACTACAGTTCCACCTTGTTTAGTTTTGTTATTAGCTTTTTAGTATTTTTAAGTCTGTTTTTTTTATTTAATTTTTTCATACTTACTAAAGTCGGCCGGATTGTGATGTCTAGGACAAGGTAAGCCAACACTTTGTAGATATGGAACCATAGCAGCTGTGTCTCCTTGATAAATGCAGTAGCCGTCGGCAATTACATATATCTGGAACAACCATAGAATATTAATGTTAGCCTTTTATATAGTACTCAGAACAATCAATTTGTTTTTATACCTTTGGCATAAAAGTTATTGGCCTTAAACCTTGGCCCTAAGGCCTTGGCCTTAATCTAATATTTGTAAACTTAGATCCAGTAAGGTTAGGTCCATGAACCATATGGTTGGGATGGTGGAACGTACATGTGGGCAAATAAAAAAAGTCTTTAGTCTTGGTTTATATCAACAATTACTAGTGGCTGTGTAGCGGTCGAAACTAATTCAGCTTTTTTTTTAATTTTGTTAGATTATGTCAGCTGCGAGATTTGACATTCAGACACTTAAACAATGAATGTGATATTTTATTGAATCCAATGTACAGATATTATATATAAATAACATTCTGCTCTCGTCCTCCATATAAACTTTAACTAAGTCAAATCTCACAATCATCCGTGCAGGCAATATGCTCCAAAGGTTTCTGTTAATATATTACGGTAATTCATAGTGAGTAGTTTACCGATTTGTACTATGGTCATATGTTTGATTCCTTTGGCTGTATGTGTGTGTATCTATTGAACCGATATGAATGCAGTTTTTTCCAAAGCTGGTTTTACGGCCTCGGTGGCGCAGTTGTAATGCGTACGCGTTACGACTGAGGCTGACGCTGAGATCTCGGGTTCTATCCCCGGGTCGGCTTAAAGTGATATTGGGTTTTTTTATTACGAAAAAGCTCATTATCAGCCCGGAGTCTGGAATTTGTGCCCAGTATGGCGAGAGGCTCGCCCCCTATCACATCATGGGACGGAGTTACGCTCGGCGAAATACACCCAGTACTGGTTACACCTCTACCTACCCCTTCGTGCATTACAGGCATGAGTGCGTATGTATATGTATGTATGGTTTTATCGCAATGATTCTTAGCTCTATATTAATTTTATTCAGCCACTTATAAATTACAGATAATTTTCTAATTGTCAATTGACGTCGAGGAGTTTAAATGTTAGGTCATAAGTTATTTAATAATAAGTTCATCAGTTATTTAATATTATGTTTCTCATTAGTCATTACAATAATCAACAACATTGTTACTCCATACCTCGCTGGAGAAATGAAACAATGTTTCAACAATGGAAAGATTCAATATTAAATACAAGGCAACAATGATGATAATTACACTCATTACGCAAATTGCAAGCTAGATAAACCACGAGAAAACAATTTAGAATAGCACGGATACTCGTCTCAATTGACACAAAGTAATATTTTGATGAAGCTGATACAAATAAAAACTTTTAAAGGAAAAATACAACCGCCAAAAAACTAAAAATCTAAGAATATGACTAAAAAATTTGAGTCGGTGGTATTGTAGTTTAATATATGAGGCAGTGCCATGTAGTATTTTGTAATTTAAAGTTCTGTATGGTGTTACTTCTGTTTATAGGCAGGCGTGTTGCTTATCACACGAACTTTGAATTACAAAGTACTGCATAACATTGGACTGCGTTTGTCACCCCGAGACTTATGCTGTTAAGTCACATAAGTAACTTCACTGATTTCAATGTCCTTCAAACCGAAACACAACAGTGCTTTAACGCTGTTTCTTGTCGGTGAATAGAACGAGGTGCACATTTCGCAACACAAAAATACAAAATGTCCAAAGATAACCTTTAAAGATCTTATGTACCTTCGAACTATTGAAGTGTTACAATACCTATTTTAAATACCATTATAATCAATTAAACATAAAGCTAGAAGAACTGTGGACAACTACTTATTTATTATTCGACTGCTATAGTCCAATATTGAATAAGTAGTTATTCTAAGATCGGAGGTAGGTAAAAAAAATAAGAATGTTGGAAATAAGAAAATATGTTTGTTACAAAGACTTTAATGTATACTACTAGTCAAGCTGTGCGGTACAAATAAATTACGCACTTAGTTACGGTCAATTGACCGCAACTCATTTAGTCGCCCGCGAGAGAGCGACGAGGGCAGTTGTTATTTGAATAGCTGCGAACGTTAAATTCGATAAACTAACACGAAATTGTTGTTTGTGACCCATAAAACATTTTCATTATTTACGTGCATATATTATTAATTCAATTTGAAGTTATTTTACAGAAGTAATTACATTATTTCTTGGTTTTGATCGAAAAATTCATTTATTGTGAATGAAAACTAATACCAAACAAAACAGCCGTCTCAATATTGCCATCTCGCTTACTCTGAACTCCTCTCGCTCCCACGCCTTAGACGTCATTTCCGCCTCGCCGGCCGCGTATGCAACACAATTTTACCTCTGAACAGCCCGTCTATGGTATTAAAGTCTTTGGTTTGTTAGGATAATAATCAATTGGGATCATTGACATCATAAATAAGTTAAGTGTATTAAAGATAATACACTTAACAGCCCGGCTCTGTAAAGGAAAATCTATATTTTTTATTTATTTTCGTTTGAGAAAACGATTTATTTCGATGACTGCCGTTTTTACAGAGTTTTTTTCTTTATTAATTATTGAAATGTATGTTGCCTTAAATGAATTTGGATAGTCACGTGTTTTGCTTATAAAAAATATTATAATTGATTATGTAGACGGTGATAGCTCAGCGGGGAGTGGTATGGACTGTCGAGACGAAAGTCGCAGGTTCAAAACCAGCCTCAAGTGCATACACCTCTGATTTTTCTAAGTTATGTGTCTATTAACTGTTAATTATCACTTGCTTTAACGGTGAAGGAAACATCGTGAGGAAACTGAGAAGTTCTTCATAAGAATTTCGAAGGTATGTAAAATCTGCCAACCCGCATTAGGCCAGGTTGGTGGACTAAGGCCTAACCCCTCTCATTCAGTAGAGTAGGCCCGTGCCCAGCAGTGGGACGCGTATATAATACGGGGCTAGTATTATTATTATTATTATGTAGACGGTAACACGTGTGTGTACTAAAACATGTGCCTATCAATTTTTTATTACCATATATATTTATATCGGAATGATTGGTGAGTACCCAGGTTTTTTGTACCAATACTTTTAATATACATATTTTATGTAGTAAAATCATAGTTATAGGTATAGGTGATTATCGATTAAATTAATTTATGATAACCGGATATTTCTCTTCAAAAAAACTAAGTATGTATAGTCCAAATCTCACAGACTCGTTTACATTAAGTACATTTTATATAGAGAAAAAACCTTTTTACCATAACATGCTTGGCATTTAATACCAATTTAATTTTAGGGTTCCATACCCAAAGGGTATTTTTTTATTGCATAAGCTGGCAAACGAGCCAGTGGGTCACCTGATTGTAAGTGATATCCACCGCCCATGGACGCCCATAATACCAAAAGAATCATGGGTGCGTTGCCGACCTTAAAGCATAAGGGATAATTAAGGGATTGGGAAGGGGAGGGGGTTTGGGCCACCGTACGAAACGCAGCAGCAAGCTGCTACTTTACGCCGGTTTTCTGTGAGACAGTGGTAATGACCCGGACGAGCCGACCCATACATGCTGTAGACAAAAGTATCTACAGCGCAGCTCTACCACTCATAAATCATTGGGTACCAACAAAACCTTATTACAGAACCTACGCCGACTGTCTGTCGGTCTGTTTATCTTACTTTTAAACGGCTCTGTCTTTCGATCCGAAAATAGGTAGCTAACTGAAATTTTCACAGAATATGATTTTTTAGGTCATCAAAATATCATATATCAAAATAAAAAGGAAATAATCATGTTTGTAGTGTACTGAATTCTCGGTGCTCAAATCCGACTCGCACTTAGCCAGGTTATTATGTTATTACATGTGTATTAATTGTTAAATATAACTTGCTTTAACGGTGAAGGAAACATCGTGAGGAAACTGAGAAGTTCTTCATAAGAATTTCGAAGGTATGTGAAATCTGCCAACCCGCATTAGGCCAGGTTGGTGGACTAAGGCCTAACCCCTCTCATTCAGTAGAGTAGGCCCGTGCCCAGCAGTGGAACGCGTATATAATACGGGGCTAGTATTATTATTATTATGTAGACGGTAACGCGTGTGTGTACTAAAAACGTGTGCCTATCAATTGTTTATACAGACAGCTGCTGGCCTATTCATGCTGTAGACAGTTTTGTCTACAGCACGAATAGGCCAGCTCGTCTGGGTCGTTACCATTGTGTCACAGAAAACCGGTGTAAAGTAGCACCTTGCTGCTGCGTTTCGTACGATGATTGAGATATCCGGAGGCCCAAATGCCCCTCCCCTTCCCAACCCCTTAATGATTCTTCTAGTATTGTAGGCGTACATGGGCGGTGGGAATTACTTATCATGAGGTGACCCAGTTGCTCGTTTGCGGCCCATGCTATAAAAAACACTAACCTGGTCAAACAACTCCAACAGCGAAGCCGCAGGCTGGTGTATGGTACAGACAACTGTCCTGCCTTGTTGTGCCAACTGCCGCAACAATTTGACGCACTGTGTTGTCGCTACTGTGTCCAGACCACTTGTTGGCTCATCCAAGAAAAATACTGGTGGATTGTTCACCATCTCTAGTGCTATTGATAACCTGAAAAAAAAAAATTATGACACTTCCCACATAAAAGGTCAGACTATACGCACTCACGTCTATAATCCCCGAAAGTGTAGGCAGAGGTGTAACTAATACACCGACATTGTGAATGTATCTCCGTCCTATGATGTGATAGGTGGCGAGCCTATCGTCATACCGGGCACAAATTCCAGACTCTGGGCTGATAGTGAGCATTTCGTAGTAGAAAAACCCAATATCACTTTTACCCGCCCCAGGGTTCGAACCCGAGACCTCAGCGTCAGCCTCAGTCGTAACGCGTACGCATTATAACTGCGCCACCGAGCCAGTCATTATTATTAACATTAACAATATTATTATTATTATTTGAACTTTATTTTATCTAAACCGAGACCCATCTATCTAAACCCACTTGCACGACGATCCTAAATCGAGATTTACCACTAAACTTATTTATGACGAATAGAATATATAAGTTAAACTTCCATACGATTTAAAGTTTCTTAAACAGATTCAGTGGGTTAAGCTCGATTTAGGTTCTCGTGGAAATCAGCCTAAATATGGAAACTACAGAGTTTAGTGAAATACTTATTCCCCACAAATCTGATTATGGCATTTATTCATTGGTTACATCTCTCTGTTCTAAAAAAACTGGCGCTGCCTCCGCTGCCAAAAGCTTGTCACGCTATCTTCTCCGAAACCGCTGGGGGTATGGGGTCGAGACCGATACCAATCGATGCAGAATAATGTGGGGAAGAAAGTAAGATATGTCTCATATTCGTCGGACTTTAAGTTTGTTTTTTATTTTATGTTTTGTGGAAAAACATGGGCAACGCAACATTAGTTAATAAAAAAAGAGTACCGAACTACATTGAGGGTAGACAGCATACAAGATATTTTAATTAGCTTACCTCTTCTTCTGTCCACCTGATAACCTATCTGTTCTAGTATTCTGATGTTCCAAAAGCCCCAACTCCTGAAGTATTTCCACGGAGGGTGTCTTACTGCCTTTTGGCAATTTGAGCCTGGCAGCAACATCCATCGCCTCTCGGACTGTCAGGAATGGTTGCAGCAGATCTTCCTGGGTAATGTAACATGATGATCTTTGGAAATGATGCTCCTTTCTCGGCTGGCCGTTTACTAGAAGCTCTCCGGTTACTCCCGCAGACCTGATGGGGAAAATAGGTTATTGTTTGATCACGTCACAAAAATGATTGTATTGTAAACTACCTAAGTTACATACATTTAAACATACATACATACGCACTCACGCCTGTAATCTCAGGAGTAGGCAGAGATGTAACCAATACACCCACATTTCGCCGAGCTTATCTCCGTCCTATGATGTCCGGGGCGAGCCTATCGCCATACCGAGCGCAATCCAGACTCCGGGCTGATACTGAGCATTTCGTAAGAGAAAAACCCAATATCACTTTTACCCGACCCGGGAATTGAACCCGAGAACTCGGTGTCAGCCTACCTAAGTTCTGAGAATATATTTTTGTTTATCCTGATTGTCAAGCTGTGCGAACTATACAAGAAGCCGTATGGGATGGTACCACTGCTTTCACCGTCTATTTCTGCCGCCAAGCAACAGTGTATTTATGCACTGTTGAGTTCTGATTTGAAGGACATTGAAGCCAGTGAAATTACTGGGTATTATAAGACTTAAAATCTTGAAAATGACATGCAGTGCTTTTTAATTCACAGTTCTGTATAGAGAAGTTTGGTAGAAGCTTTTTAATTCACAGTGTTTAAGTAAGTAACACATACTTCTGGTTATGGGCAGGCGTGGCGCTTACCATCCGGCGAGATTCCTGCTAGTCTCGTCATTCAAGCTAATAAAAAAAAGCTTTATTTTTAACTAGATTTTGCCCGGAGTTCTGAAGGCCAATTAATTCTCGTAATTTTAAATGCTCATCCGATCTAGTCTCAGCGTCAAGAAAGTTGCAAATGACATTCTCTTAAACCAATAACCAACGTCAAATGTGAACATAGATCGTAATAAGATTGAATATATAATAAAAGTTGACTGAAGCCAAAACGGTATAATGCTACTGCTAATGCTAGGTGCATTTGACGTATTGGTTTAAGAGAATGCCATTTGCAACTTTCTTGACGCTGAGACTAGATCGGAATGATATTTTGAACATTTAAAATTACGAGAATTAATTGGCCTTCAGCACGCGTGAACGACGTGCTCGTCTCGCTCGTTATTCACGCTAAAGAAAATATGCATGGAATTGAGACCCTACTTTACTGGTTATACAGTTACAATACAAAAAGTTGTTATACATACCGGTACCCCGATATAACGTTGAGGAGCGAGCTCTTGCCTGCCCCGGACGGTCCCATGATTGCAACTAGTTTACCGCACGAGAACTTTCCATTTACACCTTTGATGACCGTTTTACGTGCTGTAACAAAAATAAACTTTAATTCAATCATATTATAAACTTACCGAAGTGAATCATACCCTAAAGTACAGGAATAAGGTACAGTTCGCCGTACTCAGCTATTGAAGTTACCTCCACTCGCAATAGAAGCTGCCTTTTTCAAATTATTTTAAGAATAAGAAATAAACACCGGCCAATTGCATGTTAGGCACATTGAAGGGTTCCGTAGTCAGGATGAATGAATATTGTGTAATCAAAAATATCCTATATCTCAAAAACTTCAGAACATAGCTTATTGAGACTAAAATTTATATATATATTTATTACGTGAACTATTTTAGAATTTTCCACCCTGTAGTTTTAAAAGAAGGTCGAGGGGCACAGTTTTCACGACTTTGGAGACACATAACTCACAAATTAATGAATTACATAAAAAAGTCATTTAGCAACCTCTATAATTTTAAGGACTTATCCAATGACACTACACTAGATGCAATGCAAATAGATTTTTTAACTCTCAGTTACATGTATGGAGCACCACCACAATTTTTTTCTTATTATATATTCTTACACTTTATCTAGCGGTTCATATAATATACCTACTAATTAAATGTTGTCTATTAAATGAAGCTAATAGTTTCCGACTAAAGTGGCTGTGGCATACGGATGGACAGACAGATATTATAAATAATTAAATATACCTAACAGTCACACACATAATCCTGACCCCACACTAGGTGAACCTGTATCGTGGTTATCAGGAACTATGAGGGATTTGCGGTCGCACAACCCCTAGGGGTCTAGACCCGAGACAAACATTTGTCTAGGTGCGAGAATCTGAGCGAGCGCCTCACGCTTCGCAACTGGCTACTTGTCCACTGCGCCACGGAGGCTGTCATAAGGGTTCCGTTTTTGCCATTTGGCTACGGAACCCTACAAATGGAACACCGGAATGGAACGATTTAGTTACTTATAGAAGGAGGAATCGTGAGTGAGTGTGAGGGGAAAATTACGAAATGGTGCTACTAAACGATTCACCATTGATGGAATTTTCTGTGGCCCATCTAAGCTCCATAAAGAGTCGCGGATAAATCCAGTTTAGAAAAATCAATGCGATAAACATAATAACTGTACCCTAAATAGCTGCTTAAAGATATAACAGGTTTTAGTACAAAAACGTGAACTGTACTTGACCACTCGCAATGACGCATAGGTCACGGTCTCTGCATAAGTTACGATTATAGTCACGCAAAGAGCGATCGCTCTTAAATAAATCAGCAAAACTGCTGATTAATATATTTTTATTTGGATTCAAATCATTATTTTATGGTCATATGTTTAGGTACATTCTTGACTACCTCCGGGTGGAGGTAGATGGTGACATCGGCCTCACCAGCTTTCCGACCTAGTTCACTGCTAAATGCCTGCTAGATCGGGACCCTAACCAATTCCAACGCCGGTATACCGACTAAAAATCCCGCGGTGGCCTCCTTCGACGCCAGTGGGGTGGTTCCGGGGATCCTAGTATACCTGGATTGCTGTCAGTACGGAATGTCGGCACACCGTGGCGCTTGACAAGCCACTGGCTAAAGACAGGACGCACTGCCGCGACCGTCCTCAAGCCCGCGCTCGGGTTCTCCAGACTAGCTAACCACTCCCCCACAGCAGTACTGCGCAAGAAGGCCAGTAAGTCCAGCCTGCCTAGTATGCACTCCACGCAATATATCACGCGTGAGGGAAGAAACTATCGACGACAATTATAATATCTCAGTTCAAAATGCCAGCTTTATGTGTGTACACATGTGTACGGTACATCCAAACCCAATTAGCCGTTAAGGTTTGATTGATTCACAAACATCCAAATCCACAAACATCCAAAACATCACATTTATAATATTAATACATACGAACGGGAATATCCGCTCATCACAAAGCACGCTACCTAAAGATTACGATTCATTTGTCGCAGTTTATTTTTATGTTCGTCGCATCGTCAGCAGTGCGTGGCATGATTGATTTAAATCGATGCATCTTGCTTATTATAAATAAACAATTTGAATCACATGCATTTTAAATATGACAAGAGAGAAAACCAAGAAAAATTTAGTTTTGCGTAAGAAATTATTCGTTCATAATTAACTTACACCTTCTGTGGTGCAGCAGGCGAGTAGCTGACTGCGAAGTGTGAGACCGTGGGTTCGATTCCCGCACAAGACATATGTTATATTAAACAAATGTTTGTGTGATCTAGAAATATTTGTTTCATATGTTTTGTGGGACCGCTAGTCTCTCGTAGTTCCTGATACTCACGATACAGGTTAACCTAGTGTGAGGGGACTATGTCTGTGATTGTTGGGTGCATTTATTTATTAATTATTTATTTATAATTCAAACTACTCCTCAAATTCTTATATTCAGAAAGTAAAACCCACCTTCCTACATTATTTTTATAGCATAGGCCGGGAGATGAGCAAGAGGGTAACCTGATCGTAAGTGTTCTTCATCACTTGTGAATGCCCATAATGCTAGAAGAATCATGGACACGTTGCTGGCCTTAAAGGGAAGGGATAATTAAAGGATGGGGAAGGGTCGAGGATTTGGGCTTCCGGATATCAGACTCACCGTGCGAAACGTAGCAGCAAGCCCCTACTTTACGTTAGTTATTTAGACACTTCCACTTCGCTCGGTCTTAAACATCCTTCGTAGTTCTCACCCTAATAATAACTAATAATATAAATGCGAAAGTGAGTTTGTTTGTTTGTTACGCTTTCACGCCTAAATCGCCAAACCGTTTTTGATGAATTTTGGCACAGAGATAGATGGGGCCCTGGAGACGGTTATAGGCTAGTTTTTACCCAGTTATAAGCTATTTTTATCCCGGAAAAGGCTGTTCACGCGGGCCGAACCGTGCGCAAAAGCGAGTGTTTTTATATTTAGAATCGCAGTTAGTACTTTTATGCTGATAAATTTATCTAGTATGTATACAATTGCTTCGTGTATGTGGGTCGTTGGGATGGTGAATGGCGTAACTTTCTTTTCTCAATTATAGTAGTAGACATTTAACCGTTTAAAAACGAAGGTACTTCTCAATTCGACGAGTACAATTGTTTATTTTTTTGTATATACTTACTACTACGCATAACTTTTAACAGAGTAATCTTATTTTAAGACTCTTTTTTCATTCGAAGGGGTATTGATCATATTTAAATTTCAAGACGAAATTCTATCTCTGTGGGAAAAACAGGGGACTAAACCTTTATTATTTATGCACTGACGAATGATTCTTTCGTTAAAAATATTAAAATGAACAAAGTCTGTACGCCTATACTCCCCGAAGGGGTAGGCATAGGTTTAACTAGTTCACCCAAATTTCGTCGAACTTATTTCCGTCCCATGATGTGATAGAGGGCGAGCCTATCGAAAACACGAATACGAAACATTTCATGATGGAAAAACCCAATATCACCATACCCGACCCGGAGATCGAACCCGAGCCCTCAACACAGCAGCCGTACCGCGTACGCATTACAACTGCGCCACCAAGATAGTCCAACATTAAATTTGTTAGTTTTAACCCCCGTCAAAAAAGAGAGGTGTTATAAGTTTGACCCCTTTGTCTGTGTGTATATGTGACATCGTAACGCCTAAACGAGTGGACCGATTTGAATACGGTTTTAATGTTTGAAAACTTGAATCGAGATTGTTCTTAACTATGTTTCGAATTTTACGGTTTAATGCGTATAACATAGAATATAATCCTACAATATATATGGTTTATTGTGGAGAGGTATTCGTAGATTGGGTAACTGGGGCTATGGAAAGGACTATGGCACCCGCCTTACGTATTTTAAAAACACGGATAAAATAGACAGATGGTAACTCGCCAACCCAGGTCTATGGGCTCCCCAAAATAGTCTCTAGAAAAAGTGACATGGAGCAACACACGATGAGCAGCTAAAGAGTGGAGAGGTGTCACTGGGCTTCAAAACAATTTTTGTTATTATTATATGGGTGTTTAGCTGCTGTTTAACTGTAATGATTTGAATAGATAATTGTCCAAAGAATTGAATGCCTCAGTGGCGCAGTTGTAATGCGTACGCGTTACAATTGAGGCTAACGTTGAGGTCTCGGGTGCGATCCCCGGGTCGGGTAAAGTGGTATTGGGTTTTTCTATTACGAAATGCTCAGTATCAGCCCGGAGTCTGGAATTTGTGCCCGGTGTGGCGACAGGCTGTGGGTAAATGTGGGTGTACTGGTTACACCTCTGCCTACCCCTTCGGGGATTACAGGCGTGAGTGCGTATGTATGCCTAATATAATATGTTAAAAATATTGTTGTAACACTTTAAATAATTTAAATTTCATATTATTTTATGCCATTACTTAATTTATTGTTATAATATTTTGAATAGGTAATTTATATGTCATATTCATTGTTTGTAAGTATTATGACAATATTTTAATTATTTATGTGATAAAATACAGAATGTACTTACATAAATTATGAACAAACATTAAACAAACGTAGTAAAAAATGCATTAAAATGAATAGAGAATTTATAGTGATTTCTTAAATTTACGCGAATATTACACATTGAAATAAAACTAGAGAATTTATGTTTTATTTTACAAATAAATATTATGTAAACAAGCTTATTTTATTCATCCAAAAACGAATAAATAAGCTTTTCGCGCTTAAATTATAATCAAAACAGTATACAGGGTGTTAAGTATGTATTAATCTTATTCCATTTGCCTTTATCCCACTCGCAGTGGGGTCGGCGTAATATGCTTTTTAACACATGTTAAACAGAAAGATATGGTTTGTAGTTTATGTGACCGGCTGCCTGCCTGACGCCAACCCCTCTGGAGAGAAGACACCCAGGCTAGACACAAATATTTGTAGATTATCCAAAAAAAACTCAGTGCGGGAATCGAACCCGGGCATCTCACTTTACTTTCACTGACCGGTATTAAATATATATTAATAATGTACCATTTAATAGGAAAACTTCATATCTAAGTGACAAAGTACTTATATTTAATGACTCATTTGGCAAAGAACCGCCATCCTTTGTTCAATTTATCTATCGCTGCAGGCTTCCTCGACTATCAAAATATCATACTATTGTTATTGTGAATTATGTTACTCATATAACACAGATTGCAGAACAAATCTAATCATTTTACTTTATTTTTATATCACAATGCTATTATGGGTGCGCGAAATTACGATGGAATTCTGGGCGCCAATATATTTTGAAAATCTTGAATACTACAATATGTCAAATAAAATTCATGGTTTGCGAGTAGTTTTTTTTAATATCGTAAATGAGCAAGTGGGTCACCTGATGGTAAGTGATCTCCACCGCTTATGTACGCCCACAATACCAAAAGAATCATAGGCGCGTTGCCGACCTTAAAGGAAAGGAATATTTAAGGGATTGAGAAAGGGGGGGGATTTGGGCCTCCGGATATCTCACTCACCGTAGGAAACGCAGCAGCAAGCTGATACTTTACAGCGGTTTACTGTGAGAAAGTGGTAACAACCCGAATGAGCCAGCCCATTCATGCTGTAGACAAAATTCTAGTTTAAATGTAGCGGTCATATAATACTATACCTAGTTGGACTTTCCAAAATGAGACAGACAGCAGAGTATACAAAGATACACGATGTGCATTTAAAACATTACAAAGAGTAAAAAAGTAAAGGGAAAAAGATTGAGAAGGGAATTTCGATGGTTTGGCCACATTGAAAGGATGGAATTGAATTCACATTTGTTCACTCACGTAAAGAAAGAATATTTATGTTGTGAAATTGAGACATAGTATCGGCCGAGGGCATCCTATTTTTTTTTTATTGTCTAGATAGACAGACGAGCAGGCGGCTCACCTGATGGTAAGTGGTTACCACCACCCTTGGACCTCAGCAATGCCAGAGCACAGCCAAGCCGCTGCCTACTGTTGAAGGAAAACTCTTTTTAAGTCTCGCTTAAACAAGGATAGGTCATAACGCTCGCGAAACAACAAATGTGTACCTTTATGCATTAGATTTTGAGTGCTAGAGCCACGTTGTGCACAGTTTTGTCTACAGCACTAATGGACCGGCTCGACCGAGTTGATACCACTGTGTCGTAGAAAACCGGCGCGGCGTAAATTAGGGACTTGCGCGTTTCGTACAGTGAGTAAGATATTCAGAGGCCTAAATCTCCCTCCCCTTCCCAATACTTTTAATATCCCTTTCCTTTAACGGTATAACAGCAACGCACCCATGATTCTTCTGGCAGGTATGAGGAGTCTGATGACAGTGGAAGAACGTAGCACTTGGCGCTCTATAATATCTGCCTACACAATGGGAGACACGTAGTACGTATGTATGTTGAAATATTACTTATTTTAATGCACTCACATTTTATGTGTATATAAGTAAAAAAAGGAAACAGGTCAGGAAATATAAAAAATAACCCGTTTTCCCTTCACCCTGAATCATGCAGTTTCTTAGAATTCTTAAAATTTATGATTCTACACTAAGTAATATTATAAAGAGGAAAGATTTGTATTTATTTTTGTATGTAACGAAAGAAGTTAAAATCTACTGGACCAATTTCAAAAAATCTTTTGCCGTTAGGAAGCTACATTATCACTGAGCAACATAGGCTACTTTTTATCCCGGAAAAGAACTTTCACGCGGGCGGAGCCGCGAGCAAAGGCTAGTATGTCATAAAATATGTAAAAATGGCCAGCCGACCGCGAAGAGACGTGTATTTTTATTTACTGTACTAGCAACGTGTCTGTTCTTCTCATTCGAGCGTATTTCAATACACAGATGTTTCGCTTTACAGATGTCATTCCATCCGAATCCCTCAAGGTTGTAGGTCCTTCGTATGCGAGAGGCCGCCTGGGTTGGTACCACCGCTTTATCTATTTCTGGCACCATGCAACAGTGTGTAAGCACTGTTGTATTCCGGTTTAAATGATATTGAAGCGATTAAAATTACTGGGCATTATGAGACTAAACAACTTATGGTTCAGGGTGACGAGCGCAGTCCTGCGTTACATAAACATAGCTCCAAATTAACAGTTTGGTTAACGTCAGTTTTTATAAACTCTTTAAATTCGGCATAAATCACTCACCGTCCTTATGGAGGTCATACACAGTATTCCAAAATAATTTTATTAATTAGCCTTCACTGTTGGGCAACGGCCTCCCTCCATTCCTTCCATTTATCTCTGTCTTACTCATTGGCCCGTTTAGCCCATCGCAAAATAATTAAATAACAGTAAATTATTAACCTACTCTTAAACATGAGATATTGTAATTTGTATGTTATAACTTAAGTTTATTCATTATAAAATACATTTTAATAAAGCAACGACAGAGTTTCTTGCCCGTTCTTCTCTGGTGGAACTGCCTTCCGAATTAGTGGTAGAATGAAAAATTGTCGGAATCTAAATAATGCATACTATTATATTTTATGCATTTTGATTTTTGGATAATTAAAGAGTGCCTCGGTGGCGCAGTTATAATGCGTACGCGATACGACTGAGGCTGACGCTGAGGTCTCAGGTCGATCCCCGAGTCGGGTAAAAGTGATATTGCGTTTTTATATAAAAGCTAAATACCACTCACTCACTGACTCATTATTATATTTCATGTATTTCAATTATGATATTTCAAAATTAGTAAAGCTAGGACCATGAAACTACAATAATGATTCTTAGTTTTTGCAATGTAGGGGTCTGCTAAGTTTTTTGGAAATTTACATTTAAAGGGGTGAGTGCTTGAACTTTGTATGAAACAGCGCGGGAAACCTAGTGTCTTATAAAAATACACTTATTATTCTTAATAAAATTTACATATCAACCTACTATGAAGACATTCGAATTTTAAAATATTTATTGGACACTGGACGAGATCAATCAGAAAATAAAACATAAATAAACTAATGGATATATTATTGTTACGTCTTAATAATGCATACAAAAACATCGAAACAAGAACTGGCAAGAACTTGTCGATCAAACGCAAACATAACAAATGTAAAATATAAGTGTTCAATTAATCTGTCTGACGATCAAAAGACTCTTTGTCTGACACGACATGTTGGACCTAAAGCAATACAAATCACGGCAAAATACAGAACCATTTGTCATTCAACGTAAATGGGCTAAGGATATCTAGAAATATTTTGAACTGCTTAATTCCTGTGGTTTCTTTCGCTTTGGTTTATTTCTTTAAATGTTTTTTTAATCATCAACGTGTTAAATCTTTACTAAGTAATCTTTATTACCACATTAATCTCAACTTAAACTATTTTTTTTTAAATAAATATAAAAGGTTACGCACTCACGCCTGTAATCCCAGAAGGGGTAGGCAGATGTGTAACCAGTACATCCACATAAAAAATTACAAGAGTAAAATATATTTTGGACAAGTTTAATATTATTTCGTGACACCAGAATTTCCCCTATTACCTAATACTAATATTTTTACCCGTTGGTAGGTCGCTTGTATGCGAGAGTGTTGTGAGTGGTTTGGTACCACCGCTTTGTTTATTTCTGCCACTAAGCAGCAGTGTGTAAATATTTTTGTTTTTTATTTTGAAGGAAATTGAACTAACTACTGGGCTTTATACGACTTATCATCTTATATCTTGGGGTGACGAGCGCAGTCCAATGCCAAGCAGTACTATGTAATTAAAAGTTATGTGTGGTGTTGTTTCTGTTTATGGGCTGGCGTGATGGCATTTATCATCAGGCGATCGCTCTATTAATGATTAACAAGCAGGTCACCCTTTTTTTAACGTTGGGAAACCCTTTATGGGTACCGCCCCGCCGCGTAGTCACTCGGGCGGTTATGTCCGACTCCCACGGACTTAAACCCAACGGTGTTCCTCCGGGTGCGCTTGTTCGGTCGGGGCTAAACAGGTCACCCTGCTCATTTCATCATTCAATAAAAAGAACTTACCTGTCTAATCATGGTGATAAAGTAACTTGATGAACAAACATTAAAATTTATATAGGAAACTGATGTTATATACCTACTTAGGCATAAGACTGGAATTTTGATATTTTAAACCGGTATGACTAAACATTTTGTAATAACATTTATATATGAATATTTAGCACGCAATAACAATGCGGCAATTAATTTTCCTTTACGTATTTATTTATTTCCATTATTATTTTATAAGAGTTTTATTGTATAACAGCGTCCGTGGCGCAGTGAACTGGCTGTGAAGCAAGGGGTTGCGGATTCAATTCCCGCACCGAGACAAATGTTTGTGTGATCCACAAATATTTGTTTTGGATCTGGGTATTTTCTCCCCAGAGGGGTTGCGGTCAGGCAGGCGGCCGGTCGTAAAAACTACAAGCCAAATCTTTTTGTAATAAGTGTTGCAAGCATGTGGCGCCGATCCCACTGCGAGTGGGATAGAGGCAGGTGGAAGAAGAAGAGTATTTTATAAGAGTTTATATTATGCGTGCACAATATTATGATCCTTAGGAATTTATAGTTCTTTACATTATGCAAAAAAGGAGCGATAGCTCAGCGAGGAGTGGTATGGACCGTCGAGACGAAAGTCGCAGATTCGAAGCCAGCCCGAAGGCCACGCACCTCTGATTTTTCTAAGTAACGTGTGTATTGATTGTTAATTATCACTCGCTTTAACGGAAAACATCGAGAGGAAACCTTCATATCTGAAAAGATCTCCATAAGAATTTCGAAGGTATGTGAAGTCTGCCAACCCACTTTATGCCAGCGTTGTGGACTAAAGCCCTCTCAATTCTCATTCAGTAGAGGAGGCCCGTGTGTGTGTATAATACAGGAATAGTAAGCACTATAATGTTTTACAATAAAAATCATTTAAAATAGTATATGAGGTATATAAGTTTTTTTATGTGTTAGAGCCTCCAGCCAGAATGTAGAGTCTTTGGTTTAAATCTCACATACATATTACAACTGCGCCACCGAGGCAGCCTAGGGATATTCATGGTAACACCCACAATACAACAATACAGTACAGTAACGTCATGCGTTAGATAACGCTTACCTACCAACATCTCTCTGTCGTCGTCACAAACATGTTTTGGCAGATCCCAACGACCCCTTTACAGTCGCTATCGATGCAGCACTTCCCTTGCCCAATCCGAATCGCAATAATAATTCGCGATCGGACACGCCTTCGAGTCCAAAGAACCCCCACAAATGGCCCACAATGATGTGCAGAGACGGCCCTTAACTAAGTATAGTTAAGGGCCGTTAAGTTAAGTATATTAAGAAGAGGTCTGAGCCTTCTAAAAGAAGCCTCTGTGCTTAATTGCTACTAAATACATAATAAATATTTCTGGCTAGAGCGCCATAAACTCTGGCTTTATTGTCAAGTGAAACTATAAAATCAATATATGCACAAATCCATTCGAAAAAAACTACCAACAGGCGACCTACTTGATTTGCTATAAAAATAAATTTATGTTGCAGCGAATGACCATAATATGCGTCTAAAAATGATACATATGGGTCAGACCACAACCGGTCTACAAATGGTTCATTTACTGATGTCATGAGGACAAATACAATAACCATTATTTATCCAAAAACACATTTAAGTGCAACTTCTCAATAAATTAGTATCTACTATTAACATAACATGCTTCATATGAGATAATAACTAATACAAAACTCAAATAACAAATTCGTTTAGATCTTGGTCGGATATGGAGTAAAACAACAAAAATGTTAACATTCCTTGCTCTGCAGCGGACGGTAAGTCGTTGACCCCGTATTTTTTTAAAAAAACACCGTGTCTAGAGTTCCCTACATTACACTGTTCAAGCTAAATTTTACATCTGAGTTAAGATCTGAGTGACTGATATTTTTTTTATGATCTTGTATAACGAAACGATCAGTTAGCTCGCCTGATAGTAAGCACCACTCTTGCCCATAAACAGAAGCAATACCATACAGAACTTTAGATTACAAAGCATGGCACTGGACTGCGTTCGTCACCCCGAGATATAAGTTTTTAAGTCTCATATTGCCTAGTAATTTCCCTGGCTTCAATATCCTTCGAACCGAAACACAACAGTGCTTAAACACTGTTGCTTGGCAGCAGAAATAGACAAAGCGGTGGTACCAATCCAGACGGCCTATCGCATATGAAACACCTGCTACCCAGTAAAGATTATTGTGTGTAAGTAGGTAAAAAGGACTAAAGTTTTAATAACTAATCATTCGGATTGATATGGTCATAATATCCAAACATCAACAATCTAGGTAGCGTAGCCATCGAAATAAGATAACTAGATAACTCTCATATGAATCTGCCAAAAATACGGCTCCACTTACTTACTTATGCAAACGTACAATCAAACGTAACACTCATACACGCAACAAAAATTAATGAATGTTCATAATCAATTATATTTCATAAAAGTTAATGTCTAAATATTAAATTTCTAAATTGAGATACGACGTTCTACGCCGCAGATAAAATTAGACGTATTAAGTGTCAACTAGAGATTATGAATAAAATTTTATGAATTGATGAATGAACGAGCTGCACAACCTTTTATAGTCCCGCCCCCTTGCACAGTGTTTTAATGGGGGTTTTGCTTGAGTTACGTTTCTTGTCATCTTATTTCGATGTCGTAAGCGCACAAAGCCACCCGGCCAAAAAAAAAAATAATTGGTTATATCACTTCATGAAGAAATTCTCAATTAATTTAATGTAAATAATTGAATAAGTATAACGAAATACTATAATTTGTTATAAAACTGTACTGCATCACGCTTGTAATACCCGAAGGGGCAGGCAGAGGTGTGACCAGTAGACCCACATTTCGCCGAGCTTATTTCCGTCCCATGATGTGATAGGGGGCGACCCTATAGTCATACCGGGTACGATTTCAGACTCCGGACTGGTACTAAGCATTTTGAAATACAAAAGACCTCAGCACAGCAGTCGTTCCGCGTACGCATTACAACTGCGCCACCGAGGCAGTCATCTCACTATCGGCAATGTTACCTAAGCAGCGATAGCTCAGCGGGAAGTGTTACGAATTGTCGAGACGAAACTCGCAGGTTCGAAACATACAATAAAGTGTCTATAGATACTAGTAGTCTATTTTACATATCTATATACCTAAATAAAAATCAATTGCCGTATGTATAAATGATAATCACTTGAGAACGGCTCGACCGAAAATTTGTCTCGGTGCGAAAATCGAACCCACTGACTCTCGCTTCACAGCCGCCTAATCGCCCACTGCGCCACGGAGGCTGGTCGTTAACGTTAATAAAAATAATATATTAGTTATATTGTTAATGCATAATATGCAAAGTGCGATCATTACATAGTTATTACCGACCTAGAGATATTTATTAACCTTGTTACAGTTAGATAAGACGACTATGTACCGACTATCTTCTCTTAATTTGTAATTACCGCTACCATCCGCTGCATAATCTCCTAGTTTTTACTAGAGGGTTCGTCTGGGTTGGTACCAGCGCTTTGTCTATTTCAGCCGCCATGTAGTGTGTAAGCACTGTTGTATTACGGTTTGAAGGACATTGAAGCCAATCAACTGACTAGACATTATGAGTCTTGACAACTTATGTCTCGGGGTGACGAGCGCAGTCCAGTGCCATGCAGTGCTCTGTAATCCAGAGTTATGTGTGACGTTGCTTCTGTTTATGGGCAGGCGTGACGCTTAAAGCGAGCGACCTGCTCGTCTCGTCATTCAAGCTAATAAAAATAAGTTCCTGATATCCACGATACAGGTTAAAGATTGGGTCATAGACAAATAGAAATGTATGATAATGATGATCCTGTATGATGTATCTATGGTTGGGTGTATTATTTATTTATTTTAACATAAACACCTATTATATAGATAATATTAAACACAAATTAAAATAAAAAATAAAATAACTACCACAGTATCGTCATAAATTTTGGAACATGTAATTGAATTCTAACGATCTTATTGTCATATTCTATTTATCTCTGTTTAAAAACACATTGCCTTAATTAACTTCAAATTATGTTTATGTTAAACAATAAACAAAACAATAAAACTCCGCACGTGTCTTAATGGTGCCCTTATTAAACTACAATACCGATTAGTTAATCGATATACAAAACAGTAATTTGCTATATTAATGACAAAACAGATTACATTTAACACCACAATACAATGATGTGAAAATACATAAAACGGCATTTAACTTTCAAAAAAGTATTGTTTTGGGGAAGCAGATGGTGAGTACTATGTTTGCATAGAAAGTGGCTTCAGTTATGTCCATTTTAAATAAGAATTACTCACACATATTTTGAATAAAACTCAGAACTGAAAAAATCGATTTGTAGGATAAAACATACATATGCACTCACACCTGTTATCCCCGAAAGGGTAGGCAAAGGTGTAACCAGTAGGTACGCCCACATTTCGCCGAGCGTATCTCTGTCCCATTATGTAATAGAGGGCGAGCCTATCGCCATACCGGGTACAATTCCAGACTACGGGCTGATACTGAGCATTTCGTAATAGAAAAACCCAATATCACTTTTACCCGACCCGGGAATCGAACCCGAGACCTCAGCGTTAGCCTCAGTCGTAACGCGTACGCATCACAACTACGCCACCGAGTCAGTCAGTTGTAGTAAAGGTAACATAATATTTGATGCAATTCAAAGTGGTTCAAGGAGGTATGTACCTCGTATGCGAGAGGGTGTCTAAGCACTGTTGTGTTTCGGGTTGTAGAACATTAACCCAGTGAAATTACTGAACATTATGAGACGTAACAACTTATGGGGTGATGAACGCAGTCAAGTTTCATGCAGTGCTCTATAATACAAAGCTGTATGTGGTCCTCTACCTGTTTATGGGCAGGCGTGGCGCTTACCATCAGACAAGCGATCTGCTCGTTTCGTCCTTAGCTAATAAAAATCGCATGCCGCGCACGATTTCTGCTTAATATTTAAGACGACAACCCTGGAAATAAGCCAGACGGAAAAAAACTACTTGTTAATAAACATTAATTAATGTTCTATTAGATAATATCTATGTTTAATGAGTGGTAGAGCCACGCTGTAGACACTTTTTTCTACAGCATGTATGGGCCGGCTCGTCCGGGTCATTACCACTGTCTCACAGAAAACCGGCGTAAAGTAGCAGCTTGCTGCTGCGTTTCGTACGGTGAGTGAGATATCCAGAGGCCCTAATTTCCTTCCCCTTCCCAATCCCTTACTTGTCCCTTTCCTTTAAAGTCGGCAACGCGCCCATGATTATTTTAGTATTGTGGGCGTACATAGACGGTGGAGATCACTTACCATCGGGTGACCCACTTGCTCGTTTGCCGGCCTTTATCATTAAAAAAAAAACAGCTGTTAAGAGGCTTATAAGATGTAATAAACATTATAAATGCTCGTTTAACTTTCCTAAATAATGTGCTATGCTTTAAATGAATGAATTGAATTGGTTTTATCGTCAATTTAAACATCGTACCATCAGTTAATTAATCGAAGCATTTCCACAATATTTGCATTGAGTGTATCATTTGCATACAATGCTGTTTCAGACTGATATAGATATGAGTTGATACGAGCGATACTTCCTTTATAGAAATGGCATTTTTATTGTACATTTACTTGCAATTGTAGGGCCCTTTTATACGGCATATGCAATTTTAATGTATAACGTAGTTATAACGTAGTTGCGTTAGCAACACTTCTTGCAGACAATTTTGTCTACAGCCGGCGCAAATTCCCTCCCCTTCCTAATCCCTAACTTATCCCTTTCCATTAAGTTCGGCAATGCGCCCATGATTAGCTTGGTATTGTGGGCGTATATGGGCGGTGGAGATTACTTACCATCAGGTGTCCCACTTGCTCGTTTGCCGGCCTATACCATAAAAAAGAGAATGTTATGAAAATTTAAGGTCTCATAATGCCAATTTTTTTATTAGCTTGAACGACACAATGCGGTGGTCGCTCGCCTACGACAGCTCGGAGCAGAATTCAACCTTATTGAATGTCAATATGCCGCCGTATGCCCTGCGATACTACCGGGTCAGCATTCTTTTATATATTCTCAATTTTTTTTCTGCGAGACCTTTTTTGAACCAATTTTAAAAAAGAAGAAGGTTCTCAATTCTGTTGGGTGTCGTAATAGAGCTGCGGTGTAGACAGTTTTGACTATAGCAGTACACCCAGCACTGGTTGCACCTCTGCCTACCCCTTCGGGGATTGCAGACGTGAGTGCGTATGCTATAAGTTGAATGGCACCATTACACTCTTCGTGATGGCACTTATATTGTCATTTTCTCTGACAAAATGCGGCGTCAATTAAAATAGAAAGTTGTGATAGTAATAAAATGCTACATCGCCTACATTTCCGAAGTATTATGCCCTTAATTACACAGGTTTATAAAGAACCCAAATAACTACTTACTTTGAAGTGCTAATATTTATCATTCTCAAAAATAATATTTTTATTTAAAAAGTTATTCGCCTCAATGAGAGGCGAGGAAGTTATAAGGAAAATATATAAAGAATATCACCTAGAACTTTCGATTACATAGCACTGCATGGTACTGCAGTGTGGTCATCACCCTAAGTCTCATGATGTGCAATAATTTTAAAGTATTGTGGCGTCCATATTCAAGAACAACACTTATGTGAGCTTTTTGCTATATTTAGATTTCTGTACCTAATTTTAAGTAGTATGAAAATAAGTAAGACTTAAAACAATAACATTTTATTATATTTTGGTCGTTTTAGAATGTGAGTAAATGGTTTTAAAAGTCATTCGGATAAGCTTTGATTTATTAATCGTCTGTTAAATTTTGTTAAATCGCCATGACTGACTTAAAATATGACAACATAATCCTACTATCTTACTACTATTATAAATGTGAAAGTTTGAATGTTTGTGAATTTGAATGAAATTTGGCACACAGCTAGACCGGGATAAGGACATAGGCAATTTTTTACCCGGAAAGCCGTTCACGCGGGCGGATCTGCGAGCAAAAGCTAGTTAAAGTTAGTTGCTATATTAAAACACTGATTGATTGATGGCTTATTATAAATAACGCGGTGAAATTAGGTTTTAGTCAAAATTGCAAATCGACCAATGAGTGTTTGACAACAAGGCCAATCATCTCGCCAGTTTATAATTGTCGCACTCTACGTGATATAGGTTATTAACCCGTAGATCAAACATGCACGTGTATTTGAATCTTTCTGCCTGTTATCCCGACCCAATGCCAGGGTCCGCTTCCCCATCATGATTTGACAGTGGATTTGGTATTATGTGGAGTGACTCGCCGTCTGACCCCACAACCCGCAACGGGTACCAAGTTTCGCCATTACCTCGTCCGTTAATCAGTAAAGTGTACCACGTGTAGCTGAGGTTGAATTTGACCTAAGATATTGGTGGCAACTTACACGCATGTGTACACACATGTGTGTGTACAACTTACACACAATTTGAATAAAATAAAACAACAATTTATGTGCATAGAATAAAAGTTATTGACCGGCTAATTGGTATTAAATTTGTCTAAAACGTAAATTAAAAGTCAAGGAAATCTTGAGTGACAAATATTTTTTGTTCATTAACATAACTTATTAAAAAAGCCAAAAAAATCAAAGCTTAAAGCTAAATTACTTCCAAAGTACCGTGCACCCATAATCTTGGCATGTTTAAATGTTAAATAATAATATTATTAATGTTAAATAGTATTAGTAGTAATATCAGTAGTTAAATTAAGTAAATATAATTTAAGTGCTGAATATAAAATATACAAATAATATTACTAGGCCCTGTATTATACACGTCTCACTGCGGGGTACGGGCCTCCTCTACTGATTTAGATGGGTTAGATCTTCAGTTTTGTCTACAGCATGAATGGGCCGGCTCGTCCGGGTTGTTACTACTATCTCACAGGAAACCGGCGAAAGAAGCAGCTTGCTGCTGCGTTTCGTACGGTGAGTGAGATATCCCAAATCACCCTCCCCTTCCCCTTCCCAATCCTTTTCCTTTAAGGTCGGCAAGGCACCCATGATCCTTTTAGTGTTACATAATACTAAAAGGATCATACGTGTGTATGTACTCTACATGGGCGGTAGAGATCACTTACCATCAGATGACCCACTTACTCGTTTACCGGCCTATGATATATAAAAAAAGTCGACCACGTTGACCTAATGCGGGTTGGCAGACTTCACATACCTTCGAAATTCTTATGGAGAACTTCTCAGGTGCAGGTTTCATCACGATGTTTCCGTCACCGTTAAAGCAAGTGATATAATTAACAATTAATACACACGTAACTTAGAAGAGTCGGAGGTGTATGCTCTTAGAGCTGGTTTCGAAGCTGATCTATCACTACTCAAAAAATATATATACTTAATTCATACAAATGCTATTATTTGAATACCGACGCGACGGGACGGTGGGTAATACCGACTAATTAATACAATAATATTTCATCATTAAGATAAGATCGGAATTAGATCGCGCGCCAGCTTGAAATATATTATAGAAAAACGGGGGCTAAGTATAGTTATTTTTATGCAGTGTATCAGAATAAATCAATCAATATGCTGATATAAGAATCAAATAAATTAGTTATCATTCATATCTACAGTCACGTAAGAACACGCACCTGTACAGAATTGTGAATAGTATACATTTAAGTCTTGGCGAGAATTGACATCCGGTGCCGGACTGTGCTTGTTCTTTATTTTAACCTAGCGTTATCCCGACTTAATACCAGGATTCACCTTCTTGTTTCATAGATTTCACGGTATTTGGTATTATATGAAGCGACTCGCCGCGCCGTCTGACCCCCACAACCCGCAAAGTGTGCAGGTGAGGTTGGTCTTAAGCCTAAGATGTTGGTGGCCCACTTACACTGCGCTAAATGTTAAAACGTTCATAGTAGTTCTTCTTCTTCCCCTTGCCCTTATCCCACTCGCAGTGGGGTTGGCGCAAGATGTTTTAACACTTGTTATAAAAATATTTGACTTGTAGTTTTTACGACCGGCCCGCCTGCCTGACGTGGGGTCGACGTGGGGAGAAAATGTGATATAATTTTATAGTAATGTATAAATAATATCATCTTTTTATTTCGTTACTGATACGCGTCTGCTACCTACGATGTCTGTAGATATGAATGGAACTGGAGCTAAATGAGTACAGAAATATATGGTACATAGTTTACTGTATTTTTTGAAGTGCGATGCGTCATGCGTCAGTGCCGCCCTGTGGATTAGAAGCATTTGAAATATTCTACTGCGGTACCCCTGCCCGTCGTAAGAAGCAACTAATTGGAGACCTTGGGGTCGCGGCCATATAGCGGGAGATGTACAAACTTCGCACATTTTCTTGATGCCTCAAGACGAACGGCAGTACAAATCCTCGTGCTGCCGTCGAAGCCGCGAGGGCGTCCTGATTTTTAGGAGACTCCCAAGCTCTAAAGGAGATGGTCTACAAAGGCATAGCGCAGAGGCGGTATCTGCCGCAATCCAGTTAATCCTGAAACCCCCGGAACTGTCCCACTTGAGCCGAAGGAGACCGCGGAGGTTTTAGCCGGTACACCGACATAGGAAAACTGGTTAGGACCCCGATCCAGCAGTTACTCATTGTAACCTAGGTCATAAAGCCGGTGAGCTGGTATAACTCCCACCACCCCCGAGTTGGGAAGGTATCCGTAAGATGGATTTCCCCGCGCAGCAAAAATGCGGCGTTACCCCGGTCATACTGGGACCCTAGCCGGGGCAATAGGTTTACGTTAATCTTAACGATATACTTCACTGACTAATGAATATATTATTAAAAACTTACCTTTAGACAATCGGCTTTTTACTGTATACGTTAAATTCCGAAATTCCAGATCCATTTTGACTGTCTGCAACAAAATGAAATATTATTTACACCACGCATTACGACTGCTTGTAAGAGATAGCACTGATATCAATACATTAAATATAAATTATCTCTAATGCTATAGGTAATATCTGATTACGTAGCGATATTAGGTACACCAAAACTGATAGAATTCATGTGAAAACAACACTTCTTGGGGTTTGGGTATTACAGTCATTGTTCGATATTCGTTTGCATATATTTCGTTCGACTATAGTAGGAGTGTAAAAAATACTTAGATAAACATACATACATACGCACTCACGCCTGTAATCCCCGAAGGGGTAGGCAGAGGTGTAACCAGTACACCAACATTTCACCGAGCGTATCTCCGCCCCATGATGTGATAGGGGCGAGCCTATCGCCAATTCCAGACTCCGGGCTGATACTAAGCATTACGTAATAGAAAACCCGAATATCACTGTTACCCGACCCGGGGATCAAACCCGAGTCCTCAGCGTCAGCCTCAGTCGTAACGCATACGCATTACAACTGCGCCACCGAGGCAGTAAAATCCCACTAAAACAAAAATGTGAAAAGGGACGTCAAGTTCGGTTCGGACGAACGATGTTCGGGGTTGTCGTGTGTGTCCCCGATATAAGAGTTGAGATCTAAACGAATATCAAGTTCTATGCAGTTCCTTAAATCATAACTATAGAAATATACAACAATCTAAAATTTCTCTCTATTCTAAAAAAAGTAACTGGCGCTGCCAACGCCGCTGCCAAAAGCTTGTCACACTATCTCCTCCGAAACCGCCGGGGGTATGGGGTCGAGACCGATACCAATCGATGCAGAATAATGTGGGGAAGAAAGTAAGATATGTCTCATATTCATCGGACTTTAAGTTTTTTTTTATTTCATGTTTTGTTTAAAAACATGGGCAACGCCCCTAGTAATCAAAAGAAAAATTATTACGTTCCATTTTCTAGGTAAAGTTAGTATGGAGAATCAAAAAAATAGAGTTTGGGCTCGGAACTTCGTAGGAGTACTCTTAAAACAAATTAGCACATACATTTTTCGCGATTTTTATAAATCGACCCCTTAGGGGTAAAATGCTTTAATAAAGACTTCCGGATTCACGCCGGCGCGGCAGAGTCGTCAGTAAAAGCTATAATGTTATAATAAAAAAAGTTATATTGTTTTTGTAATGAACGTCCTCTCAAAAACTCATCATCATCCAACCCAAACCGTTTTGAATAAACAATTAAAATTTTGAGAGGCATTTGAATTTATATAAGTAATACCGATTGTATGATCGCCTCCGTGGCCCCGTGGACGAGTAGTGGCTGTGAAGCGAGAGGGCACGGGTTCGATTCCCGTACCAAGACAAAATATTTGTGTGATCCACAAATGGTTGTTTCGGGTCTGGGGGTTTTCTCCCCAGAGGAGTTGACATCAGGCAGGCATATTGCGCTGACCTCACTGAGAGTGTGATAAGGGCAGGTGGAAAAAGACTAGGCATTGTATTATGGGTTTTCTAGAAATTCAACCACCAAGGAAAACGGGGTAGAATAGTTTGTATGTAAAGCAGGCGGAGTCACCAGCGGAAGGCTTTAATAACAAATGTCTGCGTGTTATATTATCTTATTTCCTACTTTAAGTCATATTAGTATGAAATTCAATCATACTGAATATCGATAAAAAAAACACTAAAATACATCCGGATATAATACAAGTACAAGTTTTATACAAGAACTTGATTCCATAGCATCATTATTTTTTAAAAGCATAATAATTATGTTTGAAAGCTACTGTAATACAAATAAAAAATGCGATATAAAACTATGAATTTATAGGTCGAAATATTAATGGTCTTGCTATTTTAATGGTCAAATTCTATTTATAGTTACAGCGTGTAACAAACTGCGGAAATGCCTAATTTTTGTCGGTTTCGTAGTATATTCAAATTAGATAGATTATTGGTTTAAGAGAATGGCATTTGCAACTTTCTTGACGCTGAGACTAGATCGGAATGATATTTTGAACATTTAAAATTACGAGAATTGGCCTTCAGTGCAGTTTTCAATGTCACAACCAATCACTTCTCGTAACCGCAAAGTTCAAGTTGTCGACTAAAAGAAAATCCTCGAAAAAAGTTTCCTGATTGTCCAACATAATGTTGAATTATCAATTAATTAAATTGATGAATTTATGAAACCACTTTTTGGAACTTCTATTAAACACAACGAGTGTACAAGAGGTCATTGTCTTCAAAGCAATAAAGTATTTTCGAAACGAAGTGGCATTGGCTGGTTATACATGGCGTTATTATTATAAATACCTTATCAAAATAAGGATTATGTATATCGTGATAGCATTGGCCGGCAAACGAGCAAGTGGGTCACTTGATGATACTCGTAAGCCCACTTTTTACTAAACCACTTTCACAAATCAAATGCAGGCACTTTGATAATGTTCATAGCTGTGACCTAAGACGCAAAGTTATGCAAATAAATACACAGTACATACTCGTATATCACAACAAAACAAAATAAAATAACGTTTAACAAAACTTAGAAACCGACTTCAAGCAATAGAAAGTTTATTCCAACACAATCGAGTCGAGTGTACTGTTGTCACTTGTCCGTTGAGGAGTTTTATTTTTTTTCTCCGTACTCCGTCATCAGATCTTCACCAAATTTATATGGGACCACATCAGCTAAACTCTATCGTGTGAAATTTCAACAAAATCGGTCCACAATTGTCGGAGAAATCGATGTACATACATAATAAAAAAAACGCGCTGAATTGAGAACCTCCTCCTTTTTTGAACAAATACATTTATAAAGTAAGCATACATTTGCTACAATATATGCAGTGGAAGGAGTCCAGCAGATTCAGCGACGCTGTTGAGACAGCACTGATATTAAATCGGACCTATAGCTGGACATAAATTTGCTTTTTTTATCATTATTATCTTGTATGACGCGCCGAGCAGGTCGCTTGCCTGATGATAAGCGCCACGCCTGCTCATAAACAGAAGCAACGTCACACAGAACTTTGAATTACAAAGCACTGCATGACACTGGGCTGCGCTCGTCACCTCCAGACATAAGTTGTTAAGTCTCCTAATGCACAGTAATTTCACAGACTTCAATGTCATTCATACCGGAACACAAGTGCTTACACACTGTTGCTTGGCGGCAGAAATAGACAAAGAGGTGGTGCCAACCCAGACGGCCTCGCGCGTACGAGGAACCTACCAACTTGCTTCCGTGGCATGCTTTTCAAATGATCGAATTTCGCGTATATAATTTGTGAAACGTCGTGTCATTTTGTGTATTTGAAATTAATAAACGGCCAGTTGAATGAACGTTGAATAAAAAAAACATTACGTAAGTACTATACTAATGTATAGTTCCTGGAGCTAATACCAGTTTAATTTTTGATGCCATTTCCTTGATAGCGACCATTGTGGAAGGTTATTAATTTGCAAAATGAAATATTACTTATCCTTGAAATAAAACTAGTTTATTTATACGGATTTAATCGCGGCTTAAGTTTTTCGTCTCTCCCGTGACCACGAAGGCTGAAAAGCTTTCGAAACGTCGGGACTAAAATAAAAAATTAAACCGCGATAATATCCGTATAAAGTAGTTTTATTTCAATGTGTAATATTCGCGTAAACCTAAGAAATCACTATATTACTTATACTGTTATAATAGCGATCATATTTTTTTCATATTGCTTCTTGAATGTGATTAATAAAAAAAACCTGATAGATCGTGGAACTTTATAGTCTCAATTAACTTTTTATTTTTGATGTTTCGATAAACTTTTTGCACCATAAGCAATTATATTCGCAACTTAAGACGTACGTTTTTGTTTGGCGCCAAAAATAGACCAATCACGTGTACTGAAATCGACACTTATATTAGCCAAGAGCTCACTTGAGTGTTGTTTTATAATACGGGCCTAAATATTATAACATAAGAACTTTATATATCATTTTTAACATTTACAACTTCGCAAATAACAGGAAACTTAGAAAAAAGCTGCTATTACACTATATTACATAACATACACATAATTTGCTATTTGTTTTCAAATTTAGAAAATTTCACAAATCCACAAATCATTATCTCATATTTGTTTACCTAGTATTGAAATTGTATGTACTTGGCTGTTTATGTGATTTGACAATTATATTCTTCGCGGGTTCGATTCTCGCTCTGAGACAAATGTTTGTGTGATTCACAAATATTCATTTCGGGTCTAGGTGTTGTGGGACCGTAAGTTCCGTGCACTTTTTGGGCGGATATGTTAAAAGCAGATTCCGCGCTCTAATGGGATATAAGGCAATTAAAAAAAGATACTGTACCTACTTAAATTATGTTTACGTATTGTTATTGAATATCCGTAAATGATTGTTTCCATAGACACTATATATGGAAACTTCGTATAAATATTCTTAAGCTCACTTGCATGACGATCTTAAATCAAGTTTTACCCACTAAACCTGTTTAAGATACGTCAAATCATGTGAAAATTTGACATCAGTAAATAAGTTTAGCAGTAGTCTAAACGCTTTGAAATAATCGATAACGTGGCTTCGAGACGTTTGTAGAAAGAACTCCCTATAGACAATTATTATTAAGACCTGTATACAATTTTTTTTATAGGTGGTGGTAGGATAAAGTCGACTTTACCTATGCATCTAAATCAACCTATGTATTTAATTTAACAATAATATTTAAGTAATAGATTTTAATAAATACACCCAACAGCCACACACATAGTCCTGACCCCACACTAGGTTAACCTGTATAGTTCGCAGCCGGTTACTCGCCGACTGCGCCACGGAGCTATTATCGTTAATGTTTAAATGAAATGTACCTTACGCCCAACTATTAAAGCAGCGATAGCTCAGCGAAAAGTGGTTCGTAACCAACCTCTAGAGCATGCACCTCTGACTTTTATAAGTTACGTGTGTCTTAATTGTTAATTATCGTTTGTTTTAACGGTGAAGGAAACATCGTGAGGAAACTTGCATACCTGAGAAGTTCTCCATAAGAATTTCGACGGTATGTGAAGTCTGCGAACCCGCATTAGGCCAGCGTGGTGGACTACGTCGTAACCTCTCTCATTCAGTAGAGGAGGCCCGTCTCCAGCAGTGGGACGTATATAAAAAGGGATGGTAATGTGATTATTTGTCCATACAAACATATTATCATTGACCGACAATGCATCATTGCTCTCATAGAATTTAAAATACCAGGATTTCAACCGACTTCACCCTATTTAATTTGACTGAGGGTTGACTGATAGAGAATATCTCAGGCATTGAGTCCTCCTGTACATATATTATGTATAGTGTATAGAATGAATAAAAAAATCTTCATTGAAATAAAACTAGTTTATAAGGATTTTATCGCGGTTTAATTTTTATTTTCACCACGGAGGCTGAAAAGCTTTCGAAACGTCGGGACTAAAATAAGAATTAAATCGCGATAAAATCCGTATAAACTAGTTTTATTTCAATGTGTAATATTCGCGTAAACCTAAGAAATCACTATAAAAATCTTCATCCAAAATAAATCTTCCGTTCTGCCCGGCATTATCACGACTTAATGCCAGAGTCTGCCTTCGCGTCATGATTTGACGGCGGATTTGGTATTATGTGGGACGCCGTCTGACCTTCGTAACCCGCAATGGGAACTAAGTTCCGCCATTGCTACCTTAATCAGCAGAATGTACCACGTGCAGGTGAGTTTAGCTTTGGGTCTAAGATGTTGGTAGCTCACCTACACTCCCATCCAAAATAAATAAAATCAACCTCACATCTTCCATCTTCTCAGACCAGCTAAACAATATCATTATGTGCTCATATCATGCTCGCTAAAGTGTCTGTGCTTGCATCCGCATCGGCGTCGTGTGCCGGGTCGGTCACTTCCCTGTAACATGGTTGAGGAGGCCGATGGTTGGTACATGCGTCATATTCGTGAACGGGTGCTGCTTGTGTGGACTGGTCTGCTCAATCTGTTATTTTTGCTATAACTTTTTTACTTTATAGTCCTAATTTATTCATCGTGGTCATGAGAGTCATGCCCATACATACATACGTACTCACGCCTGAAATCCCCGAAGGGGTAGGCAGAGGTGTAACCAGTACACCCACATTTCGCCGAGCGTATCTCCGTCCCATAATGTGATAGGGGGCGAACCTATCGCCATACCGGACATAATTCCAGACTCCGGGCTGATACTGAACATTTCGTAATAAAAAAAACCCAATACCACTTTACCCGACCCGGCGATCGAACCCGAGACCTAAGTGTTAGCTTAATCGTAACGCGTATGCATTACAACTGCGCCACCGAGGCAGTCATGCTCATTCATCATTATTCTATGTTATAATATTCCTCTTGACATTTAAGCTGAGCTGCTTTAACTCAAATTAAATTGTTTTTACCTTTAAAGTACCAATATTGTAAATGAGTTTTGAAAAGAGCAACGTTAGGGTTTCTTGTCCGTTCTTCTCTAACAAAACAACAATAGCGGTATAGTGAAAATTTGACTGAATCTTTAGTACAAAGTTTTATTGATTCAATAAATCATTTGAATTTGAATTATAATATAACACCGGATCACAAGTATCCGCCAGGTGTAGGGAAACGATTCACAAGAACCAAGTATCCTATAGCCTACTACTATTATAAATGTGAAAGTTTGGATGTTTGTGAGTTTGTGAGTTTGTAAATTTGGATGTTTATTAGTTAATCACGTCTTAAGGGCTGAAAGGTTTACGATGAAATTTGGTACACCGGTAAATTATGACCAGGATTAGAATATAGGTGACTTTTTATTCTGGAAAAGGCAGTTCACGCGGGCGGAGCCGCGAGTAAGAGCTAGTAGTAGCTAGTATTGGTGTCACATTGAATACGAGCATTCGAAACGGCAGTACCTTTAGTACATAGGTAATGCTTTCTAATCTCTCTAATACCGAGATCATGGAAAGCCAGTTCCGCTACTTTCGCCGCTATATAGCGACTTTACTAATATTTCACGTTCACTTTTATTTGTATGTCATTTCGTGTGGGTTCAATTTGACCTTTCATGTATCTGAGTTCTTTTGTAATGCGACAACAGAGGAACGTCCGCCTGGTATGTGAATGTATAGGTACTTTTTGAGATATTCGACCTAGGAGCTTAGCACATGCAACACGAGATGATTTTGCCGACTCGTTTTGTCGTGAAAAAACAGTTTTATCTAGTTATCTCTAGTATGTCTAACGAAACTAACATTGTTGCATAGAATACTCGACTCTGAATGTTATAAAATAACGTTTAACAAAACTTAGAAACCGAATTCATAATAAAAACACTGAAAAGTCAAAAATAACAAATTCTATAGGTCTCTTTGGAGTCGGTGCAATTTTATTTGACTGGTAGAGACACAGGCACCAATTATGTTGAAGTCGGTTTCTAAGTTTAGACATTATTTTATTTTTAATTTTTTTGCGGTAGTTACAGCAATAGCATATAAATTCCAATACAATAACACAATCGCGACGAGTGTACTGTTGTCCGTTGAGGAGTTTTATTTTTTTACCCCGGTCTCCGTCGTCAGATCTTAACCAAATTTAAGACAACACGGGAAGCACCAACTTTCAAATAAAAAATATACCATCAAAATCGGTTCACCCAGTCGAAAGTTCTGAGGTAACACATAAAAAAAATACAGTCGAATTGAGAACCTCCTCCTTTTTTGAAGACAGTTAAAAAGTAGAGAAATTATTACTTTCAACCCCGCTGATGTATTTTGTCTACGAACCCTAACATGACGATATTTTATCGAATGTTGACACTTTTACTCGAGATATTTGTCATCGATAGTTATCTCTCACTCGTGGGTTATGTCGTGTCGCATATTCTAAGCTCGCTAGACAGGAGAGCGCGATGCGATGCACGACAGTTTCCATACAAAGTGGACGAGTCACTATCAATGGACGCGCGTAACGCAAATCTCCATTTACTGTCTAGAGTTGGATGCATAGACTAAATTATTGGTACCATCGCTTTATCTATTTTTGTCGCCAAGCAGCAGTGTGTAAGCACTGTTATGTTTCGGTTTGAAGGACATTGAAGGCAGTGAAACAGAACATTATGAGACTTAACATCCTTTATCGCGGGGTGTCGTACGCAATCCAATGCCATGCAGTACTTTGTAATTTCAATTTTCTGTGTGATGTTGCGTCTGTTTATTGGCAGGTGTATCGCTTACCGTCATGCGAGCACCTGCTCGTTCATCATTCAGGCAATGTTTTTTTTTTTTAGATTGACTGCCTCGATGGCGCTGTTATATGCGTACGCGTTACGATTGAGGCTAACACTGAGGTCTCAGGTTCGATCGGGTTCGGTCGGGTAAGTGGTATTGGGTTATTCTATTACGAAATGCTCAGTATCAGCCCGGAGTCTGGAATTGTGCCCGGTATGGCGATAGGCTCACCCCTCATCACATCATGGGACGGAGATACGCTCGGCGAAATGTGGGTGTACTGGTTACACCTTTGCCTACCCCTTCAGGAATTACTGGCGTGATTGCTTATATATGTGATATATTACATTACTGCTCACCTTCATTGAATATGTACTATCGCTAACCTTACGCCATTTCCCTCCCTCTCATGATTAACACGCCAAGCTTCTGCATCTTTCTAGAATACGCTTTCACAATAGCATCCATGTGGTATTTCATCATAGATTGCCACAAACCACGCCTAGAAGTTTTCACTAACACCACCAAGGTTGATTTTCCATGGATTTAGCAACGTTCGTATTGTGAAAAGATTTCGCTTTTAATGATCACACCAATGACAAATGGAAGGGCAGCAATCAAGCATTGAACTTAAGACTGCAGAAAGTTAATTATATGTTTGTTTTTTTCTTTTTCCACTTGCCTTTATCCCACTTGCAATGGGGTCGGCGCGATATGATTTTTAACACATGTTACAGAAAGATTTGGCTTGTAGTTTTTAAGACCGGCCGCCTGAAGGACGAAAATTCTCAGACCCGAAACAAATATTTGTAGATTTCACAAACATTTATCTTGGTACGGGAATCGAACCCGCAGCCTCTTGCTTCACAGCCGGCTACTAGCCTACTGCGCCACGGAGGGCGTCAAAAATCAAATATGTCTATTTTTTTTAATAAAAATAAATACACCCATGTTGTTGGCCCACTTACACTCCCATATAGTTCTGTCTATAATCATCTATAGTTATTATATAGATAATGACTCAATTTGTAATACGCTGAACGAATCGTGTCAATAGAGAACACAAAGAGTCATTTATTTATATATTCCCTAGTAGCGATGCGTAACAAATTAATTGCTTTTCTAGGCCATTGCAGACTGGATGTTTGAAATTTTCTGGGTTGACTTCCAAACAATATGCTTTTTTGAAAATAAGTATCAGAGGCTGATAAATGATGTAGTCGTATGTATGAGCGGAGATTGTTAGCCATCATCTGATGGCAAACAATCTCCGCTCATACATACATATATACACACTCACGCCTGTAATCTCCGAAGGAGTAGGCAGAGGTGTAACCAGTACACCCCCATTTCGCTGAGCATATCTCCATCCCATGACGTCCAAGAGGGCGAGCTTATCGCCATACTGGGCACAATTCCAGACTCCGGGCTGATACTGAGCATTTCCTAATAGAAAAACCATATCACTTTTACCCGATCCGGGGATCGAACCTGAGACCTCAGCACAGCACTGATCGTATCGAGTACGCTTTACAACTGCGCCACTGATGCGATCTGAATAAAAAAATGTCTGAGTTTTGTGATTAGACAACATGAGTTGTCCAGGATTAGAATTTTGCCCGGTATGACGATAAGCTCGCCACACGGTGCGTAGTATATACTCTTAGAGAATATAGGTGCCATAGTTGCACCTCTGCCTATCTCTTTGGGGCAATACGCGTCACTATAATTAATTGTAATTGTGCACTTAATACATCACTTTGTAAATGTGGTAGAGCCACGCTGTATATAGTATAGTCGTTACCACTATCTCACAGAAAACCGACGTAAAGCAGCAGCTTGCTGCTGCGTTTCATACATTGAGTGAGATATGGGTGGCCCAATTCCTCCTCTTCCCAATCCCTTAATTATCGGTCGGCAACGCGCCCATGGTTCTTTTGGTATAGTGGAGGTCACTTACCATCAGGTGACCCACATGCTCGTTTGCCAGTCTATGCTATAAAAAAAGATGTAGTTTCGTCATAATTATTATACCGATTTAAAAATTACCAATGATTGCACGACGTCGGGTGTCAAGCGTCTTTCAAATAAAATCAAACATTGCATAATTTATCACAATCGCTTTCAATTGCCACTGATTACAACAACCTATTTTTTAATAGTACTCGTAGCTAACTGAAAGTCATTTTTGAAATGGAACATTACAAATGCTCTCTAGCAGTAACAATTAAAATATGAAGGCCATTTACCAATCTGTTTTGTTCATTTGATCTAATTTCACACATTCGTCTGTACAATATTACAGAAGGTGAAAAATATGAACTAAGTATTTTTTTATTAGCCAGAGTGACGAAACGAGCAGATCTTTCGCGTGATGGTAAGCGCCACGTCTGTCCGTAAACAAAAGCAACACTACACAGATCTTTGAATTACAAAGTACTGCATTGGACTCCAATAGGACTGCGCACGTCACCCCAAGCCACAAGATGCTAAGAGATGCCCAGTAATTTCTAGGGTACAAGTGAAAAAAGCATTGGGGTCCACTGACACTTTTTTGAGTGGTAGAGCCACGCTGTAGACACTTGTCTACAGCATGTATGAGCCGGCTCGTCCAGGTCATTACCACTGTCTCACAGAAAACCGGCGCAAAGTAGCAGCTTGCTGCTGCGTTTCGTACGGTGAGTGAGATATCCGGAGGCCCAAACCCCCTCCCCTTCCCAATCCCTTAATTATCCCTTTCCTTTAAGGTCGGCAACGCACCCATGATTCTTTTGGTATAGTGGGCGTACATGGGCGATGGAGATCACTTACCATCAGGTGACCCACTTGCTCGTTTGCCGGCCTATACCATAAAAAAACAAATCTCAAATTAATCTTGATATTATCCTACTTTCTTAGTACTACTATATACTAAATTATATTGTATAATTTTCATCGCTTATCCTTACTTAATCCATTTTAAGTAGGTATAGTATATTCTCATTTTCAATTTCCCAAACCAAAAATATTCCCAAACCAAAATCCTGAATCCACCACTGCTCGTTCCAATGAATTTAATAGCTATTGTAAATTAATCTGCGCTTAATACGTGCAGTAATACACCTCGCCTAGTATTGTGCCAGCATTGACTATACTTGTTGCTCGTTTTCCGGCCTTTGCCCTTAAAATATATCTCCAGGCTAAATCTTCAGAAGAAGTGGAGAAATTAGAAAATACCTTCGCTATTTTGTGCTGTAGAGCGCAAGCAAGAGCTAAGTTGATTGTGCCATTACAGTTAATCGATTTTCGCGGTTAAAGTCGGTCATTGACCTTGCAGCTGTTCGCGCCCCTGATACCACTATCAGCGATGTATTTTTTTGAGTTACAATAAGCTAAACCGGAATGTTTAGAAAGATAATAAATTTAGGACAAATTGAGTTATATATATTTTTAATAACGCAATCAATGTCTTTGAACTTGACTAAAATCCTAAGTGATCATTAAAATATTTTATGTGTTGCAGATATTTTATAGTTCATTGACATTGCACTCGACCGGTTTGCTTATTGAGGCATTAGTATTTCCAATGAAAAAGAATAAAATAAATACACTCAACAGTCACACACGTAGTCCTGACACTGGGTTAAACTGTATCGTAAGTATGATGAACTACAAGGAACTTAGAGAACTGGCCTGAAAAAAATATTAGTGGATTACACAAACATTTGTCTTAGTGCGGGAATCGAACCTGCAGCCTTTCGATACACAGCCAGCTGTTCGCCCGCAACACCACAGAGGCTGTCGTAATAATTTTCGTTTAAATGTCGTAAAAATTTTGTCAAAATCATCGAAATAAGATAACTAGAACGACGACTCTCATATGAATCTGCCAAAAAATACGGCTCCACTTACTTACGCATGCAAAGGTTAAATCACACGTAACACTCATACACACAACAAAAATTAATGATAGTTCAAAAACAACTTTATTTCATAAAAGTTAATGTCTAAATATTAAATTTCTAGATCGAGATACTACGTTCTGCACCGCGCAAAAAATTAGACGTATCAAGTGTCAACTAGAGATTATTATGCACAGACTTTTATAGCCCCGCCCCCTTGCACAGAGTTTTGGTGGAGTCCTTTTTTTGCTTGAGTTGCATTTCCTGTCATCTTAGTTCCCTGGTCAAAATAATAATGTTAAACATAGTGATATCCGCCCTGTACACTGTCCCTCTGCTGAATACAGGCCGCAGGTCTCCTTTACAAATCAGAAGAAAGTCCATTCGTTAGCCTGCTAGCCTAACGCGGGTTAGTCGACATAATATACTTTAGAAATTCTCATGTAAACATGTTTCCTCACGTTGTTTTCCGTCTCCGTTGAATTCTTCTGAGTGGTAGAGCGACGCTGTAGACAGTTTTCTCTACAGCATGAATGGGTCGGCTCGACCGGGCTTTTACCACTGTCTCAAAGACAACCGTAGTTTCATCCGCTGAGTGAGATACCCGAAGGCCCAAATCCCTCTCCCAATCCCTTAATTATCCCTTTCTTTAAAGGTCAGTATTGCGTTCACAATCCTTCTAGTGTGAGCGTTCATGGGCGGTGGAAATAACTTACAATCAGGTGACCCATTTGTTCGTTTACCGGCCTATGATATAAATAAATAAAATACACCCAACAAACACACAAATTCCCGACCCCACACTAGGTACTCGTAATCCTATAAAAAAACAAATAACTTCGAAACAGTCAGATGAGCGTGCCCTGGAGGCTAAGATCGATCTTGAGGCATCCGCCTCGGCTGTCAGACCATTCAACTCCTCGCTACAATGCCACGGCGTTTTTAAAACAATAGCAACTTATGACAGCCGCCGTGGCGCAGAAGGCAGCCGGCTGAGAAGCAAGAGACCGCGGGTTCGATTCCCGTACCAAAATAAAATGTTTTTGTGATCTGGTGTTTTCTCCCCAGAGGGGTCGACGTCAGGCAAGCGGCCGGTCGTAATAACTATAAGCCAAATGTTACTATAACATGTGTTAAAAAAACATGTTGCGCTGACCCCACTGCAAGTGGGATAAGGGCAGGTGGAAAGAAAGAGCGACGTATGCAGATATACATGTAAACATTAGCATTTCATAACGTTACACATTCAGTTGTTTTTCTTTGTACACATGATGCATATTAGGATCAAGGTCCACAGCTTATCTCCATCTGTTTTTGATTTCATATTGCGTTCTGGTAATTATGTGTGAATCATAACAAAAGATTACTTCAATGAGTAATGTTTTAATTACGAAATGATACTTTGGCCCCATATGATACGGGGTAAGCCTTAAACATAGTAATAGTTAGTATTCTTTGGCCTAAATAACCACTGGACCAAACCACAATAACTATTGGAACAAAAAGAAACAAAGCATTTTAACCGACTTCAAAAAGAAGGGTCTCACTTCGTCTATATTCACGCCAAATGTGGACCGATTTGGATAATTCTTTTTATATTCGATAAATCTACTGCGGTAGTAGTCCCATCTAGACAAATAATTTCAACCATGAGGGGGTGAAATCGGGGATGAAAGACTAAAACCCTATATGCACCCATTTTAATGATATTTTTACTAAAAGATAGTAAAATAAAAACTTTATACCAAAAAATTCAATCAACTTCAAAAACTTAAGTTAAAAATAAAACGAAATCATTTTGAGTCGGTGGTATCAATAATTGAACTACAATACCATCGACTTAAAATTCTTTAGTTTTATTTTTACCTTTTTAGATTTTGGAGTCAGTTTTTTTTCTGCTGTGATATAAATGTAAAATCTACGTAAGGTGTGACAATCGGAATGTGTAAGTTATAAGGCAACTCTGCATGAATATATTAATTAATATATCATGTAATTCTGTGGAACTCACTAGAAAAGCCCAACGCATCTAGTTGGCTGTCAACATCAATTTCTTCTTTAGCTCATGGGCACTTTGGGCACTGGACCAGGCCTGATGGAGGCTCCCAATTACCAAAACCTAGTAATTATAAATATACCTATTTTTCTTAATTTAAATCACTAAAATAACTATATTAATTTCGGTGATGACTAATGTCATAATAATAAAAAAGAAAAGTAGTATATATAGCAGAGGCTGATAAACGAATAAGTAGGTTACCTGATGGTAAGATCGCCACTGCCCATGAACATCCACAAAACCCAAAGAATCATTGAAGTGTTGCTGATCTTAAAAGAAAGGGATAATTAAGGGATTGGGAATGGGTGTTTTTGGGCCTCCCTCAACTCACTCGCCGTACGAAACGCAACAGGAAGTTGCTACTTCACTGTTTCTCGCTTCACGGTTTTCTGTGAGATATTCATCGAAATAAGATAACGAGTAAGTAGGTATATTTTTATTACTTTCTCATAGTGTCCCAAACTATAACACCAGTAACACCATAGCATGAGACCACTCTGGTCAAAATTATTCAATTAAACAACCATCCATTACAGATAGAGCTACGCTGTAGCCATTTAAGTGTATGGTTTGGATGGCCCGGCTTGACTAGGATGAATTATACCAATGCCTAACAGAAAACCGAGATAAAATAACAAAGTCAACAGTATTGTTGTTTACAGCAGTTCGAGATATTTCCGGACGCTCGACAACCCTCAAAGGCCTGCAATAATTCTATACTCTAGAGTTTTGTATGTTCATTAATGTTTTAGGGTGCCGTAACCAAAGTAGCCAAAAAAACCCTATTACTCAATCCTACGTTATCTATCCGTATGTCCTGTCTATATATGACTACGTTTTGAACCGTAATAGGGTTGAATCCTATATTGAATTTTATACATTATTTTATAGGCAACAGAAAATTATACACAAAAGAAACCCTTTTATTAAAACACAATCAATATTGGTTCAGAAATGTGCCCGCAATTATGACTTTAAATATTGGTATAAGGAAAAGAGGGTGCGTATTAGGGATATCTCACTATCTCGCTTGCACGCGTGCACCATAATGAACATTTTACACAGTGACGTCAAAGTTTGCGTCGTCTGTCATTTGACAACTACCCCTTCTACAGGATTTGAATGGCTTCTAACTTATTTATTTTGGTCCGATTTATAAAATCCTTTCTGCAATAGATTTTGAGTAACGTAAATTATTGATTAAATATAAATAATAAAAAAAATCTAGTCAACTACCATATTGGTTGGAGGCTTAATATTTTATAGAAATAATACCCTAAAATAGTAGGTAAATGTTAAAAAATCAAAATAAATATTAATGCTAATAAATAATTACATCTAACGACACACCCATAGTCTTGACCCCACACTTTTGAAACCTGTATCGTGGGTATCCGAAACTACGAAGAACTTACGGTTCCACAACATACAGACCCGAAAAAAATATGTTTAGAGTAAAATTAATGTATTCTGTTTTTATCTGTACTGTATGTTTACATTTAAATAAATAATGTATTATTACTATTAAATATTTGTGGATCATACAAATATTTTTGTCCCGGTGCAGGGATCGAACGAGCGGTCTCGCGTTTCTCAGCCGGATACTTAGCCACTGCCTCACAGACGCTGTCGAAAATTCAAATATGTATATATAAATATGGACACGGAAACCTGTGCACTAGGCAGGTTTTTTATATCATTAAACCACATTACAAATCAACGTCTAACAGCGTCATATTTATGGGGTCTTATTATTTTAATGTTTCTAGATTTTACATCTTAATTTACATAAATGCATATTCTGATTACACGCGTAGAAAATTTACACATTTAGTAATAATATAACGTTGACTATTGCCAAATGCCAAGGGCGCTTTGCACACTTTGGAGCTCGATGGTTACAATACAGTTCATTGACATTGATTCGTGCCGGTCAAGGGACAAGGTAATGCAATGTTTCTGGTGTGAGGTGTCCTTTATCGACATATTTTTTTTAATATTTTTAATCATAGGCGGAAGCGAGCAAATGGATCACCTGATGGTATGTAATCTCCACCGCCCATATACTAAAAAAATCATGGGCGCGTTGCCGAGCTTAAAGGAAAGGAATTATTAAGGAATTAAGAAGGTGACGAGGATTTGGGCCCTCGGATATCTCACTCAGCGTACGAAACGCAGCAGCAAGCTGAGCTGCTACTTTACGTCATTTTTCTGTGAGACAGCGGTAACGACCCAGATGAGCCGGCTCTTTAATTCTTTGACAAAAGTATCTACAACGTGGCTCTACCAGTCAAAATAACACTCACATAAGCAGATGAACATGTCTTTTTCCATTAATTTACATAAGATATACGTTTTTATTTAATGTGAATTTCTAATTTCGCTCGTTAATATATTGGCAGAGATATCGTTTTTAACACGATACACGAATACATGTAGTTTTCGACTATAAATAAAGCTGATTGAGACGCTGTGGCCTACTTCGGTGCAAGTGGGACAGTTCCGGTGAATTCTGGAACACGTAGATTTCTGCCGGTACCGCCCCAGCGCTCTGCCTTTGTGGTCCAATCCTTTGGAGCTTGGAGGCCCATAGAAAACAAGATCTGTTGCAAGCTCGCTCACAGTCAGGACGCCTTCAACGTCTGCGGCAGCACAAGGTTTTTGCACTACCGCCCATCACGGTGACCATACCAATTGACCCAATGTCTGACCCCCACAACCCGCACCAAGTATTGCTATAGGTGACGTCACGGACGTCGAATCAGACTCAAGTACTTTCTGTCTTATTTTGGTAAAAAATAAAAAACTCAGTGCAAGTTTGTGACATTTAATTTCAAAGCGTTTAGTTCAGTGCTACATCTAGTATCTGTTGTTATACAGTGTCTCCGTTCAGTGTACAGTGTTAAAAACATAAAATTGATCTCTTAAAATAATTTCGAACCTTATTCTACCCTAAACCTAAAAAATATCAGTACGTTAACTATAAGTGCAGTATATTACGCAGTAAAGTTTACTTGGTGTGTGCAGACCCTTACTTTGAACAACTGTGTCGGTTTATGGTGATATTACCCTATAGCACATAGCTTTATAAACCACATAACAGTTTTTTTACAACAGCGCCATCTATCGGTTTATATAGGGCACTAAGTATATCGATACGCCAATATGCCAAGTGTCAAGTGCGGCTGCTGCAGTAAATTCATGTCGCCGACAGAGGGCGCTAAATGCAATAAATGTAGAACACTTTACCACCGTCTATGCATGTCCTTACCACGGACTGGGGCTATTGCTCCGTCCTGGCACTGTTATGAGTGTAGAGGAAAGGTGAAAGATGCAAATATTTCGATTGGGGACACTGAAAAGGCGGTAAATTATTCTCTGGACCCATCATCGTCACCCTCTCAAGGAATTGTGAGCGAACTTGAGACAGAACTGCGTCGAATCAGGGACGAACTGCGCACTGTGCGGGACGAGTTCCGGGCGTTTCGTGAAGAGATGTCTGAGTTCAGAGCTGTTAGTACTCGGGTTGACGAAATCGAGAAGAGGCTTGATACTATGGAGCAGGCTTACGATAGTCACAGATCCTCTAAAGTCGATGAGGTTGTAGAGCAGCTGAAACGTGACCTTAATGACCGCGACCAGGATCTCCTGTCAAATGACCTTGAGATCTCAAACTTGCCAGAAAGTAGCGGTGAAAACCTGACCCATACAGTTAGGGTAATTGCTACAAAACTAGGAGTAAGCATCGAGGACCGTGACATCGTAAGTGCAGACCGCGTTGGAGGCCGTCACATAAAGGCGACGGATTCGTCAGGACCGACTGAGGTGCGTCCGCGCACCATAATAGTCCGCTTAGCGCGCCGTGACGTGCGGGACGCAATTGTACGAGGAGCACGTGTGCGCCGTGGGGCTACCACAGGCGATCTTAATCTTCCTGGAGAGCCCAAACGGTTTTTTATAAACGAGCGTCTGACCAAACCCAATCGGGCTTTATTTCGTCGAGCTCGAGACACCGGTCAACAGTCTGGATGGAAGTTCGTCTGGACGAGCAGAGGTCGTATCCTCGCACGTCACAACCCTGGTGATGCTGCCTGTCGCATCCGTTATGAGACAGACATATTGCGGATCTTCGGAACTGGAGGCGAAAATAGGAACTATAATGTGTCTAGGTCTGCTAAGGAATAGGTTGACTACGTGTAGTAATTATTATTTTGCAGGTCATAGTGTATACTTAACCTCGACTAATATAGTATATGCAAAGCACGGGAGCTTGGTATTCTTATCCTTATGCGTAGTTATGTACTTTGTCATACTACATTTGAATATTGTTATGTTCTACTTGTATTCCATATTGCATAATTTAATAGTTTTGTTTCATATTACAACCTATCGAACACACAAATCTCAATTAAAATGTAACAAAAATAAATATCATATCAACATCTTAATATATACACAATTATTTTTTATTGGTAAACAGTTTTCTCATATTATATTTATGTATAGATCTGCCCACACTATGCTTATTTATTTCGTTCTTTATTTTAACAATAGTATATTGGCTAAAGGTAATTTTTTATTTGTTTTTATATAAATGTCCAATAGCAAATTTATTAAGTTTGGTCTTTTGAATGCGGGATCACTTGCTACAGATCATGATGAGTTCTTAATTGCTATGAACAACTACACTGTGGACATTATGGCCATAAATGAGACATGGTTACGACCGGGTGAAGAGGGGCGTGCACCAACTGTCCCAGGTTACCGACTTAGGCATGTACCTCGTCCTGTGAATGTGCGGGGTGGCCGTGGTGGGGGGGTTGGTTTTTATATTAAGTCAGGCATTAGAGTTCGAGTTCGACCACATCCAGAACAACTGGAGGTCGAACAGCTTTGGGTAAGCCTTAACTTTAATAAGAACACCCTACTCATTGGCACCGCATATCGTCCACCTTGGTTGGACCTGGACTTATTTTTAGACTCCCTAACTCAGAGTATAAGCGCACTCGCACCTTATGATAAGGTTATCCTTCTGGGTGATTTCAATGTAAACATGTTAGACACAAATAATTCTAAATTTAAGCGACTAACAGAGTTTCTAAACTACAGTGGGCTTAAACAAATAGTAACGACACCGACACACTTTGTGAGTGATAGTTCTTCGCTGATAGATGTCGTCTGCACTGATGCTCCTTACAGAACTATCTCAGTTAACCATATTAGCGAACTGGGTCATCACTCGTTCATTACTTGCCAACTCGTGTTAAAAAAAGACAAACCCGCTAAAAGACTGGTAGTATATCGCCCATATAAAAATATTGTATTTGACCTCTTTGAACACGACCTAGAATCGATACCCTGGGACTCTATTTGCCACCTGAAAGATGTTGAGATGATGGTCTACATGTTCAATACTTACATTATACATCTTTTCGACAGTCATGCTCCGATCAAAAGCAAAACATTCAATAGTCCACCAACACCTTGGATCACACCCACTATTAAATTGATGTGCAGTATGCGGGACGAAGCTCATAATCGGTACCGACTCACCAAGTTGCAATCCCACAAAGATTATTATCTCCAATTAAAGCGACAAGTTGTACAATCTTTATATAGCGAAAAGAAGGCATTTTTTACCAAGCACATTAATGACAACTTTAACGACTCTAAGGCTTTGTGGAAAAATTTAAAATCTCATGTATATCCACAAACCCAAACTAATGTGCTTCCTGCCAAACTTCTCGATCCAGATGCGATCAATAGGGCCTTCATAAAGGTGCCGGGAAATCCAACTGTGGCAATTTCACAATTGACTTTTTTTGAGTTCAACAGGTATGGCCCGACAACATTCACTCTTAGACAGGTCGATGAAAACACTATTTCTAATATAATTAAAAACATTAAAACAAATGCTCAGGGTGCAGATGGCATAACAAAGGAAATGATAGGGCTTACGCTCCCGCAATCCTTAGGAGCTATCACATCAATGATCAACACGTCAATCAGCACGTATACATTTCCCAGTCTATGGCGCCGTGCTATTGTTCGGCCCATACCAAAAAATAGTAACCCTCAAACTTACAAGGATTTGCGTCCTATAAGCATTCTTCCCTGCTTATCCAAAATACTGGAACGGGTTGTGTATTTGCAAGTGATAGAATACCTAGAAACCAATCGTATTCTCCCAGATCTCCAATCAGGTTTCAGAAAGGGACGTGGAACAACTACTGCTTTATTAGATGTTGTGAATAACATTCTTGAAGCTAGAGATAGGGGGGAGGGAACTATCCTTACATTGCTTGATTTCTCGCGGGCGTTTGACACTATTAATATAAACCTATTGTTATCCAAGCTGTGTTACTATGGTTTCGAACTAAACACAATAAGATGGTTCCACAGCTATCTGACAAATCGCTCACAGTTTGTTGAGATACAGAAGGAAGATGGGTCTTCGATGTCTTCCTCCCCTCAACTTGTTACACGGGGAATTCCCCAGGGATCGATTCTGGGACCACTCTTGTATATAATTTACAGTGCAGATATTACTAACTGCTTACAAGAGTGTAAATACCATATGTATGCGGATGACATCCAATTGTACAAATCTGTTAAGGTGGATCAACTCTCTTTAGCTGTCAATAAAATAAACGAGGAGTTAGACAGGGTTGTATACTGGTCAAAGCATAATTCCCTGGTCCTAAATCCGATAAAAACTAAATTCATGGTCTTCGGTAGTAAAAAACAAATTAGCGATATCACGTCTGCCAGACCAGCTATTCAAATTATGGGGGAAGATATCGAAATAGTAGAAACAGTACGCAATCTAGGTTTGTTAATGGATCCGGAACTTCGTTTCGAAGTACATATAAATAATGTTATCAGGAACTGTTTTTATAGACTAAAAGTACTATATAGATTTAGGCAATTTTTAAGTGTTACCATAAGAAAAAGATTAGTGGATAGTTTGGTTCTATCGAGATTAAACTACTGTGACGTTGTATACGGCCCTTGTTTGTTTGCGCGTACTGATCGTTTGATACAGCGGGTGCAGAATTCTTGTGCTAGATTCTGTTTCAGCATCCCACGTCGTAACCATGTCACACCTTATTTGAATGACGCTAATATATTAAAAATGACATCCCGGAGAAAATTGCATCTGGCCACTTTACTCTTTGGAATTTGTAAATCACAAAGCCCGAAATACCTGTATGAAAAGCTAATTTGGAAGCAAGATCACGCTAGGTATCCCACACGTCCCACGACGAATCCTTTATCGATACCGCCATACAGGACTTCGGCCTTTCGAGGATGTTTCAAATATGCCGCCACTCACTGTTGGAACGACATTCCGCCGCCGTGTCGTTCTAAAAATAATAAATTTAGTTTTAAAAAACTTTATAAAAAATATCTTCTTTTAAATCAGAAGCAATAATTATAAATTACTGTGCATCATGAGACTTAACAACTTATGTCTCAAAGTGACGAGCGCAGTCAAGTTGTCATGCAGTGCTTTGTGTTTCAAAGTGATGTGTGGCGTTGCTTCAGTATAAGGGCAGGCGTAGTGCTTACCACCAGGCGAGCGACCTGCTCGTCTCGTCATTCAAGCTGGTAAAAAATAAAAAGATTAGACACATACCTTTATGTTGCAGACCGTATGGCTGAGTGGAATGTTGTACCGGTGGCGAGCGACGGTAAAAAACAGTCCTATTACTTTGTGTTTCTCTTGTTTTAATCTCCAATAGTTATCACCAATATATATATTATTACCTAATTTAAATTCATTCCATAATATAGTTAAATTTTTCATTGTGAGTCTTTTCTTGGCTAATAAGTTGTGCATAACTTGCAAGTAATTATGCTTAGGTACTTTTTTTTTTTTTTTATTATATAATGAGTAACTGCTCGTCACGCGACTATTTACGAACTCGGGCGCCGGCCGTATGACGCAAGCGGACCCCGGAGTCCGGACCGCTGCCCGCTGCCCGCTGCCCATGGCCCATTGTTCGCGGCAGAAGCGTGCTTAGTTGTTTTTGTGTGTATATCTATATAAATCATGCGTTTAGATTTGTAAGTATTATTTTCTGTATAGCTACGTACCTTGTTTGATTCTGGAATATTTTAGCGATAGTGGGCTGATTTAGCTTCCGTACGTCACTTGTAGGTGGCTACTGAAAATCAGCGCTGTGTTATGGTTTTGTGCCACAACACAGCATCATGCTGAGTTAGCAACCTAGTTGTCACGGTGCAGGCGTGCAGCATTTTATATTTTATTTTACTTACTTTTAATTATGTTATTTATGTTTTGTTTTGTTGCATGCGTATCACTGGAGACAATAAATCATTTTTCTTTCTTTCTTTCTTTCTTTCTATTGTCTCATCCGTTAATCCGCAGAGTGTACTACGTGCAGGTGAGTTGGCTTGGGTCTAAGATGTCGATGGCCCACTTACTCCATCCAACTCATCACTCCAATGTCACTCACTGTATGTAATGCTTGTTACTTCGGTTTTCTATAAGTGGAACCACCCATACACACATTGATACACAAATGGGTCACACACATAACATTCTTCTTTTCACCGGCCGTTAAAATATCTTTATTGAAGACTAGCTCTTGTTAGCGGTTCTGCCCGCGTGAACGGCCTTTTCCGGGATAAAAATAACCTATGTCCTAATCCAGGTCGTGATCTACCTGTGTGCCAAATTTCATCTAAAACCGTTCAATCTATAAGGCGTGATTGACAAACAAACATCCAAACTTTCACATTTATAATAGTAGTAAGATTTATAAGTGGTAATGTCACGCCACAACACTTTTGTCTACGGCATGAATGGGCCAGCTCGATCGGGTCGTTACCACCATCTCACAGAGAACCGACGTAAAGTAGCAACTTGCTGTTGCGTTTTGTACGGTGAGTGGTATACTGACGCCCAAAGCTCTTTCTCCCTTCTCAATCCCTTAATTATCGCTTTCCTTTAAGGTCGGCGACGCCCCCATGATTCTTCTGGTATTATGGATGTTGCGTGGTGGAGATCACATACCATCAAGTGACTCACTTGATCATTTACTGACCTCTGCCGTAAAAAAGTGTCCTCGACGAAATAAAAACTCGTAGCCCACTTTTAGTCACTACTTAAAGTGGTCTACGACTTTTTATTTCTAGACTTAACTTTTTATGACATACATAGAAGAGTCAAAGAAATATAAATACTTTTCATAGTGTAATGAACTTGGGTTTGATATCCAGTTATACTTGTTTTCATTTTGCAATAACGTCTAGACTGTAGTGCATTCACAAACTTGGGTTTACTTGCGGTTGTCAAGAGGAATCATATGGAGTTTTTTTTACTAGCTTGAATGATAAAACAGCAAGCGCCAGCAGCAACACTACACAGAACTGTGAGTTACAAAGCACTGCATGGCACTGGACTTCACTCGTCACCCTGAGATATAATATGTCAAGTTACATATAATAATAAAAAATAATACCAGCCCTGTATTGTATACGTCCCACTGCAGGGCACGGGCCTCCTCTACTGAATGAGGGGGCTTAGGCCTTAGTCCACCACGCTGGCCTAATGCGGGTTGGCAGACTTCACATACCTTCGAAATTCTTATGAAGAACTTCTCCTCACGATTTTTCCTCACGAGGTTTCCTCACGATTTTTCCTTCACCATTACTTTTTCAGTCGTCCACTCTTGACAGAGTGGTCGTGGTTTATGATGATCGATGTTGGGTTATTAGTAGGTAATTAGTCCTTCGTTACAGAAGCCTTGGCGATGCGTCTCCATCGACTTCGGTTGGTTGCGTCGCACGAGCATCCCACAATGGAACTTTCTGTGGCAGCTTTGATGAGATCTGTCCAGCGCGTTGGAGATCGGCCACGGGATCGTTTCCCTTCTACAGAACCCAGGACAATTAAACGCTCCATAGACTCATGGTTACGGATGACATGGCCGAAAGATTTGAGAATTCGTATTTGCACAGTCGACGATAATCTTTCTTTGATCTTGAGCTCTTTGAGTATGGAGACGTTTGTACGATGTGCAGTCCAGGGTATTCGCAGTAGTCGCCTCCAGCACCACATCTCCAGCGCATCTATTTTTCGGCGGTCCTGTATTCTGACGTCTCTGCTCCGTAAAGCAGAATTGGAAAGACGAGACTTCTCATGAGACGGACTTTTGTATTTCTTGTGATGTTGCGGTTCTTCCAGATTTTGCAAAGCTTGCCTACAGCAGATCTTGTAATTGCGCATCTCCTTCTGATCTCATCCTCACAACCACCTGTGTTAGTAATGGTGGAACCGAGATATACGTAACTCTGAACAACTTCACAGTTGTCGATAGTGCGAATTTCAGGTTTATTTAGTTCCGCTCGGTCCACTATCATTATTTTGCTCTTTTCTTTGTTAATTGCGAGTCAGATGGAGAGGCTTATCGTCTCTAAGCGGTTCAATAGTTCTTCCATGTCTTCCTGGGTTCGAGTTAGAAAGCAAGTGATAATTAACAATTAATACACACATAACTTAGAAAAGTCAGAGGTGTATGCACTTGGAGCTGGTTTTGAACCTGTGACTTTCGTCTCGACAGTCCATACCACTCCCCGCTGAGCTATCACTGCTATACAAGTTAAGCAAGTTACATAATGCCCAGTAATTTCACTTTCATGTACTTCAAACCGAAAAACAACAGTGCTAACAAACTGCTGCTTGGCGGCAGGTAGCTCATCATGCTCATAAGCTTTTTGCAGCAACTTTTGTCAATCTGGTAATCAGTTAATTTCTACTTTTTACTCTTTTCATCCAATTTGGCACTAATCTTGGCGACTTGTGTACACATCTTAACGATGTATAGGGAGTTTGGTTTGTATGTGTTCATCGACTTTTTGGTGTTGACTGTACCTACCCAGTCGGCCTCTCTCATACGAAGGGCTTACCACCTTGTGATCTATACCAATTCATAAGTCTACACCTATATCCCCGGTGGGGTAGGCAGAACTGCAACTAATGAACAAACTATATGTCGATCTGATTTCCTTCCCAAAATTTAACAGAGTCTCTACGAACGTATCGCCATATCGGGCACAAATCCATTCCGAGAAGTCACATATATTTTTCGAATCAATAATAAGACGGATATTATAATTAAATATAAAATGTTCCGTAATTCTTAGACGAGTCATAATAAAATAATAATTGAAGCCATTAGCAAGTATGTGCGAACTTGTATCTACTTAAAAAATTAAGGAATAATTTACGAATTTAATGGAAATAAAAAATCGATTATGGTTGTGAATAACTAACTAACTGGTTATAAAGATCAGCAGCAGGTTTTAAGAGTCAGCGTACACCGAGCAGCAAAATGCTCGAGCATTATTTATTAAAACGAACGAAAAACGGTAAACGAGGAAGTGGGTCACGTGATGGTAAGTGATCTCCACCGCCCATATACGCACACAATACTAAAAGGATCATGGGTGCGTTGCCGATCTTAAAGGTAATGGATAATTAAGAGATTCGGATGGGGAGCAGGATTTGGGCCTCCGGATATCTCACTCACCGTACGAAACGCAGTAGTAAGCTGCTACTTTACGCTGGTTTTCTGTAAGACAGTAGTAACGACCCGGACAAGCTGGCCCATTCATGCTGTAGACAAAACTGTCTTCAGCGTGGCTCTACCACTCATAATTATATTTACAACTCTATTTTAGTTTAGTTTTATACGAAATTCGGAAATGTGGTCATATTTGCGTAGGCTAATTATGAAACTAATGCAGAAATTCTGTAGACGTTCTAGTTTATTGAGCTGTTCTTCGGTTAAATCTGGGTATGAGGCATCAGCATAATGTAGAATCGGAAGTAACAGAGACTGTTTTAGTGCAATTCCTACATTACAATTTTAAGCTACATGTCATATCGTTCTGTAACATATGTTAAAATTCATGTTTTCAAGTCACGACCCCACTGCGAGTGAAAGGGCAGGTAGAAGAATATGAATTAGTCAATGAAAATTGGTCGAGTGATATTACTGAGAACTACAAGTTTTTTTTATTAACCTGAATGACAAATAAATGACTAATTTTAATAAAATAATAAGTCAAACTAAGTCCTGACCCCACACTAGGTAAATCTGTATCGTGGGTATCGGGAACTATGAGGGACTTGCAGTCCCACAACACCCAGACTAGACACAAATATTTGTGAATCAGACAAACATTTATATAGGTGCGGGAATCGAACCCACGGCCTCACGCTTCGCAACCGGCTATTCGCCCACTGCGCCACAAAGGCTGTCAAATGTAATTAGAATAAATAAAAAATAAATATGTATTAAATTATATGTCGAAATAACTTTTCATATTCTATTAATATAAAACAGGTATTTCCAGACTGCCTCGGTGGCGCAGTTGTAATGCGTACGCGTTACGATTGAGACTAACACTGAGGTCACAGGTTCGATCCCCAGGTCGGGTAAAGTTGTATTGTGTTTTTCTATTACGAAAAGCTCAGTATCAGCCCGGAGTCTGGAATTTGTGCCCCTATCACATCGTGGGACTTAGATACGCTCGGCGAAATGTGGGCATATTGGTTACACCTCTGCCGACTCCTTCGGGGATTACAGGTGTGAGTGTCTATGTCTATTTCTAAGTATTTCCAGTGATATTAAGATAACAAGATTTTTTTTAAGTAGAAAATCAAGCTGTTCGAGCAATAATTTATATATTAATGTACATTATAGCAGCGATAGCTCAGTGGGGGTTAGTACGGATTGCCAAGACGAAAGTCGCAGGTCACAGAATCCAGAATCGCAGGTCGCAGGCATAAGTTAAATAAATCAGCTCCAAGCGCTAAAACTCTGACTTTTTTAAATTACATATGTTATTGTTAATTTTATTATCATTCACTTTAACATCGTGAACAAGAGCCTTTACAGGAGAATTCTCCATAAGAATTTCAAAGGCATGTAAAGGCGAACAAAACAATACCAAAAAACGTATATTTTGTATATACGTTTTTTGGTATTGTTTTGTACAACTAGTAACTAAATAAAATTGAAACTATTATATCAATTTAATTTAGTAATAAAAGTTACGTGTAGTCTTCGCTTGACTAGCAGCATATGCAACACGAAATAATTTTGACTCATTTTCTCATGAAAAACCAGTTTTATCTGGTTATATGTATGCCTAGCTCTTTTACGGGAGATATTTGTCATCAATAGTTAGGTACCTCTCGTGCGCGACATATGTAGTGTTGCATATGTTGAGCCCCCTGGAAGGAGCCAAAGGAAATTACAATTGCTAGGATTGCATTGCATGTTTTTGTATAATGATTAGTTTTAGTTTAAGAACTACTTTCTTATTTTTTTTATTTATATTATTTTAATTTAATTATTTATTTACTTACAAAAGGCAGATGTCAAACGATGCATACTTACAATTGTAAGCTGATAATTTGCTAAGTGTGATGTGTTTACATGCAACGTCACGCACACAATCGCAAAAAAAAACTGCTAAATTTTATTTAAAAAAAAATGGTATTTTGTAGATGGGCAAAATGTGTTTCATACATTGATATATAAGTGAAGATCATAAATATAATATGGTGAGTAGTTATTAGTATTGTGATTGTAGTTTGGAGCCATATATGGCTCCAATTGAACGGCTTAAGTTTCGTGCATGTACTTTGTTTCTGTACCCTAAGTACTTATTCTTAGGTTTTAGTTTAATAAGTTTAACACCCTGATAGAAGACGCCATTAGATCCTAATAAGTTCCGGCTTTAAGAAATATAGCAAGGATCTTTATTACAGGGGATTGTGACAAGTTCTTAATTCAAGTTTTTCATTTATATATATTATCACACATACATAATAAATAAAACAAAATAGCGCTCACATTTTCGCGTATTTATATCAAGGATTTCTTGTTTTACCATTATTTTTCCACGAGCATTTAAATAAACCGTCTTACATATTTTAAGGATAACATGAATCAGTTGTGAGTAGGTATAAGACGTAAAAAGCAACTTAACGTGTTACATGTTAAAAAAACTAATGGACTCCAATATCTATGCACCACTCCATTAGGTATCTCTATTGGGTTTGGTTGAATTAACACAATTTAAAAGAAATGTTTCAAAATACATACATACGCACTCACACCTGTAATCCTATCCTGATCCTGAAAAGGGTAGGCAGAGGAGTAATCAGTTCACCCACATTTCGCCGAACCTATTTTCGTTCCATGATATGATAGGGGGCGAGCCTATCACCATAATTCGCACAATTCCAGATTCCGAGTTGTTACTGATCATTACGAAATAGAAAAACCCAATATTACTTTTACTCGCCCCGGGTATCGAACCGGAGACCTCAGCACAGCAGTCGTACCGCGTACCTACGCATTACAACTGCGCCACCGAGGTAATATTTCAAATGTGGATATATATTTGATTTCATTTCTGGAACAAGACGTTCAGGTATAATTAGGCCAACACACACACTTATTCACGTCATAATAAAAGTTCATCGGAAATGCCTACTGATCTGAGAAGAAGCACCAAGAAACTCAGCGGTTTGATATAATTTTTTGAACTGGGCATGAATGGTTAAAAATTAATACCTCTACTTCTATTACGAGGGAAAGTAAAATTGGGTCAGATTTTTATAAAAACTCAAAATGTAGCATCAGATTTTTGTAATATTAGTTTCCCTGGTTGGTAATAGAGTCATTAGTTATTGATGGTACCTAATCATGAGGTGGGATTCGAAGAGTGAGTAAACGTAGACGTTCGGTCACGACCACTTGAGTTCTTTAAAACCACCGCCGATTAATAATATAAAAAGCTGTGATTTAGAACAGTTTTTTAGACTGTTAGGCATAGAATTATAAGGCTCTGATATATAATATGAGCCCTGTTTTATACTGTCCCACTGCTAGGCACGGGCCTCCTTTACGACTGAGAGGAGTTAGGCGTTAGTTCACCAGCCTAATGCGAGTTGGCAAACTTTACCCCCCTTCGAAAGATTCACACCTTCCTTATGGAGAATATTCAGGTAAGCAGGATCCTTCACCAAGCAAGCTATAATTCACAATTAAGCTCTTGCGACTGGTTTCGAACCTACAACTTTCGTCTTGACAGTCCGTACCACTCCCCACATCGCTGATATGTATGCTCTCTTCATTAAACATGTTCAAAATATCATTGCGATCTAGTCTCTGTGTCAAGAAAGTGATGACATAGATCGCATTGCGAATGAAATAAGATTATTAATTGAACGAATTGACATTGAAGTGAGAATTTAATGACACTGTGTATAAACTACAACGAACTTTTCGAGTTCTTCCAGTGGTTGTAGACAGTTTTGTCTACAGCATGAATGGGTCGGCTCGTCCGGATCGTTACCACTGTCTCACAAGAAACCGTCGTAAAGTAGCAGCTTGCTGCTGCGTTTCGTACGGTGAGTGAGATATCCGGAGGCCCAAATCCCCTCCCCTTCCCAATCCCTTAATTATCCCTTTCCTTTAAGGTCGGCAACGCACCCATGATCCTTTTAGTATTGTGGGCGTACATGGGCGGTGGAGATCACTTACCATCAGGTGACCAACTTGCTCGTTTACCGGCCTATGATATAAAAAAAACAAAAAACTTATTCGACATTTGTATTGCGTGGCTAATATTTTATTTAGATAAGAAACAAACAAAGCGAATGAAATGAGATTAATAATTGAAAGAATTGACATCATAACGCAACTAATTCAAAATCTAATCTCAGTTCGGTTAAAATTAATTCGCAGTGTCAGTTAAAATACGAAAATTGACTTCCAGACTATTAATTTTATAAAAGATCATTTATGTCATCACTTATCTAGCTATAATTTATTACCTTTAGTACCTACAGTTACTAACTAAAGGAAGGTTAAATTAAAGTTGATTTAGGAATAGACCTTGAACTATGCAGTGATGTAAGAAGTGATTTTGCAATTTTTAATATAATAGTCATTATATATTTATTACATACGAGTAGGTACTCGCAAAAGCTTTTATTCTTAATCGACTATAGAAATACGTACTTAATATTATTTATTACTAGCTGTGCCCGGCATGCATTGCAATGCTTTTTTTATTGCATAGGCCGGTAAACAAGCAAGAGGGTCATCTGATGGTATAAATATGTCACTCAGCGTTCGAAACGTCTTCTTCTTCTTGATCTTTTTTTTTAGTTTCATATTTATAATTCATTTTTAATGAAAAAAACAAACTAACCTTCCTTGGTGTGTGCAAAACAATTCACCAAAGTTTCATCATAATCAGATGAATGACTTAGGAAAGCATAGAAGACAAACATAAAAAGAAACATTCATTTTTATTTACATAGATAGATGATGCTGAATCATGTTCGTTAGTGCTTCTTTTTTGTTCAAATTGAATACAATACTGTTTAGAGAACTCACGATGTTTTTCTTGAATGTTAATGCAAGCGATAACTAACAATGAATACACGGTTAGCTTCGATATTGAGAAGTGTGTGTAAAGGTAAGGTTGTATTCGAACCCACGATTTCGGTCTTAGCAGTCTGCCCATTGCACGGTAGGGTTTCGCCACTTAATATTTCGAAGATATTATGTTTTTTTATTGCATAGGCTGGCAAACGAGCCAGTGGGTCACCTCACCTGATGTTAGGTGATATCCACTGCCCATGTACGCCCAAAATACTAGAAGAATCATGGGCGCGTTGCCGACCTTAAAGAAAAGGGATAATTACGGGATCGGGAAAGAACTTTGGGCCTCCAGATATCTCACTTACCGTACCAAACTCAACAGCAGACGCTAGGTACTTTACGTCGGTTTTCTGTGAGACAGTGGTAACGACCCGGTTGAGCCGGTCCATTCGTACTGTAGGTATGTAAATATATATATTAAGATGGAAAAGGGGTGCGTTGATTTCTGTATGAAACTTTTTTTATAGAATCAAATACAGCTGTGCAATTAAGTGCAAATATTGCATATTAAAAATAATGAGAAAGAGTGAGTTTCAAGTTCCGGAAAAAGGCTTTCACGCGGGCGATGCTGCGAGCAAAAGCTAATATCACATACAATTTTCAATTGAACATTAGACACGTGAATAAGCAATTACTTTGGTGCAAGTAAATTGATAACCGTGTTATATATATCAAACCATGATGGGCTACAATTAAACACAGCAGATTAAAAATACCGTAATCAAACTGTTATAAAAAAGAAACCATAACTAAAGTAAAATAAAAATCCAGTTATCATTAACAATAGTTAACTATCTATATCGGTCTATTCTAGACTGCCTCGGTGGCGCAGTTGTAATGCGTCCGTGTTACGACTGAGGCTGACGCTGAGGTCTCGGGTTCGATCCCCGGGTCGGCTAAAATTGATACTGACGGCCTCTCGCATACGAGTTACCTACCACCTTGTGAACAGCAGTCGCTATGGCAAATCAGAGGCTTCCTATTTTAAAACTTTGACACTAGGTTGGCCACTAACTATTTGATATAGACATATTGTCTGTGATCATGATTTAGGAGTTCCTTCATAAAGTCCACAGACACGATTTGACAACGGGGCCTTCAGTGTTATGAATCCATAATCATGGGCAACTGCCAATTTATAACTACAGGGCTTCTAGGAAAACACAGCATGTAGTTGCACCAGGAATGATAATAAGCTGTTAAACATTAAATTCTTATAAGTCTGCGTACAAAAACGTTTACGTTTTATTATTTACAATATTATTATTCAAAAGTGGCATCTCTAGTGATTATTTTTATTATGTTACACATGGATAGGGATAGTTTTCAGCGCCTGCCATAAGCTTCGAAATTCGAATCACCGCGGTGGCAAGCTCTTGCAAGTTTGTCCTCAAGCCAAGCCAAATGTCCGTTGGAAACTGCGAAGGCTTGGTTAGTCCGATGGTTAGTTAGTAGATCCGGTATTAGATAATCCAAAAAATCACCAACACCGGATTATGATTTATTAAATAATTTTACATAGGCACACAAAACCAAATATGCATAAAAACGAAAAATTAAATTACTAAGTTATGCAAAAGCTGCGTTTTAGATACCTCGTAAATCACTCAGGTAAAACCATGTCATAAAATCAACATAAAGTATAGTTTACTCCTGTCGAATGACTGGTACCAAACTAAAATGACAGGACTAACCTATGAACACATTTACATAAATATAAATGTGAATTCTTTTTAAGTTGGTTTTATTATTGCTATAAGCACATTACACATTTTACGAGTGGTAGAGCCACGCTGTAGACAATTTTGTCAACAGCATGAATGGGCCGACTCGTTCGGGTCGTTACCGGATATCCGGAGGCCCAAATCCCCCTCCCCTTCCCAATCCCTTATTATCCCTTTCCTTTAAGGTCGGCAACGCGCCCATAATTCTTTTGTATTGTGGGCGTACATGGGCGGTGGAGATCGCTTACCATCAGGTGACCCACTTGCTCGTTTGCCGGCCTATACTATAAGAAAAAAAAAACAGAATTCTATTTGTATAAGCTAAAGTCACACAATTGTAGACCGAACTTCCATATTATTATGCAAAATCCTATTTCATTTAAATTATGAATACGGAACGTGAATACAACGTAAATTGTCTTTGAACTCAAACTGGCCCAAAATAAAAAACCTGAATTAAATAAATTAATACACCCAACAGTCACACACATAGCCCTGATCCCACACTATATAGGTTAACCTGTACTGTGTGGGTATCAGGAACTACGAGGGACTTGCGGTCCCACAACACCCAGACCCGAAACAAATATTTGTGGATCACAAACATTTGTCACGGTGCGGGAATCGAACCCATGGCCTCTCGCTTCGCAGCCGGTTACTCGCCCGCTGCGCCACGGAGGCTGTTTGAATTGGTTTTAGTTTGATTTTAGTGTAGTCGAATGACAACAGTTTTGGTACTAAAATCACATAAGTGCATTATGCATAATATAAGACTTTAAGAATCATAAAATCATTTTTTACAAACATAAAACCGTCCCAAAAGAAATAAAAGGCAATTAAAATAAACAAATTTTGAGCCGGTGCAACAGCACAGCAATTGCAACAGCAATTTAATGGTCAACGAATGGTAGAGTGCATCGACATAAAATTGGCTAATTTAGTTCTTAGCCTTTTTAGGTCGACTTATTTATTTTCGTAAATAAGTTCATTACAATTTTTCTGAAAGAATCGTCAATATTTGTGCATAAATGTCAAATTTTGGTTTTGATTTATTTTTAATTTAAAAAAGGACCTAATTTGAGCTAAAAATTAATTTAATACCCTTCCGAATAAAAAAAAGAATTATGAAAATACAACTTTTATTTCTGTCTGGCATTATCCAGGCTTAATGCCAGGGTTCGTTTAAGCTTAGTTATACATACAAAAAATACATACGCGTCGAATTGAGTACCTGTAGGCCTAGTACAAGTTTTAATAGTTTTCCTAAACGATGAAAGTTTTCGAATTCGTTCCATACGTCGAGATTAGTAGCCACTAGTGGGAACTATGATGAATGAAAATGAATTACTATGGTTAATTATATTTCATATTAGTCGAATATGAAATTTGTTTTCAAGCGGTTATTTCATTTATTACCATATGAATTACTAGTTTGACACTTCGACGGTAGTAATTTTATATGAATTAGAAAACTGTGAACGTATTTGTAACTCGTACTAGGCCTACTGCTCCGTTTATTTCTTCGATAAAAAATAACTATGTATGTCTAGTGACGCAGTTTTAAAATTGATAGACAAAGATCCGTACAACCCAATTTGCGTGAACAAATAACACAGGGTGTCCTCTTGTACACATATTCAGATAACGTATCAGAGCCTTGACCTCATTGTAAATTAATTCAATAATTATATTGGGCCAAAGTTCAATTCACACAGACTATCAGACAATAGATGTTACTCATCACGTGCACAATGACGTTACAATTGGATATCATAAAAAAACATTAATATATGTAGTTCACAGACAATTTTAAATACATACATACTTACTCACGTGTGTAATCCCCGAAGGGGTAGGCAGAGGTGTAACTATTATACCTCATTTCGCCGAGCTTATTTGCGTCCCATGATGTGGTAGGGGGTGAGCTTATCGCCATAACGGGCACAATTCCAGACTAGGGGCTGATACCAAGCATTTCATGATAGAAAAATTTTAATCCCCGCATTTGTCTAGTGGTCACGTACTAAGGCTGATAACCATGAGGTCTTAGGTTCAAATACTAGGTCTGGCAATAACGATTTGTTTTTAAATTTTCGATTCTAAAAACACACATGACTTGCCCAGAATTTGCGCCCGGTATATTATCTACAAAAAGGCCGTTCACACGGGGGAGCCGCGAGCAAAGGCTTGTGTAGTCTATATACATATGTACTGCAGAGTACAGTTACAACGGGACTATATTTTTTGAAAACGGTCTGAGATCGATCTATTTAGAGGTCGCTGAACCCAAAAATATTGTGCTTTTTGGTATTTATAATAAATACGAAATACCAAAATATGTTCACGGGCCACGAGAGTTATGTTTCGTTTAATCATAATACTGTTATTATTCGTGACGTGCATTATCAATAATTACTGTTAGCTGCACATCTGCACACATGAATTTTATCAAAATAAATATAGTAGATTGCCACAGCGGTATCTAACGATATGATAATATTTTAGTTTCTTGTGAGTGGTAGAGCCACGCTGTAGACAGTTTTGTATTGGGCCGGCTCGACCAGGCCGTTACCACTACCTAACAGAAAAACGACGTAAAGTAGCGGCTTGCTGCTACGTTTCATACAATAAGTGAAATATTCGGAGGGTCAAATCCCTCCCTCTCCCCTTCCCTTAATTACACCATTCCTTTTAAGGCCTATGCTATAAATAAAGTTTATTTTTTTTAAAAAGCGAAGTCCGGCAATCAAACACATGGGTCACCTGATGGTAAGTGATCTCCGCCGCCTATGAACGCCTCCAATATCAGAAGAATCACGGGCGCGTTGCCGATTTCAAAGGAAAGGGATAATTGAGGGATTGGGAAGAGGCGGGGGATTCAGGCCTCCGGATGTCTTATTCACCGTACAAAGCGCAGCAGGAAGCAGCTACTTTACGCCGGTTTTCTGTGAGACATTGGTAAAGACCCGGACGAGCCGTCCCAGTCATACTATACTCAAAACTATCTACAGCGTGGCTCTACCACTCAAAAAACTACCGACAAATCAATTAAAGCAACAAACAATTATAGCAACATTTTTTGCCATGGAATCCTCCCAGTTCACTGAGATTATATTTCCAGTATTTTTTTTTTATTACAAGTAAAGTCAATAGCCTGTAGCCAAACTGCTAATGGGTCAACCATCGAAATAAGATGACGGGTCAACAAAACAAAATCCATTGTTTCAAATTCAAATCGCAAATAATAAAGGTCGTGTAACGCTTTACACAGTTCATTCGCTTTAACACGGTTTTGTTTATGACAGTGAAAATAATGACAAAACAAAGTTTTATTGCATTGTGGTGTATGCCGTAATGGCATTCTAGATACTCGGTCTTTGCTATGTCCGTTACGTGACATAGTCTATGACCCACGTCATGGTATGTAAAAATTTATCACAAAACCAGGGGTCGATGGTATGTAAGTGGCTTTATTTTTGCTTATATCCATGTCTGTGAGATGATCCAGATGCTTACCCTTGTAGAGCTACTATGGCCTTCATACAAAAGTTTGTTCTCTCTACTATGCCCTTTATACAAATTATTCGTAAATCATTGATTGTCTAACCGTTGCCTATTTTGCTAGGTTTCTTTTAAACCTTAGCCATAAAAGAGGTGTGTGTGTACTGCTACACCGGTATATAGTAATTTCGCCACTCAGTTATAGTCAATTGACCGGATCTTAATATTACTATCTCACTTACTCTTAGTTAAAACCCCTCTACTACCCTCTGTCTGTCAGCTGTCACAACTCCTATGTGGCGCAATTTTACTTCTAAACAGCCATTAAAGTTGAGTTTTTTGTTTGAAAGCTGGTTTAACCGCATCGGTTTATAAATTTGTCTAAAAACATATTCAACCGTTTGCTAGGTCATTTAAAAATATAGCAATTCATTGAAAAAATGAGGTCGATGATAATATGATTGATTTTAAATTTAGAATGGAACGAACTGGTAACTTAAAATCTTAGCTTAAAATAGATGATGTAACCTTTTTTAATCATGCCATAGATCATAGAACAATCACATACTCTATGCATGGATAGCTATTTCCCACCTTTTTGTAAGTATTTACATACATATCTGATGAAACATTGTACAACTACGCAATTATTCCCAAGTATTCTTATTGTACAACGGCGATTTAATTACATACATACGCACTCACTCCTGTAATATCCGAAGGGGTAGGCAGAGGTGTAACCAGTACACCCACATTTCGCCGAGCGTATCTCTATCCCATGATGTAATAGGGTGCGAGCCTATCGCCATACCGGGCACAATTCCAGACTCTGGGCTGATACTGGCGTTACGACTGAGGCTGACGCTGAGGTCTCGGGTTCGATCCCCGGATCGCGTAAAGTGATATTGGGTTTTTCGATCATGAAATGGTTATGGGACGGGAAAGCTCGGCGAAATGTGAATGTACTAGTTATACCTCTACCTTCAGGAAGCACAGGCTTGAGTGCGTATGTATGAACTTTCGAGTGATACGTCTTTTTTCAGTATTTGCAAACTTTTTACAGTAAGTGATAATTGCTACATTCAAAGGTCAAATAGCATTTCAAAAAATAAACTGTGAAGCAATTATATCGTAAACATTGCTCAAAGCGAAACTGCTTAGCAAGATGGCAGCAATCAAATGCAAACGTTACGTCAAACTTTTTGGTAAATTAAATAAACATTTCGTGTAGAAATGCGGCTCAAGATGTTTGCAATACAATCTTGGTTACCAAAATGAATGGCTTAGTAGCAAAGCCCTTAAGAGTGTAACTCCTGCCAATAACCTTGACAATTTTCGCCACACAAAAACTATCGAAGGTGTTTCGCGTGACCGAAATGCAGTGTGGCGAGAGCGTTTTTAATGGTTTTTATTTATATCATCTCTTTGTTTTGATTTTTATAAAAATAATAAATATACTCCCTGTATTATACATCCCACTACTGGGCACGGGCCTTCTCTACGGAATAAGAGGGATTAGGCCTTATTCCACCACGCTGGTCTAGTTCGAGTTAGCAGACTTCACATACCTTCGAAATTCTTATGGAGAACTTCTCAAGTAAGCAAATTGCCTAACGATGTTTCCTTCACCGTTAAAGCAAACGATAATTAATACACACGTAACTTAGAAAATTAAGAGACGCATGCTCTTCGGGCAGTTTTCGAACCTGCGACCATCGTATCGACAGTCCTTACCACTCACTTCTGAGCTATTGCCGCTGTATATAATTTAAAAGTAATACGTCGCGTTTTTTGAAATCGTTCATTATGATCTATTATTAGTGTTCACGTGAATTGATTTGTGGGTTGACTAATAAATAATGTTACATCAAAGATAAAAAATGGCAGTAATTAAATCATTTTTTACATACGTTAAATGCCGACAGAAAGATTCGAGATAAACCTGTATTTCTTATAAGACGATATTACTTAATAAGTATTATACATAGCTATATTTTTATACAGCGATTGAGTCAGCAGATTTCTCCGAGTTTTCTAGGATGCCAAGGTCATTTTTGCGATTTACCCTTAGCCTTAGCCTTAAATGGCGTAGGAAATATTGCTTAAATGTTTTATAGATATAATTTATAACATTGGCTTAGAATTGTTTCGAAAGCGGTAAATAGAACCTTTGTTAATAATAATGAATATAACAGTCCCGTATTATAATATATACATCCCAACCTCCCACTACTAGACACGGGCCTCGTCTATGAATCAGAGGGGTAAGGTCTTAATCCACCACGCATGCCTAATGCGTGTTGCCATTTTAAATTAATTACCTATTCTTTTTAAGAAAATTATTATAAACCGTCGTAGCAAGTCTTTGGTTCCAAATCAATATTATGAATCAGTACATTTTTACTGACTTCAAAAAAAGAGAGGGTTCGCAATTCGGATCGATCGTTCTCTTTGATATTTTTTTTTGTTTTTGCCTTTTTTGTTTCTCAATTTTTTTATGCTCGTAATTTACAAAGTTATTTTTATTAAATCCGGTTCAATAACTGATATAGAAAAAAATTGTACCGGCCCACATAAAAAAACGAAACCTATAAAAAATATAAGGCTTTATGTTTTCAATGTAGGTGTAGAGGTGTTTGTTTTATCTTGTCACGTCAAAGTGACTACACTGGACCGAGGCCAATTCTCGTATTTAACTGACACTGCGAATGAATTTTAACCGAACTGAGATTATATTTTGATTTGACAAAAAAATTATATTCTTTTCCTCTTTAAGTTCAGTCCGGTATCAGTATAATCTCATGTCGATATCATTGCAATCTCATTTCAGTCATAATTTTGACGTTTGTATATAGGCATGTGTAATTTAAAAATGTTAGCAGATTACTGTTTTGGCTTTAGTCAACTTTTATTCTACTTTCGATCTCATTACGATCTATGTTCACATTTGACGTTTATTATTGGTTTAAGAGAATACCATATGCAATTTTCTTGACGCTAAAACTAGATCGGAATGATATTTTCAACGTTTTAAATTACGAGAATTGGCCACCTGGTGTTAAGTACAGTGCAGTCCAAATAGAATGACCACCGTCATGAGACATTGCGTTTTATAGCATAGACCGGCAAACGAGCAAGTGGGTCACCTGATAGTAAGTGATCACCGCCCACGTACAATACCAGAAGAATCATGGGAATCTCAGCTTTCTGTTCTCTGTTAACTTTCTCTACCGCTACCGGACACATAATCGACTGTCGCCTTGGAATACAATTGTAAGTCATCGGCGTACAGATGATACGCACATTGAAGATTTTGGGTTATGAGATTAATGTTTGTAATGTTTACTCGTTTTTAATACTTACAATGACTTACTATCAGCTGACCCACTTGCTGGTTTGCCCCTTCTTCTATAAAAAAGCAACAGCGATTGGGTTCTTAAAAGTTTGAAAAGGCAAACGAGTAAGTGGGTCACCTGATGGTAAGTGATCTCCACGGCCCATGTAAGCCCGTAATACAAAAAATATTGGCGCGTTGGCGACCTTAAAGGAAATGGATAATTATGGGATTGGGAAGGGGAGCGGGATTTGGGCCTCCGGATATCTCACTCACCGTACGAAACGCAGCAGCAAGCTGCTACTTTACGTCGGTTTTCTGTAAGACAGTCAGTGGTAACGACCCGGACGAGCCGGCCTATTCATGCTGTGGACGAAAAGTGCCTACAGCGTGACTCTACCACTCATAATGTACATTTCACTATTGTAATCAAAATCTTATATTAAGTATTGGATTATTAAGTTCAATGCAACATAAATATAAGAAGAACTAAAGGAAAATTACAGATTTAAAGCTTTAAATGCCGGGCTATAACGAGGAAATGAAAGAAAAGGTACAATTACGAAAGCCTGTTTTATTTCCTGGTACTTTCATAGGTATTTATCAGTATATATCAGTGTATATAAGTTTCCTAGAACTTGTAACGCATCGAATGTGCAATGGAAATACATATTACTGTTTCATTACCATAATGTTTGCCGTTGAATCGATCGCTGCACGGTCATTGCCGTACGTTGATCTTTAGGGCCTACGCGAATCTCTTTATGGAACCATTTCATCATCTCAAAATCGTCTAAGTTGCGGTACCTAGTTCTCGTTTCTGTTAACATATTACATTTTTTGGTTTTAGTATATCGTTTTAAAAGGATAATACGCCACAGTTTTGTCACCGAAAGCCAAGAACATTTTGGATGCTTATGGGTACGAATTTTTCATCGTACGTATACACGACAGTTGTTTGAAGAAATATTATATCCTCTGCCAAGAGCTTATAGTAAAAATAGAGTAAGATGAATTTATTTTTAGAATGTGCATCCTAAGTGCGCTCGGCCTATACGCACTCACGCTTGTAATCTCCGAAGGGGTAGGCAGAGGTGTAACCAATACACCCACATTTCGCCGAGCTTATTTCCGGCCCATGATGTGATAGGGAGCGAGCCTATCGCCATACCGGCCACAATTCCAGACTTCGGGCTGATATTAAGCGTTTCATGATAGAAAAAGCCATTATCACTTTACCCGACCTGGGGAACTAACCCGACACCTCAGCACAGCAGTCGTATCGCGTACACATTACAACTACGACACCGAGGCAGTCGCCGCTCGGCCTAAAAGATAAATTATTAAATTAATATTTCCGGGTCTATTTTTATTCCATATTGCAAAACAAATGTGCAGTGTTAAACCTTGACTGCACAATCTGTGTGACCGTGGCCACTGATATATTATGTCACATCTGACACCGTTGCTTATGTTTAGGTACACTTACTTATAAATAAAAATCAATTGCCGCATGTATGAAACAGTATCACTTGAGAACAGCTCGACCGAATTTCTTTGATGTATTCGTAATTGTCAGGATATGGTTTGTATGAAAGTTTTTTTTTTTGAAAATCCACTGGAAACGTCGGAAATTTAAATATTTTAGTATGAACAGACATGTATAATACTACCCCTGTATTATATACGTCCTACTGCTAGGCTAGGCCTCCTCTACTAAATGAGGGGGTAAGACCAGTCTACCACGCTGGCCTAATGCAGCTTGGCAGAATTCACAGACCTTTGAAATTCTTATAGAGAACTCCTCAGATTTGCAGGTCACGATGTTTCCGTTACCGTTAAAGCAAGTGATAATTAACAATTAACACACACGTAACTTAAGTCAGAAGTGTAGCTCGGGGCTGATTTCGAACCTGCGACTTTCATCTCGAAAGTACGTACCACTCCCCACTGAGCTATCACTGTTGTTACAGACATATGCACATCATAAATCACTGGAGAGAGAGACATGAACTTCACCCGAGCGACGCCGGGCTAAGATAGGACAATACCAATGGCCGTTCTCTATATTCTATTTAAAGATAGATTTGCTTACTATCAATAGTATTTTGACAGGTCTTCTATAAAAAATGTTTCAATATTTTATTGCCAGTAAGCAAATCTGTCGATAGATAGAATATTTGGGATGGCCATTAGTAGGCATTGCTGTATGTCAGATAACTTTAGTTTGATACTGGACTACGGCTGCAAAGAGGTTGATAACGGTCAACTTTCATCACAATCTTCTCAACTCGCCGTTCTAGTTATGTTGGAGATGCTCGAAAGCGATTGCTACATTTGACACACTTTGTCGCCATAGAGTGGCAAATATGAGCTCTAATGGAGAACGTAATAGAGATATAATTTTAAACTTCAAGCTATTAAGTATAAAATAACATGGCTATTGGCCAAGTACGGTCAAGATCAATGATTTGTATTCGTTCGTCACCTTGTAAACTATTACTAATTACTGTTTTGTATATTTTACTTAATAAAAAGAGAATAAAATGTTTATTTATTATATCAATTATATAAAAATAAGTGATAGATTATTCAATTATGAATATTGATATTGACTTATCAATGCATAACCAAACTAAAGATATTTTTTGTTATAAAACAGTTAATACTTTTGTATGGCTGTGCTTTTTGTTAAAAAAAATAACGCATTATTTTAAATAGTAGGTGAAATCTCAATTTTGATGAGATTAATCGAGCTATCGCTAGACTGACTGGACTGGATCTCGATTAGCCCAATTTCGATCCTTGACTTATCACTCAAAATCACGATTTGCCTATGTCGACTCGAGATTACATTTCCTACCTACAGCATTACTCGACAGTGTTGCTAGCAACAAACTCAGACGCCGGCAACAGGATAGCTACTAACCGTTTTCAGGGTATGACGGAGGACAGGAGTTCAATGGTTGATCTAATATATAAAATTCTCGTGTCGCGGTGTTTGTTACCCAACTACTCCGAAACGGCTGGACCGATTTGTATGAAATTTTGTGTGCATATCGCGTAGGTCTGAGAATCGGTCAACATCTATTTTTCATACCCCTAAATGATAAGGGTTTAATTTTTATTTTTATTTTTTTTGACAAATTTTGTTTTTTATATTTTTATGATGTGGCATTAAAAAATACATACAAACCTAAATTTTCACCCTTCTACCATCAACCCCTATTTTTTAATAGCGATATTAGTATTTTTGTAAAGCGCGTTTCTCACACCGATGACGGGACTCGCTTGATGCGACCACTCCCCACGCCGCGCCCACCGCTGTCGCCCCCTGGTTTTATATAAGAAAGTTCCACATAGACTACATTAATAATAATAATAATAATAACAATAATAGCCCTGTTTTATACACGTCCCACTGCTGGGCACGGGCCTCCTCTACTGAATGAGAGGGGTTAGGCCTTAGTCCACTACGCTGGCCTAATGCGGGTTGGCAGACTTCACATACCTTCGAAATTCTTATGAAGAACTTCTTAGGTATGCAGGTTCCCTCACGATGTTTCCTTCACCGTTAAAGCAAGTGATAATTAACAATTAATATACACATAACTTAGAAAAGTCAGAGGTGTATGCACTTGAGGCTGGTTTCGAACCTGCGACTTTCGCCTCGACAGTCCATACCACTCCCCGCTGAGCTATCACTGCTTTACTACTAGACTACATTAATACTCGAAATTGGCATTCATGCGGGCGGAGCCCAGGGCAACAGCTAGTATTACTATAATACCTTATTCGAACAATTCTGAGATTGATTTATATCACCCGTCTCTTCTTTACGGGCTTCTAAAATTGTAACATGGCATACAACTTTCGTCATGTCTCTGGAGGGGGAGGGTGGCAGCCCCCTTTATCTAACTTCGGCGACGCCCAAGACATTATCAATAACAATTAGTTCTAGTACAAAAGGTGTTTGAAATTTAACAAAGAAAAATTTTAATAAATTTTATAACCAAGGGTAGTAACATTTGAAATATATTTGATATAAACACAATGACGATGTATTGCCATATTTGTGAATTATATTTTTAAACTCATTGGCTTTATTAATGACTGGCTGTTGCCCGCGGCTCCGCCTGCGTGAATGTCATTTTCGGGGATAAAAAATACCTAGCATATGTGGATACGCACTCACGCCTGTAATCCCTGAAGGAATAGACAGAGATACCTCAAGATACGCTTTATCTATTTATTGCCGATTATTTTGAATAAATTCAGAACTTTAGACGTGATGCCTTGACAAAAAGTCAGACAATAATAATAAAAAAAAAATTGTGTTCTATATCGTTATTACAGCATCACCGAATCAAAATTTGGAAAAAATATGAAAAGTTACTCCCGGGTTCAAGACATTTGCAACATTTTCATTAGAATGCAATATAATACGTCTTCAATCATAATATTTATGTCATCTATTTACATAAATAAACGTGATATTGAGGTAAATTTTATTGCATATAATTATCAGAAATATGATTGAATCACATTAAGATAAAGTTAAAAATACCTACCTTAATAAGTGAATTTTACAAAATTTGCATAAAAAGATCGTTGCGGAAAACAGATTGTATATTATTTTATGTTAATATCTCGCGTAAAAGTGAAAATATTCAATAAAATTACATCATCATGTTAGGGCCATGTACGTAGAAAAAATACCACAGAGGGGTTGAAAGTACTAAGACCAATGGGGTGCTAAGATATGCAACACGAGATAATTTTGTTTAATTTTGTTTGTCGACTCGTTTTGTCTTGAAAAACCAGTTTTATCTGGTTATCTCTTCTATATATACATACATACATACACACTCACGCCTATGTCCCATAGGGGTAGGCAGAGACTATTGAGTACCACAAGCTACGATCCTGACACACCTATTTCGCCTCTTCCACATTCATACATCTTCTCATACATTTTCGTCGGTTGCGGGTACTCAAACTCATGACGTGCCCTTTTCGGAGAATATCATTTATTTGATCCTCTTTTATATATATAATATATCTATATATATAGAAGATAACCAGATTAAATTTCCATGGCTTCGATATATATATATCGAAGCTTACATGGCTGCATATAATACTCGACTCGTTATTTCAAATGTAGAGATAAAGTAAAGAAAATAATACTTTCAATGTTGCATATGTTAGGCCCCTAGGTGAACGGTATAATGGATTCATCAGTTTGTCGAACATGCAGTGACCTTAATAATATATAAATATTTTAAAGACTGCTTCGGTGGCGCAGGTGTAATGCGTACGCGTTACGATTAAGGCCAACGCTGAGGTCTCGGGTTCGATCCCTGGGTCGGGTAAAGTGGTTTTGGGCTTTTCTATTACGAAATGCTCAATACCAGCCCGGAGTCGAGAATTTGTGTCCGGTATGGCGATAGGCTCGCCCCCTATCACATCATGGGACGGAGATACGCTCGGCGAAATGTGGGTGTTCTAGTTACACCTCTGCCTACCCCTTCGGGGATTACAGGCGTGATTGCGTATGTAGTTTAAAAACATGCAAATAAACTTAACTACAATACAATATATTTAGGGTAACTCTAATGACGTTGTTATTTATCCACTTAAGCGAATATGTAGTTTGCTTTTCCAAATTATCAATTTTTGTTTTGTTCTTTCCTGCAAAAATATTGATTTACTGTACTGTTTTTTAAATAACTATAAGTAGTTATAATATTTGTCGTGAGTTTAACATATTAAATTGTCATGTATTATTTGCAGCGATCATTATAAGCAATTGATGTGTGATTTTTTGTTATTATTGTTTTTACATACATACATACGCACTCACACCTGTAACCCCCGAAGGGGTAGGCAGAGATGTAACCAGTACACCCACATTTCGCTGAGCGTATATCCGTCCCACGATGTGATAGAGGGCGAGCCTATCACATCGTGGGACGGATTCCCGACTCCGGGCTGATACTGAGCATTTCATAATAGAAAAACCCAATACCACTTTACCCGACCCGGGGATCGAATCCGAGACCTCAGCGTTAGCCTCAATCGTAACGCGTACGCATTACAACTGCGCCACCGAGGCATTTTTGTTTTTAGCTATACGAATAGTATATATTTTTATTCCTACGCTATGCGCGAATTTAACTGGTCGGTGAATGGGAATGAAAATTATCTTTAATATATTTTTTATAGCATAGGCCGGCAAACGAGCGAGTGGGTCACCTGATGGTAAGTGATATCCACCGCCCATGTACGTCCACAGTACACGAAGAATCATGGACGCGTTGCCGACTTTCAACGAAAGGTATAATTATAATAAAGTATAATTAAGAGGATGATTTGGGCCTCCGGATATCTCACTCACAGTACGTAACGCAGCAGCAAGCCGCTACTTTCCGGCGGTTTTCTGTGAGGCAGTGGTAACGAACCGGTCGAGCCGGCCCATTCATCCTAAAGATAAAACTATCTACAGCGTGACTCTACCATTCGGTGTATTGTCACTCATTTTTTTTTTATTCCATCAAAATATTAATTTTCTGAGCTGTCTGTTAATTGAAATCATTATTGTCATAATAATTGACGTGAATATTAGATTTACCTATATTATTCTGTTATACTAGCATTATTTGATAGCCTCCGTGGCGCGGTCGGCTAGTAGCCAGCTGCGAAGAGAGAGGCTGTGGGTTCGCTTCCCACACCGAGACAAATTGTGTGATTCACAAATATTTGTTCCGGATCTGGGTGTTATGGGACAGCAAGTCCCTCGTAGTTTCTGATACCAACGATATAGATTAACCTAGTGTGGGGTCAGGAATATGTGTGTAACTGTTAGGTGTATTTATTATTATTATTAATTGTCCACGGCTCCACCCGCGTTGAAATCTTTCCCATCAAATTTTCGAGATAAAAAGTCGAAGTAAGCCAATATAATTCTTCTGCTCTTATCTCTTAAAAATCATTTCGATCCGTTGTTGTATGACAGGACAAATCAACAAACACACTTTCACATTTATAATTATTATTATTCTCCCCAGAGAGGTTGACGTCAGGCAGGCAGCCAGTCGTAAAAACTACAGACCAAATCTTTCTGTAAAATGTGCTAAAAAGCATGTTGCGCCGACCCTACTGCGAGTGGGATAAGAGCGGATGGAAGAAGATTCACTTGAAAGGGCTACCCAGAAAATTCTTGCCATTTCGTTATTTTTACTATTTAGCTACGTTACCCTTAGTGATTTAAGAACATATATGTTATTTATCGCTTATTTAAGTTTAAATGGGCATAAGAGATCGGGTGCGTCAACTTGATTTGCAAGAATTTAACAATGCGGACGAATTTGCGTTGTATGCGTGCGTCATTTGATAAAAATACGGAAAGATTTCAAAGTTTATGATTAGTTCTCGAATTAATAATATACAAACGTAAATAGTCATTGCCTATTTTGCATTGAAATGTAGCTTTTAATTTTGAAAACTAATTAATCTTTTTTTTTTTAAAAGCGTGTGTTGACTTGTTTTATCGCTCTATATTTACATGTATAACGCACCTAAATGCCGGCCCAGTATTCGCACCACGAGTAAATGTTGTCTCGTTTTCTCGTGCTATCTGTATAAATCTGTCACTCTCTATATTGAGGAGTGCACGCACGAAGATAAAAGTAAAGGTGTAGGGCAGTGGAGGATCCAGGTTTTTTTTTGCCAAACCCAAATATAAGAATAATAAAATTGAGAATATACTATAGCATATTAGGTATACCTACTTACTTACTTATACAGTAGGTATACCTACTTAAAATGGAATAAGTAAAGATAAGCGATGAAAATTATTTTAAAGGTAATTTAATAGTAGTACTAAGAATGTAGGATAATACTAAGATTAATTAGAGAATTGTCAGTGGACCCAAATGCTTTGGGGGGGGGGGGGGGGTGTAGCCCCTTAGCAAAGAATCCGTTACTGGGTGGAGGTATTTTAAGCTCTGCTTTGTACCGCTATCTTATTGTCTGTAGTTCGGATCTCTCTTCTATCCGTAGAGCCCAAGCGTTTCTGTGCTACTCTAATAGAAAGAGAGATCAAATCACACTCACAAAAATGAGCTTCAAATAAGTATTTTAAGTATTACCTCCACCTTAACTCTATCTTCGTGGGTGCATCTTATGGTACACTAAGCGGTATCAAGGTTTCTCTCTCGCGCGTGAGATATCGTGGCTTCATGCTATCATGGTTGCGAGCTGGTCTCAAATCGAACCGACGCGACTCTAGAAATGGAAAAAAAATGGAGTTCGTGCCGAGGTATAAATAATGTGCGTGAGTTTGGGAAGTAAATTACTATTGACTTTGGATAACGTCTTGAGATGTGGAATTTTGATAACATGTTTTAGCGACATGGTATAAAAACTGAGGCGCCGTCTGAGAAATTCACCGTAACTCTTATAATGAGACGTTCGCGTGACAAGATAAGATTAAAGAAATAATAAATAAATACACTAACTGCCTCGATGGCGCAGTTGTAATACGTACGCGTTACGACTAAGCCTCGGGTTAGATCCCCGGGTCGGGTAGCAGTGATATTGGGTTTTTCTATTACGAATTACTCAGTATCAGCCCGGAGTCTGGAATTGTGTCCGGTATGGCGATAGGCTCGCCCCCTATCAAATCATGGGATGGAGATACGTTCGGCGAAATGTGGGTGTACTGGTTACACCTCTGCCTACCCCTTCGATGATTGCAGGCGTGAGTGCGTATAAATAAATACACCCTACAGTCACACACATAGTCTTGACCTAACGTTAGGTTAACCTGTATCGTGGGTATCAGAAACATAGTAGTAAACTAATTAGTAGTACATACTAGTTATACAAGACCAATCCGTATTTTAAATACATAAAGTTTAAAATCAGACGTCTTATAATTTATCAAATTCTAATTTTATAGTCTTTATTGTGATATTGAGCTACCAACGGATCAAAGAGGAAAGGTGATTTAAGATAAATGCCACTCTAATTATTTTCCACATATCGGGCACGCAGATTTGTGGAGAATACTGTCATGAAGTATAGGACTTTGTTATTTGGCGGTTGTATTTCCTTCAGATTAAAATGATTACAATATTTGTTCCAGGGATGGCTATGGCATCATGTTTTTATAATATTGGGGCTAATCTTATCGCTTTATGGGTCTAGTGGCAGCGTAATAAGGCTCCAAGGTTCAATCATCAGATCGGGCACTCACAGTTTGTGTTTAATTTTTTCATTCGAATAACACATGAATTGCCTGAGATTGGAATTTGTGCCCGACATAGCGAAAGGTCTGGGCCCCATCACATCATGGGCAGCTCGGCAAAACGTGGGTGCACCTCTGCCTACCCCTTGAGGATAAAGTTGTGAACTTAAGTTATGTTATGTTATTGGTCGGTGAAATTTATGAAACTGTGCACTAGGTATTATTTCTGTTAAAACTACTGTTGAAGACAAAATAAAAATTCGCTTAAATGACGAGACGAGCAGGTCGCTCGCTTAATGGTAAACGCCACGCCTGCCCATAAATAGAAACAACGCCACACAGAACTTGGAATTACAAAGCACTGCATGGCACTGGACTGGACATAAGTTGTTAAGCCTCCTAATGCACAGTAATTTCACTGGCTTCAATGTCCTTCAAATCGGAACACAACAGTGCTTACACGCTGTTGTTTGGCGGCAGAAATAGACAAAGCGGTGGTACCAACCCAGACGGCCTCTCGCATACATGATACGAGAGTTACCTATCCAACAGTCCAGTCAGTCCTGTCCCCACACTAGGTTATCCTATATCGTGGGTATCAGGAACTACGAGGGATTTACGGTCTCACAACACCCAGACCCGAAATATTTACTTCGGGTTCCACAAGTATTTACTTGTGGATCCAACAAACATCTCTCCATGCGAGAATCGAACCCTTGGTCTCTCCGTTCTCAACCGGCTACTCGCCCGCTACGCCACATAGGCTGTAATATCTACAATATTTAAAACCAAAGTTTGTGACTTTGTTAATTTGTTTAGAGGAAGTAATCTCTTGAACTACTAATCCAATTCTGAAAATGCTTAGCTACATTAGTGATACGAGTATATGAACTTATGTTTCGTTAAAATATTTAAGTTATCGGTACAAATATGACGCCCGGCCAGAGCAAGCAAAAGCTAATGCACATCAAAGAATATTCCTGAGTTCATGATTGTGAGCATTCCATACAATTCTATTATTATATTGAATCAAGCAGTGCATTCATTTTGCGTATTTTTTGGTGGCATCAAAATAGAAAAAGAATTAGATAGAACTTATAAGAAATATTGTTTTATTGTAAGTGGTATCGCCGTGTTGTAAATCGTTTGTAACCTACTTCAAAATAAGAGGAGGTTCTCAATTCGCTTTTTTTTAAATTAAGTATGTTTTTTTTGCTTCTTAATTTATGTGTGTTAATCGATTTCTCTGACAAATGTGGACTGATTTGGTTGGAAAAATATCAATTGATAGAGTATAGCTGCGATGTGGTCCCATATAATATTGGTTAAGATCTGATGACGGTATACAAAGTAAAAAAAAATAAGTCAACAGGCAACAGTACACTCGTCGCAATTGTGCTATTGTATTGGAATTTATATGCTATGATGGAACTACCAAAAAAAAAAAAGGTTTTAACAAAACTTAGAAACCGACTACAAAATATTTTTTTTGAGTGAGTCGGTGCAATTTTACTTGTCTGGCAGCGACACAGACACCGACTCTAAAGAGACCTATATAAATTGTTATTTTTGACTTTTCAGTCTTTTTATTTTGTAATCGGTTTCTAAGTTTTGTTAAAACTTGTTTTTATTACTCACTTTAACGGAAGGAAAAAATCATGAGGGGATATCCTGAGAATACTCCACAAAAATTTCGAAGGTATATGAAGTCTGCCAACCCACGTAACGTCAGCGTGGTGGACTAAGGCTTAACCCATCTCATTCATAGAGGAGGCCGATGCCCACAGAGATTGTACTAAGGACAGTAAAAAAAACTAAAAACCTTGATAATATTTTTTTGAGTTAGTGCTATTATGTACATTTTATTTAATGATTACCTAATAGTTAAAATTTGTTAATTTTACTTTTAACATTTGAGAGTTTATTATTTCAAAACGTATTTATTTTAATAACTTTAGTGAAAAAATCCTCTAAATCACTGCATAAATATCGAAGTTACAGTTTTTATCCCTGATATCGCTACCTTAGCGACGGAATTTCCTCTTGAAATTTAAATGGGACCAAAAAATTATATTTATATAGAAAAAATATATATAAATACGCTTCGAATTGAGAAATATTTGTCGTTGGTTAACAATAATATAATAATCAGCATTATTAATAAATGTATTATTGTGTATTACTATAATAATACACAAAACTATTATATTATTGTCCTAGTACCTAGAATCTAAATTAAATTACTTGATTTATTTATTTATTATATAAAATTAATATCATAATAATATTATAAAGACACATACATGCATTATCTTACGCCTAATAATGTATACCACCGGACATCCGCAATAGAATTAGGGCGCGTTTAAATTAGCCGCAGATAGCCCCGCTGCAGCCAGGGTCATGCCTGGGTCGATTTGTCGATTGGATCTATTGGTCGTACGATTAATTTGGCCTAAGATACTCCCTACAAACTTAATAGTCCGTTAACGATAACCAACCGATCACCGTATCTTAAAAAATAAAAAATAAACTTAAAGATACTATTGTTTCATTTGTCAATATCAAATTATTCCAAAAATAATAATAATAATATTATTCCGATGCCGCGATGCAATGAAGTCTATGACACAAGCGAATGAAGCGAGCAGTCGACAGTATAACAGCACCTGGTTGATCCCACATTGAAACGATAGTTTATGGGACAAAAATTTAGATAAAAATACCACTTAATTTGTGATAACTTAACATTTGTAATTACAAAGTCATGTTACATAAATTAATTATTAAATGTTGGATGTAATTATTTGTTTTTAATTTTCACGAAACGAATAGTATCAAAATAATCATAATCACTTGCGTGACATAATAATAATAGATATATACATTTTCTACTTAGACATTTTTTGCTGTCTTCCTTGTTAGGTACTTGTAATTCAAATGAAATTTTACAAACCATAATGATAATTATGATTTATTCCACTTCATATGTAGATAGAGCAAGTTTATCTTTAGATTTAAGGAAGTTAAAACTAAATAATTTTAATTATGATTAATTAGGATATTTTTATTTTTATATATTATTTATATTTTCCACCAATTATAAATTATGCTTGTTTGTGCGTGAAAAACGACACTTGCGCCACATCTTAAACTATATTCTGCATATATAGAATTAAAAAGATATCCACCAAAACCAAAATGCAATAAGTAATAAATACTAGAGAAATGTCCCAAATACATTTTAACAATAATAATATCTTACCTTTCGAAACTCGGTCTAAAATTACGCCAAAAGCAAATAACGGAACGCAAAATAAGACACCAAACTATGTTATGTTAGGTTGCACGAACTATTTGAAATAATTTGAACGCATTCACAAAAAGCAATGACAATCAATGTCTATGAATTTTCATTGCATCGCGTTCGATTTTCAAACAGTAATTTATCAACCGATATAGCGCGCTCACAGCACTTGGCGCGCAATGTTGAACTGAAAGTCATCGGGAGCGGGCAAGCTGCCGACCGCTGCGGCTGTTTGCAAACCACTTTAGGGTTCCGTTCCCGAAAAACAAAAACGGTTTGTAGCTTAAACGTTCAATTTGAGTATTGTCAGATGTAACATTGGCATGTTTTTGTTTTGCTAAGATAAGACTGATACTTGTAGGTAATACAAGATATTATGGTAAATAACTACTTTTTTTTTATTATTATTATAATATTAATATTATTACTTCTGATAGGTTTTACTACGTGGTAGGTCCCTGCTATGCGAGAGGCTGTCTGGGTAGGTACCACCGCTTTGTGTATTTCTGCCGCCAAAAACAGCAGTGTGTAAGCATTGTTGTTTCGGTTTAAAGGACATTGAAGCCAGTGCAATTACTGGGCATTATGAGTCTTAACATCTTTACGTCTCGGGGTGACGAGCGCAGTCCGGTGCCATGCAGTGCCTTATGGGCACGCGTTGCGCTTACCATCAGGCGGGCGACCTGCTCTTTTCGTCATTCAAGCTAATGAAAAATAAATAAAATAAGTATTAAGTTTTTATTTATCAGGTAACTAACTTTGACAACATTTTGGCGTGTTGCATATTATATGCGTTATCTATGACATGCATTTTATACATTCCACAAGTGCCTTTACGAGGTTATTTTTAAACAACCCAATTTTATTATCAACACGACTTGCATAATGTATATTATTATATTGACATATTTAAAATATGTATTCATATTATATACAATATGTATTTTCCATTGAATTGTCATGTTTAATTACAATAAACCACGGTGTTGTACTTGATTTATTGCTAATAGGTAATGCGGTGAGCAATATTACTAATAATAATCATAGATTTATTTAGGAAAAGAAATAACATGTTTATTCGCCTCGAATCGTTAAGTTTAAAACACTGAAAAAATATATGGCTTTACCACCTACAGGCTGCAACTCAAGGAATATTGGCGCGAGGAACGCCTTCCTAGACAGCTGCCGCTATCTAAGAAAGAAAATTCAACAATTTTAGCAGTATGTCCAAAAATACGTGAGTAATAGAACCTCGCTGTGTATACAGTTTTGTCTACAGCAGGAATGGGCCGGCTCAACAGGGTCGTTACCATTATCTCACACAAAACCGATGTAAAGTAGCGGCTTGCTGCTGCGTTTGTTTGCATGGTTAAGGTCTTTTGATCATGACATTAATTGTGGGCTCCTTTTCTCCGCACTTAGCCCGTAAAATATCCAGCCATTGTGAGTGAAGTTTAAGCCAGATAGGAGTCTAGATAGCCTAACTCCAACCAGAAGCGCAGGATCCTCCTGTTGTCGCCACATTATTTGACATATCGTGATTAAACAGTGAGTAAGAGGTATTTTGCTTTTATATATACGAGTATACATTACCAATAAATACGTATGATAAAACATAACTTTTATTCTTATTACATCCACAACTTAAAAAGTCCCTATATTACGAAATCATCTACTGACAAAAATGCAACTGTTCAAATGTCCGTTAAGAGTTGTGTCAACGTATCTCGACGTCATAATTTAAAGATGACATGCGGAGCCATCACTAAAATACAAAGGATCACGTTCGCCAGAGTTATGTTTGTACATGCGCTTCCACGACGCACGTAGGGCGCATGTGTCCCGGTCGGGCTTAACCCTATTAAAATAACTGACGTCACGGCTCTACATGAACATAGGTAACAATAATACCTACATACATACACACTTACACCTGTAATCCCCGAAGGGGTAGGCAGAGGTGTAACTAGTACACCCACATTTCACCGAGCTTATTTCCGTCGTACGATGGAGGTGACCCTATCGCCATACGTACAATAATGTTGTAGAAATGACGCTTATCTATCTAACTCGCAACAACAAACAGTAAATAAATAAATAAATATACCCAACAGTCAACACTCACTCTAGTTTAACCTGTGTGGTGGGAATCAGGAACCACGACAGACTTACGGACACAAACATCCGGACATGACATAAATACTTGTGGATCATATAAACATTTGCCTCAGCGCAGGAATCTAACCCGGGGCTTCTCGCTTTACAGCTACTCGCACAGTATGCCACAAAGGCTGGCAAATGGTGTTATAAGTTACTCCTTTGTCTGAATGCAGCACTGTAGTATGCCTAAAAGAAATAATAATAATAGTGATCTTGTAATATTATTTATTGTTTTTTATAGCACAGTACTGCGAAGGAGCAAGTGGGTCACCTGATGGTGATATCCACCGCTCAAATACCAAAAGAATCATGTACCTACGCGTTTGCGACCTTAAAGTAAAGGGGATAATTAAGACACTGGGAAGGGAAACGGGATTTGGGCCTCCAGATATCTCACTCACCGTACGAAACGCAGCAGCAAGCTGCTACTTTACGCCGGTTTTCTGTGAGACAGTGGTAATGACCCGGACGAGCCGGCCCATACATGCTGTAGACAAACGAATGATTAAAATTTGTCTGAAATATTATGATGTCTAGATATTGATCAGATCCGGTACTACATAAACACTCATTGTCAAGTGTTAAACGACCCTTAAATATGACTACACTTTTCTGTAACACGCTGTATAGTGTTGAGACTCATGGAGCAGGTTTCGATGAGTACTTCTTCATGGTGGTTACGGTCTGATGATGGAGTAGTAAGATTAAAGAATTTTAGCCCAAAATAGCATACCATAAAATAATAAAATGACTTCGCCAATGGCACCAATATACAAAAACCAATGTTACAAAAATAACGATAAAATGTCGCAAAAACTGTAAATGATGTCACCACCTGATTCACTAACTCTGAGTGAATGCTACTTACCAAATATAAAAATATTGTCATCATTTTAATCTTTTTAAGTAATCAAAAATAAAACCGACTGAAAAAGCAACAAAATGCTTAAAATAATTGTAGTAAAATTAATACAAATTGACAGCCTTCGTGGCGCAGTAGGCGAGTAGCCGGCTGCGAAGTGTGAGGCCGTGGGTTCGATTCCCACACTGAGACAAATGTTTGTCTAATCCACAAATATTTGTTTCGGGTCTGGGTGTTGTGGGACCGCAAATCCCTCGTAGTTCCCGATACCCACTATACAGGTTCACCTAGTGTGGGGTCGGGACTATGTGTGTGACTGTTGGGTGTATTTATTTGGGTGTATTTAATATTAAGTAGTACAGCCACATTTCGCCGAGCTTATTTCCGTCCCATGATGTGATAGGGGGCGAGCTTATCGCCATATCAGGCACAATTCCAGACTCCGGGTTGATACTAACCATTTCATGATAGGAAACCCAATATCACTTTACACGACTCGGGGATCGAACTTGCACCTTAGCACAGCGTACGCATTACAACTGCGCCACCTTTGGAGATTACAGACGTGTGTGCGTATGTATGTTTTTAGTATACCTAATAACATATCGCTTCGATCATAAATACTACATATCGTGTAAATAACGACTATTTACAAAGTTGACAAGAGTATAAACCAACAAATTAAATTGTAACTGTCGAAAGATATCAGTGGTACTTATATATGTATAAATAAGGTATTTATTTACACGCGTCATCCCAGAAAAACATAGTCGAGGAAAACCACATAAATATTCCCCTAACCTGAATAAATCTATCACGCATAATTCAATTTATTTTAACTATATCCTATTACAATACGAATACTGGAATATTAACAATTGCTCTGGGAAATCTACACTACGCATCCACATTGCGCTGCGACGACTAAAGGTGAGTTGGGAGGGACACGCAACTGCACGAAAACATTATATTTAATATTAGCTTTTGCTTAAAGAAGCAGTGATAGCTCAGCGGGGAGTGGTATGGACTGTCGAGAGGAAAGTCGCAGGTTCGAAACCAGCCCCAAGTGCATACACCTCTGACTTTTCTAAGTTATGTGTGTATTAATTGTTAAGTAGGCATCACTTGCTTTAACGGTGATGGAAACATCATGATGAAACCTGCATACCTGAGAAGTTCTTCATAAGAATTTCGAAGGTATGTGAAGTCTGCCAACCCGCATTAGGCCAGCGTGGTGGACTAAGGCCTAACCCCTCTCATTCAGTAGAGGAGGCCCGTGCCCAGCAGTGGGACGTATATAATACATAATACAGGGCTAGTATTATGATTTGCTTGCCACTTCGCTCGCATGGTGTAAATTTGACCAAAAAATATAATCGCCCCTACAAACTTTGCAACACTTTTTCTAGAGGTTAAATTATGTTTACAGTTTAAAACCAACACCTTCCCAAAACGTCGAATTAGGGATGTTGAAAAAACACCGATATAAGTATGAATTTTTTCTGTGATTTATTGATATTTTGATAACCGATCATCGATTTTGCAACTACACGCGTTTTGGCGATTTGCTGTAATCGATCGGTGTAGCGAAATTGTTGCGTTTGCGACTCAATCGATTTCAGCTGGCGCAGAGGTGAAGTGATATTATTCGAAAACAGAAGCAAACCCAATCAGAACTTCGAATTATGAAATTATTATATGTCACCGAACTGCGCTCGTCACCCTGAGACATAAGAATTCTCAGTCGAAGTCAAGAAGTCTCATAATACCCAGAGTTTCACTGGCTTCAATGTCCTTCAAGTCGGAACACAACAGTGCTTACACACTGCTGCTTGGCGGCAGAAATTGACAATGCGTTGGTACCTACCCAGACGGCCTCTCGCATTCGAGGGTCCTACCACCTAGAGATATCAATCCTCTTTAGAACAGCAATTGATGTAAGTACAAAATTTCCATAATATGGACACCGAATTCGTAAATATGATTGCACAATACATAGAAATGTAATTTATATTTTAATTTAGTTCAGCTCTATTTACAATGCAAACATGATGTGCGTCACAAACAAAGGACAATGGGTTTTCGATTGTTGAATCTAGACTGCACTATAATATGCAGACATAAGTATGTAATAATATCATTATACTTGCTAAAAAACATTATTGATCTAACAAAGCCTACATCACGTTTTTTTTAACATTAATTCCTTAAGAGATAATTATACTAGAATAAATTAACTCCTTATTTCCATTAAAGTCTTTGCCTATTTCAATATAATTTTACAATTTAATAATATCGACGCCATTTAAAATCTCGACCTTTTTTGGTAATACCGGAGGCTTAAAAATCATAACCACATTCCTAAGAATTCTATATAAACGATATAAAATGTTAATGTTAATATTAATGGCTTGCACAGGCCACCAATGCAAATTCGATTTAAATAAAGTAGTTTCACGAGTACGAATATTGCGTTTATTTCCTGATACGGCAACTTCATTACGTTGGAATCACTAGCGGATCCCGAGGTGGGGGGGTCTCTCCAACCAAAAGCATTTGGGTCCATATTATCCTACTTTCCTAAGAAAGTAAAGTAATTACATTGTACGTAGTACTAATACTACGTACAATGTAATTCATCGCTTATCCTTACTTATTCCATTTTAAGTAGGTATAGTATATGCTCAATTGTTTAATTCTAATTTTGGGTCAAGACCAAACCAAAATCCTGGAATACAGTGCAGTCCAAATATAATGTCGACCAAGACCAAAGCCAAGAAACACTACGTACTATGGAACTACTACTACTATGCATATTGAGAATATCTTCCTTTTTACGTCGGTTACCTATAACATGATATTAATGATTATTAATTAAATGTTTATAATTTTTGTATTGCATGCATGTTTTGAATGTTGTATACACCTGTAGTAATTTAGCACTTTGTCTGTTTCCTCTGTACTTTCTTACTATGAATGTCTAGTGTTAAGTTGACGGTGTGTCTTTTAGCAATAAATAAATAAATAAACATATCTAATGTTTGACGAGCCTGGTAAATGTTTCAAAATTAAAAGTAAAATCTATATTGGACTGAAAAATCGTTACTCTTACCGCTATAATACCGGCTATGCTGCTATGCGAAATACCCTTACATACGTGATAGATACAGACTACTTACGAATACATATTAGATACATTATAATATGTCATCTTCGCCTGCTTCGTTATGCGTACGCGTTACAACTGAGGCTGTTGCTGAGGTCTCGGGTTCGATCCCCGGGTCGGATAAAAGTGATAATGGGTGTTTCTATTACAAAATGCTCAGTATCAGTCCGGAGTCTGGAATTGTGCCGGGTAGGCTTGCCCCCTATCACATAATGGGACGGAGTTACGGCGAAATGTGGGTGTACTAGTTACATCTTTGCCTACCCCTTCGGGGAGTACAAGTGTGAGTGCGTTGGTAGTAAACATATTTAAGCGCCTGGCGTAAATAAGAAGGCAATTTAAATTATAGTAAACGCAACGTTTTGAATTATTTATACCTTGACGAACTCTAAAATTATGCACATGATTAATAAACAGAAAGACGACTAATTCAAAAAAGAAGTTCTATACAAGGCCTGAAACAATAAAGGAGAGTGGTCAAATGTTCAAGTACATACGTGAAAACCGAGATAAAAACATAAAACTACGCATACTATTCCATACCTCCAATCAATAGGTTCCATACTTCAATACAATTATTAAGAATTTAAATTAAACTATAGTTAGTAGTGGCAGGCCTTCAAAACCATGTGGCTAATTAAAAAACCAGAGAACAAAAATATAGTTAACATAAGGTGTGTCAGCCAATCAAAAAAAAATTGAATAAATCAACTTTTTACTGTTTTTGATTCGGCTTTAATTTTTTGTCAATAAGTTTTATTTCACTATTTTTGGTGGAAGAATTATAAAAATCAATGCATAAATGTCGCATTTTGAATCCTTTGACAATTTAACCCCCGTAAAGGTGGAATTTCTTCTTGTTTTTTTTTTATACGTAGTAGGCTCGCGTTTGGCCACTATCACGCCTGATGGTAAGCGATAATGTGGCATAAGATGAAGCACGCTTGCCTAGCAAAAAACGATTCACTCGCGACTTGAAGACACCCAGATTATATTTATCGGGGAACAAAGACTCCGGCAACTTGTTCCACAGTTTGGCAGTCCGCATGATGAAGGTGGAGGCAAAGCACGTTGGTGCGCGTTTTGGGAATGTCTACCAAAAATTAAAATGGGACCAGCTTGGAGCTATGCTCTTTCGAATGAAAAAGAATTATCCATAAGTCCACGGACTTCTGCATGGTAGTACACACAAAAAAATATACACACGTCGAATTGAGAGCCTGTGTTTTCAACGGTTGAAAATAAACCACGCCCGCGTCTAATATTTTTCATTCAACAAATTGGTACAATGACCTGTGAACTTGGAAACGAATACACCTTCAAAGACTTTTGATTGTGCGAGACTGTTTTGACCTATTTTGTTTGTATCCGCGAATGTAGATCTAGATTTTTTTATAAAATAAGCCGACATACGAGCATATGGGTTACCTCATGGTAAGTGATCTCCACCTTCACAACATTAGAAAAATCATGGAAGCGTTGCCGACCAGAAGGGGGATTAGGGCATCCGGACATCTCACTTACCCTGCGAACTGCAGCCTAACAACCCGGTCGAGTCGACCCATTCATGCTGTAGACAAAACTGTGTACAGCGTGGTTCTACCACTTATAGAATAGATAATGAACATTAATAACAGACCGTCTGCTATGTTCAGACATACGTATAAAAGCAAAATACCACTCACTCACGCGGGCGGAGACGCTGGTAACAGCTAGTCTACAATATATTTAATAATAATACTAGCTCTGTATTATACACGTTCCACTGCTGAGCACGGGCCTCCTCTAGCCAGGGCACCACGCTGAGCTATAATGCGGATTGGCAAACAGTCTACAATACCCGCAAAATAACTTGGGTGGACTGGTCAATCAAATCCCCCGTCTTTTACACTTCCTGAGACTTCCTGTCATCCTTATAGCGGGTTCACATGGTTCGATTTTAGAGGATTAACTGCTAAATCGGATAGTCAAACACCAAGGCGATTCTATTAGTGTTTGATTTGCGGATCAGTGATCCAGGGTCACTAAAAATATGCAGCACATTATCTAGTGTATAATAACATAATAGGTATACTCGTAGGCATAGAATCATAGGTAATTGTTAAGAATTGTTATTTCAATCAACATATTTAAAAAATGCGAGAAAACAAACAATTCGTCTATTTAAAATAATAATAATACACCCAACAGTCATACACATAGCCCTGACCCCACACTAGGTTAACCTGTGTCGTGGGTATCAGGAACTACGAGTGACTTACGGTCCGACAGTACCCATACGATATTTATTTATTTATATGTAGGTACCATATTATGTATGTTCACGCATAACTTCGCCAAATATGGATTTGGAAGACTTTTTTGTATTCGATAGGATTTACTTCGGTGGTGGTCCCATTTAAATTTGAAAAAAATATTTCACCACTGAAGGGGTGAAATCGGAGATGAAACACTATTTCGACATTTATACACCAAATAAATTGTTTCTTTCCAAAAAAGAAATGTAGTATAAAACCGATAACCTGCAAATAAAACTAAACAACTTTGACTCGGTGTAAAAACAAATCTAACCATTAAGTAACTATAACTGCAATAGTAAGTACTTTAGTTGTATTATAACTTTTTAATTCTTGGGCCGGTTTTATTCTCTGTTAAATAGTTTTTATATTAAATTATTACCTACACATACGTGTCCTATAGGGTCGAGATTCCAGACAAGGGGGTCATTCTGTTACTTAGATAAAATTCGATGTCCAATAAACTATGGTCGGGTTATTAATTTTTATTAACATGTTTACGGTTTTATTTTCGGGAACGCATTCAAGCGTTGTTAGCATTAATCATTGTCGTGTCCAAAATTCCTCAGCCTTATTATACGAAAATAATTTGAAGTGCCCAATATTAGTAAAATTTGTTTACATATCCGGAAATATTATTAAAATTCAGTTATTCTGCCATTGCTTGGACTTGCACGAAGGTGTAGCCTAACCGAAACAAAAGAGGTAAGTACCTACGTATTTTGTAAATACATATCGCGGATTATATTAAGTAAGGTAATATAGTAACAATTTCTCAAAGGATTGTAAGTGGCCGACCAGCATCTTAGGCCCCAAAGCCAACCTCACCTGCACGTGGTACATTGCTGATTAACGGAGACAATGGCGAAACATGGTCCCCATTACGGGTTGTGGCGGTTAGACGGCACGTCGCCCCACATACTACAAAATCTATCATCAAATCATGATGAGAAGGCGGACCTTCAAATTCAACCCCTTCATTTCCCTAAAATCCGTTCTTAGTGGGCCACTAGAATACTAAACTATCATTTGACCAAATTTCATGATCGTAGATTTAGTAGTTGAGATATCGTATGTAAGTATACTTACGACTAATTAATTTCTTCTATTTCAGATATATTCTGAAAAATGCTGACGAAATGTTTGATTTTAGTCATCTTGATTATGAGCTGGCAAAACACTGCATCTCCCCATATTTTTACATCTACGTACTCGGAACTGCCTCTACCATACTGCATGAGACATCTAATATACAATGTTGTATCATTGTGTCCAGTATACGGCGAGTCAAAATCAGGTATATACATATATCTTCTATCTAACTGCCCCAAACCTTACAGAGTGGTCCCTTCCTTAGTTAAGGGAAACAAAGTCCCGTCTAATTATGCCGCACGCGCTCTAAGCAAGTGCCACTTTGAAACGTAGTCGGCCATTTGTTTTTAAGTCTACACCTCTGGAACACTCTGTTCTTGGAAGATTGATACCTCTTCTGTGGCGCAGTAGGCGATAGCCTGCTGTGAATAATGGTCTCGGGTTTGGTCCCCGCATAGAGAAAAATGTCTACGGATCGAGTTGATATCTGAATACTTTACTAGGTGTACCTATTTGAAGGTCCCTCGTATGCGAGAGGCCGTATGAGTTGGTACCACTACTTTTCTATTTCTGCCGTCAAGCACAATGTGTAAGTACCTACTGGACACAGCGTGACTCTACCACATAGTAAATGTGTATTGTATTTAATGTTGTGTTTCGGTTTAAAGAACATTGAAGAAAGTGTGTTACTGGGCATTATGAGACTTAGCATCTTACGTCTCAGGGTGACGAGCGCAGCCATGCAGCCTTGTGCCATGCAGTACTTTGTAATTTATTCACAGATATGTGTGTTATTTCAACATCAAGGGTCCAAATGAAAACCAGCGCCAAACTTTTAATGTTTGGCATATGCTGATTTGGATCCTTTTGGCGCGGTCGTGGTGGGACATATACCGTCCACAGTGGGTGGGTATCTAGGCACCCCCCACCTACTACTTATAAAAATATTGTTTCTGCATCAATTGTATGCATGTACCACCTAACGCCTGCCAATAAATGCTTTCTTTCTTTCTTACTTCTGTCTTTGAGCTGGCGTGGCTAGCAGCGGGCCATACCATCTGCTCTTCTTGTGCTTCTAATAAAAAAATGTTTGCAACTCTGAACGTTGCAAGTGAACGTCTCTCGTAGTTACTAATGACACAAGATAATAATTTTCAACAATTTTCAGAAAATTCACTACTAGATTACCACTGCCTCACAGGAAACGAAAGCGTAAAGTAGCAGCTTGCTGCTGCGTTTCGTACGGTGAGTGAGATATACGGAAGCCCAAATCCCCATCCCCTTCCCAATCCCTTAATTATCCCTTTCCTTAAGGTCGGCAACACGCCCTTATCCTTTTGGTATTGTGGGCGTACATGGGCGGTGGAGATCACTTACCATCAGGTGACCCACTTGCTCGTTTGTCCGCCTGTGATATAAAAAACGGTCCCTGGCGGTGATACCTAAATATGCCATGCTCATACAAAAATACAAAATATACAAAAATAATGCAGTAGTAATACGTATTTTTAAATACGTTTTAATTTAAGTAATACGTTTTTATTTTGTCGTTAGACAGGTTTTCGAAAAAAATATTTATTTAAATTGTAGATACAAGTATAACTTACAAGCTTGTAAAGAATTGTTAATTTATTATGAAACATTTATGCATTATTTCTGCCTTTATAAACAAAAATTTATAAAACTAGATACTAACAAAGAGGGGTTTTATTTTATTCCAATTAGGTAGTTACTCAGTGTTGACACGCGGTGGAATTTCTTCAGCTCAATAATGATAAGCTATCAACGATAATAGGGTAGTTTCCTATATTGAATTTTATACATTATTTTATAAGCAACAGAAAATGATACGCAAAAGAAACCCTTTTATTAAAACACAATCATAATTGGTTCAGAAATGTGCGCGCAGTTATGACTTTAAATGTTGGTATGAGGAAAAGTGGGTGCGTAGTGGGGATATCTCACTATCTCGCTTGCACGCGTGCACTATAATGAACATTTTACACAGTGACGTCAAAGGTTGCATCGTCTGTCATTTGACAATTACCCCCTCTACAGGATTTCAATGGCTTCTATCTTATTTATTTTTGGTCCGATTTATAAAATTCTTTCTGCAATAGATTTTGAGTAACGTAACTTATTGATTTAAATAATAAAAAAAATCTAGTCAACTACCCTATTACGTACAAATATAAACAATACAAATAAGTCAACACATATTTAATACTTAAATCTGCTTCCTTCCGCTAAAAGTGGTAGAGTCACGCTGAAGACAGTTTTGTCTACAACATGAATGGGCCGGCTATACCGGGTTGTTACCACTGTCTCACAGAAAACCGACGTGAAGTACCTAGCAGCTCGATGTTGCGTTTTGTGAGATATTCAGAGGACCAATTCCGCCTCCCCTTCCCAATCCTTTAATTATTCCTTTCCTTTAAGGTCGACAACGCATCGATAATTCCTCAGGTATTGTGGATGTTCAAGGACGGTGGAGCTCACTTACATCAGGTGACCCACTTGTTCGTTGGCCACCCTCTGCTTTAACAAAAGCTGGTGGTAGGTACTACATATGCGAGGTCATTCGGTTTAGTACCACCGCCAAGCCACAGTATATATGCACTCCTATGTTCTGGTTTGAAGAATATTAAATACGCACTCACGCCTGTAATCCCCGAAGGGGTAGGCAGAGGTGTAACCAGTACACTCACATTTCGCCGAGCGGATCTCCGTCCCACGATGTGATAGGGGGCGAGCCTATCGCCCTACCAGGCACAAATTCCAGACTCCGGACTAAGCATTTCGTAATAGAAAAACCCAATACCACTATACCCGACCCGGGGATCGAACCCGACACCTCAGCGTTTGCCTCAATCGTAACCCGTACGCATTACAACTGCGCCACCGAGGTAGTCAAGAATATTAAAGCCTGTTAATTTACTAGGTATTAGGAGACTTAACAACTTATGACTCGGGGTGACGAACGCAGTCCAGTACCATGCAGTGCTTTGTAATTTAAAAGTTCTATGTGGTGTTATGTCACAGGGGTTGACGTCAAGCGATGGTAAAGACTTACAAGCCAAATCTTTCAGTAACATGATTCAAAAAGCATGTTGTGCCGACCCCACTGTGTGTGGGATAAGGGCAGGTGGAAGAAGATAAATGAGCCACACAAGGAGTACTAGAATAAATAATTGATTATAATCAGACTTGAGGTGTTTATTTTTTTATATAAGACTTAGTACCAACTTAATGTGAACATTACTATCAAATATGACGTAAACGTTAGATTCAATTAGAAAAATATCTGTAACTTCTAAATTGCTGAACAGATTTCCTTCAAACATAACTAAGAACCGTCTCGATTACCAAAACAAACAAAAACCTCATTCACATCGGTCCATCTGTTTAGTTTACGATGTCACAGACAGATACACACATACACACCCACATACATATAACACCCCTCAACACAGCAAAATATAAAATTATCACGCTTTCAATACAAAGTTAGTTAGAAAGGACATATTTTTTTTATACTTTTTCAATAAATCAAATAGTTTCGAAGATATTGTATTCATTTTTGTAAAAACTACGCACACATAACCCTTTAATCAGCTGTATTTTCATTTGGAGTCCGTGTTGCATGTGCGGTTTCTTTGTATTTTCCAATCAAGTCGTGAGCTTAAATTTATTAAAATCGTGCGACGGGGTTGTGGTTTTAAAATTAAAAAACAATATTTGTTTTCTGTATGAAACTTTTTTATGATAAGTAATAATGGTAGAAACCCTTATCAGCGACACTTTAAGTTGGCCACGGCTTAGTACACCCTTTCTGACTAACCTTGTATACATGAAGAAGCGGGTGTCAAATTACTACTTTCTAAATTGGCTATCTAATGCATTAACTGGCGGTTAAAATGTAATAGCACATTGTGAAACAGACCTTTAATTAAACATATATTTTTATATTATTGTATATTTAAGTCGTATCATAGAAAGAAAAATAACACAACTGCATAAAACTTTACAGGATATCTATTTACAAATGATATAAAGATAAAACCAAAGAATTCCATGCTAGCACATCTCGACGTGTAAATGTGAGTTTCAATGAAAACTGATACTTAATGTTCATTCGATACCTAATATTCTTATACACACCTATATGAAGACAGTCTTGTTCCTGAAAAAAAAAACAAAATTAACAATCAAATATTTTACATAAATTATGCGAGTTCCAAAGTAAAAAAACATGATTGTGTTCTTTTTAGTGTTCCGTAGCCAAATGGCAAAAACGTTATGCTTAGAACCTCGCCATAGCTTATATCATAGCCATTTTACTCGGATACTATCAGCAATATAAGCAATAAAATTTGATAGTAGGTGTATTCTATAAACCGCTACACAAAGGTATAGAGAAATTAAGAAAAAAAATTGAGATTGCTCTCCATACGGCCTAACTAAAGGATATTTTTTTAAGAACGCCCGCAGTAGCATAAATCATTGCCGCGTTGACTCTACCCTACGATTTTTTGTTGTCATTTATTTTAACATATTTACATAAATAAATGTACAGCAGCAGCAAGCCGCTACTTTACGTCGGTTTTCTGTGAGACTGTGGCAACAATCGAGTCAAGCGAGCGCATTCATGCTGTACACAAAGCTGTCTACAGAGTGACTCTACCACTAAAAGTGTATTTTTAAACATACCTATAACAATCCTTCCATTTCCTTCATAAACTGCGAGTAAGCGTCATCCTTGCTGGGCGCCTGTTTGGGAACATCAACAGGTCTATGTAACATTGACTTGATGCTGGGCTTTGCCTTTTTATCCTCACGCTTCACCCTCAATGCGGACGGCACGAACCTCGTCACGTCCGCGGATAGATTCCTTATTTGCGGTTTGGCACTTATCGTTGCCCCTGTGGAAATCAATTAAGTAAAATTAGGCGGTTTTGATTGGCGCCCAAAATAGACCAATCACGTATACAGAAGTCGACACTTAGCGAAGAGCTCGCTTGTGTTGTTCTATAATACGGGCCTAAGAGGTGTAATCAGTACATCCATATTTCGTCGAGCTTATATCCGTCTCATGACAATAGAGAGCGAGCCTATCGCCATACCGGGTACAATTCCAGCCTCCAGAATATAAGATAATAAGTATTTCGTAATAGAAAACCCAATATAGCTTTTACCCGACCCAGGGATGGAACCCGGGTGAAAATCTCGCATTCACATCTCGCAAAAGGAGAGAGCCTCGTTCTGCTCACGATCCCGCGCGCCGCCAAAGGAGACGTAGGAGGCGCCGGGTGGACGACTGACCGGCGTCTCCCGCCCTGTGGAATGGGGGCGTTTGGAGAATTCCGCCACGGTATCCCCTGCCTGTCGTAAGAGGCGACTAATAGGGGCCATCGGGGGTCGCGGGCGCGCAGCCGGGGACTTTCGTAGCGACCATTGTACATAACATTATTGTACGTGCGACCCTGAGATGGACGGCAGCACGGGTGGTCGGCCTCGTGTCTGCCGTTGACGCCGAGGGCGTCTTTCGGTGCGCGGGGGCTTCTGAGCTCCCCCCAACAGAAGACGGACCGCATGACGTTACCACGCAGGGGCGATTCCAGCAACAATCCTTAGCTTATCTAAGGGGATATCCCTGGGCCGCTCTACATGCGCCGAAGATGGCCACCGCCGGGTGTTTAGTTGGTATGCCGGTGTATGGTGTGTTAGTGTTAGGGACTCGGCCCAGCGGTCGTCCGGATGTTTATCATTTCTCCCGGGCGGCTACGTTGGGTCGTAAGACCGGTGAACCCAACATAACCGTTCCGCCTTCCCCCGGGACAGGGCGGCAGCAATAATACGCGTTTCCCCGCGAAAAAATAAATAAATAAAAGAATCCTCTCACGGTATTTCCTGCCTATAGTAAGAAGCCACTAATTAAGGGCATGGGATGTCCCGGCTGCATATGCGGATATGTGGCCTTCGTAAATTAAATGATCGAAATCGACGGGTATAATATGGTAGATTTTAAAACAAATTATACAATAAAAACCATTTATTTATTTTTTACTTATGGTAGTTTTTAACTAATGCAGCGTTTTGTACACTTCCTTTGTGCGATCACGAGACGGACGAAAGGCTCGTGCTGCGTCGTCCAGCAACAAAGGCAGAGCGCAGGGGTGGTAACGGCAGCAATCCAGGTATACCATGATACCCCGGAACCATCCTACTTGCGCGGATGGAGTCTACCGCGGAGTTTTTAGCCGGTACACCTCCGCTTCCACTTGCCCTTATACCATTCACAGTGGGTTCGACGCAACATGTTTTCAACACAATATGTTACAGAAAGATTTGGCTTGCAATTTTTCCTGCCTGACATCAACCCCTCTGGAGATCACACGAATATCTCGGTGCGGGAATCGAACCCACGACCCTTGCGTTACAGCAGCTAGTAGAACTGTTACTGACCTTGCACTGAGTCCTTCTTGGTGATGAGTTGTGGCGCAGCGCTGAGCACCGACACCTGCGGCAGAGGCTTCGGCGGCGGCGGCGGCACCAGCGGACGCAACAACCGAGGCGGAGCACCCGGCGGCGGACCCGGCGGACGCAGCGGACCCACGCGACCCATACCCACCGGACCTACCGGACCCACCGGACCAACCGGACCCACCGACGGCGGCATGCGCATCGGTGGAGGACCGAGCGGCGGCCGCATCGGTGGTGGTCGGAGACCTGACGACATAAATAATATTAACATACTGTTGCTTGACGGTAAAAATGAACAAGGCTGATGCCTACCCGGACGGACTCTCTTATACGTGACCTACACTGTAATACCATAAATGGGAATGTAAGTTTGTTTGTTACGTTTTCACGCGAAAACTACTTAACCGATCATCATGAAACTTTGTACACATATTCTTGGAGGTATAAGAAGCAACATAGGATACTTTTAACGGAAAAAAAAACCAATTTGTTTGTTACGCTTTCACGCCTAAATCACTGAACCGATTTTAATGAATTTTGATGTAGAGATAGATGGGATCCTGGAGACGGTTACAGGCCACGTTTTATTTCGAAAAAGTCTATTCACGCGGGCGGAGCCGCAAGCAAAAGCTAGTCGTTTATAAATTTTCCAGGCGGTTCAGTCAGTCACAAACACAATGTCACCTGGCGGCATCAGCGGCGGCGGCATCTGCCTCATCTCCGCGCCCGGCGGCTCGATGGTGAAGTCAGGCGCGAGGTGCGGCGGCGGGCCGCGTGCGGTGTGCAGTGTCGCGCCCTCCGTGTCGCTGTCCGAGTCGCTGTCACGACCGCCACCGACGCGCTTCAATGCGTTCAGTCTACCACAACGATATACGGTTTGTTTAATCACTAACATTAATTAATTGCAATTATGACACGTTAAAACAAAATAAATCTCAAAAAAATTAATAACATGTAAGAACCATTGTCACATTGACAACTCCTTGAATTTTTGTGAACTTACGGATTTTGATCTTTTAACGACGGTGTTTTTAAAGTGACATTTGCAAGGAACTGTGTAACCTTTGTATATTTTATCAAAGACCGGATCGTATCAAAATCAAAACATCTTATGATTTCCCATGACCACACCTTTTTGTAACACGTTGTAGAGGTATAATCGATTATTACAAACTATACCTCGAGAATTAAATAATAAATTACCTGGCACTCAAATCGGCAGCTCTGTCCCTTTCCCTCTTCCTGTGTACCTCTTCCATCTCTTTCATAAAGTCATCAATGTTCTGACCGGACAGCGCCAACATCCTCTGCTGTAGTGACGTGGGTTTCGGTGCTGGTGTAGCCACTGAGTTGGTATGTCCACTGTCATCGTCCATCGCTTCACCGTCGACATTTTCCATGGCATGCACGGACGGCGGCATTAAAGTTTGAGGTACTTTAGGTGGCGGCGCCTATATGGAAACATTAGCTAATATTTGTAAATTTTTACTGTATTCTCAAAGGTTGCCCCGGATTTGTCCAAGTAGCGGCTCGCTGCTGCGTTTCGTACGGTGAGTGAGATATCTGGAGGTCCAAATTCCCCTCCCCTTCCCTATCCCTTACTTATCCCTTTCCTTTAAGATCGGCAACGCACCCATGATTATTTTAGTATTGTGGGCGTACATGGGCGGTGGAGATCACTTACCATCAGGTGACCCACTTGCTCGTTTGCCGGCCTATACTATAAAAAAAAGTAGCAGTATGTGAACAACATCGTGGTCTAGTTTGAGGCACATTGAGGTCAGTCTGCTTAGTGTAATGACTGGGCATTATGCGTTAACATCTTATCCTGGGGTAACGAGTTCAATGCAGTACTGCCGTTTCGTGCTACTTTGATCCAAGTGAGCGACTTGCTCGTCTCGACATTAAGGCGGATAAAGTAAAATCGTTAACTTAATATATTCACCCAGGTTAAGGCGCTAATCGTTATATCAGTACTTACAGTCTCTCCCGGTGGTCCCTCATCCGCCATGTCTAAAAACCGTAAACTCTTCTTTCTTTCTGTATGATCTTCTAAAAGTAGTGTCACAAAATCAACTGGGGGTCCTGGTGGTACTCCAGGGGGTTCCATTCCAGAAGGTTTTTCCTAAAGAAAAATTGTAATTTCATCAAAAAAAAACATCACCTGATATACCCATATCAGAACTCGGAACTACATTTTACTACACATTTAAACTTACTTTGTAAATGGTATCCTTTTTCAATATGGATTTAATAGGCGCATTATTGTGTGCAGTGTCCATCGGCAAAGGTATTTGTGCTGGTATATTTCCATATAGTAGATTATCTGGTAGCTACAAAATAAAACTTAATTTAATTACAATTAGCAATTAAAGCTGTGTATTTGATCAAAAATAATACAAAACTATTAAACCGATTTAAAGATGTTACAAAACATTTTATAAATTATCTTCTTATTAAGATATACTTGCATGTTATCTATTCATATTCTTTTAAATTGTGATTGACCCAATTAAGAGAATTGGAAACACGATCCTAGGACACCCAGGCTTTTAGGGGATAAATATCAAAATGCAATGACAGTATTATACGCAAAAGTCTAAACAGGTACGCTTTTTTTATATATATAGTAAAGGCCGGCAAACGAGCAAGTGGGTCACCTGATGGTAAGTGATCTTCACCGCCCATGTACGCCCATAATACTAAAATAATCATGGGCGCGTTGCCGACCTTAAAGGAAAGGTATAATTTAGGAATTGGGAAGGGGAGGGGAATTTGGGCCTCCGGATACCTCACTCACCGTACGAAACGCAGCAACAAGCTGCTACTTTACGCCGGTTTTCTGTGAGACAGTGGTAACGACCCGGACGAGGCGGCCCATTCATGCTGTAGACAGAACTGTTCATACAATTCACAAATACAATATCATACTAAGGGTCCATTTTGAATGCCTGAATAAATGTTATATACCCGGTAACATATTAAACAGCCAATTTAGGAAGTACCAATTTGACATACACTGCTCCATACATATTGACAGCATAATATTTTTTTCACTTTACCACCTTATATTTCAACTTATATATACCATTTACTTGCGAGTTTCAAAAATCGGTTTTAAACAATTTTATATATAGTTAATTAGGACTGCCTCGGTGGCGCAGTTGTAATGTGTAAGCGTTACGATTGAGGTCAGCGCTGAGGTCACGGGTTCGATCCCCGGGTCGGGTAAAGTGGTATTGGGTTTTTCTATTACGAAAATGCTCAGTATCAGCCCGGAGTCTGGAATTTGTGCCCGGTATGGCGATAGGCTCGCCCCCTATCACATTAGGGACGGAAATACGCTCAGCGAAATGTGGGTGTACTGGTTACACCTCTGCCTACCCCTTCGGGGATTACAGGCGTGAGTGCGTATGTATGTATATGTTAATTAGGACACGATTTTTTAATGGGTTTGTAAGAGTAGTGTCTTTTTGTACTGAGCCAGCACAAGACCCCAGTTCAAATGAGGCGTCTTAAAGCTTGCCGGTACATTTGAAGCATGTGGTTTGTACTGCCTTATCTTACTAGTGTGATTGAAGTACTAAATAAAAAGACGTACTATTAAACTTAAGCATTTGACTCGCTCGTTCTTACTCCTTCACACACGCAATCCGCGTCACGTAAATATTAAAAGAGTTACGGAACATAAAATTTTAAGTAGTATTTATAAAAATTAGGTACGCCTTTTACTTTATTTTATCATCTACAGGACAAATGTACTGCCTCTCGTATGTCCTACTTAACACTATTTATCTATCTAAATAATATAATAACTCACCTGTGGTGTAGGCAAAGGTATGTCATCAACTTGCACTGACTGGGCATGCTTAACGGAATCATAATACGACATCAGATGAGTTCTTCTTTTCTCGTAGTCCATTTCCTGGCGCTTAAGTTCTACCCATTTTTCTGGTTCATCTTTGTCCTGTGTATCGTAAAAAAAAATATTATGCCAGGACATAAATAAGATTGCCGACCTGTGACTGCACCAGTTACAGCTCTGCCAACTCTATCCATGATACAAGCTTATGTTTTAAATGATTAATAAATCTAATGAGATGCAATCACCTCAATTGTTATTATATAAACATGTATACCTTAACAATTATATTATTTTACCATTGTAGACTCAGTATGTCACCCTCAAATAAATAAATTTATAAATATATACGCGTCTGATTTCCTACTTTGAGGCTTCCACTTTGCCCAGTATTAAACAATCTTGATTCAAACATAGTAATCTAAAAAGCTTATTGAGATACATAAATAAATAAATAATCTTAATAAAATATATCATAACTTTATCATTCTTCAATTTATTTAGTCATCATGACAAACCATGACTAAGCTTTATATTTCTGATATGTTCATAATATACTTACATACATTTTGAGCACCCTATCAAATGTCTCTCTCAATTTTTTTCGTTTCTCTTTTAAAACTTTTTCATTAAGAGGTGATGGTTGAAGGACATTGAATTCTGAAAAGATAATAATTGTCTATTGAATAAAGTATGTACTATAAATATCTTCCAATCCAATCCAATTTTATATTGTGGCTCCATAGGGGTTTAATGACTTTGCCAGTGTTGATGTAGGAAAAGATACTGTGACAGCACGTAAATATTTTGATGTCTGAGACTACTGATTGGTGCAAATATTCATTTGTCGTGGTGTAGGCATGAGCTTGAACATGATCAAATTAAATAAGACAATGCTATTGATTTTTAACAGAATATAATAATTTCAGGTAATCTTTTTCATGTTTTTGGTGAGACAGTGGTAACAATCTGTTCAAGCCAGCTCATATTAACAAAACTGTCCTCAGCATGGTTCTACCACTTAGAATAATACTAGGTTTTAATATCTTAGTATCCAAAACCTACTAATATTTGTGCTGTATCATAATAGCAAATAGCAAAAATGTTTTTTTTAAGTGATCTCAGATATCTTGTAATAAATATGCAACATGCTATAGAAAGGTGTGGATAAATTTAAGTCATGTATAGTGTACGATATAAGTCTTTGATCCTCCATAGTGCCAAATCATTTCACACCCAATACAGGTTTACATCATAACAAGTTTTCTACAAGTATTATGAATATTGCACAACTATGTGCAACTTTTCTCATAGATATTATACTACTTTATGACACAGGGAGAAAACATTATTATTTTTAAAGATTGGATAACAACCACCATACACATAGCGAAAACCTGCCAAAGCTACCCAATTAGGTAAGTTGTGTTCCTGGGTCAGCCAGTGTATATCCAGTAACTTCACTCTGGTAGTCTTCACATTTTACTTGACTGCCTCGGTGGCACAGTTGTAATGCATACACGTTACGATTGAGGTCAACTCTGAGGTCTTGGGTTCGCTCCCCGGGTCGTGTAAAGTGGTATTGGGTTTTTCTATTACGATATGCTCAGTATTAGCCCGGAGTCTGGAATTTGTGCCTGGTATTGGCGATAAGCTCGCCCCCTATCAAATAAGGGACGGAAATACGCTCGGCGAAATGTGGGTGTACTAGTTACACCTCTTCCTACCCCTTCGGGGATTACAGGCGTGAGTGCGTACGTATGCGTACTTTCAGTATAATTCTGCCGACCATCCAAGGATGCAATGACTCTTGATTGTAACATTATATTGCGACTGCACTATACTAGGTTCAGTGTAGTCAGTTTACCATGCCATCTCACTCACAAACCGAATAGCGGCAGCAAGCTGTTATTTCATGTTGGTTTTCTGTGAGACAGTGGTAAAAAGCCGGCCGAGCCAGCCCATTCACCCTATAGACTGTTCTACAGAGTAGCTCTATGACTTATATGGTTCTTTACTGTTTTTTTATTTGAAAATAGTCTTTTAATGAGGCTGTGTTATCAACACAAAAGTGAGGAAACACCTGGCATAGAAGTATATTATGTGTCTGTAACTTATAATTTGCAATGACCAAATATAAAAACTTTGATCATATATACCCATTTCATCAATTTTCTGTAGCTCCTCTAGAATTTGTGTAGGATCTTTCATTTTAAGCACTGCTGCCCTAACCATTTGCCGCTGCCGTTTGTTTTTCTTCAACTCTTTCTTTCTGGCCTCTTTCCCTGTAAGCGAAGTTATTGTATTAAATATCATTTCATAGCTTCTATCCGATTCATAAAGGTTATTCATAAATAAATATTTAAAATACTCACTTGCTTGATCGGTGGGATTCATATATTTACCACTTTTAGTGGTATTTATAGAACGCCGCCCCATATTTGCTGTTTTCTCTGTTCGATTGCTAAAATATAACCCACTTGGAAAATTTATATAATATAAGCTTCACAATTTATCGAAAATATTAATTAAGGCCCATTTTAATAACCATCACACGCAAACAAGAACTTCGTTTGCAGCTTGACATTAATGACCAGTGCTGCCAATGTAAATTTTAGAAACCCCTCTGAACTAGACTTTAATCCTTTATTTACCCCGATACGTTATATCCAATAGCCCGACACGATTCAATAGAAATTATTATTATTATTATTATTATTTTTAAAATTATAACTCAAGAATAGAAATTATCGTCCAACAATTTTTCATTATTGTATTTTTCGACTGTTCATAGACTGTTCATCCAAACGATTTTTTTAAGCAATGATGCTGACGTTGAAGATATATTTTATTTGTAATTCTGAAAGTCAATTTTATAATTTCTGGAATTTGGCTGAAAATAAACGAATTAGCTAATGTGAATGTGTGTAGTATATGTTTTATCACCTGAAATATATGTTTTATCATTAGTGAATGATTATTAATCATAAAATGGCAATACTGCAGTGAAGTGAGCGACGTTCTTCAATTCACAGATATCTTGGTACAACCCATTAATTTTCTTTCGGTTTCTTTGCAATTGGGTCCCATTTACTACTAAACTTAATGCGGGTATTTAACTTTCATAATATAGTCTGTTATACCGATGTAGACTTTACTTTGGCTATAATATTTTTTTGTATTCTCAATCTTCTTTCGGTCTTTTTAGTGCATTACTTTAAATTTTCGTTTGATTCAGTGGGCCTTTTGAATTTTTTAACTATACAATATTGATTAGTATAATGCGTTATGAGTTTAAGCGAAAACGGATACCCAAATTAATGAATACAACTAAATGAATTTAACCATATAAATAATAATACTAACCCTGTATTATACATGTCCCACTGCTGGGAACGGGCCTCCTCTACTGAATGAAAGGGGCTAGGCCATAGTGCACCATGCTGGCCTAATGCGGTTTGGCAGACTTCATATACCTTCGAAATTAGTATGGAGAACTTTTCAAGTATACAGGTTTCCTCACGTTGTTTCCTTCACCGTAAAACAAGTGATAATTAACAATTAATTTCCACGTAACTTAGAAAAGTCAGAGGTGTATGCTCATGGGGCTGGTATCGAACCTGTGACTTTCGTCTCGAAAGTCCATACCACTCCCCGCTGAGTTATCACTGCTTCTTATTTAAACATATAACTTATATATATTTTCATAATACCCTTTTAATTTGATATCCTACTCGATAGGTTTGATAATTTCTTTATTGACTTATTATTTCGCGCCAAAAAATTGCCATTTTGTTTTTTTTTCAAACACCTATCGAAAGATACTTGGGTTTTATAAGAAAAATATAACGTCCGTAATACCTTAAGTGTCTAAATCCATGCAGCCGTTTGGAAGATACGAAGTAATAAAGCAATTTGCAAACAAAAATACATACAAGATACGCGCGAAAAACATAACCCTTCCTTGTCAGTCGGGTAAAAAGAAAATTCTATAATTTTGTCCTATGATGATGTACGGATTTTGTACTTTGGGAGATGAAATACTTATATCGTACACTACACATTGCTTTAATTTACATACATCTTTCTATGACACGATGTATATGAGTAAATATAATACGATGAGTATAAAACTATGAGACCATCTGTCTCAGAGTGTCACCTGTACAATCATGAGTGTATTTATTGTAGAGAGATCGCTCTATGCTTTAATAACTACCAAAAGCTACGAGTTTAATCATTTAAAGCAAATTAAGAACGTAGCAAATTTTTTTTTGTCGTTGCCGAAGTCGAACCCAGATTTTGCTACTCAACCCTGTTTTTTTTTGCTATCTACTCGTAAGATAGATAATTAAAATTTGTTCGATACTATAAAAAAATCTTAATCTTGTTTATTTTTATTCTTATTTAAACCTTCATGATACTAAATTATGAAATAAAATTTTATTTATGGTGAATGCTGTATATCATAGATAAATAGACTTTTCCACGCAAATCTCCAATGTATTATAAGGAAACCCCCCTTAGCGTACAATTCCGCGTAATTCGGGGAATTTTTCACCAATTGGTAACACTGCCTATATTGTGTATTTGTCTATTGTTAAAAAAATATTTTATTTTAAAATACCATGTGTAGCATCGCTATAGTAGTCTTTGAAAATACCATACTATCTCTAAAACTAAACACCAAAACAGTTACATTTTCAGCCCAAAGGAGCAAAATATTTTTTATTACTTTTAATAATTTTCAATCAAAAAACCACAAACTACATAGGTAGAATCGCCATAAATCATATAATATTTTTAGTAGCCTGCGGTAGTCTGGTCTTTAATTTTATGAGATGTCGCTAGTTATACTACTTACTTAGGGCTAATGACTATTTATACAAATGTTTGGCAAAACACGATAAAGTAGTCAGTTATGGCAGGTTAGGACCCTGTGGTTATGACCAAATTATGGTTGTAGTTGACGGTTCTTGCTCGGCCTCTAAGTCTGTTTAAGAAATGTATGAATTAGTCACAAGGCTATGATCTATCACACACACACTATTTCTTCTCTGCATTTAATGGCATGATTTCACTGATAACAAACATAACGCACTCACGCCTGTATTCCCCAAAAAGGTAGGCAGAGGTACTACTAGTACACCCACATGTCGCCAAGCTTATTTCCGTCTCACAATGTGATAGGGAGCGAGCCTATCGTCATACTTGACACAATTAGAGACTCTTGGCTGATATTAAGCATTTCAGAAAAACCCAATATCACCCGGCCCGAACCTGAGACCTCAGACCCACTTTATCGAACCCGAGACCTCAACACAGCAGTCTGGCCGCGTACGCATTACAACTGCGCCACCGAGGCAGTAGTTCACTGATAACATTCATTACTATTACATGCCTTATACACCGGCAGTCCATAGTGCAATACGCAACTGAGCTAGAACAAATTTGTATCTGAACTCGAGACTTTACTGGGTCAAGTGTCGAATTAAGCCTGGCTGAATCATGTTCAGTTTAACCTCAAGAAGACACAAGTTTACGAGTTTACCCTTCTTCGAATCCCTTTTTAGTATTTCCCAATAAATCAAGCGACGCGAAGTTCAATTCTGCGATAATTCTGAAGATATGATCATGCTAGCCTCCAGACAGCTGAGTATGCTCAGCAGAGCGAGACAGTATTTCACACCAGCCTATCGCCTACAGTTTTACAAAGCATAGTTCCGGCCTCAAATGGAATACACTTCTCATTTCTAGAAGGAATCAACCTAGTACCAGGTTCTTCCATTTGGCCACGGTCATTGAGGAGCTTCTCTAATCGTCGACAGACAAGCCCTTTGCAATCCCCTAGTACTAAGGAGAGACGTTGCGCCTCATTGCATTCTTTACAAATTTACACACGGGGAGTGTTTAATTTTCTACTTTCATCCTTATCCCACTCGCAACTTTGACAGTCTCCGTGGCGCAGCGGGCGTGTAGCCGGCTGCGAAGTGAGAGGCTGTGGGTTCGATCCCCGCACCGAGACAAATGTTTGTACGATCCACAAATATTTCTTTCGGGTCTGGGTGTTGTGGGACCGCAAGGCCTTCGTAGTTCCTCATACCCACGATACAGGTCAACACAGGTTAACATAGTGTAGGGTCAGGACTATGTGTGTGTGTGGGGTGTATTTAGGTCGGTAACATATTATGTTACACAAAGATTTGGATTGTAATTTTCACGACAGGCCGCCTGCCTGACGTCAACCCTTCTTTGGAAGAAACATCGTGTTTGTGGATTGCACAATATTTGTGTTGGCTACAAATGGGTTGACGTCAGGCAGGTGGTCGGTCGTAAAAATTATGTACAAGCCAAATCTTTCTGTAACTTGTGTTAAAAACAAAGACGTTATTGTATAGTCTAATACTCTTTGGCTATAAAGCATGTTGCGCCGACCCCACTGCGAGTGGGATAAGGTGGAAGAAGAGGAGAATAATAATTATCAGTGGTCCCAAATGCTAACTTCATTCCTATAATGTGTATTGCATAGGTATGTGGGGTATAAACTATTAAATTCCATTAGAACATTTATTGATACTAGTATGTCGGTACCTACTTAAATTAGATAACGAACGTCATCGAGAATTTGAATAATAAATCAAAGATAGATCCGGTGGTAATTAATTCATATCCTATAATTACGCGTCTAGTTACGCGAGACAAGAGTGTGTATTCGCGTCGCATGATCGCATCACGTAGAATATACGTTATACCTACATAATATAATATTCCCACTACGCTATACACAAGTGAATTTTACGAGTATCCACTACCATCCACTACACACTGGTTTCATTCATATACCGAAACTAGACCTCTCTTTCTATCTCATTCATGCTAAGCTGTCTAGTATGTGTGTGAATGCAATGGCATTCCTCACCCACGACATAGCGTTTGTCGAACCGATTCGTCGCGCGTCGCTCGAAGTCGCGCTCGCTCCCTCGCGCAGTGGCAGTGAACGCGTTCGTTCGAGGCGTTCGACTTTCAAGTGGCGACGTACGCTAGCGTGTATATGTGTTCATTATTGATGCAAAAGTTCCACGATGGTAGATCATAACCAGAAATTGTTACAGGAGTTGCAAAAGAAAAGTGGAAACAATGTTTGTGCTGATTGCGGAAATGCGGGTATGTCGATAATAGTGATTTTTGTGTATTTTAGTGTTATTGTATTCCTTGTGCGTGGTATTTTCATGGGGTTGTGAATAGGCGGGGGGCGTAAATGCGTCCATGCTTTGGAGTTCACTGACCTCAGCGTAAAATGCATTCAATGAAAACAAATCATTGACATGAGTACATAATATTAAATGATGGTTTGTACGAGTAATGTTACAACTCCTTGCTTGATACTCATCTGATATCAGCAATGTTTGTGTGTCTTTCCCTATCTCTGAGGTGGGTGTTATGACTTTAATTATTTGAATATAGATTTGTACGGTACACAGTAATTGGAAATTGGTATAAATGCTCAATTTATGATTCTTTTTTGTTTTGTATAAAAATATTTACAACAATCGCGCGAAGTAAACATATTATGATGCAACCTTTGGATGCAAACTGTATTAGCAATGTTGATGTTACAATTTAACTTATCAAGTTCACACCAAATTTCCTATTTTTTACCGGTTTTTGTTATGTTTTATAATAAAACATTGTATAGATATTATACCTAAGTATCACAAATATTAACTTATACACTTAAACTTCAAAATAGTTTTTACAAAAGATTCAGTTAGAGTTTACAGTAGATCAAAGTATAGGTAAGTATTTACAAGTTAAAAATCTAAGGTACATAGGTGCCTACCTCAAAATCCCTAATTTATTTTTATTTATAATTGAGCGTCATGAATTACCACAATTATATTAAATTGCCATTTAAAGATGATTTAATTAAACAAAAATATTATTTTCCTTTTATTCTGTTAGTAATCTTAAATCTATAACAATATGATACTTAATTAAAAAGTACACAACTTAATTATCTTTTTGTCAATTTAATTTAGGTCCTGCTACATACATATATGATTGAGAATGGTAAAATTAACAGAATAATCGTTATACTTATTAAAATAAGTATGAAAATTAAAATAAAGTGTGAGCACCTTTGAGCTCCCAGCGTTTCTCATATTGTTTTATTCACCAAATTTTATATATCATGCAAAAATCTTTTGTCTATACATATAGGTAAATATTTTTATACTTACCTACCTATCTGATAACTATAAAAAGTTCTAAACACTGTTTATGTGCTTGACCTCCTAATAATTATCATGACAGTAAGTACTTAATTTATGTTAATATCCATATGATTTAAGATGCTTCCATTTTTTTATAACATAGGCCGGCAAATGATTAAGTAGCTCACCCAAACTTGATAATTAATTAATTTACCTATACAGACAAAATAATGTTATAAAAAAATATACTTAGCACATAATTCTTGCGAAGCATACTAAACAAAAAGAATAAATAAATTTTAATGTCATAGGTCAGTATAATATATTATCTTTAATATCAATTCTAACAATCAGATTAAGATTCATACATCATATTATATAAGAATCATGGCTATTAATATAAAACAACATTTTCAATTAAGGGATTGATATGCAAATTGTGCATATTTTATACATATATTTGACTTTCAATATGAAATATCTACAGCCATATTTTATAGCCTAGGCTGGCACACAAGCAAGTAGGTCTCCTGATGGTAAGTGATTTCCATCACCCATGAATACCCACTATACAAGAAGAACTATTTATTGGTGTGTTGCCAAACTTAAAAGGATAAGAATTGAGAATTTGGATATGGGGAGAATTTAGATAATGCTACATTTATATTTGTTTTATTACAATACATAGTAGGTTTTGTACTGGAAATTTACTTAGACATTACAAACATCTTGCAATTTTTAATAAGATCATAAAAAATTGTTTGTCTTAAAATCTGTTATTAAACTTTAATTTCCGCCTCAATAATCAAGAGGCAGACTGCTTAGGCTTAGTAAAGTAAAGGTCTTGGGTTCAAACCCCAGATAAGGCAAATTTTTGGCTAGTGTTTCGAAGTTTTCGATTTGAAATATTGCAGGATTTGAATTTGTTCCCTGAACTGCAATTGTATGTATGGTAGGCTGTGAGTTGCACAGATGGATAATCAACTCACGTTAGAACCATTTCACCCACCTGGCGCGGCGGTACAATAGGTTTGAGGGACGGTAATAAGCTCCACGAACCGTGTATGCATCCCCACCTACCCTTTCGGGGGATACAGGCGTGAGCTTATGTTAATAGTTGTTTTTTTTATAAAGAACTGCCAATTAATATGGTCTTATTTAGCTGTGGATAATTATTTACTTATTTTGAATCTAAAGAAAGTTTATTATTATTTATTTAGGTAACATATAATTGTTTGAAATATTGAATTTGAAATGATATCTAAGCAAAATTCCTTTATTTGTGTGAAATAGTTTTTCAAAGAGTGTGTTTGACAATGTTATGTCTGAAAAGTTAATGTAATCAACACAGATGCATGAAATATAAATTGTAGACAGCAGACACATTACATTTCGCTATTACCAAAAGGCAACATAGAGTAAGTTATTTCAGATGTGAAAGTTCAGATGTCTTAATTTTTTAAACTACATAATTAGGTACACCATTAGGCTATATTTTTATAGTTTAAAGAATTAAGTTCCTGCCTTATTCTCCGAAGGAGTAGTCAAGGGTGTAATCAGTATACTCAGGGTTTGCAAAGATTATTTCGGTCTTAAAATATGATGATTACGATACCGACTAAATAAAAAAAAAATATATTTTCAGATCTAGATATCCCAGTTATGAATCTTGTATTCGTTTAATATCCCAATTGGGTATCGAATCCAGGACCTGAACGTTTTCTCGGCTTAAGTATGCTGCCACAAGACCAACGAAGCGATATTTTTCATTTAGCCATTTTTTTTATTGCATTATAGTAAATATTAGCCAGTGAATTGAAAAGTGGAGGATATCTTATAGATTTGCTAGCCATTCAATAATTATGTCATTTGTCATTGAAATACACGCGATGTCTATATGTTACTTGGCTCGCGTGTATAATCAAACATACAGGAGTATCCCACGAGATATTATCGCGTCCCCTGTTACGCACCCGCATGCTTTTCGCCTTCGCCTTTCACTTTTGTTCAACAACCACGCAATACACTTTTTTCATATCTATACTTCCTAAGGAACATTTATATTTGTATTTTGAGTGGGAGCAATACAGCCATCGCCTTTTAAATGCTTCTTGTATTTCCGGCGTTCATGGGATGTGGATATCACTTACCATCAGATGACTCCACTCGCTTGTTTGCCGGCCTATGCTATAAAAAATATTATTTTTAGTTCTTAGTAAACTTATATTTCCGTACATACACATATTTCCAAGGTATTGTAATTCAATTCTTGAGTATATTGCAGCATGTCTGCATACGGGGTTTTAAGTTTAGTTACGTATCTACCACAACCCAATGATACTAAAAATAGATAACACCGGGACTTCAATATGTATGATACTTTCGTTGCGTTTATTGGAAATGGTTCCTATTCCCTATTAAATTTGCTGCAATTTGCAGAACACATCAAACATGGGGTAATTTTTTTTCAATCGTTATCAGATCACCCCACATGAGTCATGGTCGCGTCATGACTCATTAGTTTTTACACAAACGTAGAACATCGTGTCATGGGCCGTGGCCAGTCTTAATAATAAACTATGTATTGTACTGTCTAAAAGCGTTATAATAACCATAGTCTTTCTACAAGAAAATCTTAGCGTTCTGTTACTTCATTTTTTATGAATCATATTCCAATTTCTGCGTCATTCATTCAAGTTTTTATTTATATAACAATATGACGGAGATTTTCGCAAATAAAAAAACTATTTTCATAAAGAACAAGTTTACCGAAATTTATTTTAATTATATTTGCTTTTAGTTATAAATATTTATGGTAATATCCAAGAACTATTCATTTTGTTACACAATGCATAATATGTAACAACTTTATTGTGTAACAAGAGATAACAAGTCAAATATTTCATTGATTAGTTTCTTTTTAAAGGAAAGTACTTTATTATCTATAGAAAAATATGTGTATGTTTCTCTAATTTCATGTTATATAAGACGATGAAACTTATATCGAGATTATCAAATAACATTATATTCATCCCGTTCCATAGTGTATAGTTTTAGCTAAAAAACGTGTTACTCAGGCTCGTCATCGGCGCCGGTCGCGGCAGAGGTGATTCGCGTCTAGACATTTCCCTGTGATATGACACGCCGCGCCGTTGTTATTTACGAGAGGCGCAGAGGCCACGCGGGTTTGTGTGCGTGGCTCGTGACGTCGTGTCGGTGTGTACGCTTGTAAACACGGATGCGACAGCCGCCAGTCGAGACGCGACGTGGAAACGCCTATTTTCACCAAAACACCAATTTCCAACGAGTATCGTCGGTAAAAATTTCTTTGATAGATCGTGTGCTTACGCTACAGTAATTATCGTGGATGTTTGGGTTAGGTCGGTTTGCGGAAAGGCAATGCAATAACAATTATGAATAGGAAACGGGACGAGCTAGACCGAGGCTAGACGAACGTAGCTATGTCATGATTCCATGAAGGTATGTGTTCGGGTAACATGCATCGCGGGGACCGATACATATTCTATTTTAGTGTGGACCATCGCGATGTTCTGTTTTAGTTACTGATCGTACATACACTCGGATAGTACATAGTGCACGTCATATGAAAGTGTTTATTGAACCTCCTCGACGCGTACATAGCAGTTATGTATGACGGGTACGTCATCGCCTTACTAACCAACATTTATTGTACGAAAATCTAATTTCTATTCGCGTATGCTATGTTCGTAGTATAAAAACATTAAACTACCGGACTAGTAGGATAATGTTTTCTAAATTAAAAAAAACATACGGTAATTAAATCTAATTACCGAGGTAGCAAACGGAACGAAAATGAGAAAGATGGTAGTGGGCGATATTGTCCTAATTTTAATTGAAACTTTTCGAATTGCTCACAATAACATTCTCCTCTTAATTTTAATATTGATTAGCCAAATGTTATAGATGTGTATTATTGTGTCCGACGAGTGTTTACACGTATTGGCAAAAAAACAACTAATGGGGAAATTACTAATCTAATCAGCTCTTCTTTATCAAATAAGTAAAAAAATTGTCTAGCAATGATGTCACTTCGCTGTTTGCTGAAAATGCTTGCAAATATTGGCAACCCAACTGATTAAAGTTTTTCAGATAATCATTTTTCCGAGTAAACTGTATTTATTAGACAAGTTATAAAATACAATATTATAACGCTGTCAATATATAAATACTTATAATAACATCAAGCTTGTATTACATACGTCCCACTGCTGGGCACGGGCTTCCTTAGGCTTTAGACCACCATGCTGGCTTAATGCGGATTGGCAGAATTAACATGCATTCGATATTCTTATGACAAATTCTTGGTGTGCAGGTTTCCTTACGATGTTTCTTTTACGGTTAAAGCGATAATTAAGCAATGAATAAGTACACACTTAGAAAAGTCATAAGACATAAGATGTTCATCTCATAATGCCCAGGTATTTCACTGGCTTCAATGTCCTTGAAACCGGAAAACAACAGTGCTTTCAAATAAACCCCGTCTGGGTTGGTGCCTTTCGCATACCTTCGAGCGACCCACCGATTAGTAAAAGTTACGTCACTTTATCGCGATTCATCGCAAAATCTCTGATGAAATCGTAAGTATGCGAACGTAATCGCGAAGTGTCGCTCGGCTAATCTTTGGTATGACGATTTTCGCTTATCGTATTTGCACTTACGTTTATTTTCATGCGATAAGAAAAAAGAAAATAAGTGCCGGTAATAGAGGTCGTAAATTCTCCTACGTAAACAAGTTTAACGAGCTTCGGCTTGAGTGCGTTAACTAGAGACGATATATGAAATCATTAGAGCGGGACATGGAACTTGGAAACCGACTTTCGACTTTGTAACTAATATATTTTCGAATTTTAAATCGTAAACTAATGTTAATGTTGATCACCTCATTGGTGAGTGTTAGCGTACTTAAGCTCGGTAACCGTGTGCTCTTGGTTTCAAATGCCAGGGGCCTTATTCTTTATGGCCGTGTGGATTCGTAACGCACACTCGTTAGAAAACGTGACTACGTTACATTGACTTCGACAAATTGAAATTGTATAAACACAATGAGGTGCATTTTTACATCCGGCCGCCTGCCTGACGTCAACCCCTCTGGGGGGATAATCAATTTTTATACCATAGGCCGGATAACGAGCAAGTGGGTCATCTGATGGTAAGTGATACCAGAAGAATCATGGGCCCACAATATCAGAAGAATCATGGGCACGTTGCCGATCTTACAGGGAAAGGATTTGGAAGGGGAGGGAGATTTGGGCCTTCGTATATCTCACTCACGTACGAAACGTAGCAACAAGCCGCTACCTACCTCGGTTTTCTTCTATGAGACAGTGGTAACGACTCGGTGGAGCCGGCCCATACGTGCCGTAGACAAAACTGTCTACAGCGTGGCTCTGCTACTCAAACACTTATATTTATATATTTAGAGCTCGTAGGATACAAAATAAATTATGCATGTACAAATTTTTCTTTGGAAGGAGTGACCAGGCGCAAACAGGAAATTGTTTGCATATTTGTACTACTTAATGCAAATGCGTAATAAATACTTTTTAACAAACAATTATACTGACTAGAAAAAACTAAAAAGCTATAAATAAAAATAAAAAAATTTGATTCAGTGCTATTACACCTCTATATTTAGGTTAGACAAAATTATGAAGATAAAAAAATCTACACTTGTAATTTATAGAGGTAAAGTTTGCAAGTTTGTGACTTTGTGGTGTATAATCTCTGGAACTATTGTTCTGATTTTGAAGAGTTTCACCAATAGGAAGCTTCATTACCACTGCTATAGGATTTTCGTACTAATAAAAGTTTTCAGTAGGAAAACAAGACTGAGGCGGGCGGAACTGCGAGCCAAAGTTAGCTAACGAATATGTCAGAAGAGAGTCGATTCCTTGGCCTAGTTGTTTGGTGGAACATTGTTTTGTAAATGAAGAGTAGCTATTTTAACAGATGCTTTATTCAATACAAAAGTGGGGTAATTATACAGAAATATTTTAATTAGATTCATTAAACACATTGATAAAATAATAACCTATGAATCGACTGTCCTAAAAAAACAGTAATTACACAGACAGGATGTGGTAAAACACAGGATAAAATTCAAGTAACTGTGCGATGTCATCACTATCTTTACCTATAGGTATTTCATTTTTCACCGACTAAAAATAACGGCGGATATCTCAATTGGACGAGTACCTATATACAAGTATAATATATTTTTTAATCCCCGAAAAAAAGGAGGGGTATCATAAGTATGACCCTTTTGTCTGTTTGTGTACTATCTGTGGTATCATAGCGTTAGGCGCCACGGTCATTCGGCTTGATGATTGACTTGTGTCTCCAACTGTTCCTATACCAGCGTTTCCGTCTTTCTCTTCTGGGTTTTACCATTTCAAATTTACGTATAATTCATACGAAGATTTCAAGGAAAAATTAACTTTCCTTGAGGTAAATCCATACTAATATTATAAATGCGAAAGTAATTGTCTGAACCGTTTTATACGGCTTAACGGCTCAATGAATTTAAATAACATTTTGTAAGGACATAAGTTATATCCTGGGGAAGAACATATAGTTCTTTTGATCCATAAACACTCACGAGGGCGGAGCCGCGAGCAAAAGCTAGTACTAAATATGTGGCAAATCGTAAATAAGGTAGACGCGTATAACATTTATGTAGTTATCACTTATCAACTATAGGATTTTATAAACTGGCAATACTTGTTTACTTCTTGTATCTATTGTTATCTGGAAAAAACTGGTGTGGCAGGGACTTTTGCGATAAAAGTCAGTTTTGGAAGAACTTTTATATAATGTCCAGAGTTTTTACATTATTTGGTTCAGGGATGAGTGTCTCAAGAAGAAATCGATTATGAAATATTGTGACGTTCAAATTAAGCACTGCATAATTGATTTTAAAAAAATCGATATTCTTACAAAATATGCCCCATTAGAAACTTGGTTCCCGTTGCGGGTTGTGGGGTCAGACGGCGGGTCGCCCCACATAATACCAAATTTTCAGTTAAATCATGATGAGAAGGCGGACCTTGGCATTAAACAAAGATAAAGAAACGCAGAAAGAAAGATCATTCAAGATTGGTATATCACTACGGTTATGCATATATGCACTTCGTCAATCTTCATTTTTATTTCAAAATACGAACAGTGATAAAGTGGTAAATCCACGATGTTGACAATTTTGTCTACATCAAGTATGGGCCGGCTCGACTTGGTTGTAACCACTGTGTCACAGAAAACGTGAAGTAGAAATTTCATTTCATATCCAGAGGCCCAAATATGAGGGACCCTTTCCCGACCCCTTAATTACCCTTATTCGTGCCGTGGGTTCGATTCCTGCACCAAGACAAAATGTTTGTGTGATCTACAAATATTCGTTTTTGGTCTGGGTGTTTTCTCCTTAGAGGGGTTGACGTCAGGCAGGCCTCGTCCGTAACATATTATGTTAAAAAGCATATTGCGCCGATCCCACTGGGAGTGGGGTAAGGGCAAGTGGAAGAAGAAGGGTGCTACTACATTAAATTATATGCAAAATCTGGAGTAACTAACCAGACGCGAAGGGCCAGAAATTGGCTAAATAGTCATACTTTTTCGTAAAATAACTCGAAGCCCATCATTTTAATCGTACTCATAGTTACTGCAATGTTTATATCATAGGCCGGCAAACGAGCAAGTGGGTTACCTGATGGTAAGTCATCTCCACCGCCCATGTACGCCCATAATATCAGAAGAACCAGGACGCGTTTTCGAACTTAAGGAAAGGGGAATAAAGGGAACACATACCGTATGGATCGACAGTGGTAAAGACCCGGTCGACCCGGTTAATTCGTGCTGTAGACAAAACTGCCTACAGCGTGACTCTACCACTCGATATTAAGTATAATTTTGCTTTACAATATTCTAAACAACATTTTTCCTTATTTCAGAGCCGGATTGGGCTTCATACAATCTGGGTATATTTATATGCATGCGGTGTGCGAGCATCCACCGGGGCATGGGTGCACATATCAGCAAGGTGAAGCATCTGAAGCTGGACCGATGGGAGGACTCCCAGGTGGAGAGGATGAAGGAAGTAGGCAACGCGGCCGCCAAGAACAAATACGAAGAGAGAGTTCCACCGTGTTATAGAAGACCTAATTGGAGTGATCCACAGTAAGTAACAATCAGCATCACAACACTACAGACAGTCTCTGTGGCGCAGTGCGTGAGTAGCCGGCTGTGAAATGAGAAGCCGCGGGTTCGATTCTCGGGGTTCGAGAAATAAAATAAATAAATAAATAATAAATACACCCAACAGTCACACACATAGTCCCGACCACACACTAGGTTAACCTGGATCGTGGGTATCGGAAACTACGAGAGACTTGCGGTCCCACAACACCCAAACCCGAAACAAATATTTTTGGATTACACAAACATTTGTCTCTGTGTGGGAATCGAACCCACTGCTCTCACCACCACTGCTCTCTCACTACTCGTCCACTGCGCCACGGAGGCTGTCGAAATGGTTGTTTGATCCACAAATATTTGTTTCGAGTCTGGGTGTTGTGAGACCAAAATTCTCGTAGTTCCTTTGTCAACTGGCACACGAATAAAACCGCGAGGCACATCATGTTCAAAAATATTCTTGTAAACAACTACGTGGTTTAAGACCGCAAATATGAATAACAAAACAAAGAATTTAAACTATTCAGTCATTACGACACAAATACACTAATTAACATTAAATACTGCAAATATCAAAGTTAATAACCCGTCATACATTCCAGCTCTTGTAATGTGATGAAACTTGTAAAATAAAAATATAAATAGCATAATAACAATTGAGGCCATAACAAAACTTGACCGACATTGTTATCTATGTGTCCCATGAAATAAGTGAATGATAAGAAATATGGTTTTTCCAGGTCGCCGGTCTTGATATGAGGACTTTAACATTATATGTTTTTTAAGCCAGCGTACTTCTGTGTTTCCCATCGGTGTATAAAGTCTCCTGCACAAATTTTTCCTTACACACTACACAAAACAAATTTTGCTTATACACACGTTGTTTTATGCTCAGGTATTATTACTTTTTGTTCGTTAAGAGGCGACGCTCTTGACAGTTACTCCGCGCACCCATGTTTTCCATCAGGCATGGAAAGCAAAAACACTGTTTCCATATACACAAAACAAAGTTTCGTCAAAAAAGTGTTGAAACAGTGTTTTGTGTAAATGTTTTTGAGTAGTGTTTAGGGGAAAACATGACCAGGAGACCCAGCTTTACAGCTTTGTATAGGTCGTGGGTACTATTAATGTCAAATTTACAGATGATTTGGCGATTCGTAAACATATTCATTGGCATAATACAATTAAAGATAATTAAGATAGCCTGCCTAAGTAAACAAATAAGAAATATCGTGTAGGAACTTTTTGCATATACCTACTTACTTATATAACTTTCGGTTCTGTACTTTATTATACATATATAAAGTACAGAACCGAAATATGCTGGCTTATTTTTGGCGCTCATAATTTTATATTTTCATATAAAGAAATACCCTTAATAAATCATCTTTTTGCACTTGCATTCTTTATAAATATCTTAATCAAAACTGGCTCAGTAGTTCTGCAAAGTACAAGAGTAGACTAAATAAACCGATTGCCAAGCTTCCCGGCCTTGGGTTAAATTAAACATATCAATACATGACTCAGCTGCAGACTACTTTAGACTAACAACGACCAAACCATTTTGAAAGCCACTGAGCTTGACACTGGAGGATTTATAACAACGCCTATTTATGTATTTATTTCTGATAATTTATTTCAAAATATTCATATTATAGTTTCTATAAATCAGAAGATGTCTGACAATTCTGCTTTTTTCTTTGTTGGGTTGCATATTGAATAAGAAACTGTTTGGGATTCGGTCCACTTGATAGCACCAACAGATTATTAATTAAAAAACGATATATTAAATGGATAAAACTAGAAAACATGATATGTACTAATAATAAAAGTATATAGATCCAGTGCTTGACGCGATAAAGGTGATTGCCATACCTGTACACAAATATCTACTAGATTATCAATTATGTCTATTGTATTTGGTGTAATTGGCAGATCCTATTAATAATGGTTTAAAAAGTGTGAGGATATTTATTTAAATTTCTGATTTACACTCTAGTTAGACTCATTGGAGCTGTAAAAGGAACAAAGTGAATTACTTATTAATAGCTATAATTTTAATTTGCAATTTCATTGATACTTTTAATACCAGAGTGCTGATCGAGCAATGGATTCGCGCGAAATATGAACGAGAGGAGTTCTGTCATCCCGAGAGGCAGACTTACTTATCCGGCACCATGGAAGGGTTCCTCATGAAGAGGGGAAAAGAAGACAGTCGCTACCAACTTAGGAAGTTTATCCTTAGTGAGAACGAGGACACGCTCAAGTGAGTTATATGTACAACTAACTAATGTTTGGCTAAATGCTCAATATTATGCTCAAATGTCGTCATTAATATGTCTCACACGTTTCCATAAATCTTACATTGCATATTGCCGCATACTCACACGATGATTAAGGTATTGTGAACATTCATTTGCTTGACAATAAAACGTACTAAAAAATAATAAGCTTATTATCACCTGCATATTTATATACATTTTACATAAAACTATGTTGACAGTAGAGAAAGCGATATACATTTAATACGTACAGTCATCGATATACGAGTAGTATTTACGATCGAAGGTTACAATGTATTTTCATACTTTTCCCTTCGGTTGTTGCAATAAACATGTGGTTTGTTGCTAGGTAGAAATGTTCAGAGCGACAAATATTTTCCTCATTCCGCGAAACGTATGTTTAATCCGCATATTAAACGGTACGTTACATGCTAAGTATTCGTGATGGCTATTTCAAAACGTTTAAAGCGCTTATAAAATAGCAACATCTCACGTCATATAAAATGAGAAAATGTAATAAAAATACGGTAGTATTATAACTAGATAGGCATTTGATAAAACCATCGTCGCCGGCGCGGCGGACACGGTGGTTGTTATGACGTAGCCGAGACGAAAAGTTCCACGCCTCTCATCGTCTTCTACGTAAGAGGCTCGTGCAAATATTGACCGACTAGGTACGTAATCTTGAACTTGCCTCGGTTACTGCTCTGCAATGTTTTCGCACTGCTGTTGTAATTATTCGTGCAAACAGGACGGCGAATTGTGAAATTCTTGTATGTTGCCAGTTGTGACGTGGTAATCGAAGAAAATTTTATTGGACAGTTACTAATAGCGGATTTACATGGTTCGATTTTAGTTGATCGACTTACTTGAATCAACATTCGATTGGTTCAAATCCCATGCCATTTAGCAGTTAGTCAAGTAAAATCGATCCGTGTGAATTCGCTATAAGTAATTTTCAGACGCCACGTCACGCACTCGTGGTATGCGACACCATCAACGTCCCTCACCTAGGTTTATTAGGCAACGTTATTTAGGCATTTTGCTACTGATCTTGTCCATAATTGTACCGTCGTTCGTAAAATAGGTACTTACCTACATCAGTCATCATGTGTTTTTGTGAAGGTCGGACATCGCCTCGCGATTTCCGATTGTCTCACATCGTATTCTCAAACGTTCAAAAGCCTTTATGTTATGGGAATCAGCTAATGACCTTTTATTAAACAGAGATCGTGCGCAATATCGTGCCTTCGTAAAGATTTTATGGGTATTTCAGTGTTACCGCATAAATCGGTAATGTTGTACTAAAGTGCGCATAAAAAAGATAATTAACATAGGTGTGTACTCATAGAAATAGGTATTCAAAGTTGAACGTTCTTATAAATACCTACGTAAAATATACAAGAAGTTTTTATTTCCTCTGGGTATTCACAATACCATAATTTACTACGTAGGTACTATTTAAGCTGCACTGATTCACACATTGATCTTTATGTTTAAATGCTTTGTTTTTATTTAGCACCTCTATATAATTTATTGTGATTAAAAATGCACGGGGATAATGTTAATGTTTAATGCACCTTTCTTCCTTATGTTATAATAGGTGAATTCCCTGCACATAAAATAATATAAATCCAGAATAGGTAGATTTTTATTAGCTTGATTGATAAAGCGAATAATTGTTAAGCGTCACGCCTGCCCATAAACAAAATCAACGCCACACAGAACTTTGAATTACAAAGCACTGCATGGCACTGGACTGCGTTCGTCACCCCAACTCATAAGTTGTGAAATCTCATATTGCCCATTGATTTCACTGGTTTCAATGTCCTTCAAACTGGAACGCAACAAAATGTTGCTTGGCGGCAGAAATAGACAAAGCGGTGGTACGAACCCAGACGGCCTCTCGCATACGAGAGTCCTACCACTTTGTAAAATACCTATTGGCTTTACGACCGCACGCCAACGATTTTGTTATGACATTAAACTGTAAACAGGAAATTAAACATAAAGCCAAGTTGGCGGTTTAATAATAGATTATTAGTAACGACTTTATTCGTCGTTTTGATGACGATGCCTTTTTGTATACATCTAGGGTAGATGTCACCGTGATTTTCCACTAGCAGTTACTTGTTTAGACGAAAATAAAATGTAAAGTAAGCATTATAAGGCATAAATGCGTAAGCAATCGTCATTACGCTAATTATTTTCGTGTCAAATCGCATACTTAATTTTGTTTACATATAACAATTTAATTATGGTCTTTAGTGCAAGAGCTCAACATTTTTTTTTGTTTTTAATTAAGTTGGTGTTTTATTTACTTAGACATTTTTACGTAGTTACGTATATTATTGTTAAGATTAGAATTAAATGTAGATCTGATATCGGAAACGGCATTTCATAGGTTTTCCTACGTATATTAGGGTTGTTACTTGTTTAATTTTGTGCTTGATTATTAAATAATACGAAAAAATCCGTTTTGCGAAAATATAACCAATGTTGGTTATAAAATGAGGCCACTTATTATTTTTTAATATTGGTATAAACTTATGAGTAAAGGTGGTGGTAGCGTGGTGCGAACATTTATCTATCTCCCTCGCACCATAATTACCATTGTGGACGGTGACGTCAAGGATCACGTCGCGTCGTCTGTTTTGACGTTTATTACCCCTTCCCCTAAATTTGAATTGCTTGTAACTTTTATTTTTAAACGGATTTATAAAGTTATATATTATATAACGTGGGTGGCGTACCTTATTGATTTATCTAAAAATCAAATCAACTACCCCTATTAATACCGTAAAACTTAAAATTTCGGCTAAACATTACCGGACTGGTTCTTTAGGTATCACCCCGCTTCAGACGGCTGCGGCCGTACAACGGGTTGTCTCGGTCGTATACTCGATCGTCTCCGAGTCAAAAACTTTGGTCGCTTGAGGTAAGGACGACATTCGACCATTTCTGGAAAAAACGTTAAACGTCCGTTCACACATTGACCGTCGCATACGTCATTCACATAGACATCTCATTTTGTATTCACTTTCGATAATAACTCATAATGAACGTCCGTGTCGCTTTGCCTTGCATTGTTGTTAATTTTATTTGTGTTTTAACTTATTTAAATCATGTATTGAAATAACCCAAGTATTTGAGATTTTACCGTCACACCGTGAAGCTATTGGAACAAATTAAAATTAGTAAAATACAAACAAATGCTAATTAGGAAACAGGTAAGTCACATTGACTAGTAGCACCAACGATGGTCAACGTTCCACAGTTTGACGCAATCACACAAATATTGGCCAATATGTTTGGTCAAACATTCACAATCATTACAAGAGCTACATAGTCAAGTCTAGGCAGCACTGTAACATTCATTGTGCCCTAGCATGGTGTTTATTGTAAACCTTTTCGCAGGTATCACGTTAGAGAGAACAAGGAGCCTAAGGGCATTCTCAAACTGTCAGAGTTGAATGTGGTGTTTGCCCCGGCTAAAATCGGGCATATGAACTCTATGCAACTCACCTTCATGAAAGATGGGACGACGCGGCACATTTACGTGTACCATGAGGAACCTGAGGTTATTAACAACTGGTGAGTAATCCATAATATTGAAATTGTCAAAAATTTGAATTTCTTTCTTCCTCGGGATTGCCTCAGTGCGCAGTTGTAATGCGTACGGTACGACTGCTGTGCTGAGGTCTCGGGTTCGATACCTGGGTCGGGTAAAAATGATATTGGGTTTTTCTATTAAATGCTCAGTATCAGCCCGGAGTCTGGAATTGTGCCTGGTTTGGCGATAGGCTCGCCCCTAGCAATGCAAGCAGCGGCAAAATGTGGGTGTACCGGTTACACCTCTGCATATTTCCCTTCGGGGAATACAGGCAGGGTGCATATGTATTCTCCTTCTTCTTTCTGCCTGACGTTATCCCGGTTTAATGCCAGGTTCCGCCTTCCCATGATGATTTGACGGTGGATTTGGTGACCCGCCGTCTGGCCCTCACAACCCGCAAAGGGAACTAAGTTTCGGCATTACCTCGTCCGTTAGTCAGCAGATTATACCGCCGGGCAGATGTTGGTGGCTTACTTACATTCCTCTTACACTTACTCTTCTTGTTTTAATATTTTTATAGCAGAGACAGACAAACTAACACAGCCTCCTTGGCGCAGTGGGCGGCTGTGAAGTGAGAGGTCGCGGGTTCGATTCCCGCACCGAGACTAATGTTTGTGTGATCCATAAATATTTGTTTCGGGGTATGGGCGTATTCTCCCCAGAGGGGCTGACGTCACGTTACAAGCCAAATCTTTCTGTAACAAGTGGTAACACATTTTGCCCCGGCCCCACTGCGAGTGGGATAAGGGCAGGTGGAAGAAGGCGGACAGACCAACAAACGAAGAAGTGGGTCATCTGATGGTAACTGATCTCCACCACCCATGAACACTTACAATACAACAAAAAAGGTTATGTTGCTGACCTTTAAGAAAGTTAATGGAGATTGGAAAGGCTGGTTTTGGGCCTCCGGAAATCTTATTTACCGTACGAAAGTCAATAGCAAACTGCCACCGTCCTTTGGTTTTCTGTGAGAGTGAGTAATAATTCGACAAATCCGGCCCATTTATTTCTGTGGTAGGACTTAAATAAATCGTGTAAAATCTATCTAATGTATAAACTTTACCACTCACTCACTGATCACGATATCTCAAAAACTACTAAAGCTAGTAACATGAATTTTGGTCAGATAATAGTTTATATAATTTATGTACCCGTTATGAAACGATTTTTGGAAAATTACATTTTGAGTGGACAAGGGGGGGCATTGAACTTGGTGTGAAACACAGGAGCGGAGCAGTAATATGCACGTGATTAAAGCTACGTGTGACTGTTATTAAGGTAGTAGGGCCCAGTATCGCCAGTGAGGAAAAACAAATGAATACATTGTAAAATCCAATGGGTTTTATCATATTACGTGATGTTATTTATTTAGTATGATATATCAAGTTCTTATATATATAAATACACCCAACAGTCACACACATAGTCCTGACCCCACACTATGTAAAACCTGTATCGTGGGTATCAGGAACTACGAGGGACTTGCGGTCCCACAACACCCAGACCCGAAACAAATTTTTGTGGATAGCACAAACATTTGTCTCAGTGCGGGAATCGAACCCACGGCCTCTCGCTTCGTAAACGGCTACTCGCCCGCTGTGCCACGGAGGCTGTCAAATGGTGTCATATGGTGTTACACAATGGTATTATAATTAAAAATTACCAGTACAGTCGAAAACATGGTCGTGTTTATCTTAGCTTGAATGACGAGCAAGTCAATGCTTCTGTTTATGGCCTACCTACGCTTACCATCAGGCGAGCGACGTGCTCGTCTCGTCATTCAATGGATTCAATGTTTCCGAAAATCTCACTCGTACGAAACGCAACAGCAAACAAGTTCACGTCAGTTTTCTGTGTGACGGTGGTATTATTTATTATTCGTGCTATTCTGTAGACAAAACTGACTACAGCTTGGTTCTACCACATACACGTAACATAAGATGAAGCCTGTATCCCAAAGGGCTAGGTAGATTTCAACTAGTGCTGCACCCACGTCTCACCCAATTTATTTCTGATCCATGATGTGATAGGGGTTAAGCTTATCGCCATATCGGGCGTCAACTCCAACCGAGCAACTCATGTGTGATATTTCGAATCGAAAACTAAAACAAACTAAAATGTGATTTCCTGACCTAGGATGTAAAGCCAGGACGGTCTACGTTTTGATCTTTATTATTAGTTATCGCTATTTTAAAACTCGACATTGGCGAAATCATCGAACATCATAAATATAATAATCTAAAAATAGAATAGAACCCAGGACCTCACGGTTTCTCAGCCTTATGCTGCGATGACGAAGACCATTTATGATATTGCAGGTACACGGCCATACGTTGCGCTCAACTACACCTGCTTCAAGTAGCATTTCCATCGACGCCGCAGTCGGACCTGGTGTTGCGTTTGCCGAAGGACTTCGCTCGCGAGGGTTGGCTGTGGAAGACGGGGCCCAGAGCCTCGGATGCACACCGACGTCGATGGTTCACGCTGGATAACAGGAAGCTCATGTATCATGATGAGCCCCTGGATGCGTATCCGAAAGGCGAAATATTCATTGGTGAGTATTTTCTATATTGAATGTGGACGGTCAGTCAGCGATCGAGGAGAGTGTATTTCGATCTAATAAATACATACATACGCCTATAATTAATCCCCGAAAGGGTAGGCAGAGGTGTAACCAATACACCCAGCTTTCGCTGAGTATATTTCCGTCCCATGATGTGATGATGGCCCCGTGGCCTATCGCCATACCGGGCACAATTCCAGACTCCGGGCTGATACTGAGTATATCGAACCGGAGACCTCAGCACAGCAGTCATACTGCGTATGCATTACAATTTCGCCACCGAGGCAGTCCCGAGGCAAATAAAGTATCTCCTCCGAAAAACGCGTTTCACGAGTCCCTTTAACCGGCGAAAATCTATGAATGTAGAAGAGATGAGTCAGGATCGTAGCTTGTGGCACTCAATAGTCTTTGCCTACCTCCAAGAGATATAGGCGTGAGTGTGTATGTAATAGGTATTAATTTTAAATATTGAAATAATGTATTTATTTGATCCTTTTTTCCTTAAACATAAGCCAATTTGCTCGCGACTTCGCCCGTGTGGTAATTCGTAGGTAGGTAATTTTTCACAAAATTATTATATTCACAAATCTACACTAATATTATAAAGAGGAAAGATGTATTTTTGTATGTAATGAATAAACTTAAATACTACTGGACCGATTTCAAAAATTCTTTGCCGTTAGAAAGCTACATTATCACTGACTAACATAGGCACAAGGCGGACCATCACTGACGACCTTGCTATCTCTGCTGTAGACATAACTCGCTAGAGCGTGGCTTTGCCATTGTCACACACTAAAGGAAGCCCAATCTTTCCAGGGAACGAATCAAACGGGTACTGCATCAAGGTATCCAACACCGGCAACGGATGCAAGGAGGCGCGCTTCCCGTTCCAGCTGGTGACACCGGAGCGCACGTACTGCCTGGCCGCCACGTCGCATGACGAGCGCGACGGCTGGCTCGCCGTGCTGCAGCAGACCATCAAGCGGCCCGTCACGCCGCAGGACTCTGTCAGTGAGTATAGCACAGCGGGTGTGAGGACACACTAGGAGCGTACTACATACTATAAACTAGAACTCTAGTTTCCAGACCATACAAGATGGTAGGTCCCTCATATGCGAAAGGCTGTCTGGGTTGGTACCACCGCTTTGTCTATTTCTGCCGCCAAGCAGCAGTGTGTAAGCACTATTATGTTTGATTTGAAGGACATTGAAGCTAGTGAAATTATTGGGCAATATGATACTTAACATCTTATGTCTCGGGATGCGAGCGCAGTCCTATGCGATGCAGTACTTTGTAATTCAAAGTTCTATGTGGTGTTGCTTCTGTTTATGGGCAGGCGCGGCGCTTACCATCAGGCGAGCGACCTGCTCGTTTCGTCACTCAAGCTAATAAAAAACTTTGAGCTTAGTATTTATTATTGTTATGCCATGTATTTACGCGTGATCTGTAAGGGCTTGACTACATGATCACGGCACGGCACCGGCGCGGCACCGTGAGATGTGCAGGCACTGATACTGTACCGCTGTTTCAACTTTCAATGCGACGGCAGGCAACCACTCTCTTAATGTACCCATCTTGGCAATATCGATAAAACACAGTGCCAATATAAAGCGATTGGTATAAATATTGTCTATCGTTTTTTTTGTACAAGCAACGTTCGAAATGTTAAAAAATGGCATATCAACTGAGGTCGACGCGGAACTTTTAGTACCGTTAACTGTTCATACAAATACAAATGACATGACCCGTGCCATAATCAAACGCATATTCATATTTATGCAACATAGTGCGACGTCACTCGCAGCTTTATTCACAACGTTGGCAAATATTTTCAGTGTTGTGTTGCGCGCTGTTGTATTTTCATGGTTGTTTTGTATAAATTAAAATTATTTTTCTCTTTATTTTCAGCTGAATCAATCCTTGTCAGAAAGCGCACGACATCGAACCCAATCAGCATATTCTCGGGGAGGTAGTTGCTTACACAATGTTAACACTTAAGTTCAATCGAAAACGCAAGAAAGCAATGCACGGTTAGTTGCGTTCTGTGCTTAAATAATGGAACTGACTACAACATTTTAATATAAATTATTTTTCCTGGACGCCGCGCTGGTAGCGACGCGGATAGCTTTAGTTTTATTACGAGGGTATTTTATTTTTATTTATCGCAGGCGATAAGGCGACCGCACATGGAGCGATTCGTATCGGATCGGAATGACGGCCACGAATTTTATATTGTGAATACTATACTAAACTTGTAAAGCTGATTTTATTCCATGGACCCGGTGCACTAGGAAAATAATAAGGTCCACTTTCTCAACGATCCTTAATCATATTATTTGGCCGATAAACATGATTACTAATATTAAATGTTCGTACGATTTAAACATATTTAGTGCCTAAAGACAATTAAAGATCGTTGAAAAAGTCGGCCTAAATCTGTGAATGCCGGAACTTTTAAGAAATGGTAATTTAGGGATATTAATCGGTGGAATTCATATCTCGGCTACATAATCAGGTAATTGTTAACTTTAGACAGATAGAGAATATAATAATAAAAGTTTATTTAGAGGTGGGAAAAATTTACTTACAACCGACAATAGTCGGATTAACTGGTCGTATTACATATAAAAGTCGGTCGGTTAATATCAGATAGACAAAGCACCGCGTTGCCGCATCGTCCAAGGGATTTTATTTTACGTTTTTAACACTGACTGTAAATAAAAGAAACTATATTCGAACCATGTTTTAGTTTTTAAAGTATGTAAGCCTATTTAATTTTAACTTATTGTATTTAACAGTGATTGGACTGAATCGATAATTTTATTTGTGTTAAATTATTTTTCGTGTGTATTAATGTGTCGTCTTGGTTTTAACGGTATTACGCACAATATATCAATGCATTATTATACATAACTATAGGTAATTTATATACAACACGTACATAGCGTAAGTGTAATGTTAACATATTTATCTCTTACATGAGTACACTAGGTAATGCGTTAATAATCACAATAATGCTCTCTTAATCATGGTAAAAGACATTCTACAGGGACTTTGTATATGGTATGGTATATTAATGTACTTTATTATGGAACACCACAATGGCACGATCGATTTTTTAAAGTCCTCTTAGTTTTGCATTATCAATAACGGATATTTTTACAATATTTAAATATTTTTTATTGAATTTTTAATTAATTTTTATTTGTTCTTGAGATATACTTTATCGAGGACAATTAATAGACATAACCAGGTAAAACATTTATCATAATATATTTCTTTAAACTTTGGGACTTTATTATCCAGAATATACTTGACCATGTGGTCAGCATTATGTAAATATTTTTTTTCTGCATTTTATTGAACATTCGTTTTATATTTCGCTGATTGTGGTGTTCGCCTAATCTATAGGGATTATATTATATTCATATTGTAACATTAGTACTCTCTAGAAGAAAATTCATTCGCTAGTAAAACGGTAAATTATATCAAGCGAATCGCTTGATGCAAAATGCAGACTCTTTTTCTTAACGACTCTGATTTTTGGCCGTAACGGAACGTATAAGGACCCGGCCGTCATTGTTGGGAGCTATTGAGACTTGTAAGTCAGCATTGTATTTTATTTGGATCGCTTTAGAACATTATTTAAATAATACTAATTTAAATATATATTTGTCTGATATATCGAGTCTATAAGAACACCATAAATACTTCAATCTGTATGAAAACCACGCGTGCCAATTTTCAATACATACATTGACGTTTATATACTAGTGCGCGGTGCCCTAAATATTATCTAAGATATCGGCACTCGAAATGGACATATGGTGTTGTATTAGGATCTTCGGTCCGTATATCCAACATAACTACTCACGGATGGGTCTAGGCGCGGTTAATTAGCCGCACGTACGCCCGTCCGAAAACCGTGACGTTTGCAAACGACCTTATATCGTGTGAATAGACTAAACGCGTGGATATTTTGTGACGTGGCTAGTTTTAAGGATTTCTTTATTTATACAACATGTACTTGCTGAGATATTTTCGATATTGCATGCAAAGTATGTATGGGTAACGTCATTGGAATTTAGTCTGCGCTGCGTGGAATACGTAAACTTATCCATTTTTTTATTTACGATATTATTTCATTACTTTTTGCATCTGCAAGCTGATTTTACACATACATATATAAGCTTGCGCCTCTATCCCCTAAGGGGTAGGCAGAGGTTCAATTAGTGCACCCACGTTTCGCTGAGCTTATTTTCCTCTCATGATGTGATATGGGCGAGCCTATCATCATGGACACGAATTCCAATCCCGGGTAATCTATGTGTGATTTTTCGAATCGAAAATTCAAACACAAATTGCTGTGATTGCCCGAACTGGTAATTGAACCCAGGAGCTCACGGTTCTCACCTTTTATACACTGCCACTAAACCAATGAGGCGATTGACGCTGATTTTACGTAGAAATATAACAGAAATGTGCGATTAGATAAAATTAATTACGGCATTTAATTATCGATACGGTCATTATCTAATTTTATACATTAGCCAATAAATGTTGTTTACATTGAACAGATTATAAATTGTGTAATATCACATGTTATTTATGTTCCGGCATTGCTAACAATGATCATGTTTTGGACGAATAAAGTTCTAGGTTCTACCTGGGTTAGACACTCAGCATAAAAAGTAAGATCAAAGTGACTGAGTACAACGCTTTTAAATCAACTTGAAAAAAGGAGAAGGTTCTCAATTCGCGTTTTTTCGACTTAAACGTTCTTGCTGACTAAATAGCCATAGCTCCATATACAACTGTCAGTTTGACTGTTAACATTTATAGTTGTTTATAATTATACCAGCCCTGTATTATACAACATGTTACAGAAAGGTGTGGACATTACGAGATACACATGACAGTGAGTTTATGCGTCGGATCTTATCAAAATCTAGACATAGTAAAATTTCACACCAATTTTAATCATTCTAATTTATTACGATCGATAAGATCGATTACATCCCTATGAAGTTAGTGAAGTGCGTCAGCGAGAATACACCTGATAGTTCGTCTTAATGTATTGGATATTATTAAGACAGCCTAAAATTTCACACTAATTTATTATGATTGATAAGATCGATCACATCCCTATAAATTTAGCGAAGTGTGTGAGCGTGAATAGCAATGCTGTAGTGAGACAAAAGCTCGTCTGTTTATCATATAGCATAGTGTATATCGACATGTTACTCTTTCGATAAAAAACGAAAATACTTTAAGTCGTAGCAATGCAATCGGATTTAGTACTACGTGGGTGAAATACTTATATCGTGTACGATACGCAGTTTAAATTTGACCATACCTTTCTGTAACCCATTCCACGGGCCTCTAGTAATGAGGGCTTAATCTACCACGCTGCCCCAATGAGGGTTGACGGAAATTCTTATAGAGAATTTCTCAGATGTGCAGGTTTCGTAATTATGTTTCATTCACTGTTAAAGTAAGCGATAATTCGCAATGAATATACACGGAACTTGGACAAGTCAGATGTGCATGCTCATGGTGCTGGTATCGAACCTGCGACATTCATCTCGGCATTCCGTACCTCTGTCCGCTGAGCTACCACTGCTGTTGTTTATTGGTTTAATATATAAACGAATACGATAGCAAGCAAGATGGCGTCAGCTTAAGTTGCTGAGTATTTCCGAGGTGTCCCGGACGACAACTTAAGTATTGTGTTTGATTTAGCTTACCGAGAACTTAGTTCGTCCAACAAGCTCCATAATTTTATTGAATCTGACTATACGAAGTATAGAGCCGTACTTAGGTTAATGGATCTAGTAATGCAATAAACGTGTGCGTTAAATGTAGTTATTGCAAGTAGTTTCGTCTTTATTCTTTGGACGTACGGGGCACAGGCTCAAGGAGCTCCGAAATGCCGAACCCAATGAGCACATAAAAGAAGTGAAACTTATTTATCAATTTTCTAGGCAATTATAAATTAAATGAGAACATTCTCTTTTCTTCGGTTAAAAAGGGTCTCATACTCTGGTTTCCAAACTTCCCCTGCTTGAGACAGGCTCTTTAAAGCTATAATGGCCGTTCCCTATATTCTATCTATCGACAGATTTACTTATTGTCAATAGTGATTTGACAGATCTTCCATACAAAATGTGTCAAAATTTTACTACCGGTAAGCAAATCTGTCGATAGACAGAATATTGGGAACGGCCAATAGACGATATTGATCCGCAAATACCCGTGTGTAACCCGTTGAAGGTACGATTGTATATAAACTATACAGCAAATTTCCAAAGCTCAGAACGCAAAGATTCAGCTTTTTCTGACATTTTTATAGATTTGACCATAATTTGTTTGTGTACTGTACTATAAACTATTATGTAAAATTATGACTATAAAATAATTTAATCTGATTAATTGCTTTTAAATCCCCCCAGACGGGTTGATGTCAGTCAGGCAGGCGGCCGGTAGTAAAATCTTCAAGTCAAATCTTTCTGTAACGTGTTAGAAAGCATGTTGCGCCGACCCCACTGCAGTGGGATAAAGGCAGGTGGAAGGAATTGCTTTTAATTACAAAAAGTTATGCTAAACTATATTTATTACATTTAGATTACGACAAAGTAAAGAAACCGATTAAATAGAAAAGGAATAAGTGATTATTTAATATTAATATTACTTATCACTATTACTTATTACTATTTTTTGCTAAAATCCATCCAAAATAGCGACATCTAGCGGTCAGTCAAGACAGAGCGCATTGCTTTTTCAGTAAAAATAGTTTTTGAATAATAAAATATTTCAGACTATCTTTTATTTTTAAAAACTAACTACCGCATTCAGGGACTTCAATTAACTTTGGCCTTAAGTAATTTGTTAGAATTCCACTATTTTCACACTCTAGTTAATTCCCATTGATCTGTTACTGTATACAGAAAATGCTTTACACTTCGTTACTGGGTACAGAAATAATATGAATTGATATCTGTGAGAATTAATCGAATTCCTTAAATGACTCTGATTAAATTATGTAAGCACTAAATGTTCTAACACGAGTTTGATGAAATGAACTCGTCGATCGAGAACTTATTTATCCGTAACTATAATAATTAATATTGTACTTATTCGTTATTTGCAAATATTATAACTGCTTTTAATAAAACTAAGTTACAATATCATATTCGTATATTAAGCGGAGGCTTCATTGCATAAATATCTATCCTGTGCGCTTAATGCGAGTTTTTCAGTATCACGTCATCTGTATTCACGAAAATATGTATGCAGTCCTCCATAGCGGATGTATGGTAAACGTATTTACTATATAGACCCTTTCTACACATTGGTCTCTCAATGAATTCTGGCAAGTTATTATGTCGAATATCCGACCAACGAGACCGATTCTCGTATTTGGCAACACTCTCTATGTCTCGACCAGTGTGTAGAGCACGCAATTCTTGTACACGAATGACGTGATAGCTACAGCGGAATTATGTGGAAAGTATAATCAAGATATTATAATTATTATTTGAATGCAAGCAATCAGTGAGTACGTATACCGGGTGTAACGAAGACAGGTGTTAGTGCTAGTGATTACAGACACGATACGAAAAAAAAATAGAGAAATAAGTTTACTTAATTATTTTAATTTTTCAAGCACTGTCTTGTTTAATTGGACCAATAAATACAATGACGTTTTAATAAAATAATAATAAAAATCGTATTTCTCTTAATAATGAAATGTAAAGCCAAAAAATTTGCTGGCGGAATCAACTGTGCGGCGCGATGTGCCTACTGAGTATTGGCGCGCAGGCCATTGACTCCGTTTCTAAAATAGCAAGTAAACAACAAAGAAATAGCGTTTTCCGTTTATGTAAAGGTAGGGTTTAATACCCTTTCGGCTTCGGAAGCGATCCCCTTACACCCGGTATATTATAAATAAATTATATTTGGTAGGTATAAAGTTAGTGTGAATTTGAAGCTAGGAGGCTACCAAAAACATGGTGGAATAGATAATGTATTAATTACGTATACTGTAACGAAAGTATAACTACAGGTTTGAGCGTAATTGATTGGGTAGTGTTAAATTGCATGAATTAAATTCATCATTAGCCGTAGGTAGTGTGCGAGTGTTTGAATTTCTAAATATATTTAATCACGTAAACTAGAGTCATTGATGTCCTTTTTCACTAACTAATTCCAAATAAGTTTTAAGCACACCTAACTATGAGGCGACGTAGGAAGCAATAAAATTTGCTATAAAAATATTTAGAAAAAATATTTTCAGGCCGACTTTCTCAACGAACCTTATTCATATTTAACCCCTAAATATGTTCACTAGTATCAAACTTTCATACGATTTGATGTTTGTTAAACATATTCACAAGTTGGTAGTTCTTTCGTATGCGAGAGGCCGTCTGGTTTGGTTGGCCGTCTTTGTCTATTTCTGCCACAAAACAACATGGTGTAAGCACTGTTGAGTTCCGGTTTTGTTACGATAGATAACGTATTCTATAATGGCCCTTCCCTATATTGTGTCTATCGCAAGATTTGCTTACTAGCGGTAATCTTTTGACAGATCTTCCATACAAAATGATTACGGCCAGTAAGCAAATCTGTTGATAGATAGAATATTGGGAACAGCCATAAGATGTATGTAGTCTGTACCTGTGTCTAATAAAAAGTCAATGGATGTGTCAGTTAGGTACAGTTAATTATGGCTGATATGTGTTTTTTACATTTATGTTACAATTATCTATAATATACAGGAAATATCTAGGAAATATGTTTCAGGATTTCCATTTTCTTGAAATACATTAGTTACTTTCTTAGAACGGCAAACTGACACAAAATGATTAAGTTTATTACAGATGCGACATGTGGCTCCTTTCGCTAGATATTTGAAGCGATGAATCTGACCACAGCGTTGACATATTTTGGACTGACTAATGGACCTTGACTGACTCCTTGGACGTCTGTTGCTGGAGCTGGAATGCTGATATTTCTGAATATTGTTTTTGGCACTGGAGTCTATCTTACCTACAGCTATCCTACCAGACAGCCTCCGTGGCGCAGTAGGCGAGTAGCCGGCTGTGAAACGAGAAGCTGCGGGTTCGATTCCCACACCGAGATAAAATGTTCGTGTGATCCGCAAATATTTGTTTCGGGTCTAGGTGTTTTCTCCCCAGAGGGGTTGATGTCAGGCAGGCGGCCGGTCGTAAGCCAAATGTTTCTGCAACATGTGTTAAAAATCATATTGCGCCGACACCACTGTTAGTAGGATAAGGGCAGGAAGAATAAAAAAAAAAAATGAATCTTTCTCGCGTCAATCTTTGTATTCCGAATGGTTTTCGCTAGAGTTACAGCTTCATCAAATGTCTTCGGTTTTTCAATTAGTATTCTTGTCCATAATAATGTGTAGGCACAACTGTTATTCAAGTTCCACGAGAATATATCCTTTAATACATCGTCTGTCAAATTATGAAAATTACACTGTAATGAAATATTCTTGAGGTCTGTTGAGATATACCTCAATATCTTCATCTGTTAGTTGTTTTCTATTAAACAGTTTGTGACGTTGATGTGTTTCTAGTAAATCTCTATCTATCTATGAACGATATTTTGTCCATTTCGACATCGAAAGAATAGAGGATTTCAAGGGAATCGGGCCCCATAGCATTTAAGAGGGTAGGGACTTTTTGTTGATCTGTCTCATTTTCGACGTTATTTGCAGTAGTATAAATGCAGTGACGTGCTTAAACCTTTCCAGGCTTTTCTATAAACAATTTGTGACGTTGCATACATGTGTTGGCTTTTGGCATGAAGCACTCCTTGATTTTTTCCAGTAAATGTATGAACGATATTTTGTCCATTTAGACATCGAAAGAATAGAAGATTTCAAGGGAGTCTGGTCCCATAGCATTTACGAGGATAGCTACTTTTCGTTGATCTGTCTCGTTTTCGACGTTATTTACAGTAGTATAAATCTGCAGTGACGTGCCTAAATCTTTCCAGACTTTTCTATAAACAATTTGTGACGTTGCATAAATGTGTTGGCTTTTGGCATGAAGCACTCCTTGATTTTTTCCAGTAAATTTATGAACGATATTTTGTCCATTTAGACATCGAAAGAATAGAAGATTTCAAGGGAGTCGGGTCCCATAGCATTTACGAGGATAGCTACTTTTCGTGGATCTGTCTTGTTTTCGACGTTATTTACAGTAGTATAAATCTGCAGTGACGTGCCGAAATCTTTCCAGGCTTTTCTATAAACAATTTGTGACGTTGCATAAATGTGTTGGCTTTTGGCATGAAGTACTGCTTGATTTTTTTCCAGTAAATCTATGAACGATATTTTGTCGATTTCGACATCGAAAGAATAGAAGATTTCAAGGGAATCGGGCCCCACAGCGTTTAAGAGGGTAGGGACTTTTTTTTGATCTGTCTCATTTTCGACGTTATTTACAGTAGTATAAATCTGCAGTGACGTGCCGAAATCTTTCCAGGCTTTTCTATAAACAATTTGTGACGTTGCATAAATGTGTTGGCTTTTGGCATGGAGTACTGCTTGATTTTTTTCCAGTAAATCTATGAACGATATTTTGTCGATTTCGACATCGAAAGAATAGAAGATTTCAAGGGAATCGGGCCCCATAGCATTTAAGAGGGTAGGGACTTTTCGTTGATCTGTCTCATTTTCGACGTTATTTGCAGTAGTATAAATCTGCAGTGACGTGCTGAAACCTTTTCAGGCTTTCCTATAAACAATTTGTGACGTTGCATAAATGTGTTGGCGTTCGGCATGAAGCACTCCTTGAATTTTTCCAGTAAATCTATGAACGATATTTTGTCCACATTGAAAGAATGGAAGATTTCAAGAGAATCGGGTCCCATAGCATTTAAGAGGATAGCTACTTTTCGTTGATCTGTCTCATTTTCGACGTTATTTGCAGTAGTATAAATCTGCAGTGACGTGCTGAAACCTTTTCAGGCTTTCCTATAAACAATTTGTGACGTTGCATAAATGTGTTGGCGTTCGGCATGAAGCACTCCTTGAATTTTTCCAGTAAATCTATGAACGATATTTTGTCCACATTGAAAGAATGGAAGATTTCAAGAGAATCGGGTCCCATAGCATTTAAGAGGATAGCTACTTTTCGTTGATCTGTCTCATTTTCGAGGTTATTTGCAGTCATATAAATCTGCAGTGACGTGCTGAAATCTTTCCAGGCTTTAGGTTCTCGTTTAGAGTAAACCTTGGCATGTAACCACATTGAAGAAATAGCGCAGTAGACTTCGTGGCTGCAATTTTCGACGCTGTGTCGACTGAATGTTCGGATTTACCTTCGTCATCCTTGCCCATTTTAACTCTTGACTATTAATTCGCTAACTTCTGACACCATGTTGACTCTTCATGTGGTAATCAAACACTTAGATGTCGCCAATATTTTATAATAGAGTTAAAGGCATAATCCAATAGACATGTTCTTGAGTACCTACAGACAATCGTAAGACACCGTAGACCAGGGATGCGAGCACAGACTACATATATTTTATAGAATACGTTATCTATCGTAACAGTTTTGAAGGATATTGAAACCAGTGAAGTTACTTGGCATTATGAGACTTAACATCTTATGTCTCGGGCGAGACATAATCGAGCGATGACGAATGCAGTCCAATGCCATGCAGTGCTGCTGGTTTACACTCAAGCTAATAAAAAAAATGTTAGTAGATAAATATGACTAAGGATCATTGGAAAATTCGGCTTTAGATACACATAATATTCAGATAAATGTGTTGAGAAGTCTCCATAAGCTTAGGGAACATTAGTGAAAATGGACAGTAGGTAACCTTTTAAGGATTTAGACATGCCTAAATGCAATGTGCTGAATATAAAGCTAGGTTGCAGCTCAATGTTTCAAAGATTAATTAGTCTGTCTGTTTATATTGCAAGTGTAAAGTAAAATCTGCGGAAACTATTTAGTGCTTTGAGTTTAGACGTGACGAAAATACTGTTTAGGTTATATGCCCACTCGTTTTATTGTCTCTACGGCTTTAAACAAACTATATAGTAAATTTTAATGAACACCGTAATGCTAAATTAATTTTATTTAAGTGAGAAGCCCTACGTTAGGTAACCATATCTGAATTCCGAACAGTTTTAAGCTAATTGAAGCCGATTTTTATAACGCTGTAAATTTTGTGACAATATTAAGCCCTCAGTGTTTCTTCAAAAAAGACATGAAATAATTTCAAATAGAAGTGTAAACTATTTTGTATATCTCATCTTTAAAATATCCGAATTCTTCTACAACGATCCGAAATATTTATTAAAAACATGTCACAAAATTTACAAATGAAGCTCCATTTACTTAGGACGGACGCGATCAAACCAGAAAACTGTCATTTACAAGGTCTTGTCACGCAATTTAATAATAAGAATCATATAATGCGGCCTCGCAAGGAGATTTTGTTTTATATTCTTGCCTGTGTCGTGCGAGAAACTCGGTATAAATGGAATTTATGAACGCTGTCTCTGTGAATCGTATCTTATCAATATGTTAACGAGTAAGCTATTGTCCAAAACGAGCAAATAAATTAGATAGCATTTTATAACGCATTGAAATTCATATTATTATGAATTAGATAATGTATTTGCAAGTAATAATAATTTTCGTATCGATTAGCATTAAAGATTTGAATAGTGAAATTAAAAGCATTAATAGAAAATAATAAGCCACATAAAGCAATTTGAATGTTTCCTAGATAATGTACAATTTTTTTATGTTTAATATTACTTAGCTGTTAAGCTAAACAATGTGTTACTATCGTACCCACTGATGTATCCCGTAATGGATGAATTGTTTATGAAACAATTTTATTTGAAAATTGTTTTATAATTTCTCGGCTTTAGTTGTAAGTTTATATATTATTAATTTAAAAAATTACCAAAACATGCCTCGCTAAGGTTTTACATTATTGTTATTTTGTTGTAAATAAATTACATTATTTTGTAGTGTGCTCTTGCATAATACATACATATATTAATAATTTTAATACATACTTATAAAATAAACTTTTCACCTGCTATTCTTTGGTTTGATTTTATGAAATTCATAACTCATATTCTACCAGTGCAATTTCCCTTTATTTTTATGACTACTTCTTATAAATACTTAAAGGGGACCAGCTACTTAAATAATAATAATAACAGTCCTGTATTATATACCTACGTCCCACTGCTGGGCACGAATCTTCTCTACGAAAACCAACGTAAAGTAGTAGTAGCTAGCTGCTGCGTTTCGTACGATGAGTGAGATATCCGGAGGCCCAAATCTCCTCCCCTTCCAATGGGAAAGGGGTAATGACCTTAATTATCCCTTTCCTTTAAGGTCGGCAACACGCCCATAATTCTTTTAGTATTGTGGGCGTACATGGGCGGTGGAGATCACTTACCATCAGGTGACCCATTTGATCGTTTGCCGTCCTAAGCTATAAAAAAAGGTAACCTTATAATAACTACTTATAACAACTTGGTACACGCAAGAAATTTAAGCTGTTCAATTGGAGCCATACCTATATGGCTCCAAACTGCGATCGCGCTTATTACGGATATAAGCAAATATTATGTTTATGATCCTTACTTATAAATTAATGTTTGAAACACATATTGCCCATCTACAAGTTACCTACCAAATTTTTAGGAAAATACATTGTACTTAGCTGACATTTCTTTTTCAAGGAAACACATCAGACTTAGCGAATTTTCATCTTACAATTGTAAGTATGCGTTTGAATTCAAATTCAAATCATTTATTCTGTAAATTGGATCGTAACTATCATTTTTACATGTCAATCAATTTTATGCTACATTATATTTACGACGGCATTGGCATTTGGACATCTACCTTGTGTAAGTAGTTATTCTAAGCAGGTAATCATAAACGTTTTTTCCCCCGTATGCATAAACGTTACTATGAGACCTCAGAGTGAGCGCGAACGCATAGTGACGATTTCTCTAAACGTCATTGGTTAGTTTTTGGCGCTAAATCAAAACAGACCAATCATGTACACAGAATTGGACACTTAAGTGTTGTTTGTGAATACAGGCCTTATAACACTCAAAGGTGGTATAATCTTGGTGGTGGTTTCGAACCTGTGGCTTTGATCTCAGCAGTCCGTACCTACTTATCACTCCCAGCTGAGCTACTACTAAAACAAAATTAAGTTATAACATAAATATATTTTTCAGACGGTAAACAATATCTATTATTTGGTACATCAAAGTCATTTAGATATAATTAACTAAACTAACTTCACGAAAAAAAGTGGCAACAAATAATAAATGAAGGGATTTCGCAAATACATTCGATTTTATATTGTGATATGTATGAATAAGCACCCGAAAGAAATACTTAAGTTAAAAGTTTCTAAGAAGAGAGATTTAAAATCTTTGCAACATTTTTTCACCGCCAACTATTTTTGTTTGTTTTGTCAGGTTTGGCGAAGCGTCTCCTTTTGACATCTACTGTGTTAAATATCGAGTTACCACTTCTCTCACAATGATATTTTATTATATTGTGACATGTTTTCTAATATTTTAAAATCAAAGATATTAGATATGTATTCGTTAAAGAATTGCGGATCTGCTACAAAATTTATCTTAGATTATAACACGCATTAAAGATAAATAAGAAATAAAAAACTTGGTTTAAAAGTAAAAACATCAATAGATATGCATAATAGCTTTATTATTTTCTTTATAAACTTATAGGTATATTTGGTATGTAATATATTTGGTATATTTTTATAGCATAAGCCGGCAGATGAGCAAGTGGGTCATCTGATGGTAAGTGACTTCCACCGTCCATGAACGCTCACAATACCAGAAGAATCATGGAAGCGTTGCCGATTAAAGGGAAGGGATAATTAAAGAAAGGGAGAGGATTTGGGCTTCCAGAGATCTTACTCAAGTACGAAACGCAGAAGCAAGCCGCTACTTTACGTCGGTTTTCTGTGAGACAGCGGTAACAACCCGGTCGAGCCGGCCCATTCATGTTTTAGATAAGACTGTCTACCACTTACACAACTTTAAATTAAATCACGCATTGTTCATTAAATTCTCTGATTGATAAGAATTTCTCGATTCGTAATAATTATCTCTATATCCATAGTTGCAGTATTGCATTGGCGCGCACGGTTCGTTCGTCATTTCATCATAGCACGTTTCTTCATAATCATTATCGTACTCGTGGCGGTATCCTTCATGGCAGTTGTTCTGAATGGGTTCTCTGGGTGGTATACTTCGATAGTTCTGGCCGTCGTTGCTTGGAGGGCTTACGTTCAATCTTTGCGATATGGTACAGCTCAACGTACCACCATGTTGGAACGCGAATGGCCATGCCTGTAATCAAAGTCATTTTTACGTTAAATAAATAAATATACACAACAGTCACAGCCATAATCTTGCCCTCCCTCTAAGATAGGTACGAATCTTGTGTCGTGGGCTCTTTGGTCGTGGGCAAGTCGTGGGTATCAAGAAGTATGAGACCTAGGGCATTATTTTCTATGACCGTGTTAATTTAACGCGAACGTGTTACGTTGACTTCGTAAAATTGGCATTAGTTGATGTTTTGTTTAAGTCAATTTCAAATTGTATAAACGCATTAAATTGCGCTAAGTACGCTACGTGCTTGTTATGACCATTTGACATTGGCATAAAGCAATTCAATACAGAACACTCAAGCCTGAAACAAATACTCGTAGCTGTGTCTGCTTCGGTATGGGGATCGAAATTTTATTGTAATAGTTTATTCGTAGCAGAGACCAGCAAACGAGCAATTGTAAACCTACAAGCCAATTTTTTCTGTAACATGTGTTAAAAAGCATGTTGCGCCAGGTGGAAGAAAAAGAAGTCCAAATATGATCGCAACCTTAAAACCTAATAATTCTATGATCGCAACTAATAAATGCATAATTGAAATTCAATATCAAATAATATCCCGATAAGCCTTGATTTCGTTGAAGTAACAAATATATAAAACAAATCAATTACGTCATCTTTCATTAGAAGTTCAAAGCGAATATACCCAGTGTCCTAAAATAATAACCAAGACTATCTTACTAACTATCTTATAAAGCTATGAGATATGGTTATAAAGTTGTAGAGTCTCATCATACATACATACAAATTTCAAATTGAATAATGCTGCCTCGCCAAGTCGTGCGATAAACTCTCACCTTGTATGTACATTCGAAGATTGCCTAATTCCCCATGTACGAATATGTAAAAAGGAAATTAGGCAATCTTCGAATGTTCGATACATAATTACGTCACAGCCAGTATAGATTTGTGCATTGTGTTCGTCGTCTATGTCTTGGACAAGTCACTTCGTAGAGCATTTTTATCTTAGGAAAACAAATAGTTCCCAATGGCAATTTATCTCTGAAGCAGAGCCCAACGCAAAAAAGAAAAATTAAAAAAACACATGTTGCATAAAGCTCTATGTTATGCTGACTGTATAAAAAAGCCAAGACCTCCCAATTAGCTAAACATTGCGTCAAGTGTTAATGTTATTGACACGTATCGGAGCGATGACTTGACCGCACTTTTTATGTCCAAATAAACATATTTCGGGTCACATGTGTTCGTAGCTAGATGCAAAAATATTTTTTTAGACTAGTGGAAAAAAGGGATTTTATAATGAGTAAACATAAACTCTCGCTTATATCCCTGAAGGGGTAGGTAGAGGTTCAACTAGTACAGCACCCACGCTTCATTCTAGCTTATTTCCATCCCTTGAACGAATTTATCGCCATACCGGGCACAAACTCCAATCTAATATTTTATGTGTGTTTTAGAACCGATGATTTAATTAGAATGATTTTAACCCAGGACCTAGTGGTCTAAAACTATGTGGCTACCACTAGTCCAATGAGGCGTAATATGAGTAAAACTGAACATGAGATTGTATAAGTGCCAGGAATCTATTAAACAAGACAAAGAAACATACAGAGTAACAATAAAACTGGAACATCTCTTTAACGTCCAGAGATAAATTTTATTTATACTCGCTAACAGCTGCAAACTTTTGGTCAGCACGGGCGCGGGACGTAAAACTTTCGTGTTTGTTATTATACGTTTTGTTTCCATGTTCCTTCCAGTTGGACAAGATATTTGGTTTTGTTTATGGTCTGACGAAAGGGTCGGAAAGTGGTTCTTATTATTTTTTGACAAAAAATTCGTTGTTTATTTTTTGATGGCCTCTTTTAAGAACACACAAGATGAATCCAAACATAAAAAGAATATTTATTAATTTTGTTCTCTGAGTTATTTAATTTCACAGCAGTTTTATGGTAATTTGGAATCTTAGTAGTTGTTCCAGAAAGAAGACATAACCGTAAATTTAAAAGTAGAGCAGCCTTAGAGGCCTCGCCTATCATCTCTATCTCGCTACTCTTCCCACCATTATTTATTATTTTCAAGATTAATTACATTTTTTTTTACCTCCATTAGGTATGTTTTTGGCCACAGTGCCTTGAACAAAAACAAATGATAAGGCGTAACACAAGATAACGAATTTATAAAAAAGTAGTATTCAAAACGATATATTCACAATTCACAAATCCAGCTATCAATCAAGCCGTGGACCTTCGTGGAACGTGTTCACTAATCCGTCGATGACAGAAAGCCGATCAGTGGTTGGCGAATGCCACTGATTCATTGCAGACGGGCCGGGCGGGGCACTCGCGCTCGTGCGGTTCCGAACGAATTAAGGGGATGACAGAGATGACAGGTGATAAATCGTCAACAATTATCCCAACAACATCGTAAACTTTGTCTCTGTTTGTAGATAGCGACTGTATATTGCAAGAGAGCAATATATATATTAGATATTATGCATAAGATCTGGCAAATTAAGCTTATTTTAATTTGGTTTTTTGGTCATAAAAGGGCCGGAACTTAGGAATCCCAGATCTTCATGGCATGGCTTTTGCGGACGAAACTTTATTTTGATAGCAGTTCCATAAAATGATTTCATCAACCTTGTTATCATTTTAGTAGTACAGGTCTTAATTTTCGTTCTCTACGAGTACTTCTTTAAAATTTATTGAATCTTGGAATATTTTGAAAATTAAGTGCAAACGTGCAAGTGAGTCACCTGATAGTAAGTATGTATTGGTAAGTGATCACCGCTGCTTGTGAACACCCCCAATGATACCAAGAAAACCAGGATGCGTCGCTGATCTTTGAGGTAATTAAAGGAAGGTTTGGGGAGTGAGTTCCTTTCAAAAGGGTCCTTGGGCCATTAGCAAGCTCAATGACAATGCGAAGCACAAGTCTGTAACTGTAGAGTATCATCACAGTCGACAAAACAGTATCAACTCAGTCTACTAACAGGCCTATTTATGATGTAGACATAACTGCTCTACCTCCACCATATGGCTCTATCACTAAAAAAATGTAAGAATTGCTTATAAAACTTACAAGATACCTGTAACAACCAACAACCAACTAAAAATATCAACCAGGTTAACCTTCCCGCTATTCGGATCAGATCAGAGCTATACCAGGATTTACTATTAGCTATCACTGTCTTGAAACAAACCGAAAACAGAGTGGTAAGGAATCAGCTTGTCAACGATACCGTCCAAGCTTTTCAAGACGGGCACAAGTTTTAGTAATGAAGAGAGAAGACTAACCAGACTAATTGGCCTTTCCAGCCTCAGTGGCGGATGTATAAATAAATACACCCCACAGTCACACACATAGTCCCGACCCCACACTAGGTTAACCTGTATCGTGGGTATCAGGAACTACGAGGGACTTGCGGTCCCACAGCATCCAGACCTGAAACAAATATTTGTGGACCACACAAACATTTGTCTCGGTGTGGGAATCGAACCCACAGCCTCTCGCTTCGCAGCCGGCTATTCGCCCACTGCGCCACGGAGACTGTCAACTGTGTATGTTACCAAGTACCGATTAAAAACCCCGCGGTGATCTTCTTCGGCACAAGTGAGACAGACACGCAGATCCTATACCTGGATGGCTGGCGGTACTGCCCCTGCGCGTTGCCTTTGCGGCCTGCCTCCTTTTGTATTTAGAAGGCCCATGAACTATATGTAGAAATACGGCAACTTCTTTCTATGTTAATGTCATACTAACCAAGCTAAGTAGATACAGCGGCGTGTGCGCAGACCGTGGCTTGTGAAACAAAGCTCTCAAGTGTGCTATCTACTAGATACATTCACATGTGTACTATATATATCTAAGGCCACTTATTTTTATGTTGATGTCATACTAACCAAGCTAAGTGGATGCGGCGGCGTGTGCGCAGACCGTGGCTCGTGAAACAAAGCCCTCAAGTGTGCTATCTACTAGATACATTAACATGTGTACTATATATATATCTAAGGCGACTTATTTTTATGTTGATGTCATACTAACCAAGCTAAGTGGATGCGGCGGCGTGTGCGCAGACCGTGGCTCATGTAGTAAAGCTCTCAAGTGTGCTATGTACGACGCCGCCAGCCGAAGTGTGTCTAACTTCGATAGCTTCGTGTCGGCCGGCACCCAGGGTAATGTTGTCTTTAACCTTAAAAACGTTGTAAATTAATATTTTCCTTGTTCACGAGGTATAATTAATGACGCTAATCTTCACGACAAGCAATACTTCGTGCTCGTTGATTTAATATTTCATACCCTTTCCTTCCACCTGTCCTTATTGCTTTGTAGTTTTTACGGCCGGTCGCCTGCTTAACGTCAACTCCTCTGAGGAGATTTATTAATGATGATTTAACATTTAAAACGATATTATTACATAAGTTTTGAAATCAGATATTATAAAGTAAACTCCGATTCAAATTATACTAAGTATTCGGCATTCTTCGTCTACTATGGAAAGACAAACATGACGTGGTGGTAACGATCTAATTAATATAGGTTAACAGCAAATAGGTCAGGATCTACTAATTTTTAATTGACTTCAAAAAAGGAGGGGGTTCTTTATTCGGCGACTTCTTTTTGTCTTTTATACACTGAAAACTGAAACGGTGCCTATGCCACTGCCGGTCAAATAAATTTGCACCGACTCCAAAGATACCTATAGAAATTGTTATTATTGAGTTTCTTTGTTTTTATTTTGAAGTCGGTTTCTAAGTTTTGTTAAAACTTATTTTATTTTTCAATTTTTAGTGGTAGAATTACAGCAATAGCATGTAAATTCAAATACAATAACACAATTTCGACAAGTTTACTGTTGTCCGTTGCGGACCTTCATTATTTACTCCGTACTCCGTCATTAGATCTGCGACCACATCGCAGCTAAACTCTGACAGCTGATTTTTTTTCCAACAAAATCGGTCCACAGTTGGCGGAGAAATCGATGTACATGCATAAAAAAGCAGAAAAAACCGCGCTGAATTGATAACCTCTTCTTTTTTGAAGTCGGTTAAAAAATAAATCCGCCCAAAAACCAAAAACAATAAGCTATTTTGAGCCGGCGCCATAGCAGATTGGTATCAACGACTTATGGCCGTTCCCTATATTCTGTCTGTCTCTGGTTTTGCTATACCGGCGATAGAAAATGTTATCTATTTTCCGTTTGACCGTCCCAATAAATATACTAATGATAGGCAATCCTATTCTTCATTGCTGTCTATCTGGACTGACTGAGGACTGATAGCTAACTACAGATACATGACACTATGAAAATGACAGTTCAAGCGACCCAATATTTTTTAAGCGCTATCTGTCGATATAGTTATGTAGTTTTATCTCTATCGGTAGATTTTGACCGATAAACAGATATCCTCGGCTGTAAAGAAACTAAATAAATAACGCATTTTGAAGAAATAGCCATGAGTATACAAGGCTTACATGGCACTCGCACTGAAATCCAAAAAACTAAATAAAATAGGTAAAAATCTAAAAGAAAATATAAAAAATGTCTAAAATTCCCATAAATAATAATAATGCACCGTTTTGATAATCAAATCATGTACAAGAGACATATAACTACTGGATAATGCGAATACCATCATCGCGTCATGTCTATTAAAACCCCCAATTCCCTACCAAAATAATTCCCCACATCAGTAAAATCCCTTAAATTCGCTGGGGGTTTAATTCGTTAGACGTTCAAAGGACTTGTATTCAGAGCCGTAATGTATTGACAGTAAAACGTTTCGTTATTACATTGTGTTTTGCAACATAATAAGTATTTCTCGTTATTATTATTTCATTTACAGTGGTAAAAATAAGAATTCTAGATAAATGTTAAATTAAAACTTATATTTGTAATCTAAATCATATCTACATATTTTCTAACATAAATTATACAATAGTTCCTCTTTCTCAGCTTGTATGAACATAACGCACAAGAGGGCCCAGATAGTATGTCTATCTATTGCTACCCTATTATCCGACGTACTTATCTGAAAAATTGGGACGAATTCAAGCAGTAGATAGAACAATACGGATGTTTGACGATAGTTATCTATCGTGAAATTGAAGATTAATATTGGGAACGGCCGTTAAAATACCTAGTTCAATGTAGGAACTGTAGAAATAATGCGAATGTCTTAGATAAGGAGATATAGAAGGTAAACTTATGTAGGTAAACGATTCATGCTTTATTAACAAAGTTAAAAAGCGTACAAACATAGGTACCTACATTAGATTAACAAGTTCATGTGACTGTGATACTTTCTCTCCGCAAAACTGCCCTTTCTAAAAGAGAATATTTCAGTAGGTTATGATCTCGTGACAGCGTAATTAGGCTGAGAAACCGTTAGGTCTTAAGTTCAAATCCCGGTCGGTAAACTGCGATTTGTGTGTTTTGCGATACAAAAATTACACCTTTGTTATTAGCATGAATGATAAAAGGAGCAGGTCGCTCGTCTGGTCCTAAGGGCAAAGCCTGCTCATAAACAGAAGCAACACCACGCAGAACTTTGAATTATAAAGATAGATAATCCCAATAATTTCACTGGCTTCATTGTCTTTCAAACCGAAACACATCAGTGCTTTTACACTGCTGCTTGGCGGTAGAAATAGATAAAGTAGTGGTACCAACCCAGACAGCCTCGCATATTATGAGGGACCTACTATCTAGGACATGATTTGTTGCGGATTCGAATTTAGTCTTGCTAAGGCGATAGGTTCGCCCCCTCTAACATAATGAAATAGGAGACCCATTGTTGGCGCAAAAATTGAACTCTGTCATTATTGCTCTAATAATAAATTTCCTTCTTCTTCTTCCATCTAAATAAGGTCGGCGTACCGTGGGTGCTCCAGATATACATCTGCCTGCCCCTTCGGGGCCATAGGAAGAGCTTATATATGTTATGTTACTTTTTCAAAAAGGTCTTTACCTGCAAAATGCTTTGGAAAGAACTCGCATCCTCGCCCGCTCTCTTGCGTTAGCAGCATTCCTGTGCTGCGGTTCGTGAGAACTCCGCCCTAAAGGTATAAATAGCATAAGTCAACAATAAATAATGTGCTGTTAGTGGTACAGCCACGTTGTAGACAGTTTGTCTACAGAATGAACGGTTATTCTGTAGACAAATAAAATTCTTGACCGGTTTGTTATCACTGGTCTCACAGAAAACCGACGGTACGTAAAGTAACGGCTTGCAGTTGTGTTTCGTACGGTGACTGAGATAACTAAGGCCCAAATACCATCCATCTTCCCAATTCTTAATAATCCCTTTTTATGGTCGGCAACGCGTCCATGATTGTTCTGATATTATAAGTGTACATGGGCGGTGGATATCACTTATCATCAGGTAACCCACTAGTTGGCCAGACTATGCTATAAAAACAGGTTATATCAGTCTCTCTAGTCTAGTCTAGTTCTATCTAATTTAGTATATTAAACCTGTTTACAAAAACTAATTACCTTTCCTTTGACAAACAATATAATATAAAATTTTATTCCACCGCCTGACCAAGGCCTCGGCACGCTGGGCCACATTTTAAAAATCAAACTGTCTTGAAAAAGCCATAGAATATCATACAGCGCTTAGCCTGGCTTCATGGATTAGGTACAACAAGGCATTCGACAATGTGAAAACCTGGGCAGCAGTCCAATCGCTCTAAAATGCGCGAATAGACCATAGATACACAAATCTTATTGCGAATTGAGCCAAAGATTTACCTTGATACTAGAATAAATTTTCAAAAACTTAAAGGAATATCGTGGTCTAATAGCTAGCATGAACAACCTCATGTTAGCTGATGATATTTTTCTCTTAAGTGACAGTCCCCAGGGACATACAAGCAATGATCCATGATTTGAACGAAGCTTCTCTATAAGTTAGTACGGAAATGAACCTCCACGAAAAAAGGTCAAGACGAATAAGGGAGGAAACAAAGAAGTCACAGACCAAATCGCGATCGAAAGAGTGGAGAAGTATTTTTTGGGACAGGAAGTACGAGTGGTAGAGCCACGTTGTAGATAGTTTTGTCTACTTTCAGGCAATTTTCACTAGTGCCTGAACGCACTTTCGAAAAGTTCCCAGTCTGGGGAAAGGAACGCAGCGCTTTTGCGCAGTCGTCGAGAGAGACCTGTGAGGTAGGCATCATGGTTGATAGCAAGAGGTCTTGGCGTGGAAAGGAGAGAGTCAAGCGGGTTCGTCAACAAACGAATTCCGCCCCGCACACCACCAGTGCAGAAAATATAGCCCAATAGCCCCAACATACCCATCTCGATTCCCCGGTTTGTTGCGGAATCTTTATGTGATGTCCCCGCGAGAAAAATGGCAATTTTGTGATGTGGTTAAAATAAGGAAGTCGGCCGAAAAAAGTTTAAACCATTTTGTTTTTATTGTATTACATAAGCTTTTTAAATTCATAATATACGGTATTTTTTTATTGTATAGTTTCTGACAAATATGAATTTGGCACACTTTTGTAATAGCTTCATAACTAAGTAATTCGAGCGAAAACTTTAAGAGACGACGAAAATTGCTGCAGTTAAATTAGATTTTCGATAATTCAAAATACCTAAAAATACTTTAATAAATACTTGTCCTATATGTATAAAAGAAGTATGTCAAAAACTATTTACCCAAATAACTTTTTATATATTGTCTATCCTACGTTAAAACGTTCACGTCGGGTAAATAATATACGTTTTATTGCGAAAGACTTATAGACGATTATGAAACAGCATTATTATCCTTACTTTGGCAGACTATGATTTAATAAAAAAACTATTCTAAATTCTTTGTACCTTAATTTAACAATTTACATAAAACACATAATTTAGTCCTATATAAATAAATGATAACGAAGAACATCTAAAGCGACGAACACATAAAAGAACATAATTTTAATATTAAATAAAATTACAATACAATATACATATTTACAATATATATATTTACGTATACAGTTAATTTAAAATGGAATAAAATTAAAATTACCAGAACTAGATTGGGTATCATCGAAGAAAAAATCGTCATCGTCCGCGTCATCAGACCGTTTCTCGACCGGCGGCGATCTGTTCATGCGTTTTCGAGGCATTATTTATTGCACTTTTATCACTTAACACTGCACTAGAACATTTTTATACTAATAACCCAATTTAACAAGGGTTGATTTCCTACCCTCTTGCCGTTTAGCGTGACGGTTTTCATTTGAGATGCGTGCGCGCAAGGCGGGTGAGTCGCAAGTTGGGCGGCGCCTTCGCTCGCCCCTCCCGTGGTATATTCAGGATTACTCTTCGACTAATGAACGATGTTTTTGGTACATATATACACGGATCTTTTAATGTTTTTGTTGCATCTGATGTATGGTTGTGGTAAATAGTTTTATGAATTTAATTCACCTCCATAATAAATATCATATTTATCATATTCAGATTTTTCATGTAGAGCATTTATTTAATATATTTACCTGCCTAAGCATTATTATAACCTAATGTTATAAATATAAAAGTACCAATATGTGAATAATATTGAGTAAGTAGGTATACTTACACAATATAAGCTCTACCATCGGTATAAGCTTAACCGAAAGGAATGCCTTATTAAAAAATATACATTCCTCGCTGTTTCTGTTTAAATCTAAACCTAAATCTTAAACCTATATGGTACAATACGCGCAAAATAACTTGGCCGGACTGAAGTTAGTCACTTCATCTGCCCTCGTTACCTTTGGTCTCTGAAAATAATACTTCGCGACGCCGCGCCGCCGCTCACGACTGACTTCAGGCCGGCTTAGTTATTTTACACATAATATACCTTTCAACGCTAGTAGGTATATCTAGGTCCTTTTCTTTTCAAAAGCCACAACATCTCCGAGATGTGTGCTCTTGCGTCGTCAAAGCTCACTGCTTACTAAAATGATGATGTAGCTGACTGGATTGTTAAGTTGACCCAACCACAAAGTAACTTGTTACGTCTCTTCCATTTTCTATTATTTGTGATTATACGACGAGACCACTTTCATTCATACATAAACTTTTATGTGCCCTTTAAATTACTTTTTATTAACAAACGAAATAGGAAAATAAAGGCTACTTAGACTACTTAGCATTTATTTTTCTATTTAGTTTGTTAATAAAAAAGTGTCACCCAAATGTGTGAAGCAATTAGCGACGTCATACAAAAACGTTGACGGAACGTCGGAGAAAGGTCGCGCTTCCGCGTCATTCAATACGTCTTTATCCGAATCATACACGTGCTACACGCGTCGCGTCGTGGTTTTACGTCAAAAATGACGCTTCTGTTGCACATTGTCGATATCGTTTTACTACTTTATTTCCCATGTATTTGATAATACCATAGTGATTACGGACATTTGTTATATTTCCAGTAAAAGCAGAGCTTAATTTAATGCTAATTTATAAAAATTATTACTTAGATACTAATTATTTTCTTCACTACACGGATGGCCGATTGGTGCAAGTAGGTACTTTACTGGTGTACTTGATCATAGGGAGGTGCTACCCTTTATTCAAATGAGGTACACTTTTCATAAAATAAATATTATATTTTCTTTCTTTCTTCTTCCGTAGTAAATCGCGTGGGTAGAGATACTCACAGGTTGTATAAAGTTTCGAAAGTTCCAACTTCATGTCGAATGACCAACAAACTTTTGATAGCTGAGTCATAATCGCGGCACTCTATATTAGGTAAAGTGTACCTATACTACGTAATTCTATCCTAGCAACATGGTAGAGACACGCTGTAGACACTTTTGTCTACATCATGAATGAGCTGGCTTGGCCGGATTATTAGAACTGTCTCACAGAAAACTGACATGAAGTGACAGTTCGCTGTTACATTTCGAACCGTGAGTGAGATTACTGGAGGCTCAAATCAGCTGCTTGGGAATGCCCAAACCGTATTCCAATGCATCCATATATGTTCTAGTATTGTAGGTGTTCATGGGCGGTGCCAATTACTTTTTTTTTTTAGCTTGAATGACGAGACGAGCAGGTCGTTTGCCTGATGGTAAGCGCCACGCCTGCTCATAAACAGAAGCAACGCCAGACAGAACTTTAAATAACAAAGCACTGCATGACACTGGACTGCGCTCGTCACCCCGAGACATAAGGTGTTAAGTCTCATAATGCCCAGTAATTACACTGGCTTCAATGTCCTTCACACCGGAACACAACAGTGCTTACACACTATTGCTTGGCGGCAGAAATAGACAAAGCGGTGGTACCAACCCAGCCGGCCTCTCGCATACGAGGGACCTACCACCTTACTTACCTTAAGATGAACCACTTGCTCGCTTGCTGTCCTATGCTATTTCCAACTCCTGCTTAACTTTCGATTTATTTCGTTGCGGGCCAAGAGAATTCAGCATTTCCACAGATTCGCCGAGCGTTATTGCTCGGTATAAATATAAATGCGTGCTACTGTCCTGGTGTACAAGAGTTACAATGGCGGTTGTATGGGTATAAAATAAAATATAGCGGTTGTACACGTTGTAGTCTAACCTCTACTGTAAAAAAGTTCCAACATATAAGATGTCTAATTAAGTTGTGAGATATAATTTGTATTTTTGATATTTAATTACTCAAATTATTAACGTAGTGCATTTCCTGTCTACGTTTTTGTTTTAGTTCGTCACTCGGCCCTAATTGTGGACGAGATCAAGTACCGCCGAGGGTTTCGTCTGAGAGGTGTTAGACGGATTGCTGCAAATAGGATGTGCTTAGGGCTGCTTCATTATTTTACAGTAAGAGGATCCCTCCTTTAGTCTTAGTCTTTTGTCCCATTTATATTTTATTTATACAACATGTTACAGAAAGGTGTGGTAAATTTTCATCAAATTAGCGTCAACCGTCTGTTATATGCGGTCTCATAAGCCATAATATGTTAATACAATAAATAAATAAAAATAATATAAATAATAAGTATGCTCGGTACTATAAGCCTACCTCGGTGGCGCAGTTGTAATGCGTACGCGTTACGACTGAGGCTGACGCTGAGGGTTCGGGTTCGATTCCTGGGTCGGGTAGAAGTGATATTGGGTTTTTCTATCACGAAATGCTCAGTATTAGCCCGGAGTCTGGAATTGTGCCCGGTATGGCGATAGGTTTGCCCCTATCACATCATGGGACAGAGATACGTTCGGCGAAATGTGGGTATACTGGTTAAACACCTCTACCTACCCTTTCGGGGATTACAGGTGTGAGTGTGTATGTAAGTATGTTTTTTCAAATAAAGTTAATGTCAACATTATTAGATTTAACATAGCTACTTTCAATGGCGTTTTCACAGAAGTTCCTTGATTACCTACTAAAATTATTTGAGAATCTTATTAGTGAAAACAAAATACATATTTTTAAATCGTTCATTCATATTTACATACGTTTTTCTCATTGCCTAGAAGAAATGTATACTTATATCACAAATACTACGATTTAAAATAACCAATTCTTGAGGCGCGACAGCCCTAGCCGGTCCAGGTGGCGGATATCAAAGCATTGAATTTAACCGTTCCGACGAAAAGTGATTCGTTTTAAGCGCCATCCAGTGTGACTTACGGCGTGCCTACTGTTTTCTTTACAAATATTGTTTTTTGTTCCACTTACACGTATACCTACACAGCGAATTGATAGCACTAAAATAACCATTAAATAAATCTTACTTGCTATTTTTATAAAGGTCTCTCTGGTATCTTTGTATTCTAGAAATGTTACAGGATTTTTTAGATGCTAAGATTGAAAATACGAGTATGTAGTCCGATAAAAAATTACTATCTTTTGCTCACAGGTTCGACCGCGTGAGGTAAAATTGACCAAAAAATATATGACCAATACAAACTTTACAAACTCCCTTTCTGAGCGTGGCGTGGCAGTGGCCTTTTTCGGCACAGTGCGACGGTCCCGGGGGATCCTGAATGTACTCTGGATTGCTGCCGGAATCGCTACTGCGCTGTATTGCTTTGCGGCCTCGACTTTTAAGGGACTCAGGAGCCTCTAACAATCCTACCTTTCGACGTCATCAGCATCACAATATTTTGTACTGCTGTCCTTCTCCGGGTCGCACCATAGAATGTACGAAACGAATAGTACGAATGCTGACACAACAGACAGACAGGAGATACCGTGGTGAAATACTACTAAAGCCCCCATTCCAAGGGCTGGAGGCACCGGCCAGTCGTCAACCCGGTGCCTCCTTCTCGTTTGGCGGCGAGCAAGATCGGTTCGTTCCTAATCGTTTTCAGTGTTCTGCTTCTGCAACATGACGCCGTCGCAGAAGGAAGTTACGCCACGATCTCTGTCTGCCGACCATGAAAGGTCCCACGACTGGCAGAGAGAGGTCTCTACCGAAGAATGTTCATAGAGCGCTGTGCTCTTCATATCTGGCTGAGCACTCTTCAAAGTTGGGCCGTGTTCTCGCGGGTGTTGCTATACTGGTGGCACATGACATACTCCTTCTTTCTGATCCCCACTGGAACGAACCAAAACAACTGTGCCCACGAGCTCCTGTGTCAGGCGGAACATCAGCGCACTATTGCGCCTATGAAGCCATTCACTGAACACAAGACACACTGCCACGACGGCATTGTGAAGAGACAAAGGCCAGTAAGGCTATAGGTAATATTCCTGAGGGTCAGTCTCAACCCAAAATTGGATGCCTCTCCCACCAGAAAAAAACTAACGAAATGAAATTAACGTCCAAGTCCCAGGGTGAGCCGCATACTTGAGCTATGAAATCGATGAAGTCCTGGGTTCGATTCCTGTGTCGGGCAATCGTTATGCGTGTTTTTGATTCGAAAAACTTACGTTCAATTCTAGGGATATGATCCGATCCGATATAACAATAGCGTCATCTATGCTCGCCCTATCACATTGTGTGACGTAAATACTTGCGAACCGGATGTGTACCTAGTAATTGCACCTCTGCCTACTTCAAGGACACATATACTTATTATACCTACATAACCAAAAAATAAAACTAATTATTCTATTGAATTAGATATATTAATTTATGCTTAGAATAATGAATGTAGGTTTATTTATATATGTGTAAATGTGTGTATCCACGATTTTTCCACAAATCGCGAAAATGTGTCGCAGAATTTTTCGCGACTGTGACGTAAAAATGTCTCAGGTGACGAAAAATGGTACCGAATTTTTTTACAGTTTGGATACCTAAATGATAAAATACAATATCAAAATTATTATTATGTAATGATTATTAAAATGCGCCCCTGTCAATCCAGACGAGTTGAGATTTCTCTCTTTTTTTAAAGTTGGTTAAAATACACAATATTTTAATTATTTTTTATATTTTATTATTTATTACGGAATTTTTCAAAAGTTCCCTTCTACTTTATTTGTAGATCCCTATAGCCTTACAGATTTGTGGACCTAATTTTTTACACGGATCAATCAATACACCCAACAGTGACACACATAGTCCTGACCCCACAATATGTTAAACCTGTATCGTGGGTATCGGGAACTACGAGGGACTTGTGGTCCCACAACACCCAGACCCGAAATATTTGTGGATTAGACAAACATTTGTCTCGGTGTAGGAATCGAACCCACGGCCTCTCGCTTTGCAGCCGGCTGAAACATTTATAGAGGCCAGATATCGCGATCGCAGATTGCGGCTGTTGGTGACAGGCTTTATCGTAGCATAACTAAAATCTCTACTGGCATCCCTAATCCCTATGACATATGTCAGAGTGACATTATTATGACTTTGACAGATAACTATAAAAAAAATAGGTACATATAGTTTTATTTTAGCCCAAATTGTTTTAAAAATAATATAATCATAATATTAGAATCAATATGTATGTACTGAAAATATTGCTGTAAAATGTAAATGAAAATATCGTTGGATTTCCTTGGATTTGGTTGATTTGTTTTGCAATGTGTACCTAATCTATATAGTAGATAATACCAAAAGATGATTTTAAGAGAGCTAAGCATACCCGTAAAGTATCTTTGAATAAAGTAAGTAGTTGTTGTAAAACTATATGTGACATATAAAAAAATCGATAATGCTACCGGGAATTGGTGTTTTTGGAACTGGTGCCATTGCCAAGGTTCTGGTCCCATTTCTAAGAGAGAAGGGTTTTCCAGTGGAAGCAATATGGGGTGTCACTTTACAAGAGGCCGAAGCTGCTGCCAAGGAGCTGAAAATCCCATTTTTCACAAACAAAATCGACGATGTGTTATTAAAAAAAAATGTTAGTCTAGTGTTTATTGTGTGTGCTCCGAATCTCCATGCGCAGATTTCCGTAAAAGCGTTAGGTATAGGAAAACATGTAGTGTGTGATAAACCAGCGGGACTGTGTCAAGCTGAAGCTTTAAAAATGGTTCGTGCAGCACAGTATTATCCTACTTTAATATCAATCGTCAATCACTCACTGAGGTTCTTGCCAGCGTTTAGTCATATGAAGAAGTGTATTCATGATGGCTATCTTGGTAACCCTGATGAGTTGTCATTAATTGATGTAAGAGTACAAATGGGACCATTAGTTGGAGATACTTATAACTGGTTATGTGATGACACAATGGGTGGAGGAACACTTACATTAGTAGGTAGCCATGTTATAGACTTAGTAACATTCCTAACAGGCCAGAAAGTGGTCAAAGTCCATGGTGTGCTCAGAACATTTGTTGAAGAAACTGCTAAAGTTAATGGTATAAGAAAAATAACAGCACCTGATTTTTGTACATTCCAATTGGAAATGGACAAGGGTCTTTTAGTTACCGCCACACTTAATAACCACTTGCCAGGCCCATGCTTCAATCAAGAGATCTATGTTTGCAGTAAAAAAGGATATCTGGTTGTGAGAGGTGGAGATTTACACGGAAAACTCCATAAGCCTAATTCAACAAAGAGTTTCCCTGAAGAGGAAGGAAAAAGACAAGATAAGGAAGATGTAATTTATATGGATATTGAAGATCTCAGTTGTGCTTCCAGTGTTGTTCCAAAACCTTATATTAAAGGACTCTGTAAGATGATTAGTGCTTTAAAAGAGGCATTTTTGCCAGTGAGAGAACAAATGGACTGGGTAAAGGAGCCAGTGAAAGCAGCTGCTACCTTTGAAGATGGACAGAGGGTTCAAGCTACTATGGAGGCTTTACGACAATCAAATGAAGATGGATGTTGGATATCTGTCCAATTATTAACAGAACCACCTGATCCAAACCCAGCTTTGTCAGCTGCAGTGAGACGTACTGCCATATCTTTACAGTAGTTGTTGCATTTTAAGATATTGTGTATTGATATGCCATTATAACGTACCTTTGTATTGTTAATACAATAGCTTGTTTGTATATAATTAAAATGCTAGACTAAGGCTTTGTCACTTATTCTGTTACAGTATTAATTCATTTGTTATATGCATTCCTTACATAGTTTATGCCATATTAGCACTCTGGTTGAGTGAATTATGCCCGTGTTCCAAGTACAACTTAGCTATTTGCTATGCATAGATTTCTGTATATACGATTGGTCTATTATTATTCAGCTTTAAAATGGACCAATTACATATACAGTAATAGCTTCTATGCATTTGCACTACATAGATATGAGACTGATATCTAATATAATGTGCATTGAAGTGTTGCCCTCAATGTTGTGCTTTAATCATGGCATGCAAAGGAAGTATTTACACAAATTATTAATATGATATCTACTGTATTATCAGTAGTCTGTGGTTTGCACTTACTGGAGATAATTTCCCCGTGACAGGGGAGAATGTAATGAGAAACTATAATTTACGTGACCAAGTCATACAATTCTTTTTCCAAGCTGTATGATGCAAGCTCGTAAATAAGAGCTTTCTATTATGTTGTCTGTGTCATGCAATAAACTCTCCATCCAAATGTGGCTTTAGGTTATGAATGTGGGTGTTCATATCTGACCTTGTTACTGCTTGCCATTTGATGTTTCAATTAAATTGTTAAGGTACAAGATATTTTAAGTTAATATACAGGATACACAATAATACTTCATTTTACATAGCTAGGTTAAAAAAAAATTGAATGATAAATAAAATACCTATAGGTACCTACATATTATAATGCCTCGGTGACACAGTTGTAATGCGTACGCGATACGACTGAGGCTGACGCTGAGGTCTCTGTTTCGATCCACGGGTCGGGTACCTACAAGTAATATTGGGTTTCTCTATTACAAAATACTCAGTATCATATGCCTGGAGTCTGTCTGAATTTGCCCAGTATAGCGATAGCCTCGCCCCCTATCACATCATAGGACGGAAATACGCCCAGCGAAATGTGGCTATACTGGTTACACCTCTGTCTACCACTTTGGGGATTACAGGTGTGAGTGCGTACTGTATAGGTATGTAAAATAATGTATGCTATGGCTGTATGTTTTTCAAAAATTATGTTTTGTAAAGATTTTTGAATGTTTATTTATGTCAAGTTCAAAGTATAATTTTATAAAATGTTATCACACTGGATTTTATTTTTTAGGCCATAGTTGACTGTATCTTGTACAAATACTTTACAATGATAATGAATAAATGTCCTGATAAACTTTAATTTGTTTTGCATTAAGCACTAGTACATTTCTCCTTGGAATGGTAATTCCAGAATGTATAACCTATATAGATATCTTGATTTCAGTTTGAAACCTAAATTTAATTTTGGTTTGATTTTAATAGTTTTACTAGTTACCTTTTACCATGGGACAGATATTTATAAGATATTTCCTATAAGATGATAATTGCTTGTCTCTCATCAAATGTGTCCAATTTATTTGTAATGTATTTTTGATCTTTGTCAAATGGATGTTTGTACCTACTTTGTGTCAATACCAATTTTTGTCATTATTGTCATTAACTGGACATAAAAATAATAAATTCAAAATCATGGTTTCCTATAGGGAAATCTTAAGTCTCTAGTCTTTATGTGATGTTATGCAGCAAAGCCACATTTTTTTATAGCATAGCCTATGCTGCCTTTGCAAAGGAGCAAGTGGGTCACCAGAGGGGCTAGCACGGAAACTTGCGAAAAGATATTCGAGCTGTCATCGACAACAATTTCTATGAGATTTTAGTACAGCGCCTCTATCGTACGTAAAAGAAACTAATTTATATAGAATATAGACCAATGATATTTAAGGAATTATCTATAGAGCCCTCGATACCTTTACATTACGATTTCGATAGTTTTCTGTGCTAGCCCCTCTGATGTTAAAGTAATCTTCATTGCCCTTAAACATCCACAATACTTGAGGAATCATGGACACTGCAAAACATTAAAGAATAAGGCATAATGAAGGGATTGAGAAAAGCATTTGGGCCTCCAGATATCTCACTCACTGTACAAAATGCAACAGAATGCTGCTATGTCACATCGGTTTTCTGTAAGACAGGCAACAACCTGGTCAAGCCTGCCCATTCATGCTGTAGAAAAAACTATAGCATGGCTCTAACAGCAGTAACAATTAATTTGATCTTAATATTGATACACAATGTAATGTATCAAAATAACAAACAAGTCTGTCTGCTGAGGAGTATACTCACTAGCAAGTAGCCACTTCACTTAGAACTTGTACCCAGAGTTAACAGTGAGTGTATTCTGTTATAGTTATACCAAAAATCTTGCAGGAATCCACAGGATATTGTGGCTGAAGGAACTAATGCTTAATTGTTTCAATTTTAGTATCATACATAAATAAACAAAATTCTATATCTGCATAAAAAGTCAAACAGCTTAATTCTGTATGTTGATTTTAATTAGTGTTCTAAAAGCCTGGACCTTGTTTAGCACATTTAGTCCGCATTCCTTAAATAACATCTAGCCTCAAATGTATTTTTAGTTTGGTGTTAAAGAGGCCCTCATGATTTATGGATGACCCCACTGTTAAAGAGGCCCTCATGATTTATGGATGACCCCACCCATTGGCCTTTGTGATTTTTGAATTTTAAAATGAAATTCATACTCATTCAAAAGTAAAATAATGAAGGTATTCCACAGTTTACAACTAATATTATAATAATTAGGGTTTGAGTATGAAGTGTGTAGGTACATGGCTTTTTAAGGTTATGGACTTCAAATGAATTAATAGTGAATAATGTGAATCACCTCGATTAGCATAAAAGTAAATAAAAAACGTTATTTTATAACAATATTATAATAAGAAATGCAACAGAGATAACATCAATACCTCATAAACATATTACACAATCACATCATGTTCATACACTACAATAACTAAAACTAACAGAATCTGAACCACGCAAATTTAAAGCTAATACTAAACTCAGTTTTCAATCTTGGCCAGGATGTCAGATTCTCGGAAGAGGTGGTACTCCTTCTCATCGTTTTCGAGGGCCACCTTGGTTCCACCGTACTCGGGTAATAGAACTTTGTCACCGACCTTCACTAACACTGGGACAAATTCTCCATTTTCTTTTCTTGATCCTGTACCTACAGCTACCACTTCACCATGTAGAACTTTGGACTGCGCTTTCTCTGGGATCACGATGCCTCCTGCTGTTTTAGTAACTGCTTCGGCTCTCTTGATGAGAACACGGTCCAAAAGCGGGATCAATCGTTTAACTGTGTTGGACATTTTAGTTTTTTTTCTGAGGAATGCAATGAAACAAATGAATAAAGACGCGGGAGACGTTTCTTTTCTGAATCTAGAATATTCGAGTTCTGCCGGCCATCAAATCGAGATTGTCAAAAGTGCACCCATGTGTTTGTAGTGTTGCCTGGTTCAATTTATTTTAATCCTAATACATAATTAATTAATATGGTGATATTAATGTTGTTTTGTGTACATAATAATTATAAATTTTGGTAAATAAGATTACGTAAATAATATGATTTTAGTTTTTTTTAACACAATAGACATCTAGCGGGGAGTAGAAATAGTGTGAGCATCTCGAACTAGTATTAAAAAGTTTTCTCAAAAAGCCAATAGATGGCAGACATCATTTTTCACTACTTTTTTATCTGAATCCTGATGGTAAGTGATTTCCACAGCTCATGAGCGCCCACAAACCAGTGAGATATAGTTTCGTTACAGCATTTTTTTATTTTTTTACTTTAATACTTACTTACAAATTATGTGTGCCATAGAGTTAATATGTACTTTGTACGTAGTACGTACGTATGATGTGCGCTTATTGCGAACTATTGCTATTTTTTAATTTGACGCAATAGTTCTAGTGAATCGACTTATTATCGATTCAAAGGAATACTATAATCAAAATAATACTTGTAAACGATTAAAATCTATAGCAAATAAAAATTTAAAATAAGAAATAAAAACCCTTAAAATTGTTGTCTTAAAATCTAACGCTACATCTATGTCGTGATAAACCTTCATTGAGGTAGATTCTTGTATAGTGCAATTATACAAGGTAATTGGAGTGAGTATTACAGCGGGTCACATTGTGTAGGTATAAATATATCCCTATGCTCATAATAATTTACGAAAAATCATTTCTTATCACTTATTAGACTGCCTTGGTGGCGCAGTTGTAATGCGTATGCGTTACGACTGAGGCGAACGCTGAGGTCTCGGGTTCGATTCCCGGGTCGGGTAAAGTAATATTGGGTTTTTCTATCATGAAATGCTTAGTATCAACCCGGAGTCTGAAATTGTGCCCGATATGGCGATAGGCTCGCCCCGTATCACATGATGGGACGGAAATGCGCTCGGCGAAGTGTGGGTGTACTAGTTACACCTCTGCCTACCCCTTCGGGGATTACAGGCGTGAGTGCGTATGTATCATTTCTTTTATTTTGATTATTTCCACACTAAGAGCCCGTAAGTGATTTATGGGTACCGCCGACCATTGCCTGGTTGGATCCTCAGTGCCTCGTGCCCTGCCTACCACACCTAAAAAGGTCAGGCGCAGAATCTGGCACTACTCGTCGGCAGATTGGGATGGTATGCGTGAGTATTTTGCATCCATCCCTTGGGGGCAGCGCTGCTTTGAGGGCAACGATCCTTCTGCGACTGCCGACGCTATTGCCGGCGAGATCCAGTTAGGAATGGAATATTACATTCCTTCCTCGGAGGTCGTCGGTGGCGGGCGCGGACGCTACTGGTTCAATCGCGACTGCGCAGACGCTGTTAGTCAGAGACAGGCTGCGTATCGCGAGTGGATTAGGGCTCGCGCATTGAAGGATCCCAACATAACCTCACTCAAAGCGGCCTATAACCAAGCCACCAAAGCCTGTAAGAAAGCGTACGTTAGAGCAGATGCTCAGCGCATCAATAGGATTGGACGAGCCTTGGCAGATCATCCGTCAAGCAGCCGTGTTTATTGGAGCCTTGCCAAGGCCGTTCAATCTAACTTCTGTCGCCCCTCTTTGCCACCGCTGAGATATCCGGATAATTCCTGGCCCATAGGCCGCAGGAGAAAGCCACTCTACTGGCAAACCTCTTTGCGGCTAACTCGCGGCTCGAGGACGGCAATGCGCTGCCGCCCACGGTGCCTGATTGCGGATATTCAATGTCGCATATTCGTATCAGGCAGTGTGATGTGCGGCGCGAGTTGCTGTTCCTCGATGCCCGTAAAGCTAGTGGTCCGGATGGTATACCGGCGATGGTACTTAAAATGTGCGCGGCCGAGTTGTCTCCTGTGCTGACGCGCCTATACCGCTTCTCCTTCCTCTCCGGTATTGTGCCCCAATCTTGGAGAGAGGCCAATGTGCAACCAATCCCAAAAAAGGGTGATCGGTCGGACCCTAACAACTACCGTCCAATCGCCATAACCTCAGTGTTGTGCAAAGTAATGGAGCGGATCATAAACTCACAGCTGATCCGCTACCTGGAGGATCACTCGCTGATCAGTGACTGACAATACGGCTTTCGGTGGAAGCGATAAACGGGTGATCTTCTTGCGTACGTGCTACATCGCTGGGGGGAGGCGGTTGATAAGCATGGCGAGGCTCTAGCCGTAAGTCTCGACATTGCTAAGGCGTTCGATAGGGTCTGGCACCGTGGTCTTCTCTCCAAGCTTCCGGCATATGGGCTCCCCGACAACCTGTGTACGTGGATCTCCGGCTTTCTGCATGAGCGTAGAATGCGTGTCCTTGTTGAAGGGCATGCTTCACAGCTCATGTCAGTTAATGCCGGGGTCCCACAAGGCTCTGTGCTTTCCCCCACCTTGTTTATTCTGCATATCAATGATATGTTACCATTTGGTAACATTCATTGCTATGCAGATGACAGCACAGTGCATGGGCGTTACTGCAGTAAGCCCACTGGTAGCCGGGAAGTCACTGAGGGGCAGCGAGAAAATCTTGTCATTGAGCTTAACCGGACCTTGGATCTCATTTCAGAATGGGGTACTAAGAATCTGGTTGAGTTAAATGCCAAGAAAACTCAGGTGTGCGCGTTCACGTGCAAAAAATCCCCGTTCTCTCCCCTCCCCAATCTTCAGGGTATCCCGCTCGCAATGCGGAATAGCCTAAGTATCCTAGGCATGGATATTTACTGCGATCTGAATCCAAGGAACCACATCCAGGGCGTAATATCCGCCACATCACGCAGGGTCGGAATCCTGAACAAGGTGCGTAGGTTTTTTACTCCCGGTCAGCTTTACCGCTTATACAAAGCGCAGGCACGGCCGGGTGTGGAATACTGTTCGCACCTTTGGGACGGTTCCGCCAAGTACTTACTCGATGCCTTGGACGGATTTCAGCGACGGGCTGTTCGCATTGTAAATGATGCAGACGTTACTAAGAACTTAAAGCCGCTGCAATTGCGTAGGGACATTGCCTCACTTAGCTTTTTTATCGTCTGTATCACGGTGAATGCTCTGAAGAGTTGTTTGACCTTATCCCATCCTCACCTTTCCTTAACAGAACCACGCGTGCTGGCTTACGGAACCACAGCTTCGTGGTCTCTTCTATCTCGGCTAGAACTAAAAAGTTCGCAAAATCTTACTTCTGCCGGACCATCAAGCTGTGGAATAGTTTGCCGGCACACGTGTTCCCTCCTTCCTATAATATGGGGTCCTTTAAACGGAGTGTGAAGAAGCAATTAGGCAGGCCGGCATAATTTTGCCGACCTACGATAGACACATCGACTGTCGTTGGTCGACAGTATTCTTGGATTGCGCTGCACTTAACATCAGGTGTAACGTAGTCACTTTGCCGAGCCAGTATAAAAAAAAAATGCTCAGTTATTGGATACAGAAATAAGTGTCCGAGGAACAATCAAATTCTGAGAAATAGCTAATGAATTAACTTAATTGACGTCTCTGAGTGTCGCAGTTACAAACATACATACAGACATAAATACATACATACAGACGACGCGACATAGGCTCTGTAATAAGGTTTCGTTGGTACCCTGCGTGTACGGAATCCTAAAAACGAATTACTTTAACAGTTAACAATAACATAATTTACAGGGAAAATTGTGTGGTAGAGAAAGGGTAGAGATCTGTTTATTGTCGATATAATTTAATTTTACTGGACTTATTTTTATAATCCTAATAAAGATTGTTTACAATGAAATACAATTTCTTAAAATCGTTTTATTGCACATTAATTAATAATAGAAATTAAGTATTTAATTTATATTACAAGTTGATGAGGTGGAGACTTGGTGCAGAAAACGACCATTTGATAATAATTTGTAAACCAAACCTACAGGCGCTTGATGTGACATTACGAATATATTTTAAAGGCACTATTTATCTTTGAAAATGTATTTTCAGATACTACATGATTAGGTACAGATCATCTACTGGTGGTATGCTGCTCGTCAAAAATCTTTGTATACTATGCATTCGATCATTGAAATTGAATAATTTCGTCATATTTGATCAAAGAATTTGATACAGCAGCTGTCAAATAAATTAATCAAAATGTGGGACAAAGAAACTGGACGAAATTAATTGACAAATAAGTTAAAATTTAGCGCCTCTTACTGGTCAATGTTCTGGTGCGTGGTTTGCTGTAGCTATATTTTATATGAGCTAGCCTCATACGTAAGTATGTATTATCGGTGATATTTTTCATAAATATTATTAAAAACAGCCATTTTCTCTGGTTCGTAAGCGGTTTTTACTTGAAGATAGTTATTTATTACCAAATACTTTTGTTCGTGAATATCGTATGCAGGCCATGCTATAGGTAAAATATCGCTCACAGCCGGAGTTGGGTTACTGAAACAATATAAAAATATGTTAATGATTGGATACTTCCATCTGCCAAGGCAGTGAGTTAGCGAACATCGCCGTAGAAAATAGGTCCTTGTGGATTTAGATATGGCAAATCCAAAGGTGCATGATGATCTGTTTATGTATGATTTAAAAACCAAATTCAGATCTAAATTAAGTAACGACATCGATTTTGAAGTCAATCAAATTCAAAACAAAGTAACCCAATTGGTGGTCACTTTTTGCAATTCTCAAATCGGATCTATCATTTTTAACTACAGGTCGTCCACGATACCTCAGTCGATCGGCCTTAAACAACATAAAAAAAATATGGCCACTTTTTCAATTCAAACGCCACCCTTATAGATTTGTTGAAAAAATATGTCCGCCAACTTGGATTTGAAAATGGTTGTTTTCGTAATCAGCACCCCAAGAAACCTCGAACATGAAACCTATATCGATTTTTTAATAAATAAAAAATAAACCTCGTCATATTTCTATTTTGAGACAAAAAGTAGCTTATGTCCGTCCTTGGTGTTCAAATTTTCTTCATACCAATTTTTAGCAAAATCGTAGCTAAGCTGTGAAAAGGTAACAAACAGACAGAGTTACTTTTGCATTTATATATTAGTATGGATTATGGCGTTACATTATTAAAAATATTATTATCATTAATCGCTAGTTGTATTCATTGGCAGCCTCCGTGGCGCAGTGGACGAATAACCGGCTGTAAAGCGAGAGTCTGCGGGTTGGATTCCCACAGCGAGACAAATGTTTGTATGATCCACAAATATATGTTTCGGGTCTAGATGTTTTCTCTTCAGAGGAGTTACGTCAAGCAGGCAGCCGGTCGTAAAAACAATATGCTAAATATTTTTGTAACATGTGCTAAAAGCATGTTTTTAATTTTTCAAAACCCAATTTATCAAAGTAAATGTATCGTATTTTAATGATTAATTTTTTATGAATGTAAAATGTGTATTTAAAATATGTAAAAAAACTTTTAAAATAAAGATACATAGGTATGTGGGGTGGTATGGAATCTTCGGTGTGCCATGGTTGTTTGTCTCCATCTGTACTATGGAAGAATGCCGGGACCTCCAAAAGAAACACGCCGAAACGTTGTAATAGAACGTCGGGGAGCATAGATTCACTCCCCAGTATTGATATCCTATCTATCTATATTAAATGGATAGTAGACAACCTAGTGTCAAGTTTCCAAGCCGCCCCAATGCCGCCGATTTGGATTAACGCCTGCTGTCAGTTGATACCAGGCGAGACTGACTTTTTACGTGCCCTCTGAAGCACGGAGACGCTCGGTTGAAATACCACTAATGGCCGATCCCTATATTCTATCTATTGACAAATTTGCTCACTGTCAATAGTGTTTTGACAGATCTTCCATACAAAATGTGTCAAAATTTTACTGGCGGTAAGCAAATCTGTCGATAGACAGAATATTGGGAACGGCCATAAGCGGTCACCCATCCATAGACTAACGTAGACTACATCCAAGGGTTTACCGGTTAGTGAGTGCAAATAATCGAAGTGCAAATGGATATGAGCGGCTCGCTATCATATCCTGCTCCTAGGCAAAGAAATCGGGGCAATTTCTGGCATCGAATTGGCGTCTACCTCCGATTGGGATCAACCCTCTCCCGTACCCGTTCCGATAGACCGACCACAGAGCGTTGACTTAGTAATTAAATAATACTGACCCAGTCTTAGCGAAGTCAGTCCACATCTTCGTCATCCTTTTACTTATTATTTTGTCATCTAGTGTAACGTTGATTTGTCTTTTACTAAATAGATCAAGGATATAAGCAATATCGTCTGCATGACCAGCACCTTTCCTGTTTATGTTAAATAATATCTTTAACATATTCATATTACCATCGTATACAAACTCATAAACGTATGTTTTTATTCCTTTAGATATCATTAATTTAGAACTTGTTAAAATACCGCTTTTGAATTCAAAGTCACCGAAGAAATCGATTGCAGATTTCTTCTTATCACATTCGACGTCTTTGGAATATACTTTTCTGAATTTTTCATTGTATTCAATTGCATCTTCAGAATTTAATTTGTATCTCCAAAAATCAGTATGTTGTTGGTTAACTACTAGTTCATCGACATCTTGAATATATGATCCTATTAACATGATATATCCTTCAAATTCACAAAATCCTCTTATTACAGGTACATTGTGAAATTTTCCTTCTTCGAGTAAATTGTAAGGATATTCGCTCAGGAAAGTATCTCCAGTTCCAAAATCTTTTTCAATAGATGGCACAAAACCAAAGAAGAGTCCTTTCTGTGTTCTAGAAAGTTTCAAGCCTGCATTTAATATATCTATTGCATTTTCTTTAAATATATACTCATATATTGCTCGGCCATCATATGCAGATGCCTTATAACCTAGTTCTTTTGCTAATGCGATGCTCAGATTTCTAATGTTATAGTTTATAGCCCAGTGGTTAAGAGCTGATCCTGAGTGCATTATTGCTTTGCTAAACAATCCTTTACTAAGTGGTGAAATTATAAGATATTCGACAGAAGCTGCACCGGCGCTTACACCGAAAACCGTAACGTTATCTTTATCACCTCCAAAATGTTCTATATTTTCCTGGATCCATTTTAAAGCCATTACTTGATCCTTTAAACCCATGTTTCCAGCTGCCTCTGGTATATCTACGGATAAAAACCCAAAAACTCCCAGTCTGTAATTTATGAATACAACAATTACGTCACGTTCTATAAGATAATCTGGGCCATTTTCTTGTTTTAAAATGCCGTTGCCGAAAATGTAACCTCCACCATGAATAAATACCATAACCGGTTTTTTATTTGCCTTAGTTGCAGAAATTGGAGCGTAGAGACTGAGGTATAGACAGTCTTCGCTGCCTCTTATTAGATGGTTGCTCATACCAAATTGCAAACATATGTGTTTATCGTCAGCTTCTCTGGCATTTCTTTCACCATTCCATGATTCCGGTTGTTGAGGACTCTGTGACATAATAAATGTCTTATTAAAACAGTGATTTATTTACGTTTCTTTTCGTAGTTACAATTTTTAGGTTTGGTTAATGAATATTAATTATTTAGCTTACAAAATTAATCTATTTTGGTACAAAATAACAGCGGCTAAGGTACAAAATCTTAATATTATGTTATACACATGATACTTAATTTATATATTACACAAAGGTGGGTACGTAATGCGAAAATCTCACTATCCCCTTGCACGCGTGCACCGTAATGACGTGACCTGATTTGTGACGTAACTTGCCATATCGTGCATCCTCTTTCTGTCATTTGACAACTACTCCCTACAGCAGACTTGAATGGGCTTCTAACTTGTTTATTTTTGACTTTATTTATATAATTCTTTCGATAATAGATTTTATGGAACGTAACTTATTAATTACGATATTAAAAATAATCGAGTCCAATAACCTAATCCTTTTTCATACTCCGTTTATAGGACATGTTGTAGGAAGGAAGGCATGTTTGCCGGCAATCTATTCCACAGCTTAACGGCAGAAGTAAGATTTTGCGATTTTTTAGCACGAGCCGAAATGCAGGAGACTACGAAGCTGTGGTTCCGCAAACCAGCACGCGTGGTTCTGTTAAGGAAAGATGAGGATGGGATAAGGACATTTTCAAAGGCGAATGATACATTCATATAAAAAAGCAAGCGTATTCATACATATAAATTATTACGTAGGTACTAAGATTTTTTTAAATTATTATATTCTAATAATGAAATTAAATAACTGCCAACAACTAACTACCGCATTCAGAGACGGAAATTAACTTTATTTGACACTAGATTTTGCTCGCGGCTCCGTCCGCGTGAAGCCTATGTCCTAATCCAGGTCATGGTCTATCTGTGTGCCAAATTTTATCCAAAACCGTTCAACTGTTAAGGTGTGTTTGACTAACATACCTACATCCAAATTCACAAACATCCAAACTTTAACATTTATAACAGTAGTGAGATGAGGTTAAGTCATTACTTAGAACTCGATTATTTCCACACTCAAAGCCAGTTAATAAGTAGGTACTTAATGCTCTGTTACTGAATACATCAAAACTCTTTAAACTCCGCTACTGTGTATAGAAATAATCCTAGTAGAGGCCACCGAAGAATAATCGAATTCTAAGAAATTACTTTATCAATTAAAGTTAATAACATTTCTGAGTGCGACAGTAAGTGATAAAATTATATTTTTGGCAAAAGTTCGTTATATTAAATTGTCAATTCGACAGGCTAGACAAATATATCGGTCTAAATATTTGATACAGATAAATAAATAACGCATTTTTATTTCTCTATCATTCTGCTTCGTGAAATGATTTTCTAAGGTAATTAATTTATAAGACTCTTACCTTAAATCTTAAATTTCCCACAGGAGGTTTTGCGTATGGTATTTGTAAGTACTCGTAATATTCGAAATTATTAGTGGTTTTTGATTTTTGACCTACAAGCGTTCCTTGACTGACAGAAACTTTAACATCACAATATACTGCGGAGGCGATACACATAAATATAAGAAGCAACATTGTCTTTACGTCTTGTCAGTTGTCAGACGCTATAATATACAAATCTGAATCAGCCACTGACGAGTTCGAGCAATCGACTACCGTATTCCTTACTAATAAATTACATTATATATACCTCTTGTAAACATGTAATAAAATTGTTTTTGCCCAAAATGTCATTCAACTTTGTACGATTACGCAATATTTTTTGTAAGCATTATTAATTTCTGATTTTATAACCAATAAATGTTAATGTTAACTTAAAAGTTGCTCATTAAAAGTTGCCTTTGGTTCCGTCCAAAATATTATTGATTTCCGTTTATTAGACAGCTAGGATCTAAACTCAGGACCTCACGTTTTCTTATACTAAGTAGGATGCCACTAGTTCAATAATTTAAGATCGTGTTAAACATATCAAGAACGCCCTATTTGTCAAATAAGTAGCCACAAGACAGTCGGCCGTAAAGTGGCGTTTCAGGATTCGACTAGATCCAGTACTACGATTAAAATTATGCGCTTCAGCAATTTTCGGACATGTGATGATGATGACGAACCTGTTACAACATTTTATTATGTTCTTACTTATTTTTTCTTTTATAATTACCCGAAACTGAGTGTGCATATTTGTACTACATTGTATAAACCGAACATTGCCGAAAACGTCATTTATGACGAGAAATAATATTACGGTTTGTTCGGCGTTCTATATTGCGTATAACAAGATATAATAAATTTTCGATACAATGTTAAGTCAGCTAAAATTACCTATTATAAACAGAGGTTAAATGACGGCATCTCCCAACGTATTCATACCATTTATTAAACATTCAACCAGCCCCGGATCTAAGATTTTTTCGAACCGGGGCAGAAACTTGATAGTGGCGCCCCTCTCCAGCGTTTGAGATAAATTACTTGAAAAAACTAAAAGAAAAGAATGATGCACAATGGGCCTGTGTGGCCTTTTTTTTACAAGTCAACGATGAGCCAACCAGGCTTCCGTATGTTAGGCGCTTTGTGGAGCAAGTTGTTTATTTTGAATCATAATGTATTATGATTTTGGCACCCCCTCAAACTGCCGCCCGGAGCGGGTGCCCCGATATGCCCAAATGATCCGGGCCTGCGTTCAACATACGTAAATCTCTCTCTATAAGTAATTATTAAGGATCTATCCAATGATACCACACATGCCTATATGCAATGTGTGTGTGCTGTATTTAGACAAAATAAAATCCATTTTCTTATTTTCTCCTCCAATGAAAAAAAAACATTCTTCAGCTACATGTTTCGATTCACCACAATTTATTTTTCTTAATTTCACTACACGTTTGTGTAGCGGTTCATAGAATCTTTTTCCTCCGTCGTCGTCCCAAACATGTTTTGGCAGATCCCAACGACTCCATCACAGTCGCTATCGAAGCAGCACTTTCTCAGCCCAATCCGAATCGCAATAATAATACGCGACCCCGATATAGGACACGCCTACGAGTCCGAAGAACTCCCACAAATGACCGTCGGCACAATGATGTGCAGAGACGGCCCTAAACTATACTCCCCAGCGATTGCTCAAGCTGAGGTCTGAGCCTTCTAAAAGGCGCCTCTGTGCTTAATCGCTACTAAGTACATTATACATATTTCTGGCTAGAGCGCCATAAGCGCCGGCTTTATTGTCAGGTGAAGCTGTAAAAGCAATATAAGCTAACAGGACAAATCCATTCGAAAAAAAAGAATATGCACTTACCATCTAAATTTCATCCATAAAATGGCAATAGTCTCTGATTAAAATGACTGTGACATACAAACGAACAGAAGAACAGAGGATGGACGGACATGATGAAATTATAAATAACTAGGTACCAATTACTAGATTTACATAAAGTTATGAGCATACCTAGTAGGTTTAGTTGATTATTAGGGATAAATAAATCGGAATAGTCTATGCGGGAAGAACGTACATTTTCATAACTCATATTTTTTCAGTTCTGGCACCGTAAGAAAACAGGGAGTTCTCCACCGAGGGGTAGCCGTCAGGCAAGCGGCCGGTAGTAAAAACAACAACAGAAATCTTTCGTTAACATATGTTAAAAAGCATGTTACACTGCGAGTGGGATAAGGGCAGGTCGAAGAAAAAGAGTTACTTTCGTTTTTTTGGAACCTGCTGATAGCCCGACGCGAGTCGGCTTTAGTCAGCGTCACCGGGCTTTCGGGTGAATGCTTTAGGCACTCCAACCTTGACATTAAAGTGACCTTCGCTAAATAGTCCTGTCTTATATATTAATACGCGAACATTAAAAGTTGTGATTGCATTTTAGTAGGTAGTAATTATGGTCGTCATTTATTATCATTATCATTCGAAAAGTCTCGAATATGTGTAGATAGACATAAAAATAAGTGTTTGTGATGCCGTAGAGGCATGTAAGATAAGTTTATATGTGTTATGTGTGATATGTAAACATACACACGCAAGTAGAGGGAAGAAATTCTTATCACGGTAAAATATTTTGTACCAACATTTTATATAAGCAAAAATATAGCGTGGTTATATTTTTTTCTTTTAGATAGTACAGTCCGGCAAACGATGAAGTAAGTCAATTGATTACAAGTGATTTCTGTCGCTCATGAACACTCACAATACCAAGAGAACCATGGCTACAAGGGGTACATGGGTATAAAGAGAGTATCCGTTGTTAATAGTTGGTAGAACGTTAAATTGATTGATTGCGGTGTTGCAAGTGGAATTTTACAAAAATGTGAAACACGTGTCCATGGAGTTAATATGTACTAGTTGTACGTAGTACATATTAACTCTATGCACGTGTCTCATTTTTCAAAAATACGTTCTTAACGGGACCGTACATTATACAATCATTATTATCTGACCAATTTTTATGGTCCTTCATTTAGTACCTTTGATTGTTAAGGACACGACATTCATGATTTGATTTGATTTGAATTACCTATTCTTAATATCACTGACCTTGTAATACTCCTGACCTTGTATTTCCTCCGTGGTCCGCGTCGTCCCAAACATGTTTTGGCAGATCCCAACGACTCCATCACAGTCTCTATCGAGGTCTGAGCCTTCTAAAAGGCGCTTCTGTGCTTAATCGTTACTAAATACATTATACATATTTCTGGCTAGATCGCCATGTAACCGAAGCTGTAAAAGCTAAGTAGGCTTGTTAGGTTTGTTGCACAAATACATTCTAAAATAAACTTCTTTAAACTGTGATAACTTTTGACAGAGTGGACCTATTTTTATGAAATAAAGACTAATTAAATGTTATCCCAAGATAAGGCCTACGAATTTCTGTCCATTTTTTTTCTCTTCTCTAAAGAATACGACCTTTATTACTGAAGGTCGTGTCCTTGAAAGATCTTCGTTGACCGTTGTATGAGCTGTTACTCACGTTGTAATTCTTTTAGAAGTTTTGATTTGATGCAAACACAGACAAACGACACACAAATATGACAAAAGTGTAAAAATAAACTTTATTACTGATAGCCGTTACCCGGGGCTCTGCCCGCGTTCTGGCATAAAAGTTGCCTAAGTTTTGGTCCTTGTCTTAGCGTGATTGATCTACAAACATTCAAACTTTCACATGAACATATATTATTTAATAACAACGGGTAGGCAGAGGTGTAACCAGTACACCAACATTTCGCCGAACTTATTTCCGTCCCATGTTGTGATAGGTGGCGAGCCTATCGCCATACCGGGCACAATTCTAGGCTCCAGGCTGATACTAAGCATTTCGTGATAAAAAAAAACCAATAACACTGTTACCTGACCCGGGGATTGAACCCGAGACCTCAGTACAGCAGTCGTACCACGTACGCATTACAACTGCGCCACCGAGGCAGTCAATAAATAAATAATCACTAAATGTACCCGTCACACACATAGTGTTGCCACACTAGGTTAACCTGTATCGAAGGTATCAGGAACTACGAGGGACTTGCGGCACATTTGTGGATCACAAACATTTGCCTCGCTGCGGGAATCGAACCCACGGCCTTTCGCTTCGCAGCGGGCTAGATAAACCACTAGGTACTTTACTAGGTAGTAAGTCTCTCGTATGCGAGAGGCCGCTTGTATTGGTACCACCGCTTTGTCTATTTCTACCGCCAAACAACAGTCTTATGTGTTTCGGTTTGAAGGAGATTGACACCAGTGTACTGGACATCATGACACGTCTTATGTCTCGATCTCAGTCCAGTACCATCCAGTGAATTGTAACTCTGAATTGTAAGTTCTGATTGGTGTTGCTCTGTTTACCTGCCTTTAAGGGCATGGGGCTTTCCATCAGGCGAGCGACCTACGAAAACTACGAAAGTGTAATGTTGAAATAGTACCGTAAATACACTAATAATATTGCATTACAAAAGGTATAAGAAGTTTTTAATAGATTTCAAAATGGAGAAAGTGCTCAATTCGTCTGTAGGAGTATATATGTTTATTTTATCTATATTAATATTATAAAAAGGAAAGATATGATTGTTTGTTTGCATTGAATAGGCTCCGAAACTACTGAACTGATTTGAAAAATTCTTTCACTGTTGGAAAGCTACACTATCCCCGGGTGACATAGGCTACTTTTTATCCCGAAAAAACCCGTTCACGCGGGCGGAGCCACAAGCAAAGGCTACTGTTCAATAACTTCGACAAATATGCACTGATTTAGTTTTTTTTAATTTCTAAGCGTTTCCTTCGGTGCTGGTCCCATATAACTGGTTGAGGTCTGATGACGGAGTACGAGGGAAAATGCGAAAGTCCTCGACGGAAAACGGCAACCGTACCGTGATTCGGAATTTATTTTTAACGAAGGTTTATGACAATACGTAGTTTTGTTGGTTACTCAATATACAATACGCATTGGTATCGGTGTGTCGGCGCCGCGCCGCGCCGTGACCGCCGTTGGAATGTGCGCCGGCGCCGTCCAGTCTCGGACACACCTGCGCGCGCAGCGTTTCCACACACAATCACGACAAAACGCCTACACGTTCTTAATAATGCGCGCACAGAGAACGAATGGAGATGATGACATTTTAAATTATGTTAAACTAAATCACCCAGTACTTTTTACCTAGTGTTTTATTTTAGCAGCTCGTAGGGCTTGATTTTGACCATATAGGGCTTGATAAATAATAGATACAATTTATGCTGGACTTTTTATCCTGGCACGAGAAATAGACTACACTGGACCTGATAGTAAATACAGTACAGAATACATAATAGATTTTATAATAAGCTCTCCGTCATAAATCTGAAATAAATCAATATCCGAGAAACAGGACAAAACCTCTTTGAAGAGTTTATTGCCTCCCGTCCAGCCGATTTCTTCAGAAGGGCATCAATAATTTGCCACTGCGCTGAAAAAGATGCATCGATAGTATGGGTCGTTACTAAATTAAACTTCTTCAAAACAGAATCTTTGATTATGGTCCACAGTATGTACCCGCAGAACAAATTTTCCTTGTTCAGTGACTGTTTCCTTAATTATATTTTTTTTGTACGTTTCTGTATGTAATACAAAACTTAATAACTTAGTACCCCGACAACGCATTTATCATTAGTAGCCTTTCCCGTAATGTTCTTTAATTTTTGTGACATTTTTGAGTAAAGCATGAATGGGCCGACTCAACAGGGTTATTACAACTGTCTCACTGTTGCGTTTATTGATTCGTCCTCTTCCCAATCTCTATTCTATTCCTTTAAGGTCGGCATCCATGATTCATGAAATTCATAGGTAGTCAAGATCACTTACCATAAGGAGACCCACTTGCTCAAGTGCTGATCTATAAAAAAAAAAGTTGCATATAAAATTTAGCAATGTTCAATCTCAACATATTCTCTGTTCCGGTCAGTACCTATGTCCGTACAATAAAGACAGCTCACACAAAAGAAGCTGCGCGCCCACCGCGATTTACGACCGCCTCGGTGCGGTCACATGAAAGCGAAGGGCTGTGGTCGCGGCCCGCGGGCCGTCTCATTGCCCTTATACGAGTACAGTGGTGCACGGACAACATAGGTACAAATACTTCATTGACATTTAATAAAACATTCAGCGATTACTAATTACATTAAAGTATGTCTAATCGATGTATTACGTATGGTTTTATTTGATAGAAATTGAAATAATTTATTTTTATTTTAGGAATAAAATTAAGTACAAATGTATAAAAGCCTTATATTTTAATAATAAACGCTTACTGTAAAGTGTAAAAAATATATTTTGCCGCTTATTAGGTAGAAAAATAATAATAGGAACTTTTAGGAAAAAACCGATTAATTCTCTTTAGTGTATAAATATAAAATATATGTATTATTATTTCTGAACATAAGTATTTTATATCGTAAACAACTCTTCCTTTTTTGTTAGGGGATTATTGAAAGGAATCCAGCAAAACCAGAGCCATGTCGCGGATTTATAAGTATGGCATAAAGAGTTTTTGTGTGTCTGGAAAACCGTAAAAGATCCAAGTGATTGGGTTCACACGACTAACTATACATCCTTTTTCGCAAAATACTCACGTGTGCTTTTGTGTGTTTACCATATTTTTGGACCGTATTTATGGACACATTTCAGTATTGCCGAAAATTAAGACTGTATAATGTTTATACTAGTCTATACGAATGATAACTAAACTAATAACCAAGGGTATCCATTAATAATCTTCTAAGAAGTTTTAAGAACCTTTACATTATTATTTGTACTCAAGGATATTAAGTATATCTTTGTGCCTAGCGTTATCCCAGAATCTGCCTTCCCATGATGATTTGACAGATGATTGGGTATTATGTGGGCGACCGCCTTACACCCACAACTGCAACGGGAACCAAGTTACGCCATTGCCTCGCCCGTAATCAGCAGATGACGTGCAGGTGAGGCTTTGGGCCTAAGATGTTGGTGGCCACTCCACTCAAGGATATATAATATACTCAAACTAAATATCTATGTTTGACTTAGGTTCTATTCGAAGAGTATAAGATGCAGTAAAATTACATTTGATCATCATGGTCATGGTAAAGCTACGCTGTAAATAGTTTGGATTACAGTATGAATAAGCCTCTCGACCGGCTTATCTCTGTCACACAGAAAATAAATATGTATATTTATTTAGTTTATGTAAAAACAAAACTGCATTGTAAAACATTATCTTCGCGAGTTTTTAAAACATAAATTGATTGTATTCTACGTTTTTTCATATTGGCATTCAATTCCTTTCTATATCGAATGGTTAGTGGCTAATCTAACATTAAAGATTTTTAAGTCTCCCCAAGGCCTCCAAAAGCTTAACGACTGGTATCAGTTAATAACAGCCGAGATTAGATTTTACGTGCCCTCCGCAGTACGGCGACGCTCAGTGGAAATACCACTAAGCGGTTACCCATCCATATATTGACCACGCCAAGGGTTGCTTAACCCGGTAATCGTTTACCAATTAGTAAGTGCAATTGGCTATAAGCGCCTTCCAATTGCCATAAGATTCATAGCTGAGCATGTCCACCTACATTATCCATGACGGTCACACTACAGTAAAAAGTTGCGATAATAGCCGTACGCGGATGTTCGAAGCGTACAAAATAACACAACAAACAACTGAACTCTGTATGGCCTTATATGAGTTCTACAATCATATGTTTGCACTTTTATTGTCATATGTACTCTTATCTGAAAGCAATAAGGTTGAAAGTGAGCGGTATAAATAATATAAGTTTGTTGAAGAGATCGTGGCCGGTTCTCACGAAGGAACACAGGTGCGCATCCGCTATCTCGGCTCGTCTGAACGGGATTTGAATCAGTTTAGTGAAGCGTTCTAATTACCACAAAACAATGATCTGTTGTTATATGATTTTTTATCATCTTATGTTATATTTTTATAGTGGAGATCGGTAATCGAGCAAGTGGGTCACCTATAATGGTAAGTTTTCAATGCTCATAAACACAATGCCAGGATAATAATTATGCATTGCCTACCTATCTAAGTATAAGAATAGGATTGCGGATTGGGAAGGGATTCGGGCTGCCGGAAATCTGATTTACCGTACTTGAAATTCGTCAGCAGGCTAACCATGTGTTTGTCGGTAAAATCGCTAGCGACGACGTAAAATATTTGTATGATAAAATTTAGTTTCTCACGTATCGGCTAGAGTCGCCACTGAGTTTTTCATATAAATATCTTACGTCGTCGCTAGCGATTTTACCGTGACAAACTCATGGTTAGCCTGCAGAGTAATTTTATGTTTGTGAAACTATAACTGAATACTGAAACGATACTTAACGGTGATTGACTAACGGCTACTTATTTTCATTAATTTTTTACAGACAAGACGATCCCAATTGCTTAAATTACGTTTGGGTATTTGGGCGTCAAAATGTAGTCTTATTGTTTTGTAACTTGTTTTTTCTTTCCTAGAGTTTCTATCTTTCTTTCTAAAATTGTCATGGTTCGTGAAAAATTTAATAAAAAAATAATTGTGAGTGAAATCGTAATATTGGTTAAACATACAATAGTCTCGGATAACTAAGCTATAGCAGCATGATTTTCTGATGTTTTAATCTGTTTGCATTGCGAAAATACTAAGTTGCTTGTGATAAAGCGATAACTTACGGTCATTCTAGCCATGCTCTTTGACCAATTAGATAAGAATTAATTAGTTGATGCCTTAGTATTTTAACATACATACGTCATTGGCCGTGATCGTCCCACTATACTCTACACGGCAAAGGGAATCTGGTTTACGTCTGGTACCAATGTCGCACTTACCAGTCGGCTAGGAGACTAGGTCACTACCACTAATTAGGACACTGAAAAATCGGTCCTAAGACACACACATTACGATTATACTGGCCACGATTTTTTAATGTAAGTAAATGGATTCGGCAGTTGTTGTTTTTTCCGGGCCTCTTTTGATGATCATCGCCCTTGTTATTTCATATGTGATCTCTATGTGTGATCCTATATTATAATTTTATCGAAGCGCTTAATTTAAATCGTAGTACTTTTACTCTTTCGTTTCATAGCTGGCTATTCACCCGCTGCTGCGCCATGAAGGCTGTTTTATCCGAGTTTGCCTTCTCTGAATGTGGCGACAAAGCATGTAAAGACGATAACTGCCGCGCTTTAGATATAGAACATTTTTTAAAGTGTATATTGATATTTTACCATTAAGTGACACACTTTCGCGTTTATCGACTTATGCTAAAAAAAGCAATAGAGCAACTTGGCAGTCTTATTCAGTCAATTTTTTATTACGGTCGTAAAATCTTGTTATATTTACACTTTCGTTGATTCATTATACAAAATTGAGGACAAGAAAAGTGGTTTCAACTGTCTTGGCCTAGGAAAACAAATAACATAACTTCTATAACTTGAGTACATTACAAAACAACTAATAAAATAATATATCTATACGTGGTTGTTTGATGGTTCCATATGTATGCGAAAAAAACTGTCTGTCATTTTCCATAATAAGCGTTGCCATAAAATGTTATGAAATAATTTATTGGGATTAATATACGCACTCACGCCTATAATCCCCGAAGGGGTAGGCAGAGGTGTAACCAGTACACCCACATTTCGCCGAGCGTATTTCCGTCCCTAATGTGATAGGGGGCGAGCCTATCGCCATACCGGGCACAATTTCCAGACTCCGGGCTGATACTGAGCATATCGTAATAGAAAAACCCAATACCACTTTACCCAACCCGGGGATCGAACCCGAGACCTCAGCGTTGACCTCAATCGTAACGCTTACGCATTACAACTGCGCCACCGAGGCAGAGATTCATAATTATGCTTTATCTCAGTATCTTCTTCGCTAGTAGTGGGATCGGCGCTGCATAATTTTTAACACCTCTCGCTTCACAGCCGACTATTGGCCCACTTCCTACTCAATATAAATAATAATACATAATAATTATTATAAGTATTCGACGTTTTGACTTCTCCGTTAAGCAGCTCTAAAAGCAGCTTCGCTATAGATATTTTAATGTATTTTTGTTTAAGCGACATCTAGTATAGAATACCCATACTACGTGAAAAGCAAGGTTGATACATGGAGGTGGACAGCTGACAAGTGAATGTACTTCAATGAACTAAATAACCAATAATGTCACGTGACTAATGAATGTGTATTGTGAGTGAGTTGTCTTAGTTTTTGTATTGATTTATCATGGAATATTGTAATAATTGTATATGTTATTAGTGAGTTTATAGTGCTGTGTTTATAGTGTATTACATTGCTACAGAGAAAACGATGTCTGGTCCAATTGTAGTAATCCAAGATGGTAAATTGAGAGGGCAAGTGTCAAAAACTGATAACGATTTCGTCTACTACACTTTCAAGGGCATCCCGTACGCGAAACCACCGATCGGAGAACTAAGATTTGCTGTAAGGATAATATTAGTTAATATCTACAGTAAAAATATTATAAACAAAATTATAGCATAGGATAGAGATTTTTGAGTAGTAGAGCCGCGCTGTAGACATATGTGTCTACAGCACGAATGGGCCGGCTCGTCCGGGTCTTTACCACTGTCTCAGAGAAAACCGGCGTAAAGTAGCAGCTAGCTGCTGCGTTTCGTACGGTGAGTGAGATATCCGGAGGCCCAAACCCCCTCCCTTTCCCAATCCCTTAATTTATCCCTATCATTTAAGGTCGGCAATGCGCCTATGATTCGTCTGGTTTTGTGAGCGTACATGGGCGGTGGGGATCACTTACCATCAGGTGACACACGTGCTCGTTTGCCGAACTATGCATTTAAAAAAATTTGCATGTACAGAAGGTACTTATAATTTATTTTAACTCTGTGATGATTGTGATTATCACACCAGTTGGATTATCATATATACATAGATTTACGCCTGTTTGTTATAGGAGTAGGCAGAGACAACGGATTTCCGATACTGATGTGCTTTACCCTCTCACTCTCATTATTTATCCCAGTTTATTCTATTCTCTTTTTTTATTTCTATATTCGATGGAAATCGAAATCACATCTTTAATTCATTAATATATATGTTACAGGCACCTCAGCCTGCCGATCCATGGGAAGACATCAGAGATGCGACGAAAGGCTGCAATATTTGCGCCCAATTAGATAAAGAAACGAAGCTTGTGATAGGAGACGAAGATTGCTTATTTTTAAATGTATACACTCCAAAACTTCCTAAAGATGATGTAGCACTAATTCCTGTTATGGTATTTATGCATGGAGGAGGTTTTGTCTTCGGGCACGGTACTGATGCATCAGCACACGGGCCTGATTTTCTCGTGCAAAAAGATGTCGTTGTTGTCAGTATTAACTACCGCCTCGGTGTTCTTGGATTCGTAACACTTAATCGCAAAGAGGCTGCAGGAAACATGGGCTTGAAGGATCAAGTTCTAGCCTTGAAATGGGTGAAAAAGAACATTGTTAAGTTTGGCGGAGATCAAAATAATGTTACTATTTTTGGAATAAGCGCTGGTGGTGCATCTGTCGAGTATCTTTTATTGTCTCCTACAGCGAAAGGATTATTTCATAAGGGTATAATACAGTCCGGATCCTCCTTAAATCAATGGGCACAAAATGACAGTAATAAAATTAAAGCAAATGCGTACAGGATAGCGAAAATCGCGGGCAAAGATATAACAAATGACGATGAATTACTAGAGTACCTAAAGGGATTACCCCTTAAGGATATCATTAATTTATCCATGGAAGTTATATTAACTGATGAGTTTAAAGGAGGTATTAATTTCTCTTTCGTTCCATGTGTAGAAGAGGAAGGCGATTGGGAACTGTTCATAAGCAAATCTACGTACGAAATCCTTTCAAATGGAGAATTCACTAAGGTTCCCTTGATGGTGGGATTTTGCGAACGCGAAGGTCTTTTAGCGGTATCACATGCCGCACCTATTTTGGAGAAATTGACTAAAGAACAGAAGTTTATTGATCACTTTCCATTTGAGATTGATGCCGACGAACTAAATGAAATGGAAACAAGGTTGAAGAGTATTTATTTGGCAGGCGAAACTTATAATGACGAAAATGACACTTTTGCTATAGATTTCTTCACAGACGTGGATTTTCTTGGTGGTGTGTACGTTGCCGCTACTTGTATGGCGAAACATAATTCGCCAACTTTCTTTTACAAGTTCAGTTACGATGGTAACCTGAATTATCTGAAGAAAGCCTACGGTATTAAACGGGCGGGAGCTGCTCACGGAGATGACGGCGGTTATCTACTTAGATGTCATAAATTGACGGATAAATTAAATGACACCGATGTTACGGTTCAAAATTTTATGATTTCTTTGTGGACTAACTTCGCAAAATATGGGTAAGTAACAACTAATTAAAATATATACAGTATGTAACAAAAACCCTGATGGTCCTTTTTGGGTCGTGAAGATAGACATATAGTCTAGCTTCATAAAACTGATTAAATAAATAAATAAATAAACAGAAGCGAGATATTATCCTTACACAGGTAACTGAGAAAATGAACATAATTAAAATATTATTTATATCTAAATTTATGTGTGTATGGACAAGCCGGGAGCGCGGCACGTTTGATATCCGTGGATGCCGAAACATGCTATCTCGCTCTGGCTCAAGTCATCGCTCTTGCAGAGGTAATCAATCGAACTACGGTTTACAAACAAATTAATTCAAATTTAAAAAAGATCACCCATCAGGCGAGCGACCTGCTTGTTTCGTCACTCAAGCTAATAAAAAAAAAACGTCTAATCTATGGTACGTAGAAGAAAGCGAAGCAGAAAGAAGAAAGACACACAGACACACCCATAGACAGATATTGGGATCAACTTAAGTTACACATTTTTTGACAGAGGTTAAAACGAACATAGCTCTGTCCTTACGTGTATCGATTTATATCTTCTTCTTCCACCTGCCCTTATCCCACTCGCAGCGGGGTTGGCACTACATGTTTTTAACACATGTAGCAGAAATATTTGGCTTGTAGTTTTTACGATTGGCCGTCTGCCTGACATCAACCCCTCTGTGGAGAAACCACCTAGACCCGGATAAAATATTTGTGGATCACAACAAACAAACATTTGTCTCGGTGTGGGAATCGAACCCACGACCTCTCGCTTCACAGCCGGCTACTCGTCACTGCGCCATGGAGGCTGTATCGATATATATAATAATTTAAAGAAATTAACACCTGACACGAATATGTATCCAAAAAATTGTAACCAAGATCTAATGTGTGTTTTTTGTAGAAACCCAACTCCTGAATCGGATAATTCCCTTCCAATCAAGTGGAAACCTATGACTGAAGCTGGAGTAACCTATATGGCAATAGACGAAACTTTGTCTATGAGAAATGAAATATACCCAGAGAGAATGAAAATATATGAAGAACTTTATAAAAAAGTACATGAGGCTAAGTAAACTGCTAATGAGTGTATGAGAAACAATCTGCTTGTAAAATTTGAAATAAATATATGTATAATATTGTTGTTTATTTTGTCAAATAAGAATGCTACCTATTTATCAGTATTAGCTTAAACTAAAATTATATCAAAAACAGCCTTATGCACTAAATATACGATCGTAAGCTTTTTTTAGAGTCACGCAGTGATAGCTCAGCGGGGAACGAACTGTCGAGACGAAAGTCGCAGGTTCGAAATCAGCCCCAAGACCATACACCTCTGACTTTTCTAAGTTACATGTGTATTGATTGTTAATTATCACTTGCTTTAGCGATGACGAAAACATCGTGAGGAAACCTGCATTGTAAGCATTGTTGTATTGGTTTGCAGAACATTGAATTTACTGGGCATTATGAAACCTAAAATCTTATATCTCGGGGCGACGAGCGCAGTCCAGTGCCATGTAGTGCTTTGTAATCGGTAATTCAAAGTTCTGTGTGGTGTTGCTTATGATTATGGGCAGGCGCTTACGATCAGGCGAGTGACTTCGGTTCGTCGTTCAAACTAATAAAATAAAAAAAAACTGAAGCTACCAATTTAAACTTTCTTACTCACTTACCATCTGGTAATCCACTTGCTCGTTAAGGTATTTATTTATTTATTGGCAAATTAATTAATTACACTATTACATTTATGTCCACATTAATATATAGAAATAAAACAAGTAAAAACTAAGCGCCTTATCACCTTTTAAGGCTGTCATTTGTGTACCGGCATAGGCTATAAAGATACAAGTGCTCATTTATATATCCCTGAAGGATTAAAACTTACACACTTGCTGAGCTTGTTTCCTATGATGTAATAGGTGGCGAAACTATCGTCATATCAGGCACAATTTCCATCATGGTCTGGCGGAACACGTGTGGTCCACATTACTATATTTCAGCATGCATGATTAGGTTTCTTGCGAGCCTAGGGGACTGTGTCGTAGGAAATAAATAAGTACACTCAGCATTTCCTCTAAAAAAATATGCCCGGCGCAGCGTGAAAATCGAACCCGCTACCCGTATAAAAAGTACCATACGTTAGCCCAAGCTAAGCTTATCTCAATACATCATTCCAAAATCATCTAAATCGTTTACGGAGATTAGCGAGCACAAATCTGTTCACGATAATTTTAAAATATACAGATTAGATTAGAACCGGAAGCCGAAAACAAAAGGTTAACTAGCAAAATTTTCTAAAATTTCGAAGTTGGTTGATCTCCCTCCGATCATGATGCCTACGGGCTTGGTGAAAAAACATACGCTAAGGTAGTTGCGCATTTGTCCAGAGTTCAAATGGACGGGCTCGGGCTAGGAATGCGCTAATACCATTACAAGCTACGATATTGAATATGCGTGGGCAGCGAGCCTTACAAACAAATAGATGTGCCAACTATTGGATAAATAGGTTTTGACTATTAAGTAGATTTTGTATGGTTTTGCTTCTACGAGAAATTAATTCGTTTAAACGATGATACTAAAGTTTTAATTTGTTCAAAGTAATTTTGACTCCAAAGCGGTGATGGCTTGACGGAGAGTACTGTCGTGATGGAAGTCGCAGCTTTGAAACGAACCTCAGGGTACACACCTCTGACTTTTCGAAGTTACGTGTCTATTCATTTTAAATTGCTCGCTTTAATAGTAAAGGCAAACATGGTGAGAAAACCTGCATATTTGAGAATTCTCAGTAAAAATTTCGAAGGTAAGTATGTGAAGTTACCGATCTGCATGACAAATTAATATTATCAGCAGTGTCAATAATTCTTGAAGTCAGATTGCCATGCACATCACTTGTTTTAGCAATTAAGGGAGTCATCGTTATTTGTAAATACCGCAAAATATATTTGGCAGGTCAATAATTATGTGCTGTTGAATGTTGCTGGGGAATATCAATTAAGGACAATCATTTCTGAAGCCTGTATTTAGACACAAATTATTTTTATTGATGACGTCAAGTTAGTAGAGTGAGACAGCAAAATTGTAATTACTAATTTTATACGTATATAATAATCTGTCAATATAGAATATCGCTTTTGACAACGGTGCCATTCATCTCGCTAATTTATATTTGCCGCATTGTTCTTGAATTACTCGTCACTCTATGTCCATTTCTACTTTACCTCTAGTCTATGGCACGGTTCAGAGACTAGACTGGCCGTCGTCGGCGCCAGTGAGTCGCCGTGTGAAATACTCAGGTGCATCCGAACCTGCCCACGGATTTATACAGGCTGTTAATAAATGTAACCGCACTGACTGACTGACGCTGCACCAATTCCATAATTAAATATAAATCTTTTATTTGATAATAGGTATAGATAATTCAACTCATTTGTGCACGTTTTGATATGTGTGCGTGATGTGTTTGTATAGAAACAATGACTGTGCCTGTCACCACTACTTAATTTAATGTATAGAATGACTGACGGCTAACGCGTCACTGTCACACATTTTACTACATTAAAAACTACATACAAGGCAAGACGTGCAATAATGAACCGATCTATCTATATACTTAACAGTTTTGTTTTGTAACATAATATATTATATGCTTTTCTTCTAACTAGGGTTAGTTGAGAGAGTAATATCCGAAAGGCTATGATAGGATCACTTTCATCACGCGAATGGTGAACATATATCTGTATTGAAATTTGACAACATAATAATATAATATTATTATATAAAGGGTTTCGCAAGAATATCACTTATCTATTTTATTATTAGGCATCGATATTTGGACTGCACTATACATTAACACCAGGTCCAGTGATGGGGCATAAGTCAACGAAGCTGTTTACTGTTACTAATTGAGCCATTTTAGATCATACTGTACAATGTACAATGCGTCCGACTCATAAGTCCTTCGAAGGCGGGCGAGGAGCGTGATTCGTGATTTGATTCCCACAGAACGAGCCGACTGTCCTGACGTTTTTTTTTATTTAGAAAATCATTTCCTCTCACTCGCTCTTGTACCCAAATATCTGTTGTTGTTATGGGGATGACAATAAATTATACTTATTTAGAAAGAATTTTGATGTACCAAGATTATAGTTGTAATAATTAGAAATAAGTGGTTCTAGTGTAAATTTTCTGATAGCTGCCACTCCGCGTCATTCGCGTTAAGTAAAATATATGTATGCAAATTTGTACAGCGCCCCTGGCGGATTGTATTGGAAACGTATTATTACTAATGACGTGACTGGTATTGAACAAAGTCGCAGTTTGTTTTTAAGTATGCGATAGAGACAGCGACGCGTATCGCGAGTTAGGCGGTAGCGAAATGTCCTATTTGTATAAAATTGTATTTCTTATTGGCGTTTACTGTATTTAAAATTATATTTGTTATTGACAAACAAACTATTGTCTATTTCTGCCGCCAAGCAACAGTGTGTAAGCACTGTTGTGTTCCGGTGTGAAGGACATTGAAGCCAGTGTAATTACTGGGCATTATGAGACTTAACACCTTATGTCTCGGGGTGACGAGGACAGTCCAGTGTCATGCAGTGCTTTATTTAAAGTTCTGTGTGGCGTTGCTTCTGTTTATGAGCAGGCGTGGCGCTTACCATCGGCGAGCGACCTGCTCGTCTCGTCATCGTCGAAGGGTACTTTCCGGGATAAAAAGTAGCCTATGTCCTAATCCAGATCATGGTCTACCCGTGTGTAAATTCACAAACTAACAAACATCCAAACTTTCACATTTATAATAGTAGTAGTGTATTAAAAAATATGTTTTTTTACACATTTTATACATAATATATGTACAGGCGAACTTAATGCCAGAGACATTCTCTACCAGTCAACCTTTGGGTATATTCTTCAATGCCGCGAACTAAGGAGATAAATTGTGTAAATTCAAGGAAAAGTTGCTATGTGTTAGCATTGTAAATATAAATTTCCGTCTTGCAATATTATAAATGTAACAAACTTGACAATATTTTCCTGGTTCAAAATACATCAAGGTTTTTTTAACTGTTAGAGTAGAAATCAGTATTACTAAAGGCTATCTATTAATTATCCCTTTCCTTTAAGGTCGACAACGCTTCCATGATTCTTCTGGTATTGTCGACATTCATGAGCGGTGGAGATTACTTACCATCAGGTGAGCCACTTACTCGTTTGCTGACCTATGCGATATAAAAAGGGAAACTGATGAAATTATTGATGCTTTAATATCAGTAATTTCTTCGTAAGTTCATGCACATTCACATTCACATAATTCGATTACGCGAGTAAAAGCTACAAACGTAATTGAGGACTAAAAGTGATTGGTCGAGATATTAGGCTAAGTTTTGGAATGTGGGTACAGGTATTGAATGCGTGATTCGACCACCTGCACGTAACCCGTGGGAAACAGATATTTCCGATTAATAACGCAATAAAACGACGATTTAAGGAGATTGTATTAGGAGCTTATGTCTCGGGGTGACGAGCGCAGTCCAGTGCCACGCGGTACTTTGTAGTTCAAAGTTCTGTGAGGCGTAGTTGCTGTTTATGGGCAGGCGTGCTCGTCTCGTCATTCAAGCTAATAAAAAAGGGGGACAAATATATTTTTATTTCATAAGTGAAACATATGAAATGATAACATCTTGAGTTACCTAACTAACGCTCATCTGGCATATTTATACTATTATGAAATGTTATTACTGATCTATTATCTAGGTATATCAATACGGCGGCCTATCACGTATAAAAGGCCCGCGATAGCAAGAATTGCTAATACATATATCGTAAATTCGTATTACGTACTAGCTAAAACAAAGCCATAGTCAACTACAGAGCTGCCTCTGTAGAACAATCGATAAAACAAAAAGCATTCATTGCGACGTTATCGTCATAAATAGTGAATTTTAATGTTATTATTATCTCAGCCTGTTGCCGTCCACTGTTGGACGTAAGCCTCCCCAAGTGAGTGCCAACCATCCCGGTCTTGAGCAGCCCGCATCCACCCGCTACCCGCCACCTTTTTCAAGTCGTTGGTCCACCGTGCAGCAGGGCGTCCTACACTACGTCTGCCTAAGTGCGGTTTCCACTCCAGCACATGTCTGCTTCACCGACCATCTGTCCGTCTGCAGACATGATCGGCCCACTTCCACTACAACGTGCTAATTTGCGGGCAATATCGATGACTTTGATTATCTGGCGGATGACTTCATTCCGAATATCCACCAGAGAAATTCCAAGCATTGCTCGCTCCATAGCACGCTGGGCGACTTTGAATTTGTGGACCATTCCATTGAGGGATCGTCGACGCGAAAATGTTACTATGCTATGCTACGTAACATTTTCGAGTCGTCGAATTTTAAGTAGGTATCGATATATTATATTAATTATTTTATTGAGGAAATCGTATATAGAACGTGATCTTTGCAGTTTTGTATTTCGACATCGACTATCTTGAATATAATAATAAACAATAATTTACGTCAAAAGAACATTATAAAAATAAAAAAAAAACAATTACCAGCTTAGTTAAAAAATAACTAAGAATAGTTTCACTATGTCTATTAAATAACGTGGTACCGAAAGATGTGATGAAATTTAAGCAACGTATAGTGTGCACTGTACAATATAAGAATCTCACCCCCCGTAGTTCCAAATCCGATTGCATTGCTAGAACACAAATAAAGCGTTTTGTTTTTTGTCGAATGAGTAACATATCGATAGTAGTCTGGCAACTTTGGTCAACACTAAATGATAAAGAACTGTGTTTTGTCTCAGTCCAGCATTGATATTCTCGGTCATGCATATCACTTAATTTATAGGGATGTTATCAATCTTATCAATCGTAATAAACGAGTGATTAAAATTAGCGTGAAATTTAAGGATGTCTAGATTCAGGTTATCTAACGAACTTAAATATGACCACACCTTTCTGTATCACGTTGGATATTGCACAGGTATTTTCATTTTAGTATCCTAAACGCTCAGAGGACTACGGTCAAACGTATTTCAATAACATTTGTCACGAACATTATTTTCTTTTTTCATTGAACATTTGATTACAAAATTGGAGACATTTGGGCTCGTTCGAACCACTTGCACCAAATGCAATAATGGAATGCATTGTGACCATATTCGTCCACAATGGGCCGAATTCGCATTGACATCTGGTGGTCCTGACGTTACACTATACCATAATAAAATTGTAACACAAAACGTTACGGTCCATATTTGATTGACCTGTCGGTTCAGGAAAAATTGTTTGGGAATATAACCCTTAATTCTGCAGTAGAAGGGTGGTAATCCCACGAAGAGTGTATTAACATGATGTTTAGTGCCTCAGAATTGCCACTTGTTATAATCATTTGGCAGCAGAAGGGTCATTATTTGTACTTTTTGTGTATTTTGCCAGTTGGTAAATACAATGCAGTTGTTGACATGAATATTCAGCTTATAAGTATACAGGATAATAGTATTATTGACTTACCTATTTACCGGATCATTAATAAAGCGTTAGTTTTAAGCCTTACATCTAATAAAACTTCCATTAATATTATATATAGGTAAAGATTTGTAAAATTTTATATCGGTAGACAAATAAAAACTATATATTGATTTTAAACTGTGCCTTCATACATAGTTTGCATAGCTTTAAATAGTTATACAAAAAATGTTTTCGCCTAGCCAACCGAACCTTTTACACACGCGGAGGTAAAGCCTAAAGCAAGGAAGCATAAAATATAATAATAAACATGAAACATCCTATGTATTTTTAATGATACCTATATATTAAAAAATCTAACAATCCACTTTTAAAATAAAGAGTACTGAACATCCTACTACTATTATAAATGTGATAGTTTGGATGTTTGTGAGTTTGTTAATTTGGATGTTTGTTAGTCCATCATGCCTTAACAGCTGAACGGTTTTGGCACACACATAGACCATGACGTGGATTAGGACATAGGCTATTTTTATCCCGGTAAAGGCCGTTCACACGAGCGGAACCGCGAGCAAAAGTTAGTATAAAATAAACAAACGCAAGCGTATAAAATGCAGTTGCAACTCGTTATTTCTTATCATACATAATGTACTACAGGTACAGGCCCGTATACAGATGAAGGAAAAACGTTAAGTTGTTGTGTACAACAAATTGAGTACCTACCATAATATATGACCTAATATTTGGATTTTATACATACTAAGCTCACACCTTTATCCCCGAAAGGGGTAGGCAGAGGTGCAACTAGTGCTGCACCCACGTTTCGTGAATCTTATTTTCGTCCCATAATGTGATAGAGGGCGAACCAAATGCTAATCCCGGATAATTCATGTGATTTGTCGAATCGAAACCTCAAATAAATATTGTGATTTTCGACTGGACTGCGCTCGTTACGACGAGACTTAAGATGTAAATTTTCATAATCCCCAGTACTATTCTACTGAGGCTGGACTCTACTGCACCGAGTCTATTATTTATTAAGTACATAATACTTGTATGTTGGTAATACGTTTGATATGTATTTTTAGATACACTTCTCTCTTTTTTCTTGGCATTATCCCGGCATAACGTCAGGGCTCACCTTCCTCCTTAGACGCTTCTGAATCACCCAACACAATACAAAATCTACTGTTAAATCATCGTGGGAAGGCGGACCTTGGCATTAAGCAAGGATAACGCCAGGCAGAAAGAATGAGCAGAAAAACAAATATAGTAAAGGCCGACTTGCACGACGATCCTAAATCGAGTTTAACCCACTAAACCAGTTTAAGAGACGTCAAATCGTATGAAATTTTTACATAAGCAAATAAGTTTAGTGTTAAATCTCGATAAAGGATGGACGTCCAAGTCGGTCTTAGTAACAAAGTCGACAGTTTTATTTGTTATAGATATCACGCACTTATAGATGAGATACGTTTGAAAAATTGATTACCCAGATAGACATATCCGCAATTTCAGTTACCACCTGTCTTCATTTTACATTCCGTGAAAGAGCCTATATTCAGAATTAAAATAATTATATTCATTATACGCTACGTAGGTGTCTAACTCTAACTTTACGCGTATACGACACGCTCTTGACCGATGTTCAATGTCAGTGATTTTACAAAATTGGCTTATCTTGTGTGACCTTCTTGACGACCCCTTTTAATGACCTAATATAATTTACACATTATAGTGAATTGCGACGTCAGCGGCATGCTCTATACTCCGTGTGCTATATGAATTTGTAGTCATACGGCATCCGCTGCGAAGTTATCGCGCATTGTGCGCACGTTACCTTTCATTAATATTTATAGGACCGCACCAACAATAACACGCTACAGTACTGCCTTCACATTAGACAAGTAACAAGCTATTACTGGTATTAACAGTGAACCATGGCGCCTATCGACGGTGTTGACAACGAGATCAAATCATCTGCGTTAGACCTTATCGGGAACACGCCCATCATAGCCTTGGACCGACTTTACACCGGACCTGGAAGAATTCTTGCGAAATGCGAGTTCATGAATCCCGGCGCTTCTATTAAATGCCGATCATCTTTGTGCATGATCAAAAAGGCGTTGGACAGTGGTGAGTTGAAGCCTGGAGCACCAGTGGTGGAGGTGACATCAGGGAACCAAGGATGCGGACTTGCTGTTGTGTGCGCTGTGCTTGGACATCCTCTAACACTAACCATGTCTAAAGGTAATAGTGCACAAAGAGCAATACATATGGAGGCTCTTGGTGCAAAGTGTATCAGGGTGCCGCAAGTAGAGGGGACGTATGGAAACGTAACACTCGCTGACGTTAAAGCTGTTGAGGAAGTCGGCTTGAAAATAATCGAAGAAACCGGTGCATACTACGTCAATCAATTCAGTAATGATGCTAATGCCGATTCGCATTATGCAACCACCGGACCTGAGATTTGGAAGCAAACTGGGCAACGAGTGGACGCTTTTGTGGCGACTGTAGGAACAGCTGGAACATTTACCGGTACAGCGAGATATTTGAAGGAGAAAAATCCCGAAATAAAAACTTTCGTAGTAGAACCCACTGGTGCAGAGCCCATTAAAGGAGACCCCGTGACGAAACCCCTTCATTTACTACAAGGCTCAGGGTACGGGTGTATCCCGAACTTGTTTAAATTCGAGTACATGGATGAAACACTCAGCGTTACAGATGAAGAAACAGTGGAATACATGAAACTAATAGGAACGAAGGAGGGTTTGTACGTTGGTTACACTAGCGGTGCTAATGTTGCTGCTGCCGTGAAGATACTGAAATCTGGAAAGTTGCCTAAAGATGCGTGGGTCGTCACCGTCCTCAATGACACTGGGTTGAAATACACACCTGTTCCAGACGAATTACATAAATAGTATTGTTAAGGTAGAAACTATAGTACATTTTACAATCGTACATTTTGGGTAAGCAATAATTTTTAATTCTTTACCCCACAGATGACTTATTGCTGGGTATAAATCCGAGTTTTTAGGGTGGGGAGCCCGCCGCGTTTGGCTACTATCTTGAGTAATATCTTGAGTAATAGTTTTTGTCACAGGTTTAGAAAATTCTAAGTTCTACTTCTTTATTTTAATATTTAAAGCATTTTGTACAAAAATAACTTTCATTTATATTTATTGTTAAAAGAAACAGATATTTTTTTTTACAATGCACTAATGTAACGAGACTTTTGTGAGTCTTACATTTTTCCTAATACATAAGGAAACCTTCCGCTTAAGCGGTCAAAGGGGTTTTTCCCACTTTGATACCTCGCTTTTATACTTAGCAATGAAGTCAAATCAATCTGAAATGCACGGTCTAGTCGATGTTAAGCTTCTATTATACTAATGCTTCATTAACTAAAATGTTTTATAACTAGATACTGTTTAATGTAATTAATATTAATAATTTTATGGACTGTTGTATATACTATTATAATGTTTAATATTAATGTTAGCTATGTAGTTGCCATGCTTTCATTACAAATGTTTCAAGCATGAATACTTTTGTTAATAGCGATATCATAATATTATCTTTAAGTAATATAAATTATTACAGTTATAACTTATTATCTTTATTACTATTGTTATTAAAATTATTATTATCTGACAATAAATATGTTGAACATATTGTTTCTAATCCTGATTATACTTTTTTTTTGGTTTATTAGGTGATAGAACCCTCGCATGCGAGAAGCCGCCTGGTTAGGTACCACCGCTTTTACTATTTTTGCCGCCAAGCAGCACTGTGTAAACACAGTGTACTGGTTTAAAGCCAGCCAAATTACTGAGCATTATGACAATTTTAATAATTTACCTATGACCAACAAAGCTATCGAGATATTAATGATATATTCAATAATAAAGGAGTAAACAAATTATAACAACCCAACCCGCTGGATATACAAACTTCAAAGGTATATTCATTCAATGACAGTTGTAGCCAACTGCTAAGAAGGGACTGTCCGTATCTTGAAATGCGGCCATGATAGCGATATTAAAAGATATATGTTGTTGTTGATAAGTTGCTTACTTACTTGCCAGACAATTAGATGAGGATTAGAAAACCAGTTATCGTAAGCCAAAATTTAAAACAAAAGCAAAAATCAAGAACCAAAAAGTAATAAAGAATAGGTATTATATTATTACTGCAAATCACAACACTACAGATACTTTAATTGCAATACATAATAAATAATTGCAATTAAATACTGATTTTATTTTTATCTGGCGTTATAACAGCTTATTTCCAGAGACCGCCGTCCAACTTCTAGAAACTTCCACATCGCGCGATATTACGCATCCTTCGAAGTGTGACCATTGGCGGTCATATCGCCCCACAGGCAGTTGCTGAGACGAAAGTCACAGGTTCGAAACCAGCCCCATGAGCATGCACTTCTGACTTTTCTAAGCTACGTGCATATTCATTGTTAATTATAGCTTACTTTAACGGTAAAAGAGGAAACCTGCGTACCTGAAATGTTCTCCATAAGATAATTTTTTTATAGCATAGGGCAAACGAGCAAGTTGGTATCCTAAAGGAAAATGATCTCCACTACCCATGAACGCTCTCAATGCCAGAAGAATCGTGAACACCTTAAAGGAGTGGGATAGTTAAGGGATCGGGGAGGGGATTTGGGCCTCTGGATAACTCATTCACCGTACGAACCGTAGCAGCACGCCGCTACTTTACATCGATTTTCTGTGAGAAAGTGGTAACAACCCAGTCGAACCAGGTCATTCATGCTGCAGACATAACCGTCTACAGCAGTTTGGCAGACTTCACATACCTTCGAAATTATTATGGAGAACTCAAGTATGCAGGTTTCCTCACGATGTTTCCTTCATCGATAAATCAAATAAGTATTGTATATTAATTAAAATGCATAATATGTCATATCATGCAAGGTTCGTAATTACACTTATGGTCTTGTTTATTTGGCTACCTATATAGATTTATGATTAGATCGATTTGCATATATTTTTTCATTCTAATTGACTACCATTATAAATAATAATAGAGTAGTTAAAACATAAAAGGGTGGCGCTAGGCGTTAGTGTAAAATAAATCCCACTAAAAACATAATGTCAGAAGGAGGCCAAGTTCAAGGTGTGCAAACGTCGTTCGGGATTAGCATCGGCATCGCGTCATCGCTGATAAAAGATTTGAGATATAAATAGGTACCAAGTTCTATATTCAAACTTCAAGTTTCTAATTTACCCAGAAGCAGTTTAGGCTTTTGATGCGTGAGTGCAAAAATAGCACTTTTCAGATTTTAATAACTCCTGAATGTGCGTCGCTATTTTCTTCCTCAAACTTGGCAGACATACTGTCAAGAATTTAGATTATGGAGCAAGTTATCAAATGGTTATTATTCCACGCTAAGTCAATCAGTCAGCTATGTTTGTGCAATTTTATGTGACCGGCAGCGACATAGGCACCGACTCTAAAGAGACTAATAGACATTGTTATTTTTGACTTTTCAATGTATTTTATTTTGAAGTCGGTTTCTAGGTTTTGTTAAATCTTATTACAAAATTGGTCCATAGTTGGCAGAGAAATCGATGTAGTTCAAACATAAAAGAAGCAAAAAAAAAGTGCCGAGTTGAGTAAATCCTTCTTTTTCGAATTCGGTCGGAAAACAAATTCAATACTTTATTGAGCCAAAAAATTAATAATCTATATATAAATGAAACGTCTATAATTTGCTCTGCTATTATCCGTAGCACAATTTAAACGTGCATTGGTATTTCCCCGGCGCGGCGCGGCGTTTATTTGCACGGATCAATTTGTTTGTTTGCGCTAATATTTGCGGTCGTGCCTCGAGCATCTCCTCCGAGTTTAACTATCATTCGAACACATTAAATAGATTACGTGCATTTAGCTATTACTAGCAATATTGGTTTTATTAATTGCATTGAAAGTGCTTTATTAAATACCATAGAGTACTTTGTGATAATAATTTAGTCGACGGGAAAACGATAGTGTCTGAATTTTTATTTTTTATCTATTTATTAATATGTGAAGAAATAATTTCGGAGCCCTTTTTAGGCATATTGCGCGCGAGGAGGATTGTGAGATTTGGCATAGTTAAAGTTTTTACAGAGGAGTAGTGCAGAATGCAATTTTTTATATATAACAGTTACAGATAGTAACAAATATGTACGAAATCGAATAAAATAAAACATTCATTGTTTACGCTCACACTGACAATGTCTGAATGAATGTAACTTAATAATATTAAAAAATTGGTCGCATATTTTATATTATAAAAACGCATAAATTTTCACATAATGATCTGATGTTGATGATTCTTTGAAATTAACCAATTAAAAAAAACACAACAATTATTTGCAATAGACTTAAAAAAAAATTTTTAAAAGTAATTAAGGTACACAAATAAATGTGCAACACAGCTGGTTATAATTGCGATATAATAAAGCGCCTCTGCATTATTTGCATAACAGTTTCTAGTCGATTTTCTCCTGCTTATACTATGTATTCATATTGTGTAATTGTTATGTTCTACATTTAATTGTTAAATAACCTGTTAAACCGAGGGAGTTTATTGCGCTGCTTCTCCTTCTCGTAACGCGAACGTATTACAACTGCACCACCGAGGCAGTCATTTTGTTAATTTAAATTGTCATTTTTTTAAACACTGTTACTCGTTACTTGTTTAGCATATTTTCAATGATAGGGTGATTTTGGGCCTCCTGAACTTAAAGAAAAAAATTCCACAGCAAGCTATCACTTAACGTTGGCTTTCTGTGAGACAATTGTACTAGCCCGGACGAACTCTATTAATGCTTTAGCTGTTTGCAGCGTCTGTGTGTCTACGGCGTGGCTCTACCTCTTTGTATATTATGTTAAAACAATGTTTGCATTTATATATAATGTCCGTAGTTTATAGTGATCGTAATGTCAGCCCGCACATAGGACAGGTTATTTCCTGCGCCTCTGCGTCGACAGGTCCGCGCCACGTGAGATAAGACGCATCCACGGAATTGATTTAATCTGTGTCAATATTGACGCGGAGGCGTTATGGGAACCACACAGTGTGCACAGGTGGCCGGTCTTCAACTTCATCTTGTACAGGATGCTTGTTTTTTGTAGAGTCTAAAGCCCTATTTAGATTTTTATTAGCTTAAATAACGAACCGAGAAGATCGCTGGCCTGATGATAATGCCTACTCATGAATAAAAACAACACTCTCAGAACTTTGAATTACGAAGCACTGGACTTCGCTCGTCACCCCTAGACACAAAATGTTAAGTCTCGTAATGCCAAGTAATTTTACTGGATTCAATGTCCTTCAAACCGAAACACAACGGTGCTTATACACTGTTGCTGGGCGGCAGAAATAGATAAAGTGGTGGAACCAACCCAGACGGTTCTTTCTATACGAGAGACCTAACACCTATTCATCTGTAATTTTTATGTATGTTACGCGATATCTCCGTCAGATGTGGACAGAGTTTTGGATTTTATAGTTCGAAAGTAATCCTATTAGTTTGGCTAAGATCTGATGACGGAGTACAAGGGAAAATTGGAATCTCGTGAAGGGGAAATAAATGATGCACCAGGAATCGGGTTTCAAAGTAGGTTTCTGAAGTGGTTAGGTTACACCCGAAGAGTTATAACGGAATCCTATTATCAAGCCTTAGCCACGCCGTCTGTCTATCTATCCGTCTGCCCTACCTTTTTTGAGAGGTATAGCCACGCTGTAGACAGTTTTATTTACAGCATGAAAGGGCTGGCTCCACCGGGTTGTTGCTACTTTCTTACAGAAAATCGTCGTGAAGTAGCGGCTTACTGCTGCGTTTCGTACGGTGGGTAAGATACGAGATATGCAAAAGTCCCTCGTTTTCACAATCCCACAAGGGATTTATTTATTTATTTTCATTATATCTTGTGAACTGTAGTTCACAGAATACAATTACTTCAGTGCACGAACACATCACAAATATTAGTTTGAAAATATGTCAGAATAGCATTTGCTCGCGGCTCCGCCCGCGTGAACAGCTTTTTTCGGGATAAAAAGTAGCTTATGTCCTAATCCAGATCATGGTCAGTTCAGCTGTTAAAGCGTGATTAACTAACAAACATCACAATTCATAAAGTCAGAAACATACAAACATTTACATTTATAATAGTAGTAGGATTAAATTGGATCCGCCTGTATATGACCAGACAGTTAAAAAATGTGAAAAATAAAATAAACATGTAAAGTACACGGAATACCTGAATTTAAAGTTTATTGGCCACTTGCAGGAAACATCTGCAAATATTTTGTTATGTGCGCATTTCTTGTCCCATCACTGTAAAAACCTCGCCTTGTGACCATCTTTTAACCTCCAACAAAAAAGTGGGATGTTATTAGTTTGCCCACTTTATAATAACAAACCCAACAAATATTTGTGGGTTTCACAAACATTTGTCTCGGTGCGGGAATCGAACCCACGGCCTCACGCTTCCCAGCCGGCGCGGCGACTCGCCCACTGCGCCATGGAGGCTGTCAAATTTTATCTGTCTATCTGAATGTTTGTAGCATCGTAGCTCCTTGAAAGCAGTTATTTTAGTTCAGAAGTGGTAGAGCCCACGCTGTAGATGCTTTTAACAAAAAGTCTCAAAACTGAAAAAAAAGTTATCTACATTTTCAATCAATATTTTTGTATCTTCGTAAGAGGCGCTAATAAAACACTAAAATTATTTTTTAAATAATAATAATAATACACCCAACAGTCACACACATAGCTCTGACCCCACACTAGGTAAACCTGTGTCGTGGGTATCAGGAACTACGAGGGACTTGCGGTCCCACAACACCCAGACCCGAGACCAATATTTGTGGTTCACACAAACATTTGTCTCGGTGTGGGAATCGAACCCACGGCCTCTCGCTTCGCAGCCGACTACTCGCCCGCTGCGCCACGGAGCTGTCCAAATATGCTACGCTATCGAATTTATATAATTAATTACGAACATAGTATGTATATGCTTTAAAATTTCAATGGTTAAATACCTTAATAGCAATAAACTGTACATTTAATACGCAAGCACCATAACAACTGAATTTAAGACCAATGAGTGCAATAACTTGGTCCACAGAAGCAACCTCAGGTCAGAGTATAAAATTCTAGTAGCTAATGTAGTAAACATAACAATTTATCTGTGTGCCGTTCGTATTGTATATGGTTAATCAAATGAAAATATATTTACAATAAAAATTAACTTATAGTAGTTATATTATTAAATGTCGGTCGTTACACAAAATTTACTACAACAGAATTCGAACCTGAAATATAACCCTATAAAATATAACATACCTCTATATCTAATAGTAAATGTAGAGTCATAGGAAAAATAATGGACTTTGGGGCAAAGGTTTAATGTTGTTCGAGATAATCGTTCGACTGTTATTCGATATTTATTCATAAACATACCACTTGGACTAATCTCGATTCTCGACATAGTATCGAGTGAGCGTTGGCTTCCCGGTATGAATATTTACTTGATCGGTAATAATGTATTGTTAGTAAAAATATTGTGGTTGTTAAAAATATTTAAATGTAGGCATAATAAATAAATAACACCCAATAGACACAGCCCTGACCCCGCAGTAAGATACGATTATCTTGTGGCGTGGGTATCAAGAAGTACGAGAGACTTTTAGTCTCACAACACCTAGACCCGAAACGAGTCTTTGTGGGTCTGACAATTTTTTCTCGGTGCGGCGAATGAACCCGCGACCTCATGTTTTACAGTCGACTACTCGCCCACTGCGCCACGGAGATTTTCAATGTCGGTATTGCGCTATAAATGCAACAAGACTTCAATAAAAAAGAATCGATTAAATATCGATACGTAAGCAAAAGTGTTATGAATGAGTGTTTAAGACATTAATTGTATTTTATCTATATATTAATACGTGAAGAGAACACTTCAGACCCCTTTATAAGCATATTGCACGCACGAAGATTTTGGCGGAGTTAAAGTTTATATGGAGGAAGCGTGCAGAAAGCTATTTATATATAATATCTATAACAAATATGTACATTGAATAAAATAAAATAAAATATTCATTGTTTACGCTCACACTGAAAATGTCTGATTGCCAAATCTTGCAGCTCACGTAATTGGAAAAAATTAAAAAACAGGTCGAGTATGGCCCCATACGCGACCACTAGTTTTTATTATAATTCGAGAAGAATAGATATAATTTTACAGAAAATTTATAAAAATACATTTACCATTATCTACAATAGTTTCCCCACATATGTTCCAGTTTGTATATTAGCGCTACGACCAATTGTATATTGAACCTATCACTTTCCTTCGGCCTGGCGTCATCGAAATAAGATTTCGATGTCTGGCGTCATCCCGACTTAATGCCAGGTTCTGCCTTCTCGTATCATAGCAGATTTGCAGGATTTGGTATTAAAAGGGGCGAACCGCCGTCTAACCCCCACAACCCGCAAAAAGAATCAAGTTCGTATTGAGCCTACGAGACTTGATTCGAAAGAAACATTTAAAAAAATAGTTTTAATAATGATCCATTCGGTTCCATCTACCAGTTAGCAAACTTTTTCCATTAATTACGGCTAAAACATTTATTTTCTCAAAATATTATATAAAAAAATATACAAAAACGCGTTTATATAGTAAGTAAGGGTAGGACTGTAACGTTTATATAGTAAGTATGGGTAGGACTGTAACGTCTAAGGTTCGGTTATACTAGCTAGACATACTCGTAAGTGGAAATACAAAATATGCCTTCTGAAGACCTAATATTTGTACATAATAATGTGTTAATTTAATTAAATACAAAGGGAAAACATTGACACTAATTGGATCAAACAATTTGAAGATTTGATACTATGTAAGTTTAATGATAACTATTATACGGTACATTCGCATCTTAATCCTTTCACATTGGTGTGTAAGCACGTTTAACTCGAGAATATCATCATTTTCCTGTCGACAGGTGGAGCTCATTGCAGATTTTCTGCGTGTAATAAGAGCAGCTGCGAGTTTATAGCCCACCTAAGTCTAAACGGATTTTAACAGTTTTTGCATCATAATTACCTTTACGTACTTCCTGAGCTCTACTGATTGATGCCTTAGAAAATAATGTTTTATCGCTACCAGTTTTAATAGGCGTTTGGTTTTTGCTATCATTTATCCGCTGTGTGCATGTAACTACTGTTTATAGTTGTCATGTTAGAGATTTAAGTAAATATTCTGTTATTCTAATCTTTGGTAATGTTCTGTCTACGACATCTCCATAATTACATAGCTATAGCAATTATACTTTTAATCATGATGGGGTTCGGTATCATATAGATCGATGGAGAAAATATACATAAAAGTTAGGTCTATGAAATATAAATTTAATTATGCTGACCATTGAATAGGACAAATGCAGAATTAATTCGTTTGTAGGATGTATTCCATCAATCAATTATTGATAAAATATTGTCACATAATACGAATGAATATTTTTTTACCATTCGAAATAATTTTATATTCCAATGATTTTATACGATAGGCAGTGGCTTGGCTGTGTCCATTGGCACTGCTGAAATCAATGGGCTGTGGTAACTGCTTACCATCAGGCGGGGAGTTTGCTCGTCTGTCTGGGCAATAAAAATAAATCGAATTTATAAACAGTTTATTAAAAATAAAAGCGTGAAGAATAAACAGACCTCGAAGACTAATCTCATAAGTTAAACGACATAAATCTCAAAGTAATAAATATATCTGAATAAATTCCTAATTTTTATTTATTACAGTAAAGTCATCGCGTGTTTAATGATAACTCGGCGCCAAACGTCCAGAAATGGTAAATGTTAGAACACATCAAATTAATCAGTGATTCAAGTGTTTCTAATCCATTCATTCATGGATTATTGGGCTTTAATCAAAGATATGTGATTGTGGAGATGCGGCAGGTGGCCAGCGGACGTTGCAGCGCGTTTCCTATTAACCTAGGGCTGGCATGGAAACATCTTCTTTTAAAAACAATTAAATTATTCAAATTTAATAATACTATACGAAATTTTATCGAACTAAAGAAGAAGGAATTCATAGTTGAGAGATGTTTAAACATATGATATTCTGTCGTTGAAGCAATCAGTGAAGGTATGTACTCACTGAACGAGTCCATTATTACAAATTATATAAATCCTGAATATGTTACTAAAATAAATCTAATTTTCTTAATTATGGGATTGGTTATCAGCCCTAAGTTAGACCGTGTTAGAGAGTCCATTCCGTAATTATTAGACGGAGGCAGGTGCAACGCGCTGACATGAAAGTACTTGCTTTATCTATTTACATGGAGATAACTGATGCGCCGCGGCCATAGAATGCGTTCCTCTTTGTTTTGTTATATCAAATCTTTGGAATAAGCCTTTCTCTTGTGTTGGTTTTAACTTCTTTTTACTGAAATGCTTATGTACATTTATAGTCATATGATATAATTTATAACATTATATGATGTACTTTTGATAATGAATAATCCTACCATATCCTCGAGTAGACAATTGCCCAGCAGTGGGTTGGTGCAGGTTAGATAAAAAAACAAGTACCGAGTAAGCGATTAAAGACTGCCATGTGTAGAAATACCGAAATATTAAATTATGTTAGATTGATTGTTGATTCAGTTTTAGTGGTCAGAGGGGAGAGGACGAGATCATAATTTTATCGTATTTATATTTGAACCATAGCGTCGTGTCGTTTGTTGTGGTACCTTATCAATAACTTATTTGATCCTGATAAACTTCTACCAGAAAACAAATGTTATATTGTTTAACATTGCTATTATTGACTAAATGTACCATGTAATGACCTGGCACACAACGTTATTGACATGTGGACTCGACAATCATTGTCTCAATAGTCGTTACTGCTAAAAGAGCCTCGACCAACAAATACCTCCAGTGGCTCTGAATTGGTCGTTGAGTCAAGAACCAGATTTATAAGGTGATGTTATTAGATACGGCACGCATAGTGAGGAGACTCCTCACTCTGGGATTCTAATCAGTGGCTTGGGTCCTAGGCCTTGCCATTGATATTTTTTTATTTAATTTTAAAAATTTTATAAAAACCCTTTAAAATAAAGAGTATACATATCATACCATGTGGATAAAAAACCGACCAAGTATCGGATCTTTGGATATGTTGGTATATATACGCCATAATAACACATATTCTATTAAAAATGTCAGTTAATTAGCTATTACGGTTCAGAAGATAGAGCCCAACGTTAATTAAGTTTAGATATAATTAATATCCATTTAGCCATTTCTTAGAATTAGATTATTTTACAGAGGTGTCAATTAGGATCATTTCTGTACTTAGAAAATGTGAATCAATCATTTACTCTACTTAGTAAGGTAGCGTAAAGCATTAACTGGTATTGAGTATGGAAACATATTTTTTAAATAATAATAAATGGCTTAAAGAATATTAACATTAATTGCCATCTCTGAGTGTAGTAAGTTAATTGTAATGACGCATACTCATTAGCTTTTTTAAAGAAATTTCTTCAACAAATATAACTCAAATAAAACCTTGATAGAGTATGAGTAAAAAGTCTGATGTATGTATATGTATTTCCTACATGTATTGTGCAATTCGAAACTAATAAATGAGCAATGACGGTGCACAATGCACATGTATGAACTCTGTTGGCCTGAGCGAAGCCTGAGTAGCGGCTAACGCTTTTCTAACGCCACCTGCCACCTGCCACGGCTTTTTAATCTTGTTACTTACCATACCTTATATGTACACGTCTAGAATTACACCATTACACCCTGACGTAGATATAAGCGGTGGTAGAAATGTCGGATGTTTCAGAAATACGTTAGGTGTCTGTATATTTTTTTAAATATCACCTGATATTATTGATATTAATGCTGCATGCATTTAATTTCAGGAAGTTTGCGTTGAAGGATTTGCGTTTACACTATTGACTTCTTTTTATTTGTTTGAATGACAAGACGAGTAAAATTATAAATACAACTCCTGCTGAGTGGGTTTCTATATATGACAATCTAAAATATTTTTGCCTTTTATGTAAATTTTTAATTTTCTTCTTTGGCAAAAGCGAGTCGGACATTTAATGGGAAGTGATGACCACTCTCAAAAACTTCTAGAATATCTGGTGAATCGTACGTGCGTTGCCCGTCAGGAAAGTTATGGAGATTGAGGGCAAAACATACTGTAATGATTTAATAGAGTGATAAATGTACCCTCAGACGAAACCACTAGCAACCATGCATCGAAGCAGTAAGAGAAATATAGCCATGTCTAATATATTGTTAGGTCTTCGCGCGGTCATAGTCCTGCGGTTAATAGACGTGATTTGAGCGCTCTAACGCCGCGGGCACAGTACATACTACATAGAGCTAAGAACATGTTCGTCCTGTCACCTGCCCCCGTCTCCCCCCCGCTTCACCCTGCCGCCAGCCCCGCATTCCTCGCAGTGATTACACGCACCTGTGCCGTCTAGCTGCCGGATGTGTTGCTGTTTACTTTATTCTTTACTTTCAAACCATTGTAAGCTGGGCATGGGTGAAATTAACACTGCACACAAGATGATTAGCTTCTTACCATTTTTTTCTTCGATAATTCGACGACTAATCTAGGCATGTTTATGTACAAATTCAATAGGGATGGACGAAATACTTTAACTAGGTGTTAGGTCTGTTGTATGCGAGAGTTCATCTGGGCAAGTACCACCGCTTTGTCATTGTGAATAGTCCTGACAGACTGGCGCATGCCAAAGACTCCCATTTAGTGAAGGATTATAACATAATACATAAGATTTTCAATTTTACCCTCGAAGGGAAAGGCATAGGTGCAACTTGTGTACCCTCGTTTCATCGAGTTTATTCCGGTCCCATGATGTGATAGGGGGCGGGCCCATCGCCATACCGGGCACAAATTCCGATTCCGAGCAATTCATGTGTGATTTTCCGAATCGAAAACTCAGAAACAAATTATCTTTCCTCGACCTGGGAATTGAACTCAAGAGCTCACGGTTACTCCGTCTAAGTACGTTGTCACTAAAACAAAGAGGTAATATACATATATAATGTAATGATATACTTTTGTTCTATTATTAAGATAAAGTTTTGAAAGGCTCGTTAGAAACTTTCCTAGATGTTTTGATAGTGGCTATCTAAGAAGTATTTGTTTTGTACATCTGCCGCTGCGTTCCATGCATAGTTTTCATATCTTATCACGGATCCTGGCATCCAAGGGCCAGAGCTTTTAAGTCAATAAAATACTTGCCTTGTACGTGCAACAAAATGTTGCATATCTTTATTGGGTATATTTCCGTAAACTTATTGTTGTTTTAACCATGTTTGTCAGGTAGAGATCAGGTGTGACTATTGCCAATATACCATTGAGGGGGTCAAAAATAGGCCATCAGCTTAGCAGTATGCTGAAATGACCCCCATTTAATTTATAGTTTTATTTTAGTTTCCTTATTGTGATGTTTGAATGTTATTTCTTTCTTTCTATTTACCAGACAAAAATATTTATATTATTTAGCTTCTATTTTATGTCTGAGTAACTGCTACTTACCAAATAAAATGTGACACGTGTGTGTGTATTTAATAATAATAATAATTTATTTCATCACAATACAGTAGTAAGTAGGTAGTACAAAAAGGTCTGAAATTGGAGTTTATTTGAACAAAAGTTACATTCTGACATATATAACAAATGACTGCATGGCACTGCACAAACATTTGTCAGGGTGCGGGAATCGAACCCACGGCCTCACGCTTCCCAACCGGCTACTCGCCCGCTGCGCCACGGAGGCTGTCTAAATGGTTGTCTCAATGCAACCATGACTCTTCTAGTATTATGGATTTTCATTAGCGGTGGAGAAAACTTACTCTCTACTATATTAATTATCACACTGCTTACACTCTCATCAAAGCAGTAGTTTTTTTTTATATATACCCTTGTTCAAAAAAAGTCAATAGTCGGCGAACTTGGCTGACGAATAAAAATGCAATATTAATAGATACCATAGCACCATTTTCTAGTTAAACTCTTTTTACCAATCAAAGTAAATTAAAAGTGAATATTATATGCAATTTAAGTTACTTGTAGAGTCTGTTTTAAGACTTGCGTAAAGAATACTCATTAAGAAGACTTTAAATAAAAAAACAGCCATTTAACATCATAATAACAACTATTTGCGAAACCTAACTGATTTTAGAGATGTGTAAGTTTCGACTGCACACGCAATAAAGATAGCTTTTCTAAACGACAAAAAGACGTAATACGTTTGTTACAAACATCTCGTGCGTAATGGGAATATATTCATCGCATAAAATAGAGTTAAATAGCAGTAACTGGTATCGGTGAAATAATTAGAACTACTGGAGTGCGCGACGCAGTGCTATTATAACCGAGCACAGCTTCGCTGAGCCCAAGCGCCGTGTTCTGAATGTAATTAGCGCTAATTCAGAAAATAATTATATAGAGTTATTAATTAATGTTTTTATTATGATTTGTTATATTGATCTCGTACTAGATAAACAGACTTAACTGATTGCATTAAATGAATTCCTAAAGCCGATGGGGTGTAAAGAAAGGATGTGATTTATTTGGCGCTAAGTTCATCAGCCATGGTACGCAGCACGCTTGTATCGTTTGCTTGGCTTACCCATATATTTTGTGGTTTTTATTCTGATATATTGATTTACATTCACCTTGGGAAAATATATAAGGACTTGAGTTTTTTTAATGAGCTCTATTTATGAGAGCAGTCACTTACATTATTTCGGCCATCAAGCAGCAGTGTGTAAGTAAGTGCACTGTTGTGTTTTGGTTTGAAGGACGTTGATGAAATCAGTGATATCATGATATGAGATTTGACAACTTATGTCTCGGGTTGACGAACGCAGTCCAATGCCAGGCAGTGCTTTGTAATTCAAACTCAGTGTGATGTGGGTTCTATTTATGGGCAGGCATAGCGCCTATCATCAGGCGAGGAACCAAAAGCGTTTCGTCATTCAATCTAATATATATCAAAAAGAAATACTTGTAAGAAACAAAGAAACGTCGCACGTCTAACAATAGAATAACAGCTCCATAGAGATATTAGCATTTAGACGACAGTAAACACAGTTCATAATTATGGCTTCATTTGAATATTTATCGTTACTGTGTCAAGAGTTTTCATGTCATTCTAGTTTGCAAACAGTTGCAGTATTGCCATGCCAACATATCTATACTAATCGAAACCGGCTTCGTTTATGTGGAAATCATGTGACATCATTATTCAAAGACTTGATAAGTTAAGGTCCTTTATTTATAGCAATTCCAGTAATTAATCCTCTTGCTACTATCGTTTTTTTTAAGATTTGCACTAATACATATATCTGTATATTAAGATAAATAACTTTTGATTTGCCTCTGTGGCGCAGCGCACAAGTAGCTGGCTATAAAACGAGAGGCCGTAGATTCGCGTAAGATGTTTGATCACGCAGTAGTTGGTGAACACACAGACTTCTAAAAATCCTATACATCGAAGGATAGACTTTCCCAAATAACTTGATCATCGTTTAAGGTCAAAATTTGTGTAAGGGGATATATATTTATATACATATCTCAATAGATATCTCAATATAGATACATCTATTTCATTACATTCTGATACAAAAACTGTATAAAAACATTCAACAGTCACACGCATAGTCCTGAATCCACACTAGGTAAACCTGTATTGTGGGTATCAAGAACTACGAGGAACTTGCTGTCCACAACACCCAGACCCGAGACAAATATTTGTGGATCAGATAAACATTTGTCTTTGTGCGGGAATCGAACCCACGGCCTCACGCTTCGCAACCTACACCTTCAATGCGCCACGGAGGCTGTATTAGTAAAAATATTATGTATACGTTTGATTAGTACGACATATAGAATAAAACTTGCGTATTTTTACATAATTATCAGCTTTTAGCATGACTTTGCATTTATAAATTTAATATTATCAATCACAGATGTTTTATAACGCAACCGAATGAAGTGTTGCGTAACATTTAATTTCTTATAATTTCAGTGCGTTGAATTGTTTTAATAATATGTCACTATGTGTTGCATTTAAATTATTCCTTCATTATACCGTTGGGCTGTAAGAATAACAGTGTCAAAGGGCGGGGCGTACGCTGGCAGCCGCCGCGTTGGGCCGCGCTGCTTCCAAATTATAGCCGAGAGATACTGATGCGGTAATAACACCTGATTAACAGCTAATTTATATTATGGTGCTAACGTATCACATAACTATAATGGATGTACATTAAATATTCTATCGGAAACGATGAAATATTTCAACATGTTGTACGTTACACAATTTACGTTTTTTCCCCTACACGTCGTTTTTACATACCCGTGGGCTTAGCATATGCATCACGAGATAATTTTGACGACTCGTTTGGTCTATCCAAGCTAACATGGTGGCTTGACAGCTCCGTGGCGCAGCGGGCGAGTAGTTAGCTGCGAAGCGAGAGCCCGTGGGTTTGATTCCCACACCGAGACAAATGTTTGTGTGATCCACAAATATTGGTCTCGGGTCTGGGTGTTGTGGGACCGCAAGTCTTTCGTAGTTCCTGATACCCACGACACAGGTTTACCTAGTGTGGGGTCAGGACTATGTCTGTGACTGTTGGGTGTATTATTATTATTATTATATGGTTGTTTAAAATACTAGACTCACTATGTCAAAATATAACGTTTAAAAAAACTTAGAAACCGACTTCAATGTAGCATGTAAATTCCAATACAATAACATAATCGCGACGAGTGTACTGTTATCCGTTGAGGAGTTTTTTTTCTCCATACTACGTCATCAGATCTTAACTAAATTTATATGGGACCACATCGCAGCTAAACTCAATCGAGTTAAATTTTTTTTACAAAATCGGTCCACAATTGGCGGAGAAGTCGATGTGCATACATAAAAAAAGCAGAAAAAAACGCGTCGAATTGAGAACCTCCTCCTTTTTTGAAGTCGGTTAAAAAGTAGAGATAACGAAAAAAAAAATACTTTCAACCTCTCTGTGGTATTACGTCTACGTATCCTAACATGACGTATTTTTATCGAATGATGACACTTTTACGCGAGACATTTGTCGTCAATAGTTATCTATCTCGTGCGCGAGATATGTCGTGTTGCATATCGTCGCTTAACTAACAATACCGCGCAAGTTAAATTGGCTTAGTTTTCAGGAGACATATAAAACTGCATATTTTTTATAAACATGTGTAATGTAACCAATGAATTGCGCGATGACAGAACTATTTGAATATCGTGCTTTGTATGGTTCATTTAAATTTTTGTGTAAATTTATTGGATACGCGACAAAAACAATTTATACAATGACAATATAACATGGTCAATTTTCGAATTACGAAAATTATTAATTATTGTTAGCTAAGCGACGATATGCTAAGCCTCCTGAGGGGCTAGCACGAATAACTTGCGAAAACGTATTCGTATCGAAATGTCAAAAAATTGTTTGAAACTTCATACAAATACTAGCGTTCTTGATTCGAATACTTATTCGTAAGTTATTCGTGCTCGACCCTCAGGTCACTGGTGATGGTTTATTAGAAAATTCTTTACCTATAATTCAACAAAATTTAATTTTCTAATTTAATTTCAACATGCTCGTACATTGAAAAGTAATCGTGTCTCCTGTCTTGATAAAATAATTTTATGATGAAGAGCGATATGAAAATTAAATTACTTGGAATATGTTAACACGTATGTTCTTGAATAACATCATGCTTTGGTACGGCATTTCCATAAAACTTATTACAATAATTACGTATCAATACTATCATGATAAATATTCGATTTTCAATGTTTAAGAATATACATACATACATACGCACTCACGCCTGTAATCCCGTAATAAATGTAAGGGGTAGGCAGAGGGTTAACCAGTACACCCACATTTCGCCGAGCGTATCTCCGTCCCATAATGTGATGGAAACGAGCCTATCACCATACCAGAAACAATTCTACACTCCAGGTTGATATTGACCATTTCCTAATATTACTTTTACCCAACCCGGGGATCGAACCCGAGACCTCAGCGTCAGCCTCAGTCGTAATGCGGATGCATTACATTTGCGCTACCGAGGCAGTTTAAGCTTATTGGTTATAGCTTATAGGACCGCGTGCATTCTCGCTTCCCCGAGAGCTTTGGTTTGTCGTGTTACAGGGAAAAATGAGAGCCTCTCATACTACGGAGGATGTTCAAAACGGGGCGAAGTGGAAGCGTGTAAGGAGGTAGACGGATCTTGGCACGAAGTTGGGATAAAGCCAGGCAGAATGAAAAAGGATCGACACGCTTTCAACTTTAATCCTCGTGCTATACATCATGTTTTTGAGTGGTAGAATCACGCTGCAGAAAGTTTTGTCTACAGCACGAATGGGTCGGCTCGACCGGGTCGTTACCACTCTCACAGAAGATCGACGTAAAGTAGCGGCTTGCTCTTCTTACTCCCTTAATCCCTTAATTATGCCTTTCTTTTAAGGTCGGCAACGCGCCCAAGATTATTTTAGTATTGTGAGAGTATATGGGCGGTGGAGATCACTTACCATCAGGTGACACACTTACTCATTTGTAGGCCTACGCTATTAAAAGAAACAGACTGCTGATGGGTAAAAATAGCGATATGCTCAAAAACATTGTTTAACAGCATACATCTCCTTAGTAAAATGCTGTCACCTACCTTTCAATAACGTAGTCTACTAAACGAAGGGTGAAATTAGGTACCTACTTCTTGAACTAAATATCAACCCGCAATATATTTAAGTAACTTAATTTAAATAAGTATTCAAATTTAACATGACTAGAATAAAACGAAAATACGATATTTGACATCATCATTTCTGCTCTGTGGAGGCTTCTGGTATATTACCCGGATCGCTCTACAGACAGAATAATATTTCAGTACGATCGTAAAATAAATTAAAGTGTTATACGAAGTGCAAGCAGTGTCGATTCCGCCTGTGTCACGTAATTTGTCCGCTGAGCACGCGACGCAGTGCTTCACAGAAATATAGACTGCGAGAAGTGATATTCAGATATATTTGAAACAATTTTTTTTATACACACACACATATATATTATTGGAATCAAGTTTAACATCGTCGTAACATCAGGCGTGCCAACGTCGGAATCTTGCATACAGAAGTTACATTGGCGGGTATGTAGGCGAGATTCAGCGCAAGGGACAATGCGCAATTTTGTAGTAGTCTTTCGATGTAGAAGTATGATGGAGAACGTTTGTGAGGTTTTCATTGCGAGGTCCACATAACAAAGCTAGAGTCAGTCAGTAAAAACTATACTCTGAATAACCAAAGGTGGCCAAATAATAAATACCGCCAAATAAATAACGAATCCATTTCCGTTCTTTTAATTATATTAGCATAAAAAAATTCAGAACTGCCTGCATACGTACGATACAAGTTCTAGAAACGATGGTTTCTAAACAGTGTGAACAGTTAGTCCCGTACGTGGGCAGTATTTAATGACTTACAGGTGCTTAGTCTCATTTGATATACAATCTCGCGGTAGAAAATCATATTACACCCACTCAGTAATATATTTTTAAATAATTAATTTCATTGACAACTCGTAGAATTCAAGTTTAGTAATATTTTATTGTATGTTAAAGTAATATCATTACAGATTATGTAATAGACATAAACTACTTGATTGAGAACTGTAATCCAAAATATGTATCTTAAAAAATATGTATCTATGATTTAATTGAAATCACTGTTGGAATCTCGAATTTTAAGATTATTTTTACTTACAAATATTTGAAATATTTTGTTTCTCAGCACCTCAGCACGACTGCTCATTATGTCAACAAGATTTGTTTTATGATAGAGTCTAACACTCCATTCCATTGACATTTTGAGTAAGCACATCCTGTAGCGCATTTTAATATCTAGTTTCGATTCACCCCGCTCGTATGATGTCCAAGAGAAATATAATACTCGGATTGCTTCGTATTTTATAAAGTAATGTATTCCGTAGTGTGTTACATAAAAATGGATGTCATTTTATTAATCCGCCTCCTAATTTAGTAGTGAGAAGAGATATTTTAACGAGCACAAAGCTATTACAGCTTGCCACGCAATCACACCTCAGGTGTTGAGGCATCGTTTTATCTTGCGGCGGCACGACACCTCAGTGTCATGTGGCTATTGAAATACGAACCTTTCTTAATTAAAAATATCTCTCAACAAGAGACTCTGCCATGAGATTTACAGTGAATGTTTACAGATATTATGTCAAGTAAACGATATAATGGTTAATGTAAAATGGTTCAGATGTTTTAGGTATTGTTTTCATACATATTTCACGATAAATTAGGGTCTTACAAAAATAATTACCTCATTTTTTATATTATTACTATGTTTATATTTATGTGTTAAAAATCATGTTGCGCCGACCCCACTGCGAGTGGGATAAGGGCAGGTGGATGAAGAAGATTCCTATGAAAAATACACGGTAATAGTATAACTAGAATTGAAAAAATGTAATCACATTTACAAAGTTAATTTAAGTTATGTATACATACAGCTTTTGTTTTGATAAACCAGCTTATTCTTTAGTTTTAGATTTATTATACGTACTAGCTTTTGCTCGCGGCTGCGCTCGCGTGAGTCTTTTTCTGGGATAATTGTGATCACCTCATTGGTATTGTGGCAGCAGCGTACAAACAAACAACAACAAAAACAAACAAACAAACAGCGCTGAGAAGGCAAACCATGAATGTTTAACTTTGTTGTTTTTGCCCCTTTAAATTGTATACTTCCAAAAATCCTTGTTTTACCATAAATTTATTACACTTACATTATAGGGCCCTTATATTATACAAACTATCAACTGACCAAATTTCATGAAACTTTATAATGTTTGAGATTTTGTCTGAGGTGTAGTGATTAATCACTATAATCATTGAGTGAATGGAATTTCGATTGATTCAGTGAGTGAGTGGAATTGAAGTCATGCAGTGATTTGTAATTTAGTAATATCTGCTGTAATCTATCAATTCGTTATAATATTTATCTTCTTTGTATCTAGTAATAATCATACTAAGTACGCATAGTGCGTGAATAGAAAAAAGGCCTGTTTTAGCTTTTTATTAGCTTCATACGTATGTTAGTATCTATGTTAGTATGTAACGGAATTTTTGAACATGATTTTGACCCCCTTCAAAACGTCGGATTAACTCGAAATTTGGTATACTTATTAAGGACCGATGACAATTCAATATTTTAAACAGTTTGAAATAAAAAATACGCTTTAATAGAAAATTCAACTAAAAAATGAAAAAGAAAAAAATAATAGTTTAAAAAAACTAAAAAAATACGCTTTTATAGAAAATGCAACTAAAAAATAAAAAATAATTTTTTTTTAGAAAAATTTGAATTAAAAATAGTGTAAGAAAAAATAATTTTAGTTTAAAAAAAAAGCGTGGGGTGCATGGTATCAATAGTTATAAATATTTTATGAACAGATATGAGTAGAAGGGTTATTTTGATAATATCCTGAAAAGTACCCCACGCTCTTTTGACAATAAATTTTTTTTTTTTTACACTATTTTTAATTCAAATTTATTTTTTATTTTTTTAGTTGCATTTTCTATAAAAGCGTATTTTTTTAGGTTTTAAAACTATTATTTATTTCATATGACATGTCGTGGCTATCATATATGACACACGAAAATCAAAGTTAGTATTAGTATTATTGTTGTCCCTTTTTTTAGTTTTATTTTAAAAAGAGAGGAATTGAAGTTATATCATTTGAAGGTACTGTAAATAAATACACGCAACAGTCACACACATTGTCCTGACCCCACACTCGGTTAATCCGTATCGTGGGTATTAGGAACTACGAGGGACTTGCGGTCCCACAACACCGAAACAAATGTTTGAGGATCATACAAACATATGTCTCGGTGCGGGAATCAAACCCACGCCCTCTAGCTTCGCAGCCGGCTACTCGCCCACTGCGTCAGGAGGCTGTCAGTACTATGCCGTAGATGATGCAAAATAATCATGTCGTCATCAATCAGTCATCACGTGTTTGTAGCTGTTAAGGAATGTAAAATCAAGTAAGCATACACACAAACAAGACGCTTTAACCGTAAATGAAAATGTTTTGCCTTCTTTTCATAGAAAAATATGTTGTAAAAGAATACACATAACGTGATTCTTTTTCTTTCTACTTCTTTGAGTGCTATATCCTTTCAGAGGTCGGCGATCATCCAGGCTAATCTCTCTTTATCTATTAATTTTGGAAGCTGCTGCACGGAACAATTGTACTCGTGTTGAACAATAGGTGTAGATTTTTAAGCCACGATATCTTCCTACGACCGGCCCTTCTCCTGCAAAAAAGAAAACGACTTAGTGGGTCACCTGATGGTTAGTGTCAATTGCCTATGAACGTAGTCATGAATGCATTGCTGAACTTAAAGGGAGGGAATAGTTGTTTTTTTATTAGCTTGACAGGCCAAACGCGGTCGCTCACCTGAGCCACGTACGCCCATAAACAGAAGGAACACCACACAGAACTTTGAATAAACAAACACTGCATGACACTGGAGTGCGCTCGTTACCTTGAGACATAAGTTGTTAAGTATCATAATACCCAGTAATTTCCCTGGCTTCAGTGTCCTTCAAACCGGAATACAACAGGGTTTACACACTTGCTTGGCTGCAGAAATGGATAAAGCGGTGGTACCAACCCAGACGGCCTCTCGCATACGAGGGACCTACCATATCTGCCGCTTAGTAGTTCTTTCAAATTGTATATCGTGTTACAGAAAGGTGTCGTCATATTTAAGAGTTGTTTCACATCTGACAGTGAGTTTATGTACCAGAGCTTATCGAAATCTAGACATCTTAAAATTACACGCTAATCCTAATCACTCATTTATTACGATCGATAACATCTATCACATCCCTATGAATTAATAGAAGTGCGTGAGCAACAATATCAATGCTGGAATGAGACAAAAGCTCAGCTGTTTATCATTGAGTGTTGTTCAAAATTGCAAGTCTTTTTATCGACATGTTACTCTTTCGATAAAAAGAAAATGCTTTATTTATGTCTTAGCAATGCAATCAGATTTGTTACTAAGGGGGGTGAAGTACTTACTACACTATACATTGCTTAAATTTGACCATACATTTCTGTAATAAAAATAATTTGATTTACAATACTTTGCAAACATAATTGGTTGAATTTTATTGGTTGATCACGGCCCCTACTAGTACTATTCAATTTCTTAACTTCCCAACTTTATACTACAGAGAAAATATATTTAAGTCGTTATGTTAAGGTGCTGTTAGTTTTGGACATTAATAAAATTACTACCATTTGTTATATCGGTGCCACATTCAACATGTTCATAATATTTCTTCTGTTCTAGTCATTTGTTTGTACACGTTAGAAATTCCTTAGATTATGGTGGAATTTTGTACCGTCGCTTTTTATATACATGATAAAATTAAAATTACTCGTTAATTTGTGAAGTACAATTTGTGTTTACTTGTTAAAATTGTTAACGTAAATAATTATATTATTATAATAATATCAGCCCTCTAACATACTGTCACACTGCTGGGATGGGTCCTCTATAATGAGGGTTGGTTGCCTGTAAGAGATTGCTCTGAGCGATAAGGCCGTCAATGTTTAAATGTATAATGACTTTTTAATTTTACTAAGTGTTTAATGTACATTAAATCATTATAAATAAAGAGGGATTAGGTTAAAGTCCGCCTCGCTGACCTAACGTGGATTGGTAGACTTCACATACCTTCGAAATTCTCATGGAGAATTCTAAGTTAGGTATGTAAGGTTTTCTCACAATGTTTCTTTCACCGTTATAGCAAGCTATAATTAATAATGAATACACATGTAACTTAAAAAGGTAAACTTTTGAGTCGCTTACTCTTACTTACTACTCCGTACCATTTTCTGTTGAGCAGTTATCAAACTAACCTAATTACATACTTTTTTCTATCTGGCGTTATCCCGGCCTAATGCAAGAGTCTTCATTCCTCATAGATTTGACGGTATTGACCCGCCGACTGACCCCCACAGCCCGCAACGGGAACCAAGTTTCGCCATTGCCTTGTCCGTTAATCAGCAGAGTGTATCACGGGCAGGTGATATTGGCTTTGGGCCTAAAATGTTGTTGGCCCACCTACTCAGACGTAGGTACTTCCTGAATTTAAATATATGTTTTAAGTATTCTAATTCTAATGCTATTATTCGAATAAGTTTCTCATTTACGAGTTAAGACACTTTGTTGGCAAAGCTGATTATCTTACATATGCACTCACGCCTGTAATCCCTGAAGGGGTAGGCTGAGGTATAACCAGTACACCCACAGTTAACCGAGCGTATTTCCGTCCCTTTATGTGATAGGGGGCGAGCCTATCGCCATACCATGCACAAATTCCAGACTCCGGGATGATACTGACATTTCGTAATAGAAAAACCCAATACCACTTTACCCGACCCGGCGATCAAACCCGAGACCTCAGCGTTGGCCTCAATCGTAACGCGTACGCATTGCAACTGCGCCATCGAGGCAGTCATCTGATTATCTTACTTTGAATTTATACAGCTACAATTTGAAGTATCGTTGTATAGATTTATAAACACCAATATATGATGCTGTTGTATAAAGAGTCATAAAGAGTCTTAGATTTATTGCTTTTTTAATAAAGCGCGTTTAATTTATTGTGCATTAAGAAACAAAATGAAAATGTTTGCATAATTTATATATTGTATCATGTTTCGTAACTACAGAACATATTTTAAATGTCATTTGTGTAAAATACGCCTTAAAAAGTGAAATATTTATTGTGATCCCAATAGTCAATGGATTTTAGCAGATTTCAAAAATAAACACTGAAATGTCACAAATAACATACCCACTTATCCTACTAAGGGCCTGTTTCGCAATATCAAGGTAAGATTAAACCACCAATTAACATGTAAGACAGCTATTTTTGAAATAATCTAAAATCCATCTATCATTCTTTCATTATTTTTGTTTTTTTTTTTATGGGATTAGCCAGGTCGCACGTATAATGGTAATTGTCATGCCAGCCTATAAACAGAAGCAACACCAATCAGAACTTCGAATGATGAAGTACTTACTGTATGTATCTAAATTCTAATTTTTTAATGATGTTTTAAAGGTTATTGTTTTATTACCTCAATGACGGAACGAGCAAGTCGCCCGCCTGATGTTCAAGTGCTACGCCGTTCCCTAAATAAACAGACACAACACCAGAAATAATATTGAACTACAAAGCACTTCATGACACAGGACTACGTTCGTCATCTGGAGATATAATTTATTAAGTCTCATACTGCCCACTAATTTCACGGGCTTCAATGTCGTTTTTTATCTTGGCTTGGCAAAGTGACTACATACGCTACACCCGATGGTAAGTGTAGCGCAAGTTTTATGAGTGGTAGATCCACACTGTAGACAATTTTGTCTACAGCACGAATGAAACGGCTCGACCGGGTCCATTACCGCTGTCTCAACCGACATAAATTAGCAGCTTGCTGCTGTGCTTCCTATGGTGGGTGAGATATACGGAGGCCCAAATCCCCCTCCCCTTCCCAGTCCGTTAATTATCCCTTTCCTTTAAGGTTGGTAACGCGCCCGTAATTCTTCTGGCATTGTAGGCGTGGAGATTACTCACCATCAGTTAACCCAGTAGATTGTTTGCCGGCCTATGCTTTAAAAAAATAAGAATAGCGTTGACCAACGACAGACAATGTGTTTATAGTAAGTTTGCAGAATAATGCCGGCCTTTCAACTAAAATACAACAGTGCAGACAACTGTTTGGCGACAGAAATAGACAAAGCGGTGATACCTGTCCCTCGCTTATGAGAGATTTATCATGTTATATTATGCACTTAATGTATATACACATCTTGTATAACTTTTTTCGTCCTCTCTTTCCTAAGTGGTCGAAGTTTGGGAAACATCAACATAGAGATTAAAGGACTGTCTCGGTGGCGCAGTAGTAATGCATACGCTGACGTCTCGGGTTCGATGCCCCGGTCTGCTCAAATGCTGCGGAAATGCTCAGTATCAGCCCGGAGTCTGGAATTTGTCCCCGGTATGGCGTTATGCTCGCCCCCTATCACATAAGGGACGGAGATACGTTCGGCAAAATGTGGGTGTACTGGTTACACCTCTGCCTACCCCTTCGGGGATTGCAGGCGTGAGTGCGTATGTAGAGATTAACATAAATCAATATTAGCTTGGCAACACAGATGTTTTGATATTAGCTATGGAATTTTGGCAGGCCGAGGACGAGGCGGGTTTTTACGCCGCGACTGGTTTTCGCAAAAATAACAGCCGGAATCAGTTTCTAAAGGCTTCAACTTTGATTTAGTGATTCAAGTTCTGTGTTTGGCCACAGTGGAATGTGTAGAGTACTTATACTTTTAGTATAGCTATTTTTATACATATCTTAACCGCTAAATAGGTTAAACCTGTATCAAGGGTTTCAGGCCCTGCGAGGGACTTACGGTCTCACAACACTACGCCAAGGAGGCTGTTAAAATCCATACTAATATTATAAATGCGAAAGTAACTCTGTCTTTCTATCTGTTACATTTTCACGGCTAAACGGCTGAATGGAAGTTAATGTAAATTAGGAGATAGGTGAAATCCCGGAGTAGGACATAGGGTACTTTTAGTCCCGGAAAAAGACATACACGCGGGCGGGGCCGCGAGCAAAAGCTAATATTAAATAAAGATTATCGTATTGAATGCAGAATTCTCTCAAGTGTACCGTCCACACACCCACCGTGGTTGTCATAAAGAAGGATATATGTACATAATAATACAAATTTATATTATAATTATATTTTATTCTCGGCAAAGAAGAGGGGTGTTACAAGTTTGTGTGTGTAGTACATACCTGTCTAAACGAATGGACCAGATTTGAATACGATTTTGTGATGTGTATGTCTGAAAGCTGGTTTATGTGAGATGGTGTAAACACCATAAAATATGTTCAATCACTATGTTCTGCGGTTAAAAAATATTGATCTATTTCTACACACACACATACCCACTCATTCCTGCACTCCCCGAAGAGGTAGGCAGAGGTGTAACCAGTACGCCCATATTTTGCCGAGATCACCTCCATCCCATGATGTGAAATGGGGCGAGCCCATCACCATATCGGGCACAATTTCAGACTCCGGGCTGATACTAAGCATTTCATGATAAAAAAATCCAACATCACTCCACTCGACCCCAGGATCAAACCCGAGACCCCAGCACAGCAGTCGCACCGCATGCATCACAATAGGGTATTTGACTATGTTTAATTTGATACATTATTCTATATGGAACCAACAAGAAAACGAAAAAGAAATTGTTTTGCGAAAACAGAATTAAAATTGGGTAAAAATGTGGACACAGTTCATGTTTTAAATCTTGGTATCAGCAAAAGTGAGCGTGTAGTGGGAATACCTCCCTATCTCGCTCGCACGCGTGCACCGTAATGGCATTACCTGTCACACGACATGTCGTGCATCCTTTTTCCGTCATTTGACAACTACCTCTTCCAACAGATTTAAACGGCTTCTATCTTATTTATTTATGACTTGATTTGTAAAATTATTTCGATAATAGATTTAGGAGAACGTAACTTATTGATTATAATTATAAAAATAATCGAGTCAAATACAGTCAAATAGCGCCATCGAGGCAATCTATATCCTGATTTTAAATTCAGTGCAAAAGCGCCGACCATCAACTAAAATCACCTTCGTACTTGTTTGTCTTTTTGACTGCCTTAGTGGCACAGTTGTAATGCATGTTACTACTGAGGCAGACGCTGAGGTATCGGGTTCGATCCCCGGGTTGGGTAAAAGTGATTTTGGGATTTTCTATGATGAAATGCCCAGTATCAGCCCGGAGTCTGGAATTGTGCAAGGTATGGGCTCGCCCCCTATCACATCATAGGAAGAAGATACGCTCGGCAAAATGTAAGTGTACTGGTTACACCTCTGCCTATACCCCTTCGGGGATTACAGGCGTGAGTGCGTATGTATGTATGCACTATTTTTATCATATATATGATAGGTGTTGGGCCTATCTTAATGTGTTGAGTTGCTCATGACATGGGGATGACAAACAACACTGTTTATATTAGCACCATATATCGAAACTTATTTCGATGGCACAATAACAGTATTTCAATGCCAAATATAAAAAAATATAGAAAATTCGGTAATTTTTAAAGGTTGACCAGATTTTCTACAAAGATAGCTAAGAACTGGACAGCCTCTGTGGCGCAGACGGCTAGTAAGCGGCTGTGAAATGAGAGGCTGCGTGTTCAATCCCTGCACCGAGACAAAAGAGTGTGATCCACAAATAATTGTTGATGTGGACTGTAAGTGCCTCATAGTTTTCGATACCCACAATATAAGTACGAGTGGTAGAGCCACGCTGTAGACAATTTTGTTACCACTGTCTCACAGAAAACCGGCGTAAAGTGCGTTTCGTACGGTGAGTGAGATATCCGGAGGCCCAAATCCCCCTCCCCTTCCCAATCCCTTATTATCCCTTTCCTTCAAGGTCGGCAACGCGCCCATAATTCTTTTGTATTGTGGGCGTACATGGGCGGTGGAGATCGCTTACCATCAGGTGACCCACTTGCTCGTTTGCCGGCCTATACTATAAAAAAAAAAAACTATACTTAGTGTGTGATTAGAACTATATGTTCAGCTATCAGGAAAAAAACCGCATTCAAATCGGTTCATTCGTTTAAGCGCTACGATGTTAGACGAAACAGACACACAGACAGGCAAAAGGGTTAAATTTATAATACCTCACTTTTGGTCGGGGCTAAAGGCGAGTCAGAAACAGTGAGTGCTACAGAACTGTGACACTGACTGTTTTAGACTGGGTCTTGGTGACCACGAGCCGGCTGGCCGCCGCTGGAATGCAGTTAGCCTGCATTAATTGTACCGTGATTTATTTACACCAATATAGTTCTATCCACTTATTTACAATACACTCTAATGCTGTGTTTACGTACTGTAAATTAGAATTATTGTGAATAATTTTGACAATTTCTACTTCACGTTTTAATCGCGTTTTATTTTACTAAGACCAGTAGGCCAATTCTCGTAATTTTAAATGTTCAAAATATCATTCCGATCTAGTTTCAGCGTCAAGAAAGTTGCAAATGGCATTCTCTTAAACCAATAATCAACGTCAAATGCACCTAGCATTAGCCGTAGGATTATACCGTTTTGGCTTCAGTCAACTTTTATTCTACATTCAATCTCATTACGATCTATGTTCACATTTGACGTTGATTATTGGTTTAAGAGAATGCCATTTGCAACTTTCTTGACGCTGAAACTAGATCGGAATGATATTTTGAACATTTAAAATTACGAGAATTGGCCTACAGGCGCTATACAATAACAGTAATTCTTAGATCTTATTAATTAATATTGCTTATTTACCGGGATTTACTTTACATGTTTTTTTTTGTGTCATTGATTACTGAAACTATGTGTTATTACTTATTATTTCATAAAAACAATTCAATAATGTATGTTTTACAAACGCCTGATTTATAAAATAGAGCAAATAGCTGCATCGTGGTGCCATTTAAAACTAATAACTAAATATAACGTGAAAAACCACTAAGGTGCTTAGATATTGAATGGCTTGCTCAAGATTACCAGGAGATTTCGGAAAGATTAACGAACCGAGGTAGAGCGAGCCCCTTATGCGAGAGGCCGTCTGGGTACCTCCGCTTTGTCTATTTCAGCCGCCAAGTATGTTATAAGTATTAAAGCACTGTTATGTTTCGGTTTGTAGAACCTTAAAGCCAGTGAAATTACCGGGCATTATAAGACTTAACAGCTTATGTCTTGGGGTGACGAGCGCAGTCTAATGCCATGCAGTGCTTTGTAATTCAAAGTTCTTTGTCGTGTTGCTTCTGTTTATTGGCAGGCATGGCGTGTACCATCTCGTCATAGAAGCCATTTTTTTTAGATAAGCCTTGACATAAGAGAAAATATACAAAATCTTTGATCTGTACAGTATTTCGTTCTAAGGAAGCTAGGTTCCAATCCAGCGCGAAAATGGTGTTTTGGTACAAATAAGTTTATATTGACTCTACCAATCCTCCAACAGTAATGAAAGCTACGTCATTCGAAAGGCTTTCGAATTGGTTCTACCAAGTTATAAACTCTAGTTCAATTAACGTCAAGTTATAGACTCTAGTCTATATAAAGTAATAATAGTATACGATAATATTTCTTTAATGCAGCCAATCGCCCTTATCGCGCTTGATTCGAAGCCTCCAAAGAATGAAATAAAGTTCACACTAAAAGCTTTCGTATGGTATAAGTTTAATCAAGATTGGTAGAGTCTATTTAAACGTATCTGTACTGTACGATAGTATTCATTAATGTAGCAAAATGCCACTTTCGCGCTTTATTCGAACCTAGCTTCCACATAACGAAATAAAGTACATGTCAAAAGCTTTCGTGTGACATAGGTTTCATCACTCTGGGAGAGTTGATACTGAATCCATATAAATTGCCCATTCTTTGTTATGACATAGCGTAGGCCGCCAAACGAGCAAGTGGTTCACCTGATGGTAAGTGACCTCCACCGCCTATGTACACCCACAATACTAGAAGAATCATGTGCGCATTGCCGACCTTAAAGGAAAGGCATAATTGAGGAATTGGGAAGGGTAAGGATAAGGATTTGGGCCTCCGCATATCTCACTCAGTCGTAACGACCCGGCTAATTCATGCTATCGACAATACTGTCTACAGCTTAGCGCTACCACTCTAAAATGATACCATTGTTCTTTGTTCGCCATTTCTTCAAAAACTTAGAATCCATTTTGATAGTTGTTCCACTAACCTAAATAGTTGCAGGAAGTTTTTAGTGTATGAGGTTATTAAGATAATATATTAAATAATGCGTCATCAGGATAACAAGAAAAAAAAATGAGATTGATATAATCAGGTAAATGTTTGTGTAACGGCTGATTACAATAACATGACATGTACCGTACATGTCAGTAGTGATTACTATAAATAGCTATAAATAGATGTTATCACATAAATCGTGACAAGGCTACGTGATAACATGACCACCAAATGTTTGATCATAAAGACTAGGTATTTATGTAATTTGTCTTTGATATCGTCTTATTCGGTCAGAGGAGTTATTCTCTACTACATTTTGCTCGGAGCTTCGCTTGCGTGAACGGTCGTTTCCGGGATAAAGTTATCTCCTAATCCAGGTCATGATCTACCTGTTCAGTGTTCTGTCCAAAATTGTTCAGCTGTTAATTCTTGACAAACAAACACCCAAATTCAAATATCACAAACATCCAAACTTTCACATTTATAATAGTAGTAGAATTGTAGGAAGTAGGATGACTGTATGGACTCCCGTTTCATAAATGCGAGCACGTTACTTTGATTTCGTGAAATTGGCTTTAGTACAAATTATCAGACAGATAGATGGCAGACTGACTCTACTGTTTTATTATACATATATAGGCAACAAAAGTGGTAAAAGCCTGTTTATATTGATTAAAGTAACTGCGCATAATATAAAGTTAAACCATAAGATAGATAGATAGATAGATAACACTTTATTGTACACAATGTAGAATATTACAGTAAAGAACAAACAAAATTATAAATGTAACAATAGGCGGTCTTATCGCTAATAGCGGTCTCTACCAGACAACCTTTCGATGGAGAAGATTTCAAAGAATCAACAGTAGGTCGGGGTGTATAATGAGAAATTTTGAAGTTTTAATACTTAAACATAAATACATAAAAACAATACAATATCATACCAATAAAACAATTATACGTAAATAGGATAAATAGCATATTAAAATAAATAATAAATATAACTAAAATACTAACATGTATATATAGATAAAATAGATATTATGTGTATAAGACTGCCTTAAATTAATATTAAATTATTTTAACACATAGACATAAGGTACATTATTGGGTGATTGTACAAATAATACGTCAGATATCTTCATTCTTCGAATACGGTACAGTTCAATAAGTTGCCTTTCTCTAAACTTTGTATACGGTATCGCGATATCAGTAAAATTGTCGTTTAAACTAAATGTATTGGCCTGTCGGTCAACGCGAGCAAATTAATAAATGAATACCATATTCGAGAGCGGTAGCCGACGCGGCGACGGCTAGGCGGTGGAACACCTGCGTGCGAGCATCTCGGCAATTACATAACAAAATAAACTTTAATACTTTGATAGAAGGTTTAAATCAGATCGTCAAAAGAAAATTCTCTCATTACGGATCACGGATGTAACAAACAAACTACACAAAACTGTGTGCCTTCACAGCAAACTCGGCATTTACGGCCTACGTATGATATAAAGATTCCGTTGTTCGAGATATGAAGTTTTTTTGTTGAAAGTATGCCTAGTACGTGATGTCCAGTCTAAAGAAAGTTGTATTTCATCATTATTTATTACGAGATTAGCTACAGTCAGTCTGACTGATGAATTACTTTTTGTAGACCTTTGCTTTGGTGGGCACTTTTTATATCTCTAGAGTTTTGACTTTCTTTGCATTTAAATTTTTGAACGTTAGTTGTACTGTATTAAAGTATATGGAATGATAAACAAACGAAGAAGATAATTGTCGTTTTATACCACGTAATAAAAGCAGTTTGCACTGATAGCAGGTATAGACCTGCCCTGATACTTACGCGACCACAGCATCAGTCTCAGTCGAAACGCGTACGCATTACAACTACGCCACCCGAGGCAGTTCTGATACAAAGTTCGGAAATAGCTTTTTTTAAGCGGAAGGCAAATGATCAATGACGGCAATTGGGTTACTTGAAGTCAATGATTTGTCACCGCCTATGATTACCCACAATACTAGAAGAATCATAGATGCATTACCAGCCTCAAGGGATGAAATGGGGATTGGAGAATATTTGGTGGAATCCGGTAATCTTAAATACCGTATACATAACATCAAGCCGGTTTTCTGGAGACAATGGTACCACCCTAGTCGAGTCAGCTCATTCATGCTGTATACAAAACAGTCTACAGCGTACATCTACCACTTAATATTATCATGTTTTTAAATTGACATCATTCTCAGCTACAACTGTGGGATATGAAAACCTCTTCATCGTCTTCAAACCAATAGTCCAGTTACACAAAACAAAACATATCTGTTCCAAAGCCCTATTGAAGTAAAAAGTTCTATGTGGCACGTTCGACGAATGTTAGATGGATAAAATCTTTTAGATTTAGCGTCACCGACCAATTCCAAGAGCATGCACCTGTGACTTTTCTAAGCTACGTGTATTACTTAATTGTTAATTATCCCCACGGTCAAGGAAACATCGTGAGGGCACCTGAGAAGATCTTAATAAGAATTTCAAAAGGTAATAAAGAAAGAAGGTAGTTTATTATTGGAGCAATAATTGCAATGCTACAACAAAGTTAAGAACAGAGGGGCTAGCACGGAAAACTTGCAAAGAGTTATTCGAGCTGTCATCGATAACATTTTCTATGAGATTTTGGTACAGCGCCTCTATCGTATGTAAAAGAAACTAATATATATGGAATATAGACCAATGATATATAAGGAATTATCTATCGAGCCCTCGATACCTTTACATTACGATTTCGATAGTTTTCCGTGCCAGCCCCTCAGATAACAAAAAAGTATACTACGCAATTATTGCACCAACAATGGGCATCTTATTCAGCTACATGCAGAAGGTATATGAAGTCTGCCAACCCGCATATAGGCGAGCGTGGTGGACTAAGGTCTAAACCCTCTCATTCAGTAAGGGAGGGCCGCACGGCTAGCAGTGGGGATAATAATATAGTAATATAGGGCTGGTATTATTATATTAGGTAATCAACAACAATATATCAAGCCGGTTGTAAACTACTTCAGCACCATAATGTTCTTGTCACACGCTACTTATTACACACGTGCTAATTTGTATTTTAATTCTGATAATGACGAAGAATATTAGTATTGGAAGTCACCGATAGATGGCGCTGATCAATATGTACGTTTTGGAGGATATAATTATCTGATCGCCATGAATTTTAACAGAAATATTGTCTGTTTGATTAAAACTTGTATAAACAATTATGTTTAAATTTGTTTTATTTAATAGTGTAAAATATAAATATTAAATTTATTATGATAGCAGCAGAAAGTGCAGACATTCTGAATCGCAGCAGCAATATTTACGTAGTTCTTAACATATATACAAAGCATCGAGAAATTTAGTGAGGGTTCCGACCAGTTCGACTTTCGGGGTTACATACAGAGCCTTCATGGTTCCCTTGCCTCGTGGAAAGTCCCCGGAGACATGGCGGAAAGCGCCACACCTTGACGGTGCAAGCCGGGTCAGTGCCGTAGGGGGGGAAACCTGCGCGGCGCTTGCATCCGAGCATTGCTCAGAGCGCAGGTAATGTCGATATGTCAAACCAAATGGGGCTTACTCGGTCAGGAAACCTCTCCCTTTTTTAAATATCTTAATGGTAAATTATATTCAGAGGAATATTCATAACTGTGTATTTTCTAATATAAATATAAAAATATTTTAATTAATATTATTGATCTTAATACGGCGATTAGCGAACAACCGTGGTTTTTTGTAATCTATATAGATACATAGATTCACACTTGTTTTCCATAGGGGTAGAAAAAGAATTTCCACCAATAATAATTGTAACGATGTGTAAATACAATTAAAAAAAACCACATGAGCCCAAATTCAAGACGTTTACTAGTAACCATAATACCACTCCCCACCAGTATCCATTTGTCAGACCCTTATCACCAAGTGTAATATACTAATCTCGTTAAAACAAATCAAATGAGTCTAAACTCGAGGGATTTACTAGTAACCTATGAAGTGTACCACTACCTAGCCTCAGGATCCATCTTCAGGCCCTAGTTACCAAGTGGAATGTATTGGACTCATTAAAAAAAACAAATGAGCCAACCTCCAGGGCTTTACCATTGAAGAGTACCACTATCCACCTCCAGGATCTGTCATCAGATAAGCTGGATGGAACCAAATTATTGTATTGTCATCGGTATTACATACAATTGTAAAGTTTTAAATCGATACGAAAATTAGAAGTTAGTTAAATTCGACCCTCATAATTGTTTTCTTAGTTTGTTACAAGCATCGAAATAAGATAACTAGTTCTATAGTTACAAGGAAGCTAATAAAAGTGTGTTAAAAATAGAAAATATCAAATATGTTAGAAGTTATAGATGGTTAGTTAAACGTCAACGTCATTTTTTTATTTATAATTATGAATTAATAATATTTTGCCTCTCATTCATGTGAATAATTAAATTATTAATATTATTAGTATTCAACACTGAATAATTGAAGATAAAAAAGCATTATGTTTAAATCTATCAATTTATTTTGGACCAAAGTTTCGAATTTAGAAGTGAAAATAAAAAAAAACCGTATTTACAAGAATGCCCCCAGAGAGATTTGAACTCTCGACCCCTGGTTTACAAGACCAGTGCTCTAACCCCTGAGCTATGGAGGCGATGGGCAACGTATCCAAATTATCAATCACGTAAAATATAGCTAATCCATATGATTTGTTATTATCGTGCCTAAAATAGGGCTGGAGTGCCTCAAGCATTCGCCCGAAAGTCCGGTGTCGCTGACTAAAGCCGACTCTCGTCAAGCTATCAACAAGCGCCCATCCAAAAAAAAATAAAAATATCCATTAAATTGTTTTAGATACTTTAAAAATTATATAAGCGTACTGTATTTCAATTATTATTATTTTTTATTTTTTATATTATTAATTATTATACAGTAGCAGTAGAATAAATAATTATTGATTTAATCTAGAAATTAATAATACGAATAAGACTCACGCGCGGGCGGTGCCGCGAGCAAAAACTAGTCATATCCTATTAATCCTACTTAAACTCCTAATTTGACTTATACTATTATAAATGTGGGGATAGAATGTGGCAGTGATAGTTCAATGGGGAATGGTACGTACCTAATGTCGATACGAAAGGTTCGAAACCAGTCCCAAGATCATACACTTATGACTTTTCTAAGTTATTTGTGTATTTATTGCAAATGATCGATGATGCTTTTAAGATGGCCAGCCACTGATTAGGCCAGAGTGGTGGATTAACGCCTAAGGGCCTAAGGGCTCATTCAGAAGAGGAGACCCGTGCCCAGCAGTGGGACGTGTATAATATAGAGCTGGTATTATTATGTACACTACTCTTTATTTAAAATATTTTTTACATTTTTAAATATTACAAATACTAAAAATACTAAAAATAAAAACATTTAAAAATTATTATTATTAACCGCCGACGTTGCGTTATTGACGTGACGTGACCATCGGAAGGTTGCCGAGATATTTTGAAGAGTCGCTGACATATATTTTACTACTGCTATTGTAAATATGAAAGTTTGGATGGTTGTTAGTTTCGGAGTCTGGATGTTTGTTATTCAATCATGCCTTAACAACTGTACGCTTTTGGATTAAATTTGACATACAGGTAGACCATGACCTGGATTAGGATATAGGATTTTTATCCCGGAAAAGGTCTTCACGCGGGCGGAGTCACGAGCAAAAGCTAGTGGCTCATATATTGAGTAAACCCTACAACGACACTTTCACAACATCCGATAAGCATCTTGTTTTTGGTGTTTCTTTTGCTTAGAATTGATAGTAACTGCCTCGGTGGCGCAGTTGTAATGCGTACGCGTTACGATTGAGGCCAACGCTGAGATCTCGGGTTCGATCCCCGGGTCGGGTAAAGTGGTATTGGGTTTTTCTATTACGAAATACTCAGTATCAGCCCGGAGTCTGAAATTTGTGCCCGGTATGGCGATAGGCTCGCCCCCTATCACATCGTGGGAGGGAGATACGCTCGGCAAAATGTGGGTGTACTGGTTATACCTCTGCCTACCCCTTCGGGGATTACAGGCGTGTGTATGTATGTAGAATTGATAGTAAATGGTTCTTACACAATATAATTTGAATGGACAGATGTATGTTTGTTAAACTAAACAGTTAGGTCGCGCCCCGTGGGCGCCATCATCTACATTAGAATTTTAAAACTCGTTGTGATATTTTATATATCGTAAAAGTCAACACGATATAAAAATTTAATAAATTATAACACGATGATTTAGTTCGTCGATAATCTTAATGTTAACACGGTGAAGTTTTGTATGCTGTTGTTTGGCGGCTACTGGATTTTAATTTAGGTAACATATTATGTGGTCATCTTATTTCGATGATTATGTGTAAGTTTTTTGACATCTTATACGTTGGAGGTATGCATAAATCATTTGATAATTTAAATACGTTCTAAATAATATTTTAGGGTCCCGTGTGCAAAGGATATCCAATACCCATGGAACTCTATTACTGAGCCTACGCCGCGCTGTCTGACCGATCTTTTTTACCTTTTACATTATCTTTTGAACCGTAATAGCTAGCCGACAGAAACATTCACAGAATATGCGATGTAAATTCGGATATACTAACAAATAATAAAAACAGAAAAAATAACTCTCAGTGCGTGAGTCCGATTTAAAAACTTGGACATGTCGTAGGGATACAAAAGGCAGTAAAAAAAAAGGAATTATAGTGATGTTACATCTTACGAAAAGACTACGATCTACATTCGACTTTATTGCTTGTGTTACTTGTGTGGGTACTTGATACATATTTGTACCTGACTGGATAGCAACCAACGTACGTAACATAACATACGGGGTCAGCCAGTGTATATCCAGTAACTTCACTCCAACATCATTCTGACGTCGAGGAAAACAACGTCTCGACGCGACGGTCGATATTATATTTGGAATGTACTCTACTTACTTGAGTATTGTAGCCACTTCGACGTACCATGATAAACATGTCACTGTTATCGCCTAACTATATAAAAATTCAAAAATAACAATTTCGATAGGTCTCTTTGGTATCGGTGCAATTTAATTCATATGAACGGTAGTGACACAGGCGGGGGTGCCTGATTGGTTAATCCAAAGATGCCTATAGAAATTGTTATTTTTGAATTTCAGTGTTATTTTTGGAAGTCGGTTATTAAGTTTTGTCAAACTTATTTTGTTTTTAAATTTTTAGTGGTAGGTACAGGTATGGCATGTAAATTCCAATACAATAATACAATCGTGATGACTATGCTGTTATCCGCTGAAGAGTTTAATTTTTTTACTCCGTACTCCGTGATCGTATCTTATTTATTTATTTATTTATTTATTTACTAAATGGAAGCTTACAGCACTATGCCAAAACACTTACATTTTAATAATACGAGTACTAAAAACAAACAACAATCAAAGTAATAAAATGAATGCCTACATAAAACTAAAAAACAAATATATATATTATTTCTACTTAGTATAAACACACAATTATAAAAATTCAACAAACAGTTTTGCCTTATTATAAACAGTATATGGTTTATCATGGAAGATATCTAGATCCGGGTATAGTGCGTGCATCGCGTTGAGTAGTTTAATCGTCCGGGCGGTGGGCGCGGCTGCGGCGCGACGCGTACGCACCCCGCGAAGTGCTGCAAATGGATTCCTGCGCCGGCGCGGACCCTCCACGCTCTCGTCCGCGACCAGAAACCGAGCGGTTATGCAAGCGAGACCTACCCGCTCCAACGTCGCCGGATTGTCCACTTTGTTTGAAAGGAGTTGGTAGTAGTGAACTAATAGTAGGAATTTTCGTCTGTACTCTAGAGTGTTCACGCCTACCATTCCCGTTACAAACATTGATGAATATAAATATGGGTAGTATCCAAACATTTTCTTATATAAATATCTAGCGAATTTTCTTTGAATTCGTTCAATTAACAAAGTGTGTATACCCTGGTACGGATCCCAAACTATAGCATTGTATTCAAGTCTACTGCGCACATACGCTTTATAAAGCGTCAACGCAACTCTGTAGCCATAACCAAATTTATATGGGACCACATCGCAGCTAAACTCTATCGAATGATTTTTCCAACAAAATCATTCGATAGAGTTGCATACATAAAAAGTCCCGGAATTGAGAACCTCCTCCTTTTTTGAAGTCGGTAAAAAATAAGGTTATGGTAGTAGCAAAAACACTATTTGCATCAGTTGTACCATAGATGTACACATTAAACACTGCGTCGAGATAATCACCAGATGTCAGTCCAAATGTGGTAATCGACGTGGGACGATATCTGTAAGAAAAACTTTGCATGTCCTCGCCTAATACGGAATATGAGATTGAGGGCTTCGGCTACCATCTTGCTAGGTGCCATCAAATGTCACTAACGAAGGTCTTAAAACAATTGCCATGTATGGGGAATTTTAATTCCTCTTGGGTAGCATTGTTGAAATTAATTCTGCATTGTCTGGGTGGCGTCAATATGGTCGCTGATCTAACAACACCGCGCATGTTAAATTGGCTTAGTTTTCAAGAGAGGCAAAAAACTAAATATCTTTTATGAACATGTGTGATATAACCAATGAGTTGTACGGTGACAGTATTAATTGAATAACGTACTTTGTATGGTAATTTTTTTGTGTAAATTCATTAGATACGCGCCAATCACATGGCCAATTTTCGAGTTACGCGGTATTGTTAGCCAAGAGACGATATGTTATGTATTTACACAAGTAGGTACTTTAGTTGGAGAAAAATGTATTAACAATTGTTAATATAATTCTTTCAACGTACGTAATCTACTTTTCAAATAAATATCATATTGTACTCTGTCTTCTGATATTTGATATCATTGGGGGTTCTACTGGGTCTATATAAATTGAGAAGGCAGAAGGAAAGTTTGATAGTTCCTAGTTTGTCTAAATCACAGGAGTTGATAGCTAGCTTTGAATTTACATTGTTTTAATATAATAATATTATAATATACTAGCTGTTGCCCGCGACTCCGCCCGCGCGAATGCCTATTTCCAGCATTAAAGTAGCCTAGTGGGCGCATCAAGCGGGTCCCGGTGAGAAACGCGCTTTACAAAAATACTAATGTCGCTATTAAAAAATAGGGGTTAACCGTAGAGCGTTGAAAATTTTGGGTTGTATGTATTTTTTAATGCTATATCATATAAGAATAAAAACAAAAAAAAATGCTAAAACATAAAAAATCAAAAATTGAGGTGGACCACCTATAACATTTAGGGGGATGAAAAATAGATGTTGGCTGATTCTCATACCTACCCGATATGCATACAAAATTTCATACAAATCGGTCCAGCCGTTTCGGAGGAGTATGGGAAAGAACATTGTGACACGAGAATTTTATATATAAGATTTTGTTAGAATAATGAGAAATTTCATGCTAGCCGTCAACATCTACATCTTACCTCTCGACGTGACGAGCGCAGTCCAGTGCCATGCAGTATGTATTTATCACAAAGTTCTGCGTGGTGTTGCTTCTGTTTATGTGCTGGCGTTACGCTTATCATCAGGCGAGCGACCTACTCGTTTAGGCATTCAGATTAATAAAAAGAACTTTGTGAACCTATCTATATCGGTATTGGGCTGGTAAATATTTTTTTTATTAATAAAAATTATGATTTTAGTACTTGGAGGACGGGTGAAAGACGACTTACGAAACATATTTATCGTGCGAATGTGAATGGGAGGGTCGGAAGAGGGCGCCCGAGGATAATATATGCCGATCAAATAAATGATATTCTCCCGAAAAGGACACGTCACGAGTACCTTCAACCGACGAAAATGTATGAGAAGACGTGAATGTGGAAGAGGCGAAAGTAGTGTGTCAGGATCATAGCTTGTGGCACTCAGTAGTCTCCGCCTACCCCCATGGGACATAGGCGTGTTTATGTATTTACTGCCTATATAAAATATACTGTAGTTCTAATAGAGAAATATACGCTACGTCACTCATTTAAAGGGTTTTTTGTAGAGTCATTGCACATCGCACTAATGATCATTCATTGAAATTACGCGTGTAATCGCAAATTGCCAATAAAATATAACGAAACTGGACTCATCAAAACTTCCATTCTGTAATAGTTTAATAACGAGGTCAACGCTACTTCAGAAGTCTTTTACAATTCGTTTCACACTGATTTAATACTTTTTGGTTTAATTAAAGCGACTGTTTTTATCCGACTATTGAGTTACTTTTGTTTTATTGATGTTAATAACAGGTATTTCTCCGGATTGAACATTTGTTACTTATGTTATGTGGTAATGGTTTTTAATTATTTCTCATTTTTTCTTAGAATGTTAAATGCTCAATAATCATACACTGATTACCCAGCAGCAATATTTTAGACCCAAATCCAACCTCACCTGCACGTGGTACACTCTGCTTATTAACGGACGAGGCAATGATGAAACTTAGTTTCCGTTTTGGCTTGTGGAGGTCAGACGACGGTGTCACCCCATATAATACCAAATCCACCATCAAATCATCATGGAAAGGCGGACTCTGGCATAAGGCCGGGATAATGCCAATAGATTGAAAGAAAGATTGTGGATGCTCATGGCGGCGCGGCGGGATCACTTACCTTCAGGTGACACACATACCTGTTTGGAGACCTCTGCTATTAAAAAAACAACGGTAATAACTATAGGAGTATTTGTCATTAGCAACTGTTATTCCTAATGAGTAGTGACAATGACTCGTACAGTATTAGCATTAATAGGTAATCAATCTTGAATGTTAATCGATGATCACGGTAATGAAAAAATCCGCAATCACGCCATCAACTTTCTTCAATATATCAATCGTGTAAGTACATCCAATAAAGCACCTAACGTACCATTTACTGGTCGATCTGGTTCGGAAATTGGCCATCATTACATCGTCCGTTTATGGTCCTCGAGCTCGGAGAGCCGCCGGCACCTACTCTCGTACCGCAAACGTGAGCTACTCAATAATTTACTGGGGCTGTATTCTGGCAGTCGCGCGACGATGGATAGCATTTGAAGTAACTAAAAAATAATCTGTATTGTGATGGTTATTAATAACATAGGCCGGCAAACGGACAAGTGAGTCACCTGATGGTAAATGACCTCCACCGCCCATGAACGCCTACAATATCGAAAAATGGACGCGTTGCCGACCTTAAAGAAAAGGGACAATTTAGAGATTGGGACGGGCAGGCGTATGGGCCTCCGAATATCCCATATGAAACGCAGCAGCGAGCCGCTACTTTACGTCGGTTTTCTGTGAGACAGTGGTAACCCGGTCGAGCCGGCCCATTAATACTGTAGGCAAAACTGTCTACAGCGTTACTATACCACTCAAATAGCGAGAATCAATTTAGCAAGAATAGTCTTTTGGGTCGTGGTACGAGCATTGTTGAAATATTGAGAATCGTCTTATTAGTCTAGTGGTAGTTTACTCGGACTGAAAGACTGTGCCTGGGTTCAAATCCCAGGCTAAGCAATCACAATTTGTGTTTTTGATACAATAAATCACACATGAATTCCTGGGATTGAAATTTGTGCCTGGTATCGTGACATATACTTACCCCTGTTAGTAATAAGAGGGAAAGAAGCTTGGCGATGTAGATGCAGCGCTAGGATCACCTTTGCCTACCATTTCAGGGATACAGGTGTGAGCATATATTAAGACTAGCTTTTGCTCGTGGCTCCGCTCGCGTTTACGACCTACACGGAATATTAAATACTACGGGATAAAAAATAGCCTATGTGGTAATCCAGCTCATGGTCTATCTGCATGCCAAATTTCATCCAAAACTGTTTAGCCATAACGGTGTGATTGACTAACAAACATCTAAATCTACAAACTCACAATTATGCAAACTTTCACAATTATTAATAGCACTAGCTTATACTCGCGGCTCCGCCCATGGGAACTGTCTTTCCTGGAATAAAAAATTGTTATGACCTACTCCAAAACTTCACATTTACATTCACATTTATAATAGTAGAAGAAGTAGGATAGTAGAAATAAGAAAAAATTACAGGCTCATAGATGCAGGCTCAAATCAAAGATAAAATATATTTTTTTCGTTAAAAATAATATTGTCACTTTTATGAAATACAAGAGAAAACATAGAGTTTATACCTAATTACAAATAGGATGCACTCATTGAAACTAGTTTCAGTTGAACATTTCTCAAATATCACTTGGAAAGTGCAGTAATATGCAAAATCTCTAAAAGACAACTTTCTTAACACGACCATCTATCTCATAACAAGCAAAGTACTGTTTAAGTCGTTGATTGTAAAAAGTCGAATGACAGAGAAACTAAATAAATTAATGCACCCAACAGTCACACACATATAGTCCTGCCCCCGAACTAGGTTAATCTGTATTCTAGGTATCAGGAACTACGAAACAAATATTTGTTGATTACACAAACATTTGTCTCGGTGCGGGAATCGAACCCACGTCGTCTGGCTTCGCAGCCGGTTACTCGACTGCTGTGCCACGGCGGCTGCACAGGCTGCTGCCTGTATCCACGAAGTGCTGCAATCACGTTTCACCGAGCTTATTGCCATCCCATCTTGTAATGGGAGCGAGCCTACCAGCATACCGAACACACGTCAATCCCGGGCAACTTATTTGGGAAAATTCAAACACAAATTGTGATTTACTCCTAGGACCTCAGGATTTTTTAGCCTATGTATGCTGCTGCTAGATCAATGAGGCGAGGTAGAGAGACAGGACCGAGTGATGTCGAAGTGTACCGAAAATTGGCCTCGTTCAGCGTACCGGTAATGCGCTCTCGTTTTTTTCTTACCTGCTTATTTACGCGCAAGTAGTAATTTAATTGGAACCAATGTGGGTGAAACTTACTGGTTGCAAGTAACTGTATTGCTGATATACAGTTGTGATAACGTTAATGTTTAAATGAATACTACGTACTTATTAACGCACTGAAAATAATTTTATACTGAAGTATAATTTTAAATTTCTTAAGATAACTTGTCGTATTATTTTTCGTAAATTATACTGTAATTTCAATATCGTCAAATTCGTTTGTTATATGTTTTTTCAACTTGAATGTCGCTTATGATACAATTGTATATTAACTGCCGAATTCCATAAATTATCTTAGCTTGAATCTCCAGATCGATTCTACAAATAAGCAATAAGAATACTGTTTTAATGTCACACGCAAGTTATATAGTTTGATTAGTTGATTTCTGAAATCGATGTAGAGATTTAGATAGAGGAAGTTTATTAAAATCGCTCGTGAAGCAAATAAGCAACTCAATGAAATTTTAAAAAACCTAACGATTTTTTATACTACGAAAGAGTCATGTTGCCATACTATTAAAAATAATGTTGATGGGTAGAAGACTTCGTGACTACATCACGGCATAATAACACACATTATAAAAAAATAGATTAAAGTTACCACATACTTTACGATACCGCTTAGTAATGTCCACAAAACTATTTAAATATGTATGATTCTTAAGAACATGTCTTAGGATGTTGTAAATCGTAAATGATTTCTCGTTCCTTCACCCTTTTTAACATACTTGTAGGCAGAGTATCCAGCAATAGCTGCGTAAACTGATGCTTTAATCATTGCATAGATTACTGCCATACAGGCTAGTTAGAACTTCCTTATACATGACTTAATTAAACGGCTGTTTGAGTCCACTTTAGACGACAGGAAACATTTGACTTAATGAGGAAACTTCTATTTCCGATATAACTTTATGTTTATTTAGATCTGTATCTGGCTTTATATTTATTGGAATTAACCATCTAGTATCGAGGCTTCGATAACATACTTTAATCTATCATTATAAAGTAATAATTTGAAAAGAAAACACATAATAAAATTAAAATGCCTTACCTTTTAAAACGAATAAAATGTTATTTTTATAATTCATTATTAAACCGAAATGTTTTGAGAAATTAACCACAAATCCATAACATTTTTACCAATAAATAATTTACTTTTACACTCAGAACACGCTCTGACCGCTTACAAGTTGAACTTTCGGCCAAACAAGAAGCAGGAAATTGGAACCCTGCCAAATAAGCAGGTTGTATATCAATAATTTTGACACAGTTTTGTAAGTTATTACTGCGAGTACAGTTTACGTGTACAGTAAATGACAGTACTGAAAGGTCCCTGTGATAGCCAATTAAATTAGTCAACAGTTCTTATTAATCACGACAACGAAATCACGTAAAATACTGCCATACTCGTCGCAAACTTCTAGGTGAATTTTAACTACGCCTACACTCCGAAATCGGTGAATGAAATGCGATCTTAATATTTTAGGGTGTGTCAATCTTTATATCTCTCTTTATATCTCAATCAGAGACACCTACAAACAATAATATTAGCCCTGAATTATGTGTATAATACAGGGCTAATATTATTGGGACGTGTGTTCCACTGCTGGGCACGGGCTTTCTCTAATGAATGAGAGGGGCACACCTTAGTTCACCAAGCTGGCCTAATACGGATTGGCAGATTTCACATACCTTCGAAATTCTTATGAGGGACTTCTCAAGTATGCAGGTTTCCTCACGATGTTTCCTTCATCGTTAACACGAGCTATAATTAACAATGAAACATCTACACCTATTTAGATTAAAAAAAAACACCTACGCTCTTCAAGCGCTCTATATTATTGAAAAGTATTCCACGCGACACAAATAAACTAGAGAATTAGCCAGTCATTTATTGTTAATTTGAAACAAATGAACATAGGGCTTAATAGATCATCCCTACACCTATTTAAATTTTAAAGAAATACACTCTACGAGTAAAACGCTCCTTTATATTATCAAAACTATTCCACGCGACATGAATAAACTAGAGTAACTAGAGAATTAGCCAGTCATTTATTGTTAAAACAACTGAACTTAGGGCTTTATTTATTAGATCATCGACAAGCAATAAAAATACCTCCTACATTACACAACCACAGACACGAGATTTAAGAAAGTAAACAACGTTAGCCAACGTCGCAATTGGTGGGAACTTGGTTCAAATAAATGGAAAATTGCTGCAATTTAAGCTTCGAGATCGATAATATTACGTGACATGGTGCCAATTGTTGTAGCCACGTGGACAATAGTTGCGATATCGCCTGGAAAGCGTTTAGTTTAACACCGCTAGTAAATAGTATAATGAACGGCTCGACCTATCTATTTGGAACGCCGTAGATCTGTCAAATGTTCAACTATACAAAACAGTTTAAAATTCCATAGAAGATTCTAATTTAATTGATTATATAAATAGATAAAATATACATACATACGCACTCACGCCTGTAATCCACGATGGAATATGCAGAGATGCAAAGAGTACACCCACATTTCGCCGAGCTTCTTTTCGTACCATAGTGTGATAGGGGAGCGAATCTATCGCCATACCGGGCACAAATTTATACTCCGAGCTGAGACTATGCATTTCCCGGCGGAAAACCCCAATATCAGTTTCACCCGACCCGGGGATCGATCCCGAGACCTCAGCACTACAGTCGTAGTCGTACCGCATACAAATAACAACTGCGCCACCGAGGCAGTCATAAGACGTATTTTATTAATAAATCAGTTTTTTGCTGTCTTTTTTCCTTAACTTGAGTGACGAAACGAGCAGGTCGCTTATCTGATGGTAAGCGCAACGCCTGCTCATAAACAGAAACAATATCACACATAGCTTTGAATTACAAAGCACTGCACTGACACTGAATGCGCTCGCAGCATCACTGACTGTCAAGCTGAAATGTGTGTAATATGGTGTTGATAGACGAGAGTTTCCTTAACTAGTATATACTCTTTGTATGAGAGTGTTATTGTCGCTAGCGTCTGACGCTTACGCGACCATAAGTCATTTGCCACCTAGTCTATATAGTAGAACCTGCGGTTCCATGTCACATTTTTTTATTACCCAGATAGACAGACGAGCAGGCGGCCCACCTAATCGTCAGCTGTTACCGCCCATGGACTTCAGCAATGCCAGAGCACAGCCAAGCCACTGCCTATATTTTTGATAGTCTGAAGTAAGAAGCTTCAACCAACGCTTCTTAACATAGCATAGTTATTGCTTGCGACTTCGCCCGCTTGAATATCTTTTTGCGACATAAAAGTAGCCATGTACTAATCAAGGTCATGATCTATCTTGGTGCCAAAACCATTCAGCTTTAAGGAGTGATTGATTAACAAACATCCAAACTTATACATTTTTTATTTACCCAGGATATATTTAACATACAAACCAGACAACGCACGCATACATTATTACATGTATGTATGGAGTAAGGCGGTCTATCCATCTGACCAGCAGAGCGGAGCGTCGGCCGCGACGTGTGCGCCGCGCCGTGAGGACCAGGTTCGGTTACCGACTGACGCCGTATCCACTTACATTATATTCAGAACGAGGGCACTGTTCAACGTGGTGTTATGCGTGCGATGCGATGCATTTGAAAAAATAAAGAACGAAAAATGCATGTCAGTCAATGCGAACTCTACAATAAATGATGTCAGCTAAATTGGGTCTTATTTCAGCATATATTTCAAGTATTTTTAAATCACGAAAGGGCCTGAGACCTTAACTGCTCTCCATTCATTTGAGAATCGAACCAATATTCTTTAGCAATGACACATTTTACTTTAAGCTATGAGCTCGTTTTAAAGTGTCTTTCGAAACAATAAAAAACACATTAACATCTACTATAATCATAGAGTTTACGGAGGATTTCCATTACCAATCTGTTTTCTTCTTCAGCATTATATTATCTACTTATGAATACAAGTCTCCTTTAATCTCTTATTTAAAATTCGACTTAAATTTAAATAGTAGAGACGAGATCCTTATTCCTTAAGTCTATAAGGAAGAGAAAACAAGGAAGAAATAACTTACATACAGATATGTAGAGGTTTGTCAAATTCCTAGACTTATCTGATGCGATATTTTATCGCTTCGTATTGGTATCGCATCCGCGTAGGGTTGTACATCGATATACAGGCGTATATATCACATATATCTGACGTATATATCACAGGACTGTGGTAATTTTATGACATGCTGCAACATGTCCAGTGGTCGCTGTTGCTTTGTTCCTTACCGAGGGCAAGTTTATAAACATGCAGACGATTTATACCTTCGAAAATTCGAGAATAACAAGACAACCAGATGTTCCAGGCATTCTATTTAATAATTTAATCAGGTTTTGTGTCTAGTCAGGCTTTAAATGTTTACGTCACGGTTGTCAGTGACTCGGCATCTCTATGTTAGTACTATGCACCATGTAAATTTATAAAACACCACTTGCGGCAGTTCTGTTAACGCAAGAAATATAGCAGGATATTGACAGACAAGATAGTCACTGATGCTAGCGTCTGCCACTTGACACGACTATCGGAAGCTTTGTTTCCGCGGGGAAAATTCCATTTACCTTAACCTTCGCACCCTCCGGGGAGGAGAGATGGCTATGCCGGACGCGCCAGCCTTCCGACCGAGTTGTCTTTACCCGAACGACCGCTGGTTCGGGTCCCTGACCATAGTCCCTACACTACACTCCCTAATTTTCTATTTGATTAATTTCGTTGCGGGATAAAGACAGATTTGCATTCCCAGAGACTCGCCGAGCTTCATTGCTCGGTGTCGAAATATGCGTGCCACTGTGGATCCTGCCTTACAGGAGTTACAGTGGCGGTTGTGTGGGCGGGATAGTCTCGTAGTCTCTACACTGCTGTACCGACTAAAAACCTCGCGGTGGCCGCCTTCAGCGCAATTGAGAAGTTCCCGGGGGATCCTGAGTGTACTCTGCATTGCTGCCGAAATCGCCTCTGCGCTATGTCGTTTTGTGGGCCGTCTCATAGTTATTTAGAAGCCCCTCACAATAATGACGACTATCGGACGGTTGCCACAAGTGGTTAGAGCATCTGCTGATGGTACATAGATATCAAAAATACTGCTACGTTTAGTTAGATTCTGCCTATAAATTAATAACTTCATTTAGAGATTGTTTTTCTTAGACGAACTCCAGGACAACTTATTTTGCTAAAGCGCATTCTTATAGATTAATAAATATCGCCTGTAATCCCCGAGGGGGTAGGCAGAGGTGTAACCAGAACATCCACATTTCGCCGAGCTTATCTATGATGGGATGCGAGCTTATCGCCACACCGGGTATAATTCTAGACTCCGGGCTAATACTGAGCATTTCGTAATAGAAAAACTCAATATCACTTTTACCCGATCCGGGGGTTGACCCCAAGACCTCAGCGTCAGCTTCAGGCGTAATTCGTACGCATTACAACTGCGCCATCGAGGCAGTTAAAATATAAATATCACATCAGATAAAATTGCTTGTGTAATAATATAGGCTAAATAATAATTGAATACTCAAAGATTGTAACAATAGTAATTGCTTCCATAAATCCATTGAGTAGCCGGTAGCCATTTAACTTGCCATACCAATTTATATTTGAATATTCGTTATTTTCACTGCACTTTAATAATTCTTCGTAAAGATAAGTAGAAAGTTAAATTGCTCCGTCACTTATTTTTTACACCACATATCTGTACAAGTAAATTAAAGTTTATTACAAGTTAAAGCCACGATATCGTGACGGCTTATGCACGGCGCCCTCGGGGGCTTGGAGCAGCGAGGCTTGAAGGTCCCTGAGGGAACAAAGTTGTAATGAAACCCATTTAAGACTTAATACGAATATAATATTGGTAAAGATGGAGCATTCCGACATTTATTTAAACAAAAAACAAATCTGTTTAGAGTGTGAACCGTGTAAAATAATATACTTCAATAAATAACAACGACAAGTCAGGCTTGAGAGTCAGTACCGGTGCCGCGTCGGGGTAACTGAAATTGCACCAACTCCAAAAAGACCTACAGAAATGATTTTATGTTTGACTTTTTAGTGAATTTTTTAAGTTGGTCCTTAATTTTTGTTTAAAGTTTTGGCATAGGTAGAAATGCAACTATTGTACCCACGGTTCACTAAGCACGATTATTTTCATCCCATGATGTGATAGGTGGCGAGCCTATTGACATATCGGACATAAATTACAATCCTGAGCCCATGTATTATTTTTTGAATCTAAAACTTAACTCAAACAAAAATAATCTCAATAATGTTTTCCCGACCTGGGATTTGAATCAAGGAGAAGTCCTTACACCTCCTTATTACTTGACAGCCTCCGTGGCGCAGTTGGCGAATAGCCGGCTGCGAAGCGAGAGGCTGTGGGTTCGATTCCCACACCGAGACAAATGTTCGTGTGGTCCACAAATATTTGTTTCGGGTCTGGGTGTTGTGGGACCGCAAGTCCCTCGTAGTTCCTGATACCCACGATACAGGTTAACCTAGTGTGGGGTCAGGACTATGTGTGTGACTGTTGGGTGTATTATTTATTTATTTTATATTTATTTTACACCGTGAAGACGGTTTCACAGCCTGAATACGCTGTCACTTAATAAATGAGTGAGTGATAGAGCCACACTGTCGACAGTTTTGTCTACAGTACGAATAGGCCAGCTTGAGCGGTTCATTACCACTGTCACACAGAAATCCGATGTAAAATAGCGGCTTGCTGCTGCATTTCGTATGGTGAGGGAGATATCAGGAGGCCCAAATCCTCCTCCCCTTCCCAACTCCATAATTATCCCTTTCCTATAAAGTCGGCAACGTGCCCATGATTCTTCTGGTATTGTGACCCATTTCCTCGCTTGCCGGCCAATGGTATAAAAAGAAGCCATCTAGCTATCAGACTAGTTTTTCTAGTCCTAAACTCCTTGAAAACTATTATTAAGTAATCTCGAGAACTGATGTCAAGTAATTTTAGGACAAGGCGGATGCAATCAATGTCCTTCCAAAACACGACGTCCTTATGCTGGAAAGATTGTAAGGAAATCCGCATGCCACGAGTGCACTGCACAATTTTTTAAGGGATTTTCGTCATCTGTTAGGAAGTAACGACAGGAGGCGCGAACCAAGGACGACATCTGTCCTGTGTGATAAGGCGTGAATTGTGAAATATGACCAGATGTACTTTGCAATATTGTATGGCAGGAATCATGTAGGAATGTCCCGTGCTTTGAAATTGTTCATTGTATTTATTTTATTATTTATCGACAGCCTCCGTGGCGCAGTGGGCGAGTGGCCGGCTATGAAGCGAGATGCCGCGGGTTCGATTTGAGTTTGTGTGATCCACAAATACATGTTTCGGGTCTGGGTGTTTACTTTCCAGAGGGATTGATGTCAGGCAAACTGCCGGTCTAAAGAACTACAAGACAAATCTTTCTGTAAAAAGTGTTAAAAAGCATGTTGCGCCAACTCCACTGCGAGTAGCATAAGAGCAGGTGGAAGAAGTAGAGAGATTTATTTTATTTAATAACCTATAATAAACTTCGAATTGTGAAATACTGCATGGCACTGGACTGCGCTCGTCACCCCGAGACATAAGGTGTTAAGTCTCATAATGGCCAGTAATGACACTGGCTTCAATGTCCTTCAAACCGAAAAACACGTGTTTACCCACTAATGGTGATCACCCAATCACAATATGCGTTTGAGTTTTCGATTGGAAAAATCACATAATATGAATTGCTTGGAATTGGAATTTGTGCTCGGTATTTTATTTATTTAAATTAACACACCAGTAACACCATATGCATTAAAATTACAAGAAATAACAATAATGACTGCCTCGGTGGCGCAATTGTAATCCGTACGCGTTACGTCTGAGGATGACGCTGAGGTCTCGGGTTCGATCCCCGGGTCGGGTAAAAGTGATATTGGTTTTTTCTATCATGAAATGTTTAGTATCAGCCCGGATCCTGGAATTGTGCCTGGTATGGCGATAGGCTCGCCCCCTATCACATCATGGGACGGAAATAAGCTCGACGAAATGTGGGTGTACTAGTTACACTTCTGCCTACCCCTTTGAGGATTACAGAAGTGAGTGCATATGTATGAATTATTTATTTAATTAATTAATGTGAGATTTACGCAAACCCTTTTGCTCTACAATAACACCGGAACCGCGACACTATTTGAAATCGGAATACATTACACGCGTCACTGCGTTTCCGGTCCGGCGCAAGCGTTTTACACACCCCCGACAATAGATCCGTCGTGGGACCGATTTTATGGTAATTTCCCAATACAACCCGGTGACTTTGCGCATTCATTTGAATAAAGCAATCAGTGTGCATGCGTTTCCGCATTTTAATTGTTTGTCGTGATTGGAATTGTAATTTCCAGAGGTGAGATAATAAATATTGGATTTGGTTCGTACCATCGTGTAAAACAAGATACGATAAAGTATACTGTAAGCATTTTTCGATGTTAACCGTAATTATGATTTTAATGACGAAACGAGCAGGTCACTAGCTTGATGGTAAGCGCCACGCCTGCCCATACATAGACACAATATCACACAGAACTTTGAATTGCATAACAACATGAAGTCAGTTCAAAATAAAACAAATACCTATATACTTTCTAGTTTTTGCTCGCGGCTCCGCCCCGTGAATGTCCATGATATAACCGATCTCCTTACCATATGTCATGTAAATAATTTACGAGTGGTAGAGCCACGCTGTAGACAATTTTGTCTACAGCATGAATGGGCCGGCTCGTCCGGGTCGTTACCACTGTCTCACAGAAAACCGACTAAAGTAGCAGCTTGCTGCTGAGTAGCAGCTTGCTGCTGCGTTTCGTACGGTGAGTGGGATATCCGGAGGCCTAAATCCCCTCCTCTTCCCAATCCCTTAATTATCTCTTTCCTTTAAGGTCGGCAACGCGCCCATGATTCTTTTGGCATTGTGGGCGGTGGTGTTCACTTACCATCAGGTGACCCACTTGCTCGTTTGTCGGCCTATACAATAAAATCAAAAACCCGTTCAGCCCTTTACTTTTGAAAACATAACAGACAGATAGAGTTACTTTCTTATATGAAAATTGTATGGGCAGGTCGCGCGTCGCACTCTCCTGTCTCGATCGCATACTTTAAACGTCCTATTTAATAGGGTTTACCGACTCAACTATTCTTATTATTATTTTAATCATTCCTTATTCATTTATTGTATAAAGTCAAAAAGTCAAATAAGTTAGAAGTTAATTAAATTTGCTAGAAGACGTAGTTGTCAAATGACGGAAAAAAAATCACATGTCGTGTGACGTCACAAAATAAGTCACGTCATTACGTTGGTCGCGTACAAGGGAGATAGTAAGATTAACTCACTACGCGCCCACCTTTGCTAATACCAATATTTCAAACCATTTTTCACCCAATTTTAATTCTGTTTTCACAAATCAATTTATTTTTAGTACTATTGTCAGGTGGATATAAATAATACATAGTCAAAATTAAATACCCTATTGGCTACAAAGCTATTGGTGTCATCGAGTCGCAGTTTCTTGTCTCGGCCACGCACCTCAAAATAGTCCTTTACACATTTACGCAAATAATATTGTAAGAGCAGTAACGCAACAAACAGCCTTACTCATCTTGATTCTAAAGATATCCACTAATTTACAGCGGCCATGTAGCCGGTTTTAAGGACATCGTTAATATGTAGTAAGTATATCTATCGGGACCTCCATAACAACCCTGCGGTTGCATTAACGGCACTTTTAATGTACAAACTGGTTCCGATTGTCGTCTTGCGAAGGCGTGAGAGTGGCAAGTCGCGGGATATTCTCATGGCCATGACGTCACGGCTGCACCTGCAACGCATGCTGGACAAAAAGACAATGCCGGTGAAGTGACCAATTGTGGCCTCAAGTTCGTACAAGTCAATTCAAGGTTGGTGTGTGTGCAGCCACAAACCACGCCAGACATTGTTGCGACAATGTTTGCGTTTTCTCAAAGGTTTGTTATTGTTTTAACGTACGAAACGAGAAATTAACCTAATAAACGTGTCGCATTGTTAAAGCATTTAGATTTTATATGTCGGTCTGTTTATCTATCGCTACAGAGTGGCGCATTTGGATTGCAATAACAAGTTTGTTAGTACAACTGGATACAAGGATAAAATACGATAAATTCTTATATCCAGGTCCAAAATCCAGTTATTTTTCTCCTAAAGTGTTTTTTGCCTTTTTATTCATGACTGAATGAACTGTTGAGCAGATAGTCAGTGGCATGCGTAAACAAATATGCACAATAAGTATCATAAGCTCACGCCTGGATTCCCAAAGGGATAAGCAGAGGTGCAACTAGTGCTACACCCACGTTTCTCTGAGGTAATTTCCTTCCCATAATGTGATACGGGGTAAGCATAGGGGCATACCGAATTATAACAAGTATCTGATAATATAAATATTTTCCGGACGCCTTTAAACATGAAAAACCCGGGAAAACCATTAATGAGCCGTTGAAAGTTTGACAGTCTCCGTGGCGCAGCAGATGAATAGCCAACTGTGAAGTGAATAGCTGCGGGTCTGAATTCTGCACCGAGACAAGTGTTTGTGTAGTCCACAAATATTTATGTCGGATCTGGGTGTTTTCTACCCAGAGGGGTTAGCAGGCGGCCTGCGCTGACCCCACTGCGCGTGGGATAAGGACAGGTGCAAGAAGAAGAAGTCTGCGAACCATACGAAGAACTCTCGTTATATTATACATAATACATTACACAATATATACGCTTGCACCAGACTTTACTTACTACGACTACATAGTCGGTATACTAATAAATCGATACAAACGCGATATGTATTAAAAATGCAATATCCTGTTCGTATTATCTTGAAATTACAAATCGCAAAGCTATTTAACTTCGATGGCTACTTAGCCATAATTTCATGTTAAACTGCAAAGCATCTCACGTGTGAATATAGTTCATAAGAAGCGAAGAAAAAAATGCAAACGAACCAAATATAATCATATTATTCCCAGGGTAGTGTAATTTACTTTTTATGTGAGCTTCACGCATTGATGTCGTTGCAAAAACTTGTCCACCAAGAAATCGAGTAAATAAACAGAATGTATCGGACCGCTAATTATGTCGCGATGGATGCAATGATCTCTGTTCTGTTAAACGTCAAAAGTAAACCTGTTCACGTATTTTTTATGGTTCGTGTAATTGCTCCTTTACTCTGAGTTTGTATTTTTATGTATGTCCTTGCTAGATTTTTTTACGAATATCATACTATGTGTTTGAAACGTGTAGTTTCTAATAACCGACAAAAACTGGAGGTGGTTATTAAATTATCTGTGTATATATTTTTTATGTATATTCATACATAGCTCCGTGAAATTGGACCGAATTGTTTCTTTTTGTATTAGATAGGGTTTACTTCTAACATGGCCTCATATATATTTGGTTAAGATCTGATGACGGTGTATTAGGGAAAATTAGAATCTCCTTAAGGGATAATAGCAAACGGAATTTCGAATTCGGATTTGAACTCACTCATACAATTAAGATGTCACTAGATTATTTTATGATTCATATAAAATAAAAACGCTTTATACAAAAAAAATAGTGATCAGAAACTCGGAACCTCGTACAAGTCTATAATCAACAAGGAAGACGGAAGCTGGATGTTAATTAACCGTCATAAACAGTCAATGATTATTTATAATAGTTATTGTCGTGAAATTACCTTTGCTTGATAAAGTACCATGCTATGTCTCAATAAAACGACATGCGGTTGTGGGAACCGCGGACAGGTGCGCTCGTCTCTCGTCACAAGTCGCTACGCGTTCTGAATCCAGCTCTAAGGATATTGAAATCAAAAATATTTACCGGATTAAATAATATTCATTATTTAGATTTTTTGTAACAGAGGACGAAGAACGTTCACTTGTTGATAGGTGATCTCCATCGTCCATGAACGCCCACTATACCAGATGATGTGAAATGCACCAGCAAGTTATTACTTTAAGACGGATTTCTGTGAGACAGTGGTAATAACCAGGTCAAGCCAGGCCATTCATGCTGAAGACAAAACAGCCTGTCCGTGACTCTACCACTTACGACCGTAAATTTTTCACTATCCACCATGCTAGACCGAACGGCAGTTTACTAGAAAATAATGGGCGGAAAACTTGCGCTCTTTACAAGATATACTTTTTAGTGTAATTAATAGAAATTAGTTTTTAAATTTCGTTTAATTATACGAAATGCTTGCTGAATTGTTAAGGATTTAGGGGAATACAAAGTAACAGAAATATTATAATGTGCTTTGCAAAATTGTACGAGCAAAGTCATAAAAACTACGCGTAAAATTAGATCATAGATCTCAGAAATATAACATGCAACAAATACACAGACAATCGCGACATAATCAACCATGTAATCAAATAAAAACCTGCATGAAGTTCTTATGATGATCCCTTAGTAATTCTAAACCAATACCACTCATTATCTCGTCAGTCAGGCGTTAGCAGTATCCTGAACGCACGCATTCAAAAACATAGCGAATGAATAAAAGCACGTTCATTGTGTAACTGAGGTGTGGGAACCACGGACAGGTGCGCGCTTAGCCTCAGGAAATCACTACCAGCTTCTGTGCTGGCCTGCTAATTTATTACCAGGTTTTATGTTGCCAGCGCATATATCTAATGAGATATATCGTACTCGACCATATACATGACCATATTTTTCTCTACTTAACAACTGAGTACTTTTTTAGTTGTGTGATTATTATTTTTTAGCTCGATCATGTTATGAGTAAATCTGATGATAAATTTAATCATTTACCTTTTTATTGTACGTAAAATTATTACAATTATTACCTAATTAGTGACTTATCCTATCCTACTACTATTATAAATGTGAAAGTTTGGATGTTTGTTAGTCAATCACGCATTACCAGGTGAACGGTTTTGGATGCAATTTGGAACACTGGTAGACCATGACCTTAATTAGGGCATAGGTTGTTTTTTATCCTCGAAAAGGTCATTCACGCGGAGCTGCGAGCAAAAGCTAGTAAAGATATTATCGATTTCCAAATAGTATTTACGTAGATGATTCACGAACTACGGAGACTATCATCAGGGACGTAAGTAAACAGTAAAGCTCGGCGGCGTATTGACGGCCTCCGTGGCGCAGCGGGCGAGTAGCCGGGTGCGAAGCGAGAGGCCGTGGGTTCGATTCCCGCACTGAGACAAATGTTTGTGTGATCCAAAAAAAATGTTTCGGGTCTGGGTGTTGTGGGACCGCAAGTCCCTCGTAGTTCCTGATACCCACGATACAGGTTTACCTAGTGTGGGGTCAGGACTATGTGTGTGACTGTTGGGTGTATTTATTTATTTAAAAAAGCTTATCAGATGATCACTCAAAATACTATGATAGTAATGTTTTACCAATTTAGAATTATTAATTTTAACCAATTTTAAAGCAGCGATAGCTCAGCGGGGAGTGGTATAGACTATTGAGATGAAAGCCGGCGCGGCGCTTCGATACCAGCCCGAAAACCACGCACCTCTAACTTTTGTAGGTTATGTACATATTAATTTTTAATTATCGCTTAATTCAATAGTGATGGATTTTTTTATAGCAGCAGCTGGCAATCGAGCAAATGGGTCACCTAATGAAAGTGATGTTCGGTTTTTAATAATTAAATACAAATATACTTTCTTTCTTTCTATCAACCATCGAAGGACACAATGTCTCATGACGGACGACATTATATTAGGACTGCACTGTACTTAACATCAGGTTCCATTGTAGTCACTTTGCCATGCCAGGAAAAAAGTAATTATACATATCTCAGTTACATTTACGTATATATCATCTCATTCCTACCTGAATTAAAATGTTTTGACCGTGTCTTTACGTTAACTAAAAGCGTTTTGTGTACATCTCACATCGGAATGGGCAAGTCATCGTTTGCGTCAGGTTTTTTGAAATGTCAGTTCCACAAAAAGTTATTAAATGAATGTAGCGTTTCATCAAAGGATTTAATTTTCCATCAACAGGTGCCGTGTAACTCGTTACTATTAAGAAATTATAGACAAATGTGTTTTTTTTTTATGGTATAGGCCAGCAAACGCGCATCTGGGTCACCTGATGGTATGGATGGTGGACGCTGGTTTTCTGTGAGACAGTGGTAATGACCCGGACGAGCCGGCCCATACATGCTGTAGACAAGTGTCTACAGCGTGGCTCTACCACTCATAAAAGTTTGGTAGGAGGATACGTTGCTTGTGGTATTGTGGGTGTCCATGTTCGTTTGCTGATCTATAAGGAATCTTGATACATACATACATACGCACTCACGCCTTTAATCTCCGAAGGGGTGGGCAGAGGTGTAACTAGTACACCCACATTTCGCCGAGCGTATCTCCGTCCCACGATGTGATATGGGGCGAGCCTATCGCCATAACAAGCACAAATTCCAGACTCCAGGCTGATACTGAGCATTTCGTAATTGAAAAACCTAATATCACTTTAAACCCAAAAATATATGGAACACGTGTCTCATTATTTTTAATAAGTAATATTTGTACTCAATTTGTCAGCTGTTTTTCTTTTCATAGAAAATTCCTCCCTTTAACCTCTTAAAATTTAAATTTCCAAAAACCTTTTCTTAGCGGGCACCTTACGTTACACAAACTACCATCTGACCAGATTTCGTGATCATATAGGTTTAGTAGTTTTGAGATTTCGCGTTTAATCAATCAGTGAGTGGTACTTCGCTTTTTAAATATAGATTACTGCTCCGCTTCCGTGGGTCGTAGCGTGATGATATATAGTTATGAACCATTTTCTCAGCCAAACAAATGTACGGTGTAAATATGACCCCAATCGGTCAAGTTAAAATAAATACTTTCATACTAAGTTCAACCCCCTTCTCCCCTTTTGCAAGTGGAATTTTACAAAAATGTGAATCACATATTTCATTATTTATGATAAGCAATATTTGTGCTTAATTTCACAGTCGTATTCCGTTCAATAAAAAAGTTACATACAATATTCAAACCCCCCTTTTACCCCCTTAAAATGTGAAATTCCAAAAATTCGTTCTTAGTACGCCTTGCCATTACACAAACTATCATCTGACCAAATTTTATGATCCCAGGTTCAGTAATTTTTGAGAAATCGTGATTAATCAGTGAGTGAGTGAGTAAGTTCAACCCCTCCTCCCTCCTTTTCCAAATAAAATTTCGCAAAAATATGAATCACATATTTAATTAATTGTCATAAGCAAAGTTCGTGCATAGTTTCACAGTCGTATTCCGTTCCATTAAAAAAGTTCCATACAAAGTTCAACCCCCCCTCCCTCCTTTTGTAAGTGTAATTTTCCAAAAATATGACCCTCATATTTCATTATTTTTAATAAGCAATGTTTGCGCTCAATTTCACAGTCGTATCCCCTTCCCTAAAAAAGTTGCATACAACGGACAAACCCCTCTTTTACCCCCTCAAAATGTAAATTTCTATAAATCCGTTCTTAGCTGACGTCTACATTACACAAACTATCATCTGGTCAAATTTCATGATCCCAGCTTCAATAGTTTTTGAGAAATCGTGATGAATCAGTTGTATTTCGCTTTTATATATATAGATAAACACTGTCCTTAATGTTTGGTAAAGTCTGAGCTACCTCTTACTGAGACTTATAATTTAACAAACAATCTACTAAAATTAGTCATAAAATATAAAATTCGTGTTGATATTAAGATTGAATGTTTTTAAACCATATCCACACAACGAATGAGTCTGAGAAAAATAGAAAATGACTGAACGAGAAATCGTGGGAAACATCAACAGGTGTATGCAGAAAGTTATAAAACACTTTTTGTTTGGCCTATAAACATATTACGGCGTGAAACCGTCATACTTACGTTCACTGTATGCGTTATATAAGAGTGATTTTTGTAAACATACTTGATTTAATAACTTTGCGTAATTAATTTTTCAACTTTATAATATATTCTTATAAGAATATACAGCGAGGTGATCAGAACGAGTTGCCAGCATTCAAAATAATTGCCATTCGTAAAAACGGCTTAAAAAACCCTATTACTAAGCCTACGCCGCGGTTTGTCTGTCTGTCTAACTTAAATAAATAAATAATTACACCCAACAGTAGCACCAATTGTCCTGACCCCATATAGGTTAACCAGTGTCGTGGGTATCATAAACGATGAGGAACTTACGGTCCCACAACAAATATTAGTGGATCATACAAACATTTGTCTTGATGCGAGAATAGAACCCAAGGCCTCTCGCTTCGCAGCCGGCTACTCGCCCACTGCGCCACGGAGCTTGCCAAAAGCCTACCTTTCAAGGGCTCTTTCTTTTGAACCATAATATGTAGCTGTCCAAAATTCATAACATACGAGAGATCTAGTAGTGATAATATAAATTTTAAGTCTTAGGTGTATGCTTGGCGATTACTTTAACTAAAGAGCGATCTTTTAAATAAATAGCACCCAACAGTCACATACATAGTCCTGACCCCTCAGCAAGATGTGGTTTTTTATGGCATAGGCCGGCAAACCAGCAAGTGGGTCACCTGATGGTAAGTGATCTCCGCCGCCCATGTACGCCCACAATACTAAAATAATCATGGGTGCGTTGCCGACCTTAAAAGAAAGGGATAATTAAGGAATTGGAAGGGGAGGGGGTTTGGGCCTCCGGATATCTCACTCACCGTACGAAACGCATGCTGCTACTTTACGCCGATTTTCTGTGAGACAGTGGTAATGACCCGGACGAGCCGGCCCATACATGCTGTAGACAAGTGTCTATAGCGTGGCTCTACGACTCAAAAATCTTGTATAAGGAGAGACTTTCGGTTTTAAAATAGCCATATTGTAAAGTCTAAACAAATATTTTTCCCATAAATTCATCCATAAATATTAATAATAATAATACACCCAACAGTCACACACATAGTCCTGACCCCACACTAGGTAAACCTGTGTCGTGGGTATCAGGAACTACGAGGGACTTGCGGTCCCACAACACCCAGATCACATAAATATCTGCCTCGGTGCGGGGATCGAACCCTCAACCTCTTGTTTTGCAGTCGGTTACTCGCCAATTGCGCCATGGAGGATGGAGGCTTTATTTGGTCGGTCGGTCTCAGTCACCTTTCATATTAATTAAAGTTTTATCTTATCAATTCATTACCCTGTATCGTATTGATTTTAAAAGTTAAATGGCTATTGATTTCGAAAGCTTCCGAAAGTGTTTTAATTTCTTAGAAGTCGTTTGTAATTGCTTATGTATAAGCAAATTAATAGAGTTTATAGCATAAGAGATAAGGATAACAGCAAACTGACTTTTACAGATTTTATGAATATGATCTTTGAATTTGTACACTATTATTTGAGCTGTTTGGACAAAGAGGATGTCATTGATCAAATGTTTCAACAGCTTCTATAGACGTGTTCTTCAACTTCGTTAAATAATATTTGAATTTGTATTTTGACAAACATAACAAGTTGACGCCAACGCGCTCGACGATCCTTGATTATATTTAGCTAAGCATGTTTACGATACGAAAAATCGTATGAAAATGTTACATCAGTAATCATGTATAATGGCTATATACGGTTACGGATAGTCGTACAAACAATAATTAAATTCCAGTTTTTAAAAAGTAATTATTTCCTCACTCCCGTTGTAATGACAACATATTCTTGATTATCCAGGTTTTTTTCGGGAACGTGCAATAATCTTACAGGATAAAATTACACATGCGCACGAACGGAGCCCGCGCAAAAACTAGTAGGTACTCATAAGTAACAACATGAGCCAAGTAATGAGTTAGATTACTGAGGATATGCTGAGTGAATCACCGTGGGAAGCTGTGCAGGTGACGCGGCTACGGCGCCTACACACCTTAGTTTCATATTCAACCTGTTGTCAGACGGTGGCCATGACTTTTGCATCCATCCTACTTAGATTGTTTAGAAAACATCCAAATTTAAGGATAGTAGGATGGATAATTTGTGATTTGTGATTTTGGGATTTTCGTTTTTTTGTTAATCAATCACGCCTTAGCGGCTGAACAAATTTGGATGAAATTAGCAAACAAGTAGACCATGACTTAGAATGTCCTAAAACAGACGCTATTTTTTATCCTGGAAAAGGACACTCACGCGGGCGATTTCCCGATAAATAAAGTAATAAGTAATCCTTTAAATAAAAATAATAATTTGGTCCTTCATTACAATAGTTAAACTAATCATGAGATAAAGTCAGCGGCGATATTTTGACATTGACAGTATAACTTAAACAATGAATCCCGATGAATTAATTTAGTGTATAATTTATGAAAGATAATATATTATTAATATAATAGAATACATAAATTCTACAGTCCTCCTATAGTTTTTTTTTTTCTATAGATTTATGCGCACAGAAGCATAAATGTGGCCACCGTCGCCATGCATCATACGAGAGAGTATGCAACTCATCTGGTCCAGCTACAATTAACGCGCGTTTTTTCATGTCAGTGATCCGGTCGTGTGCAACGATTAATCATAAACAAGTATCCATTCTCACGTGAATCTTAATGTTTGTAAAAAGGTTTGATATGTTTCTGACTGCGTCAATGGCGCAGTTGTAATGCGTACGCGATACGACTGAGGCGGGTTCGATCCCCGGGTCGGGTAAAAGTAATATTGGGTTTTAGTATTATGAAATACTCAGCCCAGAGTCTGGAATTATGCCCGGTATGGCGATAGGCTCGCCCCCTATCACATCATGTTTTTTTTTCTATTTTATTGTGGGGCTTTCAGCCAACAATGGTATGCCAGTCCCATCGTACCCTAAACATTATCTGTCGACAATAACAATAATTTAAGTACTTAAAATGTACATGTCACTGATTTATAAACACTTCAAATAAAGACATAGCCGCTTCATCATCATCATGTCATCATGATCGTCTGTCGGGCAATATGCGTTTAATGTGCAGAAGCAGCACGAGCGATTGACCAAAGCTGGCTGTGCGAGCTTCTTTATCAGAACACAATTTCAATAATTTGGACAACTTTTTCACTACCCTAATCAGTTCGTTGCCTCCCGTCCAGCCGATTTCTTCAAAAAGAGTTTCAATAAATTGCCACTGCGCTGGCAAAGATGCATCAATAGCATGGTTGGTTACTTTGATTCTTCTCCTTCCACCTGCCCTTATCCCACTCGCGGTAGGGTCGGCGCAACATGCTTTTTTAACACATGTTGCAGAAAGACCGGCCGCCTGCCTGACGTCAACTCCTGTGGGGAGGGGTGGTTACATTGATTAATAGAAACACTTTTTTCGTACAAAACGAAAATTTCATAGGTTAAGACTTACTATAAAAGAAGTCGTTAGCAACCTCTATATCATTTTGAAAGACCTATTCAATGATACCAGAGATGCCTATGTGTAATGGAGAAAAAAAATCTTACCTCAGTAATTACATGTATGCAGAACCACCCCATTTTTTAACATAACTTCACTACACCTTTTTGTAACTGTTTATAGTATACCTACTATCCAAATTTCATCCATATAGTGCTAATCGTCTCCGGGTAAAATGGCTGGGTCATACGGACGGATAGATTGACTGAAAAATTATAAGGGTTCCATTATTTATACCATTTGGCTACGGTACCCTAAAAACGACCGTGACCGTGCTCCCATTAACAACAATAATTAATATATTATGGTGTTTCTCCCTCCCTCTAGCTGCACTATTCACTCTCTCTACCTTTTGTTGCAGTCGTTTGCCAATCTAAACTGTTATAAAAAAATAATTATAACAAACAGAGCGTGACTACGTGGTCTAACGAAAAAAAATCAAAAAGCCAACATCACGCGGTGTTCCCAGGCGGTCACCCATCCAAGTACTGACCGCGCCCGACGTTGCTTGACTTCGGTGATCGGACGAGAACCGGTGTTTTCAACGTGGTATGGACGTTGGCAAATACTGTGCCAAACATACTGTTCAATATCATACACATAATGTAATTGTACGCAGATTTTAAGATCTCATAAAAGAATCAGCCATATCATCATATCAGGTCGAAAGCTCGCAGCTTCAAATAATAGAAGGCGCAGAAAAACAATATTCTTGTTAACTGAACAATTATTTTACAAAGATACTTTAATGTAGCAATTCTCTGTAATTTAGGCAGTGAGAGAAAAACAATGATTAATAACACTATGTTATAATTTTCAAGGTTTTGCAACTTGATTGATGATACTGAATAATACGATTGCCCCGACGTAATTATTTTGAGATGTGTTTTTAATCATTCAATTTGAATAATTCCTATTGAATATAACACATTTGATTTCTTTCATAATTTTTATACGAAAATAATTTGATTACCTATTAAAAGAAAGGAATTGGTTTCTAACTAATTCTTATAGTAAATTAAATTAAGTTTATTAAATGTATTTATTTCTTTCAACTGAGTTGGGACTACCGCTTGGTCAATCTTCTGCCAAACAGCAGTGTGTAAGCACTATTTGTTTCGATATTGATGCATGATGAACTCAGTACAGTGTCATGCAGTGCTTTGTAATTCAAAGTTCTGTGAAGTGTATTTTCTGCGCATGCGTGGCGCTTACCATCAGGCGAGCGACCTTTATTTCATCATTAAAGTTAGTAAAGACAAATAGTTATTACTTAATTATACACCAGCTGAAGTTATGATAGCTTCAGTAGACATAATAAATACACATAACATAGGTCTAAATCTATATCTACTTAAGGGCAAAACATAAAAAATAAGTAATTTGTTTTCATTTTATTAGTATATGTTAAATAATACTGAAACATAATTACTTTTGTTCCCTATCTCTAATATACTATAATAATTCACAATTAACTGCAAAACCAACCCAAATTAACGTTAGCAGAGAATCACGAAGCCGTTCATTAGGCACGTGTTTAGACACCATGAATCCTGTGATTCATTTTTTCCAACTCTCGCCGGTCATTCACCAAAAGGCATCAGGGCGTGTCCAAGAATTATGAATTAAAGGTGCGTCGAGGAATCACGGTGTGTACACACCCTAAAGGTGGAAACAATTCCAAGGATAATCACGGTAAGGAACCTTTAAGAGGATCTTTGGTGTGTGGTCACCCTCGCAGGAAGTCCATTTTACTGATTGCTCCAACTTGAGTGAGATTTAACGACTTTAAACGACCTAACCGTTAAAAACCGTCTTAAGTTTTTATGTAGCAGTTTATTGCGATAATTTGTTGTGATGATTTACAATGTTAGCAGTTGAACACAATTTTGACGCAAATCATTACAAAGATTTTCAAGGAGTAATCAATACTATACAACCCATTGCATTGGTGGAATGAAAATGACAACGACCCTGGCAAAAATTCCTGCAGTGACGTAACCATTTCTTGACATACACACATTGTACTAGGTGGTAAGTCCTTAGCATACGAGATACCTAATGAATACCTATCGAATATATAGATATTGGATAGCCAATATCTATCATATCTAGTACCAATTAGGTACCATCATATTATATATTTCTGCTGCGAAACAGCAGTGATAGCTTTGTTGTGTTCCAGTTTGAAGGATATTGTAGCCAGTGAAATTACTAAGCATTGGGCATATGCGACTTAACATCTTAGGTCTCTTAAAAAATCCATTGATGCGCTTTATGACGTCACTTAAAAACATATTTTTTCGTCACGTTTAACGTCAATTTGTCTAAAACCCCGGTACTCTTTCCCACGTATAAGACGCAACAGGTGTGCATATAAACTCATATATTTGAAAGGAAAAACTGTAGACCGTAGGAAGGAACTGCGGTCAGCGAGCACAAGACGTTTTATTAAATAAGGTACTTAGCAAAAACCATAAGGCACCCTTTATAAGGTCAGTCACGGTAGAACACACTGATTGCGATACGTCTTGGTTGCTAGTTGATGCTCCGGTGAACATGAGGGTATCTACACAGCGGAACAACGGTTACACCTGACCCATTTGTCTTCAAGGGAAAGTAATGCATCCTTGTTTGAAAATCTCTATGAATAACATAAAGAAAGGAAATTGGTGGTCCACTTATACACTGCAGTGGCAAATGTTGGAACTAATTGAAAATATATACGCACTTACGCCTGCAATCCCTAAAGGGGTAAGCAGAGGTGCAACCAGCACACCCACACTTCGCCGAGCCCATCTCCATCCCATGATATAATAAGGGGTGAGCCCATTGCAAACCGGGCACACTTCCAGACTCCGGGCTGATACGAGGCATTTCGAAATAGAAAACCCAACATCACCCTCACCCTATTGGTATCGAACCCAAGACCTTAGCACAGCAGTCGTACCCCATACGCACCACAACTGCGAAGCAGTCATGAATTAATTGAAAATGTAGGGAGTAATTTGACAAAATTGGAAATCGGCCGTAAATCAACCAAACGAGCGTTTGACGACAGCGCTACTCATCTCACAACTAGATGTCACTATGTACGAATGATATGACGGCTATAAAAACTGACACAGTATGATAAAATAAAGTCACAGACTATCACTGTAATAGTCTTAACTTCTGATGGTACAAATGAAATGATAAACAGATAGTTCCCACGATCTTGTTCTAAATAATCTTCCGTACGGAAGGATATCCGTCGATCGGCAGTCGCGGCAGGACGTTGACTTCCACGCTCGATTTGCATCGCCGCTCTACCGTGTAATAGTTGCCTTGTTTTCGAATTTTAGCGATTTCGCTTTTTATTGGCGATTAGGCGATCGCCTGCTGTGAAAGTGTTGGATAAGTGTCTAACGTAGCGAAGCTAAAGACGTGATGCCGAGATGAAGCCGTAATAAGAAATAACTTAAGATTTTAAAATAATTTGTTGTATTTTTATTTAGGCTACTAGGGGTGTTGCCCATATTTTTCCACAAAACATAAAATAAAAACAAAGTCCGACGAATATGAGACATATCTTACTTTCTTCCCCACATTATTCTGCATCGATTGGTTTCGGTCTCGACCCCATACCCCCAGCGGTTTCGGAGGAGATAGCTTGACAAGCTATTGACAGCGGCGGTGGCGGTACCAGTTACTTTGTTTTAGAATAGAGAGATTGTTTCTTTCTTTTTACCTGGCGTTATCCCGGCTAGTGCCAGGGTCAGCCTTTCCACTAAGACGCCTCCACTTCTCCCGATCTTGAGCATCCTCATCCGTTTCCTTTATAAAAAAATTAGTCTCTTTTAACACGTGCTATATTTTTTTTTATTTATTGCGGAGACCGTCGATTACGTTATTAAGTCCACCTTGTTTCGATGCTGATTTTAAATGTAATTTAGCCCACATTGACATACCGAAAATGGATTTTGCTTACGTTGTTATACCGTTAAAACTAAAATTCCTGCTCAAATTTGTAACATCTGGTACATTGTACCACAACAGTCAAACAATAAAAATCTTAAAATAGATACTTCAAATATGTACTTTAAAACACGTAAGTCTGGTATGACCACATTAAAGTAAATCGGACTAGTGTATAAACATGAATCGGTTCCGATTCGTACGCGTATTGTTTTTCCACATCCATTAAAACAGTTTGATCAAACATCTGACAGAGTAAATGTGTTTTCATTGTAAACAAATAGCTCGACTGTATATCGCGATTAGTAGGGACAGTACACGATTCAGACACTACGCCACACTACTGTAGCATAATATTGAACAGATCTTGATCAATATTCGTTGCATTAGCTCTTTTAATGTCCGCTATACACATTGAAAGAATGAAATAGTATATTGATAAATAAAAATATTTTTTCCTTCCACCTGCCCTTATCCCACTCGCAGTGGTATCGGCGCAACACGGTTTTAACACGTGTTACAGAAAGATTTTGCTTGTAGTTTTTACGACAGTCCGCCGCGGCTGCCTGACGTCTACTCCTCTGAGGAGAAAACACCTAGACCTGAAACAAATATTTGTGGATCACACAAACATTTTTTTCGACGCGGGAATCGAACCCGTGGCATCTTGCTTTACAGCCGGCTACTCACCTACAGGGCCACGGAGGCTGTCATAAAAGAAAAATAAGGACCAGAAATAATAACAACTTATACATACATAATCATGTATATCATCAACAATACACCGAACAAATATACTTGCAATAAATCAGTTTATTTTTATACATGTATACTGTCTCAAAGCTCACAAGAAATCGACCTCAATGGCAACAAAATCACCCTTCCCAAACCTTTTCTTAAAGGTCTAGACTCTGCAACGCATTCATTCTTCTACTACATAGGTATTTATCGGCGGTGGAGATTGTTTACCATCTAGATTCTAGAGACACGCTAGCTCGTTTATCGTACTTCTGGTTCAGAAATATTAACATCAGCATTATTTTTTGGCAAATATTTCTCAATGTTCGACACCACATCCAGATTGAGGTTTATTTACATATTAAATACACGTAATTTTGTATTATATACACATAACCAACAATTGCATATGTACTTATTTACGACGCAGCACTATTTGATGTTTTATTGTAGCTACAATAAAGCTGTGGAAATTAAACCGTGAACTGGGCTGGCTGGTTTACCCGTGAAAATCTGTTTTAAGTTCCACGCTTTACCGTGTATTGTAACAAAATACAGATTACTTCAGAAGGCATCGCGTGTGGCCAGTGTTTTATTTCGATTGTAGAGAAGAAACATCGAATCGCATTTCAGTACTAGCCAGTTATATCCAACACCAGCCTTTGCTCGCGTCTTTGACCGCTTGAATACTTATTGGCATAAAAAGCAATTTTCCTAAACAAACTTTCCCATTCGTTTTTTTCCATTATGGTTTGTTATTTAAAATATGCCGATTACGTGTTTATAATTGTAAAATTTAAAATTGAGGTGCATTAATATAAGAAAAATATTATTTCGCATATATTCCGATGGAGTATGTATTAAGAAAAGCTTTCTTAGTGGTTACTTATGTCATACTAGAAATACTTTTGCAAAGTGCAGCATTTTAGGCCCAGTGGTTTGGTCTAGGCGTTGATGAATCAGTCAGTCAGGCAGTCAGGATTCATAATTCTATATTTAAATACCTACCTTACATACTTATATTAATACTATTAAACATAATATTTTGTTAGTATTCATTTATGCACTTCTCGCATGTGTGCGTGAACTATGTGTAAATATATAGTATTGATTTGTGTGACATCCTATACATAATATAAGTAAATAGTGGGAGTAGCGGGAATTCTGAAAGTGCGATTGATCTCTTATTTTGATTATTTCATCAATTAGTTTGAAGTGTGTTTGTTGTGTAAATGTGGTGGCAAACATTGATGAACAGTATAAGAAAACATTAAAATAAGCAAATTTGGGTGGTTTATGATCAATCGATCTTCTGAAGATATGAGAGCCAATAGTTACTACAGAAGATGCTCAAGATCGGGCGAAGTGGAGGCGTCTTAATGGGAATGCGGATCCTGCCACTAGCCGGAATAACGCCAAGTAGAAAAGGAATTGTTCGACCTTGGTCGTTCAGTCCGTTTGGAGAAAATTGCTTATCGTACTGGAAAGAATTGACACCAAAACTCCGACATGACTTTGAAATCGACGACACCAGTGTTTCAGCTTGTGGTTTTTGTGAAGCTTTGTTAATATATTATATACTTGTCGTTGGCGAAATACATAATAATCCGAAGCCATAATTAAACAAAAATGAAAGTAAATAGTGATACACATAGGAGTCATTGTTTATTATAACCACATAGCAAAAGTGAAAACAGAGTTGCATTATGTATGCCATTTTACTGTGTGCATTGTAATGGTCCACATACTACCACATTTCTTTACCTCTAAATTATTAACTTTATAACCGTGGCATCTAAATTTTATATTTTGAATAAGAGGATTACGTTTTATAAATTGGGCCCCAAGATACAAGCATATGCTTAGTTTGGGTCCCACTGTTTAATATTGCCATAAATTTAATATGATAGTTATTATAAGTTGATTGTATTCCTTTTAAGGCAAAATTGTACACCTATTGCTCAATAAACATTATTATTATTTATTATTAATTAGATATAAATTATTGAAGCCACAAATAAAATCCTCATAAACGACTCAAGCTACTGGTACGCTTTACAATAAAGAATATTTACAAATCATGTAAATTGTGGTTACTCCTTAGCCTGTATTAAAAAATTACATAGAATCGATGACTCTCCTTTACGTGACGAAGTCTTATTCGTAAATTAAATGCTTTGCAGGTTAATTAGTAGTCTAAACTCTAATATGTATTAGAATCTTGTACAACAGGATGTCACGATTTAATAATTATTACATTGCTACAACCGCAACTGAATGAATGTTACTTCAATGTAGCTTCACTGTAAATGTCCATGTGATATGTACAGACCACGGAACAGTCACCGTGCAATTTGAGCAAATGACGTCTAATTACGTAAAAGCGTCTGCTCGCGTCAATTATATGTGGCGCGCACCTGGCCAGCGCACGATCATCGTAAATCCGTCGTACATCATACTGCAGTATTACTTGAACAATATCGTTCTATATCCTTATTGCAAAACCGATTATGATTTTCACTTTTGATCGTGACATGATTATGGATACCATTCAGACTTACGTGATAGAAGATTGTGAGTTAGCTGACCTTTTACCGAAGAAGTTCTCAGACGCGTATTTTTTATATTATTATGTTACGCAATAAATTCGAAAGATGTGGATGAATTTAGATAATTATTTTGTGTTTGATAAGGTTTACTCCCAAGGTGGTGCCTTCTGAAATACATGGTAATTTTTTTTAAATACTAACCTCAACGATTTTTTATTATTATTATCTTGAGTGACGAACAAAGCTGGTCGCTCGCCTGATGGTAAGCGCCACATCTGCCCATAAACAGAAGCAAGGCCACACAGAACTTTAAAATTAAATAACAAAGCACTGCATGATACTGGACTGCGCTCGTCACCGGGAGACAAGACGTGTTAAGCTTCATAATGCCCAGTAATTGCTTCAATGTCCCTCAAACCGGAACACAACAGTGTTTACACACTGTTGCTTGGCGGTAGAAATAGACAAAGCGGTGGTATCAGCCCAGACGGTCTCTCTCATACGAGGGACCTACCACCTTGGAAAGATTTGGCTTGTAGTTTTTACGACCGTCCGCCTGCCTGACGTCTTTCTTTCTTTTCTTTCTTTCATTCTACTCAACGACCGACTGTCTAACGGCTACTTATTTTCATACAATTTTGACAGATAAGAGGCTATTAACAACGCTATTAACATAATTATGTGACACGACCTTAAATGCTTAAGTTGCGTTTCAGTATTCGAGTGTTAGTAGCAAACAAAAACTATACTCTACATCCTAACAGATGTTTACACATAGCGGTATATAGTTAATTACGGTAATACCTCTTTGTGCGACATCGTGGCGGAAGCAATGATTACTGACCGCTAATGAGGAAGCAGTTACTGGACCCGCTCATCCCGTGTGGGACAGCGTTCATTCCACTCGTGTCGCCCCCGGCTTTACACACTACATGTACATTGAACAAATTATGATTATGTACATAATACATGAGTACATTGTGTGGGATGTAATGAATATTTACACGTTTTAATACAGAACGCGTAAAATAACATGGCCTGCTTGAAGTTAGCCACGAGTAGATAGCGTCGCCGTGACTCGTGGCTAATAATTTCAGAGACTAAAGAGTGAAGGACTAAAGGGCAGGCATAGAAGACGGATGAAGTGACCTAATTCAGCTCAGCCAGTTTTTTTAATAATTATTTTATTAGATCAACGAAACAACGAAACGAAATTATTTTAAAATTTTGCACGTTTACTAGACACCACCAGTTTCTCCAATCCACCTCCGGAATATCGGATAACGTGATAAATACCACACTATCGGAATTTCACTTTAATCGCATTCAGAACAACATAAAATGTACATTACCTAAGGCAGCGCACATTAACCGATTTATTTATATAGTACAGGTTAGTAAATGAGCAAGTACTTTAATACCAGAAGAATTATGGATACGTTGCCGGCCTGAAGGATTGGGGAGGGGATTTGGGCCTCCGGTAATATTACTCACCGTAAGAAATATAACACTAAGCTGCCACTTCACATCGATTTTCTGTGAGACAGTGATAGTAACCCGATCAAGCCCATCCATTCATGCTGTAGACAAGCGTCGACAGCGTGGCTCTACAACTTATATTCCATTTTAAACATCTTAAGGATTATATTTTTCACTGTAATCCTCTTCAGAAATACAAATTCTTAAGACATAATCCAGCGTATGTCATCTGCTATGATATTTGGTAATAGATATGTGATATAGAAAGCAATACATATTTTAAGACAAAATCTACTTAACTTTTAGATGGCACGTCCAATGAAACAACATAAAATGTAGCCTTCATATAAAACTGTCTTCAGAAGTAATCTTTTTAAATCTATTTATGAGACAAATGCCTTACATAAGCCTCTCAACACTTAAGCATATTATGTTAATATTTATATTACATGCAGATATTATTTTAAGGAGATTGTCTAAATTTCAATACTCATAAATTTAAGCTAAAGATTAGCGGTAAGTTACAGTCAAATGCATTAACATATCTCACAGAATCAAGAGTGTTTAACGAAGAATACGTTATTGTCAAGGAATCCTTATTAGACATGCAAAATTGCAAGTTTGCAATTACGAGTGGTAGAGCCACGCTGAAGACAGTTTTGTCTACAGCATGAATGGTCCGGGTCGTTACCACTGTCTCACAGAAAACCGACGTAAAGTAGCAGCGTGCTGCTGCGTTTCATACGGTGATTGAGATATCCGGAGGGTCAAATAACCTCCTCTTCACAATCCCTTAATTATCCTTTTCCTTTAAGGTCGGCAACGCGCCTATGACTCTTTTGGTATTGTCGGCGTACATAGGCGGTGGAGATCACTTACCATCAGGTGACCCACTTGCTCGTTTGCCAGTCTATACAATAAAAAAAAGTCTGTAGATCAAATCGTTTTTGAATTTTGAGAACAGTAGCTCGAAATGGTTCGTGTAATATTACACACCGCCAAGTTGATGCGTCGCTCTTTCCTTTTCCAAACTTAGCTGACACACTGTCGTGTATCTTGAAACATTAGACATTTTATTTGGACTGCACTAATCATGGTTCTCTACTTACATAATAACTGTGCCTCATAGTATAGTAAAGACGCATTTCTTCATAAATCAGTTTCTTAAAAAGTTTTTGTGAAATATGGAGTGACAGCTTTTTACATAATGTTTAGAACAATAATAATACAAGTAATTGACTAAATCAATTAATTCTTACTGTGTAATTTTTCTTTCTAAATATCTTATGTTTTCTTCTCTCTCTTGGAATCGTTGCTAAATTTTCCTGTGCATTAAAGTTTATTTTGTAGTTTTTTTATTTAAGATGGTTGATGATTCAAGTTTCTGAGACGTTGCATACAATTCTCAAAAGTAAGGCGTTACCGAGAGAAAAGCTCTAAATATAACAAAAATGACTTAGATAACAAGCTGGCTTTTTTAGACGAAGACTTAACAGGCCCTGTGGCGCAACGGATAACGCGTCTGACTACGGATCAGAAGATTCCAGGTTCGAATCCTGGCAGGGTCGCACAAATACTTTTTTAGCACTATTTTTTTAGCTTTTACCCAAGAAGGTGCCAACAGATTATTATGTTCTAACTTCTAAGAGGCGAATCCAATTTTCATAATGTTAGATACAATTTAGATATACGTAAGCTCTTATAATTTGAATTCAACACTCAGGAAATCATCATAAAATATTATCATTGGCTTATCTTAGCTGTCACCATTTTTTGATTCATTACCCCTTCGGTACCCACCGAAAGACCAAATTCCCCGTGGAGAAGGCCATTTTCCTTTTCTTTAAATTCCGCGACGCATCCATGATTATTCTATTATTGTGGGTGTCAATGGGCGGTTGAGATAACTTACCATCAGATGACTCACTTGCTCGTTTGCTGACATCTGCTTTAAAGCTGTAAAAAAATGCAACGGTCAACCATGGTCTACCGGGTACCGTGTGCCCGCTGACCCATTGCAATGGGAACTTGACCTTATTCAAAGACACCTGTCTAAGACGCAGTGTGGGGAATCTTAATCATGGGAATAATTTTATTAAGTTAGGGAATAATGTATTCAACGGTGCCAAAAGTATGGCGGTAACAGAAGTTCTTTTGTGTTCCTTAGTTTTTTAATATAATTATTATTTTGACGACGCGACGTCTGTTACGCAGCGGGTGATTAGTCTGAGAAAATCGAATTCTCAAATTGCAGTGGGAATAAACTAGTGTAACTATTTTCAGTGTTGTAGGACCAAAATATCTCATAAAAGTGTACGTTTACAGACACTTTTGTAAAAATTATATTTATGAATCCCAATATTTTATGGCTATCCAATTCTTAAAAATAAATAACTATTAAAATATATTTTTTTATGCCATTCAAATAAGAATTATAAAGTCGAACTGTCAACTGATACTTAAAGAGACAGTTTTTAGTAAGCAAGGAAAATTATATATATAAATATTTTGCATACATAAAGTTTTAAGGTTTATAACTGTTTCTAAAATAACTTAAGATGTTACTATAGTACATGTATAACAGAAAAGTCTTTCATTCTCTTATTTACATCGCGTAGAACACAATATATTCTAACCACAAGTGACAAGGTATGTTTCCGTAAATTGACACCTTTTATTACTTTAACAAACAAGGACAGACGTGTGGTATCGATTCCGATCACTAATCTCCCCAATTGCGCAACATCAAAATAAACAACCCTTTATGCCACTGTTATCCCGCCAAAATGCGCGCCAAATGCCAAACATTTGTCAATGGAGTGACCAACAATGGGGCATTCAGCGGGCACCTGTAAAGGGTTTCCCCACACGTGGCAACATATGGAGTTCTTTCACCTGGTAAATCTCACCCCTGAGCCTCGAGGGTTGTGCCACACATGTCAGACGGCTGCTACTGACAGATGCTAAAATACGTTGACTGCTGACTGTTCCTCCATTGATTTCATTGTTGTGTCGATGACATTATGAGAGTACAATGTTTTATTGTCGCTCTCGTTGACTCGTGGACGCCAAATGTGTCGCGTTTTTAACGCAAAATTTGTATAATTTCTTAAATTTTCATTCATTACAATGCATTGCTCCTACAAAGCAATTTCAATTATAAGATTGTTAATACTTCATAATAATTTTGCGAATTTCATCAATCAACAAGGCATTTGACTATCAATCAATATAGCCTATCAATATGGGCTTTAATATTATAACATATCATTTTCTCAAGTTCCTAGAGCTTCTAGCCCGTTCTTTTGTTTGTATTATTAGCCTACTGCTAATAATAAAAACAGAAAGAAAATAAATTTAATATTAATATTTGAAAGTATAAAGAAAAGTACTAATTTATAATAATTTTAATGTATTTCATAACATTTAATGAATTTAATTAATATGTTTATGTTACGCATAAATAACCAGGGTAAGTTTCAAGTAAATCAAACAATATTTCTTTTAGTCTTAAAAAAATATCGTAACAAAATCCCGTTATAGCATAAAAAGCAGACATAACTAATTAATATGATTAAGGTGTAGTTATGACCTCACTCATAGGCATACACAGACAAAATAGAAGCAAGTGGTACCATTACGACCACACAGCTACCAGGAAAGTTAAATTCACTGTAGACCTATCAAAGCCTACCAAAGCATTACCTATTAACTCTTAAAAGAACATTTACAACTGAATCATCAAACAGATTTGTGTCCTAATGCAGTCGACCTCACAGCTGTTGTAGAACGACCGTGACATCTGCCTCAACACACGGCGTCATTGCATTGTTATTGCTCATTCATTATGCAATGTTACTTGTGATAAACATATTTGATAACATGACGTCATTCTCTATTGTTTGCTCCGTAGTCGCAAATAAATAAGAAATTGTAGGTGATTACAATTAATCGAACAAGGAAAAGTCTTTGATTATCTACACGTCAATTTAAAAATACAACTGCAAATCAACTTTGTAAAATGGTGCATTTTGAAAATTTAAATTTTGATACTAAAACTAAAATATGACAAATTTGATGTTACTTGATTGTCTGATAAGAAACGTCAGGATACTTTTGCAAAATGTCCAATGGTACGAATTAATTTCTGGGTTTCAAACTCGGTAGTTAACAATATTGATATCTGAGGGGTTAGCATGAATAACTTGCAAGAACGTATCCGTATCGAAATGTCACAAAATTGTTTGAACCTTCATACAAATGCTAGCGTTCTCGATTCGAATACTTATTCGTAAGTAAACACAGAATCGACAATGACAACTATGCTAGATTACTTTATTTTTCTCTGATTGATATTTAAATAATGACAATACGTGACAAAAGTGCAAATATACAGAGCAACTATTGTTGGCGATGGAAAATGTTGGAACTAATTGGAAATGTATAAGTTAATCTGTCAAAATTGGAAATGGACCGTAAATCAACCACGACATCTAACCAAGTTACATTTATCGCACTGTATTTATTAAACGATATAGAATCATATGAACCAGTAGTGAGCAGTCGCAGATGCATTAGATGTAAAACTTCCAGAGAGTATAACTCAATAACTAGGTAGAGAAACGGAGAAAGAGTTAAAAATTGTGTCGTAATTTGAATATTAAATATTATTATATAGTAATAAGAACGCTTGAGCTCCACCAATAGCCATCAATATTATAAACTACATTGTGAGAGGTGACAAAATTCTAGATTGAATGCATTCGCCCCGCTTCTTGTCAAATCATTCTTGTATATTTACGCTATTATGTGATATCTAACCCCATCAAGATATCATATTTGCCATTATAATCACATTATGTCGTGAGAGTATCTCCAATACCGTAGCGAGACCATTCTACATGTTTGACGCGTGTTTACTAACATTGTGACCGTATATGTAAATCGAGATCATTTGACTCACTGACATGTATCGATTTACTTACCATATGTTCTAAAACTTTACTTTTGTAGCAAAAACCAAAGCTGCATGATGACGTAACTATTTGGGACCATAACTGCGTATTTTTCTTCTTTTTGTGTTCCACATGCGAAACTCGATTAAAGGTATACTTCCGATGATCGCGTCAAGCGCCCCATATGCTGTTGTCAGTCAATGCTATATTGAACACGCTAGTACGTTGCACGTTAGTACAGCGAATGTCGTCGGTCTCTCATACATTTACATATTGTACGGTACAAATGCGGAGATTGCTCAGTATCAGTGCAGAGTCTGGAATTGTGCCCGGTATGGCGACAGGCTCGCCCTCTATCACATCGTGGGACGGAGATACGCTCGGGGAAATGTGTGTGCACTGGTTACACTTATGCCTACCCATTCAGGGATTCCAGACGTGAGAGCCTATTTATTAATTTAAATGAGCAGTTGCGGTGGCAATGGCGCTTGTGTCGGATGCTTGACGCGGCCATCGGAAATCTGCTTTAAAATCATTAACAACAAAAATAATCCCCATTTCGTCGATCTTTGCTTATTTTTTATTAACTACTAACGTCCGACACACATCAGAACAGTGAGACATCAGCCTACTTTTAACATTGCATCGTTGGGCCGTTTTATGTTGGGCCTAGTTCAATCGAGCATAAGATTATTTTGTTTTACTGTTCTTTAGTATAATCTTCTTCCATCTGCCCTAATACCACTCGCAGTGGGGTCTGTGCAACATGTTTTTAACACATGGTACAGAAGGATTTGGCTTATAGTTTTTACGAGCGGCTGCATGCCTGACGTTAACCCCACTGGGAGGAAATGTTTTTTAGTATAATAATAATAATAAAAAAACTACAAAACTATATATTAGGTATATTTATTTTTAAATACCATTGATCTAAAACCTCGATTGTTGTGGTCCCACCGTCGTCTGCAATTCTCTTTGGACCTCCTTTCTTATGTATCGATTGCACAGTTTCTTCATCTGCCTCAAAATATAGGTTCCGGTTGCAAATAACATAACTATTAAAGCAATCAATATAATTAAATCGGTAATTGTAACTCCCTCCATTACTTCATTGTAAGCGTGTCCACCCATACTTGCGTTTGCGCCACTTGAAACTACAGTAATGTTATGTTTTGATTACTAAGAACAATAAATAAGGCAACATGACACTGTCATATCATTATTAGCTGTTGCCCGCGGCTCCGCCCGCGTACATATCTTTTTCTGGGATAAAAAGTAGCCTATGTTCTAATACATTTCATAGTCTACCTACGTGCCAAACTTTATGCAAATCCGTTCAGCCGTTAAGACATAATTGATCTACAAATAAAAAGCTGACTGTCTGGGATTCGATGCCGTGGTCGGTATAGGAGATATTGAGTTTTTCTATTACATCATGGGACGGCAATAAGCTTGGCGAAATGTGGGTGTACTGGTTACAACTCTTTCTACCCCCTTCGGGGATTACAGGCCTGAGTGCGTAAATATAATAATTAAGGGATTAGGCAGAGGAAGGCGATTTGGGCTTCCGGATATCCCACTCACCGTACGAAACACAGCTGAAGCGTTACTTTACGTCGGCTTTCTGTGAGATAGTGGTAACAATATGGTCAAGCCGGTCCATTTATACTATAGACAAAATTGTCAGGCGTGGCCTTAACATCAGGCGAGCGATCTGCTCGTCTTGTCACTCAAGCTAATGAAAAATGGAATAAAAAGATTACTTTAATTAATATTGGTTGTATTTTTTATAGCAGAAAGCCTGCAACGGATCAGGAGAACCTGATGCTAAGTGATCTCCACCGCCCATATAATACCCACAATACCGTTACCTGTTATGTTAATAACCTTTAAGTTGCTGACTGGTGGGCAACGCGTCCACGATTCTTCAGGTATTGTGGATGTTTATAGAAGATCACTTACCATGAGGTGACCCACTTGCTCGTATAGCGGCCTGGGCTATAAAAAAGGAAATTAATGGTAATTGGGGAGGGTGGGAGGCATTAAACCTCCAGAAATCTCACTCACCATACGACACGCACAGACAACAGATAGTTTTCTATGAGGCAGAGGCTCCATCCCGGCCGATCTGACCTATTCATGCCGTAGACTAAACAGTCATGTCTAAAAAAAAACGATTATATTAGTAATAACACAACAAAAAAAGGTGCACGAGGAATTGCGACAGCGGAATTAATTTCTGCTGCATACGCATTGTACGCAATGTTGGTTTAATTTTGCACAATGCGACTGTCATTTCATAAGTTTATGAGTCGACAATACAATACAATTAGGTTCATGAATCAAAACATTTTATCGCGACAACTGTAGGTATAACATTCTGTCGGTGTCTTAGGGTCAGATTGCACGGCGCCGTCGCGTCGCTTACTGCAGGCGCATGCGCATGTAGGAAATTGACACGAATGTTTGCAACTGTGACTTTATTGCAATGATTAGAATATCAACTATGCTAATTAGTAAAGTTATTATCAGACGGCATTTTGTTTATTAACCGACCTCAAAAACGGAGGAGGATCGATTCGACGCGAATATTTTTATGTTGCGCGATATTTTCCTCAAATATGGACCAAATTTATTGTTTTTTGTAAGACAATACGGAATACCTTTATAATGTCCATACCTACTTTACAATTGATGACAGAGTACGAGGCAAAACTTGGAAACTCTGAAACGAATAACAATTCTTTGAACTCGGTTTTTTACTTTAAGTTAAACTTGCTTATTATATATGATCCCTCAATTGGAATCAGAAAAGCTTTCCACTGAAATTATATTCCAATATTCGGTCTATAATGTTTACTGCCTAATAAAGAATTATCGATAGAATAATATATAACATTATACATAATATTTTTTTACATTTGAATTCTGTTTTTAGCTAATATTATTATCTGCGAAATTCACGGTATCAGCCGCTTATCTCTTGAAAACCAATTCTCACATATGAATTCATATTATTGACGCATTAAGCAGGCTCTCATTCATTCTCAATGTTAAGCAAATTAAGCAAAATATAAAAAATAAATTGCAAATTATGCAATAGCAGTGTACGTTGTGCCATGACACAAATTATAACGGGTATAAATTTGAACGCGGCTCCGTCCACGTAAAAGTTTTTTTTTTGTATCTATTTCTTGAATCACAACCAAAATTACTTATAGCACTCAGGTATAGTGTAGCTTCCTATTGTTGAAAGCATTTTGAGAACCAGTAGTTCCAAATATTACTTCAACAAACGAATTCACAAACGTTTTATTACGATTAATTAAACCTCAGAAAATAACATTAAACATGTACATTTGTACACAATATTTTCTGATGCTACCATTTAAATTCCGGCTACTGCGAAGATCCTCGAAGAGCGTCATCAACCAAATACGTACTAGGTTTTAAGGCAGTTGTTTCGCCATAGATATATCTAAAACAATCGTCAATTATATCATTGATAGTGAATGGAAGTTTAATTGGTGTTGGTGATGAGAAGCCAGCTGTCCAGTGTCCATTGATGGCGGTCGCAGCTGTGCGACCCGCGATAACCCGCGAGGCGCCAGCGCGGTCGCGTCCGCGTCTGCGCCCGCACCGCTATCCATTCATCTACGGTTATTGCGACGTAACATTGTGTCCTAGTAGATCATCTATGAGAGAGCTTTGTTAGCTACGGATATCTTGAAAACATTTTAATTGCCGGCAGTTAGACTTCAGTCTTGAATCTATACTAAGATTACACTTGAACGTAGAGCGTGAAAGAAAATATTGCTGATACAACAAGGAATGGTGTGGGAATCAAATCCACGATCTTTTATGTAGTGCAGCAAGGAATTGTTCAAATACCATTATTATCATCCATTTCATTCTACAATGAGACTGTTTTAAGCGTGAAGTGATAAGCCTTGACTTATTTTTTCTACTTGAAAGCGTAAATAGGTACTGTTTCATCTTGTCAGAATTCGCAAACAATATATGTAGGTACATTTAGTAATTATCTAACTTACTATAGTCTTATTTTCTAAAAATTACTATATCTCAAATTCCTTACTCCAGTTCAATGCGCGTTCGCAGAGTTGTAATTAAAATATCTCTATAATGCAGTAACGGTTATTAGTTGTATGATTGACTCAATATGTCATACTCTCGTAGTGTCATTCGATTGAGTGTTATTTAATTTACAGTTAAACTATGAAAATCGTAATAATATTTGTTGGCCACTTCTTAAAGGAATCTAGTTCTGCCGTGGACTTCAGTGGGCCAATGTATTTTAAATTTATCTCATAATAATATTAAGTAGATTCAGAGCAGCCGATGGTTCCAATTATTAATGATACAAAAACAATTCATGATTAAATAACGTCATTAGATCTTAACTAAAAAGACATGTCAAAAGCGAGCTTAAAATCCAAACCGAGCATATTATCTCCCCGCATCGCGACAACATTGTTATAAGTACATCTCACATGCCACAGCGCATATCAACTGTTGCGCCGCGATTAGTCTCAATTGTTAAGTATCACGCGTTTTAATGACTGATGGTTATGCAATAAGACCTCAATAAAGATAGTGTCAGCTCAGAAATAAATATTGTTCGAGAGTATAAATATCAACTGGGAGAATGGCACTAAATAATTATTAGAATATGTTGGTTAAATAAACTGTCAGCTTCATCAAATGTCTTTTTAAAATATGACAATTTTCAAAGAAAATATCTCGGAATGCCTTTATTTACCCGATCCACGTGTTAAAACTAAACAAAATTTTATTGGAGTTTCAAACACTGTACATTTTAATTAAAACTTTTATTGAGAATTGGATTTAGAATTACCGATTGAATCGGCTAGCAAGCACAGCGATTCCCAACAAACGATTCCATCGGTTATAGAATTCTGCAATACAACACCTATGGATACTTGGAACCCAACAAAGGCCTTTGTTTCTTCGGTATTTGGACTCGCGTTTTCGCGTATAATATTTTTTTCTCGTATTGCATTCCCGTAGTGCTGACCCAACGGTCAATTTAGACTTAAACTGGTTTGCCTTTTTAAATTGAACCCACTTTTTAGCATGAGTTTTATTCTCCCAGATTATTATTCAAAATATAATGAGCTTAGAACAATTATTGCCACCGAGAACAATAAAATAGCTAATGAAACGAATTGTCATCGCATTTAATTTTACAACTTTTCATTCTTCTTCTAGATTTAAACTACTTTAAAAATATAGTCCTTTCGTTAATAAGATACTATTCGTCCATCAGGTACATGTTAAAAGTTATTAAGTAAATTTTTATTATTATTAGCTTTAGATGGCAAGACAAGCAGGTCGCTTGCCTGCTGGTAAGCGTCACGCCTGCGCCTAAATAGAAGCAACACCAATCAGAACGTTAGTAAATTAATATATTTAACATCATATCCTTCATAAAAGAGAACTCGGTTTCAGCTTGAACACCACTTTATATACTTCCAGAACACCAAAGATATAGTACATTACGAAGAATAATAAAACAGTGCTGTCAAGTGGATCAAGATTCAAGAGAGCGGTTTAACCGCACATCAAGGCGGCCTCGATCAAAACAAATTGTTTACTGGAATGGCTGCACGTGTTTCTACAGATGCTATAATTGTAACTTGTTTTATATACCGTACATACCTTCAGGCCAGTGACAACTCAAAAGACTGAATTATTTTTGTCTTTAATATTTTTAAGAAGTAAGACGATATTCTTAATTTTTTCGGATACCAAATGTTTCGAACGATATTTCATAGTCAAATATCAGACGCATGATGTAATATCATGAATCAAATCACTAAATTTAGTCTCACATTTAGCGTCTCTGATTATAACTCCGCAAAAAATGGAAGAGTCCATTTATTAATTAATTTAAAATAATAGAATTTAAAAATAAAAAAAATGTTGATACCAGCTGAGCTAGTAAAGGAAAATAATATCATTTGCATGCAACTAGCACCGGCCTTGCAAGGCCATGTATAGAAATAACTTACTATGAATTAGGAATGTTCATAAGAAATGTGTTTGAAAACATGTCTGACAATCGTAATTGTAATTGAAACCTTATGAAATAAAAACTAAGAATGTTATATTAATTGTATAATATATTAGATGTTTATTTATCCTAATATCCATATTAAAATTATTTGTTAAGAAAATAAAGAGGAAAGCAGTGCAGTATAGCCCAAGATAATGCTAGATATTATGATGTCGAATTAAAATATATTTAAATTACACAGAAATGTCTATACTAACTAGAGCATAGCAACATCAGAATGCGATAAAGTAATTATACATTCATATTGTATAAATAAATATCGTTTAATATTCCACACAAGATACGAACGGCCTTGCCAAGTAACTGTTTTATGGCAAATTCGGAATAACCCGACGCAATTATGTAAATCAATCGACGTTTTAAATTTGTCTTGATCGCACAGCTGTTATAATTTGTTTATTGAGAACCAATTCTTGTCTAATACCTGTTCTAACACCTCCGTAATTTGATGTAAATGGGAAGAAAATTGATAATAATTTAGTATCGAGTTGTAAAAAATGTCATTAAAAGGATGTGTTTGTTTCCGAAGGAAAGAACTGTGCACTAATAATCCTATTTTAGATCATAGATGTTGAGCAATTTTGTTTATAAGTTCGTTTCAGTCGGAGGAATTTGATATCATTTATTGATAACTGTTTTGTATTTAGTTGCTTAAATACGTATTATTCTTGAGACATTGATAATGTAAGTAAGTGTGTTGCTTATTTTAACTAATTGCGTCAATGTATTCACTTTGCATATATAGCTTTTTTAATAAACTCGTTACATACACGTGTTACCTTAGAAAAAATCATTCAGTAATTTTTTCATTGAAATGAATAACCGATTTATAAACCGATGTAATAGGACATATTGCTTTAATTTTGCTGAATTATATTTTAACACATTAATTTTAATATCGATACTGAGAATAACACATTATATAAATAAATATACAATATTTAATTATTATATTGAACTCGTTACATAAGATGTTGTTGCACTATCATGCACGTGCACAGATCAATAGATAAACTACCTGAATTAAATAATAAATTAGTATTCATATGTTAAAGCTCAAGTTTCTGGAAAAACCCAATTGATATCATATTTTTTATAGGTGTGAAAACCTAGGTGTGGAGGTAGGAGCGGCACGAGCGGTGCAGGATAACATCGATACAAATGTGACATTAATAAAGTTGATCCGTGACTTAATATATCCTTAAGATACTATTTTTAAAGATTTCAATGATCGTTCCATTACTACTTCTGGTAATTTGTTTCACCATATTTTGTGGACAGTTAGCCCATCGACTTCATTAATTTTATATTTGCAAAGTTATGTCAAACATTTCCTTTAGTTATTTTCATATTCTTTTTATTATTAATCTGAAGCAGTTTCCATCAGGTTCCTTTCCTCTGGTATCGTAGACTTAAAGCCCACTATTCCAAACACATTCCTATTTTATTTTTACTGTTAATTCATACTTTTCTTTATACTTCTCAGTTCTCAGCAGTTTCCAGGAAACTTCTTTCAACTAATATTTTCTGAGCTTCATAATTTTTCATTGGTAAAGCCTCCGTAGCGCAGTGGGTGAGTAGTCGGCTGTACGATTCCCGCACCGAGACAAATGATTGTATGATCTAAGAATATTTGTTTCCGGTCTTGGTGTGTTCTCCTCAGAAGGGATGACGTCAGCCAGGCGGCCAGTCCTAAAAAATAGAAGCCAAATCTTTCTGTAGCATGAGCTCAAAAGTATGTTGCATCGACCCCACTGCGAGTAAGATAAGGGCATTATTAACAAAATGTATCTACTACCGATATCCTGCTTCTTTTTAGGTTCGGTACCCAAAGGGTTCCAGCAGTCTGGGCACAGTATTACTAAGCCTACACCATCTGTCCTACTGTCCTAATTTTAAAGGGCTCTATCTTATTAACCCCCTAATAGGTAGCTGGTTGAAATATTCACAGAATATTTATTTATTTATTTCGTTTTAATTCATCCATCTATCAACTTACAGGTTAATACCCAATACGATAGTGTAGTTAATTATAATTATATTAATAATATTTCACAAATCTAAATCAATAAGGTACAGTATCTTTTTAATTCCATGCATGCATTATTACAACAATTTATATTAACTTCTTCTATATTTTAACAATAATCACAAAAACTATATATCCGAATAGCGTAATAAATCTAATCTTTCAGCAACCAGATTTAGTGACCGCAGCGTTCATGTGAGAGGCGTGTTATACAACAATTTAGTTCTGCTCCGCGGCACTGCCGGTAGACGCGGTCGCCTTCGTCGCTGCACGTAACCATTGGGCACCGATAGGCCTATCCATTGTAACACCCCGGGATTTGATATGTTACCGCGGAGTACTCTTATAATATAAATTGCCAACGCCAAATCCCTCCTAGTATCCAATTTGTTGTATCCAACCATGCCTAATACAAACAAAGTTGGATACATCAGTGGATAAAATATGTGTTATTATGGTGGATATCTGCTCTGTCTGACTGTTTTGGTGGCGGAGTTGTAATGCGTACGCCTTCTGACTACTGTGCTGAGGTCTCGGGTTCGATCCCCGGGTCGGGTAAAATAGATATTGGGTTTTTTGTTATGAACTGCTCAGCCCGGAGTATAGAATTATGCCTGGTATAGCGATAGGCTCACCCCCTTAATAGGGGGACGGGAATAGGCTGGGCGGAATGTGGGTGTCGGGTTACACCTCGGCCATACTTAAGACGAATGTATATGTCTTAAGAAAAAACAAAAAAACCAAAAAATAAAGGGTGTGGGTACCGAACTCTTGGTGCTTGAGTCTGACTCACACTTGGTAGGTTTTTAAAAAAAATCACGGTTAGTCGTTTACCGTAAACCTCCATATTCCAAGCACTAGGGACCTGTCTCATAATCCTAGAATGTAGATCTTCTCTTGAAACGGAACTCAACTAATGAATAATGCAAATGATCCTAATGAGGTCACATTTTTTCTTCCTTCTCGCGCTGGCCTTGCACCTGGCAGCTGGCGCTATCTCGGTCAACCGCTCACGTCACCACCCGGAACTCGAATCTAACTACTTATACTTTAGGATTTAAAGATTTAGGAGTTCGTACATTTTATTAAAGCTTGTTCTTTGTTATGAAGAGAGGCAGTTGGTTAAATGAGGTTTTTGGAGGTTAGTCACGATGTTTTTTGGTGATCTTAATGATTTGTATGAAAAAAATATGAATCTAGTTTCTACCCATGGTTTATTCGCGTCATAACATATTATTATTTCCATATAAGAATTATGTGTCGAAGCACATTGTGTAATATTGTAACCATTGTTAAAAGGTAAACTTCAATTCAGATTTTAAGTATTATACAGTTACTGTGAACTCTATTGAAATTAGTGTTTATTTAATAACTAGCTTTTGCTTACGGCTCCACCCAGGTGAATATCTTTTTCCGGGACAAAGAGTATATATACATACATATATATATATATATATATATATATACATATGAACTCACGCCTGTTATCCCGGAAGGGGTAGGCAGAGGTGTAACCAGTACACCCACATTTCGCCGAGCGTATCTCCGTCCCACGATGTGATAGGGGGCGAGCCTATCGCCATACCGGGCACAAATTCCAGACTCCGGGCTGACACTGAGCATTCCGTCATAGAAAAACCCAATACCACTTTACCCGACCCGGGATCGAACCCGAGACCTCAGCGTTGGCCCAATCGTAACGCGTACGCATTACAACTGCGCCAACGAGGCAAAGAGTGTATGTATATGTGTATGAGTCCCTATAACCTTCCCTAGAATATAACCTATCTCCTTAGTAAAATCCCACCATACGTTGAGACGTGAAAATGTAACAGACAGACAGACAGAGCTACTTTCGCATTTATAATTTTAGTATGGATAGTATGGTTAGTTGGTGGTAGTATTAGTTTCTCCCCAGAGGGGTTGACGTTAGGAAGGCGTCCGGTAGTACAAACTACAAGCCAAATCTTTCTGTAACATATGTTAAAAAGCATATTCCGCCGACCCTACTGCGAGTGGGATAAGGGCAGGTGAAAGAAGAAGAATATGGATTATTATGGATTCATCCCAAGTTTACTTAATTGTACTGATGGAAATATCTTAAAAAAAACACTACATACTTAGATTCACAAATTCCATGCCTCTCTATCAACCAGTACCAGAGTTTCAAGAACCAGAGCCACACTGTAGACACTTTTGTCTACCGAATGGGCCGGCTCGTTCGGGTCGTTACCACTGTCTCACAGAAAACCAGCGTAAAGTAGCAGCTTGCTGCTGCGTTTCGTACGGTGAGTGAGATATCCGGAGGCCCAAATCCCCCTCACCTTCCCAATCCCTTAATTATCCCTTTCCTTTAAGGTCGGCAACGCGCCCATAATTCTTTTGGTATTGTGAGCGTACATGGGCGGTGGTGATCACTTGCCATCAGGTGACCCAATTGCTCGTTTGTCAGCCTATGCAATAAAAAAAAACCAATGGATACCATAGAGCCATCTTACATTGAATGGCCATAAACAAAAAAAACATGTAGATTTAATTTTATTTATGTATTTTCTCACGTAAACGATGTATGGTTTTATTTGAAAGCGCGACGTATAAAGATGTCTTGAAATACAATACGTTTGTGTAGCGATTCGATTAGCGATTGCGTGTTCGTAATAATTTATGTCATCAATTTGTAAATTCTTTACATATAATCATCATAATGCAACAGTTACTATAAGGAATTCTGATAGAAACGAAGTAAACAACTAACCTCATTATAATAATGAATATTTTACGTATTATTAAATAAAATTCTTAATAATGTGGAAACATTGGTAAGAAAATAAATATATAAGTATCTAATATAACGGTTATTCTTGCATTTAATATTACACTATGCCCAAAGATAGGTTTGGTAGTTATTGTTTTTCTTCTTCTTACTCCTGCCCTTATCCCACTCGCAGTGGGACGGAGACACGCTCGGCGAAATGTTACTGTTTACACCTCTGCCTACCACTTCGGGTATTACAGGCATGAGTGCGTATATATGTATGTAACACACATATAAAAAGCGACTTAACATTTTAGCCCTAGCTAAATTTAGGTTATAATTTTAGTTTCTGTATTCCTAGAAAATAATTTCAACAACTTTTGCTGTTACTACAGCAACTGGAAAGAGTCAGCACTTGAACTTTATGATGCCAACAACCTTACAATAAAGAAAAACACTTATGCAGTGCAATGTGCCTTTGCAAAATCAATGACCATGTAGTTTTACATAGCAATAAATGATTTTATGGTGCAGACCATAGCAACACATGAATAAAATCCTGCATAATATTTACTGCGTATATGTAGAGCCTGCCTCGGTGGGGCAGTAGTAATGCTTATCTATGCGGTACGACGGCTGTGCTGAGCTCTCGGGTTCGATCCCTGGGTCGGATGAAATGATATTGGGTTTTTCTATTATGAAATGCTTGGTATCCGCCCTGTATGGCAATAGGCTCGTCCTCTGACGTGTCATGGGACGGAAATAAGCTCGGCGAAATGTGGGCGTACTGGTTAAACCTCTGCCTACTCCTTTGGGGTTTACAGCCGCGAGTGCGTATATATGATAATTAAGAGATTGGGAAGAGGAGGGCGATTTGGGCCTCCGGATATCTCACTCACTGCATGAAACACAGCTGCAGCCGCTACTTTACGTCGGAAGTCGATACTGTGGGAGATAGTGGTAACGACATAGTCAAGCCGGCCCATTGGTGATGTAGACAAAACTGTCTATAGCGGGGCTCTACCACTCAGAATTGTTATTATTCCAGGTTCTGTGTGGTGCTTTTTCTTTTTACGGACAGGCGATTATCAGGTGAGCGACCTGCTTGTCTCATAATTAACACTAATCTTCTTCTTCCACCTGCCCTTATCCCACTCGCGGTAGGGTCGGCGCATAATGTTTTTTAACACATTTTACAGAATAAGTCGGCTTGGTTTTTACGATCGGCCGCCTGCCTGAAGTCTGCCACTCTGGGGAGAAAATACCTAGATCCGAAATAATATTTGTGGATTACACAAATATTTGTCTCGGTGGGGGAATCGAACCCGCGGCCTCTCGCCTCAAAGATTGGTGGAAACTTAAATATAGCAAGAATAGATCGTGGTTATTGGTGTAAGGCTTAATACCAGCCGTGTGTTTAATATGTCTTAGTTCCCACAGCAGGGCACGGGCTTCCTTCACTGATGAGGGAAATTAGGTCTTAGTCTACCACGCTAACCTAATTTATCTATTTATATTAATTATTTGGACAACAAAAAACATTACAATTAAAAATAACATATTAACAATATCAAAATACGTAATACAGGCTCTTATTATTATCTCAGCCTGTTGCCATCCACTATTGGACGTAATCCCCTTATATTTATTGAATCCATAAAATGTTATACATCATTTAGATTAGATAAAATTTTAACTCTACCGCCAGTTCGGACAGCTGTTTCGTTAAAGAATAACGGACAAGAAACTCTAACATTGCTCTTTTCAAAATTCATTTACAATATTTGCATTAGAGTTAGAGCAGCTCAACGTATGCTAATGAGGAACATTTTAAAGTAAAATAATGAAATTATAATGATTTTTGCGCATGATCCGATGAATAAATTAATACTTCGAAGATGACTATGAAATAAGATTAGACATAACAAGCAGAACAGTCTGAGCAGATCATTCCACACAAGCAGCACCCGTTCACGAGTATGACGTATGTGCCAGCCATCGGCCTCCTCAACCATATTACAAGGAAGTGACCGACCCGGCACTCGACGCTGCCATTATATTCCATAAGTCCCAGTTTTACGAGTTCATTGGTACTTCCATGTGAATGACGTAAAGCCTGACGATACAATATTTTAAAATGGTACAAACACTTCAAAACCAACACTTAAATGACGCAAGTTACGTAAAAAATAGTGTATAAATAGGTGTAAAGGATGATAGTCTGGAATTTCTTGTCGTATAACACTTTTTATCGAAATTTATATTCCTTTTTACATAAAGCAACGAAAAAAAAAACTTCTGAAAAACTTTTGCGTACTCTAATATGAACACAAAAACAACATCTGGATTCGGAATAAAACCAGATCGAAGCAAAAACAAAATCACCTTTACAAATGTTTTTTTTATTATAATGAAAACAAAACACGAAGTCATAATAATATTTTCTTGCAATGAATTTGAATAAAAGGTACGAAGTGTATATACAATTTTTCTCTGGCTGAGAGAATATCGGTATGTATAATCTAAAAACTTATGCGTCGGTGGCGCAGTTGTAATGCGTACGCGTTACGATTAAGCTATCGCTGAGGTCTCGGGTTCGATAACTGAGTCGAGTAAAGTGGTATTATTTTCTATTACGAAATGCTCAGTATCAGCCCGGAGTCTGGAATTTGTGCCCGGTATGGCGATAGGCTCGCCGCCTATCACATTGTGGGACGGAGATACGCTTGACGAAATGTGGGTGTACTAGTTACACCTCTGCCTACCGCTTCGGGGATTACAGGCGTGATGCGAGGCGTATGTATGTATAATCTAAAAACCAAATACCTCTCACTGACTGACTGATTAATCACGAAATCTCAAAAACTACTATAGTTACTATAGTTATTTTACTACTATCAAATTACTAGTATCATTTAAATGTGGTCAGATGATAATTTGTGTAATGTTCCCTGCTGCTAAGAAAGAATTTTTGGATATTTATATTCTAAGGAGAAAAGGGAAGGAGTTGAACTTTGTATGAAACTTTTTTATGGACTGAACAGCGGAGTATTTAAGTGCTGCGGATACTTAAGTAGTAGAGCAACGATGTAGACACTTTTGTCTATAGCATGAATTGACTCAACCATGTGGTTACCACTGTCTCACCGAAAACCGACTTAATGTAGCTGGTGCTGCTGTATTTCGTACGGTGAGTTCTATATATTCCGGAGCCCTTAATCCGCTTCAGCTTCCAAATCCCTTAATAATCCTATTTCTTTAAGATCGGCAGTGCGTCCATGATTCTTCAGGTGTGATTGTGGATGTTCGTGTCCGTTGGAGATCATTTACAATCAGGTGACCTACCTACTCGGTTGCCGGCCTATGCTAAAAACAACTTCGCTAAATCCTTTATTATGACAATATATGCCTATATTTATCATATTATATCACGAATCATGTGTGAACAATGCCTATATATAATAAAAAATTATTTTAAAACGCCGAAAACTATGGCTTTTTTGTGACAACAAGAAAATCCCACGCAATTACGAATAAGTACTTACGAAACTAAAGTTCGTTAATCTTAAGTGACTTCATCACTTTTTGGAATCGTCAACAATTTGTTTGACATGTGTCAGGGATTATAGGCTCGTAAAACGCAATATTTACGTCCAAATATATTGAATTTTAAACGTCACGCAGTTGACAACGCCATGTGAGATCTCGTAACAAAATTATTCACCGACTAATGCCCCGTTAATTAATTAAATTAAACATATGGGAGAACTATTAATTAAATTCCATTGTGTATAAATTGACAGTTAACATAAAATAATTACTTTAATGATCGTAAACAAACTATACTTATAAATGTTTGATTTCTAATTTTATATAGAGAATTTAGAATGCTTTTCTTAAAAAAGCCTAAACAGATTTGTTAAATATTATATATAGTTTGTAGTATACATAATACAAGTCTTTCTATACAACATTTTCATAAAATAGGTATTTAACATACATTGAACATAAAAACATTACGTGTTTAATACAATTACAGCTTTGTATAGGTAAATTTTTGCGCAAAAAAATACCACTTGAAACGACAATCCTTCACACATTTAACGTGTGACTTTTATCGACACTTACAACTAAACATAAAGTTAACAAATCAAGATTAGTAACACGTTTTTCGAGTTAATTTAAACGAGCCCGAACGTCGCGAAACAAATCCCACAACAAAGAGTTGAACAACGAACGACCATAAAGTTTTTATAAGTACAAATATGAATGCGGCCGCAAACAATCGTTCAGCCGTGTCCTAGTCTCAGAGTGAGAAGAAACCTCGTAATTAGAACTCGGCTGTAAAATAACCATCAAACTTACTCGAGAGGAGTGTGTCGCTGTTAAATCTTTGCCAACTTGTTCATGCGTTTCTTTAAATTGTTCCTATCCGTATTATATAGGTGATAAGATTCAAAACGATAGCATAGGAGACATTTGATTATGATTATATAATGGCAAAAAATGGACCGCTCCATAAATTACGTTGTGTATGACAGAGTGCGTTGTTGCAAGATTTTACGATCGGAAACATCGGTCATATGATTAACTTACTACATTATTTCAGTTCAGGTATTTTACGACTACAAATTACTAACCACTTTTTATATTTTAATCTTATGAAAGCGAGTTTCCGCGCCTTTGCCATTAACTTAGATCATTATTCTTCAGGAGTAACACTAATTGTAATATTTAAACGTAATAACATTTATTTCAAACGAACACACGCATTCCCAAGTTAAAATTCGAAATTTACTGCTTTAATAATTTCATAATATATTATAGAACCCAAACAATACGAGTATCGAAATGTGGACAGCGACAAAATATGAACATTAATAATAAATTCTCATTACACTGAGCAGGTAATTTAGTATCGGTGCGACTACTGGATTTCAATATTGGAAATGTGTAATACTAAGATTGATATTGGTATAACAATAAATCGGATCAACAAGACAGCTGGCCGGCAGCTGGGCGGACACGTGCGATGGTCACGACAGGACCTCACGAACCTTAGATATCACGACTGCTTGACATCATCAACGCTAATGAACACTTTTTAGGGTACCATACCCAAAGTTTACCAACGAAACCCTACGCCTTCTGTCTGATTGTTTGCCCTACATTTAAAAGTCTCTATCTTCTTAAGCAAAATAGGTAGCTAGCTAAATTGTTCACAACGTATGTGTTATTAAGGCAGATATCCTAACGGAAAGTAGACATTTAATCTTGTGGATACCGAACCCTCGGTGCGCAAGTGTAACTCGCACTTGACCGTGTTTTATCACTAGTAAAACATTGTACCACCTTAAACAACCTTTTGTTGCATACATCATTGCTTTCGCGTTCGTTTTTCCTACACATAACTTTTTTTTCTGTACTAAATGTTGATAATGTTGCGAAGTGTTTAAATTATTACATCCCATTAGCACTGTGATAGCAATTAAGACAAACACATTTAAGCAGATATATTAAGGAGCTCAGTGATAAAATGTTTAAAGAGCAGAAGATTGGCAGAAAAGTTGTGGGAATTTCCAATACCACAGGTCGGAGGTTAATATATCCGCAATAACAATTTTTTATTTAATCTGCCTTACTATGAGAGGACAACGTTCGCGAAGCTGATAATGAATTTTACATTTAATATCAATTTGTAATCCCCGCAGGTGCGTCACGGTGTTGTCGAGAGGCAATTGGATTTGCATATTGAAAGTTTGTATAGCGGGTTGTCTCTTGTTGAAAGTGCTTCGACTCGGCTGAACCTGTCATTATAGCTGGTTCACACGATTTGATTTTAGTTAGTCCACTGACATGAATCAACAAAAGATGTATGGTTTTTCTTAATCAATTCAATTGAACTGGAAATGGACTACTTTGACTATTTATACTGTGTATTTCAAGTCGTGTATTAGATATAGTAGGTTCACACGATTTGATTTTATTTGGTCCATTGGCATGAATCAACAAAAAAATAATGGTTTTTGTTGATCAATCCGATTGAGAGTGTGTTCAGACGGTTCTAATCGCATGCGATTTAGCTGTTGATCCACTAAAATAAACCATGTGAACCCACTATATCTAATACACGACAGCGACTTGAAATACACAGTAAAGATAAATCCGGTCATTATTGCACATCTTGTTATTTGTGCGTATGCGTTTCGGAAATCTCCCTCTATTTGTAAAATATCAATTTCATATTAAATCTGTTGAAGTTCTGTTTTATTAGTTTATGTAACGATTTGTTTCTAGAGTTAATGCTTAGGCGCGGCCGGAAATTTATTTCATATTCGTACTAATTAGTAAAGAAGAACGAAATAATATTACTATTTGTTTGACAGCACCTCGTCAAATGTCACACACATAGTCATTATTTCTAATTTATACATAAACTAGGGGCTTTGCCCATGTTTTTCCACAAAACATAAAATTAAAAAAAAACTTAAAGTCCGACGAATATGAGACATATCTTACTTTCTTCCCCACATTATTCTGCATCGATTGGTATCGGTCTCGACCCGCCGGTTTCGGAGGAGATAGCGTGACGGACCAGCTCGATCTAGGTTGCCGAAATACTTAATACTGATAGATATTTTTATCAGCCCTCTGTGATATACTACCCCAGTGCTGGACACGGGTCTCCTCTACTAATGAGATGGTTTAGGCCTTAGTCCAACCACGCCAGCCTTATGTAGGTTAGTAGACTTCACATTCATTCGTAATTTTTATGAAGAATTCTCAAGTATGCAAGTTTCTTCATAATGTTTGCCTTCACCGTTTAAACGAGCGATAATGAATAATGAATACTCACGTAACTCCGAAAGTTAAAGGTATATTAATATATATTGTATATTTGAGGGGCTGATATCGAACCCGCGACTTCCATCTCGGCAGTGTATAAGGGTTGCTTAACTCGCGTCTCTGGGCTTCGGAGGTCAAATAAAAAGTCGGTCTCGGCTGTTAAATCAACTGACAGCCGTCGTTAAGCCAAGTTTAAAAATAAACAAAATTTTGGATGGCTTCAGGCGGCTTGAAAACGTTGACACTAGGTTGGCCACTAACCATTCGATATAGATTAGATATCGCGTACCATTCTGACTAGGTAGCACTATCGCTGCTAATAAGTATTTCTAATGTCAAATTCAGACTATATTACCTATTTTCAATTTATTCAACATCAATTACAAATTTTGCCGCAATCCGGATGTACTCTCGCTTTAACGCATCAATAATTCCATTATATGATATTGAATAGCTTGCATTGAAAGCAGATGTTTACAGTGGCGGGAGTGGTGATGCGCCTGCGCCTGGGACTGTTGTAGCACGTGGCCCGACACCACCCTAACAGTAACCAGAGCCACTATTTATAATCTGTGCCCTGTCATGTAATGATGCTGTACAGTGATGACCGACTATTTATTTTTCAGCGACACTGGCTAAAAATAGCAATATACCTACCTATAATAGTACCTACAGTCGTACGATTTAAATACGCTTTAACAATTTTTTATGAATTAGTACGAATGTACAATAATTAATGTATGGTCATACGACCTTGGTCAGTAACAAGAGATAAAGACAAATGCTTTATCTAAGGGTCTGTATTAGGGCATCATCATCATCATCCTGCATACATATTTTGAAATAGACGAAAATTTCCGAAGCGCCCAACTAGTGGTGTTCGTTGTTTTATTTGTTAGTTATGAAATTAAAGTGTTTATAGTGCAAGTTCTTCTTGCATTGGTTTTCTTGGGATATAATCGTGGTGGTTTCCTATTGCCTTCTACGTTGGGTTGTTTGGAGGTAATTTACGCTTTCCTGGTCCCCAAAACCATCCTGATACTTCGGGACGACAGACTAATAATAATCACCCGCCGCCTGTACTCGGCGTTGTATTTTCTCTTTTAGCACCACCGAGGGGTCACGTATAGGGTATTTTCAGGTTCCTTCTTACAGACGCGAGCAATACCAACCCCAAGGCAAAAGACTAAAAGGAAAGAGCCCGAAACGTTGGCCTGACCAGGTGTCAGAACTGCTAGAGACACCATTCAACGTCGCCATCCATCAAGCTGAAGACCGTTGCAATAAATAGAATACTTGCATGGAGTCACGATCCTCGAATATATATATAGAATATAGAATATAGAGTATAGAATATAATAGAATATTGTGTTTGAGAATTTAAACGTGAACTTAAAACTTTAAATGAACTTATTAGCATGATAAAATTTTTGAAGAGTTTGAACAGTCACTAATTCTGTTCTTACTTAGTAATAATAATTACAAAGTGCATTGCAGAGACTGAAAAAAAATATATATATATATATATATATATATAAAAAAAATATATAAAATATATTATATTAAAATATGGATCACAGAAATCTGTTATTTTTTAAAGACATAGGGCATGAAAGAATCGTCGGAAAATATACGTAGTTATTATATGATATTGTAACGTTAAAGGTAAATCCTTTCGCAACTTCACGTGATACAGATGTGAACATCAACCTGATTTAAATAAATTCTTAACACATAAACAGTCTTTTTTCCTAGGTCGTTGTGTTTTAATCGTTTAAAAACGTTCCAGGTGCTTCAATAACTTATTTTCCCGAATTCAACAGACACATGTTCAATGTCCTAATAAAACATAGGTGAAATTTAAATGTTCCTACTAGTACTTGCTAATTCAAAGGTGTCTAGAATGTTTTGATGTCATTCACTTGTTTTCCGTAGTTTGACGGCCTCGGGCCTCCCTATACAATACCAACCTTATGTGAGAAATCGAACTCATAGCAAGTAAACAATTAAGTACTTATTTTTTTTAAACTCGTTTATCATACACATGATTTAATTTTCATATGTGTATAAAATACTTAATATCGTATTAATGCTCATCGTTATACAGGTACAGTGATAATTATTTTGCAGTAAACTTTATTCCGGAATTTTTTGTTTTTATTCGCCTTTCTAGATTAAATTTCGCATTGTTATCATCAGAATTTAAAAAAAATTGGAAGGAATTGAATTTATATTATAATTTTAATCACTCATATTTTAATGTGGTTGGTTGTTGTACCCTAGCTTTAGAATTCCCGTACATGATTAGGTTTACCTTCAGATTTGTCAACCGCCTACTGTCTTTTGGCATTATCCCAGCTTAGTGGCAGGGTCTGCCTTCTCATATCATCACGGTCTGACCCCCATAACCCGCAACGCGAATCAAATTAGTTAATCAGCAGAGTGTACCACCACCAGCAGGTGAGGTTGACTTTGGGCCTAAGACGTTGGTGGCCTACTTACATTCCCTAATCCGTCATTCGATTTATTTTATAAAAATCCGTAACATGTGTGGAAATTATGGCCTCCTAGACTTTTTTGTTTTTATTCGCCTTTCTAGATTAAATTTCGCATTGTTATCATCAGAATTTTAAAAAAATTGGAAGGAATTGAATTTATATTATAATTTTAATCACTCATATTTTAATGTGGTTGGTTGTTGTACCCTAGCTTTAGAATTCCCGTACATGATCAGGTTTACCTTCAGATTTGTCAACCGCCTACTTTCTTTTGGCATTATCCCAGCTTAATGGCAGGGTCTGCCTTCTCATATCATTACGGTCTGACCCCCATAACCCGCAACGCGAACCAAATTAGTTAATCAGCAGAGTGTACCACCAGCAGGTGAGGTTGACTTTGGGCCTAAGACGTTGGTGGCCTACTTACATTCCCTAATCCGTCATTCGATTTATTTTATAAAAATCCGTAACATGTGTGGAAATTATGGCCTCCTAGACTTAGTGGCTTAAGACAACTGACATGACCAAAACGAATCAAAATTGTTACAAAATTATCATGCTTGGCACACATCCGATCATGCCGAACCGATGCCTCTGATCCGATTGAACTTTTCGTTTATGGCAATATTTAGCCAGTTCAAATTACGTGTAGTCGCACTTACGCTATTAGTTATATTATATATGACTCAAGTACCAGAAATATTAGCGACTATCATACAATATGAATCACGAATAACCTGAAATACAAGGGCAAATTATCTCATTCTAAAAGATGCTAAGGACGTAGCCGAATCAAGGAGACTTAGGAATGATATAATTGAAAGAAAGAACATCCACACAATATAGTCTCGTAAAACACAAAAAAGACATTTGTAAATTCATTTCCCGACGAAAGTTATACTTAACCGCATCGAGCAGCGTGTCGGCGAGTACAAAGAGATGTCAATCTCCTCTTACCCGCTACGTCTCTATTCACGGCGTGACGCGCGTGTTTTATCTACATTCGGACCTCGTTACTACAAAACGTGACGTAGATGGCGAGATTGCGAGCTGTATGACGCAATTTCTCTTTGGACATTCAATAAAGCTATTTCTATTGAAGGACATTGATGGGACGTGTCGGGAATGTACTTAAGTTTATAATTAAACGTAAATTAACATTCAAAGGAGTAATTGACTCACTGTTTATGATACTTAATTAAATCCCTTTTGTCTATTAATAAATCACCTCTGATACTGTTATGTGTGAATAAAATAGGTATTTACCTATGAAATTGCCGTTCTATACAAATTAAGTTAAAGTATTTTTTTCTATATTTTTTATTTCTAATAATCAAAGTAACCACCCATGCTATCGATGCATCTTTTCCGACGCAGTGGCAATTTATCTGACGCTGCAAAACCGATAAAGTCCTGGCAACTCCCAGGTCGGATAATCACAATTTATGTGGCAGTGACACGTGAGTCATCATACATTTAAGTCATTAGTGACAGGCACACATGATCATTGACTCTACAAATACATACAAAGACATCACGCACACATAAGAAGATGTGCAAATTGAACCGACTTATCTACCAAAACATCAAATCCAACTACTATATCGCTTGATGTCGATAAGTAAAAAGCAAAATATAATTACATTTGAATAATGAGTGAATCAAAGCAGCAAGAGAGTCGTTAGCAAATCGACAGATAGCCACATGTTATGCATGTTTAGCACGTGGCGAGACGGGAGCGCTGTCGCCGCTCCGCTCCGAGCTTAATGCCGTCCTTGTGCCACTCTCGAACATTTGACTCCCACATGTGCTAATACTGAACTTATCAATGAAATTAAACTATTTAGTGAGTGATCTAGTGTCATCAAGTGATTGGCAGAGCACTATAGGACCTACGGCATTCGTACAAACATATGGCAGAAGGCGCCAGAGGTATTTGTTCACTGGCAATCCGTATTGACGAAGAGATGCTTTACATGTGATTTCAAACATGAAACATCGAAATAAACTTAAAATTGATCTTCCCGTACACTTAAGGTCTGCTTTAATGTTCGCTACCAAGACAGGGAGATCACGATGCATGTCGCGAGTCATGCCATAACGACACGTACGTTTTGAATGAAATTTTATGGAGAGGGTCGCACGTCACGCTCGCCTGTCTCGGTCGTATACCTCAAACTGTTCCTGTACAATTGCATATAAAGCAGACGTATCGCTGTCGTTTGCCGTCGTGGTCTCTAGTCTCAGTCGCGCACCTCCAAACAGGCATTTAATCTTGTTAAACCATACTCAATGACTCGTCGTACTGTGGGTTCTAATTTATATCGCTTTGATTGAGAAGGTGGTGATTTAGTCTGCTGTGGAAATGTTGGTTTAATGTCTCCCATTGCGAGAACATTGTACCGCATTGTCTATTTCTATCGCCAATAGCAGTGTATAAGGACTATTGTGTTACTGTTTGAAGGACGTTGAGGTCAGGGAAATTACTGGCCATTATGACACATCCTATAACTTGGGATGAAGAGCATAATACAGTTTCATGCAGTACTTTTTGAAGATCTTGAAGAAAATGAGAACAGGTTTATTTCTCCAGCCTTATTATGTAATAATGACTAAACCAATGCGTAGTTCATAGTATCTTAAGTCGATAACCACATGTGGGGTGTGGGTAGCACGTGGACAAGAGTGTCGCTGCAGTCGCTAGTTGTCTCAAATGGCTCAATGCGTCGCTTTGTAGTGCCTGCGAACATTTGACGCGCATATGCGCTAACATTTGACTTCTGAATGAAAAAGACTAGATATAACATGACTAGTATAAAAAAATGCGTAATACAAACGTTGCATTAAGTTACGTTTCCAAGTTCTGCAGCAGACCGCGGATCGCAGTGATAGTGTCGCCCAGCCACAGCGGCACTATTGCTCAGTATGTATTTCGGCAGGCGATATTATCGCCATTTCATTGAAATACATAAAAACTAGTAAGTATCGCTAAAATCTAGCGTTGTGGTTAATATATAATAATTAATTATGAGAAGAGATCTTATCACAAAGTTGATAAGGTTGCCTGAACGCAATTGGACTAATGAAATTCTAGTAGCACGTCTTGGTACCATCAAGGCTACAATGAGAATTAAACACCTCATGGTTTCGTTAAAAAAATGGAAGGGCAAGTACAGATGAGCGTAAGTAACCATTAAAAGTCTGTTAGATACTAAGGGTTTTTCTACTACGAAATACTCAGTATTAACCCGGAGACTGGAATTGTGCCCAGTATGGCGATAGGCTCGCCCCCTATCACATCATGGGACGAAAATAAGCTCGGCAAAATGTGGGTGTACTGGTTACACCTCTGCCTACCCCTTCAGGGATTACAGGCGTGAGTGTGTATGCATATATGTGTGTAAAGAACTTCCCTTTTTTGAAGTCGGTTAAAACTTGATTCTAATATAAATTCTATTATTACATGTAAATAATTTTAGAATATGGGTGACGAAGTTTGCAGAGGCTCATATGCAAACGGGACGCGTCCGCGACTATCGCAGACGTCCGCCGGATGTTCCATGCATAATCATACGATTATTTTTAGCATGAATATAGCTTAGTTACGCTCATTACCAAACAAATCACATACCTGACAGTATGCAGGAAGCTTTAGTAATAAAGCATTTCAATTACAGATGTTATCGGTGTAGTATCTGAAGACAGTGTTTTATCTTCAGATCATTTGTGCAGATAGTGATGATAAAATTTATTACTTAACGATTTGATTCGTGGGATTTTAGTTGGTAATTTTTTACCTTCATCTCATTGTTATACATACATTTTCAAAGTCACTAAAGGAGTTATTTTTCAAATAAAAACTTTTAACAATAAATAAAATCTTCGCAAAAAATATAGTTTTTTAAGCTAAAAACTAAACAATTTTGAGTCTTTGCTCATTTATTCATTCATCAATTTCATTGAACTGAAATCAGTTTAATGGTGAATGATTGATACCCCCAAAACTACATCATTTAAATATGTATCAAATATATAGGTAGTAACTTATACGTACTACCTATATAAATACAGATGAATTGAGAACTTAGGTTTATGCGTCGTTTAATAAAAGGCAAAGCCAGCCCAAATCGTTATGGATAGTTTGAAATTTTGGAAGTATGTTGATTTTATATTGTAGGCATCGTATAAGTCTCTAAATTCAACACCTAAAAAGAGAAAGGTGCGGCAAAGTTTGTATACCTATGTAATTATAATCTTCCAGTAAAATTTACTTGAAAGTTGGCATTAAAAAGACATTAACGCGGAGAGACGCACGTGCAAAAGCTAATAAGGAATGAATATCTTTACATTACTACATATTATGAATATAAACATTATGACATAGACATTAAACACATTTGAAATGGAAACGTTTTAATTTATTGTAACACATTTGACATTTAACTCACGTGTGTTTGTCCCTTATCTGACTAATCAAAAACAACAAGTAAATTAATGATCTTCATTGGAAAAAATGAGGCAACAGTTATATAAAGTGTTCAATCTGGTTGTTTTTAAAAATTTCTCTTGTCATTCGTTCGGATTGATACTTCCCGGGTGTGTTGTCACACGTACAACAGCGGCGACGTATTTAGGTGAAGCTTAAAAATATGATTGAATTATTTATGGGATACGGCCAAAAAAACGTCAGCCGTTTCTCAAAATTAACCGAATAATTTATTCGGTGAAATATTTCGGTTAACTGATTGAAATATTATTAACTGTTCGGGCAGGAAAACACCAACGTTTTATGTTTCATAAAATATTGTTATGGCAAATAAACAAATTTACTAACTCTTTATCATGTTTTATAAGTATAAAAAAATTGCTATGTCAATTCAAATTCATCTAATAAAACACAAATTGAGAAACTAATAAGGTTGGTAAATCACATAGTTATTAGCAAAGATAATTAACTTAATATTACTCTCAATAATCTCAAATCAAGATACAAACGTAAATATAGTGACAACCCAATACAATGAACATGAATATTTCTGGAAGTCTAAACTTTGAAGGGGCCGCACACTGCCACCATCTGCAAGGCAGATTCATTCCTTTGCCCAAAATCCTGCGTCCATGCGTGAGAACTAAAGAAACATTTGTGAAACCCCGTCCACATTTACGATAACTGGTGGAAACACATGGAATGTCCGCCATTATCTATTTCCAATTGTTTTCCATATTACCATTTGTAAAGTCAAATGCGTTTATTACTCACCATTTGGCTTTCAGATGCGGAAAATGTTTTGCCGCAGATTTTTTTATGCGGCAAAGAAATTCTTGTAACCGTTATGTTTGACATAACACAAAATGGTTGTCAATCTCAGTGTAATTTGTGGGTTTTTTAATAGCATAAGCCAGCAAACGAGCGAGTGCGTCACCTGATGGTAAGTGTCGCCACCGCCCATCTACGGCCATCAACACCCGTAGAATATCAGCGCGCTGCCCACCATTAAGGAAAGGGATGATTAAGGGATTAGACACGAGAGGGGGATTTGGGCCTCTGGATGTTTCACTCACCATACGAAATACAGCAGCAAGCCACCAATTTACGTAGGTTTTCTGTGAGACAGTGGTAACGACCCGGTCGATTGCAACAGGTACAAGTAAAATTATCTGTTATTGTAACATAACATAAAATATCACTCAGTCTGTATCCCGACGAGATAGGCAGATTATATGCACCCATATTTCACCATCATTATTTTCATACAATTAAGGTTGGCAAGCATATGGGTACTGCATTTAAAACCTATCCATCCTTAAATGGTTCAATTTCTATTGGGCAACGGTGGCGACATACGACCTAAATCTGTTAAATTCCAGTTACATCAAGCCAGCATAATTTTGGCGACCGCTGAGAAATGCAGTATCTTATGTATTTGGTCTGAACTGTACTCACCCTCACGAATAGTGTACTCACTTAATCGTGACTCGTGCTAGGATAAAAATATCTATGTATATTGTATATATTTTTTTTTACTAGCCTAAATGACGAAACGAGCAGGTCGCTCGCCTGATGGTAAGCACCACGTCTGCCCATTATCAGACACAACACCACCCAGAACTTTGAATTACAAAGCACTACATGGCACTAGACTGCGTGTGTCACCCCAAGACATATGTTTTTAAGTCTCATTTGACCAATATTTTGACTGGCTTCACTGTCCTTGAAACTGAAACACAACAGTGCTTATACACTCCTGTGCGGTGGAAGAAATCTCACAACCTAATAAAGAGTGGACAGCTCAACTAAACATGTACCTAATCATGTCGTGTCATAGATTTAAATGACCGAATCAACCCCGTGGAATTCAGCGGTGTGTTCAAAGTAAAATAAAATATGTTTAATTTAAATAGTCTTTTCTAAGAATATTTAAATCGTCAAGCAATACAGATGTTTCGGAACGTATTAAAATAGATAGATAGATAGATAGATAACTCTTTATTGTACACCAAAAATAAAAATTATACACTATAAACCTTACAACTAAATTATGTTACAAAAGGCGGTCTTATCGCTAAAAGCGATCTCTACCAGACAACCTAAATTTACACCGCAATAATAATAATAATAATAATAATAAAAAACATTTATTACAATTTACAATATATTTTTTTACAATAATGTACAATAATTTACAATTTACCACCGCAATATGAATTCAACTTATTTTTTTTTCATTCCACCTGCCCTTATCCCACGCGCAGTAGAGTCGGCCCAACATACATGTTACAGAAAGATTTGGCTTGTAGTTATTCCTGGATACCTCAGTCACCATACGTAATGACCGACGACCCGTTCGTGCTGGCCCATTCGTACAAAACTGTCTACAGCGTGGCTCTACCATTCACGAAAAACTGTCTTCTACGTGGCCGCACTATATACTATTCTTTTTTCAATCATCGTTTGACGCGACCTCTTAAACAAGAGATTTCTGATATATTCTTGTCCTTCACCGTTAAAGCAAGCGATAATTAATAATGAATACACGTATTTTGGAAAAGTCATAGGTGCAACCTCTTCGAGTTGGTTTCGAACCTGCGACCTTCTTTGAGTGGTAGAGCCACGCTGTAGACACTTTTGTATACAGCATGAATGGGCCGGCTCGTCCGGATCGTTGCTACTGTCTCACAGAAAACCGACGTAAAGTAGTATCTTGCTGCTGCGTTTCGTACGGTGAGTGAGATATCCGGAAGCCCAAATCCCCTTCCCAATCCCTTAATTATCCCTTTCCTTTAAGGTCGGCAACGCGTCCATGATTCTTTGTTAATATGGGCGTATATGAGCGGTGGAGATTACTTACCATTAGGTAACCCATTTGCTCCTTTCCGATCTATGCCTTAAAAAAACTGGTCTCGGTAGTACGTAATACCCGCTGAGCTAACGCTAATAAATTAATAAAATTTTCTATGCGCCGGTTGCTGTCTAGACAAAATCCCCAAAATATCGCGTGGGATTCTTTGTATATCAATTACGAATTATCGACGAATTTGTTAATATTCTATGAAGTAATTAGATTTAACACCTAACGGTTGCATGTTTCCGTCATGATACCTGGTATGCGCGTACAAATCTACGTGCCACGCACGTGCACGCAGCTGTGACTGTGAGCCAAACTGCACGTGTGAGACGAGCCACAATGTCCCTCAATATATGCGCTTTATACAATGAAACCTTATTGTGCATGGCAAAAACTAAGTCTTTTATACGGAATTCTTAATGTAGTTATTAGTAAATCAATGGATACGCTCTTCGGATTTTTTCTTAGATTGATCACTTTTTAGAATTTCTTTGTCGTTTATGACTATTCCCTGTACTTCTTTTGAAACTTAATACGAATTTAAGTATTTAATATAAACACTAGCCTTTGCCCGCGGTTGTGCCCGCGTGAAGGTAATCAATCGAAATACGTTATACAAACAATAAATTAATTGGAGTTTATAAATGTGATTATTTTTATAGTCCGATATAGACTGCCTCGGTGGCGCAAAATGTCTGTCTGTTAGTGTCTGTGGTAACGATAAACAAATGTAGCAAATTGAATGAGTTTTTTTTTTAAAGCTGTAGTAATCAAGGTTCTTAGCTGTGTTAGAAGAAAATATGCCCAGCCTTTTGGAAATTACAGATTTTGCTATGATATTACTTCCATAGTACAAATCTCGGCGGCGCATTTCTACTGACAACTTACTTGTGACCTCGACAATACTCCAAGAACGACGTACTTTGAAATCGGAAACTTTTAGAAATACAAAAAAAAAAACATATCCCAATCTCAGTCGTAGGTACGCCTGCAATCATTAAAAATAGGAGTCTTGGAAGTTAACAGCAACATTACACAAAAAAACTAAAGTAGTAAGTAATGATAAAAATAGATAAACAGCGATAGCTCAGCGAGTAGTGATACGGACTGCGTAGACCAGAGTCGCAAGTTCTTAACCAACCCCAGGAACTTGCACCTCTGACTTTTGTAAGTAAAGTACTTACGTATTAATTGTCATTTGCTTCAACAGTGAAAAAAACATAGTGAGGAAACCTGCATACCTAAGAAATCTAAATAACAATATCAAAGGCAGTCATGGACTAAGGCCTAAGACCTCTCATATGTAGAAAAGGTCTGTGCCCAGCAATAGGACAGTATAGGATACAGAGCTGATAATAATAATGGTATAAACCCATGGGTTGATACCGAAGAGCCTCGACCAACATCTCCAGGGGCTCTCAATTGGGCCAAGAGCCAGATGCAGAAAGCGGTGTTAATGGACACGGCACGCATTGCAAGAAGGTTTCTTACTCTCGGGTCCTAACTGCCGCTGGCTTGGGTCCTAGGCTTCGCCATTGGAGGGTGATGTATTTTATATATAAATGTTTTTTAGAAATGTAATATTAAGAAAAGTATAAAAACCTTTTACAATAAAGTGTATATATGATAAAAATAACTTGACTAACCAGCTAGCAGCACTGATTGATGGTATCAAGTGTGAAGTACTGAATCAACACACTCCTGTACAAATTGCTGTGTGGTATCGCTGCTGTACGGCGAATCTCTCATTATGCAGATAGTGTTATCACGAGCACATCTGTCGACATGGCCCACGGTTATTACTCGCTTGTGTAGATCTATGGATTTGGCTGTATTTGTGTTCCTTTGCCCTTTGCGTCGATGTTGAGACTCGGTTACATATAGAGGAAGCTTAAAATATGACGTAGGTCAATTACTATCTCTAACTCTTCTCATCCGATTTTAATTTATCGAAAATAATAACTACACTCCTCAATTTTATATTTGTTGTTGTTCTAACTTATAAGTGCCAAAGTGAGTTCGTTTATTTGTTTGTTACGCTTTCACGCATAAATCACTGAACTGATTTTGATAAATTTTGGTACACAGATAGATGAGACTCTGGAGACGGTTATAGGCTACTTTTTGTCCCGGAAAAGGCTGATTACGCGAGTGGAGCCGCGAGTAAAAGCCAGTATGAGTGGTGTGTAAATTATATAAAAATATACGTGAAATCTTACAAGTATTCATAATGAAGATTTAGTTAGAACGTGTCCTCGTGACTAGTTAGATTTGTGACACCATTTCATACAATCCACGTGTTGAACTGAGTGGAGGTCAATCAACCCTACTTATTTTGATATTATGATACATATTAATGATTCAGTTACAATCCAAAGTATAATGAGTACAACAATAATAAAAAATAACTTAAAATAAAACCGACCCAAAATAAAACAAAAAATTTAGTTTAGCTTTTCAGTTTTTTCTGTGAAAAAAAGAATCCTCAAAATCGGTATATAAATTACGAAGTTTCAGTCTTTCATCCCCAATTTGAAAGAAAGAAGAAGAAAGAAAAGTTTATTGTCATCATAAGACATGCAACAAACATAATGCAGTACACAATATAATTAATATACAATTAACTTAATTTCACCCCTTTAGTGGTGGAATTTGTCTTAAATGGAACTACCACTGAAGTACCCCACCCCTATCGAAGACAACAATAATCATCCAAATCGGTCTATATTTAGCGAAGTTATACGTGAACATATATATAAAAAATATAGATATATCCAGACGAATTGAAAATCTCTTTGTTTTTTTTTGTGTTGGTTTAAAAAACAGAATAAATTGACTTTCTTATGCTGTATCTTTACCATTTCCAAACCCCTGTCACAACCGATAATGTGTTCCAGAATAATGTTTTTTTTTAAATTTCAAAGTCCGAGAAATACCAACATGGTAATTCTCGTCATCATTATTTATTTTTTGCACTTTATATTCCACCTCGGATTATCTGGTATAAACCAGTATATATATATTTTAATCTAATCAGGGCAATAGCAATACGTGGATTCTTTATTATTCCTTGCCACCATTAGTGCTCGTGTACTAAAAATAATGAAAACAACACGTAATGTACTAACTTATCGACTTAATTCATTTACATGCTTTAAAGATAAGATACGGTATACTTATCTTTTATATCTTTGACAACAATGCGTAGGTAATTAGGGACACCTGCATGCACTAATTTGCGCACATCTGCACTTAAATTGATGACGAATTACAAAGTATTGACAAATATGAATAGTATTATTAAAATAAACATTATCTCTTTACGCACTAATTTATTTTAGTGCACACAGCTGGATTGGATTAACTTTATTTGTATCTTTATTTTATACTAGCTTTTACTCCGCCCGCGCGAATATATTTTTCCGGGACAAAAAGCATATCCTTACATAGGATATACTATCTCTACTAAATTTAATTGAAATCCGTTCAGCCGTTGAGCCGTGAAAACGTAACAGACCAACTGACAGAGTTACTTTTACACATTATTAATTTAATATAATATAGGAAGTAGGACTGGTAGGATTAAATACGCGTATTTAATATATTTGCTCTTTGTTAAGTACATATAATTATAATCCCGGTTGCATCTTTTTAAGCACGTTCTCTACATTTATTGCAACATTTTTGCTATCTGTCTTGTATCATTGTAAAAACAAACATACATATTAACAAGGTTTTCCAAGAACTCAGCCTCATTTTAACTTTCGTAACCTTGTATTATAGAACATCAAATATCACTGTTATCAGATATACACCCGTCGTTTATTCATCAGCTCGCAATATAGGCTCCTGAAGGACATAGATTTTTCCCAGATCGCAATACCCTAGACGGTTCTTCGCCTATAGATTTAAACCTGCTATTGACGCTTTCTTTCTTTGTTTCTGTATGGCATTATCTTGGCTTAGTACCACTTACCTCTTCCTACTTAGACGTTTCTACCTCGCCCGGACAGTAAATCCACATTTTGATAGATACATTTTCTCGTACAACATAAACGAGTATATCACAAAAAGCTGTCATTTCCGATAACGCGTCATAATAATATTATTTTCAATTTGTATGAGGCGGCCTTGCGAATGACAATTTACTGCCTGGGTCGTGCGATAAACTCTCATAATCTAAAAATTAGGCTTAATTGTAAGAAATTGCAGTCATTCGGGAACCAGTAGTATTTATTAGTATTATCACATTCCCGGCCCTACTCAGCTGATATGCAACGTGCCGAACAGATTTGCGAGCGATACCCTCTGCTTCCTTACACGTGCAAAGCTCAGCAGTTGCAGCCCACATGTCGAAGATAACGACTGTTTTATGAAATGTTTTACAACTAGCGCTCACGGCTTTCTAAAGAAAGGTGATCGCCAAATGTGGCGAACGTTTCCGCCATACCGCGCCGCGCCCAACTAGTAAACTGAGCTAATAAAATTATGTTATTGTTTCCTAGTTGTGAACAATGGCAACAAACGATATACATCTGCACTGTAATTAAGGGTTAGGTATGTACTTGCTCTCTCAAGTCTCGAGAGTTCAGCTGCATTCTTTCTTATTGTGTTGTTTGTTAATTTAGCCGATCGAATGACACAGATTTCTTTGGCCACAATGTTTGTTGTAATAATATTAAATAATGTGCCGTACATGAAATTGCAAAATGAAAAACAAATATAACGGCGGTGCATCTATGCGATGGTAGCCTAGCGGGAAGTGGAACGGACTGCCGAGAAGGAGGTCTCGGATTTAGTCCTAGTCCTACGAGTACACATCTCTGATATTTTAAATTTGTAGGTGGTGTATTCATTGGTAATTATTGCTCGCTTTAAAGCTGTATACCTGACAGGTCACAATTAGGATTTCAAAGATATGTGAAGTTTAACGACTCGCATTAAACCAGCGAGATAGGCGAAAAAAACCTAGCCTAACCTAACCCCTCTTATTATTAGGGGAGCATTGAAAAAGTATAAAACACAAAGGTACATATTACCATCTTAACAAATTCCAAAATATCAATTACATCATAAATTTGAAAATATAACAAAATAGACAGGTAAGAAAATCTTTCCATATGAAAACACGGACCATTAATATAATGTCATATAAGCTAGATTAATGGTTTTAAAAAATACAAAGAGAGCTGGCCAAGAACTAAAAATCATTTAAACAAAGTATAGATTGAAATTATTGAAGGCCTCTAGACCCGGGCCATAAAACAAATCATGCAATGACGAGTCTCACCACCGGCTTGTTAGTAGCAAAATGTTGGATGACTGGCACTTATCATTTGTCCATTGTCTCGTTACCCAACAAAGATTAATGCCAATTATTTTTTTCTGCTGTCAAGGTGACGTGTAATTGGTAAATAACAAATTAGTTTCATTAATTTTATAGTTGTCCAACTTTTGGCAGTTGACATCTATATGTACTAAAAATAGTCTAGAATATATATAATATTCTATCATATTATCACTCACTTAGAATATTTAAAAGGAATGTATAATATAAATAGCGTTATTTTTAAACCAGACTGTGAAGGCCTATCACCTAGTGACATCTTAAAAATAAGACGTAGATAAATGACATTTTCTTTTCATACACGATGACTGGCAGAAGAGCAGTCATCTCCCTAACCGAGAGTTACACGACTAACAAAAGCTTACAAAGTATTACACTAATCCGGTTTGCAGATATGTAGTGTTATATTAAATTATGCAAGTAATAAAATCTCATTCTGTGTTTGCAACAAAGCTGTCCTCCTCTAGAACGCAATTTCTCACAACATTGTCGCATCATTTTTCATTGCATCAATCAGGAGGTAGCTTATCTGGACTCTCAGACGGGTATTTTGCCACTTAGGGTTGACACTTCCGTTGAATGTATATTTTTCAGTTTTATTTTGATTCCTAATAAATATTTTAGGGCCACTGTAATACCATAACAGGATGAATGTCGACAGCGAAAACATTCGATTTTACATAATATTACAAAGTAACTATATCCTTGAGTCCTTACGTGCTATGGAAAGCACACGATCGTTGGCCGTTATATTCCAATGACAGTTATTATTAAGCAAAATAAAAATCCTTAAACGTTCTGAATTCAGATAATAAACTAACCCACAGGTCAATAAAAAAAAAGATGCCTGTTTCACAGAGTGCGATTACATTTTAATCGTTAGTTAACGCATAAGACAGCCAATTTAGGAAGTAGCAATTTGACATACGGTTCTACATGTATTGTCACTCAAGCTAATAAAAAATGTTGATTTCGTATTTTACTAAATGGGTCACCTGATGGTAAGTGCCCATGAACATCCATAATTGCCAAAAATTATGGATGCGTTGCCGAGCTTAAAGGAAAGGGATAATTAAGGGATTGGTAATGGCCCTCCCATTGCTCGTTTGCCGGCCTCTGCTATATAAAAGACAGCTAAATAGGCAGGTTCTAGGCCTCCGGATTATATTTTATTTGATAAATACCGTTGCACATTCTAAAACAAGTGCTATGTATGTGTTTTATTGATTTTCGAGTTTTTTTAAGACTTTGCTACGTGTAAATCCAAACATAACATGTAAAGGTATTTTATAACCTTTATTAATCATTATTTATAAACAATCACATCACATCATGGGACCGAGATACGCTCGGTGAAATGTGGGTGTACTGGTTATACCTCTAGTTCTACCTCTCAAGGAGTAGTCCTTCGGGAATTACAGGTGAGTGTGTGTATGTATGTTTTAAACAATAAATGTGTTTGCTGTTTGTACATCCTTGATTACATTTGCAGGGTTGTCTCATCAAGTATCAAATAGAGTGTAAGCTAATGAATATTTTTATTGACGCGTCCGACAACTCTACACGGGATCTTTGTAATTGACTGCGACACTTCTTACATGGTACAAAAGTATTTTTAAAAACTTACTTTATTACTAAGCAATAAGGTTCAAACTCGAAAAACAAAATAAATCAAGCAATGTTACTTTAAATTGTGATTTAACGTTAAAGAAAAAGGTTGCAATCGCCTTCAACAGATGTGAATGTAAATCAAGACGAGTGCCATCAAAATATACGGCATCGTGGAGATCTGCGGACGATAATTTCCTTTCTTGTCCGTTTCTTATGCAAATATTGGTACAATGTTGGCGTCATTAATCAGTCGGGGCCGGGGACCCGACAATGAGTCCTGAATGCGCCCAGATGTAATTTCACGTGCGACCCGACACTCGGGACACGTATCAATCAAACGTAATTTATAACCTTACTCTTTGTTTGAAATACATATTCAGCTTAAAGTAGATATTGAGTATTCTATGGGCATCTTATATGCACGCTCATTGTTTCGTTTTTCGATGGCCAAATGGCAACAAACACTAATATAAATTCCAATACTGTGACCATCAAACGTGCCGGCACCGATGAATTATAATGTATTCCAAGCAATGCTAATGAATCTTAAAAACTTTGTAGATAAATAGCAACATTTATAAAATTAAGAGACTATAAATCACTATTCTACACTTTATCGGTGCCTTTTATTTGGAAATAGACGATGTCATTTTTAAATAGCTTATAATAGTATTATTTAAAGCGGATGGTAGTGTCAAGGTTTCAAATAAATACGGCTTTTTAGTACGACAATTTAAACCTCACTTTCTAGTAGTCCTTTGCCACTTTACATATTAAGCTAACAACAAAATAACAAAACACTCAAGGAAACGAGTCACAATATTGACAAAACGTAGCTAAAAAAATATCTTAAGAACGCATGTGCGTCGCAGATTTCGTAACAGTTAACGTTTGTACGACAGCTCCTTTGATTTCAACACAAGTACATTTTAAATATACACAGGTTTACACAACTCTGTAACTTTTGAAGTTATGAAAACTTTCCAAAAGACGCGGAGTAAAGAAGCATCAAAAGTCAAAGAACATGTTTAGTTACATTCCTTTTTATATAGAAACGAGTAGAATTGTTTGAGTCAGTTTTATTTTAGTTTAATAGAGAAGAAAGAATTTATTCGGTACGTTACACTGAGAAAACTGCTATTACATTAAAAGAATACCTTTACGACGTCCAAGCCGTGCGCTGTGTTCTGGGCGGGCCGCCCTCACATGCCAAATGCCTCGGTATAGGAAATACAGTAAGTTAACCGATAAAAACTTAAAACCAATTGAATTCTTTGCTACAATTTTTTTTATGATTGCCTTTAACATCAAACATATTAAAAATGAACTATAATTACTTAATATTAGTTTGGGTTTTGTGTAAGTAGCAAATAAATAATTGCGATAATCGGCTCTTGGCAACGGTATCACTAGTAAATTTCTGATTATGTAATCACATAGCATGCAATTTATGCAATTCATCGAATTGCAATGACGGCAAAAAACACATATATCGCGGTAGAAGCGTTTGATCAGATTTAGTTATCTATAGCTTACAACAACAAACACTGGCGACCACGTTCCTCAGAGCAAGATATGCATTTTATTGGTTATATAAACAGTCGTTCAATAAATAGATTTTACTTATAGACATTTTTAAACATATTGTCATGGTCGTAGCAAAATTAAAGAAATTAAATTAATTCATGGCTTACTCGGGAAGTAATTATTAGACATGCGCTAATTAATAAAGAAAATACTTAAAAATCAAGTTACTTTATACACCACATGCCCATTGACAACTGAAATTCTTCGACCACAGGAATTGGCCCATATAGTACTAATCTAATATATAAAATTCTCGTGTCACAATGTTCGTTCCCATACTCCTCCGAAACGACTGGACCAATTTGTATGAAATTTTGTGTGCATATCGGGTAGTTTGAGAATCGGCCAACATCTCTTTTTCATCCACCTAAATGTTAAGGGTGGTCCACCACTAATTTTTATTTTTTATTTTTTAGACAATTTTTTTTGATTTTATTTTTTTATGTTACAGCATTAAAAAATACATATAACCCTAAATTTTCAACCCTCTACGATCAACCCCTATTTTTTTATAGCGACATTAGTATTTTTGTCAAGCTCGCGTTTCTCACCGGGGGCGCCCACTAGGCTACTTTAATCCTGGAAATAGGCATTCACGCGGGCGGAGCCGCGGGCAACAGCTAGTTATGTTATAAAAATATATCCTACTGTTCATTATCAACACCGTCCAGAAAGCTTGCCGCACGTGGTGCGCTCGATATAGCCGACAAAACAATTGGCGTACACACGGCGCTGCGCGGCGCGGACACCGGGCGAGCAACCATCGACGAACAACGACGCTTTGTCATGTGAAGCGCGACGCATATGCCGCGCATCTGAAACCACGCCACGACTTTATGTGTTTGTTGAGATGCTTTAATGTGCCTGAGTTTGGTGATCAGCGGATAGCAACGTGGCTTCAAAAACTCTAGTGTTCTTTTATAGCAGAGCCTGGCAAACGAGCAAGTGGGTAACCTGATGGAAAGTGATCTCCGACTATGAACACTCACAGTACTTTTCTGAGAGACAGTGATAATAACCCAATCGAGTAGGTCCATTTATGCTGTAGGTAAAAGTTTCGGGGCTCTAGCAATGAAACTACTTATTAACTTTTAGATATTTATTTCTCATAGAATTTCTAAATATAAAAGCGAAACAATATTCACTCATTAACTCATTCACTGATTAATCACGATAGATCAAAAAGGAAAGGATCAGGACTGCCTCAGTGGCGCAGTTGTACGCGGTACGACTGCTGACCCCGGGTGGGGTAAAAGTGATATTGGGTTTATCTATCACGAAATGGTTAATATCAGCCCGAAGTCTGGAACTGTGCCCGGTATGGCGATAGGCTCACCCCCTGTCATGAGAGGGAAATAAGCTCGGCGAAATGTGGGTGTACTGGCTACATCTCTGCCTACCCCTTCGGAGATTACAGGCGTGAATGCGTATGTATGGAAAGCATCATGGAATTTGGTCAAATGATAGTTTGTGTGATGTAGGGGCCCGCTAAGATTTTCTTTTAGAAATTTACAATTTAAGGGGATAAAGGGGCGAGTGGTTGGTATGTATGAAACTTTGGAGGTTAGCTTTGAGCCTAAGATGTTGGTGGCCCACATACACTCCATAGTTCACTCATAACTAGGATAATGCTATCAGTAGAACTGAAAGTAGGAGTAGTACTCCCATATAAAGAGCAATAAAAAGAGTTGGTTTATTAGGGCGTTTGCATACAGACGCGGCAGCTGTAAGCCCGGGTGTACACCGCAGCTGCGATTTGCGGCGCGGTGTGAAAAACGTCGCTCCACGTTTCACATACGGCATCCACGATTATTTTATAGGGGTGTATAACGGACACCTTGCTAAAATCACAGACTATGGGGGTCAATACATACTCATAGTACTAATGTTGGTTTTTCGATAATAAACAATTTTCCATCAGATTTTCTTTAAGGCGGAAATGTTTATAATACAGGTTGGATTAAGACGAAACAGCCTTGGAAGGTCCACCATCGCATTGTCTATTTCTGCAGCCAAGCAATAGTGTGTAACCACTGTTGTGTGGTTCGGTCTCAAGTAGAAACATTGAAACCAGTGAAATTACAAGGCTTTATGAGACTTATGTCCGTTTTCACCATCAGTTCCTAAGTTTAGGTGGGCTCCTAAGATATTTTAAATGATAATTTTGTTTTCATCATCACTTAGGGGACACCTACATTTATCAGGTGGCCCTTAACTTACGGGCCCAGTATTCGGCCCTCTAACCCTAAGTGGCACTTTAATTTATTGTAGAACGTGTTTATTTTTCGCGAAATTGTAGATTTTCTTGAGAGGTTAGAAGGCGTCGGAACTGAGAATCTAGTTGAGAATCTCCTCCGGACATCTCACTCACCGTACGAAACGCAGCAGCAAGCTGCTACTTTACACCAGTTTTCTGTGAGACAGTGGTAGCGACCCCAACGAGCCGGCCCATTCGTGCTGTAGACACAAGTGTCGCCATGAACAGACAAAGAGGTCAAACTTATAACACCCGCCTTTTTGTCGGAAGTTAAATATACTAATAAAGAAACTACGAAGTCATACCAACAATTTCTTTATCTTAACCGTTACAAATTGCCTGTCAACACCACAACCATTTGTTTTCATAGGGCAAATAATAAAGAATAATAAATTCCAATACAATAGAAAACAAACTTCTTTCAATGCCTAAGCAGCCGGTATGCTCTATGCAGCCAAAGAAGAAACACAATGCAACCAATAGAGGCGTCAACTACCACAATTGTTATCGCATCATCTGCAATTAGGGTCACAAATAATTGACGCTGAAAGTTTAAAAAAACGCTCATAACCCTCATAAGTGAATCAAGATATCGTGCACCGATACACCTGGCTTTCACCCCATATTCGGCCATATTTACGTACTTCAACTCAATAGTACTTTGCACGGTTCATTGCTTGAGTAGGGTGCGTTTGAGTGCAATTTTTTTATTGCGAATTTTACATTGTTTCCTGAACTGAGTTATCGATAGTGATCTACGATTGTAAATCTATCGATATCTCATTTTGCAATCAGTATTTTTAAGTGTTTTAAAAATGCGGGTAGAATAAATAACCAATTTTTTTTTATTATGCACATAGTGCTGCACTCAAATATGCCAATTAGCTTTTAATTGTCAATTAGAGAAATAGCTTTCTTACTATTCTATTATTTCTCAGAGTCGTTAATTATGACTATTTCTATTGGTACGACAAAAATGTAGTCAAAGGCACTTGCTCTGAGTATTGGATTAATAGAATTCTATGATATTACTAATTTTCATGGACAATAAAATTAATTAAATGCGACAGATATTCTATTTTTGAGTGGTAGAGCCACACTGTAGAAAGATGTATCTACAGCATGAATGGGCTGGCTCGACCGGTTCAATACCACTGTCTCACAGAAAAACGACTTGAAGTAGCAGCGTTTCGTTTAGGGAGAGAGATTTTCGGAGGCCCAAATCCTCCCACCCATTCCCAATACCTATTCTCTTCTTTAACCACTCCAAGCCTGCGGCAGGATATTATTAAAGTGAAAACTTCTTTAAGCGCGTTGAGCACATTTTAGGTAAACAAAAATCATCGTCACCGAACGCTTTCCATGAGCTATATGTATACTATGTATATATGTACATAGACATACCTCCGTGCGTTATTAGTATACATTAAAGATATACAATTAAATTGGTCATTAACACTTCTTTACAAACCAAAAGTAATTCAAAAATAATAATCTAATAGCTGGACGATACAATTCACAAGTTCCTTAGTTTTCACTTCTATCGGCTGTCCCCAAAGACTGCCCCGCATGTTTTTTCTATGGTAGATTCTCTAAACGTGCGATTAAACTTTGTTATCGCACTCATGGTTCTTTCAGTATTGTGAATGGCCATGGGGATTGGCGTTCACTTACCATCAGGTACCCACTTACTCGCTTGCCAGCCTCGGCTATAAAAAACCAAAGTAATCTAAATTTTATCGCGTAACGTTAACCCAACCGTGGAGTTATCTTATCATCTCAATTTCGTTCCGGCTCCACGCGTTTGATATCTCTTTACGTATCATAATCCAATGTCCATTCATCAGCGACAACGAATGAGCAAAGCGAATCCGTTTAATGGACCTATAGTTCCTTTATCAGAGCCGAGTTAAGTGCCCTCACAATGCAGACTGCTCCCACGCGATGTCACAACACCCTAAACATAGTTAACCATTTATGCTTGCACCGCCGCACCTCTTGAAACTCTCCCAAATTTAAGCAACAACTTGCATAATCAGGGCTCGAGATATAATTGTTCATAATTGGTGACGTCACGCGTACGGGGTGATTCAATCCGCTTTGATCCCCAGCATACATTACAGTAACGATTGTGGGAAAATAACACAGTTTTTGTTATAAATCTGTGGGAGTTCCGTTTTGACATCGCAATCACGGGCGCTTTGTTTAAATACGCACGGTCTGTGTGAGAACATATAGAACTTTTGTACTATTGTATGGTGTTATCAAAACACTGTTTATTTATGTTTACAAATGGTGGAGCCACGCTATAGACTGTTTTGTCTACGGCATCAATCAGCTCGACCAGGTTGTTTCCTTGCTGTTGCGTTTCGTACCGTGAGTGAAATAACCGGAGGACTAAATCTCGCCTCCTCTTCCCAATCCATTAATTCATTCCTTTAAGGTAGGCAACTCTTCCATGATTCTTCGGGTTTTTTGGACGTTCATGGGTAGTGGAGATCACTTACTATATGATGACCCTGATTAATTACATAATATCAAAAACTACTAAATAATTAAATTTAAATTTGGTCAGATAATAGTTTGTCTAATGTGTGTAATGTACGGGCCTGCTAAGAAATGTGTTTTGGAAATAGCAGTGTTTTACCTGAAAATAAAACACATATTAAATACTTACCTTATTTGAAGCTTACTAGATTGAGATAGGCGACCCTTGTTTTCCGTTTCCTCTACCCTCTCTTTCACTCGTTTCTTTCTCGCTCGCACATCCGTTCCCCCACCAGGCAGCCACCTCCCACCGAAATTGTGTTCGGTGGCGGTTGGTACTTTATTTATCATTGAGTCGATAATCATCGCCAGGCAGGAATTGAAATGTAAGCTTCAAATAAGGTAAGTATTTAATATGTGTTTTATTTTCAGGTAAAACACTGCTATTAAACACTTGACCGTTATTTGAAGCTTACTAGATTGAGACGTGTCTGTTATCGCCTGGTGGGAAATGACGCCAATGTGAATGAGGTAGGTGAGTCTACCTCGATAGATATAAGGTAGGAATATATCTCAGATTGTATTTTATAATATGACGTAATATTTAGTTAGTAAAAGCAAATGTGCGAGAAAAATTTACTTTATTTATATACTTAGTATAAAGTATGAATAATATTGTACTGAAAATGCTACAATGTATTGTAGCCTGATAAAATAATAAAAATAAAAAGAAGCTATCATAAATATTAATTATTATTGTTTCTAATCCATAAGTCACAGACTTATAGATGCCTAATCAACTGCTTTAAACATACTACTAATACTATAGGTAGTATTATTTGGCATTACCTCTTTACAGTAATACCGGGTAAATGTGTTCCGTGATCTCCAATTACCTTTAGAGAGGATTTCATCTAAAGGGCAATTGTTAGACCAGTTCTTGGAAGCTACAGCAGATCGTAAACTCCCAGGTGAATCTACTACTCCTGCCTCTAGTAGTAAAGATTTAACCCATCCCGCAATAACGGTGCGCGAGGCAGCCTTTGGTATCCCTCTGATATTGATAAATAGATTAGTACAACCTACTAACTGGCGCTTTTCTTCTAGAAGGGATATAGTGCGCTTTACCCAGAAAACTGGGTCCAAATTCTTGTTTGTGGGGTTAGATGACAATTTCCAGCCTGACTGTCTATAGGTAGCAGTATCTGTTTTTGATCCAAATATGGGCCACAGGACCAAATTGTCACCATCCTCAGATAGGTGTTTCGAGTCGACAGCTAGCAATGTCAAATCGTGAATTCTTCTACCGGAACAAAGTAGTAATAGTGTAGCTGTGTGTCTACAAGTAGCAAATATAGCATCTTCATCTATCAAATAACTGTTTAAAAACTCGGCCAGTTTGTCTATGTTCCAAACCACAGATCTTTGTGGCATAGGCTTTTTTAAAGAGATAGATTTTAAGATATGATTTACTAAAGCATGAGAGCTTAAACTACCGGCCTTATCAAAATTGCTTAGTGTAGATACTACGGACTTGTGTAGTAAAATAGTGTTATAAGCTAGGCCATCTATAATATGTAAGTCAGCCAGAAAACGTGCCAAAATTGGCCCTGTTGGCTCTAAGGGATCTAATTTATGTTTCTTAGTCCAATTTAGCCATCTATTCCATGCTACCTTATAGGTTTTTTTCGTGGATGCACGCCAAGAAGACTGTAAGAGCTGTATTTGAGTCTCGTTCCAATCTGTTAAATTCTGCGACCACCCCCACACTTCCAAACTTCCATTGTCATTTCTTGAATTTTGGGGGGTGGGAGCCCGGTCACTGTGTCGATCAGGTATAAATGAAGTTTCTCGATCGTGAACGGCGGCGCTAAGGCACGGGCTTTCAGGTCTGGTCTCCAAAACACTCGTTCCCACCTCGGAACTACCAGGAGGAATACACCGGATGCTAAATTGAGGTGTTGTAATACCTTGGGAATTAGATATGGTGGTGGAAACAACCAAGCTCGAGGGTATATCCAGTTTCGGGAGAACGCATCGTGGTATATTGCTTGAGTGTCGTTCTGATCCAGAGAGACGTAATTGCTTACAACATTCGCCCGATGTGACGCGAACAGGTCTATCGTGGGGATTCCAAATTTTTTGAATATTTTTGTAGTACACTGAGGTAGGAGATGCCACTCTGGTGCGCACCGAGATAAGTGATCTGCATGACCGTTGTATATTCCCGGAATGTATTGTATTTTTAGATTGATCTGGTACTTGTCTAGGAATTGAAACACGATTTTGGTTAATCGCATTAAAGGTACCGATCTGGTCCCCCCCTCGTTTCGCAAAAATGCCACAACTGTCTTGTTGTCGCACTGTACTAGGACGGTCGACTTGCTCAAAAATGGGCCTTTTATTTTTATGGCATTCAGTATTGCAAGCATCTCTTTTTGATTGGAGTGGAGATAGTTTTCTTGCTTGGTCCATGAACCTGACAGAGGGCAACCGTCGAGCTGAGCCCCCCACGCTACGTCTGATGCGTCTGTGGTCAGGAAATGTGTCGCTGGTGGATAATGAATCGGAGAAGCCAGATGACAGTTCTGGAACCACCATTTCAAATCCTCCCGCACTTCTATGGGTAGAACATACGTATTGACAGGAGGTCCTTTCAAAATTTTGTTCAGAAACATAAGAGTATCTCGAAAGTGAACTCTGCCTCTGAGAACAGCAAAACTGGCAAAGTTTAGAAGGCCTACCAGACTCTGTAAAGCTTTTAACGTTGTCGTGCCCTTGTTCAATAAGTCCAACACCTTTTCTTTTACAATGGTTATTTTCTCCTGTGGTAATGATCTTGTATTTAGCCATGGGTCCCACAAAACACCTAGAAATACAAGACTTTTGCAAGGGGATGTGACAGACTTTTGCATGTTTGTTCTCCATCCTAAGTAGTGTAGACGGTCTAACACTATTTGGATTTGGTGTCGTAGCATCTGAAAATCTTGGTGCACAATGAAAAAATCGTCCAGGTAAACGAGTATTCGAACGCCTTCCAGTCTTAAAGTGTGCGCAATCCAATTGGTCAGTGCTGCGAACACCTTTGGCGCTGTGCTGAGTCCAAACGGCAGGCATGTCATTTGCAGCAATTTTTTGCGGTATATTAGTCGCATAAATGGTCTGTGTGATTGGGATATCGGCAGATGAAAATAGGCCTGTGAAAGGTCTACTTTGCAAAGCCAGTCGCTCGGTTGCAGGAAGTTCGGAACATGAAAGATATTTATCAACCGGAATGGTTCTGTGTGAACAAATTCGTTTAGATTTTTTAAGTTGAAAATTGGCCGATTGCTGCCATCGCCTTTTGGGACCAGAAACATTGTCGATAAAAAACTGGGGGACCAAGGAGCTATTTCCAGTACCCCTTGAGATATCATCTCTGAAATGGCGGTTGACATCTCCTGAGATTCTCTTGTTATGAATGGAGTTTGCGCATTGGGTATAGCCAGAGGAGGCTTTTTCAGAAAAGGTATGCGATAACCCTTTATTATACGAAGTAAAGTGTATGTCGCTCCCAGTTTCTTCCATCGATTGACGTAATGTTTTAACTGGCCCGCTCTGAAGTAGTCAATACCTTCCCCTTTTACTTCTTGTATGGGATTCGTATGTTGCCGTACGCTTCCCACTATTTTTAACTGGCTCTTGCCTATTGGATCTTTGTCTACCACCACGTTGACGAAAGGATCCATTTCTATTGTGATTATCCCCATGTAGTGGATAATTGATATTCCCGGTTCCTTGCGAAGGTCGGTATTGTCCACACCCATGCGTGGGGTGGTTATGTCCATAGCTCTGCGGGAGCTGAGTAGAGCATGTCACATTGCAACATGCATGAGAAACACCCTGCGAGGGTAAGGAAAAATTTGCTGGCCCCTGCGAGGGGTAGCGATTGGCTTTTTTACCTACTGTTTGCGAAACAGTTTTATAGCCACTGACTTTGTTTAGAGGCAAAAAAGCCTTTTTTACGCCTCCAATCTTTTCTAAAGTTGAAGTCAATAGATCGACATTAAAAATGTGCTGATTTGAAGGTGGAATTTTACGTAAAGAAGATTTAACAAGAGGGTCACGAACAAAATTGGTTATTCCATCTCTACGCATTTGAATTGTCTCTGCACGATGGCCACAAATAAGCTGTAGCATATCAGAAGACACCTTTTGATACTCTCCCTCTGAAAATAGCTCTACGATTTTGCTATGTAGCTGCTCGGGCGTTAAACTGCCTTTGTCACGAGCCCATGTTATAAGATCAGTCATATTGCTTTGTAACACCTCTCGCTGCCTTAGTATACAAAATGTCAGAGCACCATAGGCTTTATCAGCATAAGCTAAATGCTTTTGGCAATCATAAGATTTGACTTCTTCATTAACTTCTAGTTCCGTAAAACCAGGGAAGTGATTATATATTTTTTGTACCTCTGCGTACCTAACCTCAGACCACTCACTTTTGTCAAAATGCTGAATATTTTGTAACAGCTTAAGGTAACTTTCAGGGGTCTTAGGTACAGAGGGATCTTTTAGTTTCACCTGAATATCAATATTGAATTGGTTTAACTCATGTGATTTTTCGCCTTCCGGATCGTAATCATATAATGACTTACCATCTTCCATTATGTTGATTTCATCACAGTCATCCATGACCTCGACTCCTACTGAAGCACAACGTGTGTTTTCAGGCTGCGTACTGGGGTAGTCTGCACCGCAGTTATAAAAACGGTTACGGAGCTCCTTTACTTCCCGAGATAATTTGTATAGCAATTTATTTTTGCGACTACTTTTGCTCTTCCTCTTTTTGTGGTAGCGGTGGTTATTTTTTGAAGTTAAGCCAATGGATGACTGATCAGAATTATAACTACTACTTTCACTAGAAGAGGATGAGCTGTTCCTAGATCGATGACGTGATGTGGGCTTCATGGCCTGTAGACCTGACGGGCCGGGAATCGGCTCGTCTTTATTTGGAGCGTCCATCCTATTTAAAAGATACTAGTAAACACTTTTCTTATGATATAACAACCAAAATTCACCACTGTTTCGCGTGGGCACTTGAGGTATTTAATAATATTTAAAAAGATTAATAAACGAACGGTAACACCGTTTTAAAAATTCAAGTAACCCATTGTATACATATTGCAGGTAGGTACATTATAATATATAAGTTTTCTTACTTACTGTTTTGTTCGATGAGAATGCTCGAAACAACCACTTGCACTGTATTCGTAGGTATTTTAATTTAGAGGATTGAAATTGCACTGTTGTCTAGTAGACGACTGCACTCAACGGAAAACTTGACGCCAATGATAAATAAAGTACCAACCGCCACCGAACACAATTTCGGTGGGAGGTGGCTGCCTGGTGGGGGAACGGATGTGCGAGCGAGAAAGAAACGAGTGAAAGAGAGGGTAGAGGAAACGGAAAACAAGGGTCGCCTATCTCAATCTAGTAAGCTTCAAATAACGGTCAAGTGTTTAATTTACATTTTAAAGGGGTTGTTTTTGATAAAGTCAGTCACGCGGGCAAAGCTTTGAGCAAAAATCATTAAATTATAAATGTATGTATATACATACTATTGAAAATTATTATGTTACTTAGATTCATGTTACCCTAAACGAAAATTTGTATTTCCTTATTATGTATATTGTAGTTAATAGAGTGAGTTGGGTGAATAGAACCGAGGATCTGGCTCAGTATCGTGCTTTAATTTAAATATATATATTCAGTAGTTGCCTACACCTGAAGCTAATAATGATTATTAAAAAATATGTTATGAAATTTCTAAACTTACCGCATGGTAACAAAGTCAAGCTAAACCGCTTGTATACTCGATGTTGTCTTTTAATCAGCAAAAATATTAAATTGTAATGTGAACTCCCTTCGGCGACATTAATGTAAAACTGTCACGTGACCGCCACGCGACCACCTCTCCCCCGCCCCCACCCCGCGCGCAGCACCGCACACCCCCGCACGTTCATTACTTCGATTGCTAGGTATTTGTTCACTAGACGCGCACGTGAGCGGTCGTCTGCATTATTAAATGCCTTTTACGCTTATTGCGAATTAAAACCCCCCATATTAATGTAACAATATTAATCCTCATGGGGTGACACGCATGTATCGTATAATGAACGGCTATTACAAAATGAGCAGTCTAAAGCCAAGGCAAAATAGCATGTAGTAAGGGTGTAAAAGATTTAGGAACTTTCATAGTACTATTTTATTCATTTAAATTTTAATTTATATAAATATACCAATCAGTTACACACATAGTCCTGACCCTACACTAGGTTTACCTGTATCGAGGGTACCCGGAACTGCGAGGGACTTACGGTCCCACACCCCGATCCGAAACCATATTAATGGATCACACAAACGTTTGTTTGGGTTCAGGGATCGAACCTGCGGCCTCTCGTTTCACAGCTACTCACTCGCCCGCTGCGAAGTATATATAAAGTGGTAGAGCCACGCTGTAGACAGTTTTGCCTACAACATAAATAGGCCGACTGGACCGGATCGTTACCACTGTCCTACAAAAAACCGACGTAAAGTAGCAGCTTGCTGCTGCGTTTCTTACGATTAGTGAGATATCCGAAGGCCCAAACCTCCCTGCCCTTCTTAATCTCTTAATCATCCCATTCCTTTAAGATCGGCAACGCGTCAATGATTCCACAGATATGTTGATGTCCATGGGCGGTAGAGATCACCTACCATCAGGTGACCCTCTTGCTCGTTTTCCATCCTGTGCCATAAAAAAGTTACTCGTTTACAATCATGGGATTCTTAATTGTTGGGCAATTTAAAAGTGTATATAACGTAAGAATTCTAAACATAATTTTAATTGGTATTCTTATATTAGCCCTTTGAACTCTACACGCAGACGCACCTGCCCAAAATTAAATTGGGCATGTCGACGCGCCTACTTTAGTTTCCCATAGGCACTCGAATTCAAAACCAAGTAATATATCTAATAAAAACAATTAAAATATGTAATAAACTTTTAAATTAATAACGCAATTTAAAAATAAATTATATATCTCCTTGTTATCTAAAATCACGAACTAAAAAGATGCTCGTGCAGGCTTCGCTCGAGTCGGTTCATAATTATCCGACCTGTGACCCACGCACCGGTTCCCACGACACGGGTTCACACGAGAACACCTCGCTTCCCATCGGAACTTGAGGTTTTCCATCCGCCCAGCCCACGCCCGTGGTTAACTTTGTATACCATATAACATTTATCGGAAATCTGATTTACTTTGGACTGAAACCGTGAGAAAATGTGTCTAATGCTGGTCTAGGAATTTTGGGCCAATATTTGAACTAAAGAAGACATATAGTGACCATAATTAGTAATAGGTAACAACTTTGCTCGGTTGGTTTAATGCTCTAACCACGTTCGTAAGGACAAAGTACGTTTGCACGAACATAGATGATGTTCTTTTCTAAACTACAATCTTGGGTATCCTACTACTATTATAAATGTGAAAGTTTGGATGTATGTGAATTTGGATGTTGGTTAATTTATCACGTCTTAACGATTGAATGGTTTTGGATCAAATTTTTATGATATTTTTATTAATTAGGACATAGGCTACTTTTTATCCCGGAAAAGGCCGCCCACGTGGGTGAAGCCGCGAGCAAAAGCTATTAAGTTATATATTTTTTTAAAGTATCCTTACAAGATTCATTCAACTGATAGTCTAATAATGGATAACCGAAAATATTTTACGTTCCAAAAGTTTTCCAATTATTTATTTTTAAATTTATGATCTCCTTAAAACTTATATGAAAACATTAACAGGGAAACAAAGTATAATAAATGTACTCCTCCAATTTTAGGAAACCGCAGCTAAAGACATTACTTTATCACGAATAAATAATATATGAAGGAAAAGCTATGTAGCCCTTTGGCATAATTTCGTTAGTTATTTACCTCCAGGCAGTATTTCTAATACGAACACCGCATTCAATATTAAAAATAAAGTCGATGGGGCACGTGGCGCCACGTGGCGGGAAAGCCTGTAATGAGCCCGCACCTGCACGCCACGAATTATAGGATTTCTCGCGCCCTCCCGTGGGATCGGAGGGAACATCAAAACCGAACTGTTTGTTCTGTCAATAAGCACACGCCCAGAGCAATAAGTGCGAGCCAATATCAGGGTTGTTATTGTTCGGCGGCTAGGATATTGTGTTACCTCGCATGGGAAAATGAATTACACTTTTCAAGAATTTAGGTAAATTTTCTATAATGAAAAATCGCATATCTACTCGTTACCTTAGGATGCAGGAAATTTCGTGTGAAATAATCAACTTAAGGTGATAGTTAATGCACCACCGTTCAACGTCTATTTGAACTCCAATTAACTTATCAAGTTATTGTTTCTAGTAATAAATAAATACACCCAACAGTCACACACATAGCCCTGGTCCAATACTAGGTTAACCTGTATCGTAGGTATAAGGAACTACGAAGAACTTGCGGTCCCACAACACCCAGACCCGATACAAGTATTTGTGGTTCCCATAAACATTTATATATGCGGGAATCGAACCCGCGGCCTCTCGCTTGCTCGGAGTCGGTTACTCGTTGCTGCGCCATGGAGGTCATACATAAATACATTGTTATGCTGAAGCATTGAAGCTCATTGCCGTGTAATCGAACTAATACGGGCACAACTAGATCAATCAGGGTGTATCACGCAATGGGAGCGGCACGCGCGCGGCACTCCCACGGCACGCGCAGGGGTGACTCACACCCGCCCGCACCCCCGCACCTTCGCCCCTCACCCCACGTCCAATGTAAAGACATTAATGAGAATACACTACTGAACAATGGTATATAATCCTGAACATTATCGACAAGCTGTGAGAACGCCACGCTCCAATAATGTGAAACCTATCCTGCGAGTATTATTTACAACTATCAGGTGTAAATTAACTATGTCCCATTTGTCTGGTGGTAACTTACTTAGGATGAGAAACCGGTGAGTTGTTGGGTTTAAAACCCAAATCGGGCAATATTTGTGTTTGAGTTTACGATCCAAAAAGTTACCCGCTCAGCGAAACGAGCTAGTTGGTCACCTGATTGTGAGTGATTTCTACCGCCATGTATGCCCATAATACCAAAAGGATCATGGGCACGTTGCCGACTTTAAAGAAAAGGGACAACTAAGGCATACTGCCTACAGCGTGGCTCTACCACTCAAAAATTGCACTGACCACATACTGAGATAAGGGCAAACGATCTTCATCTGCTATCGTGTAGACAGGAAACCAAGTCGCGATCCGAAGAACAAGCAGTAAAACTTTTTTTTTTTTTTCTTTATTATTTATAGAGGGTTAAATCATTACAGATTATGTCACCCTCATTGTGGCAACAATTTTAACTAAGAGTAAAAGTAACAGATCAACTTGGACTATTTCTAAGCTTTATGCCTATATTTACGAGCCTGTACAGTGCCCTGGCAACTTCTGAAGTAGGATTTGCGAGGATGCTATTACATTCTCCAGTCTCGCGAAATTTCTCATGAATCATTATCAAATCACGTCTCTGCGGCTCGTTCCGGAGACACTCCATAATGATATGGTATACATTCTCAAGGACATCGCATTCGCTACAATTCGGAGAATTCACTTTACGCATTAAGAATCCGAAGTTATTGAGTGGGATATGTCCAGAACGAAGTCGCAGAGCTGTTGTGATGGTGTGCCTCCCCATGTCAGCATTATCTATCCAAGACCGTTTAAAAATGCTTGTCTGTATTGTGGCATACCATATACCTTTGCTTCTACTCCGTTCATTAAAATATTCCTGCCAAACTTTATGACAACGCTCTTTAATTTTATATTGAAGTTCTGTATAAAATGGTTCACATGAGTAATTTATTCCGTCCGTTAATGCCTCTTTTGCCAACTGATCGACTACTTCATTGCCTTTAATGCCGATATGGGAAGGAACCCATTGCAATCTCACAATTTTATTTTTGTCCCTAAGTTTACAAATAATATCAAGAATATTATATGCAATAGGAATACCACGCTTGGGTAATGTACAGTGACTTAACAATTGTAAAGCACTACGAGAATCTGTTAAAATTAAAAAGTTGGAACATGACATTGAGTCAATATACGACAAAGCTTCTAAGATTGCTATTAACTCTGCATGCATTATCGATATCTTAGAATTAATTTTGAATTTGATCGAGTCGTTAGTGACAGAGTCAAAAAAAGCGGCACCAATATCGCTATTGCATATTGACGCATCGGTATAAATAGTGTGATAATTACTATAGTTACTACGTAAATATCTATCACACAGGAGTTTTAATTGATTAGCATCGTAATCTTTCTTAGCTTGTACAACGCCCTCAATTTTTGTTGTGATAATATTGTCCAAATCCACATTGCTGACCCAAGTGCATAACTTAAACATTTCTAGAATATCGCTACGGGAGATTTGTTCATTTTTTAATATGTTGTGTATTGACACAAGTATCGGATTTTGTTTATTACTCCAGTAGGGATAGGAGGAACACATAATTGAAAGATTGTCCAATAGTATAATAGTAAAATTATTCTTAAAAGATTTACATTTTAACCAAAATTTACTACAAAGGTATTGCCGACGGATGTCCAAAGGGGCGACGCACAGTTCATTCTCCATAATATGGATGGGTGTACTTCTTATGAAGCCGCCTATTATACGTAAACATATATTCTGGACCCGCTCTAGTTTTACTAAATTTGATTGACTGCTATTACCATAAATGAAACTCCCGTAGTCTATTCGACTTCGTACAGTAGCTATGTAAATGCGTCTGAGATATGCAGGGTGCACACCCCATCCAGATCCTGCAAGCATTTTAAAAACGTTAACAAATTTGAGAGTTTTTTCTATCAATTCGTTTATATGTTTTTTCCAAAGTAATCTAAAATCAAATCTTAGGCCTAGGTATTTTATATTATCAACCACTTCTAAAAGTAATCCATTAATATATAATTTAACGTTCTCCCTTTTATATCCTCTCTTGAATATACAAATTTTGCTTTTGGCTGGAGAAATATCTAAACCCAAACCTGCAATGATATTACTAAATTTGTCTAAAGCAGTCTGTAATTTTAGTGAACCGGCGTAACAGTTATGGCAAATTGTGTATAGGACGAAATCATCAGCATACTGCGCTACATGAACCTCGTTTATAGTTTTACAAATAGGTACTGTAGCAATGTTAAATAGTAATGGCGATAGCGGGTCGCCCTGTGCTAGCCCGCGTCCCGTATTTCTTTTATATGATATATCGTCTACACAAATGCTAAGTTGTCTATCTTTAAGAAAATTCCAGAGGTAAAGACAGATTTTGGGTCCAATATGTAATTTTTTATTCATGTACTGCAGAAGCGGGATTACTTCGATGTTATTATATGCATTTTCGATATCAATAAAGCAACCTATAGTATGTTGACCCTCTGAGAATCCCGCTTGTATTCTGCAAACCAAGTTCGTAAGACTATCTAAACTAGAATGACATTTTCTGAATCCTACAGTGCTTTCAGAAAACACTTTGTTATTTTCTAAAAACCATTCAATTCTGTTAAGTAGTAAATAGTGGAATGTTTTGCATATACATGAAATCATGGAAATAGGACGTAGTTTTAGAATATTAGATTGTTGAAGTTTAGGAATTGGCACGATACTTATTTGACGCCATTGTCTAGGTACAAATCCATTAAGAAAAAACTTATTAAATAGTAGTAATAATATATCTATCGCATTTTCTGGGAGATATTTAATCATGTTATATGAAATATTATCTGTTCCGGGTGTGCTGTTTCTAGATTTAATACATTTTATTAGTTCGTGCCTTGAAAAAGGTACATCCAGATGGGGATTGCAGAATATAAAGGCAGGGGTATCTGGACATGCGAAGTCTGGTGTTAGAGATGCTAAAAGATTTTCACCACTTATTTTATCTACGTATTGTCTAAACGTATTATGATGATATCCTTTCATCCAACGTAGTTTATGCCACATTTCGATGACGGAGGTCTGTTGGTTTATGGAAGAGCAAAAGTTATGAAAAGAGGAACGCCTAGCCTCGCTAATCAGTTTATGTGATTCATGTATTTTGCTTTTTAAGATATCATAATTGTCTGGGATCGGATTACGTCGAAAATTTGCTAATGCGCGGCGTCGTTTTGCGACCGCTTTGGATAGAGCGGGACTCCAGTAGGGTTTCGGTATAAATTTTGTTGATGGCCCAGAGTATGTTTTATAATAAGGAATGTGTTTATCAGCGGCTGTATTTATAAGATTTTCAAATGTATCGTAGGTAAGTTGGAGGTCTTCTAACACTGTAAAATTGTTAAACAAACTCTGTGCAAATTCCCTGTATGAAACCCAATCAGCAGCTTTAAAATTTCGATAATTAAATTGTAGGAATCTGTGTGGAATACATGAATCACATTTTATTTTAATCATTAGATGGTCGCTTCCTAATGACTCATTTAACGTCAACCATTCTAATTTAACAGCAATATCTGATGATGCCAGTGATAAGTCTGGTGCAGATTTCTGTAATATACCATTAACCAGTTTAACGCGAGTTGGTGCTCCGTCATTTAGTACAACAAAATTATTATAGGCTAAAGAGTCAAACAACTGATTACCACGTTGATCGGTTTTATAGGACCAAGTACTATGGTGACCATTGAAGTCACCAAGTATTAAAGTCCCCCTATCAACTAAGGATAGGAGAAAGTCCCAATCACCAGAAGTAGTCGCCACTGAAGAAGGACAATAAACCGATAAAATATTTTGGATTTCATTACAATTAAATAATTGAACTCTAAGTGCTTGAATCCCTAGGTTTTGACAAGTTACTACACTACCAGACGCTTTTATAGAATTGTGAACTACCAGTGCAACGCCTCCATACCCATCCGATCGGTCATTACGATATATATTATAGCTTCTTAACCTAAGTTCAGATTCCGGTTCTAACCAAGTTTCACTAAGGGCAGCTATGTGGATTTTCTCTTTAATTAGTAGATTTTCAAAATTTAACAGTTTTGGTCTAATGCTTTGACAGTTCCACTGTATAATATTAAAGTTAATTTTTGTAGATTGTCTATACATAATCTGAGTCAATTACAAAACTAAATAATCTCTTAAGTATTGACCACTGTGAAAATTTACCTACAATCCAAATAAATAACCATTCAGTACATATTTTAACAGCATTTTGAATTTTAATCGAAATTGAATCTCTTTTAGAAAATATTGCTTGTTTTAACTTATTCAAAAGTTCGTTTACAGTGACATTTTCGTCTGAGGATCGCTCGTCCGTTGGGTTATTACTCTCGTTGACGCTATTTGCATCATTATTTAGATATTCTTCTTCGGATACTTTGGGCACACAATTTTCAAAAACAAACTTCTTTTTACTTCTAGTCTCAGATTTTGATTTCTCTTTTAAGGGATACGAATGTTTCTGTTGTTCTATGTGCGATGTTACTTTTACAGCGTCAACGTATTGGGTGGCGTTCAATGATGTTTGGGGCTTATCCAGTGACTTATGAGTTGATTGTGGCTGTGTAAGTATGTGAGAATCATGAGGGGCGGGGCCTGGGGAATTGTCGCGTGAGTCTGTGTCCGGGTACATTGTCAATGCTTTACGATAAGTGCAATTAAACTCTGCCATAATGAGGCGCAGTTTTCTTTCCTTTACATAGATCGGGCAATCCTTAGATAGGGATGAATGCTCTCCAGAGCAATTTGCGCATTTAAATTGATCTGTTTCACAGCTTGCATGTTCTCCCGTGCATTTTGGACAAACCACTTTTGAGTGTGAACATATTTTAACCGAATGACCTAATCTCCAACAGCGAGTGCATTGCGATACTGGAAAAACATATTTTTCGATGTTAATTTTAAGGTTATCTACAAAGATATATGCTGGTAAAAATGGTCCCTTAAAACATAAACGGACTGTTTCGCTCGGACTCCATCCATCTCCATCTTGATTCCGTCGATTAAGGCGTTTCACAGCTATAAGTTCGGCTGAATTAGGACATGAGATATCTTTTAGCATTTGTTCTTCCTCAAGATCAATATCTACGTGTTTAATTAAGCCATATGAAAATCCCACCTCCATAGCTTTAAACATCCTCCATCCCATAGAAGCAAGCAGTAAAACTTGTTATATCTCTTTTAACTAATTTCACACTTCAAAATTTCTAAAGTCCATAAGATAAGGTTTATTACAGCGAGAGAACAAAGTATTATGAGTAATTTTTTTCGCTTTGACCAACACAAAAACTCTTCACTTGTCTCTAAAGATTGTTTAAGGTGTTACGTGGGAGATTTTCTGTCTCCTTTTAGAGTTCCGTAAAGAAGTATGAAATTAAAAGAATATGCAAAGTAAATGTTTTTGACTCTATAAGTACAAGTAAGAAGGTAGAGAATTTTATTTGTAAAATGGTAAAGTTTGGATGTTTGTTATAGATTAAATTTTGCTTACACGATCTGGATTAGGACATAGGATACTTTATAGTCTGAGAAAGGGCACTGACGCGAGCGGAGCCGCAAACAAAATTATTAATAATAAAGTACAAAAAATAAATATGATATCTAACTGTATTGTAATGAAGGTTTTTTGTTTTTTAAACAGTCACACACATAGTCCTGACCCCACACTAGGTAAACCTGTGTCGTGGGTATCAGAAACTACGAGGGACTTGCGGTCCCACAACACCCAGACCCGAGACCAATATTTGTGGTTCACACAAACATTTGTCTCAGTGTGGGAATCGAACCCACGGCCTCTCGCTTCGCTGCCGGCTACTCGCCCGCTGCGCCACGGAGGCTGTCATATTTGAATAATCAACGATTATTCAAATATGATGATGAATAAAATACATTAAGCAAATTTAATATTTACATTGAATATTCACAGAAATATTCACAACCCGCACGGGAACCAAGTTTCGCCAATGCCTCGTCCGTTAATCAGTAGACTGTGCCACGTGTAGGTGAGGTTTGCTTTGGTCCTAAGATGTTGGTGGTCCACTTACATTCCCAAATATACTATATAATATAACTAAAATAAAAAAATAGTCAAAGATCTACTGTATGAGAGTTTATCCCATATTTGAGTGGTAGAGCCACGCTGTAGACAGTTTTGTCTACAGCTTGATTGGGCAGACTCGTCCGTGTCATTACCACTGCCTCACAGAAAACCGGCGTAAAGTAGCAGCATGCTATTGCGTTCGAATGGTGAATGAGATATCCGGAGGCCCAAATTCGCCTCCCCTTTCCAATCCCTTAATTGTTCCTATCATTTAAGGTTGGTAACGCGCCGATGATTATTTTAGTATTGTGGGCGTACATGGGCGGTGGAAATCACTTACCATCAGGTGACCCAATTGCTCGTTTGCCGGCCTATACTATAAAAAAATACATTATTAAGGAATAAAGCTTACAGAACCCACACGCATTTGTTGCATACGTTTTTGCGTCTATACCTGTGGAAGTGTCCACGTAAAACAATATTCTGTCAATTGCCTCGCAGGTGTTTTGATGCAAAAACCGACGGACAATGGTCCGGTACGTGGGCGCACAATGCATCCTCACAATGTTGCTGTAAATTTAAATTTCTCAGGTAGCCGTGAAGACACGTTTTGACATAATTCTATAGATATATTGCTCTTTTACTTGTTTTGAGCTGAGAATTGTTTAGTCACGTCCATGATGTTCGGATGTTACCTGTATTGATAAAAATGATAACTGATACAGAAACATGTTTACGATGTTTATTTGATATCTATATGTAAAACAACACTGTATCACAACCCTTGGTCCGTAATCGACATAGGATTCACGTAATAAACTTTAAACACTATATAGATATGTGGATATGTGTATATGTGTGTGAGCCAGAATCACGCATGGGTGTGTGTGTGTGTGTGTATATATGAACACACGCGCGCATGCATACATTAAAAAAACAAATACATGTTTAGTCGAAACCTCTTCCTTATTGAAGTCAGTTAAAAATAAAATCGGCTCTATGTGTACGTACAATGTACATACTAGGTACTATTTGTTAATTCATTTAGAAACAATGGTGTGGGTTGTACTTATACATACCTAATAATTATAATTATATTTAAGCCATGCTGTACTTCTATTTGTCGTATCAAATAAAATAAAAAATAAATTAGAAAAATATATATAAGTATGTGTGAATATGTGAAATATGTTTAGAAAAATGTGTTTCAGGTGTGAAGGACATTAAAGCCGGTTAAATTACTGGACATTATGAGACTTAACATCCTATGTATCGGGGTGACGATCGCAGTCTAGTTTCATGCAGTGCTTTCTAATTCAAAGTTCTGTGTGGTGACACAGCGCTTACCGTCAGGCGAGTAACCTGCTTGTTTCATCACTCTGACCTATAAAAAAATGAACATCTGTTCTTTATAAATAACAATAATAAACCACATTAAGAGGTAAAAGGTTTGTTATCTAACAATTTAATAGAATGCGACTGCTGGGGTATTCGGTAAAGTAATAAAACATTGTCGAAAAGAAGATATAAAATTATGTCTCGATGTCGAGGAAAACTGACCAACCAGCAAACGCAATGTTGTACACCGACACACATTATCCGAAACATTACGTCCATAAACTGAATAAAAAAATAACTGGACGCTGCCTCGGTGACGCAGTAATGCGTACGCGGTACGACTGCTGTGCTGAGGTCTCGGGTTCGATCCCCGGGTAAAAGTGATATTGGGTTTCGTATTTCGAAATTCTCAGTATCAGCTCGGAGTCTGGAGTTGTGCCCGGCATGGTTATCCGCCTCCTATCACATCATAGGACGGAAATAGGCTCGGTGAAATATGGATGTACTGGTTGCACCTCTGCCTATATATGTATGTAAAATAACTAGCTGTATCCCCAACTTTATTATGGTAAGGATAAAATATATATTAGTTCCTTCACATACTTAATAGTACTACGTATAGAAATTGAACTCGCTTTTTGCAAGTTTTACAAGTTTTGCAGTTTTTAAGTACAGAATACTTGCCAATATTGACTTCAATGTATAAGATGACAGGATCAAATCTCAATATCAATCAATCAATGGAGATTTCGATTCCAAATAATTATTAATAAATACGTCCAACACATGTGTTGCCAGGAATTTGCATTTTGTGCTTGGAATTAGGCTGGCCATCTATCACATTATGAGACGAAAATAAACTCAGCTAACTGTGGGTGCATTTGTATAAAATATACCATAAACTCTAGAAAGGTGACTATTTAAAATGCAATAATTTTGAGTCAAAGAAAATCTTGATGATAAAATGACCCACAAGGCTGAGTCACATTGTCACGGCCGCGGCCGGGATTCCATCATTACTCATAAGGCATTACGCGGTCCAATTTATCGGAACCCATTATAACATTAAACGTCCGTCTAAAGTTGAAATGAAGCAATTCACTACCTGAGTTCCTTACTCCCAGCCAAGGTGACTTGAGATTTTTTGCTCTGCTTTTTTATACACGCTTTGTTATTATTCGGACCTCTGCATTGCCGCAAAGAGGTTTTGTATCGGTTGAGGATCGTTATAATTATATTTGGCTCTATAATTCATGCATATGTAATATAAAAACAAAGTTCAGCCATTGTGAATTGCGTGGTTTGGGAATAAGTCAAACACTCTTAATTATAATTATTTTGTTTTCAGGTTCACATACTCATCAAATGTACAGTATTACGCTTAAGTTTATGCGCTTCGGTAATCTTCGTTTATTTTAGAAATACGAACATGTGATGATGAGGGTCTTTTATAGATCTGTTACAACAACAGAGTACAGTAAAATAAATAAAAATTACACCCAACGGTCACACACATAGTCCTGACCCCACACTACGTTAACCTGTATCGTGGGTATCATGAACTACGAGGGACTTGCGGTCCCACAATACCCAGACCAGAAACAAATATTTTGGATCACACAAACATTTGTCTCGGTGTGGGAATCGAACCCACGGCCTCTGGTTTCGCAGCCGGCTACTCGCCTGCTGTGCCCTAATGGGGTACATAAGAATACATGGGTGAATAGGAACACAACTGGTTTAATGTATTTACATATATAAAAACTAAATGACATAAACAGTAATCAACAAAAAAGAATGAAATATCTATTAATTTTTAACATAAATTAAGCCTGAAGTAATATTTTGTTCAATCTATCTACGTAATAACTATTATAAGTTGCGTCTCGATCTTTATCAATTATACCTCCATTTTTATTCACCCTTTTTCGATACATACTTTTCTCATGATTGACTGACCAAAAGCTGATGGTCATACATTGATTTTTTTGGCGAGACGAGCAGGGCGCTCGCATTATGGTAAGCGCCAATTAGCAGAAGCAACACTACACAGAACTTTGAGTTACAAAGCACTGCATGGCACTGGACTATGCTCGTCACCCTGAGACATAAAATGTTAAGTCACATAATGTCCAGTAATTTACTGGCTTCAATTTCCTACAAACCGAAACAAAAAAGTGCTCACACACTGCTTCTTGCCGGCAGAAATAGACAAAGCGGTGGTACCAACCCAGATGGCCTCTCGCATACGAGGGGCCTACCGACTATTATATAGCAGTATAAATTCTTAAAAAACAAAGATAGCAGAAGCACATAGTACTTACTGTATGTATACACGACCCTGGACTCTACGCACAAATTATAGAGCAGTTATAATGAATTCATTGTCTCGCTTGACTACAAGTCAAGAAAAGTCCTAACAGCTTTCATACAAATCTATTAAAGAAATATTACTTATTTATTTATTTACCACTTACATTACATAATAGCACTATGAATTAAAGATTTTTAAATAAACAACAAACATAATTTAACGTATCTACACATTGAACATACTAACAAAAAATTACTGTCATAGAAATGTAATCAAATTTGTAATATTTTTTTATGCCTAACTAGTAGCATCGTAATTTTTACCGAATCAAGTCGAATCATACAAAAAAAAAATCATAGAGCCACAGAGCCGCAGCCTCCAGGTCGTGTTGCCGTGAGAGCGCGACAAGTGGATGCCTTCACGTACGGCCATTGTTCGACACCCTTGCCTACCTCCCCCGTCCCCCGGTACCACCGCCACACACCCTTACACCTGCAAGGACCCTCAAACCGATACCATTCATACCTGGCTGAATATGTCCTATCACATCCGCGTAAAAAAGTGCAATTTAATATCATACTGTAAAATGTTAATAGAAAAAATACAGCAGAAGTTATTGTATTTGCAATTAAATTACACTAGCTTCTCAATCACGCGTTGTTAAAATATCAAACAGTAACCACATTAGCATGTGTATAAACAATGTAATTGTTGAATCCAGAAATAAACAAGAGTAGAGACAGGACAAAGTGCATGTCACGAGCGCAACGGCCTTACTCAGGGCCGCCCAGAGAGCCGCGCAGGCAGACGCGGCGCCTACCGTCCGCCGCCATGGGAAAAATCAGGCTTCGCCGCCCCCGCCCCGCGCGCCCATTGGACCGCCCAGCCCCGCCCCGCGCCCCACCAGCGCTCATAAATACTACACCGGCGCGCGCATCTCCTCATTCCTCGGTCGTCATCCGCACAACAAGCACGTGCCGTGCCCGCGTATCGTTCTACCCAGTGTTCGTGTTAAGTGACTCTCACAATGAAAGCGATAACGGCAGTTTGCGCGACCGGCGCCTCGGTGCCGGCGATCGCCAGCGGTCGGGTGCATAGGCACCGCGAAGGCGAGAACGCCGAAATCCAGATGTACCTCTCCAAGCTGCAGGATTTGGTGCCGTTCATGCCGAAAAACAGGAAGATCTCCAAGTTGGAGGTGATCCAGCACGTCATCGACTACATCTGCGACTTGCAGTCAGCGTTGGAGAACCACCCCGCCGTGGGACAGTTCGATGCTGAAGGCGCGTTGGCGGCGCCGCCGTGCCCTACGTCTCCCCAGCCGCGCCCGCAGCGTCGGCCGCTAGGTCCTCGCGCTGCGCCTAACACCATCTTGCACAGATCTCCCTCTACCCAGGAACATAGAAATCAAACGGTAAGAATCATTTCTGATTCCGTAATCTTACTTTTTATACGTTTATCAAATTGAACTAAATACATAACAAATAACACACCCATATCCCGCCAACTATGCAAAATAATAGCAAAATTTGAAAAAGTGAAATGGAACTGTGTGAAATGGATGTGTTTTATCGCTATGTTATGTATTTTCTTCTATTAAACATAAAAGTAACTTGTATAATATGGTAGAGGCGTTATTAGAAACTTATTTATTACGTAGAGCATATAACATATTTTTTATTTGTTTGTTTATCTGTAATACATCATGCAAAAGTGCTACATACATACTTATTTATATTCATAGTGGCATCGTCCGGTAATACACGTCAAATGAGTACCGACAGTTTCTCTACCGCTTGTACTACTTAACAAAGACAGATAGTATTGCATAAAAAGTAAATGAAATCGGCCGTGTCGGTGTTTTTGTGGCGCTAGCGCACACCTGCGTGTTTCGCAAGCGCGGGAAGGTAAAAGCAGAGATGCTGGGTTTCACAACACCACGCGACACACGCATCGCATTCTAAACATTACGTTTACCTAATAAATATTGCAACATAGATGTACGAGTATGTCACAATTTTGCCTCGAAATCAAGTCTCAATAAGTACTTTTATGAAAGTCATCGCAATAGAAGGCGTACATAATTAAATCAATTGATGTCATGTAATGTCAATCTGGATGGTAGAGTCGCGTACAGTTAGCATTAGTGTTAGTGGCTGCTCACGCATGCGTGACTGCTGTTTTGAATTTCAGCCTTGAAGCGCTGTGGCCACCTGCGCCGGCGCCGCGTAAACGATCGTGCACTGACACACAATCTGAATATTCAACACATATTTATCTAGCCTCATTTAACACTCTGACAGACACCTGCGCGTGATTGTCGACTGTATGGTCGAGTCGTATCATGGATTTCTTAAAACATCTCTATATTGTATCCGATTACTGTTTTAATGGGACAATCTAAAAACGCAATGGCGTCGGAGCCCGAGCAATCGAGATTGTTTTGTGGATGTCTGTAGCAGCGGCGTCGGCGACGGCGGCAGGTGCATTTTGTAGGATTTATTCGTGCGAGCTGTTCGTACGGTCCGGGCCGCAGGCGCATTGCGCGCTCGTTAATACTTGGTCGCCACTCGCGGCACGTAAATTTTAATCACTGCCAGTTGTTGGAACCGAGGGAAATGATCTAAACAAGCTTGATTTAAGAGACGCAACGTGCTGAGCTTTATTTACGATATGTGTGCTTTGTCATTATTTCAATAATATAACTACTGTAAGGACATAAATTATGCGGACACAAATGTATAAAAAAGGACACATCTATCTCAAGACACAATAAATTCATCAAAACACAAAAAAACCTAGCAATTCCAATAATTAAAAGTAATACCCTCTTCGTCATAAGCAATATACATCTAATTCTGTCTGTAAAGATCGTATCAAAACAACTCTACACGATAGCAATAAAATCACAACTTAGATTATAAATTAATATTGTAAAAATATAACAAACTAACGAATGTTTAATTAGCCCCGGGCGCCGGCGGTATCGCGATTTCCACTGATATTTACTAATATACCGCCTACTATATTGGAATGTTGACTAATCGGGCCGCATTCCTGAATACAAATGCGGAATATTCGTTGGCACAAGGACATTGGAAGTTGTTGGACCTTCATGTTAGAGAGATTTGATCGAATGAAAAAAAGGCTTAGAGCGATCGTGTTGGAATTCATTGTGGTACATGCGCTTCGTGAGGCGGCATTTCACGATATCTCGCGGGGCATCGGCGCCGTGTGCTACAAACCTCCGGTCACGAGCATACGTCACGCTGGTATCTCGAGGTAATTGTTGCCGCAGCTGGCTGCCTGGCCCGCGGCTGCGCTCTCGAGGCCGTGTGACCGAGCTTCAAACTGAGCCTCACGTCTCCCTCTCATCATTACACTCAGATTTCTTCACAGCGGTAATTTAACGAACATATTACTCTCAACCGCCCGCGCATTGCAAATCGTTGTTTATCTTTTAGCTTCAACTGCAATAATCTTTTAAGTGCCGTGATAAGCATTGTTAACTATGTAATCCGCCGCGACCCCTTCGTTTACCACACTAAAGTTCATAACCCTTTTGAAATCGCGCGACATTTGTCTCTGAAGTCTTTCGTGATGTGTCAATTATTTATCGTCCCCTGAGTTATACAGCCAGCATAACTGATAATGTTATTACTGTATGTCAATATCACTTAGTCAACCAATTACAAACCCGCATCGTGTCTTCGGTAACAATTTAGGGACCCTTAGTTCTATACACATGACAATAGTTTTTGGAATGAGACAAATACCTTGGGGTTAGTAACGAACGTATCCTCTTTAACTTGGAGTATTAAGTTTGTATAGTCATGGCGCGGGCGGCGCGAAGTACCGCAGCGAGGCCTGCGCCTACGCAGCGCGCTCGTCTGACAGGCGACACTAACGAGCCGCCAGGTGTTCGCGCCCACGCTCTCCGCTCCTCTGAATATCTTTGTGTCCGCAGTCCGCGCACCTCGCATATAAATCGCACACGTGAAAGTTTTACGAGCACCTTTACTCTTCTCCGAAGCGATAAACCGCAAGGCGGACGGTGCGGCGCTGCGGCACGGCGGTAAGCAGACAATGCACCGCCGCACCGCCACGAAACGTCTCACGGTAAACCTCTGCACACGTGCAACCATTTCGCCGATCGGTTGGATTCCATCGGCGACGTATCGATCGAGGGCATTGTGCTGGTAACGGTCGCTCGCAGCTGCGTGAGAACACACGTGACGGCGCCGCGCCGGTGGCCGCGCGCACCTAAATAAATGCCACGAACGTACCTATTCATTATGCGGCCGACAATGCTCATCTCATAAAGAGATTTCACGTGTACGCTGTCGCAAAGTCCTGATCCGTTCGGGACATGTGTGCCCTCCCTCCTGTATGTGTCCGTAAATAGGGTGTGGCCACGTGCGGCCGCTCAACGCTCAGCTGCGCCGCCTGCGCCGCGGATGTGCCGGCCGCGGACGGGAAGCGGTAATCTAACACTCGCCGATACTCAGAAAGTAACACAGAAACTGCTGCTGAAGTTTACGCGACGAGCACGCAACGGCACATGTCGTCGACTTGTTGTGTTACTTTATCAGTATACAAAACCAGATCCCTGCTTGTGGAGCTCAATTTAGGGTAGCTGAATAACCAGCCCATTGTTCGGTCGCTAATGAATTAAAACAGTATCGCGGCAGAGCACATATGCGGTGACAGATGGCCGGACGCGGGCGGGATGTGCATGTGCTACCCGATATACTATTTGTCGCAATCACTAATAACAGCGAAGTGAAAAGGGATATGGGTTGTCGGGCGCGATAAACAAAATAATTTGTAATTGACTCCACACACTGGTTCAGTAGACCTGATAGTCTTGGACTGATAATTTCATAAAGCATGGCAATCATACCGTAGTAATTGGGGAGACATGTGCGCGCGCATCTGTGCAATGATTGGTAGCTACACCCTCCACAAATGGCTATAATAGTGCGCCTCCTGTTCTCTCGATAAATAAAACCGTTTATGTATTCGTCAATCGAAATGTATTTTTAGTGGAATTTGAACATGGCACTTATGTTTTGTTTTCATTTGTTACAGACGCCAGAAAAGCAGAACCAGCCGGACAGGCCAACGTCATGTTAAGTGATGTGTTTGGGTGATAAAGACAATGAATTAATGGTAATACAAATATACCTCGAAGAGCGGCGCGTGCAAGCGCTGCTGGGAGGCTAGAGGAGCTCGGGGAGGGCCGGGGCGCCTCCAGCACAGTTCCAGTGAAGATCATCTCCGATGATATCCTATATACTGAGATCTCGTTACGATCAATAAAGTTCTATTATAGTTAGTGTTTTGTGGCATTACACATGAAGACTAGGCATTGCAATGCAATCGACCGCGATTCGCGACAGCGACGCGGCTGTTTTGTTATGTTTTGTGTAAAAAGCTTTACTAGTTAGTCTGATGTATGTACATTTTTCATGTTTGTAAATAAGTATGTTGAGTGGCTCGCGGAACATTCTGCAATATTTAAATATTTTTCTTGTAACACAAATAAACACACATTGTACAATATTTGGGAACACACTACGTACAAACATTGTAGTATTTCAAATGATGTTGTAGATGTTTATTATAAAACGATGCTTCCATTTATATCAAAGATGTGAATCAATTCTAAGTTGGTTTACGTAAATAATTTTATTATTTAAAAAGTTATAATTTCTTGAGTGTGATTTTGCATGGCGATTACGTTGGCATTAGTTTAAGAATATATTATTTGTAAGTGTCGAGCGCAAACCGACTTATTATTTAATTATGATTTGCGTTTGACACGTCTATTTGTAAATAGTGTAAGTAATTGAAAGATATAAAAAAGTAATATTGGAAAAAAATTATATCGAATTGAAAACTATTATGATTTTATTTTGAAGATAAGGTGAAAATGCTTTAATTATCTTATTAAACATAATTATTACTTATGGTGTATTATAATTTTAAATAGACTGTTATAGTTTTAGTTGACGAGGTATGCTGATGGTACATTCATACAAACGTTTTGTTATATTATAGCGGGTGTTGTTAGTTTCTTGTATGGTAACTTCACCCTAAACTGTTTCAAACACCCGTCATGTCACAAATTGTATCATTATTCTGATTGCATTTCACACTATTAACATTTCCTTTTTATTTAGTTGTAATACAATTTTGCACTGATTGTACGTTAAGTAGGTACCATTAAAACAAACAAAACAGATAATAAAAACCTTTGTAATGACATCACAACTTTTATTTATTCTATATCCTGTTGGCGTAACATTGCAGTAGTAATGAACAAAGCAACCTATTATTTTAAATGAAAATATAATTTATTAAAACATCAAAAGATATACACAATCGCTGACAAGCCAAAATAATTTCTGCTATTACAATTTTCCTACTAAAAATGCCCGTATGAAGGAAATCTAAATACGAGATTACATTTTGTATACTGATAAAAGTCAGATGTATGTTCAAATCAGAACATATAGGTAAAATTATCAATAAGTACTTTATAGTTAATTAGATAAAGAAGAGCACTCTCGCTTCGTACTTATCACGGTGAAGACACACTCTGTGCTAATAAAGCGCAAAATGCCTCAAAAGCTTTAACTTTTTTAAACACAATATATGTTTTCACACATAACTTAAATAAAATATAGAGACTTCATTAAAATGTAGAATTTCTGATATGAAGATGGAAAAAGAAGTACTTAATTAATCTTGTTTTCTTATAAAAGTCAAAAATCAACACGGATCCGTGGAGATCACGCGATTGCATCACGACCAATTATCGCAACTACAATATTTGATCAGCTGCGTCTATACTGAAATATTTCACATTAGCTTCAAAGAAAACTAAACCTTTTATGTGTACAATAATGTACAGAATCCTTTGGACGCATTTATGAATAGACAACAAAGAATATTGCGTCTTAATACGTTGAAATAAAGTCGATATGAGATATACAGAAAATAATAATTGGTAAATTGTGAGCGTTTGTTCGCCAAACATTAACTCAATGCCGTCATAGCCTCAAACAATACGACTAATTACCGACGTTAGGTAAACGAGCAAAAAGGGAGCGGTAAAAAGTTAAATAGCACACAAAAAGTGTATAAACGCGACCCTGCCAGGATTCGAACCTGGAATCTTCTGATCCGTAGTCAGACGCGTTATCCGTTGCGCCACAGGGCCGGCTGAATGCCTTCTTGAAATTAAAAGTGGGGTCCTAGGTTAAACATTTTTTGGATTTTACTAAGTTTCTTTTTACTAAAACTAACTGACTATGTAAAAAATCGAAACAAAGCGATAAAGCTGTAGAATAGCCATTGTAATAATAATATTTTTTATCTATATTCTTACTTTAACTCTACATAATATAACATAAGCTCATGCCTTTATCCCCGAAGGGGTAGACAGAGATGCAACTAGTGCGGTAATCACATTTTTGTGGATCACACGAATATTGCCTCTCGCTTCGCAGCCGGCTACTCGCCCTCTGCACCAAGGAGCTGTCCACTGACTATAAGGTGGAAACAGGTTGACGTAGAAGTACCTGTAAATATATATATATATACAACGTGTTATACAAAGGGGCGGGCAAATTTAAGCAATGTATAGTATAGCGTATAAGTATTTTATCTCCCATAGTACCAAATCCGATTGCATTGTAAGTACAATAATTATAGAATTTTCTTTTTTATCGAATGAGTAACATGTCGATATCGACTTTCAACTTTGGACAACATTAAATGATGAACAATGATAGACCTCCTTTCATTTTATTATTTTATAATTAAAAAAACAATAAACAGTTGTCAAATGTCAATATTTATTTGACGCAGTCAGTTCGGCAAATTCTGATTTTATGAAGTATGATTACGAGTTCAAAAAATATGATGTATTTGATTAAAAACAAGTATTATGTATTGGTACTTTGTGTTGGTGTAACTGATAACAACTTTTAAGAGGATCGTCGACCGTATTAAGCCAAATTCATAGATGGAAGAAGCGAGAACGAAGTCTTTAAAATGCTTCTAGAGGATGGTACCAATATCGTCTTCAGCACACAATCTCTTTCAGGTGTTAATTTGTGTTTAAATGACAAGTTACGTACGTATGCTCGTAGAACTACGTACAACTTATTCAAGTTTATTAAAAAGTGAGTGTCGTTCATAATAATTAATAGTGATGTCACCAATCTTATCGATCTTAATAAACGAGTGAATTAACGTGAAATTTTTGGATGTATTGATGTTGAAAAGATCCGGTACATAAGTACATACGAATAAGGTGTATGTAATGACCCTAAAATATGACCACACCTTTCTGTAACACGTTGTATATATATATTTATATTTATTGCCCTAGATAGACCGACGAGCGGGTGGCCCACCTGATGGTAAGTGGTTACCACCGCCCATGGACCTCAGCAATGCCAGAGCACAGCCAGGCCGCTGCCTACCGTTCGTTCAATACTCATATGCACTATACGTATGTTCAATACTCAGCGTCCTATCCGAAGATCAGTCGCGGATGTCAATCGTCAGACATCGCTAGTCATCATTGAAAACACCTGCAAAGAATTAATCCTTATCACATATAGAATCATCCGTACCCATGATAAAAGCCGATAGATAACAGTTAATACATTAAAAGAGGCGTTAATTCGTACATTTTTATACACTACTGGCCTGTTTCATAATGTCCAAATATGTGGTGATAATGTATAATTATAAAAATATTAACTAAAATCTTTCTATGGGAAACCGTAAATACTTTTTCTAGTAATCCTCTGGCCAATATCAATTCCTACTTAATACATTTTGCCTTATATGACATCCATCTTCTATCTAAGTATATGACTTGCATATACTATACATAGACTGCCTCGGTTTTTTTTTATGGCATAGGCCGGCAAACGAGCAAGTGGGTCACCTGATGGTAAGTGATCTCCAGCGCCCATGTACGCCCACAATACTAAAATAATCATGGGTGCGTTGCCGACCTTAAAGGAATGGGATAATTAAGGAATTGGGAAGGGGAGGGGGTTTGGGTCTCCGGATATCTCACTCACCGTACGAAACGCAGCAGCAAGCTGCTACTTTACGCCGGTTTTCTGTGAGACAGTGGTAATGACTCGGACGAACCGGCAACTACATGCTGTAGACAAAAGTTTCTACAGCGTGGCTCTATCACTCGGTGGCACAATTGTAATGGGTACGCATTACGACTACTAATATGGGTGGACATACCACAAGTGTACTACACGTAGTTGGCAGGCACCAACACTCATCCTGAATTAAATTTCCCAAATCATGTCACATCTGGCAATTATTACCTGCTTTAGCATATAACTAGTACACATGGTTCGATTTTAGTTGATCACCTGCTAAATCATCGACATTCAATCGAATTGATCAAGAAAATCCATACAGCATTTGCTGAACCGTGTGAATCCACTGATATATAAATAATAATAATACCAGCCTTGTATTACACACGTCCCACTGCTAGGTACGAGTATACTCTAGGTAGTCAATGAGAGGGGTTAGGCCTGAGTCCACCACGCTGGTCTAATGCGGGCTGACTTCACATACCTTCGAAATTCTTATAGAGAACTTCTCCGGTATGCAGGATTCCTCACGATGTTTCCTTCACCATAAAATCAAGCAATAATTAACAATGAATACACACGTAACGTAGTAAAGTCAGAAGTGCCTGCTCTTGGAGTTGGTTTCGAACCTACAACTTTTGTCTCGACAGTCCGTACCACTCCCAGTTGAGCTATCGGTGCAAAATTAAGTAAAACTACCATAGATCTGAATTTTGGTAAAGCCCACTTTAGCAAAACTGAGTTTATAGATCAGTAAATTACAAAATATAGGGAGTTAATGATGTGACATAATTAATTATAGCGTAAGTGTTCGCATTTAAATAAATTTTATATTACACCGGATGGAAACAAGACTTGTTCGATAATACTAACTGTTATGTTGTTGCCAACTTTCAGTGTTTATTTATCAAAATAACTTCAACCACAATACCTTTTGTTTCTCATAATAAACTTACCTTACAATTATCTAAGTATAGTATATAGTATATTCTCTAGTAATGCAAATAAATATATCCAACAGTCAAACACATTGCACATTCCCAGATTAGGATCTATCTCTTTAAAATTATGATGTCCTAATCATCGAATTCTAATATTCTAAAATTGCCATCGCAGTATCAACTGTATATTTTGCTTGTACTTAACATTCGTATACTATTAAGTTTATCTTTCGCCTTTTTTTCATCATCATCTTTCTCTTATGAAACAAATGTAATTTTAAAACCAATCGTTATCAGTTATTTCAGTACCGTGAAGAATCGTGACACGCTCATTAGTTCTAGAAGTATGTTTAGTTTACTGATAAGAAATCGCATTTCACACTAGATTCCAAAAATATTTCTTATAAAACTCTAGCTAAATCATTACTGTACACACCTGGCTGTTCAAAAACGATAACCATCCAACTAGTGCAACCACGGTTCGCCGAGCTTATTTCTGTCCCATAATATGATAGATGACAAGCCTATCGCCATATAAGGCGTATCATACGACATATCATAAATTCTAATAGCGGGATACTCATGTGCGTTTTTTTAAACAAATTGTGTTTGCTCGACCTAGGATTTGAACCCAGGATCTCAACAGTTTCTCAGCATAAGTACGCTACTATTAGACCAATGTGGTTATTCTATCAAAAACACATAGGAAGAATTTCATGTTTTTCTAAACCCGATTCACACGGCGAGAGGTTCTCGTTCGACATAGCTGAGACTATGACAGAAAACTCTGATTTACGAAGCCACATCATACTATTGCCTCTGTCAATATATACGAAACGCAGCCTTGTGCACGGTTGTTTTCTGAGCACAATTTTCTATCACGGATAGACAGCCTCCGTGGCGCAGCGGTTGTGAAATAAGACGTCGCAAGTTCGGTCCCCGCAATGAATCGAGACAAATGTTTGAGTGATCCACAAATATTTGTTTCGGGTCTGGGTGTTGTGAAACCACAAGTCTCTCATAGTTCTTGATAAAAATTAAACATAGTGTGGGCTCAGGACTATGTGTGTGACTGTTGGGCGTATATTCTCTCGTATATAAACTCTCTCCATATAAATGAGGCTTTATTCTTTCGTCGTTCTTATTCAAGTCAATGCACTCTAACAACATTGTATGGTTCATACTAGCAATGGGCTCAGTAAATAAAAATCAGAAGCCATTGATGACAAAAAAAGAGTATATTAGCAATAAATTGTCTCTCAATTAATTAAAGGCGTCGCGTCGTGTTGAAACCTATCCGGAAATACCACGTATTAATGAACGTTGTATATCAAGCCCTCACCGTACCAGTATCTAGATCCTAGCAGTGCAGACAGGTGGGTCTAGCAGGTGTTTGCACTTGCTCGCTTAGTGTACGCGTACTGATAACGTAACTGATAACACCTAATCACCAAGAACGCGCCTTCGTATTACGTACCTACCACGACGACTCATACTGCAGATATATTATCGGTATCTATTTGGGGAAATCAGTACGTTTAAACTAGAACAGTGCAATACTGCTGGAAAAATATGAGAACTGTTGCACTTGGTGATGCTATAGACCAAGTGAAGCTCCATTAACACTGGGAGAGTTTATCGCATGATAGAAGCGAGAATATAAAATAAATGAGAAAACTGTCATTTACGAGGACGCATTTATGACCATACAGTTTGAAAAAAACAATAGATTTTCTGATTCTATTCTATATCAAATGGTTAATGGCCAACCTAGCGACAAAGTTTTCAAGCCACCCGAAGGCCTCCGACTTGGCTTGACGACTGCTGTTAGTTGATGATATACGGGACCGACATTTTACGTCCCTCCGAAGCACGGAGACGCTAAGTTGAAATACTAAGCGGTCACCCATCTATAGACTGATCGCGCCAAGGATTGCTTAACTCGCTAACCGTTTACCGATGATTAAGTGTTGCCTATGAGCACTTAAGTTTATTCTCTCCATCTGAACTGGGCTTTAGGAAAAAAGCTAGACAAAATGTTCTACCATCAAGCAGTGGGGTAAGCGGTGTTGTGTTCCAATTTGAAGGACTTTAAGCCAGTAGATTACGATATACGGGACGCTTTCAATCAGAGGAGTGACCTGCTCGTCTCGTCATATAAACAAAAAATGAATGATTTAGCTCTACATATTACCAAATACTATTAAATGCATCTTGACTTTTCAATTGTTCAGAATGTATTTAAGTTGTGAAGATATCGTATCTAAAACGATTTCCGAATCATATATCAAGGGTCCTACATATCTTTATCCTACAAAGCTTACCACAATGTGCAAAACGTTAAAAATACTTATCGGACACCTGTGGGTAATTTACCCACATTCGTCACAATGTAAGGAAAATTACCAAAATGAAACAAGTATACTTACTTACCTGCCTCGGTGGCGTAGTTTTAATGTGTACGCATTACGATTAAGCTAACGCTGAGGCTCGCCCCCTATCACATCGTGGGACGGAGATACGCTCGGCGAAATGTGGGTGTACTAGTTACACTTCAGCCTACCCCTTCGGGGAATACAGGCGTGAGTGCGTATGTATGTATGTATGTGTGTATGTATACTTACATATTGAAAATTGTGCATAGATTTTTCGTCTGCCTGTTTGTACACGCTAATCTCCACATTCGCTGCACCAATTTGAATGTGTTTTTAAGCGATGTATCAATATATCCTAGTCCCCACCATATCTCAAGATAATCTTAGGGCTAGCATTGATAAATAAAAAAGGATATGTCAATTTTAAACTATACTACACCTCTATAGTACACGTAGCTATAGACCAATTAATTACCCCTGTCCAACCTTTAGCTGAGGGCAAAACTCGTTGCTATTATTAGTTAAATAAATAAGCCTTTATTTTTGGCATGCTCCGGTGGCCTTGTGGGCGCGTACCCGGCTGTGTAACGAGAGGCCGAGTATTCGATCGGTGTGTGTGTGATCCACAATTTTGGGTCTGGGTGTATTTTTGTTTTATTTTCGCCCCAGAGGGTCGTCGTCAGACGGAAGGTCGAAAAACTACAAGCCAAATCTTTCTGTAACATTTGTTCAAAACCATGTTGCAGTAGGCAAGTAGAATAATGGCAGGTGGAGAGAAGACTAAATTTAATTCTTTTGTAGTCCTTTTCGAGTATGTTTCGATTGCTTCATCTCCTTCCTACATATAATTTTATCTTTACCTGACTAAAAATGTAAACATTTTTTTTATAACAAACGCCGGCAAATGATCAAGTGGGTCACCTGATGGTAAGTGATCTCTACTGCCCATGGACACCCACAATGCCAAAAGAATCATGGACGCGTTGCCGTTCTCAAAGGAAAGGGACAATAAAGGAATTGAGAATGGGAGAGGATATGGGCCTCCGGATATCTCACTTACCGTACGAAACGCAGCAGCAAGCTGCTATTTTACGTCGGTTTTCTGTGAATCAGTGATAACAAAACAATCAAGCCGGCCCATTCATACTGTAGACTGTCTACAGCGTAGCTTTATCACTTTTACTTATTACATCGAGATTGACAATCCATTTCTAAAATTTGCTATGTACATCCATACGCACTCACACTTGTAGTACCCGAATGGGTAGGCAGAGGTATACCTCTGGTTATAACCAGTATTTTCCATCCAGTATTAGTCCCGTAATGTGATAGAGATAAAATACCGTACAGATGTTTACATTTATAAAACTCAAATAACAATTAAGAAATAGTCAAATCATTCGACGATAAAAAGGCCATTGTTATCGATTTCATAGACTAAACATAACCATCGGGTGCAGTGAAGTCTCTGACTTATCAAGGTTACAAAAAAGACAAGCAATCCTCTATTGTGTTAATGAAATTACTCATTACATCATTTTCCTAAGAGTGTAATGGGTGGGAGTGTGTATTGGGACACCAATATTTTACCTCACCTGTACGTGGTATACTCTGTTGATTAATGGATTAGACAATAGCGGATCTTGATTCCCGTTGCAACTTGTGGGAGTAAGACGGCGAGTTGCCCCATAACATACCAAATACCGTAAATTACCGTATCAAAAGGCGGACCCTGGCATTAAGCCGGTATAACACCAGGCTGAAAGAAGATATGATTTTCCTAAGAATGAATGGTATAACATGGTCTAGTTCTACTTAGTATTATTAAGCCACACGGAGAGAGTAGCCATCCGGAACATACAACGATTACACGGAGAGAGATTTGAATTGTAGAGCCACGGTGTAGACAGTTTTGTCTACAGCATGAATGGGCCGGCTCGTCCGGTAGCAAAGTAGCAGCTTGCTGCTGCGTTTCGTATGGTGAGTGAGATATCCGGAGGCCTAAATCCCCCTCCCGTTCCCAATCCCTTTCCTTTAAGGTTGGCAACGCGCCCATGATTCTTTTGGTATTGTGGGTGTACATGGGTGGTGGAGATCACTTACCGTCAGTTGACCCACATGCTCTTTTTTTATATGCTATAAAAAAAGCTCGTTCACCATAGGCAATATAACAGAAAACTCTGATTTATGAAGCCGCATCATACGAGTCTCGCTGTAAAATTGACTGTAAGTTCTGCAGTAGTCTTCCGACTTATAGAACATTGAAGGTAGTGAAATTACTAGCCATTATGAGACGTCTTATATTTCAGGTTTACGAGTACAATTCAGTGCCATATTGCTCGGTGTAATTCAAAGTTCTGAGTGGTATTGTTTCTGTTTATAGGCAGGTCTATAATACAACTGCAACCTGCTTGTCTAGTCATTCAGGCGTATAAAATATAACTTAATAAAATGGCTACAGACATGTCTTCATAGGAGTTATACGTTTTTGATACGAGTATTAGTGCTTAATCTTAAGGATTTCAAGATTTTCCACATAATACTATAGAATCCCGGTAAACTTCTAGAAGATAATGGACCATTTTATACTATACATTTTGAATCATGAATCATCGTCGTCAGAATGAGCGCTACAATGTTAACTCCATTCTCCGTAATTCTAGATACGCCCGAGCCGATGTTTTAGTAAATAACGCACGAGCCGCGAATTATTGCTACATGTAGTGTAACTAGGCAACACGGTTATACTAACCATAACAATAAGCTGTTGTTAGCGAACACACGAGCTCACTTTACATACGCAATCTTTGGCCAAACAATAATCCACAATGTGACCGGCGAGCGACTAGCGACCCTCAGACGCCGCGTCGGTTACGCAACCGTTGTGATTTACCGCTGCACAATTTGAAATAATGAGATCGAAAAAGGGCAAAAACGTGAATTCAATAAATGATACTGATTTAAACTGTTCCGATTGCAATATACTCGTTACGTTGTTTGGGTTAAATGTCAAATTTTTATTACAAGTAAAGTTTATCCAATTACTCCAATTAAACGATATTTCATTTGTGTTTTAATGTATTATTTTGCAAAAAAATAAGTTCTTTCTATATTATGTTCTAATTAATTGTCGTAATACCACAAATCATTATTACAGCGTTCTAAACAATACCGGCTTTATTTTATTCCTGTCGCAACGAACTAGTACACATTATGCAACATTCCTGAACTACCAAAATCCGCCTTTTCCATTATTCTGCTTTGTTTCTGCAAACATACATATATAAGGATAGGCGTGTATCCACGGAGGGGTAGGCAGAGGTGACAGCACCACCAAAGGTGTCACCATCGTTTCGCCAAGTTTATTTCCGTCACATGATGTCATAGGGGGTAAGCCTATCGCCATACCGGGCACAAATTCTAATCCCGGGCAATTTATATCTGATTTTTCGAATCAAAAACTCAAACACAAATTGATCGGCCGATGTGGGAATTAAGCCCAGGATCACATGGTTGTCAGCCATAACACGCTGTCTACACTAACGAGGCAGTTATTCTTTCTGCAAACTGAAATTAAATAAAATCATATATTGTAGGCAATTAAAATAGCGATTATACAAGTCAGTACAAATATAAAAGAAAGATAAGTATCTATCAGAAATCATATCAACTGTATACATAGCATCATCAACAATACACTAGGCAACTGAAGGTTACACACTTACTGCCAAACTTCATAATGTACTTGTCCTCGCACCATTCCGCGAATCACTCCATGACACCGTGATGTGTGTACTGTGTACTGTGTACTGTGTACTTAGCAAGACCCAGCCGTAATGCTCATACAGATAATAATTGACAAATATTATCATTACATAAATACAGGTGTTTGTGCTAAGTTTGTACCGACTGCACTTGAATGTGCGCATGATTAAAGAAATTGAAATTATCAAAATGACGTTGAACACATCATACCCGTTGGTGACATGTTAAGCCAGTTCTAAGTGCTTGCCTTTATAGATTTCTGTATCCAGTCTACGTCCACCTAAACTACCACTTTTTATTTATTAGCTTGAATTACGAGACGAGCAGGTCGCCTGATGGTAAGCGCCACGCGTGCTCATAAGCAAAAGCAACCCACACATAACTTTAAATTACAAAGCACTGCATAACAGTGGACTGCGCTCGTCACCCCGAGACGTAAGATGTTAAGTCTCAAAATGCCCAGTAATTTTACTGGATTCAATGTCCTTCAAACCGAAACACAACAGTGCTTACACACTGCTACTTGGCGGCAGAAAATGGTGGTACCAACCCAGACAGCCTCTCGCATAAGAGAGACCTGCCACCTTCCTATGAATTTACTTCAGTGTAGCAGTTTTATGCATATTATTATACTAGGTACTACATAATGTTCGAGTAAATATAATTCAATATACATCCTTCACCAAACCTTGAGGATTGAACGAGTCAGACTATAGCAATACGTCCTATTTGTATGGAATTGTATGGAAACGGTCGCTCGTCTCGAACGCATACTTCAAAAAGTACCGATAGCCTGAATCTTTAGCCTCGCTACTGCACTTCAAGATATCATTTTAAACGGAATTACCTTCAATATATGTTTATTCAGACAGCTATAGCTCAGCGGGGAGCGGTACGCACTGTCGAGACGAGTGTTTTCAAGTTACGTCTGTATTAATTGTCAATCATCGCTTGCTTTAACGGTGAAGGAAACATCGTGAGAAAACCTGCATACCTGAAAAGTTCTTCATAAGAATTTCGAAGGTATGTGAAGTCTGCCAACCCGCATTAGGCCAGCTTGGTTGACTAAGGCCTTCATATTTTAAATTAGTAAAAACACGTAAATGAAATGATGAAAGATGTGTCAATGACATTCACAAACAAAAATAATATTCCTAACAATTGGAAACCTAGTGATTTCTTAGGTTTACGCGAATATTACACAAACCTCAATTCAAACAAAAATTGGAAACCTCTTGGATGTAGATACGCGAGGGCACGGCAAGCTCGTTAACCTTTCACGGCACAACTCGACATTTATTATTTATGCCATAATTGAACTATACCAGCGAACTCTTTATTCAAAATAGGACCGAATTTCCATTAACGAATTTGTACCTAACCAAAAAAAATACAGGTGCGCTCTGCCGGTACGTTCACCTTAGATAAAACTGAAAAATATTTACATACATTTTAATGGTAATAAGATGGAATAAATAGAATACTACCTATTTGTAAAAAATCCTGTCGGTTCAAAAAAACTTCCAAGTGTTGTTCATTTGTATGTGAAAGATCACACTGTTTATGGTAAAGGAAGTCTTAGAGCATAAGTATGATCCCAGACTTTCTTTCTTTTAATATTGTGGTATCATAAACAAAATGGTATTACAAGGTCGGTACCACCGCTTTGTCTATTTATGCTGCCAAACAGCAGTACTGTTGTGTTTCGGTTGGAGGACATTGAAGCCAGTTTAATTACTCGGCATTATGAGACTTAACATCTTCCGTCTCTGGTGACGAACGCAGTCCAATGCCATGCAGTGCTTTGTAATTCAAAGTTCTGTGGGGTGTTACTTCTGTTTATGGGCAGGCGTTGTGCTTACCATCGGGCGAGCGACTTGCTCGTTTCGTCACCCAAGTAAATAAAAAATATATTGCAAACACATGTTTTCCAATAATATAAATTACCACATAATGAAAACCATTATAAATTATATTCAAATTTGCATATAATTCAACGAAAATATTTTCAATTCACGCATGTCGTGTAGTAATTGTTGGTCTTTGAACCTTTTACAAACTTAAAATTAGTTCCAGGAAGATTTTATTTACAGCTTACATACATTTTTACTTAGCTACATTAAATGCAGGAACAAATATATTTAACTACATTCAAGGTTTCTGATTTCCAAGAATATTTATTATTGAATTTCTCAGTATTTCAACTTCGTAGAAGAACAAAACAAAATAATTTATTTCAATATTCCTAGTTTCGATTAATAATTTATAAAGTTTAATACAAAAGCACCAGTTGGGTTGAGTGAAACTGACGGCAGAACCTTTAAATATTCAAGAGGTGTAAAGGGCAACACGACGTGTATTTCCCTAGGGTACGTCTGTGCTTAACCCTCATATGTTTACGTTGGATTTTCATCATAAGACCGTTCATAAAATTGTGCAACCAAAGATCTAAAGCTATACTTTCTAGGTATAAAAAGGATTGTTATAAAAAAGATTATCTGAAGAGGTTTATCTTCAATATTTATATACTACAACAGATAACAATGATATTTATTGGTTCGTGCATTTATTTATATTAGTGGTCGCGTAATGGTCGCGCCTCGAGCATTTTTTTTAATTTTGTTCTATTACGTCAGTTATGAGATTTGACATTCAGACATTGTCAGTGTGAACGTAAACCATGAATGTTTTATTTAATTAAATGTACATATTTGTAACAGATATTATATATAAATAGCTTTCTGGATTTCCAATACTATGTTAACATCACATACAAAAAGATAATGTAATTTTGCATTTACGAATGTATCGTCACGAAAATAATTTTCGATTTGAAACATGAGTTGAAAACTGAAGAAATGCGATTAAAAAATTTATTGTAACTGCGAAAGCAGTATTGTCGTCGAAAAAGTATAAAATATACGTGAAAATAATTCGAAAGTAATTTTAATAATGATAATTCGTAAAAGTAATTCCGCCCTAGAATGTCAACTGTAAAAGCAAACACGGATGAATTGTTTTTCGCTCACTTACAAATATTGTTTAGTTTATCAATTTGTTATTTATATTTCATCTAGAACGTACTTCATTTAAACTATTTTCCATATCTACGATCTCACTACGTAGGTAATGAATTCAAATCTGAGGAAGAAACACATAAAAAACAATTCCTTCGTTTTTGCATTATACATTGACGGTTTCACAAACACGCTCATAAATATGTATGTATACGTAGTGATCACCGAAACAAACACAAAAAATTTACTTATTAAATAAAATTAATGTTTTTTTAGATTGTTTATCTTCGAAATATCCTGCTCTACAATCAAAGGTTTTAAATTCTAGCCCCAAAATCTTTATGTTGTTATTTTATAAGAGGCTAACTTCGGGAAAATTTACTAAGAAACCAGAGAATAGCTAGAAATGTTTAAGACATAACATAAGAATATTTAAGACACACTTATATTTTTTTTCTATTAGGAGTAATATCAACGTAACGCAGAAAACATAATAAAAATGTAGAGTCTTATGAATTAATGTTGGATTAAAGCAATAATTTAAAATCTTGCAATCAGATATTATTAAATGATATATGAGTGGGAGTCAGTAAATCTTCTACTTATCCTGTAGTCTTTTCGTGGCGGGACCTATTAAGTTTACAAGACGCTGCACGTGTGTTTCGTGTTGAAGTGTTGGCAAACACTATGAATAAGCGGTGTGTAGCGTCGTGTAAAGTTTACTTTGTAAACGTAATACTTGCCTCGTCCATGGCTCGGCTCGCGCCAGCACGCGTGTTTTAAATGCAGCCTTAGAGAAAGATAACTACGCCATAAGACCATACAATAAATACAAGATATATTGACTCCGTCGCATATATCAAGTACCAGTTAAAAGTCAATGTCAAAAAGATCAACACAAACAGGTTAGTACAAAATTTGAATACCTCCAAGAGAGTGTTACTTAATAGGATGTACGATGTGTGCGACCGAGACAAAAGAACGTAACGCGCGACGACTGCGACACGTTCACTTTGTATGCAATTGTATAAGTACGTTTTGAAGTATGCGACCGAGACAGGAAGGACAATGATAGGAAGTTTCCATAGAATCCTACTTCTATTATAAATGTGAAAGATTTGATGTTTTAAGTTTATGAATTTGGATGTTTGTTAATCCATCCCGACGTAACGGCTGAAAGGTTATGGATGAAATTTGGCACACGGGTAGAACATAACCTGGATTAGGATATAAGTTACTTGTTACTCCAGAAAAGGTTAGCCTTTTCAAAGCTAGTTTCATATAAAGCGAACGTGCCGCTATCGCCTGAAAAGCGCCATGCTTTGCAGTTTCCCTGTCTCGGTCGCGTACCTCAAAACGTACCTTAACAGCTAATACATTTAGCGGCAAAGGAAGTTACGCCCCAGTCACCTCGTGCATTGTGTATGAACTGGCAATGCATACCTCGCACTGAGGTTTATTTTTAGGTTTCCCATAATATAATAATTGTACATTCTATGCAACTTGTCACTGTTCCAGTCTGAATACTGAAGAGCTATGACGTTACCTTGCCTTTTTAATATAATACCTATTATATAACTTTGTGAATTATAACTTTTCTTTAGTACCGACAAAAATGTGGGATGTTTTTAGTTTGACCCCTATCTGTATGTAGGTGTGTGTTTATGTCCATACATACATACACCCTCATACCACATACCGATGTCTGTGGCATTTTTAGGTATCGTCTGGGTTGGTACTACCGCATTATCTATTTCTACTGCAAAGTAGCAGTGTGTAAATACTATTGTGTTTCTGTCTGAAGAATATTGAAGCCAGTTATAGTACTGGGCATTATGAAACTAAAAAATTTATGTCTTAGGGTACACAAACACAGTCCATTGTCATGCAGGGCTTCAAAATAAAAATGTGCTGTATGGTGTTGCTTCTGTTTATGGGCAGGCGGGGCTCTTACCAACAGGCGAGCGAAATGCTCGTTTCATCATTCAACCAAAAAATAAATCTAAAATTTTTTACGTGGAATTCCCTATCAACAAAATCTATCCTATCTTTCCTTATACAACAAATAAACAGTGACGATACCTAGATAAGATAGAAACAGGTTGAGAAAACGCGTGATGACGACATGACATGACAATAAACGTATCTGTGGTAAACCAATACAGATGTGAATTTTATATCGAAGAGCCACTACAATCATATTAGAAATAGCATCTAACAAGTATTTGAAACTTAAGTGCAAATGATTTGTATTCAAAGCCTAGAGTGCGCCAACGCTAAGCACCAAGACATATTGTGTCTGAGCTGTGGCCTGCGGAGTGACGACTGCGCATTCAGTTACCTATCAATGTCAAACAGGCAATATGCATGAATGTGACTCCTGCATAATACAGTGGAACACGAGTTACATTGTGTAAATTGATCATATTGTTATTCTGGATACTGATTTTTGTTATCGTGCAGTTAAACGACACGTGATGACGCGAGCCGAGTTACCGACGAGATGCAGTCTATTCGTGTACACGACACCGCACACCCTTTATTCGTAATAAACTTGTCAAAACTTCTATACTTTTAGAGACGTGCAATGTCGTGCATACGGACAGGCTTTTCTTTTTTTTTGGCGCGGAGAAAATCCATCTTACGGATATCCTCAAATCCCGGGGTGGAGGGATGGGTGGAAAAATCAAGTACATTCAATTTCAGTTTGAAGTTAGAATTGTAACTATGTTTTAAATTATTCCAAATTGGTTTGAATGCAGAGACGACTATAGAGAAAATTATATTTTCATAATTACGTCATTGGTCCAAAATACTTTACTCGTACACCTTTGTATTATAAGGGAACATATGAAACTCCTTGCTTTCATACGGTGAGCGAGATATCCGAAGGCCCAAAGCCCCTGCCATTCTCAATTCCTTAATTATCGGATGGCAACGTGTCCATGATTCTTTTGATATTGTGGGCATCTATGGGCGGTGGATATCATCAGGTGACCCACTTGCTCATTTACCGGCCTATGCTATAAAAAACTAATTTCCACCATTCCATGTACTGTCACATCGTGTTTGCAAGTGTTTGTTCAACGGGTGTGACTGGGGGCCATCCATCGGATTTGCCGCTCCGGTGGCTTGCAACACCGGTTTACATCGTTCATTTATCGTACTCCATTGTTTACGTTACGGTATGTACCACTGATTCGCTTTGATTTTATTCATAATACATCTAACAAACACAATTTACAAACAAAGTATACATACAGTGGTTTGGCCTTTTTAATATCCGATATATACGTTAATGACGTGACGAGCTCCTTGTTCGACTGATGGTAAGCGTCACGCCTGCCCATAGAAGCAACACCAGAACTTCGAATTATGAAAAATGCAGTATGATGGCATTGGACTGCGCTCATCAAACCGAGACATAGGATTGCCCAGTAATTTCACTGGCTTTGATGTCCTTCAAACCGGAACACATTAGTGCTTATATATTGTTGCAGCAGAAATAGACAAACGAATGGTACCAACTCAGACGACCTCTTGCATTCGAGAGACCTCCTAGTAACCTATTACAACTTTAGAATAAGTACTTATTTTTCTCTTGAGTATCTGATCAGGCACGAATGGCCGGATATTGCTTGCATATTCATACTAATTCCTAAAAAGCTAAGATTTGAGTCAACAAGAATGTCTTAGCTCGACCGGGCTATGACCGCTGTCGCAAAGAAAATTGACGGAAAGTGGCAGCATGCTGCGTGTCTTGAGTGTGATATCTGAAGGCCCAAATCACCTTCCCCTGCCAAATCCTTTAATCATCCCTTTCCTTTAAGGTTTGTAACGCGTCCATAATTCTTCAAGTATGTGGATGTTTATGGGTGGTAGAGATCACTTACCATTTAAAAAAAAAAACGTAGTATTAATTTATAGAGCAGATAGGTCGTCATTTTCGCTGAAATGAAATGAAATGAAATGAAATGAAATTAGATTAGATTAGAATTAGGTAGAGTCCAGTCATACTTATTTTTAAATATACTAGCCCTGTAATATACACGTCCACTGCTGGGCACGGGTCTCCTCTACTGAATGAGAGGGGTGAGGCCATAGTCCGCCCTACTAGCCTAATGCGGGTTGACAGACTTCACATACCTTTGAAATTCTTATGGCGAACTTAAAGCAAGTGATAATACACACGTAACTTAGAAAGGACAGAGGTATGCTTTTGGGCTGGTTTCGAACCTGCGACTTTCGTATCGACAGTCCGTACCCCGCTGAGCTATCACTGCTGGTCCAATCATAAAAGTTAAATACCTACTATTTATAAGTTAATTTCTAATTCGCGTATCTAATGTTAATGTAGGTACGTTTACGTATTACATTACTTATTAAACACTTTAGTTAGTTGTACGAATTACTATTTTTATTGAACGTTTTTACACGTAACATCTAAAAAAGTGGATATCGTACATAAGTTAGCAATACCTATTGAATTAACTGCCATATGACTTATAAATAACACATAAATTATTTCTGTCATGGAACCATATCACTAACAACAAATAACATTTGCATAATAGGTTAGAATTATCGATGATCAAATATAAATACACTCACTGCAACTTTGAATACTTCCGAACTGATTAGGACTTCTGAATAAACATTTTTATTTGTGATTAAATAAACATGAAATAAGGCAGTGCGTACATTAGTACCCTCCATGCTATAATCCTGGTAGAGATATAGAGAGATAGAGATCTCTCTATCATGAATATTATGAAAAGTTAAGAAGTACTAATTAAAAGGGAGCATGTCGAACTTTCGTTTAAAAATAAGTAAAATTATAGTGAATTCCCAGTATTAGCATTTGGTTCTATAGGAACTAATAAATACTTGTAGCAAGGATAATAATGTTTGTCATTACTTTGATAAAAATACAAACAAAATATGTACTTTAAAACTTATATATCAAGAGTTAATAGTTACCTACCAGTTTCCTCTTAATTCGTAAGGTAAGCTCATAGACAATCGCCTACGTTGGCTTATGGTAAGACTGTTTACGCACACAGTTCGTATTATAATATCGGATTCAGAATGGATTCGGATCGAATACATTGCGTAAACACTCTAATACTCTATGGTAAATCAAAGAAGCGAGAAAACGCTCATAACATTCCAAGTTTGAAATTCTAACAGGAGAGGCGGTTTACAGCGCGGTGATTAATTCCTCTACTGTTTCAGAAGCGCGTGCGCATCTCATAATCATAAAACCGCACTTGTGCGCGGACCGCGGATTTCTCGCGCCATTTATTCAGTTTTACTGCCCGGCTGCACAGCTGAATAAATACCTACTTACTTTTGTGTAATGAATCCACAAATAACTCTCGTTATGCCTATTGTGATTGCATTGTATATGTGTTACAACTAAACTTTGGGTCTATTAAAACTAGACTTCATAGAAAATAAAATAACTATTTATTTGCTAAAGTTTAGAATAGACGACGTGACGTGAAGTAGCAAATTGCTGTTGCATTATGTATGGTGAGCCGTGAGTGAGATATCCGAAGGCCCAAATCCCCTTCCCCGTCCCAATCCCTTAATCATCCCTGGTCGGCAACGCGCCCAAAATCATTTACGTATTGTGGATGTTCATGGGCGGTGGAGATCACTTACCATTAGGTGATTTACTTGCTCGTTTAACGTACTTTGTTATAAAAAAAAAATGTATGAATTATCAATTTTGTTGTTTAGAATTAGAAATTATATCACTTGAATTCATCACATTTCTTCCTTCTTGGAAAATATACGTATCGGTGTATACTGTATATGACGGAGGGGCATTTACAATTTCGTCAAAGCTACCAAGAGCAGTCGTGGCCGAGCGGTTAAGGCGTCTGACTAGAAATCAGATTCCCTCTGGGAGCGTAGGTTCGAATCCTACCGACTGCGGTTGTAAAAACTTTTTTATTTTTACTTCACATATTTTAACATTTTGTAATATAGTTTATTTAAACGAACTTCCACATACTCATAAGTTTTTGGAAGCGGCAATTACTATTTGATTACAAAATATATTGCCTTCCGCTGTGCGTAAGAATTTAAATACTCGTATATTCATACATTTTTATTGGTACCGTTTTTTATGGAAGAAGGATGGGGCTACTCGTTCCCCTGACTGTAAGTTATCATCACCGCCTATGGGCACCTAGAATACTAGAGGAATCGTCGGCGCGCTGCCGTCTTTTGAGGAAAGAGTGAGCTCTTTTCTTGAAGGTTTCTAAGTCGCCTCAGTTCGTTTCAGGCCGCCTCTCATATTCCTTTATTTCCCAAAAACAGTTTTTACAGTTCTAACTGGAAGCGTAGGTACCTACATATAGCTTTTGCTACATACTTGGCGAACAAATAACCTCTTAGATAATAAACTTCTTACACAAATAAAAAATAATTTAATAGCTATTAATTCACATAACATTATTTAAAATCACTTACATGAAGTGAATGTGGTGAGCTCAGCTTCTACATTGTAAGACAAATTGTAATAATGGTAAGCAACGGACGCAGTTCTGCCAATACATAGGTACACCTAAATACATCTTCGGGATATAAATTTACTTATATTTGGTAACACTATGCTTTTTTATTTAAAGAAATGTATTGTACGATACGGGCATTTAGACTCTACCAATCCTACAACAGTGGTAAAACCTAGCTCTATAGAACGAAACAAAGTAAACGACAAAAGCTTTTTGGTAGCAGATTTCATAAGATGAAGAATAATAGAATAAGAATAATAGTTTATATTTATAATATTTATTATACGTTTGTGTACAAAAGCATTTTTTTAATGTAGCAAATCACCTTTATCGCGTTCGTTTTAAAACATTACCCCTTTATAGATTAAAATAAAGTACACCCCAATATCTATTATACCGAAACATTTTAAACTTTCCCAAGAACTTTCATAATTGAAACAATACACAATGCTGAATGTTTATTGCATTTTTTAACTTTGCGGTATTTCTTTTTCACACACTGTTCATCTATAAATCACACAATTTACTAAATAACACAAATAGCATTTTCAGAGCCAATATATCAACGAAGATTTAAACAGATAATCGAATGTGAAAAAATATTCGAAACATGATAAAAAGTTGTTTAAAACAAAAAACATTCAAGCGTAGACATCGATCGCTAGATAGTGAAGAGTCTCATTAAGGACATTGCACGTGCGTTGCCGACGGCGCTACAAGCTTTTACCGGAGCGAACTAGGGTTGCGACACGACAGATTTGCGCTGAGATCTCAACGCTGGTAAAATCGCAAGTTACTGATTAGATCTCAGACACGAAATGTTTGCAATAACACTCAACAAAGAAAAATTAAGAATGTGCAGTTAACGAAATAGAGTCCGCCAAGCTTATTGCACAAATGGAAACCTTTTGACTATATTCTTTTGATTTCATCCATTCTACTGCCAGTTTAATTGAGATACAATATGATACCTGTGTTTAGATGATTTGAAATCTCGCGTTAGTCTAAGCTCAAATTAGTTTCTACATACAAATAACTAGAAAACGGTTACTTAATAAAATGAACTGATTAAATATCATTAAACCAAATCAACGATTACGATTTCTAATCGTTACGTAACTGCATTCCACCAGCACGTGTCGTATCGATTAACCGATCGAACTTTATCAGATCTTAAAAACTATTTGTTGAGTATTTTAAATTTAAATCTAATTTGAACAAAAATAACAGTCGTTTGATAGAAACACAATTTGGTGTGGAAATGAAACAGTAAACCACATTAGGCTCGGCCAACTGGCACCCCTGCGCAAAATAACTTTTCGCCATGGGATTACGAGTCCGTACCAGGGATTTAAGGTTTCATTACTCTGTCGGAGCCGTCGCCCTTGTCTTTCTCGCCCTTACTATTGCTTGTCACTTTTATCTCGGTAACCTAGAAAATTTTGCATTTTAACATTTCATTGTCTGCAAAAAGTTTAGAGACATTATGTAATTTGTTTTTAATGCATAGCAGTGTTCTACTATTTTTTTATTCTATAAATGGTTATATCTATTCTAATATCAAAATATTTACATATTTGTGTAAATTTTATACTTTAAATAGCATGGGATGCAAATATCTTCACTGTTTGTGTCTAAAAATGAACTTGATAACCTTAAGATTCGAAATGCGGATAAGCAGCGAGCGTTGATTGAACCTTCGACCTCTGCTCACTCGAGAAAGCAATACCTTTTGAATATCAACTACGCATAATGTGTACATAAGTATGTTGCACATATGTTTAAGTAACAACAGGCACGTAAAGTAAGATTTACATTATGTCAGTAAGGCCTCCAATCGGGCAAATACAATGAGAAATTAAATAGTTTTATTAATCATGTAGGCAATTAACATAGCGCTTATGACAAATTAGTACAAAATAAAGGAACTTATGTATAGAAATCATATCAACTAAAGTATACATAACATACATGGATAGCATCGTCAAAATACATTAGACAATTACACTAAATTTATTTATTTGGCTTTTAATTTTACATTAGTTACAATATTTTTATGATGGAAACATCCAGAATTATTAAATATTTTGAGTCCATATAGACCACAGACATTTACCGAAACGGCACAATGTACAAGGTATATTAATGTATTTGATGTTTGTTCAATCCTATAACGTTCATTTGCTAGTTAATAAAGACCTCCTGTCACCCTTTTCATCTTGCTCTCTCCTTCTGGCTACTTTATCCCATGATGATTTTTCCCCCACATTATGTAAAGGCAGAAAATAAACATAAATTGTTTTTGTCATCAGTCAGTAATTTGTTGTAGTTTTCCTATTTTATTTGACACTTCACACTATCCCGGTAGGTGATGAGTATATTTCTGGTATTTTGTGGCGACGAATATAATATGGAAGGAGATGGTAAACTGTTTTTTGCAATAGATTTACTTAACTAACTTATAGGTCTAATTTTACTTTAGGCAAAAAATCTAAATTTTCATTTAATTTGTTGATCTTGCTAAAAATATAAAAAAGTATTATTACCCATGGTAGAGGTCAACTTCTCCCTATAGAAATCTAAAGCTATGGAGTCGAACTTCAGAGCTAGGGAGCGTAGTGAGGCGAGACCTCTAATGTACAAATATTGCGGGCGAAATGAATATATTCGACCCGCAACCCCTACATAGGGAGGGGGCTCGAAAGTGCTACAAGTGCATATTTTGATTAAGTCAGACGATAATATGGATTTATGGATAATAGTATAGAATAAGACATGCGCTGTTAATGATCAAACGCTCTTTTTATTGTAAGACAATTATATAATATCAATATGTCTTTATTTGATACTTATAAGCTCATTAAAAACAGCGTTACTTACGACAATAATTGTAATTGTAAATAAGCCTACAGAAAAGATATATAACCTACAAACAGCCCAAAAGAACAATTTTTTTAAGTACTAAACTTCGGCAAATAATAGCAACAATAACATCTATCCTGTAAATTATACTGTCCCACCGCCGCGCCGGGCACGGGCCTTCTGTACTATAATATTGAAAGTATTTAGGCCTTAAGTTCATGATATCAAAGTATCAGTAAATACCTAACTAAACCATAAAAAATATAGTAAATTTTATAATCATAACATCATTTGAACGATCATGAATGATAAGCCCTTTACAAAGCCACTAGAATATATCATAAACAATAACTAGAGGAGGCCCGTTCACGGTCGCGGCAGTGGGGCAAATATATAACACATACATACATACGCACTCACGCCTGTAATCCCCGAAGGGATAGGCAGAGGTGTAGCCAGTACACCCACATTTCGCCGAGCGTATCTCCGTCCCACGATGTGATAGGGGGCGAGCCTATCACCATACCGGGCACAAATTCCAGACTCCGGGCTGATACTGAGCATTTCGTAATAGAAAAACCCAATACCACTTTACCCGACCCGGGGATCGAACCCGAGACCTCAGCGTTAGCCTCAATCGTAACGCGTACGCATTACAACTGCGCCACCGAGGCAGTATATAACACAGCATTGGTATATTAGTAGCTACCAATGTAAAACATACTAAAATCAACACGGAACATTAGCTATAAGCCATTGCCAAAACATTGTTAGACAAAGTAACCAGTTGGCTCCATCCGAACCAATTCGATTCTACCATGTCCCAAGTGTCCTGATAATACTCCATATGGCATGCCACACTGCGTAATATATAAACAACCATTTAACACCGACCTTCGAAAACTCTGAAACGTTTGTCCAACCCCGTATTATCTACTGACTCAGAAGGGTCAAGTTATATTGGTATATTATTCATGGTATCGAGGGCGGGAACTGATGCAACGACATATGCATGCATTAGGGATGATGAGACAATCACACGTTATTCCAATCTCTTAATTTGTGCAACTGGCTATATGTTAGTACAAACATGTTCTAATTAGATTGCATAATGGCAGTAAAAACGTTATAAAGAGAAGTATATTAAATATTCTTCTTGAGTGTCATAAATACCTTGCAACACTTCGTGTAGTAACCGTATTTCAAATCGAAATTTCTTATTTTTGCCTGGCGTTATCCCAGCTTAATGCCAGAGTCCGCCTTCATGATTTGACGGTATTTGGTATTATGCGGGGCGACCCGCCGACTAACCCCACAGCGTGCAAAGGAATCCTAGTTTCGCCATTGACTCGTCCAAGTGTACCACATGCAGGTGAGGTTGGCTTTAAGTCCCCCACTACACTCTCAATTGGAAATAATTAATTTAATTGTAAGATAAACTACTAGGCCAGTACTCTGAGTTGTTCACTCATCTATCTTTTTTTAATCATCTGTGTTGCTTTACATAAGAATGCAAGTAGTTTGTTGCAAGATTTGACATGCAAAGTCTATTCAAGTAGATATATAGAGAAATGCAAACCACCTAGATTATTATACGCACTTCCTCAATAGAGTATTAAACGCCCCAAAGTCCAAACGTTAGTTACATTATGATTTTAAGATACAGATGAGTATGAAATTACCCTTTTATCTTTCAGATCGTGTCTGCACCATCAGAAAAATATTATACGAGGCATTTTATTACAGTACCATACTTTATATGCATTAACTTATCTAAGAAATACTTAGCAATTAGCCGCGTCCATATATGAAACGAAACATAAAACGCGTAGAAAATTATATGTATTCAAAGTAATCTTGTATTACATCACACTACTTTGAATAAAAAACACATACACCTTCACTCAGCACCTTTGACCTGTTCAGTATTAATATATGCGTTTCATGTCCACACAGCAATTCCCCTTATAAACGTCCGTGTTTACTTTATAATTATGCATTCAATCTGATGGTGTTTACTGAGTAGTGACATATCGCGTGACGGTCTCAAGTTCTAAGAATACCGACCTTATGGCGCCAAGTGACACCTCAAGACATTCTCAGCGGTGATTTATTTTGTTACCAACTGCATTCTATAATTATTCTGATATAAACTTGAACAAAAAGTCGTGTTTCCTGTTTGCGTCATTGTAAACGTGTAATTATGAGCCATGTATGTATCTACCGATTTATATAAACGATGTAGTTGTGTGAATAGTTTACTTCTGGGCTTATCTTTTCTATATTTAGCGCCTGTTTCACTACTACATACACACACATTTGCACTACTACGCAAGGTGGTTGGTCTCTCGTATGCAAGAGGCCGTCGGGGTTGGTACCACCGCTTTGTCTATTTCTGTCGACCAGTAACAGTGTGTAAGCACTGTTGTGTTCGGGTTTGAAGGACATTGAAGATAGTGATATTACTGGGCATGATAGAACTTATGTCACGGGGTGATGAGCGCAGTTTAGTGCCATGCAGTGCCTTGTATTCCTATGTGATATATAGTTCTGTGTAGCGTTGCTTCTGTTTATGGGCAGGCGTGGTGCTTACCACAGGCGAGCGACCTGACTTATCAAATAAATATGACACATTCAAATACAAAAGTATCTCTGATATATATAACGAAAGAAAGAGGCATTTTGTTGGTAGAGGACGGCAAACTAGCAAGTTGGTCACCTGATAGTAAGTAATCTCCAACTCCCATGGACATTAACAATACATGAAGAATCATAGACGAGTTGAGGAAAGTAATTGGGATGGGGAGGAGGTTTAGACCTCCGGATATATCACTCACAGTGCGATACGCAACAGCAAGTTGCTACTTCACGTCGGTTTTTTGTAAGATAGTGGTAACAATCTGGTCGAGCCGGCCCATTTATGCTGTAGACAAAACTGTCTACAGCGTGACTCTACCACTTATAGTGGAGCCACGCTGCATGCTTGTTATACAAAAAAACTTCAATGATCATAAATGATAGATACTTTAAAATCTTCACGTCTGCTAAACCGTTATAACTTTTACCCAAAAGCTGTAAATATCGAATTCCTTACAACGTACACCGAAATTTAAAAAACCTACACATGCCCGAACATGTCGGGCAATGGTAATTCATAGTCGAAATATGAATGAATATCGGCCCATTGTTGGCGAGTCTGGCTTTCCTGAATGGAAGGTGCACTGTTTGCTGTTCCCACGAGCGGCCCACGTATTTAGCACCTCCACGTTTCCCGGTTCAAATACGTAGTTAACCTTGTATGTACAATTTACACGTCCTATCAACTTTGTTGGCCAGTGTCATTCATGATTTTAAACAACATTATGATCTATGTAATGTTTTTTCTGACTTATGTCAAAAATAAATTAAATTAAATAAAAGTGTAAAAGAAAATGTTTGAGGTAAAGAAATATCATATCTAGCCCACACTGCAGTAGATTTACTGCTTTGACGTAATCAGTTCCAATAATATTTCCTCATATCTGATATAGACTTGTTCACACATCAAAATTATAAAGACTGGTACTTACTACCAACTGAGCTGGATACAATATATTTCACGGTTCAAAGTTCATGTAATAAATATAAAACAATTTTTTTTTTAACTGCACATCCATCCATTAGCCTAAATTCGTCCACTGCTGGACATAGGCCTTTCCAAGTTCTCGCCACCCTTGACGGTTATCCGTCGTCCTCATCACAAACAGCACATAGACTTTAGAAGATTTCAAATTGAACAAATATATTCAGAAAGTGTAAAGTGTGTAAATGTATTAATTTCTATTACGGTAAAAAGAAAACAACAACAATGAAAATAACAAACACTCGCTTTTGCTCGCGGCTCCGGGCGCGTCAGTTTTCTTTTTACAGAAAACTCATACATGCTGTAGACATAACTGTCTACACTCAGTATTATTGATGAATGTATTTTCAGTATCGGATCAGTAGAACCAGATATTACCCACTACAAAGTTACAAACTTTACCTCTTTACAATATTAGTGTAAATTATAACATATATTAGACATAAACTTGTGTACATACTCAATAAAAAAATAACGAATCGCTAGCAAAACATTTTTACATAGTTCATTTGTAAAGAACAAAAGAAATCCACTTTCGCATTTATAATAAACAATTATTATGTATAACCACAAGTGTTGAGTAGATATAGACGTCATCGAGCAGCCATCATGAAACTTGTTTATTTGAACGGAAGCGAAGATCGTTCGCCGGTGATGTATGGCATTTTCTCACACCATGCCCCCGCGCCCGTGATCTTAAACATATCATCATGAATACCAGCAATCGTATACTTTATGGATTCTAATATTTCATAATAACAATAACTTATGATAAGTAAATAATTTTAAATCGGAGAGCGGAATAGAACTGTTTATGATTGTACACGCAGTTTGAAACTATAAAATTGGTTGTGCTAAATATTGTGTATTAATATTTTTTATTCGCGTGAATGACGAGACGAACAAGTCACTCGCCTAATGCGTCCCGCCTGCCCATAAACAATAGCATCACAACACAGAACTTTAAGTTACAAAGTAGGTTCTACATAGCACAGCACTTCGCAAATAACACAAAGATATCACTGCACTTCGCACCAATGATCTTGACGATTTGCGCCAACCAAAAATATATCGGAGGTTACTCGCTATCGAGACGCATCTTTTTAATGATTCTTATATCAACTTTCTGTTTAGAATGCTGTAAAAATAAACATCGCATTTTTTATTCCATCACAAGGAATATTATAAATAAGGATTTATTTAAATCGATATATCCATTCACTATAAATTTTGCCATAGCAGGGCAAAGATCATAAAATAGCAGTAATTAAACTTTTTTGTATGACAAACATGCATATACAACGTTTCCGTAACAAAACTATATTACAGATACATTTTTTGAACAGAGTTCAGCAGGTTTCTCAGAATTGTCTTGTAACACAATGTCATTATTACGATTTAGCCTTATTGTAACATTTAAAATGTTATGGGTATTTCGGGCCCAGTAATTTCAATGACATTAATGTCCATCAAGCCGGAACACTGCAGTACTTATACACACTATTTTTTTGCGGCAGAAATAGACACAATGAGGTTTTAGTAACAAAAACACTAACGCGGGCGAAGCCGCGATCAAAAGCTTATCATAATACATGTTTACGAATTAATTAAACGGAAGTAAAGACTTTAGCAAAATTAATATGAATAACGAGACGAGCAGGTCGCTCGCCTGATGATAAGCACCACGCCTGCCCATATACAGAAGCAACGCTACACAGAACTATGAATTACAAAGCACTACATGGCGATGGCACTGGTCTGAGCTCGTCACCCCGAGACAAGTTGTTAAGTCTCATAATGGCCAGTAATTTTACTGGCTTCAATGTCCTTCAAACCAGTGCCTACACACCGTTGCTTGGCAACAGAAATATACAAAATGGTGGTACCAATCCAAACGGCCTCCCGCATACGAGGGACCTACCACCTTGTAAGTCAAAATGAGACATCGTAATATAACAAATATTGCAGCAAAAAGATTTTTTATAAGCTACATTACATATACAGTTAGGTAATTGTATAAGTGTGTGGTTTATGCAATATTGTTAATACTTTATAAGGAAAATGTTAACGAATACAATGTGCATGGGTTTGCAACTATTGTAGGTACTTCAAAATATTGCAATAAAAATAAATAAAATACCCAACAACACTACGACTATTATTATCCATCCGATTTAATAAAACCCCTAATGACTCGGTGGCGCAGTTATAATGCGTACGCGTTACGTCTGCTGACGCTGAGGTCTCGGGTTCGATCCGGGAATTGCTCCCGGTATGGCGATAGGCTCGCCCCCTATCACATCTTAAGACGGAGATACGCTCGGCGAAATATGGGTGTACTGGTTACTTACTGCTTACCCCTTCGGGGATTAAAGGCGTGAGTGCGTATCTATTTATGTAAAACACTGAATTGGAACATGTTTATATTTAGTTTCGATCCTGTTGAAAAAGTAATATACTTAACATTATTTATGTTTTTGTGAAAATATATACCAAAACCTAAGTACTCACGATATTGTTGATGTATTTAAAAAAACTAACACTAAGGATTATACATAAATCATTTATTAAGCACTTTAATAAACAAAATCAAAAATATTTTTTCTAATCATAAGAATAAGTCTTATTCATAATCTGTGTCAGTTATCTGGGTTGGCAACATCAAATATTTGCATATATCACATCTTCACCTACTTTGCATGACAGCAGTTTACTTTCGAAACCTAATGCGAAATTGTTATTTTAAGCGATTTTGAGCAAATATTATATCTCTAAATTGGGAGCACTCTGCGAACAACGTTCAGTACAGTACGATATAAGCTATGCACTTCGGCAATCTTCATTTATCTTGGAAAACACTAAGAGAGATGATGGTTCAATGTAGAGCAGTTAAAACGATTGATTACACGGTAGGAAGCGGCTTGGCTCTTTTTTCCCCGCCTTACCTTTTCAGCCTCGGAGGAGGAGAGTTGGTTATGTCGGACTCACCAGCCTTCCGACTCAGTTGTCCTTATAACCGAGCGACCACTGAATCGGGTGCCTAACTATAATCTCTACGCTGTACCAGCTAAGATCCCCGCGGTTGCCTCCTTCAGCCCAATTGAGACGGTCCCGGGGGATCCCGCCGCCGATCACTCTCCTAGTGACTCGCAATAATGACGCCATTTGGCGTTTCCGGCAGCACGATGATTTCGCTCGGCCGTACATCTCGGGGTAGGGGCTTGACCATGGCAATGCTGGAAGTCCATGGGCGGCGGTGACCGCTTACCATGACTCGAGCCTCACGCTCGTCTATCTACTTTAGCAATAAAAAAAAGATTATGTACTTATTTTTATATTTAGCTGAAAAGCCGGCATTGTACATAACAGTACCGAAGGCCCTATACAAAGCGATTCCTTCCGGCTTCCCTTAATAAACTTGTCAAATAGTAGGTAAGTAATGTGATTTCTTCTTCTTCCACCTGCCCTTATCCTACTCGCAGTGGGGTCGGCACATCATGCTTTTCAACACATTTTACAGAAAGATTTGGCTTGTACTCGTAGTTTTTACGACCGGCCGCCTGCCTGAAGTCAAACCCACTGGGGAGATAACACCTAGACCCGAGACAAATATTTGTAGACGTCACACAAATATTTTTGTCTTTGTGCTGCAATCGAACCCGAGGCCTCTCGCTTCACAGCCGGCTACTAGTCCACTGCACCACGGAGGCTGTACGTATACTAAACGAAGTGCTATAGAGTTCTTTTGAAAAAAGACGTAAAATAACTTACACGCTGTATCTACTAATATCTCTGCTATACCAACTAGCAATTTCTCCTGCCTATTTATTTAGTCATATTATATAAAAGACTATAATGATTCTAAATATAGCATCATAAAATTACATTTTATGAGGGAAACGGCAGCGTAGGTTCGCGCGATGTGACCGCGACGCTATTGCGACAGAAGAGCTCGATGAAGTTTTGATGGCCGCCTGGCCGCGACCCGCACACCTTGCCGCGCTAATTTATGCGCATAATAGTCTTCATGAAATGTTTTATAGTATGAAAAATAGACCGGCAACTTCATTAATCGAGATGACACGACATATCGTAAACTGCCACGTAAACGTGAAACCGTGTTAAATTATATTTATTTTACTTCGCTTTGATGTTATAAAAAGCATACTCTTTAACATATGTATTCCAGGAAATAGTACTATCTACTAAAAAATGTAGCCACTGGCAGTTGAATTTTAATTACGAAAATAATTAAGTAAGTAATTTGTATTCGTCACTGATATAATTACGAAAAATAAATAGATATTAATCTCCAACAAAAAAACAAACCGGTCAAGTGCGGGTCGGAATTGCGTTATTTTTATTGACTGAATGACGAAACGAACAGGTCACTCGCTGGATGGTAAGGGCCACGTCTATCCATAAACAACAGCCCGCAAAACTTTGAACTACAAAGCACTGCATGGCATTGGGCTGCGCTCGTCACCACAAAACATAGGATGTTTAGTCTTATAATGGCCAGCAATTTCACTGGATTCAATATCCTTAAACCCGAAAGACAAAAGTGCTTATACACTGCTGCTTGTCGACAGAAATGGATAAAGCGGTGGTAAAAACTAATTACTTACTAAATTAACTAGACGGCCTCACGCATACGAGGGACCTACCACCCAGTAATACTAGTTAAGTTAGATTTTTCTGTAAAATATGAGTAAATTCATGATTAATATGCACTGGAAAAACCATTCTAAACTAATTTGCTCTCCGAATCACCCTCCAAAATCACAATTTGTTCATTTACGCTGTACGTCACTTACTGTATATTTAATGTTATCTGTATGTTTTGCTTACAAAATAAGTCTCAATAGTTGTGTTTGTTTAGTAATAAAAAGTTCAACAGCCCATTTATCATTTCTTTATTAATTTATTTCTACTAGCCTCTCTCGCAACTGTCTTAAATATTTTATGTACTTATACATTTTACTCACGTAAGCCTATTACCTAAATCAACATACTGACGTAAACTATTTTGTAAGTTACTTACTGTAAATGTCATTAAATTACGTAAGTTATCCCATACGTCAGATCAGAAGTTTGTCTAGGTTTAAACATATACATATGGGAGCTACTTACCCAAACTTACGTAAGCCTGTAATTAAAACTTACAAATATAATCAACATTACTTTTGTTCTTACTTTCATTCTCCACTAAGTCTTAAACTTTTTTTTATAATCACCTTCGTTCACGTTCTCTAATTGAGCACCTAGGCTCTACACGCCCAATCAATAACTTTATCATTATACATAACATGCTTTTAAATTATTTCGTCACATGACAAAACTAATAAATAATACATAAATGGGCACCTGAATAAATTAACCATCAATATTGTATGTAAGCGATAGTACAGTGGCGCCACGCGCGGTCGTAGCGCGCACTAACGAGAGCACGCGGCGTGCACACGACCTTAATGTACTTTTGTTCGCATTAATTAGTAAAATGTTCACGTGTTCGCCAACTAATGAACTCCTTTGTAACGTTGGAGGGGAGCGTTTACTCGTTGTAATGAGCGCCGGATTTATTTTGCACTACATATTTTCGTCACACATATAAAATTGTATTGCTCACTGACATAGATTAAACATACAGTGCGTTTAAATGCTAGTTTATGCAAAGATGCAGTCTATAAATACTCTAAGTATGTAGGTATTTCATATACATATATAATTTCATCAACCATGATAACTGGCCCTGTGGCGCAACGGATAACGCGTCTGACTACGGATCAGAAGATTCCAGGTTCGAATCCTGGCAGGGTCGCGTGTACTTTTTATTTTTCATTTTGTTTATCTTTACGGACTATATTCCACAACAACAATTATTATCTAAATAGTAAGGCATTCTTTCTTTGTAAAAGTATTTGCTTTTCTTTTCAGTTCAATTTATAATAATTAATTAATCATATCTTAATTAGAAGTAGATTTTCATTCGATAACAAATTCCGTTACAACTTAAAAAAATATTATGCATGATCTTCTCGAAAGCCAGCATATCAGTATTCTCTGAGTGGTGTCACCCATTTGTTATCAAATAGAACTTGAAACATAAACACTCACAAACTCTTTATTTTTTACACCATTTCGCATTTGAGTCATCACCCACCACTTAATACTTTAAAATAAGATGAATTATTGTAACAATTGAAAAAATATACGACATCGCGCAAAAAGCGCTTAAGAGCGATAAAAGTCAGGACTAGGCGTGATGATGAGTTTACGACAACATTCCTTATCACAAGACTGGGACGTGTCAAAATATTTTTAATATTCACAACATCCAACAGGCTCAGATCTTATTCACCCAAAACACTAAAAGTGCTTTATGACGCAATAAACATCAGCAGCGGCGAAATTTAAAATTATTGAAGTCATTTCAAGGGTGGTGTTAACAGATTCAATAATTTAAAAACACTTGAAAGAGAGTGGTCTGTCAGTACATTGTAACATTTCGTCTTTATATTAACGACAACAATGAAAACACTATTTGCTAATCATGAAAATATAAAATCATTCTCATATTGCGGCAAATGACAATGTACAAAAAGCTATCAGATGTTTGCACGTAACTATATAGATAAAACAAACGAAATTTAAATGAAAATTTGTAGAGCTCATTGTAAATTATATTTTATCTACCAGCCAATTTAAGCAGTCCGTAATACTTATTGAACATGCGCTCTTCCGTGTTTCATTATATCAAATCATCCAGTATGATAATTCATATTTATGTGTCTTCTTATAACTTTACCTGTTAAATAATGTAATGTTTTTTTGGCTTGGCAAGAAATAGTGACTACACTGGACTTGATATTCAGTAAAGTGTAGTCTAAATATAATGTCGACCATTAAGAGACATACCGCATCTACGGTCGGTAGGATTATGCCGGCCTGAAGTTACTGGATATACTCTGGCTGGAACATGACTCGCCTAAACGAGCCACTATGGCGGGTTTTTTTTACCATGTGTACACTGTACGGTGGTTGCTATCCAGTCGGGTATAAAAGTAGAAATTATTAAGTACCTACAAGCAGGTTTGTACTAATATACATATTGTGTACCTTTCAAGAATATACATAAGTACCGATTTAATTTCTAAGTGTCCGTCACCACAGCGGCACGTATTACGTTATCACAATAGTTATTTTAGTGTTGCCTTATCAATAGGGGTCAAGAGCGCTCCTTCCGCCAGATAACACGCGCGATAAAACCAAATTATACCCAGCATCCCAATATTTGTTACTGGAAACAAAAAATAAAGTATCGCTGATACGGTCGAGAGCATTTATGTCAAACTTTTTGTTTGTTCTATTGATAAGATAGTTATTGGTTATTCACGAAGACATCGGTTTTGGTTCGAGGATTTTTTGTTAGCTGTTTGCTCGTGATGCAGTCGATTTTAAATATTTTCCGAGCTCTTAGGCCGGCGATGTATGTACGGCAAACATCCTGCCCGCAAACAAATATTGGAACATCTCGTCAGTTGTCAATTTGTCACAATCCAACGGACGTGGCGGACACGTGCTAAACATCCTACGGTCATGTCTACAGGGCTAAATGTAAACCACTGCAAACCTGTGAAGTCGTTACTAGTACGTAGTCTATAACATTGAATAAATAACATTAAAATAGTTTATGTTTATTTTTATTACTTTGAGTGACGAAACCTGATGGTAACCGCCACGCCTGCCCATAAACATAAGCAACACCACACAGAACTTTGCATTACAAAGCACTGCATGGCATTGGACTCCGCTTGTCACCCCGAGACATAAGATGTGAAGTCTTATAATGCCCAGTAATTTCACTGGCTTCAATGTTCTTCAAACCGGAACACAACAGTGTTTTCAAACTATTGCTTAGCGGCAGAAATAGACAAAAGAGGTGGCACCATCCTAGACGGTCTCTCGCATACGAGAGACCTACCACCTTGTAAATTTGTTTGTCAAAGTATACAATGATACGAGTAAGAAAGAAGCGTTATGAAACTGTATTTCGCTGAATTGCCTACGGCTTCTCTCGTTCTTAACACTATTGACCCTACTGTGCATAGACTTGGAAAAAAGACAGAGTAGGTAAACCAGACCGGCCTTATAAAGCGAAAATATCTGTCTGAATTCATAATTTAAATTCCACCACCATGGCATGCTTCTTAAATAATAATCAATGTGTGTAGTCAGCTTCGTGCTCTCTGAATTCAGATTATGATTTTAGACAAGACATTCCGACTCTATAAGACCAACCTAAATCACGTTAATTTATGAGATATTATTTATTTATGTCCGGCTCAGCTCTGATTTCATCATTACTAGATCTAGTTTTATTTCTTACAACATAGGCCGGCGAATGAGCAAATGGATCACCTGATGGTAATTTAAGTGATCTCCACCGCCCATGTACGCCGACAATACCAGAAGAATCATGGGCACGTTGCCGACCTTAAAGGAAAAGGATAATTAAGAGATTGAGAAGGGGAGGGAGATTTGTACATTGAAAAGCAGCAGCAAGCTACTTTACGTCGGTTTTCTGTGAGACAATGGTAACCGGTCGAGCTAGCCCATTCATGCTGTAGACAAAATTACAGCGTGGCTCTACCACTCTACAATAAAACTATAAGTATGACACATCTATGAAGGGCGTTCACCCTGAGTTTAATCTGCAATAATGATGTGTATGTGCCGTATAAGCCAGTGAACAAGTGGTTTACTGACAGCCACGCCCGCGAGTGCCATTCAACTCAGCGCCGATGTGCGAATCATTCGATTAGCATTTAACGTTCACACCCGATTATGTACGTGACGAAATGTGAACTGATCATAAATGTGGTTACAAAAATACCCGGGAAAATGCGTAAGATATCGGAATTTTTACGCATTTGCATACTGTATCGGTGTCCAGTTGCAAATCAATTTGGCGGTTCTTTATGTTCAGAAATATATCCAGTTTACCCATTTTATTAATAACTTTAACGTTAGCTAATGCTTTATAACTTTAATGGTTTTTAACAATTCATTGAACGTAATATTACCAAAATTGAGTCTGTTGTGTTCCGGTTTGAAGGATCTTGAAACCAATCAAATTACTGGGCATCATAATACTTAACAACTCACGTCTCGGGGTGACGAGCGCAGTCCAGTGTCACGCAGTATTTTAGGAACACCCACATTTCGCCGAACTTATTTCCGTTCCATTATGTAATAGGGGACGAGTCTATCACCTTACCGGGCACAAATTCCAGACTCCGGGCTGATACTAAGCATTTCATGATAGGAAAACCCAATACCATTTTTACCCGACCCGGAAATCGAACCCGAGAACTCAGCTCAGCAGTCGTACCGCGTACGCATTACAACTCTGTCACCGGGGCGGTCAGTAAGTAAATATATAACAATATAATGAAACAATATCTAAAAACCACAGTCAACATACAATTTTGATATCTTCACAAAAAAAAAGTTGTCTATTAAGTGCATTTGCTTTCATCACTCGTCGACCGTATCGATATTATTCATTGCACTTGAGTCGTGATTCGCCCCGCCTCGCGTCGAGACGCCAAGGGGACTTTACTAGGGGACGAAGATATATTGCAATCAGCTTCGTAAGCCGTTTTTTCATTTAATTTGTTAAGCAATTCTTTTTTTTGTCTTAGTTGGAAAATATTACTTTTTTATGGTAGACATCCATAAAAATAAGAAGTGAGTTACCTGATAGTAAGTGATCTCCACCATGTAACAACAGCTATAATATCAAAAGAATCATGGGTGTGTTGCTGATCTTTAAGGGAAGAAATGAGGATTGGAAAGGAACGGGCCATTTTTCAACCTTCGGATATCTCACTCACTGACATCAAGATGCTACTCTATGTGGGTTTTCTGTGAAACAATGGTGGTGCAATGGCAACACGTGAGTGTCAGTGAATGAGTAGGCACAATCATTGTGCCTCTGACACTCACGTAAACCACATCTAAAAATGGATATAATACGACATATGAGTATTAAAATAAACTGTTTAAATGTTCTGCATAAAAATTAAAAATAGCTATTTAATATTCCTCAACAATATTTCTTTATAGTTCTTTTATTTGAGTAACATAACGCTGGGCTATAAAAGCTAGTGTTTAACCCCTACACGGCATTATTAATGAGTATGAGTCCTTTTATCATGTAAACATAACTCCCATGTGTAGCGGCACGTGGCGTGGACACGCTAGCCGATATCGAGGCGCATGCCGACTGCCGACCCCGCCACGGTTTAGGGTGGCTTTTACTAAAATGCACTTGTATATAATGCATTGTGTGTCTCATGCTTTGTAAGAATTACCATAGTACCTATCTATTGTACCCAATAATCCAATATTTTTAATAATTTTATGTGGGAGAACTTACAATTATCGGTCTCATCGCGTGCTTTGTGTTATATTTTTCTTCAGCCTTCTTTTAGGAAACTTAAGATCAGATCTTTCTGCCAAGTTCATCGTCGGTTAAAATTCAAAAGATAAATTGTTTTATAGGCTTAGGTGCCGCATACTGAAACGCTATTCAACGGCCGACTGTCTAACTTAATTTCATAAAATTTTGACAAATGCGAGAGTCTTAATATATATAACAGGATCTTAAACGCCAGCCTCCGTGGCGCAATCGACCAGTTGCCGGCTATGAATCGAGAAGCCGGGGGGTCGATTCCCACAAAGAAAGAATTTTCTCCACAAAGGGTTGACGTCAGGCAGGTGGTCGGTCGTAAAAACTACAAGCCGAATCTTCCCGTAACATATGTTAAAAAGCATGATGCGCCACCCCACTGCGAGTGGGATAAAGGCAGGTGGAAGAAGTGAAGTGTTTTGTGACTTTTTAACCTTTAGTTATGATCGTATCCGGCGACTCATTCAAGAAGAACTAATTTACTTGACAGCAGACGACGGCGACGATGTACAGTGTGGTCGTATTAATCCACAATCTACGAGAACGCCTCCTTGTTTATTCATATAGCAAATCTCAGCGTGACATTTTCTGTAATGAGATATTTGTATAATACGCTTCGATCATAAATACTCATAATACCTTTGCGGCAATTTTTTCTTTTTATTTTACTGATCTCTGTAGATCGCGCATTAGGTGTTAACTTATTCTAACTTATTTGAAATTCTCGTTGTCATGTTATATTTTAAAACGATGTATAATAAGATGACATAAATTATGCGTATTCGACAATGTTCGTCTTTTAGGAATATGCGACGAGTCCCCGGCCATCCGTATACGGTAATTCACGCAAGAGAAAAAGAAGCACATAGGTATGATGTTGTAACAGGTCTGTCTGTTGTTGGTCTGGTCATCACAATATGTTTATATTTTTGAAATACACAAGGATTGCCCAAGCACATAATTTTAATCATAATTTAACTTTTGCCTAGTATGACGCATACTAGGCTTACACGTATATAACTTTAAGTACATAAATGATAAATGTCTTATGATAACAAAAAACTTTCCCAGCGTTCAGGCGGAAACTCGCACCATTTCCGGCGGCGCACGTGGACTCATTTCCGGCGTACGACCGAAAACTAATGGCGGCTCGAATTTATGGGAAACTGGGTATTGATTTTTCTTGTCTGAATACAAAATTTACTACAAGTAAAATTCAGAAAGCTCAAATGCTGGAAGTACATAACATATCTCACGTCTATATACCCGAAGGGGTAGGCAGAAACGCAAAAAGTATTACCAGGGTTTGCCGAGTTTATTTCTCTCCGATGATGCGGTACGCCATTAGCCTATCGCCATATGAGGCACAAATTCCAATCCAAGGCAAATCATGTGTGATTCTTGAAGCTCAAACATAAATGATCGAATAAGAAAGCGGACCCTGGCATTAAATCGGGATAACGTCAGGCAGAAAGATCTGTTATTAATTAAACGACACAAATTCCAATCCAAGGCAAATCATGTGTGATTCTTGAAGCTCAAACATAAATGATCGAATAAGAAAGCGGACCCTGGCATTAAATCGGGATAACGTCAGGCAGAAAGATCTGTTATTAATTAATGACGTTTTTGTAATGTATTTGAGCAAGAATTAAATACACTTTATCAAATATGAGATGACAATCTTATTATTTTAAATGAAATATAAAAATCCTATTAAAATAGTTTAATTGCATTCCATTCAAAGTACATACTTTCTAGTCATTTCTGTTACACATACTTATAAGTAAAGTCAAACCGAATGAGTAAAGAACAGGCCCATACAAAGCCGGTGTTAAAGCTAGCCGTGATGTAATAGGTGACCGTAGGACATGAATTTGTAAGAGTTCTTAGTACAATGTCCATGCAAATATGCGATGGTGAGGTCAGCAGGCAAATTGTTTGAGGTGTGGCTTCTCCATTAATCTTAGAAAATGATCTAACTATTATACACTAGGTAGGTCTTTTCATAATTTTTTGATGTTTTATTGTCTCGTGGCAAAAACATGGACAAACTTTCACAAGTACAACATTTGTAAAGATATCAAGATCGCGCAACCTGAAAACAAAGTTCATAATAAAAAACGCTTCACCGCTTTCATATTTGAAACAGAGCGTAGTGTGATGAGTACTCTTTATTCTAAAAGGTTTTTTTACATTATTAAATGTTGCATTTATAAAAAGTAACACATTTAAAAATATAAAAGTATCACTCTCCAATGGCGAGGTATGGACCCAAACCACTGCGGGTTTAAGACCCTCCTCACTATGCGTATCGTGTATAAACACTAATAATATATACACCGCTAACATAATAACACTCTCTGAATCTCGCTCTTAACCCAACGAGCTAGTTATGTGTACTATCAATACTAGATCAATATTATAATCATTACGTTAACCCGTGTAAGGCTGTGAGAATACCCGACCCTTATTTAGCGGTGCTGCTGCAAGTAGTGTTCATATCCGTAATGTGAAGTCAATGGCGCTTGCGATGGACCGGGCGGGGTAGGAACATCCCACGGGATTGATTGAAGGGTTGATATGAAAGGGTTACGGCTCGTAGCAACTTACCTAGTATTTTTTATAAAATAAAGGAAGATGCATTTGAGACTGGGCATTATGAGAGTTAACATCTTATGTCTCGGGATGACGAGCGCCGTTCAGTGCCATGCAGCGTTCTGTAATTTAGAGTTCTGTGTAACGTTGCTTCTGTTTATGGGCAGGCGTGAGGTTCATAAAAAATCGTCAAAAACAAAGGGCGCAGGCACTGAACTGCACTAGTCACCCCAAGATATACGTTAAATCTCTTAATGCCCAGTAATTTCACTGTCCTTTAAACCAGAACGCAACAGTGCTTACACATTGCTCCTTGGCGGTAGAAAAAGACAAAGCAGTGGTATAAAACCAACCCAAACAGCCTCTAGCATACAAGGGGCCTACCACATAGTAGGTAATTTATTCAATCTTATTCTTATTTGGATCGCGTTGTACCTCCTATTGCTAACTGACACTCGATCTATCATGTTACTATAGAAATTCCAAAACTGCACAATACAATAAGCAATTTTATAATGTAAACACTTCAAAGATACGTTTTCATACATTTCCTTCACCAGTACCACTATCTGTACAAATAATCTTACAAGTGGACTCAATTTAAGATAAAGATGTCAATTTTTTCCTCAGAACAAGAGCCCCAAGAAAAATATTATCAGTATGTTTCGTAAAAAACACTTCATTTTTATCAATCTCATCTTTGTTATACAAGTATTGTGATGTCTTATCTGATTGAGAGATATATACTTTCTGTTAGTTTATTTTGTCCTTTAAATAAATAATACCTAATATATATTAATAAGTAACATAATAAAATCACCTGAGTCCTAGTTTCTACGATAAAATTCTTACGCTCGAATACTGAAATGATCAAGCTCATCATGTCAACGCTCAAATGCAGGAATCCACAGGAACGCTACTCAACTGTCTGACGCTGCCTGACGGCTAACGGCTACATATTTTCATACGATTTTGACAGCTAAGAGGGCTTTAACATGTTTAAAACGATCTCAAATGCTTGAATAGCCTTTCAGTATTCGGGCGTAAGACCCTCTAATCGGTAAAAAAATTATGAAATTAAGTAGCCATTAGACAGTCAGCCGTAGAGTAGCGTTTCAGTATTCGGGCATGAGTCTCAGAAATTGCAAGGAACATTGTAGTGTATTCAAACGGTTCGAGTTAAGTTGATCAACTGCTAAATCGTGTGCCATTTGAATTGTCTGAACTGAATCAATTGAATTGATTAAAAAAATCATAGTTTTTGTTGATTCGAGTCAGTTGATCAACGTAAACGGAACCGTCTGAACCTGCTATTACCTATATATACCGAAACACCTTATGCAATAAAATACCAAACATTTGAACTTCATAAGCATTGGTCCCAATGCACGAGGTTATAATTTTCTTTTGTTATATATACCACGCTGGCTTAGTGCGGGTTGGCAGACTTCACATATCTTCGAAATTCTTATGGAGAAGTTCTCAGGTATGCAGGTTTCCTCACGATGATTTCTTCACCGTTAAAGCAAGCGATAATTAACTAATAAATACACATGTAACTTAGAAAAATCAGAGGTAGCATACACCTCTGACTTTTTTTGGGGCTGGTTTCGAACCGTTCGTCTGCAGTCCGTACTACTCCCCGCTGAGCTATCGCTCGCTAAATTTTAATATTAAAATATCTTACATCGTTTTCCACTCGGGCACAGTCCGCAATGCAACGTGATCGCAATGTATAAAATATATCCCTCCATTTCCCTTCACTTTATCCAACTATACTCCTCACTTGGTTGAAAATTAAATCATTGGCCGAATTTAATATAAGTACCGGATATGGTAAATAAATAAAACCGGTCAACGGCTAGCGCATAAAACTTTCGAGGATAAATCCGTGTTCAAATCACTCAAGTCCAAGCGAGTATAATATAACCCGTTTTAATATTATTATGTAGATTCATCTTCCTATAAATCGCACTTCCGAGCTATACTTGTCTCTACTCACTCACTCAGTATTAACCAAGAAGGTTATCAATTCGCCGTTTTGAAGTATGCGACCGATACCAGGAGACCGTGTACAGATGCTAGTGAGGCGATAGCAACATGTCCGCTTTGAAACGGTCGCGCGTCGCGCTCTTATGTCTCGGCCTTATTCCTCAAAATATACCTATACAATTGCATACAACGCGGACATGTCTCTGTCTTATCTTCCCACGGCACTGTCTCTTGTCTCGGTCGCGCATATAAAACAGGCCTTTACAATTGCCTTAAATTACCCAACAAATAATTTACTTAACTTATCTTTCTTACTTAAACTTGGTATTAATGCTCTTCGTTTTTCATTTCATAGGGATAAGGCAAGAAAGCGAATGGGAAATACAAACTTACATACATAAGCTTACACTCTATATCCTCCGGCAGAGATGCAACTATTGCTGCACACTTGCTTCTTTCTGTCCTATTATGGGATGGGAAAGTATGTATGAGAAAACTACTTTATATAGATAGTCTTTCACGCGTAAAAAAGTTTAACTATTTGCTGGTGCGTGTACAAATAGTTTAAAACCCACCTTAGATGGTCGTTTTAGTGAGTCGCGTTCCGCAGTCAGCCAGTGTATAACGTCAGGCAGGCAGGCAGGGAAGTAACGTCAGACCGGCATAATTCTGGCGACCGTTGACAGATGCAATGTCTTTTGACGGTCGCTATTATATTTGGACTGCACTGTACCTACCATCAAGTCCAGTGTAGTCACATTGTTGTGCCAGGATAAAAAAAATATATCGTTCATCATCTTTCACTGATCGGCGTTGATGAGAATCTCTGCAGGTCGTTTTGCCGTCACGTTTACGTCAGCAGTCATCACACTGCCTGCTTTTATCATTGATAACATACTTGTTTTTCGACCATGTTTGTTGTCTTCATCTCAACTTGGAGTACATGTTATCACAAAGTGCGTCAAACGTAACCATGAATTTGTCAAAATTATTTACAAGTTTATAGTACAGTTTTTTTTTTACTGAGTAATGCTCGTAGTACTATATTTCTGAAATATCGTTTTGTCAGCATTTATCATATATATCGTCGCTTAGCTAACTCGAAAATTGGCCATGTGATATGTCATTGAGTAAATTATTTTTGCCGCGTATCCAATAAATATACACAAAAATTTAAATGAACCATACAAAGCACGATGTTCAAATAATTCTGTCACCGCGCAATTCATTGGTTACATCACATATTATGTTCATAAAAAATATTCAGTTTTATGTCTCTCCTAAAAACTAAGCCATAGCTAAGCGACGATATTTAAAATAATGAACGACAAAATAGCAAAATATTGTATACCATCATCAATACATAGTATTAAACAAAGCCGCTAATTGTGTCTGTCTGTCTGTTTGTACGCTTATTCCTCTTATGCAACGGATTAAGATAAGTTATTACTATAATTTAGATAATTTATTCTGGAAGGTTTATTATGTATATCACGCTATGACCCATGGGAGCAGGGCAGAAACATGCATGCGGTGAAACCGCGAGGGACACTTGGTAGTATATATTTTCATATCGATATAATGCTACACTATTTATATGTATTTTTTAAATCACTGTATTCATTGCTAATTATCGCTTGCTTTAACGGTGAAGGAAACATCATGAGGAAACCTGTATACCTGAGAAGTTCTCTATGGAAATTTAGAAGATATGTGTTATGTTCGTATGGCTGTGAAACGAGAGTCCGCGGGTTTGATTCCCGCATCAAGACAAATGTTCGTGATATCCACAAATATTTATTTCACATCTGAGTATTTTCTTCCCAGAAGGGTAGACGGTCAGGCAGGCGGCCGGTCGTAAAAACTACAAGCCAAATATTTCTATTACATGTATTTATAAAAAGCATGTTGGGCCGACCTCACTGCGACTGGGATAAGGGTAGGTGGAAGAAGAACAATCAAGAAACGAGGAATTTTCAAGGAAAAATAACGTAACTCCAAACGATATTAAAAAAAACCTTGTCATGTCTTGGTAAACATCAATAAGTTCAATTAAAGCTATTAAACAAATTAATGTAATTTGTACAAATGATGAGTATACGGGCGAGCCCATACAAGTCGGCCAGCTGTCCCGCCCGGCCGCCCGCCCGCCGCGACCGAACCAATTTAATAAAAAGGTTTCACATAAATACCCTACCCACGGCCCTACCTATAGCAAATGGTGTATTAGCATAGACAAGTCAGTTTTGTAGATGTGGAAAAGCTCTTAACAAAAAATAAAATCGGCTCATAAAACTGAAATGGTATAAATATAACTAAACAATCTGCGTCTGCAGTTTAATAGTCAATGGCTAATACCACCGAACGAAAATTGTTTAGTGTCACTTTTAGCTTTATTGAGTAGGTTTTATGTTTCTTAAAAAGTTTTTATTTCACTATTTTCAGTGAAAAAATTACATAATCATGACGAAGTTTGAATCTTTCATCCCCGATTTCATCCCCTAAGGGATCGAATTTCTTCTAGAATTTAAAAAATAAGACTAAGTTTGAGTTATACTTTTTCGAATGAAAAAAGAATTATCCAAATCGGTTCACATTTGGCGAATTTATGCGTGGTGATACAAACAAAAAAAAACGCGTCGAATTGAGAACTTACTCCGTTTTTTTTTTTGTTGATAAAGGTTGAAACTGCTACTATTCTAAAAGTGACCGGTTCATTCTATGACATTTGGTCACCTATAAAATGGTATTCTGGTACTGAATGTACACTCCCCGTCCCCACCTACACTCCCTCTTGCGATGTGCACGTGCACTATTACGAAAATCGATGAACCAACAGACTTTCTCTAGTTTCTTCTACGTGATGCGGACAAGGTTTATTGAACGAAATTGTGTTACAAAGATTGTAGTAACAACAATTCAATATAATAGTCATATATTCGATAGCTGCCTCAGCCTCTGTATTTCAGAAAATATGTATGCAGATACGTACAGCGCCCCTGGCGATTCGTATAGAAAACTCATTAGCTTTATACAAATATCTCGTATTCAAATGACGTGACAGCTCTCGAAAATCTCGCACTTCGGCTACAGATGAATTTTTCAGTATTTAATCTCAATTTTACAAGACATTTTGAATAACTTAAAACTTCCCTACTAATTAGTTACTAAATCGACACATAAACTATATAAAACTCTGTTTCGCTTCGACATTACATTACAAATATTTGCTTATAAAATGAAGAAGGGTCGTGATTAAGTTACGTGCCATGCATCCGCCAATTTGTATCGCAGCCGCCCCACGACAAACGACACCCATCAATGAAATTGCATTACTACACGTAATTAAATAGTCCTTGTCCTATAACATAAATCCGGCTTGCTATACAACAGATGTGTTGAAAAAGTAACATACATTGATTCATCATTCATTCATCGATTACTTCCATAACTTAAGTTTTCATGTAACTTTCTTAGTTAGACATTCTTAGGAGTGTGTGTTGGTGTATAGAACAAGATAGGCCGTCCATTATACTGAATGTCCGTAGTAATCAGTAAAGTTCATAAGTTTAGTTAAATATTTGGTAATTGAAAAGTAGTCTAAAAACATCTTTTAGATCTTATTAGGTTTAATTACTGTTATTAGGATTTTAAAAAGATATATTGTAAAACGTTTGGGTTTTTTTGCAGATATACAACTAGTGCTACAGCCACAGTTCAGAAAGCTTATTTCCTTTCTATGATTTGATAGGGAGCGAGCTTATCACAATACCACAGACATAGACGCAAATTCCAATTCCAGGCATCTCATGTGTTTTTTGAAACGAAAACTCAAATACAAACTGTAATTGCCCTGATTTGAATCTATAACCTCAGGGTTTTCCAGCCTCAATACGCTACCACTCGACTAAGGCGCTCATCAGGTAAGCAAATTACAAATTTGTTTTGTGCGTACCTAACGTTGATTTCTGTGTAAATATATTTACATTATATTTTCTCAACAACAAATTATCTATGAATCACTTACCGTGCCTATAAGTACCTACATAAAGTACTTACAAGAAGAAACCAATCACCATAACATATAGTTAATGTTACGGCATACACGCAGTACACACGTTTATTAATAAATATTAATATAGAACATCGAATCATTATTTCTTTATCGGCTTAACTAAAAGCTTCTCTCATCGCAGGCGCCTACTTACACTTCATATTGTAAACAATAACACTGGAAACTTTTTAACACATCATATAGCGAGAACATCGAGTAAATTCTCTTTATAACATTACTTTAGGAGCGAATAATTCTTCGTGCTGTGAAAATATACAAGGCACGTGGGCGCGCCGCGTGGCGCAAGTGAAAACTTGCTTTATTTGCTTTTAGAATTAGGGGCATGTGTGCACGAGCAGCCAGATATAGAGTTATGTATACTTGAAGGAAATATATTGACGCCACTGTGGTTACTTGCAGGGTTGATTATTTTAGCGTTTGTTGGTAGATAACCAATGAATTATATCTTAACTTTTTTTAATGTTACTATAGAAGTTCCATAATGAACAATTATAATACATTTTAGAACAAAATTAGGAAAAAAAATATATACTAAAGATTGCTGTTATTTATTTGTAAAATGCGTATAATTTATTTACAATATCTTCATCTAATTAACAAAGTTAATATGCGCTTGTACTTTTCAAACAATTGCAATGGCCGAAGTAATAAACAGTTGGTCAGCTTTCATCTGTCAGTCAGTTGTACCACGCGGCTATACAAACATTAAGGCGGGCGGCGCCGAGACGCCCGTCGAGATTATGATCATTTGTGGAACGTGATTAATAGCCAACTAGCGCCTATGCGTGAGCGCACCGACACCGCTCCAATTCTGTCCTAACCGAAACTTGATTCTGACGCAACAAAAATATGCCAATTGTTGTCAGCAAAAGACAAGGACAATGGTAATCGCCTAAAAAGGCGGGGGTAATGTTTTATAATAATTTTTAGAGTATATTACCAAAATTTGAATGGTACGCTTTGTCTTTGTTTATATTGGGAAACACAAACGGCTATTATGACGACACAAATATAAAAGAAATGTGTACGTAGACTACATATATTTTTCTACCGCATATTGTTTACTTATTGGTACTAAACCTTTTGCTAAAGCGCACAACTTTCATTAGAGTACTGTACGTCATCAACATGGCAACTGTGATGGAGAAATGTTCCTCAATTCTTATCCTACTATCCTTCCTACTTCTATTATAAATGTGAAAATTTGGATGATTGTGAGTTTGAGAATTTGGATGTTTGTTAGTCAATTACGCCTTAGCGGGTGAATGGCTTTGGATGAAGTTTAGCCCACAGGTGAACATGACCGGTATTATGTCATAAGCTACTTTTTTATCTAGAAAAAAGTCCTAGCCGCAAGCAAAAGCTATTTGGTTATAAGCGTTTTTGGACTACGCTAAACTTATATTATTCATCCCAATCGAAATAATTTGTTATTTGCCGTGAACATAGCGATACTTCATTGGGATTCGAAAGTGAAATTGGCAACAGGTGCATGGCGAATCTAAAATACAATGATTTAGGTTTACTCTGAAAATCCTTTAATAAAGTACAACACGTCGCCAACTTTGTTGCGTGTTTATAGTTTTGTAAACAAACGTTTCTACGTTTTCTACTCAATGTTATTGCTTGTGTGATTTCAAACAGACATGACCTAGCTTTCTGCACTTCAAATGCATAATGTATGTGTTATTTTTCAACCGTAGGTTCTTAAGAGTAGTTCACTACTGTTAACAGTAGAAAAAATATTTTTAAACCTTTAAAGGTTAGCAGGGACAACTAAACAATTCAGATGATGTGGATCACAATTATTGAATGAGTGAAGACCACTTTAGAAATCATGAGGGCACATTAAGCCCTCGCTACCAGTGGTTATACGGCAACAATCTCCAATAAAGTGGGATTTTATTTGATGAAAAAAATCGTCTAAAGATCTTACTGCCTAGTTATTCATATTCTGGTAGATTTTTACACGTATCTTGAAATCTGAAAGAATGTTGTGATAAATGTCCGTAATTAGTTAGTACATCGGAGCAAAAGAGCAATATATTCCTATATACGTCCCACTGCTGGACACGGGCCTCCTCTACTAGATGAGAGGGGTTAGGCCTTAGTCCACCACGCTGGCCTAATGCGGGTTGGCAGATTTCACATACCTTCGAAATTCTTATGAAGAACTTCTCAGTTATGCAGGTTTCCTCACGATGTTTCCTTCACCGTTAAAGCAAGTGATAATTAACAATTAATACACACATAACTTAGAAAAGTCAGAGGTGTATGCTCCTATGATTAATAATAATTTAAACATAATAAAATACTTGTTCTTTCTCGATTAAAAAGCGACTGAGAATACATTTCACCATCAGCAACTGTAAACGAACAAAAAATTAAATGAACCTCGAGAGTTCGTGACGAATTGTAAAACGTGTTGCTTCCAATATCTAGGTGTGATTCATTTGTAATTGCTTCTGGTAGAGCAACAAAGCGAGTCGAACGTGTGTTCGTAGTTGAAGTGTATAAATCACTGCGTATGGGCACGCGCGGCCCGGCCGGCGCGGCGCGGCGTCAGGCGTCGGCGTCCGCGTCGGCGTCTATTACACGTAACTGACTGCTCGACTGCCACACGTCCAAGTGACTCACTTGTTGAGATATATAATGCTTAACATGAAGTGAGTTAGCATTACAAATACCCATTACGTCGATTACTAAACGACATATTGAATTTCGCGTTTTCTACATTTGATAGATGAAGATCTAGGTGACAATTCCCTCGTATGAGAGAAGCCGCCGGGATTAGTTTATTCATAAGTTGTGAGGTCGCATAATGCCCAATAATTTCATGCTAATAAAGTAACATTCAATATGACTCAGGGTTACGAACGCAGTCCAGTACCATGCTGTGCTTTGTAATTGAAAGTTCTGTGTGGTGTTGATTTTGTTTATGGGCGGGCGTGGGGCTTACCATAAAGCGAGCGAACTGCTAGTTTCGTCAATCAAGGTAATAAAAAAACATATAGCATAGAGCCAAGTAACAGTGTTATGACACACACACGAACACATTCTTATTATACTGAACCGCAACTCAAATAAAGAAAAGCTTATACTGTTCATACGAGTCACCAAATCACTTCATTGGGCTAATATTAGCTATTCATGTTAATTTTATTATCAGCGTACTCGTATTGGTGAACCGATAGGTCCTAGATTAAAATCCTAGGTCGAATAAATACTTACTACTGTTTTTGAACATTTTATTCCATAAATGACACATGAGTTGCCTTGGATTGGAATTTGTGCCACATACGGCGATAAACTTGCCCCCGTGACATAACTGGACGGACATAAGCTCGGCGAACCGTGAGTATAGTAGTTGCACCCCTGCTTACCCTTTCGGGTATAAAGGTAAAAACTGTACGAGTTTACAATCACCTACTCGCTATACAGGATCAAAATTAAGAGGTGATTCATAGGCAGCCACGTCGTAGAAGACCTCAATACGTATCGATTTAACCCCCATGTATGTTCCCCAATAATTGTTTGTTCAACATTGTAATTGCTTATTTACACTTTAATGAAATTTCATAAAACTGTTATTAGAACGAACTTCTCAAGTACAGAGAAAATAGTAGATCTACAATTTTTTCTTTTTTCAAACTAGCCTAATAGTTAGCCTTTCCTGCCATTACGTTATCTGAAGTCAGAACATTACACCCTGTATAAAATCACCTGCATTACTCACCTTTGAACGCAGAACCAACAAACATCTTCAAGTCTTCATTGCAGTTGATAATTCACCACGTCGAACGTCAGGTTCAATCGGATTAGTACAAATTGATAGGTGCCTTTATTTATAAACATCGACTATTAGCTCGATGTATTACAAAGCCGTGCAATTTCCATGACTAATATTGGACAGCGGTACACTGACAGCTACTTTCAATTATCACTCCACATAAATACTGATTTATATTTAATCACTGGAGGGTGTTTGAGTGTTGCAAAGTAATAAGGTTCAAAACTGCTTAGTGTGTGTTAGAGAAGTGCTTTTACACCGTGGTGTTCGGCTATGGTCATATTGTTAGCGTGTGTTTTCGGTTTGCAGCACTGTTTTACGAAAACTCTATAATTAAATTAACTTAAATTAAATAGTTCATGTCTGTTAATTCAACTTAATGCATTTTTGTTGGAGGACTCCTTTTTTAGGTGGTAGCAGCTGTTATGTTCAGAGGCCCCGCTCTTTTATATAATGGTATATTATTCAGATGAAGTGTAGATTTTTACATTTAAACAATAAGATAAGATAAAACAAGAAATATGTTAAGTGTGTGTGCATATTTGTCTCTGTGTGTGCATGTAGGTGCGTGTCAGTTTGGGTGTGTATGTGTGTGTGTGCGCGCGCGCAAATTATTGTTCTTTACAGTGTGTTGCTACAGTAAGTTTACAATTTGATCTAAAGTTCCCCATGAGAATGCCACTGGTAGCGAACGTAGAGTTGTCAATTGTCATGCATAGGTACTGTCAGTCTATTGTTTTCTTTCAAAAGAAGATGGCAATCATGAATAAAGTAAAGCAATTTTTAAATAATGACAAACCCCTACGGCCACCTAGGAATAAGGGTCACTAGGCCCTTATTTTCAGGGTTACAGGCACGTTCGATCGAACTAGAGATGTTTAAATAGAACGAGCACTTATATTTTTTTATCGTTTTATTTTATATCATTTACACATGCACATGCTCAACATGTTGGCTCGTGTTTAGCACATAATTTTCTAATTTATCGCTTGTCGGGTGCGGTGTGAACGATGCTGTACGCGCAACTGGAGCGCAGCTGGCGAGACGAGCAGACAACAGTTGTCGACGGCGTTTGTCTTAAATGCGTACGACCACGATACCAGATTAATCATCAGAAATTTTTCCTTGAAATTGAATATACTGGTCAACAAACCACCTGCTAATTTTCAGAAAAACATGTTAAAAACAAAACTATAAATAATAAAGTGTTGAAAACCATTTCAAGCCTAATTGCTTCTCAGAGTACAAGCAAAGAGTAAATTGCTGGTGGCACTGAACCCAAATACGCCTCGGTTATAGACTGCACTAGACTTTATAATAATGATAATCCATATTCACCCACACTTATAACCAAAGAATTCTAATACTATTACTACGTAAAGAAGCGACACTATCATAAACCTAGACTGTCTCGGTGGCGCAGTTGTAATGCGTACGCGTTATGACTGAGGCTGACGCTGAGGTCTCGGGTTGAATCACCGGGTCGGGTAAAAGTGATATTGTGTTTTTACGCGAAATTGATAGCATTCTCCTTTTTGAATGGCGGTTAAAAACACGCATTAGTAGTTACACAGTATCGTGAATTATGCTTGAAATATTAATTCTTATAATCGAAAACCTGATAAACGACAAACCTAAATAATAAATTACTTGATTAAAAACTATTATTGATAGTTAGCTGCCTCGGTGGCACAGTATGCGTACACGGTACAACTGCTGTGCTGAAGTCTCGGGTTGATCCCGGGTCGGGTCAGTCGGTCGGAGTGTCGGGGGTGTGCTTACAGAATAACCTATCTAGGATTCGGTTGTTTAGTATATTTTGAATATATAAATGTGTTTCTCGTAAAATCGTAACTAAGCTATTTGCTTATGGTGGGCCAATGAAATTTATAGATAATATTGTATTTGTTATGGTATAATCTATTCTTATGATTTAAAGGTTTCAAGTGTATTTTATACATACATTTTGTAACACATACTTAAAGTTAGGTATGTTTCTCAGAATCGTAGAATAATGATTTCTTTATGTTATAAAAGCAATAATTATACGCATCACTCCGTCAGTTCTTGATTATACGATACAAAAATATAATAATAATTATTACATCAAAACAAAAAACATGAATGAGAAAAGAGGCCATGGAATAACAAAATACGTGTTTGATGTTACAATAATTATTATAAACACAAAAATAAATAGTACTAGACAAGCGTAGAGAACTTGATAAGTGACCGAATGGCATATACCAAGCCCATCTATAAATCAAGATTCCATTTAGCAACATTTTATTTATCAACAAAATCATTAACATTAGATAATTTACGAGCATCGTAACAGCTGAAGCGATGTTTTCGTTGAATTTTATTGTTTCAAGCCACATCACAAGTTGGCATCCATTCTCTACAGTAATCTCTTTCTACGTTATGTGCAATATCTAACAGCTTTATTAATAGTATTTTTGTTCAGATGACATGCATTTATTGTTACTTTACCGGTTGTAAACACCACAATGAACTATCGCAGAATTTCTTCTCTACTAGTACGAAATAGTCATCTGTATATATGAACAGAGCGAATGATTATTATAATATCTGAGATCTATAATTCGGAAAATAATATAAGTCGAATTTTGAACTTAAGCTTCTCAAAAACACGCTGTTGAGGCTAAAGAAGAAGTCTACCTATCCAACTGCTGCCATATGCTATGCGTATACCGTCCATCTTAGGAGGAACATGTTCTGTCGGACATCTGATGAGATGCGGTGTCCACTCAAGAACATGTCAACTCGAGCGGTTATTGCTTCTACGGCTTATAAGTAATAAGACCTATTGACAATTTAACTTAGTAATCCTTTGCTCGATGGTCGACAACTCTGGTTTTCTGTAAACATATTGATAACTAACCGGGGACGCTAAGATGCAATTTCGTGTATAGAAACGTTTGAGTATTTTGAGTCTACGCCATAAATACTTTGGCGCCGTTTGCGCATCGGCCCTTAGCAATAAGTCGCATTCGTCAGCTTCTTGTTTCTGTTGTTATATTAATTTTATTTTCACACGACCACCATCGTAACTATACTGAAAGAAGCAAAAATGTTTAAAAATCTCTGTACTGTAATCTATACAGCAATGTGAAAAGCGAAAATAATTGTAGTTCTTAACAAGACAAATCTTCAAAGACTCACTTACTCTTACATTTAACCGTGGGAATATATTATTTATTTCGCCTAAAATGATAAGCAATTTCTTAGTAATTTATTACAAATATTCTTTCATTTTATTCCTGTATTTCCAATTTCAGTAAATTAATTATCGCACGTGTTACCTTTGAAGTTAATCCAACGATGAAAAAACTGTCATTAATTAGTCGCTGTGGCAATAAAAAGGATTGAGTTAAATCATATATCTCAAAGAACTATTATATGGCATACGAAAAATAACAGCCGCGATGTTCAAAGATTTATAAACGTGCAATACGTTCAGAGTCAGTAACAAGTCGTCTATAAATAAAACTGTGATAAAACAAAGTGATTGTAAGGCTCATAGGGGGCTGTTCACATGCGTTCGCAAGGAAATAATTAATAAAATCTGTCCGTTATTCACACGCAAAAAATAGTTTTTGAATCAATCAATTAAATCGCATTTGTAATATATATTTTAAAAAATATGTAATTAAAATTCATAATCGCTAAGTTATTCTTGTTATATTGTATATCATGGTGATATTTTCTGGAGCAGTTAGTTATCATGTAACTTACTAAGTATTAATATCAGCATTCTTCATTGATTTAAATTAATTACATTTATTATGTTGTAAACTTACGGATGGAAGACGTAGTCTGGCACTAAGTTGATATGAGATTTTAGAAAAATGAAAAAAAGTAACAAAAAAGTATAATACGAGTAAAATTCATTTATACATTCATATATACTACCAGATTCTAGTATTCTTATTAATTACAATCATAGCCTTGTTCTAATCAGGACTTGCAGTTCCTGGACTTAGGCACCCTCTACATAATGTTTACTATTTTTATTATATGAAGCGTATTTGTGTACTCTTCTGAATTACATCACTGAAACATTACTCCAAAAATCTGTAAACTTCAATGCTGTAAAAATAACACATAAGCCTTTACTTTAACTCAAACAACGTCCGATGGTTTTGGCGAGAAAATCATAAAATCTCGCAGATAATACGAACATTGCGGAACCCGTTGGAACTTGCACGCGTTTCCCTTCATACGTCATGCGATAAAACGCTTCGTTTCCATAGAAATCGTAGCGACATTTCTATACATTACTACAAGATATGCACGCCAGTATATAATTAAGTGTATAATCTATGATACGCACCAATGATTATGTGATAGTTGTTGCTGCGAATCTCAACCTTTTGTTTCATGTTTATTATCATTTTATTTAGGATGAAGATGTTCTGCGAGTTCAATTGTATTCATTTTAAATTGGAAAAGAATATTTTCAAATTGATTTTTCCGCAAGAGCGTCATGTACGCTTTTCACCGGATGCGTTCGACACCGCATGGTAGTAGAGCTGACAAACGGTGTAATTTTTAAAGGAAAACCATCCAGATGAGCGCTGTATCTTGTGACATGAACGAAAATAATTTGACGCAGCCGCTCGTCGGGCGACATACGGCGACACGTGGCTACGATATATTACACGCGAGCCGCACACTAAAAATATTGTGTTGGCAAATTAATGGGCATTCCCGACTGTAGGTAGTGGGATGAAAGGAAGTGCCTTTTATATCTGAAACGTTGGTTTTGTATGAAAATGCGCGGCAGCCGGTCACACCTGTCCGCACACATTGGAGCGCTGCTAGAACCGCCCGCGCCGCCGCGACGCCCGCCGACGCAGGGCTACCACCTCATTGTGTACAAATTTACTTAACGAGCCGATGCACACGTACTAAGCATAACTTTTTCATGCCTTAATAATCATTCTCTAACCATGTAATGAGGACGCTCCTTTTTTTACTCAGCCAGGGCTACCATTTTTTTTAAAATATGATTTAGTTAATTCATTTTCAAGATGACAGTTTTTTTTTATTCTACTGAATATCGAGACGAGCAGGTCACTCGTTGCCTGCCCATGAACAGGAGCAATACATCATAGTATTTTACTTTCCTGCTTTGAATTACAAAATACTGAACAGCACAGCTCTGCTCTTGTGATCCCGAGACAGATGAGTGATGATATTAAGTCTCATAACGCCCAGGTAATTTCATCATCATGGTGATAATAAACCCTTATAATAAATAATAAATCCGTACTTCCATATCCATGAAGTCCATGTACATTAATTTAATAGTATAAAACAAAGTCGGTATCTGCTGCGACTGTCTGTCCGCTTTTATCTCCTATACTATGCAAAAGATTTAGGTGCCGTATTCACTGAAATTTAGAAAAAATATATCCCGGAAAGTTTCTATGCATATCACGTTATGAACAAGGGAGCAAGGCAGAAACATACCTGTGGTGAATTCGCGAGGGACAGCTAGTAAATTATAAATACATATTCTAGGTGGAAATTTCACCGCTGCTTTAATTACCCGGAAAAAATATTTAAAAATGGCATTGCACCGCCATCCCTGTGTACAGCGGATGTGACAAAGACGTCGTCTGTCCCGGTGTGCGTCAGTTTCATAATAATTAACCAGATTAATAACCCTGGAGGGTGTTCATATTTCGCTGTCCGGCCGGCTGTCGCTCCTTTCCACACTACTACACACTAAGCCATCAACACTGCAAAACGTCAAATTTACTAATTTATTGTATAATATGAGAAAGTTATAATATCTTGGGATACTATTTGACAATTATAGATGTTAAAAATGTTTCAAGGGTAAAATATTCTCTTAAAAAACAGCTAAAATCTTGCGTTCTCCTCCAATGCATCTACGCTCTACACCTACAGTCTATGTGCTTTATTATCCAATCCTTGCATGTCCTGCACATATTCTATTATTATACATAACAATTTTTTTATTGCCCTAGATAGACAGACGAGCGGGGGCCCACCTGATGGTAAGTAGTTATCGCCGCCCATGGACCTCAGCAATGCCAGAGCACAGGCAGGTCGCTGCCTAACGTTAATACGGTATTTAATTAGGTACTTATTATTAGATATATTCATCGAATATACTAACCATAACGCATTAACACCCGGTTTCTGAAAGGCAGATCCAATCAAACATTCAACTAACAGAACTTTGATTTTGACACCGCTGTCAAATCAATTCGAGTTGCTGAAACGTTAATTAGTGAAAATTTTATCATATTTAATGTCTATTTAGTAACCGATTGACATACGATTTTTCATCTTAAATTTAAAGCTATGTTAACTAACATGGGTATTAAATCAAAGGTGTTGATCACGCTTCTAGCAACTCAAATTTGACTTGACATGGGAATTGACAGTTGATTTGTTAATTTAATATTGATCAGCCTATCAGACCTGGCCTTACGGCAAAAATATATGTCTTATTTTCACGCATCAATCCTTGAAAATACACTTTGCTACGATTTAAACCCTACATACAAAGATAAATCATACTAAAATCCACATTTCATTTTCAAACTAATTAGCGCCCTAAAAATGAAGCAGACTCAAAATCACAGGTCAAGAATACGACGTCCTGAGGGCGGCGCGACGTCGGTCGACGTCGGCGTCGGCGTCTTCGACGTCTCAGTATAAATACACGGCACGTGCGCCGACGCAGCTGCCCGCCACGTGGCCGGCTCTTTACGCGCTCCACGTAAAAATAGATCATTGTCTCACCACGGACACGCCCACTAACCAGATAAAACACCACATCAAACGTTATATTGATAGTAAAATCGCCCGTTTATTTGTTAATCAGCGGCAATAACTCGGCAGTATGGACTGCTGTTTTGTTTATTTACAAACCTTCAAAATATTCTGATATCAGATGTTTCAGGGTGGGAATTTTGGAATAGTGCCATGCGAAACGGAAAGTACTTAGGTTCTTGGAATCATTTAACTGTCTTTGTACATGGTTTGTTGCCAAAATACTTTTGTTATTTGTTCTTTGAGTTAGCATTTGAACCTTTATATTCTTAACATATTAATCTTTTAAAACATTGTAACTCCATGCAACATAACTTCTATTAATAATTATATATATAAAATAATATAATGCTTCTTAAAATTATATATATACTACATCAACGTACGACTGTCCCCTTGCTAAAAAAAGGAAACAAAGAGACAATCGACGCTACTTCCGCAGCGAAACGCTTCCGGATATGATAAGTTGCCTCAGTACTTCGCCTATTGATTGACTCTACGACACCGAAGAACACACACCGACAGACCAATTTTATTACCACTGCATCTAATATAATAGTTACGACTCCCCGACCGCTATTAAAATATTATTAAAAGAAATGGCTTTCGATTTATGGTTGACTAGCAATAGTTTTAACAATTTCAATTTATTTTATCACTTGTTTCTAAACTCATTGTCATTTATAAACTTGTTTTGTTTATGACCGAATAAATCTGATTTTAATTTACAATTAGGTTTTATTAGCGATTGCTGGAAAATGGCTAGTCCGGAGATTAAATACATAACAAAGGGCCAACTTCGAATACATTAAGTACCTACTATTTTTTCGGAAGTCGATGTATTTATTCCCTGGACTAAATGAATAGTTTCTCGTCAAGTAAGTGATTGCTAGAGCTGCGCTTTTTTATATATTATTCATATCCATGGTTGCAACAAGTCCTTCAGACGCATACATATTAATATTATTTTTTAATTTTCGAAAAATGATAAATATTGGTGTAGTCGATTTCAAAGTCTTGCCGGAGAATTAATTAAATGTTCCTATACACTGTTTTTCACCGTCAATGTTTATTACACACCACTTTTCTACAATGAACACAACTTTAAACTAGTTTAGGAAATAATTAAAATAAGAGAGCTACGCTGTAGCCAGTTTTGTCTGCAAAATGAATAGGTCGCCTCGATCATGGTAACAGAGCTGTGACACGGAAAACCGAGATGAAGCGACAGCGTTACGTTTCTTACGGTTAGTGAGGTATGAGACCCAATAAATAAATCCACATCACTTTCTCTTCAGTTTTGCAACATTGTATCGATCCCTGTGGTGTATGGTTGTTTATTGCCGTATTTACTTATTTATTTAAATCACGAAATTCACGAATTAATTAATACGGTATTTATGTTTAACATTGACCCTCACACTAGGCTAAGCCTGTCCTATGGGCGTCATGGGTGAGCATTGACACTTTATGTTAAGCTAATATATGGGTTACAATACGTCATACTTACATACTTCGTACTTACTAGTTTGCTTGACTTCTATTAAAACTAACATATTAACATAAGTTCACGCCTGCATCCCTAAAACAGTATGCAGAGGTGCAACTAGTACACTCTTGGTTCACCGAGCTTATTTCCATCCCATGATGTGATAGATGACACGCATATCACAAATTCCAATCCTGAGCAATTAATGTGTGATTACCCAACCTGGATTTTGAACCCAAGACCTAACCGGTGTCTAATCTTAAGTACGCTAGTAGACCAATGCGACAATCTACGATTTGCTAAAGTTAACTTGTATAATCCTATTCTATCCATCCGTAAGTGTTATATCCGTATTATAAAGCCGTATTTTGTCAGTGTTCAGTTACAATTCGTAGAGACAGTTATATTTGCACGTCGTGGCATTTAGCACACGTCTGTCAATCCTGGTATCGACGCGGCCGGCCCGGCGTGGCGCGGCGTGGCCAGCCGTGGCGCGGCGCGGTGGCAGTCAGGATCGGCGTCGACAGTCGACACTTTACACACAAAAATATACTCACACGTGTTTCGACAATGCTGTGGCCAAATACACATATTTAGATCAGTTTCTGTGTGCTTTTTCTTTCAGATCCGGCTTTCCATCATGATTTGAATTTGGATTGAGTATTATGTGGGCCTACCCGCTGTGTAACATTTGAGATACGTTATATACGCAGACCGGCAGGATCATATACCTCTATTGTCAATAATTACTTATTTGTAAAAAATTAATTTCAATTAAAAATCATCTGGATGTAGAAATCATTCATAGGGATCTTGGATTGTAAACTTCTTCGATGAACTCAATTGTTACCGCCGCCTAAAGTTCCAATAAAACTTTAAACAAAATGTTACCTACCTTTTCATACATTTCCTTCGACAACTCAAAATCCCAACTACGCTCCAATGATTCTCCTTTTAGTTTAACGAAATTCCTTTACGTCCTCAAATAATTTTGAAACAGCTAGAGTGGTTTTATTAAATGCCTTTACCCCAGCACTCAGCGAAACACCCTTACATGTACGTTTATTAAGCGACGCGAATAGAATTATTTGCTGGTGCAATTTTGCATAACTCCCAACCACCCCACCACCCTCCCGCCCACTAGACAGCGATCGATACCGTCCGCCATTTTGAATTTTCCGACCAATGCTCGTAGCCATGGAAAGTCGTTGCCATGGTTACCCGTAAACGTTGCTCTACGGGCCGAAGGGGAAAGTGAAATGGGGAAGGCTGTTCAGGCAATTTACTGTGTTTTGCTTGAGGGTGTTTCTGCTATACCTATATCTATTTATATATTATAAATACGCCGTTGGTGTACTTGATTTCAGTGAATGGCATGCGTTTATATGTAATACATATCTAGTACTATTGTAACAATGTATGTGTAATGTAACAATTGTCGTAAATATAAATAATATTTTTTGTAACGTAATGACACAAATGTACAACAGTTAAAGAAACAATACTTACTAATAATATCATACACATATATAATAACATGATACACATGTATGTATGTACGAGTATAAATAAATAAATAATGTATGTACCTATCTACATACAAGAGGAAAATGATTACAGAAAATACTTCAAGTAAAATTAATATCTCATACAAAATATTTTTGTCATGAAACAAAATCAACAGCATATTAAATGAGATTAAAAATGTTAGAAAGGTTGGTCAAATACAACATTTGAATATCAAACATACGCACTCCCTGTCATCCCCGAAGGGGTGTGCAGAGGTGTAACCAGTACACTCACATTTGGACGAGCTTATTTCCATGCCATGATGTGATAAGGGGCGAGCTTATCGCCATACCGGGACCAATTCCAGACATCGGGCTTTTCGTGATATAAAATCAATATCACTTTTATCCGACCCGGGGATTGAACCCGAGACCTCAGCACAGCAATCGTATGCTTACGAATTATAACTGCGCACCGAGGCAGTCAGTTAATATCAAACAGTAACCTCATAAACAGCATCTCAAGCTTTGTTTATCATGTTCATAGAAAAACTTTACACGGTCAATAACAATTGCTTCCATACACTTCAAATGGCATGAAGTAGTAAATCTGTTTAACAATCAAGTTTACATAACTATTTAAACTCTCTTATTATCACCACTGCTGCGTACTAAATGTTACAAAATAATCGGCACACAAGCATTGTTCCCTTCGCGAAACTGTTCAAAACAACTTCCTTTGCTTTCAACTTTTAAACCGCACGAATTCTTTTGCCGCCTTTAGACTTGTTTGCCGTCATCTCGAAGACACCTGCGACAATGTTGCCAGATGCAATCTTTGAAAGACCAGGCTTTTTGTTTTAAACAATTTGTAGAGACACATAAAGGTGACATGGTATAAAAAGTTTTATTACATCACATGTTATCTATAATGTTAAATCTTTACCACTTATTAGATGCTATTTTAAGGTGCCATGCTTTGTCAAGTTACCTTAAAGGTCGGCGACCTGCCCACAACTCCGGTGACATTGTGGTTGTTCATGGGCGGTAATAAAATTATCGTAAGGTGACCTACTTAATCGTTTGCCAGCCTTTTGTTATTCTATTGCATTCTTCGTTAGGGTATACATATTTCACAAAAAAAACTAATTAATAAATACTTATACCCCGGACCCGGCAGTGGACCAGTGTAGTACAGGGCTAATATTTATTTATTTGTTATTTTTCAAATATATCTAATTACCGCCACATCTCTTCATAACCAAAGCACCTAGCAACACCACCGGCGACCTACCTGTCGGTACGGCGAAATCTAACAAACGGACTTTCGACTTTACAGTTTCCTGCGTTTGTTTGTGAACAATGGGCAATAAGCCTGTGTTGGAGAGCCGCGGAGCTGTGGTGACAGCCGATGCGCTATTCAAACCAGAGACTATCCGTATTGTACTCGTAGTATATTGTTAGTCGTTGGAACACGTCTGTGAACTGCTGGATCGTTCTTTGTGAAGTAGTGAACAAATAAACCAAGACATTTGTAAATGGGCTAATTTCTCATAAAACAAAATCCGGTACATGTCATAAAATTACCTGTCCGATGATACTATTAGGGTTCCATAATCCGTACCCAAAGGGTACCATAGGAACCCTATTACAGAGCCTACAGTGCCTATCTATCCGTCTTTCTGTCTGTCTGACTATTCAACTTTTAAAGGGCTCCTCTATCTTTTGAACTGTAATAGTAGGTTATAGTTATTATGGCGAATGTCCAAACAAATAATAAAAATACTAGTAAAAATTTAAATATGTTATAGAAACGGAACCCTTAGTGCGCGAATCCGACTCATCAGTGACCGGTTTTTGATGCTTCTTCTCTTCTGGCTATCAAAGCACTGGTGGTAGAGTCGTATAATATGACTTTGGATATGTTTTATTTTATGTTATTAAGTTTCTAGGTAGGCCTCTCATTAATGTCTGTGTAGGTCTTTATCTATTTCTGTTGTCAAGTACTGCTGCTTGGTACAAGGCAAGGTTTCAAGAACAATTGTCAATAGCCTATGAGGCCAAATAATCTTTAAGTGTGTTATGATTATTTTAATTTTATGTCATGGTCTTTAAAATTTACACAAAAATTCAATGCCATAATAATAACTACCTGCGGAAGACAATGATAATATAAAAAATCTTTTATAAAATAAACCTTTTTAAGGGTCCACTTAAAAACAGAAACAATTGAAAGCAAACATTAGTTAAGTTGTTACTTGTTTTATTACTGATTATTGAAGTATCAGTTAAGGCCGGAGAGAAACCATTGTCTATTTAATTTTGTTACGTGATTGACAGTTTTAATTGAAGTGCGATTGATTGAACTTCGATCCTCTCAGCTACTATTGTTGAATTTTGGTCAAACATCAGAAAACAGGACACAGTAATGTGCGAATAATTGCTTATCAGAGACTTTCTATTACATTGAAAAAATTGTGTCTGTTATGAAAGATTTGAAGATTGGACATGCAGTCGCCATTCATTTGCAATGTCAGTTAAATACGAGAATTGGCCTTCTGGTATAGTTTTATAGTTCCACTAGATAGTTCTAATGTTGGGATTAATAATATCTGGTATATGTACTTGGATTGACGAATTAGGATAAGGACTTAGTGATGGAGAGAAATATGTAGTGAATGATACATGTGGCAAAGATACCGAAGGGCATTGTGATGAAGAGTATGATGCGGGTGAATATGTATGGTGCAGTCTACATAAAAGTTGACGTAAAAAAACGCACTTCATTCCGGGTTAGTGTGCCCATTTCGGCTTCGAAAAATGTATCATTAATAATTTTTTCGACAAATCGTCTCTGGTCTGGAGCTATACGGCTTAGTTGAAAAGTCCAGCTCTTTGTTAAAATTTCCATTTCATTCTCTGAATTTCTAAAGTCTTCGCAATATATTGTAGCTAAATCCGCAAGTCTTTCTGTATTATCATTTAGTGTTGATTTTGTTTTTTTCTCATGCACTGATCGGTTAGTCGATAGTTGCTGTAATACAATAATATATCATTTTCTTTTTATTTATTTTTATAAGAATGGAAAAATGTGGCACAAGAGTTTAAGCACGCTGCAACTGTCAGAACTGTATAATTAGTACTGATGGCCATGTATCAATAAAAAACCTATCAAACTCGGTTTCTTATTATTATAAATACTATAAGAGAACTTTTAATCTCGTACGTGAAAATCTGCTGTCGTCCCGTAATGTGATAGGGGGAGAGCCTGTCACTATACTGGGCAAATATTGTGATAGCCCAACCTGGGAATTAAACCCAGGACCTCACGTCCTCTCATCCGTAGTACGCTTCCACTAGACCAATGAGGCATTAAATAATATTAAAGCACCAAATTAAGCTCAAGAGACCACTCCGCATAACGCGAGACAGCCGATAGCAATCAGTCCCCTTTATATGAAATTGTGTGGAAACGATCGCGCATGGCACTCTTATGTCTCGGTCGCAAACTTCAAAACGGAGGCGCAAATACCCTTTCCCAATCCCTTAATTATCCCTTTCCTTTAAGGTTGGCAATGCGCCCATGATTCTTTTGGTATTGTGGGCGTAGATATTCGGTGGACATCACTTACCATCAAGTGACCCACTTGCTAGTTTACCGGCTTATGCTATAAAAAGAACCTACATAGAGTAATTTACATTAAATAAATAAATCTACCAATAACAAAATGTTTACTTTACTCACCTCAGGTGCATCGGACTTTGTTATTTCAAGTTGGTCCTTTATGAAAAGAAAATACTTATAATACCATAATGTAGGTTCCAACTTATCATCACTGGATGCACCAGACTTCTTTTTTGCGTTTAACATTTGGTATTCTTTGTTAAAGTTTGTGCGCAATATATTGATTTTCTTTTTCAATTTATTCTCATCAAAGTCAGATTTAATTGTTTTTAATGCATCTAGCATTATTCGCACGCTTTCTTTTATTTTTGTTTATATGACCTTTAGATTTTACATTCCATAATACTGGTAAACCACGGTATAGTGATATCAAATGTAGAACAAACTCCCTTTCCGACAAAAAACTTGATTCTGTTGGACTACTCTGACCAGAAAAATTGGACATCGTTGCTTCTTGGTGTCTGGAGCGCGAATGACCGAACAATTGTCAATTTCGTAGATAAACGATCAATTGGCTACATCAATGCCAATCGCTTCAATTGGATTAGTAAACCATCAATTGGCTTATAAATTACCATCAATCACGTAACTATTGACAATTGCAATCGATCTTCTCCGGGCCATTTAAAGTTCATGAGTACCTACATGACATAATGCATAAATCATCACATCGATTTGTCAATCGCAACACCTGTTAAATCATTTAGAATTCAATTAACTTGAGTTACGTGGCTACCTTTTAATTAGCAGTAAATTATAAATTACATGTGAGTATCGGTATGTAAACATGCTAAATATTTGTTAACGAATATGAATAAATTTATACATATTAATGAAAGTTTTTGGTATAAATATTATGTGTAAATGTTTTGAGAACACAGCAGTCATCAGCAGATATAAGTTTTGTAATTAAGTCCTAAATATTTCAAATAATTTTTTTTTTATAGAATCTATTTTTCTGTGCATCCAGTCACAGTCATCAGCTGCACATCAAAATCAACAACTTCCTGATTGACAAAGTAGTTCAACATTTGAAACAAGCATCAAAACTTTCTTTATGCAAAGCTTAACATCAGCGTCACCATGGCGCCAGTGGAAAAAGATTACAAAATACTTTTACGTCATTACGATTACATAACGTCGCGTCGCTGCGTAACAGTATGCAGATTTAGTTACTAAACAAGTTTCTAGTTAGTTGAGGGCCCACACACGTGCATGGGCCTACACGACCGACCACCGTCGGAGAGCATTGACACCACATTTGCAGGTGACGCGGCCACGACCCAATCATGAGGCTGCAGCCTGCAGTCAATGAAAACTTAGTGTCGCAACTGATTCAATCACGCCCACGATATCCCAGTAAACAGGAAGCGAAGACTTGTTCTAATTAACACAAACTCCATTCATGTCCAGAACTTACCTATCTTAAAACCGGAACGATAATGACGCATACTGACAAGATGTATCGGGCACGTCTGCTTCGTAATCATATCTGATAAATTCCAATGCTACGAAATTGAGGAAGTTCAGATTCCTATACGGGTTTGGTAACCTTTACTAGATTTAGCTATGTCGCCACCGCCCACGTGTTTAACGAACAATTACCTTTAAAACATTAAACATAATGTTTTATAGTCGTATAAATATTATATTTCTGTATAAAGTATGACGATATTGGTGTTAACAATACAATAGTCTAAATAGCCCATCGAGCATTTTAAATTTGAACTCAAAGAAGTACTAATACCCAAAATGAATACAAAACATACCCAAAACGTACCCATAGCGAAAATACCCACACAAGCGTGAAATCCGTACGCATATTTAGCTAACTATTCATTGCTCTACCAAAGAGGCTGAATGCACGGCGCGACTGTACAATGACGTCATCCACTAAGCAATGCCTTTATACAGTGAGCGGCGCGGCGCCGGCGCATCTATTCAACGCCCTGGAACCATCCACACGAATAATTCAATACATTTCACTTGTTATTCTGCCGGGTACTGGTTAATGTGAAATTTAACTCGGCTTACATGAACATGAAGCGTCAAATTGGCTATTGGCATATCTAAAATGTTTTATGTGGGTTGGAGTACGGTTCAACTCGTAGTTGGAAGTATTATTTTGTATTTATTCAAATTTGTTGATGAAAGTGGGAGATAGGCCGATATTAGTAGAAAATGGGTACAATATTTTCTAGAATTACAATGGTTATCACATATAGAAACGATGGTACCACGCTTCCATTCCCATAGTCATTTTTATATACAGACGCTTGTTTTTGAGTTTGGTTATGACTGATGGATTTTCCAAGAAAATAAATACTGATGAGTGTAAAGCATTATTTATGTAATATTGTCAGACGAACGAAAACAAAGATTTTAAAGAAAACATTAACATTAAAAGGTGATAAATCCGAAAAATAAATTGTCATTCAAGAATTTCGTATCCACTTACAATAAATCCTCTTCACCCAGATGGCTTATATTTACATAAATTGATAAAACCGTACTTCCTCTACATATGCGCATACTTTTTCCAATCCTGTATGCACCTTTTAAAGGAGATCATTTAAGTTTTTGTTTCTAACTCCGCAAGGAAACTAGTTTATACGGATTTTATCGCGGTTTAATTTTTATTTTAGTCCCGACGTTTCGAAAGCTTTTCAGCCTTCGTGGTCACGGGAGAGACTGAGGTGTAGGTCGTCTCGAAAAGTTAATGTTACAATGTGTAATATTCGCGTAAACCTAAGAAATCACTCCGCAAGGAAAGTTGACGTTGCCTTAAACCAAAAGGGTTCGTGGTTAAAGAAATCACAGTCGTCCATCAGCCATTCCACCGCCATATTAGGATTGAAACGTACATTTTTATGTTTGCGTTATAAAAGGCATAAGAATCCTATATGGAATCGAATGATCTGAAACCAAGAGCCGCTTAAAGTATCGTAATGAGGAACTTGATTCGAAAAGAAATCAATAAAAACTCACATACATATATATAAAGATGAAATTATACTATCAACGTATATTGGTTGAAACAGAGTTCGTAAACAATGGTCATCAAAACATTTTCTTGGCTATTAGATTTTTTCATTGATTATTTTTAGACGCAATATTGACGCAATGTCTACATACCATTATAATTTATTACAGAATTTGTTATTGATACTATGAATAAATATTTACTTTAAAAAATGCCATTCAAGTTGCTATCATTCTTTATAATCTGCCAACAATAATGATTGCAAAATTGTGCAAGTTTATGTTAATGAAAGAATGCGTGAAGGATCAATTTAAAAGGTCTCAGTAATGGCGACCGCCAAAAATGCTGATCTCCATTTATTTTGTCTGCATTGTATTTACAAGCGCCATGCTTTCGCGAGCTACTAAACAATCTTATCAAATCATACGCACTCACGCCTGTAATCCCCGAAGGGGTAGGCAGAGGTGTAACCAGTACACCCACATTTCGCCGAGCGTATCTCCGTCCCACAATGTGATAGGGGGCGAGCCTATCGCCATACCGGGCACAAATTCGAGACTCCGGGCTGATACTGAGCATTTCGTAATAGAAAAACCCAATACCACTTTACCCGACCCGGGGATCGAACCCGAGAACTCAGCTCATACAGCGCATACGCATTACGACTGCGCCACCGAGGCAGTCGGTATCAAATCAGTAGACAGTTAATGCATCAATGCTACCTGTACCATTTCATATATTTACACCAAAACAACACATCGCCCTTTTTTCGTCAACCAAGCCTAATGATTTGTCTTTGTTCATTTGCTACCTACAGCAACGCTTGACCGATTATTGCTAATTCCGCTGATAAGATGTTTTTGTAGCTGGTCGGCCAGGAAGCCGGAGCGGAGGTTATCTGGCAGACCCGGCCGGCGCGGCGGTCCGGCGCCGCCTTATCAACCTGGCGTGCGGAGACCATTACTCAGATAGGGTCCCGGGCCCCAATTATGTATCTGCAAGCACGTAGTTTCGAAGCAAGAAATCGCTAATCGGGCATAATAAATAAGGGTCCTGAAATTAACATTTTGATATATGATACGACGTGGTTTTTGCATGCCAAGATTTGAGCGTGATATCTTAATTATCACACTGAATTAAGCCTTGAGCAGTGAGCCACATAAACAGTACCCATACATAATATGTATTATTAATAAGGTATCAGATGTATCTAAGGTATCTACACAAATAGGGCCCAGAACCCTTATTCATGTCATAGGCAGCTTTTTATATGCCTACATCATCTTTAAAGATTTTTATTTTTATTTATTCACTATGAACAAATCCTTACTTGTAAATCATGGAGATTCGTCGCAGTTGATACACAATTAAAGCCGTAAAACATTCGGTGATGTCATGCGGACCTCATGCGAGCCGCGGCACCGTGCTACTTTAAACCCACTTGCGCATAGGTTAGCAAGACGCATTGCAATGCGAGATTTGAACTGTAACTTATATTGAAGTAGAAAACAGAGACTTCAAAACAGGACCATAGGTTGGGTGAATACACAGCAGCTTTCCATCTCAGCGACACCCTCCGTGGCGGAACGGGCGAGTACTCGGCTGTGAAATGAGAGGCCGAAGGTTCGATCTCCGCACCGAGATAAATGTTTGTTTTATCCACAAATATTTGTTTCGGGTCTGGGTATTGTGGGTCCATAAGACACTTGTAGTTCCTGATACCCACTATACAGGTTTTAACCTAGTCTGAGGTTAAGACAATGTGTGTATCTGTTGGGTGTATTTATATATATCATGCAACATTCTTGAAGCGAATAATCATGTCCTATCACGGATTTTAACGATAACACACTGTAAATAAGGTCACCCCTTTTATCCTCTAAGGCGTAGGCAGAGGTGCAACTAGTGTCGCACCTACGTTTCGCCGAGCTTATTTCCGTCCCATTATACGAACCGCGGGATTGAACGCAGAACCTCACAGTTCTCAGCCTTACTACGCTGCCACTAGACCAATGAGACGATAATGATAAGTTGTTCCATATATTATATCTTTAATATCAAACTGACCCGTGAAGGTTTATTATGAATAGCATCATTGTGATGTAACAAAAACATACGTCGTAAAGGAATGTCTTATCTTAACCTAATTTGGATTCCAAAACAACCCAGAAAATTATAACGACATCCAATGACTGGTCGAAAACAATACTAAGCGAGAAATTAAATAGATCGTTGAAGGTTCTGCAGAAAAACTTAGAAGTTTTATCTGCGGCCTCCAAAAGAAAGAAAGGAACACATTTATTTCTGACTTAACAATTCACAATATACACCACACATATTATTATACAATGAACGAAAAATATTCTTAATTTATGTTGTATTATGTCATTAAAAAAGTCTCGAACGCAGTCCTAGTCAGATGGCAGGTCCCAGGTGCGCTCTTACCCGGAACTATCAAACGTATTATCGAAAGCAATTAAAAAATAAAATACATGCACACCTAAGTCTCCAATAATAAGGATCGACACATTCCACAATAATTGTAATCGGGTTTTTATAAATCACCGTGGAACTCGAATGATCATCTTATTAACGAAATATCATGGGAAACCTCTTGACGTTTAAAAGCTTTTAAAACAACAACAAAAAACCTAAACGTGTTCTATTCAAAAATGCACCTGAGAATGAAGGCGGATCCATTTTACTAATATTTCGATTGTTACAAATGTCCGTGTGGCGATCAAACTACGTATTCAATAACCATCGCCTCCTAAGTCAAGCAGCATCAAAACTTCTTAGAAGAAGGCACGCAATCTACATAGCACAATTCAAAGAAATAATGTATTAAAATCTCAGTCGTATAGAGGACTCAGGTAGTGGGTTATAATTCGTTTAGTCCGAAGGTTGCGCCCACATTTTTTCGAAGGTGGCCCACACAGGTGCAGTCGCCTTCTAATTCACTATTCTTGATACAAACAAGACATGTACCTACATGTTTAATATCCCGGTTCCAGAATATGGACAGGATATTAATCTACATAGGAAATACATTTCATATAAATGTATGAATTGTTTTTTACTTTATAAATATTAATGAACTTCGCAAAGGCATCGTATTTTCAAGATTGAAGATTAGGACTATTAACATTTTTGTTATTACAGTATTTAGAGGATTTTTTGAAACCACTTAAATACAGTACAGTGCATATACTCAATATTTGAAGTTACTAATTCATTTAACCAATATTTCAATTATAAATATTAGTATGGTTACTTGGTATATAAGACAAATATATATTGTTGACAAATCCTCTGGTATTGACGGTGTCCATGGGGCGGGCGGCGGGGATCACTTACCATCAGGTGACCCGCTTGCTCCGTTGCCACCTCTTTCATAAAAATAAAAAAGAACAAAGTCGGTAAATTTTCATAAATTAAAATTCAGGTCTTTAATAAAACATATTGTACACATACGCATATACTCCCCTAATCCCCAAATCGGTAGGCAGAGGTGTAACCAGTACACCAACATTTCGCTGAGCTTGTATCCGTCCCAAGAGCCTATCACTATACCGGGCACGATTCCAAACTGATACTGAGCATTTCGAAATAGAAAACCCAATATCACTTTTATCGAACCCGAGAACTCAGCACAGCAGTCGTACCGCGTACGCATTACAACAGCGCCACCGAGACAGACGGAACATATTGTGTATTCCCAAAACACTGATAACTTTATTATTTACATTTTAAATAATTTCATCCGTGTCTTTAATTTTAATTATGGCCAGAGTTATTCCTATTACTTTTTATCCATTGTTTTAAACCTGATTGTAACAAAACAGTAATGTAATATATAATATCACGACACGTATCACAGTACAAACACCACAGTCGTATCTGTTTTTCCAAAGATGTTTAGTTCTAACAAAACATGCAGATCAATTTGTTAATGAACTTATTAATAACGGTTAAATACCAACCTATTTAAGTTGGTTATTGGTCTCAAAGAAAATAAATTGTGTCTTGAGTACCACCTGTATCGTTTACGCTCTATGTAATATTTTGTTTAACTACATCATACCAATCGACTTAATTGAGACATTGGATAAGGCGTAATAAATTTAAATGCCAGTGGCCCAATTAAACAACTCGACTGAATGTGAGTTAATTAATTGATTTAATAAGACATCGCGTTTAATCCATTGATATTTAATTAATCAAACAGTTGAGGCCTTGACCATAATTAACAGATAGTTTAATCCACCAGATATTTTATTATTTATTTATTTTAATTATCATTGCCTAGGACCTAACGTGACGTTCGAAACGCTTATAAAACCTATTGACAGGAAGTAACTCAGCTTAGAGAACAGTACAAGAAAATGGGGAAATCCATTGCCCATCACTGAGACAATAGAATAGGATAAATAGCACCACATCATACTTTGGATAAAATACTACACGTGCCAAATAACTATATCCCAAACTCACATGAGAATATTAGACTATTTGTCAATGGTAGAGCCACGCTGTACACAGTTTTGTCTACAGCAGGAATGGGCCAGCTCCACCTGGTCGTTACCACTGTCTCACAGGAAACCGATGTAAAGGAGGAGCTTGCTGCTGCGTTTCTATGGTGGTGAGATATCCGGAGGCCCAAATTCCCCCTCCCCTTCCCAATGCCTTTCCTTTAAGGTCAGCAAGTTGACCATGATTCTTCGGGTATTGCGGGTGTACAAGGGCGGTGCAGATCACTTATCATCAGGTGACCCACTTGCTGTTTGCCGGTCTATGCTATAAAAGAAAAATTGAAGGTAAACGATGGCCATACCTCAAATAGAATTTTCTCCGCGAACTTTCTGTTTGTTTGGCACGTATCACGTAAGTAGAAAATTGTGTTGAGCGTTAAGAACTGAGTAAATTACCGATTGTGTACAATCGTGCGAATCATTTGTTGACTCAACGCGCCCTGTCACGATCGAGAAGACAGTTTCGCGATCTAACTATTGTTCAATGTTACGGAAATCACGTTTTATGCCCACACTACGCATATTTGTCAGTAATATAACTTACGACTTATTTTAAGTCTGACCTGTTTATGTAGTATATAAATATTACAACAAATTAAATGAATTCGAACAATTTGTGATTGAGTTTTCGTTCTGAAAAAACACACAATAGTTGCCCAGGATTGGAGTTTATGCCAAATATGATGATGACCTCGCCATCTACATTATGGGATGGAAATAAACTCGGCGAACTGAGGGTGTACCCTTGGAGAATAAAGGCGAAAGCTTATATGTGTGTGAACTTAAATCCATTTATCATGATAACAAGTATGTTATTTTCCTACGCTCTGTCGATTCCTTGGCATATAGGTACTTGATTTATGTTCCTATAACATTCCTATGTGGTGCCGCAGATTTTCATTCATTAATCATGAACTTAATTTTACCGACTAAATTGGCTATGGTTAGGCGCCAGAAACACTATCACAGACGTAAAATTATGCAAATGCCAAAGCGGAATCAAAATACCAGCCATCAAACATCACACCACTGAAGTGCATCTCCACTTGTGACATTTCACATCACCGATAAGCGTGATTGGAACAAACACGCGTGACAAACTCTCAAATGTCGACGGTTCTCAATTGTTAAAACCTAATATCATCAAGGGTTCTACTCTGAGACCCTATATTTTGCCGTCACATGTAATTTAATATGTTGTAATTTTTGTTTTAAGTCACGGCATAATGGCACACAGTGGCGGCGCGGCGCGGCGTGAGGCGTCGGCGATATCGGCGACCGTAAGATACAAGTTATTAAAAGTTTAGTTATTCATATTTATTTCCGTTCGCATGAGTACTTAGTATTTATCCAGAGTCGTCTGACAACACTATGAGAGTTAGGCGATTCCGTGCGCGAAACTCTGGGAATTAGACTAATTTAGATTTGTTTGTGTGATGTTTGATTAGCAACAATTTACAATACTCATACATTAGTGTTTAAATTTTCTCATTTAATTTAAGGTTTTCTTTCTAACTGAGAAATGAAAGAGGCCTCGCAAAGCTGATGTCACCGACGCGACGTCCACGTTTGGTGTAGACAGACGTCACTGAAGGCACAGTGCATGTTACGACACCCGTCTACATTAACAAGCACGTAGAACAGCCAAGACTCGGTGCAGCGATATGCCACCTAAGTGTGGACGCACCTTTTGATACCAACTTAATTAAAAGAAATGAAGTCAAATCTTTACGCAAGCGTCGCCAGTTCGGAGTTCTCGGTAATAAAGTGTCTATTAGTTACATTTTATCTTTCGATCAGTCGACTTGTATCATGGGTACACAAAATCTATTGGGCATCAAAATGCTAATGCCACATAACTGACGGAAGTCTATATTTAAATCCGAGATAGTGGCGGCTTGTAATAAACTTTGGAGGCGCCATTTTGAATTTGTATTGTCGCGGTGCAATGCCATTGTCAATGGGAGGTCCGCATCCGGCGCCGGCCATTTGCATCGAACGAGGCTCGAATCGATTATTTTGAAACTACAGTACTAGCCTGAGCATGCGGCTTTGTTTCAATAAATCAATTTAAGATGCTAGAATAATGATCGATTATGTATCGATAATGGTATCGTTATGGCATTGTAGAGTCACGTACTCTGATTAATAAGATAGGCAGACACATAAAGCTTTAATCCTAAAAAATATGCAATTCCCTTTTTTTTATTAGCTTCAGATGACGAGACGAGTAGGTGGCTTGCCTGATGGTAAACGTCACGCCTGCGCATAAAAAGAATCAACACCAACCAGAACTTCGAATTATTTAATACTGCATGAAACTGAACTGCGCTCGTCACCCTCATACATTAGGTGTTTTACGACTCATAATGCCCAGGAATTTCACTGGCTACAATGTCCTTCAAACCAGAACACAAAAAATTTTACAAACTGCTGCTTGGCGGCAGAAATAGATAAAGTGGTGGTACCTATCCAGACGGCCTCTCGCATACGACAGACCCAGTAATAATTGGGATATTTGTTAGTCAATCACATGTCTGCTTCACACCCTCAAAGCCATGGCAAGCTGCCGCCCACCTCACCTTAAGAAGGGAACAAATTTGGATAAAAGGTATACAGGTAGACCAAGATCTGCATTAGGACATAGGGTATTGTAACATAGAAAAATTAAAGCCTCTTAAACCATCGACCACCGTCTACAATTGTTTATTTTGGCAGTATGGTCCACAACCTTAGCCTTTTTGACCGTGCTTGTATTAAAAATTAGGACATAGGAAACTGACATTGACGTGGGCGGTGCCGCGATCAAAAACTAGTAGTTTATAAATTCCATGACAAAATCTCTGGAAAGCTTATAATAGGAATTTGACGGCCTCCCTGGCATAATGGGCGAGTAGCCGGCTACGAAGCGAGACGTCGTGTGTTCGATTCCAGCACCAAAACAAATGAGAGACCGCAAGTCCCTCGTAGTTCCAGATACCCACGATATATGTTAACCAAGTGTGGGTTCAGGACTATGTGTGTGACTGTTGGGTGTATTTATTTAGTTATTATTTATATTAGGCACAAAAATAAGCTCGGCAACCGTAGATGCAATAGTAATATCTCAGCCTACTTCTTCAGTAATACAAACGTGAATTTATGTTATAACTTACGTGGTAAGGTGCCTTCTCATTTTTGTACACGACTGTTGGAGACCACCATACACATGGTGAAACACTCGCTATAGTAGCTCGTTCAGGCGAGTCGCGATCCAGGGTCAGCCAGTTTATACCCAGTAACTTCTGGCCGGCATAATTCTGCTGACCATTAAAGTCATCGCGTCCCTCGACGGTCGGCATTATATTTGAACTGGACTGTACTTATCATCAGGTCCAATGTAGTCCAATGTAGTAGTCACCTTGCCCTGCTAGGATAACAAAATAACCAACAAACATACACCACATTTTAATAAGCAAGTACATAATAAGATTTAAAATTAGATAGTATCCTTGCTCGTCACGTCTGGTTAGAGAAAGCGTACTAACATTAACTTATCACGTAAAACTGTCCTTACTTACTTGGCCATAAGCGCCCCGTAACCTGTTCTAGTAGATAATATGTTAATACTTTTTGTTTTAGTGCACGTGTACTAAGAACTTAATTTCTGAATGCAATCGTATTTTAGATGGCTACATATAAAGAATGGAAAGAAATAAACAAGAAGAATAAAGGTGAATGTAGTCTTATTTTAGTTCTAAGAACATTTTTATAGCAAAGACCGGCCACTGAGCTAGTGGGTCACCTGGTATGAAATTGTCTCTATCGCTTATGAACTTCAACAATACCAGACGATCCTGGATGTGTTGCCAACCTTAGAGGAAAGGAATAAATAAGAACTAGAAGGTATCTTCGAGGTATACGGATATCTCACTCAGAGCACTAAAGAAAACAGCAAGCCACCACTTCATGTCGATTTTTTGGGAAATAGTGGGACTACCCCGATAATGCCTGCCCATTTATTATGTACTACTTTACTAATGACAAAAATGAAATATTATTCAAACGTGAAAAGTATATGTACCAATGCTTCCTATGAAAATTTTAACGATTAATCTTTTGGCGTAAACCATCTTCAACATTATTAATCAAAGAATTTATAATTTACCATTTCCCGTCACTACTCAGTACTTACTAAAAAAAACCCGGCAGTGGCCAGTATCGTTCACTTAAAATTTTCCACGCACACATGATTCATAACGACGGATTTAAACTTTGACATATAAAATACAAGGTATAACTGCATTTTTTAAACTCTACAATATAATTTAATGAATCGTGACTTCTGGCTGAGAGGCGTGTGTTGGTTACAAATATTTTCCTTAAAACAATATTAAAAACACCTTCACTTCTGTATTCCAAGGAGACAGAAGTTTAGTCAGCATATATTTTGTCAGTTACATATTTTGCGTTTCAGAAGGCGTAACTAATGATTTAGCGGACCATCAAATTCAAAGTAAAACATGTTTCAGTACCTAAAAAAAATTGACTTCCTCGACATAGAAATAGAAATTAAGAATGAAGGCCAAAGGCATTCCACAGACTAATTAGTATGTTTTATGACTCTATAGTCAAACCCCGAGTACATAATTATATATATCTATAAAAAAGAATCCTAAACACAGTGTAGATAGAAGTACAAAGATTTCCCTCGCAATGGTAATTTGGTTTGTCCTTAATTAGATATCGCCTACTTGAGCCGAAAAAGTGCAGAATCAACGACAGGTGGCCGCGCACGTGCCGCGTTGAATAAAACGCAATGAAAGTCAAATGTTCTGTACCACGCAGCGCTCGCTCTCCTCCCTTCTTTAAAAAGAGCCTTGGTTAAAAATGTTAAAATATATTTTGCATCGCCCCTTTATACACTTAAGCCCTTTTACAATATCCAAACCAGGAGATACTTTCTGATTCCATATCATTAAGATATATATTGCGCGATGCGTACGGAGGGCATGCTTATTACTTTTGAAGGTTAAATTCTAAGAGATAGAATTTATTTTTATTTGCACTCATAAGCGTATCCAAGTTGGGGTTAATTCGTCACCCTCTATGACTGTCTGACTTTTCATTATCGAGATGTTTTATTAAAGCGGGGCAGATATGAGTCTGGTAGGGGAAGATTTAGGGTCATCTCTTCAAGAAATATCTGTCTTATTAAAATGGGTATTCTAGTAACCAGTTACTATTTACTTAGATTACACAATTTGTATCTAATATATTCAACCATTTAGTATTCGTTTTTTATAACGAAATTGGACAGTACAAATTAAAATTTAAAGCAAATAATAATTTAATTTTTTTTTATGAGTTATTGACCTAAAATAAAAGCCAATAATTAAGTGAACTTACATTATTACTATCAGTGTACAGTTGACTAATCAGTTGTGAAGAGTCCTTAATACCATCTTAATATAGTTCTTATTAACCACATCACTCAAACCCACCTGATATTTAATTGTCTCTGATTTATGATCGCATTTATTTTTACTTTCTACGGTTGCATCGACCGATTATTTAAATTTAAAATTCCACACCCCTACGACTTGCTAATATTGAGTTTATAGGCGGGGTGGGTGGAATGTTTACACAGGGATATGGGGTTCGTCACGACATATTGCATTCCTGTACGCAACGCTGTGTCGGAAATATCGCTTAGTACAATCAGATAATATTATATTCATGATCTAAGCATTTTTTGTCGGTAAACGAGCCAATGGGTCATTTGATGATGCGTGATCTCCATCGCCCATGAACATCCACAATACCTGAAGAATCAATATACGTTAGAAACATTTGAGGAAAGGAATGGAGATTGGGATGGAAGGAGATGTGGATTTTGTTAGGAAAAGGATCGCAGGGAAAAGAGATTCAAAAAATTAATAATTTCCGAGATTTTGAAATACTTAAAAAAAATATTCGTCGTGTAGTGTAAAAAAAATTAAGATACTCATCAGATTCTTGACTGGATATAACGATTGTCACTAGTTAGGAAACTGTACTAATAGCTATTGTACTATGATTTGAGTAATGTTTAATAAACAGAGCTGGTCATCCAACATTTCCAAATCAAATCTAAGTTTCGTTTCTGAACTTTTGTGTGATTTGAGTAGAATCAGCGACTGCGAGTAGACAGCGACCTACATTATTGTTGTAGTGGAGTTAACAATAATAATAATAAATTTATTTCAGAATTTTCTCCCATAGTGTTAGTACATTGAAACTTATCTCTAATACAAACAAACAAAAAAACTGTACGTATACATCGAGCGATTCACCGAGATATCAGTTGAGCAACAATGTGAGTTACGCCTAGTTTATAATACCTAGGTCTAACTTAAAACATTCCGTCACAATCCATTGATTGTCATTAGTTTTCTTCTGGTGTTGAAAAATAGAGGTAAAAAAGGGCATTTGGTAGGTAATTATCGGGTTCCTTGAATGGGCGCCTATGTATAATATACACTATAATCTACTTAACAATAATCTATACAGGCCAGTAATTAGGTGAAATCAGTGTTTCGAGAATTAATGTAAAGCATTCTATGTCTCAAATAAATCAGTAGTGAGAAAAAATCCCGAGACACGTTTAAAAACCCTGACACTGAACAGAGCGCAAGTTTAACCGCATCGTTCCGCATCATTGTCACAAACCCACTAAAACATTTAAAATGCGATACACTGTTTTTAAATTACACTAAACCTAAGTGCATACGACCAATTTTTAATAGCCCTACTAGTATAAGATCCCGTCATACAACGACCTTCACCGAGATGTTTATTTGATGAAACGTATTTTATATTTAATATAATATGTCAGTAAATATATTGCATATGGGTTGCCTAACAAATTTCAGTCGGTAACATCTCGGTGAAGGTCGTTGTATGACGGGATCTTAGACTACACTATTTAGTGGCATATTGCGTGAATTGCGATTAGACAAGATAATAATTATGATTTAATTATTTGTAATACGTACACGTTACGACTAAGGCTGACACTGACACACAGGTCTCGGGTTCGATACCCGCCACCTATCACAGCATGGGACGGAGATACGCTCAGTGAAATGTGGGTGTACTGGTTACACCACTGCCTACCCCTTCGGGGATTAAAGGCGTGTATGCGTATGTAATAATTATTGATTTCAGCTAAATTTTGAGGGGTCTTAATTTATTTTTCTTTTGTTTAGTGATTTTTATCCTTTGTGAGTATGTCAACCTCATTATACCCATCTCTCATATAAAAATATACACAAATACGTAAATTTACTTCTGAAGCACTGCAGCAGTATCCGATCCCAATCCGAAAAATGTCAGTCCGAAAAGCTGAATACCATTTGTACAAGGGATTGCGCATTAGATCTGAAATCGTTTTCTGAAGACGAGTATATCTTCAATTCGGATTATGATCTCAGATAAGGATAGAAAGCAGTACTTAAACGTTCTAAGCGGCAGATTCCTGCGGCAGAATAACTTTGTTATTTACGAATTAAGTTTAGCGAATTCTTAATTAATACATATTTTGCAATAAAAAATTATATTTGGCCACGGAACAAACAACTATTTTAACTTTAGAAAACTTTCTTTTGTTTCGATATCCACTTTTACCCGCGGGCTGCGACATCATAAACTTAATATGACTCATGGCATCGATCAATCCTGTACTCACTACGTTCAATAAACATTTCCACTGTTATAATGGTTGTGATTTCCTCGAAAGTGTTTGACAATTGACATCAATGACAAAGACAATGCCACGCGCCGAACACAAACATTCGCGCCTAATGACTCAATCTTCGATTCTGGTGACAATAATACAGCTTGGAAAAAGTGTCTGGTTTGTTACGACTCCATGACTTGGTAGTTTGAAGAAAGAATATGTAATTTTTCACGTCAATGTTATTTTAATTTACGATCATACATTTAAAAAAAATTGCGGAAGTACCATAATAAAGTAAAAATATATCTGTCTTTAAAATCTAAGTATAGATCATAATGTTTTAACACTTTTTTATAATTTAGGTTCATTCAAACTTTTTTTAAACACTATCGATGGCAATAGCACCTTGTGTTTTCACACTCGCACCCCGCTGAAACCTTAGCAAGTAACACGTTTTATAAAAGCTTCCTGATGTAATCTTGCGATGAAATGTGTCTCAATTTTTTATTTAAAATATGCACACAACATCTACAAAGAAATGAATTCTATAAGAACATTTAATCAATTTGACTACATAGGTATACCGTATATATTGCGACATTTTTATAACACAAAACAAAATGTAGACAAGATCACAATACATAATATGTACGCGATATTTGAGTGGTAGAGCCACGCTGCACTGTACACAACTTTGTTTACAGCATGAATAGGCCGGCTCGAGCGGGTCGTTACCACTGTCTCACAGAAAACCGACGTATTAGGAGCTTGCTGCTGCGTTTCGTAGGGTGAGTCAGATATACGGAGGCACAAATCCCCTTTCCTTCCCAATCCCTTTTCCATTAAGGTCGACAACACGCCCACGATTCTTCTGGTACATGGGCGTTGGAGATCACTTACCATCAGGTAACTCACTTGCTCGTTTACCGGTCTATGCTATAAAAAAATTAATAAATGTATAATAGCTATCTCTACCAGACAACCTTTCGATGGAGAAGATTTCAGAGAATAAACAGTAGGCCGATAATAGACATGAAAACTTGAAAATAATTGTCAGACGATACTTGTAATTTGTTACTACCTCGGGGAATTTCTAAATCAATATGCGAGAGGCGTAAGTCTCGCGTGAGATGAAGTGCTTAGTCACCGGCACTTTTTGCAGACACTTAATTAATGAAAGTAGATACGAAATCTCCTTCGATATGTTTACTGCGTTTTTAATGAGGTGAATTTATTACGTGATACTTGATAGGTCTTAAGGATCGTGTCGGCAAAAACTAAATTCGATTACAATTGTTGAATTTTAAATTGGTAGGCTATCTTATGCATTTAGAATTCTTATTGGCGTTTTGTTTACATTAAGAAACTATAAAAACGAATGTAAATGTAAAATTACCATGCGGTCTTTAATAATATAGAATAAAAAAAAAAAAAAAGGTTCTTGATACCTCAATTTACTCGGTGACGACTTTTTTTTGCCACTGAGTAGCTTTACCTACTCGAAATCTTAATAAAAAGGTATTGAATAGCCTTTAGTCTAAAAAACATATTTGGCAAAGTCAAACTAAATGGAATCGATACAAATTTGTCATGTAAAAATATTTAAAAAGATTTGCAATCGACTTAATACGACATCGCATTGCAATGTCGAATAAAATAGAGCAGTTTTTTCACTTTTTTTGTGCGTTCGTGGAATGGATCGAGCTGAGCACACGTGCACAACGCTCGCAGATCGTGACCTGCACGCCTACCTTGATACAAGAATAATTTTGTGTCGCTGACTATAGGATCACGCTATATAAATATTTAATCCAATAATTTGTAAATGTTGTGCATATATTTTTTTGTTTTTGTAGAGGCCAACAAACGACCAAGTAGTTCACCTGATAGTAAGTTATCTCCACCGCTCATAAGTATCCACAATCCATGATGATATCAACGTCCATGATTCTTCAGGTAGGCCTGAAGAATCATGGACGTGCTGCTGACCTTAAAGGTAAGGGTATAGTTAAGGAATTTGAAATGGGAACGGGATTTGGGCCCCCGAAAATCTCACTCACATTACGAAACGTAACGACAAGCTACTAAACACCGGTATTCTGTGAGACAGTGGTAACAACCCGGTCGAGCCGGCCTACTCAAAACTGGCTACTGTGTGGCTCTACCATTTAATATTATCTTTATCAACATTTTCAGCTGGATATGCTGCATGGTGTTAATGATTTTAAGTATCAATGGCTACTAAGGTCAAAGAGAATTAACTTTGACCAGAGATCTAATTAGAAATTTATTCCTTCTTAGAACTCCGTGCACTTTGTAAATGATAGAGCCGCGCTATGTTCTCCACTTTACATTATCTCAGAAAACAGATGTAAATGAAGCTTTGATAATGCATTTTAAGCAGTTTGCTAGATAGAAGGATATTTTTTTCTTTCATGTCGCCAACGCAACCACCTTTCCGTGGGACTTATTGTTGGCTTCATATGTGACCACGTATCATTACCCTGTTCTATTCTAAATAACACAATTGTGCATAAAGTTTCAAAACATGTAACCAGGTAAACATAGTTTACAAGCATTACATATTACGAGTATGCCGATATTTTTAGTTTTTATTCCTACATATTTAAAAAAAAGTATCTTTAAAATAAATAATAAATAAATAACAGTGTAGTGCGATTTAATTTTTAAAACATATGTAACAAGTAAAGAATCTACTGGTCATGGATGAACTCGAAATACTCAGGTGCAAGCGCGCCGCTCGCGTCGCCAAACGGCTACATTGTGATGTCGCGACGCGCCGCCCGCCGCGCCGCGCCCGCGACCTAGCTGGAAGATAAAAAACAAGCCGCAAGTAACTTATATATAATTTGTATCGTTTTCTGTATGGGGTTTTATCAAGACAATAAAAATAGTAGGTATCTTTTATTAGTTGCGAAATAATGACATTAACAACACAGTTTTAAACATCGACTTAAAAAAAGTCGGTTTCAAAACTGCAAAGCACGCTCCACGAGCTAAATTTGTTGTTGGTAGTTAGAGGTAGGTTTTATTCACTTATGTTCATTAGTATCTGGAAGTTTACGAATAATTGAATAAGATTGATTTCAGTAATTAAAGAGGTGACTAAAAAATACCCAGGAATGACAGACTGTCTGTCCTATGCTAACACTCTTTTTGCCATATATTTAAATTCAGGATTAAATATTATCATATTATGGTACCTACCACCTACATTACGTAGATAGTGTTGAACGCAACATATTAGAAGACATTATTTCTTATAAGTTACGAGTAAAAAGTTTATAAAATATAAAATATAAATTAAAATAGATAGTTAGATTTTAATTTTAAACTATGTAGATTAGTCGTCGTTGGATTCACTACAAACTATGATTTATGACATGGAGAGCCATCTGTAGCGCTAAAACACAAATCATAAAATGCTGTACTCTACACTCACAGTCATAGTTCAGCGGCTTTTAGAGGTAGTTTCCGGTACATAGCCACTAAATGTTGGAACAATATCCCTCCGCCAATCAGAAACCTGCAAAACATTAATGGTTTCAAGTTAAAGCTCAGAAATTTTATACTTGACCATCAAGTAGCTCAGGGACTCCTTAAGCATGATACCAGTGCTATATAAAATAAAGTAATGCTTGGTTTTATTATTATTGTCTCACTATTGCTCCTACTTACGTTTCAGCTTATGCTCCTTGGACAGTGGGTAACAGATGTCTACACAATCGCTCTTGTCTGTGTGTTAATTAGTGTTGTTAATTAATTAATAGTGTTGTTGTTGTTGTTGTTGTTTTTAGATAATATGATTTAGTTTTATTTTAGCTTCTAATTATTTTATGCTCATTTTGTTTGTTTTATTTTATTTTTTTATTTTTATTTTGTTTATCTTATTATACAAAGTTTTTTGTCCTCCATGACAATCACATCAAACGGCCCAACGGAAGACCAGCGTTGGCTGTACTGCCAACATATTTGCTGAGTTGGAGCCTGTTTGCAGCAAAGTGTTTTTTTATCTGTTTTTTCTTTTTATACGTGTATAATTTGTGTTTGTTGCAAATAAATTTAATTTCTTTCTTTCTTTCTTTCTTTCTGTACTAGTGACATCTGTAATACTAAAAAGTAAACTGCATATATTTAAGAGCTAGCGACATCTGCTAGCCAAAAGTATAACTTTATAGATATGCTTTTCAACGCTAGATGTCGTTAAATACGCATTAATATTTTTATAGGCTGGCAACATTGTTGTATAAAACTAACTGCTTCCCCAAAAATGCTCTCTTTTGATTGGTTAATCGTACCGAAGCGCAATGGTGCGTTTGTCATCCGCCATTTTGCCATTGATTGGATGGGGAAAACTGGCGGTGAAACATACAAATTATATCGAGCCGCATCGCGGCTTCCTACTTGTGTTATTGGAAGGTAAGTTTAAAATTATTCTGTGTATACAATGTTTTTTACAATAATTTATTTATTTGCACTTGGTATCTCCACGATCGGCCAAATGCCGATAGTGGTCGTTTTTTTCGGTGCAAGATTAACAAGCTCACCCATTCGAAAGCACAATTGTTTCTCTGTTTTCTTAGTTACGAGCATTACATTCTAATACTATCGTCAGATGTCCTAAGTTAGTATCTATCAGGTCTTTAATAATGTTCGATTTATACAGATCTAGGCTGAGTCTTCCAAGATGTATCTTTACAATTTGACTCTACAAGGCTCAACAGCCATTACACACGCCGTCCATGGAAACTTCTCTGGCACGAAACAGCAAGAAATAGTGATATCACGTGGCAAAATTTTGGAACTTCTCCGTCCGGACCCTAACACCGGCAAAGTGCACACATTGATGAAAATGGAGATATTCGGGGTAATAAGATCTATGATGGCATTCCGGCTCACAGGAGGCACGAAAGGTAAAAATAACCTATAAAATTTAATATTAACACCATCATGTCGTTGCGGGCGAGTACCCGGCTGTGAATTGAGACGCCGCGTGTTGGATCCCGCACTGAAACAAATGGGTGATCCACATATTTATTTCCAGCCTCAAGTTTTGTGAAACCAAAAGTCTCCCTAGTTTCTGATACCCACGATACAAGACTCGGTATCTTACTGTGGGGTCAGGACTCGGGAATATTGTGTGTAACTGTTGCGTGTTATTATTATTATAACCATAAAATACCACGTGGTCGATACATAAATACATGTAAGGTTCTCCCAGATAGCTACGTTATATTGCCTGATACTACCAACGGCGTTTTGAGATATCAATCTCTTATTTTAGTACATTTTCTATTTGGACAGTGATAGCTCTGCAGGGAGTAGTACAAACTGCCGAGACGAAAGTTTTGGGTTCGAAACCAGCCTCGAGCATGCATCTCGTGACTTTTAAGTTAAGTAGGTATTTGTTGTGGTTATCGCTCGCTTTAATGGTGAAGGAAACCTTTATATCTGCGAGTTCTCGACAAGAATCTCAAAGGTATGTGAAGTCAATCTGCAGTGTAGTAGACCAAAGCCTAACCCTTCATTCGTAGTGTAGGCCCCATGCCTAATAGTGGAACAGTTTTTTCTTATAAATCTGCTATCAGTCTGGAGACTATATGCAGATGTGTTTAGTGGTTATTTACTATTGACTTTATATATAGACACATGCAGTGTTAAGACAGTAGTGTGTAAAATGTCACCATAAAAAATATAAGTACTAAAACAATATATTGCAACAACACTTGATAATGAAAAAAGCATTTATGTTTCATATAACAACCTTGTATCACAATTTTATTATTCTTGCAATGTTTGAAATAATATAAATTTTGATGAGATAGATACATGCATAATTTGTATTAAAGTTGTAATGCAGGGTAATTTTATTTCGTTTAACTATCAATGCATCATCTTGCTCCGTGTTCGTAAATCTAAAGGAACATGGGATAACTAGATGCATAGACTGAAAGCCAAAACGTCGCTCCTTACTTCCCTTGTGGGAGTTGGGTTGTACCGCTTTGGTACATTTCCCATATTACTCTCCTGAATGCAAAAATAAAACCAACAAATACTGATAATTGCATATTTTTTTAGACTACATTGTAATTGGTTCGGATTCTGGACGCATTGTTATTTTGGAGTACATACCGAACAAAAATATTTTGGATAAGGTCCATCAGGAGACATTTGGTAAATCAGGATGCAGGAGAATCGTGCCTGGTCAATATTTAGCTATAGACCCTAAAGGAAGGGCTGTTATGATTGGTGCCATTGAAAAACAGAAACTAGTGTACATATTAAACAGAGATGCCGAGGCCAGACTGACCATTTCTTCCCCGCTTGAAGCCCACAAATCAAACACATTGGTATATCACATGGTAGGGGTGGATGTGGGCTTTGAGAACCCCATGTTTGCCTGTTTGGAAATTGACTATGAAGAAGCAGACTCTGATCCAACAGGTGTGTATTGTTTAACTTGTGCCTGTGTGAAATTGTAAAAACTTTCACTACAACTTAAGTACATATGTGAGCAAGACATTTCTGAGTAGTTTTACTATAGCAAAAATATTGGTCATATCAATAAAATACCCATAAACTTGTCCAATATCTTTTGCAGATAACAAATTATATAGTTTATTGATCATACTGAACATCCAGTACATATTTATTTGTAATATTTTAATGATTAATTTTGAGGTCCGTGTTTCTTACTGACAGTGACGTCAAATCCTCTGTAATATGAAATATAACGTTTTTAACACTGCATTTATAATTTGCAATGTCCATAATGTAATCACAATGGTTTACTTAACAGGTGAAGCAGCTCAAAAAACACAACAAACTCTAACTTTTTATGAATTAGACTTGGGTTTAAATCATGTTGTCAGAAAATATTCTGAACCTTTAGAAGAACATGCAAATTTCCTCATCACTGTCCCAGGAGGCAATGATGGGCCATCCGGAGTACTGATTTGCTCTGAAAACTACCTAACATACAAAAATTTGGGAGACCAGCATGATATCCGATGCCCTATACCTCGGCGGAGAAATGACCTTGATGATCCAGAGAGGGGAATGATCTTTGTATGTTCAGCCACACACAAAACAAAGTCAATGTTCTTCTTTTTAGCTCAAACTGAGCAAGGGGATATATTTAAAATAACAATAGAGACTGATGAAGATATGGTCACTGAAATTAAATTAAAATACTTTGACACTGTCCCAGTTGCAACTGCTATGTGTGTGCTAAAGACTGGGTTTTTGTTTGTAGCATGTGAATTTGGCAACCAGTGAGTATCAATCATCGATATGATATATCATGTACAATTTTTTCATAACTATAGTTCAGATATTCCTGTATTATTTGTTTCTGGTACCTGTTACAAATTATTTGTAAAACTTATATGTTATTATCTATAGCTGTTAAATATGAATGCATGTCAGCCTTGTGGACTTGAATTGTTTCTAGACCACTACAATTTTTACATGCTATAGAAGTAATCTCTGAACCAAGGTCCTCCCTTACTTTAATGAGGAAGAGCACACTGATTAGAGATGCACATTTTATCAAAAATAATGTGCAGGAATATCCATTGTACTTGTAGAGGTTGTCATATTTTTTTTCATGGATATTCATTTTTATTTATTCAAAACGAAGTCTTTTAGAGGATGTCAGTTTATTGGAATATATTTTTCAGCTATCTGTACCAGATTGCACACTTGGGTGATGAGGATGATGAACCGGAGTTCAGTTCAGCCATGCCCCTAGAGGAGGGTGACACATTCTTCTTTGCACCTAGACCTCTAAGAAATTTAGTGCTAGTTGATGAAATGGACTCACTCTCGCCTGTATTAGGTATAGTAGATCAAAATTAAAACTTAGGGTATGTTTCACTATGTATAGTTTATATTTAAGTGCCAGCTTACCCTTATTTGCCAATTCGGAAAGTAGCAATTCGACATATTCTCCTCTATGTACATGGGTCTTTAAATCTTTTATTTGGTCAGTAATATTAACTTGACATTGTGAAACAGAGGCTAAATTTACACTAAATATACTAATTATAAAAGTAATGTACTAAATAACTTTTTTTTCTTACAGCGTGCCATGTGGCTGATTTGGCAGGTGAAGACACGCCTCAAGTATACCTGGCTTGTGGGCGTGGCCCAAGATCATCAATAAGAGCACTCAGACATGGTTTAGAAGTGGCCGAGATGGCTGTATCAGAACTGCCAGGCTCACCCAATGCTGTGTGGACAGTCAGACGGCACAAAGATGGTGAGTATTCTAATCAATTTTACATGGTGATGAGTGAAAAGTTAAAATGTTTATACAAAACGAACTTACATGTGTAACACATAGATTATATAAAAATATATTATCAATGGGATGATTAAGAAACCATTTCAGTGTGCAAATGAATGAAGAAGTCAATATGGAGCATAATGATTAGATTATTGGTCCGTGTTACTGAAATACCGTGACGCTACAAATAACCACTTATGAATGCTCCTTTTTATCAACAAGTTACTAATAAAACCCTGGTTGTTTGCAAAACATAAACACCAGTGGTTTTTCTTTTCAGAATCTACTATCTGCTGATGTGAAGACGGACCACAAACACTTAGGTAAGAATGCTGACTCCAATTACCAACACTGGAGCTTGCCGTCACAGGAGGACTGCTTGTATACGTAAACTGAACCTGCATTATTTGAATAAGATTTTAGCTTTGAGTTTTTCTTTTGGTTGCAGAAGAGTATGATTCATACATCATAGTATCGTTCGTAAACGCCACACTTGTGCTCTCTATCGGCGAGACGGTCGAGGAAGTAACTGATTCGGGATTTCTGGGAACTACGCCGACATTGAGTTGCCATGCTATGGGGAACGATGCGTTGGTGCAAGTTTATCCGGACGGTATCAGGCACATTCGCGCCGACAAGCGAGTCAACGAGTGGAAGGCGCCCGGCAAAAAGTCAATCGTAAAATGCGCCGTCAATCAGCGACAAGTTGTGATTGCTCTCACTGGCGGCGAACTGGTCTATTTCGAAATGGATCCCGTAAGTTGAAATAGTTTCTATTTAATTAATGCTTTACCGACGTATTTGCGTGGTTTTGCCTTCGGGTGAGGCCACGTGAGAGTGGTGCGTAGCTGTACAATGCAGTGATGTGCCCACAACGTCGCAGATCATACCGTGCTCCCGCTTGCGGTAGAGGACGGCACTCGGCATATTCCATAGCCTTGCTGGAGTCCATCGGGTGATGAAGGCGGCAAAACCATGTCGTGGACAAACTAAAAATCAACAATATGTTGTACTATGGTTCTTGTATACATTTTATAATTATAAATACATTTTCAGACGGGACAACTAAATGAATACACTGAGAGGAAAAAGCTGTCTTCAGATGTATCATGCATGGCACTCGGATCAGTTGCAAGTGGCGAACAAAGAGCGTGGTTCTTGGGTGTGGGTCTCAATGATAACACAGTCAGGATTATATCGCTGGATCCATCGGTAAGGAGATTTGCATATCTATTATTATTTCAACATAAAATTTCAATATGATGATAGCAGGACACCACTGAATTACTGTGATTACATCAACCTAAAAAATGCGTTATTCGAATATTACTGATAAAATATCTATTTCGTAATATAAACTCAACTTTCAAAGGAAAAACATTAAACCAGTTTTCCTTTTCAGGATTGCTTATCACCCCGTTCAATGCAAGCTTTGCCAGCCGGTGCAGAGTCATTGTGTATTGTCGAACAGCCATTTGAATCAGGCACCAAATCTGCTTTGCATTTGAACATTGGGCTTAGTAACGGCGTATTACTAAGAACGACATTAGACTCTGTTAGCGGCGATTTGGCAGACACAAGAACAAGGTAATTTTTTATTTTACAAATATTGAAATGGCTGTAAATTATTATTGACATAATATGCTACTAAAAAGCTTATAGAAAGCTTACCAAAATGATGAAAAAACTTACGCTCCTATTTCATCCGAATTTAATTGAAGATTACTTAACCAGATCTGATTAGAAACGAAAAATAGTTAAACAAAAACCCAACATAACGCAGAGTATTTAAAAGATTTTTCTTATCTAGGTATTTAGGGTCAAGACCTGTGAAGTTGTTTAAAGTGCGTGTACAGGGAACTGAGGCAGTGCTTGCTGTCTCATCACGCACATGGCTTGGATACCATTACCAAAACAGATTTCATCTTACACCACTGTCATATGAATGTCTGGAGTATGCAGCTGGGTTTAGTTCTGGTAAGTTAGAAATTAAAATTTATTATGTAAATTAAATTATTGGAATAAGTTTTTAATAACTTAGTACTTCTAAACATCATCATCATTGACTTGTTGATTTACTAGGTGGCAGATAACTCCACTAAAATCGGTTAAATATACTTACCGCTATCCGCACCAGACTTGTTTTGATAATATATCTATACATAACATGATATAAAAGACCGACGTATTTGCGTGGCTTTGCCTTCGGGTGAGGCCACGTGAGAGTGGTGCGTAGCTGTACAATGCAGTGATGTGCCCACAACGTCGCAGATCATACCGTGCTCCCGCTTGCGGTAGAGGACGGCACTCGGCATATTCCATAGCCTTGCTGGAGTTCATCGGGCGATGAAGGCGGCAAAACCATGTCGTGGACAAACTTTTAATTGACTCACTCAATTTCAAATAAATTTAATAGGGATTGCTAATTCATTTGCGCTTCAAACACGCAGTAAAATACTTCGTGCATACATTGTCAGCATGACGCGGCCGCAAAACTTTGTATTTATTACCAATCCGTTTTCGCTGCCGCGTTGCTTTTGTTGTATATAAATAAAAAAAAATGCACTGTAACTAAACTTGGTAATCACTATTAAATTTAATTGAAACAGTTTAAACCGACGCTAGGTTTTTTTATTACATATTATCTTTTATGGTTACAGAACAATGTACTGAGGGTATTGTGGCCATTTCTTCAAATACCCTTAGAATTTTGGCACTGGAAAAGTTGGGTGCTGTGTTCAACCAAACATACATCCCGTTAGACTATACGCCTAGAAAATTCGTTATCAACACTGACAACAACCACATCATTATTCTCGAAACGGATCATAATTCTTATACTGAAGAAATGAAGAAGCAAAGAAGGTAATTTTTCCCATACAATCCTTCACTTGTACTCCTATTATGTTGATATAATGATGATAAAAAGACACATTTACCTGAATTAATTGTGGAAAACCCCTGCAGTACTGAATACTCTTAACATAAAAACTGTTCTATATTTTCAAGCACTGAACTTGCTAATCTCGTGGTTTTTTATTGCAGAATACAAATGGCAAAAGAAATGCGTGAAGCAGCAGCTGATGGTGGTCCTGAGGAACAGCAACTAGCAAATGAAATGGCGGATGCTTTTCTTTCCGACTTACTCCCTGAAAATGTGTTTTCATCACCAAAAGCTGGAGCAGGTGTGTAAGAGCTACTTAATACAATGTTTTATGTTTATGGCCATATTCTCTGGGCAAGAGCAGATCATGTCTATGAGCATACTGACTCTAATCGGGTATGGCCAGATTACACCCCAACGTTAATCCCAGATGAGCTCCCATGGTTCATTTGATTCAAGTGTGGGAAACATTTGAATTACTAATTATTTCATGTAAGTCACACTTCTATCATCCATTAAACTAAAATATTCATATTATAGGTATGTGGGCTTCCCAAATTCGAGTGGTAGACATGGGTATTGGTGGTGGTCTACCCAATACCGTGTTCAGAGTGCCGTTGGAACAGAATGAAGCAGCAGTATCACTATGTATTGTGCGCTGGGCCTCGCACGCTGAACATGCTCAACCGCACCTCGTGGTCGGCGTCGCCAAGGACATGATACTGTCACCGCGCTCCTGCACTGAAGGCAGTCTGCATGTTTACAAAGTAAGTAGTTAATTACCAAAATTTTCACAAAGGTAATAAAATCACCAATGATGTCAATTTTATGCTCCGTGTTTCATCTGAAAAACATTGAAGATTGCTTAACCAGATCTGAGGTTATTGAAACTGAAAAACTACACCATAATAATTGTGTTCATGAATAAAGGTGACAATTCCTTTTCAGATTTATGGAAATACAGGGAAACTAGAATTAGTACATAAAACACCCATTGATGAATATCCTGGGGCTTTGGCAGCGTTTAACGGTAAACTGCTTGTGGGAGTCGGCCGTATGTTGCGACTATACGACATCGGCAGACGAAAACTACTTCGCAAATGCGAGAACAGACACATTCCAAATTTCATTGCTGATGTTAAGACTGTAAGACAAAGAATATATGTTTCTGATGTTCAAGAGTCTGTATTCTGTCTAAAGTACAAAAAAAGGGAAAACCAGTTGATAATATTTGCTGATGACACTAATCCAAGATGGATCACAAATAGTTGTATATTAGATTATGATACAGTGGCAATGTCTGATAAATTTGGCAATGTTGCTGTGATGAGACTACCTCAATCTGTCACTGATGATGTGGATGAAGACCCCACAGGAAACAAAGCTCTATGGGACAGAGGTATGCGAGAATCTGTTTCAAACCTAATTAATATTATATGGCAAATATCTTTAGGGCCCAAAAATCAATACCTATTGCACAATGGTTGTCAGTCCTACAATCTTCCTTGCCATGGGAATTACAAATCTTGATATTCAGATTGGTTATATATTATGATGATACAATAAATTCACATGCTAGACTTATGAATACCCATGATTCTATTTTCTTATCTGATAAAAAATAAATAAATTGCTAATATAATACCAGTCACATGAAATTTACTAAAATATAACCTCTCTTTTAGGTCTTCTGAACGGCGCGTCGCAGAAAGGTGATATAGTAGTTAATTTTCACGTTGGCGAGACTGTGACGTCATTACAACGAGCCACGCTAATCCCTGGAGGGTCAGAAGCGCTTTTGTATGCCACCGTCAGTGGATCACTTGGTGTTCTATTACCATTCACCTCTAGAGAAGACCACGACTTCTTCCAGCACTTAGAAATGCACATGCGAAGTGAAAACTCACCATTATGCGGCCGCGACCACTTGTCGTTTAGAAGTTATTATTATCCTGTAAAGGTGTGTAAAGAAAAATATTCTACCACTATATTGTCGATTACTTCAAGGCTTCTGACAAATGGTCTTTACTTCTTTTATTGTTTAGCACATTTCAATTTCGCTCCATATTTCATTCAAAAATACAATACGCGCAAAATAACTTTACTCAAGTTAGTGACTTCAGCCGCCCACTGCGCCTCCTGCGAACTTTTACGCTCTGCAGGCTAACTATGAGTTTGTCTCTGTAAAATCGCTAGCGACGACGTAAGATATTTATATGAAAAACACAGTGGCGCCTCTAGCGGATATGTGAGAAACTATTTTTTGTGATGCAAATATTTTACGTTACCGCTAGCGATTTTCCTGAGATAAACTCATGGTTGAGGCACTGAAAACAATAGCTGCAGCGCCACTGGTGAATAACTTCCGACCGGCCAAGTTAGCGCCTGTTGTACGTATAATTACTAAACATCCGACATTTAGTCAGCAGACTACTTCTGAAGAGGTTGTTTGTGTTACAATGTCGGTAGAGCGAAGTCTGTGGCTGACGTCATGGGTGGCGGCCGTTATGGATGCGCCCTCGATGTTGCCGTGGATTGCGTTCCTGAGAGTCGGGTGCATGTATTGTGTGTGCTCCTGTAGTATTTGGAATGAACATCCATTTAAAAAATAGATAATGTTGCCCTGTATTTATGCCATGTCCATGGCTCAACTCTATTAACTACAGGGGTTAGGTCCTAGACCTAATAAAAAGTAATTCTGTTATTAACTAACTTTGAAATTTCAGAATGTGATAGATGGCGATCTGTGTGAGCAGTTCAATTCGCTGGAACCTGCGAAACAAAAGGCGATAGCGGGTGATTTAGAGCGAACCCCTGCAGAAGTGTCCAAGAAACTAGAAGACATCAGAACTAGATACGCGTTCTAATCCAAACATATTGTTTGAAATAAAAGTATGAAGAGTCAATGATTATTTTTTATTCGCCCTCTGCCAAACTACGCTCTGTATTGGTGCAATGTTGCATAGACGACCACACACTGCTTGTGCAACTCGCCTCATGCATATGCCCCCTTTTAGATCCCGAGTTTCTCGTACGACAAAAGCCAGAATATAACAGAAACCTCATTTTATGGGGTTTCGTTACGCATTGATGCACGTGCTCAATAAATGAAGTTACATCCTCTCGCTAACCTTAACGCAAGGGGACTGCATGATGAGCAAACACTTCCGGCCAGACATTATGGCAGAGCCACCTACTTAAGTAAAGTATGTACCTAGCTTTTTTGTCACAAAATAGGCATATTGAAAGTGCATTTATGTATATATATTTTTAAATAGTATCTAAATCGTTTTTTAAATTAACAAAGCCGATATATCGATTATTCGCGATATATCGGCTAGACATTAGGATTTTTGGCATCTAAAAATATTGGTCCATGGCATTCTTAAAAAAATATCGCTGAAGCCTGGCAAACCCGCCCCGTGCGGCAGTTTCAGGAGGCGCCAAAATCATAATGTAATATGATTAAAAATACAACATTTCTCCACAAAGCGCCTAGCATACGGAAGCCATCGACTTGCCATCCATCCATCAAGCCATCGAGTGAAGGTAAATTGTCTTCTAACCACTGTCATTCACATATCTCTACGTTGTTCTTGAGACACGAATACTACATCACTGCACATTTTTTGTCTACAAGATTTATTTAATTGTTGAAGAAATATCCATCGTCGTGATAAAACTAAAAATATATTGGATCTGTGGTAGGCAAATAATACGCACCTTTCACGACAAGACAATGAGCGTTTTTGCACTAAATTGGAAGATAAGTTTGATGTGAATTGTGCATTTAAATAAATTATTTGTACCTGCCTATTTTAGCTTCTTTGTGTTTGGTTTAATTAAGTAACCCTTTATTCCTTATGATACAATAAGAAAATAAAACTGTGAAAGTTCCCCATTAAATACGCGTATTAACAATTTTTTAATTGTTAGAATATTTATATGTCTAGACTAGGTAATCTAGAGCCTATTTCACAATGTGCAATTACATTTTAACCGTCAGATAACGCATTGCATTATACAGCCAATTTAGAAAGTCACTATTTGACATGCTCTGCCATGAAGATACCTTACGTTTTAATGTCAACATTTTATTTATTTATTAGATACATAACGTTTGGAGTGTTTGGGAGCCCAAAGCAGGTACACTGCAGATTAACGGCGAAGCAATAGCGAAACTTGGTTCCCGTTACGGGTTGTGGGGGTCAGACGATGGATCACCCCTTCTTCTTTGAGTGCCATCTTCTATCGGAGGTTGGCGATCATACAGGCTATCTTAATTTTGGAAGCTGCTGCTCGGACCAATGATCTTGTGCTCATGTTGTACCATTGGCGAAGATTTTTAAGCCACGATATCCTCCTACGACCGGGCCTCCTGCACTTTATTTTCCCTTGAATTATTAGTTGGAGGAGGAGGAGGAGTGGATCACCCCATATAATACTAAATACCCTAAAATCTATAGTACGAGAAAGCGGACCCTGTCATGAAGCCGAGATAACGGATAAGGGCCCAAACTCAATCTATGAATCGATTTTGCTCCCCAATACCTACTTATCGTGGTTTAAAATACGGGAAATACCCGTGTATTTCGGGTAGACAGAGATTTTATTTTTGATCTGATAGAAAACTGACTATGATAGCGAGCAAAGTGGATGCCCTTATCAGATTTGTGTGATTTGACGTGTTCAATTAATCTCATGTATCACAAAAAAAAAATCGCGACCCCGCTGTTTTGTCGGGCGACGGACTTCCACGTCTTCGCCACCTAAGCCTTTGTCAGGGGGTAAGAGTGTCTTCCGTATTCTCTTGCACGTGAACTTTCGGCAGTGGATGGCGAGCTGGGATGTGATATCCCGCTCGCGCTCCGCCGCCTCCTTCCGCCACATGACTGATTCGCAAAAGGCGGTAATCGCGTTCCACGGCCTCTCGCTATAGTGTTACCCTCATATTAGTAATAGCACCATTATTGGTGTTAGTAAGGTAGTCGGGGGAATAACTATGTAAAGCGGATAGATAAGATTGAGATGTGGTGGAGGTGATCGCTAAGGTGTATAAGAGGGCGCATTATTATTTGAGGGAACTTAGTCGTGCTTAGAACTCTTTAGTGGTAACGCTGCCCGAGTGTAGTTAGAATTGTGAACAGTATTATTATATTGCATTTAATGTGAATAGACTATGAAACTTTTTGAACATCCTGACTAAGTTATTTATGTTTATTGCACTAAAGTGATGGTGATTTTACAATAGGTACTACACAGGAACAGTGACTATTTTTAATTATGATTTCTTGTTTACGCGAATAAGTATTACACATTGAAATAAAACTAGTTTATACGAATAAATAAGGAAGCAAAATCTTTGTATGTCAAATAATAAACAGTTTTATTTATAAGAACAATATGCAAATGAGTCTCGATACAAAAGACAATTACAGTGAACATAGTGGCCTAGAAGTTATGAATGTCGCCTCACCTCGTAGCCTAAAATGCAAATGGGAAAAATGTCACACAACTTGCGAACACATGAAACAAACGTTACTATGACTACAATATCGACCGACGGCTTTTCCGAGGCTGTTCCTCTGAAATTTTCATTCGCGTGACGGCCGCTGAAACAATAGGGGTTGAAAAAGTCTAGACATCAGATTACGTGCACACAACTCGCCGTCCTGCCGCGCCGCAATCCCGTTAGTGTAATTAAAGTAACTTACCTACTGGTTCATTTCTTGCTAAGTATGTTAATTTAAAATAAAAATCGTATTATTTATTTATGAAGTGTACCTGCTCTGTAGATCCGGTCGTGAACGATGAGTGCGTGCGCGAAACGAACCGAAACACGCGCTCATTCGACTCGCCGACAATGCACGAGTGTCCGTTTTTAAAAAGCACTCCAGAGCATTAATTATCCGGTGCACCGTAACTCCGATGCGGTTGGAAAAACGCAACGCGTATGCAATACGGGTCATTAGAAAGTGTAATGTATAGTGTGGTGCGATGCTGTCGGTGAGCAAGCCGACGTCGTTAGTTGAACAGAAGAAGCAACAGTGGGCGCGGGAGAGAGGTGCGTAGCGAGTAGTGGTGCCTCGTGCTGCGTCCGCGCGTATTTGTTTACTGCTTGGCTTGCTCGGTGTAAGTGCATTCCCCGGGCATGCTGGGCGCTGGCTAGGTGCACAGCTGCACCTGCACCGTGCGCTCCACAAGTGTTCACAGAATCACGCTCAAGTATCCACGACGTCTCTCTGTGCTTATTGTGTCGTACATTTAAGGATTTTGACTACGCTAAAATTCTAGAACACGGACGGTACGTAATTAATTCATACCTAATATTAAACATAAGTATCATTTTAATCCTAACTATCTCCAATTAAATAACATATAAAAGTAAATTTAAAAATATTACAATATGTAAGTGCCCTACTTCTTTGCCTATACTGCATTGCATATATTGAATAATGTAATATTTTGTCCTTGCAATTTTCTTCTCAGCATCTCATAACGTGGACATAAACGCCGAATAAAAAAGAAATTGATCAGCGGTTCATAAAAACTCAATGCAAGTAGACAACTGATAGATTTCACCAATACGAGAACACTGCTTCAAAACTACCAAGTAGATACGAAATTGTAACAGATTTATGTATCAATATCACGCTAACGTAGTAGAGTGCCGAGTAATTAAAAATCGCGGTCAGTGTTGAGTAGAGTAGTGTGTTGTTAAATAATAGTAACAGCCGCGCTGCAGGTAACATATTATATTACAGCTTGTACTTAATTTTAAATTGCTTCAAGTTTATTTTAATTCTTATCGCCTCAATAGACTAGCGACAGAACACAGAAATAGGAGTGGCAGCGTACTTGACCGAGAAGCCGGTGAGGTCCTTTTTCCAAGAAAACTGCGAGTGAAAGACTAATAACTTTGTTGTTGGTACACCTCACGACATAGACAGATAGAGATAACGTAAGAAAACGACACATTTTCTCGTGACGTGAAAACCGTGGCGTCGTGTTCGCTTCGATAGACATGTAGAGATAGCACGAGAAAACGAAACATTTTCTTGTGGCCTTATGTTAAGCGGACAATCACAATTTGAATAGATACGTATTTCGAGGTTTTTCGATTCGAAAAGCAAATTAATGAATTTCCCGCTATGTGTTATTACTCTAAGGCTATGGTGATAGGCTCGCCCTATATCACATCCCGGGATGGAAATAAGCTTTGCGAACTATGGGTCTGGGAACATTATTTGCGCCTCTGCTTTGCCAGACGTATGCTGTATACCTACTATTTTAAATTCTAATATGTTATGTATGAATCATACAGTTGATTCATATTTTATGTAACAAAATGTAAAGTATTATAAGTAGGTACTAACTTACGAGTATTTAAGCATTCGTTTATCTACCTCTAGTTACGAAATTTTATTACATATTTTCTAAAATGGAGGTAGGAAGGCAGCGGCTTAACTATATTCATGTACTTACTCTTATTAAATTTGTCTAAGTATTACAATTTTATAAGCAACATATAATAATAGGTATACAAAAGAAACTCTGCTGTGCAAATAGAATCAAAATTCGTTCAATTACGAGACCGCAATTGATATTTTAAATATTGTCATGTAAATGGAGGGCGCGTAGTTGAAACTCACTATTTAACCTTACTATCCCCCTTGCAGGCTTGCGCCGTAATTGTCATTGTGAATAATGACGTCACAATATATATATATATATTGTGTATATATATTCATAAAAATAATAAAAAATAGGAACAATTTTATTACCCCATTCGGTTCCTCTGCCACACCGCGCTGCACCGCGCCGCCCGCGCCTTGGTATCCGGTACATCGGCGCAGACCCTTTCAATTTCCAATGGACCGACATACAATTCATCAGCCATAAGGAATCTTCTCACGTAAACCCTTCTACATTAATAGGTTTACCTAGTTGAAAATAGTACAAACACGAATACTAATATGGTCATTACCATAATAAACGTTATCATTGTAGAACGTCCATGCTTATTTTAGCTCCACAGCATAATATCTTAAGTCTCAATGTCTTTTTCAAAAAAGTTTATCTTGTTAAACGGTACATATTTGAAGAAAAGCCGTGTGTTTGCTTTTAACTGTTATAGGTAATACCTAATCACTTTCTTCAAATCTCATCTGAATAAAAAGTACTTTCAAAACGCTAGTCGTTTAAAGTATATGTAGGTAGGTAGTACGTACATTTAGATGTTGGACTACAAATAAAACTGAACAGAGACGCCCTACTTTTAGCCAGCCATAAATAAAACAGCGATAAACTAAATATTTGAAACATTGTAAGAACTCTAATGGATATGAGGTAAGTACATACAAATAATTATGTTGAATTATCATAATATCAGCCCTGTATTTCACACGTCGCTCTGTTGGGCACGGACCTCCGAGGAGGAGTCCTCAGCCACAGCTTCTCGCTTTGCAGCCGGCTACTCACCCACAGCGCTACGGAAGCTGTCAAACTTTCGTCTCGTTTCGACGATCGAAGTGCAATTGATAACAATAATTCGGGCGTAAACTTGTTTCCTGTTGAATTCAATAATGACAAGTAACAAAGAGTTTTGTATAACAAATAACACAATAGATTAACGATTGTCTATGTTGTACAGACGGCCAAATGGACGGCCATGATCGATGGAACAGTTAGCTGTTGAAGGTGAGACAGGAAGCAACGACCTTTGTCATTTCATGATGAAAATTCGGTAGTTCCATAAGCACATTCTATGCATGCTATCACATAATGGTCAAAAGAGTTACGGCAATTTTCCACAAAGACTTTTAGTACCTATACATTAAAGTCTATGAATTTTCCCGTAATATGTTACAATATACAAAATTTAACTTGGCCGGCCTGAAGTTAACGGCCTCGCAGATATAGCGGATTCACACGGTTCAGTTTTACTTGATCAACTGGCAACTGTTTGCGAATTGAACCGTCCGAACAGACTTTCAATCGAATCGAAAAACCATAGTTACAGCTTTGTTGATTTTAAGTTATTTAATGATCAAAATAGAATCGTGTGCACTCGCTATTGTTTTTATCCAGAAAATAAAGGCTGATGGGTCATGGGGGAGGATAACGCGTGTGAAGTCACTAACTTCATCCCAGACAGGTAAAAGTTGTTTTATTACTAGATAAATATGAGTCTATTATAATTAATTATTTTTTCAACATTCGACTACCTCTGCGGCGCCATTGTAATGCGTACGCGGTACGACTGCTGTGCTGAGGTCTCTGGTTCGATGCCCGGGTCGAGTAAAAGTGATATTGGGTTTTTCTATTTTGAAATGCTCAAGTATCAGCCGGAGTCTTAAATTGTGCCCGGTATAGCGATAGAACCACCCCTATCACATAATGGGACGTAAATAAGCTCTGCGAAATTTGGTTGTACTGGTATACCTCTGTCGACTTCTCCGGGAAATACAGGCGTGCGTGCGTATGTATTTTCACCATAAGTACAAATTCTTATTAATTTTAGTTAATGCATAGTGTTTTATAATAACAGTTCTTTGTAATTAATAGGTAAGCTATCGTAGCGTTAAATAATTATCGTAAAACATTCACTAATACTTAACGCAGTCAGTCTGCCCATGAGAGCGTGACCAGACGCAAACAAAATAATGCCATTATTAACTTCTCTCGCAGCAGTTTTTCATCTATTTTTCGTTATTCAACTTTTAACCAGAAATCTCTCTAGAATCTATTTCTTCCACTTTGATTAGGGTTTTACCAGTCTTACTAATAAACGTTATAAGTTATAACCTATGTAATGTTTTCTGTCTTTTTGTATTCTATAGTGTTTATTTATGTGGTGGTCTCATTTAAATATGGAGAAATAATTCCAGACCTGAGGGGATGAAAGCTTTAAACTTTGTAATTTATGCACCGATTTTGATGATTCTTTCACTAAAAATCTTAAAATAAAAACTTCGTCAATCTTTAACTAGATATTAAACTACAGTAAGTAGGTACCACACACTCAAAATTGTTTAGTTTTTTTGTTTGGTGTAGTTTGATTAAGTCGGTTTCATCTTTTGTAAAATAGTTTTTTTATGGTTGGCGAGTGGCAAGCCTACGTCAAACGCCCAGCTGTTCATTTCCAATAAATATAATTATATTTCTAATCAATAACAAGTAACAACCGTAATCGATCCGTCATTTACGAATAATTTATTTAGAGTGGTGTGACTAACGGGCGGACGCAATGTGGCACCGCCTTTCAATAGGTCAATTCGATTCCTTTCAGCGGTCTGAAATCTTATTAGAATAAATTAATAACATTTACTGAATAAACTAGCGTAACAAATGTCTCGTATTTAATAACAAGCCATAATAATTTAAGTAATTAGAGTTCTAAAATTTTATCATAGATTTTTTAATTTTCACACTTCCATCGGTACTAGGTACCTATTCTACTCGTGAATTAAAAAAATGCGTAAGGTATCTAATGACTTGGGTTACACACATTAAAGGAAGTCCTTAATGTGTGTATCCGACCTGCTCCATCCCCGTTTGTCCTCACACATGTGTACATACCGGAGGCACATACTCTTATGTCTGTACAATTGTTTAAGCATACCTACAATCATTACAATGTTGTTCTTCCTGCCAGCCTGCTACGCCGCTCGTGACAACTTCAGGCCACAGAGTTTGAAATACAGTCTTTTCGCAAGCTTCCGTCCCCGGAAAATTGGAATTGTTTTGTTCTTACTATTTAGATTCGGGATCGATTTTATAAATAAAAGTCAAATTCATAACATGATGAATAATTAATTTTAATAAAGAGCGTCAATCTGAAGCGTTAGTGTGAAAAAATTGTGCAACATCAGAGAAAAGTACGGACGGAGTTGAGTACGGATCTCATTTTCGGCCAAACAGAGGGAATTGCAACTGCCAGTATTTCTTAATTTGTACTTACTGCCTACGTATACTAAACCATAAGCGACGAACGCTTTACCGGAAATAATTCGCATTCCCACTGGCCCTAATTTAACGCTAGTGAGCGCATAAACATATAGGTACGCAACGCAAAACGTACTCATAATTACCACATAGGTATGCCATTTTACCGTACCACGCTTATGCTTGACATAGGCTTCCTACTTTTAGCGATACGAAAGCAATTCACAGCAAAATTGGTAAGAGAAAAGGCTATAGTTACTAACTTCTCACATTAGTGTCAAATTATTATTTTTATGTAATTACTTTGAAATAAGCGCGAAACAAATTATCCACTGCGGCTATTGATTTCAGACTACTTAAAGTGTAACGGGAAGCTTTGAGGGCGGGTAAAGTGACAAACTTCAGCCTGGCCAAGTTAACTTGCGCGTATTTTATGTAATAAAGAAATAAATGTAAAGTTGAAACACTTTTAAATTGCTTCACATACTGTCGCTAAAAACGTAACGTGTTCGCCACGTGGCTTTATGTATTTCATGTGCCTAAATTATATCATGAACATACTATTTGCGTTACATAATACAGTTCCACATTTACCTATGTAATAAAATCATTTAGCGGACGGAAACAAAACATTTTATCTAAAAAGTTGAAGCACGATAATAGTTTATTGTTCAGTGTTCGGTAGATCAACACTTTCACTTTAACATGACCACGCTATTTCCCACAGGAATTTAATAATCGATTGTAATTCTCTACAGACTACCTTAGAATTCTATATGCTTACTTGACAAAACATTAGCAATTTGTTTTGCTAGAGAAATTTCTTATTACCTACGTCACGGTCGGCAGTTAGGTAGTGAAATTTTAAATCGTATTAAATATTTTTATAGTAGGGGCCGACAAAGTTAACGACGAAGTGGATCACCAACTGATGGTAAGTGGATTGTCGACTGTAAGAACTAACGCCTTCATCAGAATGCCGCGATTTTATCGGTCATTTTGTTCACCGGTCAGATGTTTTTGAGTGAAAGATGCTAACATGCATACTGTTAAACAGTCCATTTCTAAAATTATCCTCTTCAGTAATGTCTAAAACGCAAAGGCATGGTTGACTTACGCACTCCAACACATTTCTTTGTTGGATAAAAGATTAGCCAAATGAATGTAGTTAAAACTAAACTGTATCGAAAGTCTATACCTACCTATCTATAACATTGAACTCAATTTTATTTTGTTAAATCGCAATAAAATCACGGACGCATAACGTCTTGTTGTTAATCTGGCGTTTAAATTACAGCAGTAAGATCGCACGTGTCCCCATACAAAATGTACTAAAAACGTATAGGGCAATAATAATGACCGATAAAATCGCAGTAATATGGTGGAGGCGGTTGAGAAAAAGAGGGGATTTGGGCCTCGGGAAATCTTGCTCAATGTACGAAACACAGCCATTTCACAAAAAAAATCTGGGAGATCGTACTAGGCAGATATGTACCTACCTACCACGGTTGACTGTTGAATGCAAAGTTGAATGAACAGTCATGCCTCTACCACTATAGCCTTTTTACAAAATATTTTTAAACTATCCCATTTTATACTCATATTGTGTATTAGGCATGCACAACTAATGAAGATGCTAGTTTTTTTTTCTTTATGTAGTATCGGTACGTAGAAATATTTCAGAGTTCATGTTTAGTAGTTAGTGGCTGTACCGAGATGTATTAGTTTGTTTAAAAAAAAAATGATATTTATGAATACGATGAAAAGTTTACCCACATACCTAATCTCTTCAGGTCAGATTTAAGTATATTTACCTACGTTTTTTGATTGTATGTCATTACTCTAAGAAGAAATATGCAAGTTATTCGTTTGTTTAAAATAATAATTACATACTTACTCGTATTACGAATATTATCACACATAAGTAGTTTAATTAATAATTAATTTGCTATATATTGCTTAAAATAGACACAAATGAAAAATATTTACAAGATAGGTACCTATCGCTTCTTTAGAAAAAAATCTTAACCTTTAAAAAGTGCACCCCTGTCGATAACTGTAGGCATCCCCTACGGGCTGCGGCTACATGCGATATTGATAAAACTTGAAAACCCTTTACATACCTATTAGGGGGACTTTTTTATTTTTCACGATAAGATTGAATAGTTAATTCGTCACAGATAGCAGCCATGGAAGGTAGTCATAGTGAAAAATTTGCTTCTTGCAGTTTTAGATGTTTTTCAAGAAATATCTCAGAAAGTGTAATCTTATTTTTACTATTAAATTTCAGAGGAGATGTCACATCTTTACCTGCCTTGGAATACAGGGGAACGTTACACAAATCGCTTGCAAGTGCGCAACCAATTCGCTAGCACTCTTGAACTACACAAACAATCATCTTACGACTATCAGGAACCATGTCAACGCCAAAGAAGTCCAAGTCTACCACCTATCCATCACATAGAAGCAGAAAGGCCGGTTATCAAAGAAGATAGGAGGTCCAATGTTGTGAATCGAAATATTCCAAGTGCCAAGAGATTCGCATTTTACGATGAAGATTGTGAAGGGGACACATCTGGTTATGGCAGCGAGACCCTCAATCATATGAACCGAAATCGCAATGATTATGTGCACGAAGAAAACCGAAATGCTATTGCTGCGTGGCATCAAGAGACTACTGACAGGTGAAGTATATCAATATATTAATCTAACGAGGTTTGATAGATTTAACAGCGTAGCTAGGTGCCTGGTAACACAGACAAAAAAATAATCTCTTACATATTTACTTAAATTAGGGATTGCGATTTGCGAATTAAAATTTGCCGCCTATTGATGTGTAAGTGTTAATAAATAGATGTAAGTATATTTTAAGTATATTCAACCTTCAAAGATCGCGAAATCTCGCTCTGATATGGAGACTTCTACGCCTTGGCTCCAATGATACTTCATGCTCATTGTTCAAATTGTTTAGATGTAGGTATATTTTATTAATTTTATCAACATTGCTCTATTGCATTGTAAGTAAACATATTGTACAAGACTCCAGTTTTACGTAAGATATTATTATAATTTTATCTAAATTATTTTATAGGTTGCCGACAACCGAAATTCCAACATCGGGTCGGAGTCCACGAGCAGCCGAAGAAGGGCGCCTCAGATGGGGAGATCGCGGAGTTGCCACTGGGCGATTGTGGGAACCCACAGCCCCTAATGCTAGATTACCCCAGGTAAATTCGAGATCGAGTTGTTTTGTGTTGAAAAACTTAAACACGTAACTGTTTCTCCACATTCGTAAAGATTAATTTACAATTAAACGCTTTCATTTCGTTTAAAGATGCCGAATCAAAGGAAAGGTACTCCCTCCTGGGTAGAGCGCGGCTTAAATATGATCCAAAATACTTCTGAAGTTCTAGTCATAGACCAAAGAAGCTCGAGCAACAGCACCGGACTCGACTGTGATAGGATGTCATGTAATGGCTGCGATGAAGGAAGGTATGCAACTTCAAAGTAACATAAAGAAATTGACAAATAATTTATTAGATAAATAGATACTACATGTTATTGTTTTACAGAACATTTCTCCGGGGACAAAATGTCCCCTTGGAGCCAGAAATAAAAGCTCAGCGCGAAAACAAACGTATGAAAGCACTTGAATTGCAGTCAGCTATACTGAATCAATTAGAAGACAGGGAAAAACGTCGTCAAGAAGAAAGGGAAAGAAAACTAAAAGAAGAAAGATTAGAAGAATTAAGGATACAACGACAACAAGAAGAAGATAGATTGAGATTAGAAGCAGAAAAGAGACGCCAAGAAGAGAAACAGCTTTTGGAACAAAGAAAACTAGAAACATTGAAGAAAGCTCTCGAAGACGCCGAAAGAAGCGCTAAACAAGAAAAAGAGAAGAGGTTTACTAGTTTCAAAAAATCTTTAAAATCAAATATAGACGAGGACATTAAAGAAAGTATAGAAGATAATATACTTGTTGAAGTCATACCACATATTGAACCGACTAGTCCAACTAAGTCAAACAGAACATATGACGTACATTCAGCAAAAAGTATAAAAAAAGAAAGTAGTTCTCATCAAACAACTGAATTTAATTCACCAAGATCAATGGGTACAGGCAATTTAAATTTATATATTCACAGTCTACCTCCAGTAGCAATCACCGATGGCCCGATCAATCTTGTTCCGATTGGAATTAATAACAATGGCGAACTAATCAACGGGCACTCAAGCGGTATTCAATTAGCTGTTTTAGTTCCTCAAAATACGGTTGGTAATTTGTATAGTGTATCATTAAACTCATTAAACAATGTTAATAATTCACAAGACATGAATAAATTAGTAACTCCTACTAACACATATCGCCCACCTAAAATGAAAGATGCAGCCACGCAAACTGATATAAGTGTATTTAAACGAACTACAGACAAGATAGTAGATACAGAGGACATCGAAAGTAATGTTGAAAAAGATTATTCAAATATAGATGAAAATGCACCACAAGATAGTCATCACAGCACTCTAAAAAAAGATAGAAGATTCCGGTCCGAAGAAAGATATAAAAAAGATTTGGAAAACCGACCTAAATGGGGTGTGAACAGACCTGCTGCTCAGTACAAAAAGCAAAGCGAAAAAGATCCATTTTACAGTCAAAAAAGAAAAATGCGACAAAAATATAGACCTCAAGCTAGGCAATATCTATCACAATCCAGTGAAGATAGTCGTTCTCCTAGCCCCCCAACTCGTTCCGAGAAATTTACAGATAATGGAATCAAGCATCGCAATTCTTTGAGTCAGTCATATTGGAGAAGCAAAAGATCTAGTCAAGACCTTTCCAAAAACAACGTAATGCCGGAACCTATTAGTAATTTACAGGCAGAATTCAACCACATAGGACAAATTACAGCCAGTGAACTGACTGATAACAAAAAGTCGCCCAAGATGTCCCCTAATAAACGAATAACTTTATCACAAAAATTCATTAATGATAAATATGGCAATAGAAAATTATGGATAGAAGACATTAACGAGAGAAATGCCAAATCTCACATTTTTGATACAGAAAACCGAAAGAAAATAATTGACCAAATAAACATAGCTAAAAGAGATTACATCGAAAAACACGAAGACCAAGAAAACTTTGCCATTAAAAAGTTTTAAGAATGTAATTTGTAACAAGTTTTATAGCTAGTCGTGCAATATATACTATGAAATTAGGTTACTTTCGAGATTGTTATCGATTCAACCGTTTCTAAGAAATAGGCCAGCGCAATGTTGGATCGATAACATCAAGTTAGTTCAGTTACACGTGTGTTTTCTCACAATACGTTATGTCTAAATTAATAGATGATTTATTTGACAAAAAGAAAGATGAAGCTCCTATGTTGGATTTGTCCAAGACCGTGATAAATACTGCGGAGGAGTATAGAACAGTTCTCGATAAAGTGCCAGACTTCAAAACTCGACCAGAAAAGGTAAACGGATCTTTAATTTAAGTTGAAAATTACAAACTTATCGTCGTTTACTTCCGATATCATTAGGTACGAAGCGAAGACATAAAAATAAAAGACAAGAAAGAAGACCAAAAAACAAGAACTCCTCGAAAAGAAGTTAAAGCTTATGAAAAACTGGGAACGCGAGGTTACGAAGAAAAACATTTCACATACATGGACCCAATACCTGTTGAAATGCGAAGTTTAAAATTCGAAGAGCTGTGCGCTGTACCTATCGAGTGGCGTATGCTTACGTCCATCAGACCAAAGTCTAAATTGGACGAAGAATATTTTAGCAGGTACGTCTTTAACATTCAACAAGATTACCTGCTAAGTTTTATGTAACAAGATTTTTATTTTTTAACAATTACAGGTTAGTTGAACTGAGAAAATCTGAATTGAAAACCAAAGCCCGTGATAAAAGGGAAAATGCCAAAAATAATATGATAAGAAAGACAAAAAATCGTTCGGGAGTTACTGAAACTAGGGTGGTGTCTTGTGCCGAATGTGGTGAAGAGTATTGCAACGGTTAGTGTATTTTTTTTATATAGATACCCGTAAGTAATTGTTATCTAACAAAATCCGCGACCCAGTACGCGAGTAGGCTGTAGGCACTTGCGAGCAATAATATGAAACAAGAATTCGGATGTTTTACGTTGATACTTGAAACGCTGAGGCGCTCATTGCCAGATGGCAGTTACACTGACTAACTAATCGGTTACCTATTAAAGATTTAAGCAACCCTTGGCGCGTTCAATTTGCCGGATGAGTGACCGCTTAGTGGTATTTTATCTGAGTGTCTCCAGGCAGCGGTTGGCCAGTAAAAATTCACTCTCGGCTATTTTCAAGTGACATCAGACGTTAAACCAAGGCGGAGGCCTGCAGGCGGTAAATTGGGCACTATCCATTCGATATAGAAGATATCCATCTATACCTATGACACATCTCGAGATAGACTCTATCTATTCGTTTTATGGCCGTTCTGTATATTCTATTTAGAAATAGATTTGCTTACTATCTGTAGTGTCTATCGTGTCTATTATCTAATAGTGTTTTGACAGATCTTTCATACCAAATGTGTCAAAATGTTACTGCCAGTAAGCAAATCCGTCGATAGACAGAATATTGCGAACGGCCATAAGTCAACAAACGACATAAAGTGTGATGAAGTCATGGATTTATTATTATGTGCAGGGAAAATGTGCGTCATAACGAATTACGACGTGTTTGCTCGACTGAAAGTGGAAGTGGAGACAAAGACGTCACGGAGCCCAGCGACACTGCCCCAAGGAGCGAACAAGTTGCGCCGCATGCGACGCAGAGTGCGACGCAAGCCGCGCAGCAAGAGCGCCGCGCCACCACACAAACAACATCTCAACAAAACCGGCACAAGGAGCGACTCCGAATTATAAAATGTCTTTACATAATACATACCGGCTGTAAGGGAAACGCTTCCGACAACGAACACTGGTAGAATTGATTACAAACATCACCACTACCAATACCGCTCGCAAAAAATGTTACTACTAGGTGGTAGGTCCCTTGTATGTGAGAGGCCGTCTGGGTTGGTACCACCGCTTTGTCTATTTTTGCCGCCAAGCAATAGTGTTTAACCACTGTTGTTTCAATTCGAAGAACATTGAAGCCAAAAGAAATTACTGGGCATTATGAGACTTAACAACTTATGTCTTGGGGTGACGAACGCAGTCCAATGTCATGCAGTACTTTCTAATTTAAAGTACTGTATGGTGTTGCTTCTGTTTATGGGCAGGTGTTTACCACCAGGCGAGCGACCTGCTCGTTTCGTCATTCAAGCTAATAAAACAAATATCGCGAAATATGTTGACATATATTTTTTCATGCACGTTCTTGTTTGGACCAATAAATACAACGACGTTTCATCAAAAATAATTAATATTGTATTTTTCTTAATTACGTAATGTAAAGCCAATAAAAATTGTGTGCAGTGCGGCGCACGGCGCGCAGCGCGATATGCCTACTGATTATTGAAGCGCAGTATAGTGTGCGGGTCGTTGACCCCAACTTTAGTATTAGTACGCTTTACATTGCGGGCTAACGTTTTCAAAATGGCAGGTAAATACCAAAATAATGGTGTCCGTTTAAATTAAGGTAGTGTTTTATTTCCGTTTCGGCTTCAGAAGCGGTCCCCTTTTACCCGATATACAAGGACGCAACCTAATTTCGCACCTCACATCAATGCAGATTTACGATGACGCTATTAAAACATGACTGACTGGCCAAGTTATGTTAACTTGGCCAGTCTGCAGTTGGTTACTTGCAACTATTGTTTTTAGAGACTATAAAGGGTGAAGAGAATTATAAAAGGCGGATGAAGAATTTCAGCCCGATATTTTTAATTGTTTCTTGTAAAGGTGCAAGGTCTGGTTGTACATCATTGTCCTTACACAAACGACACTGATGTAGTCACAGCTACGGGCAATAGCTAAAAAAATGTATACAGCTACGGTTTAAATTATGTGCTTAGACAATCTTAGTTCTCTCTGGGCCTTATTAAAATAAATAAGTACATACATAATTATATACACACTCATGCCTATAGCTCTGGGACTTATGCAACCTTGAGTGCCACGAGCTACGATCCTGACACACCTCTTTCGTCTCATCCACGCTCATACATTTTCGCCCGGTTGGCGTTACTTGTGAGTACTAGTTGCCCTTTTCGGAAATAATTTAAGCTTACGCTACCTTGAATCTTTACAATATAATCTACATAGACCCCACGACACAATGATGACATTGGTATATTATAAGCAATACTGTATTTACTGAGATTTCTGAATGTCTAAGACTAGTCTCTAGCAAATGTCAGTGGTGTCAGATTTTGCTTCATGTAGCGTGCTATACACATATCAAAGATAATAGGACATCACAAGTGTACGTAATTGGTGCAGAAATAAAAATTGCGCACGCAAAACCTGATTCAGTCTGCATTTGACGTTACCGCAGTAAGACATCGGACGTACCTACACACGAATACCTAATGCTTTTTCGTTTAAGTGTTTCTCGTTGCTAAGTTGCATTGTTACTACAGAAGTGACATGCTAGGTTTAATTCAGATTAAAGTTCTTGCGATATCTATTTTATATCATTGGTCTGTATATGAATGTATTGGTTCCATGTATATGAATTCAAATAAAACGTTTGTACCATTATATTAGTAGAGATTTCCAGAAGTATTACAATGTATTATTAAGGTGACAACTAATTTCTTATTTCTGTATAAGATATTATAATACTCCAATCAATGGCATAATTATTAATTCTATTAAGATTTTGACTGCGCATAGTTCCTCGAATATTTTAACTCTTAAAATACTGTATTGCCAATATTCAATTTTTTATATTGTTTTTTTAAACTATTCCCTATTGAGACTTGATATTTCACATTTTTATATAGCTTGGCACAATGATCACAAACGCTTTAATTGTTATCAATTGCATTGTAGTAGGTATATATGTAAATGTAACATATCAAAACTACCTTGAATTTTTGTATTACGATTTTGATATTATATTATATGAAAAAAATATGGATTTTTATTGATGAAACAAAGAAGACAATTTAGAAATATCAATATCACTCTTTATTGATTTTAAAAAAATATTTATGTTACACAATCATTACATTATTATTACACTATAAACAACAATATTCCCGTGATAGAGTAGTGTCTATGCATTGGCAATATTAACCCGTCCAGCAGACTACCACACTACGTAATGAATATGAAGCCAAAAATATTTTTTTGCATATCTCTATTAGCTTAACGAATTTCATTCATTGCTGAAAACCCACTATATGATAAACTCTTAATTTTAAGCCCTAAGTACAGCTGTCATACTAGAAATAAGGGAACACAAAATAACGGGAAAAAATAATTCACTTATCATTTATAGGTACAGCCATAATAATATGCCTATTAAAATCTACGAAGTGCAGGCTGAGGACTGTCCATAGTATAAATAAAAACTAAACCATTCCTGTGGCACTAACAGATATCACAAGGTCGCGACGAGGACGTGAATAAGTAAATACAACATTACAGACTTAGATCTTTTCACAAGAGATAGACATTAAGGAAATAAAGATAGAATAAAGCATCTGTTTTGTTACACATCGGCCCACAATATATATATATATATATATATATATATATATATATATATATATATATATATATGTTAGGAAAAGTTATTAAATCAATACCTGCCAATAAAATTATTTCACAGCCGATGTTTGAAAATATACAATTTACGAATTAGTTGATATAATTTGTCTATGTCAGTAGCATATTATTATATATTCTTCATTCTTAACCTATTTATTATATAATAATAAATTAGTAGCATTCCAGATATATTTAGAATTTGAAGATATTTGTATACAGTTGATGTCGTTACTAAGCTACAGTTGAATTATTATTCTTAAAACTAGGTCACAAAATAGGAATCTGCAATTAAAATAGTAAAAATCATTATTATTAAATTCGTAGCGATTACAATTATCGCCGTAGCGGCGCGCACGACGGTAATATCACCTTAACAAAGTGGATATGTCTGTATGAATCGAACGTAATTGATATAATTGGAAACTAACTGAATTTGTATAGAACGAGTAAGCATGACGTATTCGGACGGAAAATATCTATTTTACAATCTAAATACTTGTGCAATACCAAATTAAACTGCACGAGTTATAAACAAACAGACTTTATAATCTACTGTTATACTGTTATAAACGATTGGATATCCCAAAACTGCATAATATTGGTCCAATTTCAGGTCTCATCAAATAATTTCGTCATGGAAATATCACAATTATTATTCCAACTCAACAAGATGATCTTTAAAACTACAAATGGATATGATAACGCCGTTTTAATAAATTGATTTTAATTAAAGAGGTAATAACTATGTTAATGTACAAAGATGAAATGCACACATGGAATGAAAGGAAATGTACTTGTAAACCCTTATTACTACAAGCACCAAAAGATCTCCAATGTCCATATATAACTCTACTTCTAGATGAAATACAATATAGGGACTAAGTAACATAGTAAATAAGGGAACACATACATTTTTACTTATTTTAACATAAATTTCATATACCCTTTCGAATTACATACTTGACTAAACAAAAAAAATATATATATATAACACAACATATTGCAGATTCCCAAAATCCACTTTTAAAGTTATCCAAGTACTTACTATGACTCGTACACAAATTGTATTATGCTCCATCAGAAAACAATAATTAAATTATAATAATGAAAAACAAGTCAACGAGATAAATGTAAAATAAAATATGAAACTTAAAACATGGACGTAAGTGAAATGAATGTGTAAGATAGTTTATTAAACTTATTACATAAATAACGTTCACACCATGTAAAATTACAATCCCGATTCAAATATAAATAGAAATGACATTTGTATTATTCCATATTTATTAAGGATTTAAATCATGTACCACATAGATTTAAATAATGTACGGTAATATTACGAGGTGCGCCAGTGGTATTGAGCTAGCAACGGGGCGCTTCGCCCAACTGGACTCTGTCTCTACCACTTACTGTTCACTGGTCTTTACGTGCTTTCTTTTTGCCTTTCTTGGATACCTTTGCATCAGTCCAGGTGTCTGAAAATCGGTCGCCATGGTTTTAGTACAACAAATATAATAAGAATAAGTTCCAAAAACAATATTCTAGATTTTAAATCAGTCAGATAATATGTTTGATTAGTTAGATATAGTGTAGTGGGTCACAAACATCTCAGGCCCAAAGGCAACCTAACCTGCATGTGGTCCATTCTGCTGATTACCGAACGAGGCAATGGCGAAACATGGTTTCCGTTGTGGGTTGCGGGGGTCAGATATTATTCTATGGTAGATTCTCTAAACGTAAGTGATATTTTTATGGCATAATAGCTTTTTTTTTATAGTATAGGCTGGCAAATGAGCAAGTGGGTCACCTGATGGTAAGCGATCTCCACCGCCCATGTACGCCTACAATACAAAAGAATTATGTGCGCGTTGCCGACCTTAAAGGAAAGGGATAATAAGGGATTGGGAAGGGGAGGGGGATTTGGGCCTCCGGATATCTCACTCACCGTACGAAACGCAGCAGCAAGCTGCTACTTTACGCCGGTTTTCTGTGAGACAGTGGTAACGACCCGTACGTGCCGGCCCATTCATACTATAGACAAAATTGTCTACAGCGTGGCTCTACCACTCGTAGCTCTTATTAATAATACATTAAGTGTCAAATTTGAAGGGCAGGTTGATATTCAATAAGGATAATATACAGAGTGATAATATATGGTACGAGAAGGCATACTTTGGCATTAATAGGGATAACGCCAGGCAGGAATAATGAGAAAGTTAGATAGTACAATACTAACCACCAAGCTCATCAAAGACGGGTGCATTTTGCTTTTCATCTTGTTTGTCGGAATCGGAATTGTCTTTCTCAACTGGTTCAGCTTTTGGGGCACTCTTAACAGCGGTGGAAATCTGCAACAAAAACATTACTTACATTTCATAATAGTCATTTAATAAATAGATGTTCCCTAAATTGAAATACAATACTATGATTAAAATTATGCACTTCAGCAATGTTCGATTTTTACGAATTAGTATATATATCTGAATAATCTACCTCAACCTGTGGATCTTCAACCTGTTCTGGTCGTCGAACCTTTGGGCGAGACACTTCGTGATAACCCTTGAAAACGGTTTGTAGACTAAGCACAGGAACGTAATCGGTATATAGTTCTATAAAAGAGTTTTGTCCCCCTTTTTAAAGGTAAGTCTGTTGCGATGCCGTCGTCCTTGTTGCCTTTTAGAACTACAAGGAATATTCTAATGTCTGTGAGACCATCTATCTAATGGCGGATCAGAGTAGCACATTTGTCGTCCTTATCGCCAGCATAAAAGAGCCCATTCTTCTTCTGAATGCTCGATTTCTGCGAGGATCTCGTGCCTAGAGGCATGCTTCTCTAAGCATGAACCGTTACCTCTGTAACGGTTCTATTTTCCGATGTCTTCAGCGTCATCGTATGACTCATGCCTAACAGCGGGGCAAATATTTACAGCCTTTGTTTTGCTGCATCGCTTCCTCAATGGAGCGAGCCTTATCTCAGCACAGATCAAAACGAATTTGTCTTTTATTACGCTTATTGAGAAGGTGGTAATCCGTCGAGTCTGAAGACATTTCCCGTGTCTGCCTCATTAGGTCCAGACTAAGTGTATCTTAGACACCTTATTCTTTCGCTCTGACTTACAAAGGGCCCTGCATATGTCGCAGTCTTAGAGCTCTCTCCTGAGCAGAGTGTGGCTGTGCTATAATATACTAACAGTGTTTTGTGTCATACCATTAAACACTTGTATTGGGTACCGAATTACTGACAGCCACCGTGACGCAGTGGGCGAGTAGCCCGCTGTGAAGCGAGAGGCCGCGGGTTCGATTCCTGCACCGAGTCACATGTTTGTGTTATCTACAAATATTTCTGTTTGTTCAAATATGATGTTTTCTCCCCAGGGGGGTTGACGGTCGGTCGTAAAAACATCAAGCCAAATCTTTCTGTAACATGTGTTAAAACCTATGTTGCGACCCCACTGCGAGTGAGATAAGGGCAAGTAGAAGATGAAGAGTGGGTACCGAATTTCCCCGATATTGGTGCCGAGCTGCTATCGGGAATTTCGTAGTTCTGCGCAGTCGCGGTACTCTTAGTGTGGAGACACCGTTATATTGTATTTTAAATGTTATATGCATTCATTTTCTTGTTTCAACATTATATTTACACAAGTACATACTTCACGAATGGAATATAAATACGCTAATAATAATAATATTATCATGATAAAGATTATGCAAATTATCTACAAATATCACAGATATCTTGTTAACAAATGCATGTTAAAAACAATCTCAACTAAAATATTCACACATTTTATCATAATATTCTTCATTATAATAATATTCACTTTACACACCAATACAATTTGATACAAATTCTGAGTGGTGCTGCTACTGTTTATGAGTAAGCATGGCGCTTACCATCAGATAGCATCCTGGAGGCTTGTTTGATATAGCTATTTAGCAAGTCTGCACTCCATATTATAAACTCCAGTGGAATAATTGTGTTTTATGTACAGTATGGAGACTGGAAAGTCTACCTAATTAATATAAGAGTGAAGAGTGAGCAGTGAAGAGCGAGTGAGTTAGAAAAATATCTATAACTATCAGCTTTTAAACAAGATAGCCACATTCAAATTGGTCCTTTACTTTAGTTATTAAAATGCCCCCAGACCGATACACACACACCCTCCCTTTTTTGTCAGGGGCTAAAAAATATTGAAAATACTCACTTCAGCAGTCTTTTTCTTGATCTGCTTTTCCTTGTTCTCTTTCTTCTTGTTACTCCTGAGATCTTTCACATCAGTCAGCTCCTCCACTTCAGGTGTCACCTCATCATCAGCAACAAGTACACCCTGATCACGGAGTTCTGCCTGTAAATTCAAATAGAATTCCAATAAGAATTTTAACATGATCAATTGCATTTATTTGACAATGAGCAACAAATACCTGTTGACTTGTCAAATAATTGCCTTTCTATTGACATAAAATGGATTGTATCATACTAGTTTTAAAATGTCTCAATATTGTCAAAATAAGTAATCAGTAATACTTTATCATTACTTAAAAAGCACCTTGAATCCAAATAAACCTTGATAACATTTGCTGATTTAGGCCACTTTCAATAAACTTGCTTAGTTTGATTCTGCACATAGATTATGGCAATGAACCATTCAGATTACAGTTTCAAGGTTATGCATACAAATTACTTAGTTTGTTCTGTTGATTCCCGGGATCTATCCAGATAAAGTACTTGTTGCACCTAATCATTGTACTTGTGGACCATGCATGAGTACAATGATGTAGCAGCCACTTCACCAGTGGATATTTTCATTAATACTTCAGCTAAATTTAACCCAACTGAATGTAAAATACCGTTACTAACAATACCATGTATCTTGAAAATTGGCCATGAGATATTGACATTCTATAGATTTTTTTAACGTGTATCCAATGAATTTACACAAAAAAATTAATTAACCATACAAAGCACGATATTCAAATAGTTATCTCATGGGGAAACTCATTGGTTATATCACACATGTTCATAAATATATTCAGTTTTTTCTCTCATGAAAACTAAGCCAATTTAACTTACACGGTATTGTTAGCTAAGCAAGTAAATTAAGATTTTCATTAGATAATTAATATAAGTTATTGCAAACTGTATTCTCTTAAATGAAATATACACAACTTTTTTGTTATGTCGTAAATTTAGGTGAATTATGTAATCTTAGTTGGAGGTGTATAGAAATGATTTAAAGACATCACCTCTTTAAGGACACGTTGTAGTTCCTCGACCTGGGCTTGCAGGGCTCGGGCTGAATCTTCATTGACATGTGGTCCCTCAGCACTGACCACCTTGATAGACTCCACGGGCTCCTCGGCAAGGCAAGCTGCCTCAACATCAGCATCCTTCACTTTTTTGGTTTTCTTAGCTGGGCTTTCTTTTTTCTTTCCCTTTTCCTTCTCTTCAGGAGCCTTCACTTTCTTCTTGTCCCCCTTCTTTGGCACCTCTTGCCATAACCCATCATCAAAGTCGGCCGGTTTCTCAACTTCAACAACAACCTTACTTTTCTTTCCTTTCTTTTCAGTTGCCACTTCTTTCTTAGTTACTCTCAGTTCTACTGGTCTTTCCTTGGGTTTCGGTTTTTCTGCTTCTTTCACTTTTTCCTCCTTCTCCTTGGCGGGAGATTTTTTGGAGCTGTCAGACTTTGTCTTCACATCATCGGACGCAGCGCGGTTGGGTGAAGACTTCTAAAAAGCACAAATTCACTTAACAATAATATAATCACATCATAACTACTTTGTCATGCACTCGCATCATACTGTATTTATTGTACCGTGTATAACACCATACAAAATATAGTTTTGTATCTCCCGGCAAAATCGCGAGCATATGCTTCCAGGTTAAAAATAAAATGAGCGCACATTGACAACGGCGGGAGCGTACAACAACATTTACCTTGTCCTTCTTTTTATTCTTCTTATTGGCGGATTTCCTATCATCCACAACCAGGGGCAGTTTGTCGAACTGTGGCTGTTCCGCAGAGTGGAAACCAAATACGAAAACGAGCGCGGCGCAAACTAAAACAACAGCTACCGCCGCTGCGGTGTAAACGAACTGCGCATTAGACATTTGGTTTAAAATCTCCATCTTCAGTCTTTATTCAAAACTGATCAAAAACCACAGTTCACATGTAACGTTATCGTAAAGGTGTGATAATGTTGAACACATTAATTCTCGAGTGATAAAAGCAGACACGGAGACATGATGACGCGGCTGTGACGTGCCAAAAAATTGCGATTTGTCGGGTCCTGGGTGACCAATTTTATTGTTTATTTTAAATTGGCAATTTTAAAAATTAAAATTTTCCTAAATATTTAAATAATAATATTGTTTTTTGCAGCCCAAATATTAATTTGTTTCTTTCAAAACAAATTGCAGCTGTTCTCTCATCGCAGTAAGATAATATTAAACGCTTAAGTTTAGCAGTCAGCACTCAGCACCCCAAAGTACAATAATTAAACGGAAGTCAGCAGTCAGCACATTCTAAATATATCATTCTACCTATATCAGAGACTCTATATATCAAAGTTACAAATGTTGATAGTCTATGTTACGTTGCGTCACAGACTACATACCGTTGAGGGAGTGGAGCAACTTATACCCTATGTATCTTTAAATGTCTTATGTAGTAAACAAACTCCACTTCGCACTAAAATCACAATTTCCGAATCAATCACACATCATATGTTATTCGTGATCGTGTTGATCTTTGCATCAAACCTAAACAATATGAATTGCTCCAAACCAATGAATTACAATATTTTTCTCAAAAACGCAATATCCCCAAAAGGCATTTGCACAGATTATATAGGGGAACTGTAAATTTGACATTTCGTATTGCTAATTCGTAGTGATGGGATTGAATTAATGATTTTAACATAGGATAAACAAGGTTTGAAAATAATTTTAATATTTAATAAATAGTATTAATAAATACGTTAAATAACTACACAAAACATTATTTTATTATTTCTGAAGTCATTAGAATATGCAAAAAAAATATTTTACAGATTTGACAAATTATAGTTTCGGGCTGCCCTAGCTCAGTATTGCCACCTTAACGATGTTTGCAATAAATCTAGCCCCTTTAGACAAATCTAGACTTTTGGCCCCTTTTGGTAATTTACACAATCAGTAAAGGCATTCACTTTCCATTCAGGTTTTATTAGTTCAGTAGTTCGTCCAAGCGTTTCCCAACCCTATAAGTTGTCATCGGTTTACATACCGCCATATTTGATTACTACATAAGACTTCTAACAAAAAACGAATTATAGAAAGAACTGAGTTGCGTACATGGGCTAATGGCCGTTGCAGACGATGCGCAGTAGCTTGCGCAAGTACATAAAATTTCATTATATGAACATATTTTGTTTAGTAAAAGTGTGAGTGCAAGTTGCTTGTACTCGCTTTGGTCCTTGCGCGAGCACTACCCGTTTTCCCCCGCTACGCCTGCTCCACCCCCGCGCAGCTCGCATTGCGCATCGTGTGAACGCGACGCGGTCAGTACTGGTGCCAGTTCATTCTTGTTCGCCAATTCGCGAAGTCCCTGTCACTGATTCGTTCCAATAAAATTATTGAAATTTTCTACTGTGATACGCATTACTCTCTGATATTCTTTTGCATCCTCTGATGCAAGTTCCCGCATAAGTAAATTTGATCATCCAAGCAATTTTCTTCTTGCAACCTACTGCCTCATCCACTGTCGTTTTCTTTTTTCTAGTTTCTGTGTTTCCTGCATCAATTCTTCAGCTATTACACCATTTAGTTCGTGAAGTACGCACTTAAATATTTTACGCAAAACCATACGCTTTTCCATGGCTGTCTTACTATGAACTAGCACTGCACAAGGCAGATGCATCATGCAAGTGACCAATTTACGTTTGAACGCTGGCGCAAGTACTTGCGCAAGCTACTGCGCATCGTCTGCAACGGCCATTAGTCATGCGTAGCATCTATAATCTTTATACTAGTCTGTGGCTCAGTCAGTCTGTCTGTAGAACGGTCTGTAGCTTTAGCGTTGATTGCGTATACTAGTCTGCAAAGAATATTATTAGTCTGTAGCGTGCGGTTAGGTAGCGTGGATAAACGTAGTGGATAAAGTCTCTTTGGGTGTAGCTATAAATTCGCGCTTATGTTTACTCTACCCGCACCATAAAAATGCACAAATCTAACTGAAAGGCACACTTACATAGAGGTAAAATATCTTTGTGTAAACGTTGTTTATTGAAACAGAGAGGTAAGCTAAAATGGTCGAATTTCGCCGCCCACTCTTTATTTGAATGGGATTCTTGTTAAAGAGTAGTTTATTCCTTGAACAGGATAAACTATTGCTATTGACATTTTTTTTTTAACTTTGATGTTTCTTTTTCGTATTGTTTTTGTATGTTTGTATTTAAAATTGTTTATAAATTCAAGTAAAAGCAACAATCCTTTGCTGTTAGTGCCTTGATACATCCTTGAAATGAAGAAAACTCTGTCAACAAGTATGGGATCGTTTCGTTTTTATATTATGACTTGCTCTAACTTTAGTATTATTTTTACATTTCCACACTCAGCTGCTAAACTATCAGTACCCATAAGCATGCCAACTGCTAGACATGTTTTGTATGTATTCTTGCCCTACCAATACATACTATAATATATGTATACAATACATGTTTAGTCCGAATGTGAAAGCGGCTGCTGTGAATGGCGGCATACATCTTGGACCCTTAGTGGGTCAACATTGCGAAAACGTATGTTTCTTGTACATTGCATAATGTACTGACTTGGTACTGACGTTCCACAGATATTTCGCACGCGAATATTATAGGGTAGGTTGCATAGTAGTGTCTGTGTCAGGCCCTTCTTGAGTGTCCTTAAATGCTTTATATTTTATCCAAATGGAAAAGCGACATATTGTGATGACTGCCACGACATATTGAAGCCAAATGAAGTAAACATTGCGAAGACAAGCAGTTGCAGTTTAATAATGTTCCTCACGTACAGAAGAAAATTCCTCAGCTGTTTCGCCACCGCAGTTTTCACAGCGATTCGTGATGATTGGCCCTAAAGCCATCAATAGCCGCGCTCTGCTATCGTGATCTCTGGCCGCGCTATATGTATTTAATAGCACCATTTAGCAAGAGTATCGATACATTGATTCAATAATTTGGAATATCACTATAAATATCGATATATTAAAAAAAACTATACATCCCTACTTGTCAAAGTTGATTAAATTATTTTTAAATTGAGCCCGATTGATCCGAATCGCCCGAATCGCAAATCCGTGCAAATCTCAATTTTTTACAACATTGAAGTTTGAACAGTGAACTTTCCTATACATTTAGACATAGAGTATAAATACTCTTTGCAGTGAACACACATGACACCGCATGACACAGACTACTTAGAAAGAACTGACGCCGAGTTTTAGCGGGAATTCTGACAGTGCGGTGTCTCTCGTATTTTAATTATTTCCTAAACTGGTTTAAAGTTGTGTTTGTTGTACAAAAGTGGTGTGGTTTTGTGCAATAATCATTAACGCTGATTAATAGTGTATGGAAACATTGAAATAAGTGAATTTAGGTAATTTTTGACCAAGGGTATCGATCGACCTTGTGCGTTCGATCCGCTTGAAGAAAGTCGTCTAAGAAGCATCGAACTGAAAGGAATTAACAATAAAACTCCAGCAAGACCTTGAAATCGGTCACACCCCCATTTCATCGTTCTTAGAAAATAAGAAAAGAATATAACTAATGACTTGGCAGTATGGTCTCTGGTCTTCGCCGGTTCCTTATGGAACAAACAAGGAGTTTTGGCGGGAATTCTTACAGTGCGGTGGCTCTCTTGTTTTAATTATTTCCTATACTGGTTTAAAGTTGTGTTTGTTGTATAAAAGTGGTGTGGTTTTGTGCAATAATCATTAACGATGATGAATAGTGTATTGAAATAAGTGGATTTACATGATTTTTCACCAAGGGTATTGTCGACCTTGTGCTTTCGATTCGCTTGAAGAAAGTCGTCTAAGAAGCATTGAACTGAAAGGAATTATCACCAAAACTCCAGCAAGACCTTGAAATCGGCCACACCCCTGTTTCATCGTTCTTGGAATATAAGAAAAGATAACTAATGACTTGGCAGCATGGTCTCTGATCTTAGCCGGTTCCTTAAGGAACAAACAAACAAAAAAAAAAAAAGGAACAAACAAACAAAAAAAAAAAAGAACTGACGCCGCATGACTCATAACCTAAAAAGGTAGAAACTTTAATTCTTCATTTAATTTACAACGTTGCCTGTCTAGTAAACAAGCAAATTGCGTGGAGTATGGCGAATAAAAATAAAAAAAGGAATAGAAGTAAACATAGCAAAAGCGATAAATGTAATGATTCTAATGAAGAGCCACAAAATATGGAAAACACAGATCTAGGAACGGAAGATCAACATTTTGAAAATGAGGATGACTATGAAGCGACAGGTAAACTGCATGATACAGAAAACAATTCTGATGATGATGAGCCACCGAAAAAGAAAAAAAAGAAAAAGCAACCCTCAGTCAACGAAACATCTGAAAAAAAGGGCAAGAAGTCTATAAGACAAATGAAAAAGGAAAAACACGCGCAAAGACAAGCTGAGGCAGCAGCAGTAGCGAAAGACCACCTAAAATCACAATGTATTACTTACCTCTCACAGTGGAAACATGACAGAGATAACTGGAAGTTTATGAAAGCAAAACAAGTATGGCTTTACAAAAATAAATTCTCCACAAACTTAGTGCCCGATTCATCGTGGTCAACACTTCTTGAATATTTTGAATCAGCTAAGGGTAATATCCGTAATATGCTTTTGGAAGATGCAAAGAAAATTATAAGCCAAATGGATGAATGGACAGAAAAGCAAAACGATAACAATGAAGAAGCAGCTGATGATGATACTTCCAGCACCAAACCAAATGATACTTCATACAAAAGAGCTAGGGACATAATACAATGTTTGGAAGAATAAACACTTTGTTTTAATGCATATTTATTAAAATAAAATCAACTACATTATGGTAACAACAATAATTTATCAAGTATATGATCACAATTATTAAGCTTTAATGGTAGCCTTTGATTCGTCAGAAGCAAATTGTTCAATCCATTTGCGTAGCTTATCAGTGTCCTGTAGACCAACAAGACGTTGCTGAACTTTTCCATTCTTAATAGCAACCAGCACTGGCACCGAGCTCACTTCATAATCTAGAGCCAAATCTGTTTGCTCATCAATATCAACCTTAGCCAGAACCACTTTACCCTTGCTTTCTGAGATTATGGATTCTAGACGAGGTGTCAAAAGTCTGCAAGGGTTGCACCACCTGAAAATATCAATTAACACAGATAAATTGCAATTTTAAATTTTAAATTACCACTATAATTGAATGTGCATTTTCAATAAAATATATACTTAATTATGTGGGAAAACAAAGAACACTTATTCATTGTGATGTAGTGAACAATTTGACTTTGATTAAATTCTAGTAAACCGCTGATTTATTGCTCTTTTGCACTCATCTGATGTCATTTAACTTAATTGTCATAATTTTTTTCTTAGAATTCGATTATCTCCACACTCAGAGCCAGTTAATACTTCATGTTCTAGTATTAAATACATAAATAATCATAATATCTATTGTTTGTGAAAAATATTCTAATCCCTTTCAATAAACATAATTGAAGTCTCAGAGTACAGCGGTATCTATAACTACACTAACCATAATGTAGGCCATAAAAACTACTTTTTACCCTAGAAAAAGACTAGCAAAACCCGATTATTATTAATATTATGCAATGATTTCTACATTCTACATCATAATCTATTTAACTAGGTATAGGTGAAGCATATATAATATGTAGACTTACGTCAAGAATTAAGGTAATATAAATATGCTTGATTATAAATTATTTCCCTATAATTTACTTACGTCGCGAAGAAGTCGACCACCACAGGCACTTTACTGTTGATAACTTTTTCTTTGAAATCATCAGTGCTTTGAATTTTTACTATGTCCTGCCTAACAGATGTTACTGAGATGTTTCTTAGAGCGTAACAATTCTTGGTAACACATGCATTTCGCGAAAACAAATAAGATAAATTCTTCGCGAGCATTTCTATTTGCAATAATCTGCGAAAATAATGTGAAATCAAAATCTTTGACCCAAATGTCAATTGTTTCCCTTTTTAGTGATGTATTCCATGTGACTCGCAGCACACATGACACAGGTCACTGTAATGTTTTCTTAGATTGCAAACGGTTTTCTAATATATTTGACATTCTCGTCAACTTCCAGACTGTGTTTGTTGTATAAAAGTGGTGAGGTTTTGTGCAATAATCATTAACGCTGATGAATAGTGTATGGAAACATTGAAATAAGTGAATTTAGGTGATTTTTGATCAAGGGTATTGTCGACCTTGTGCTTTCGATTCGCTTGAAGAAAGTCGTCTACGAAGCATCGAACTGAAAGGAACTAACACCAAAACTCCAACAAGACTTTGAAATCGGCCACACCCCCGTTTCATCGTTCTTGGAATATAAGAAGAGAATCTTATAACTAATGACATGGCAGCATGGTCTCTGATCTTAGCCGGTTCCATAAGGAACAAACAAACAAAAAAAAAAAAACTGATTGGTTGCAATGGATCCATAAAATCTATTTCATCCAATAGCAAACACGTACCAAAAATATTTTAATGAATTTAATAAACTTTATTTCCATCTCAATCAATACAATTTTTCTTAAAAATAAACTGATACCTACTTATTAGGTTAACTTAAATGAGATCAATCAAATCAAAATAAGGTTATATTCCTGGTCCCTACACTAGGCAATGCCTGTATCGTAGGTGACCAGTTTACACACCATGTTACAGTGAAAAATCATGTGAAACGTCAATGCAAGTTTGGTGTGAAAGTAACGTTAAATATTATTGTGTGTGTGTGTGTGTGTGTGTGTGTGTGTGTGTGTGTGTGTGTGTCTGTGTGTGTGTGTGTGTGTGTGAGTGTGTGTGTGTGTGAGTACAGCTTTATATTAAACACTTTCCAGTAAACTACCCATTCACTTTGGTAAGCTCTTCTATGTCACTGTGTTCAAGAGAGCTTAACCACTTCTGAACCTTTATTTTTGTTTCTCTGACTGAACAACATTTAATGGAACATTTTGTATTGACTTTATTGTATATATAAGGATAAAGAAAGGCGCTAAATCTTCTTGCAAATGATGTATTAACCATTGGTGTTGGTAATTTGTATGTTCGATCGAGTAACATGTTTTCATAATTCGCTGAGCTTAAAACGGCACGGTGTGTAATCAGCATAACCTTCAAGATAAAGATACTACGGACAGAGAGTACTTGCATTTCTTTGTAAAGGCTAGAAGTTGGATACCTTATAGGTTTTTTAAATATGACTTTAAGCACCGATCGTTGCGCCCTTTCTAGGAGGATCATATGTGATGCTGCTGCTCCACCCCAAATTACAATGCAGTATGAAATAATAGATTGACAAATTGCATAGTAAACAGTCTTAAGCAAATCTATAGAAGCTGATGTACGCAAGTTCTTAAATATATATATCAATTTCCGGACTCTTTTTGCGGACATTATTAAATGTTGTTTGAAATTCAGTTTTTCATCTATTAGCACACCGAGGTATTTAATTGTGGAAGATATATTAATACTTTTACAGCTACACTGCGGAGTTGTTGTACATGTATGAATTTTAATATTTGTGAGGACCGGAGGCGCCGACGCTTTAGTTTTGTGAAAGCATATGTATGTAGTTTTAGATAAGTTTAATGTTAATAAATTATTATGTAGCCAAATTGCAATGTTTTTCATACCCCTTTCCGCAATTTCAAATGCTTCTGTCCAGGTGTTGGCATAAAATATAATAGCCGTATCGTCGGCATAACATATGATTTCAGAATTACTAATGTTAGTCTTGATGTCATTAACGTACAAAATAAATAATATAGGCCCCAATATGCTTCCCTGAGGGACGCCAAATTCTAACACAGATGGGTTGCTCTTATCCTGGTTGACTTTGACACACTGTTTACGATCTGTTAAATAGCTTCGGAACCAATCTAGACAGTTTCCTCTAATACCTAGAAGTTCCAGTTTCCGCAACAATATGGGAATACAAACCGTATCAAATGCCTTAGTTAGGTCTAGAAATACACCAATACAAGCATGTTTTTTGTCAAGATGCTCCGCCAAAATTTTAGTCATTAACTGAACTGCATTCTCTGTTGACTTATTTGCCCGAAAACCGAATTGCCTTTCCGATAAAATATTGTGTTGATCGAGAAATTTGGTCAGCCGTCTATGCATTAACTTTTCTAAAATTTTGGAAAATGATCCTAACAGGGATATCGGGCGGTAGTTGCTCGGTTCAGACTTGTCTCCTGATTTATGTATAGGAGTGATTGCAGCCATTTTCCAGGCACTTGGAAATATGCCGTGTGATAAGCTGAGGTTACAAATAAAGACTAAGGGTATAATTATGTGTTGTCGGATAGAGTAAATTAGGCGGTTTGTGATGCCGTCGAGACCTGGTGCACTATGTGGTTTCAAACTATTAATTAATCTTTCAATCTCTGCTTCATCAGTGGGCTCAAGAAATAGTGATTGTGATGGTGTATTATCTAATACTGCTTTACGCGTTAGTGACTCCTGACTTTCATTTGAAGTAGAGAGTATTTCGTTTGCTAAGTTTTTACCAATACAAGAAAAGTATTTATTGCAGTGATCTAAAGAATCTGTTATCAAATTCCTGGTTTGTGTAAGTTCTAATGGATTGTGCATTACCTTTTTGGTATGTGTAATATTTTTAATGGTATCCCAAAGCATTTTTGGGTTACATTTATTGTGTTCAAGTTCTAATGACTCATGTTTTTGTTTCAATTTGCGTAAAATATCACCATAAAAGTTTCTATATCGAGTATAAATCAGTTTTAGGGTTTCATCTTTTGGGTTCTTGCGTACTTTAGAATGAAGGTGATCTTTATGTTTAGCACATCTAATTAAGCCCGGGGTCATCCAAGGCATGAACGTGAATTTTGAGCGGCTTACCCTCTTATTTATAGAGTGTCTCCTTAGTATGTCAGTAATAACAAGTTCAAAAGCGGTGACAGCTTCGTCAAGAGTATTTTTACCGGTTACCACACACCAGTCAACTTTGCTTAAATCTGATTTAACCGAGTTATAATCAATTTTTGTTGTCAATCTACATTTATTTGAATAATTATTTCTCTTTGTGATTACCCCTGCAATAACAATATCATGATCTGTAATATCTGTTTTGCATATAATTGATTGTGACTGAAACGAAGAGGTGATGTGAATGTGATCTAAGCATGCATTTCCTCGTGTGGGCTTATTGACTACAGGCATCAAGTTCAGTTCAGCTAATAAACAAAGATAGTTGGTGTTTACATCTATATTCGAAACAGCTTCAGAGCAGATATTAATATTGATGTCGCCAGCCACGATCACACACTGTGAGTCTTTTATAGGTTGAACAGTAGTAGAGAGGGAAGTTAGAAAAGGCGTAATGTCAACGAATGATGGTGATCGATATATGGCTAGTACTGTAAAGTAGTTTTTTATGGTGATGATTAGACAATTTGCTTCTTCAACCAAAGGTTCAGTAACCTGTGGTGACCATTGATTGCTTACATATGCAACTACCCCACCAGCTTTATTTATATATTTCGTTGTTCTGAAGTGATTATATCCTTTTATTTGCGGAATGATAGAGTCATCATGTATCCAACATTCTGTTAAAATTATAACATCAAACGTCATATTTAATCTCACAAGGGTTGTTAAAAACATATCAAAATTATGTTGTAAACTTCTAATGTTAAAGGTTAAAATTTTGAGGTTACATTTGTCAGGTAACAATGCTTTACATAATTCAGGACTATTTGCTATATGGCAAGAAATTTCAGACGAATCGAGTTCTCTTATGATGTCAGAATTAGCCATTTAAAATACGTGTATCCAAATGGTAAGAGTTAAAAGAGTACAAGAGTATTTGCCATAAGCATCCTGAGGAAAAGTAAAGCGGTTGTTGTTTAGATTGGGTTGTTATGCAGTTATTACAGTGATAGGTCTTGCAAAGCATTATATTATGACTAGTGAGTGTTTGGGTAGTTTTTGGGTCCGTTAATACAGTTTTGCAGTGTATGTTGGTGTTTATATGTTGTGTGTTCAGTGTATGAGTGTAGAGTGTAATAATGTAGAAACTTAGAAAATAATATATATTACTGTTATATAGGTACAAAGGCAAAATATTAAGACAATATAGAAAGTTATAACAATCATGACAATATTTTAATTGTGGTACGCAGCAGAGTATAATATATTTACTCTGCAACATAATAGTGCGAAGTAGATGCTTTCGGAAAATTTTGAAGGATAGTGTCAATGTCTTCGTTGGATCTGATGGTAAAGACTTCTGAGCCCTTACCTTCATATTTCTTGACAAAGATGGAACCACCCTTTGTCCAACAGAACTTGAAGCCAGCTTCTTTAAAGCGATTTCTGCACTCACGAAATAAAATTCTATTTATTCGAGTTAACCGTTCGTTAAAATAAATGTTCCTGGATAAACCCTCTATGTTGATGTCATTCGTAGTTAGGCGTCGAGACTTAGCCGACTTGTAAAATTGGTCTCGCGTATCCCGACGAGAAAAACGAACTACCAGGGGCCGAGGAGTATTGGTAGGCAAATTTTTTCGTGTTCCTACACGGTTAACATAATCAATGTCGGAGTCTGTCAACTGTGACCCTACTTTTGCGGCTATGGTTTTTAGTAAATGATGCATATTTTCATGGGCAGCTTCAGAGACACCGCAAATTTCAATTTCATTTGACATCATTGCTTGGGTAATGGAATTTATTTGGTTCTGTAGTAACGAATTCTCCTTCTCTAAGTCGACCATCTTAGCCGTTTTTTCTTCAGCTACTTTTAGACGGCACTCCTGAGATGAAAGTGCAGCTGATAATTCCTCAACTTTATTTTCGCAGCGTGTTAGAGCAGTAATAGCAACATCAAATTCCGTTTTCATGGAAGAAATTTCAAGTCGCAACAGTCGTATTTCATCCGTCAACTTGTAGAGGGGAGAATTAGGTTCCTGTTGGTACTTGTTGCCTAAAGAAGTGGCATTTTCTGGGTTCTTTAGCGACATTTCTTCGGCGTTTCGTATAGGAGTTTCGCTATTAACGCCACTCTTTTTCGCAATGCATGTACACTTCGGACATATCCATGTTTTCTTAGTGTCGCTGTTAACGCTTGAGATGTTGACGCAGGCAAGATGATATTTTTTCTTGCAAATAATTTTAGTACAGCATATAAATTTTGTATCAGTAATTAAGTTAGTACACGCAGCACAACAATAGGTTTTCTTCGGGGTCATTTTATAAAACCTTTACCAATAACACGTAATTAATAGCGATAGCGAAGCGATAAAAATGTTGTGCTTAATCTCACGTACGTGGTATGGGGCGTTGTGGAATGCAGGGGCCCGCGAGACGCTACAATAGCGCGAGTTGTCGTAGGTCAAGAACTCAAAATTTTTGAAGTAGAATTTACTTATATTAACACTAATATTGCATTATTTGCACTTTTATTTATGTAATTTTTCTCAGTAATGTTTACGTATTAAGATATTACAAAACACTGATCCTAAGTTAAACTTTATTCACTACTTTAAAATAAAATTACGGAGCAAACAAAAATAGATGCGCTTGCATTGACGAACATTGACTGCATTGATTGACTCGCAATTCGCAAAGAAAACGTGCTTGCATTTCTCTTTCGAAGCGAAGTGTCAAAAAGGTTTACGATTCTTGTGGTGTTAATGGGAAAAATATTGAAAATTTGCCTCTGTGTACAAATCCTATCAATAAACTAAAATGTATTCGAGCGACGATTATAATGAGGTTTGTATCAACTGGAATTTTATTTCGAAGTTGGATAGTAATGGAACATAACCTATAACATACGTAAGCAAAGGAAGTATTCAAAGAATTATTTCTGTGTTTTAGGGAGGCTATGAATCCTTCGGTGATTATGAAGCACCGTCGGGTGAGCAATATGATGGGGACTACGATAGGTCTTATTACAAAATGCCGGACATGGTAAGTGTTACTTCTTCAGAACATTTGACATTTTTGTATTATTGACCACACCTCTTCAGCTAGTTTACTGGTCGCTATGAATGAATACACATATAAGAATTTTAATAAAGAATGCACTATAGTAACCCTACAGGTGTGATCAATATTACCTGCTAACTTGTTACATGTTGCCAATATTACTACATTTTTACACAGCTCACCCCACATGATTTTATACTGAGTGTGTACACAGTATGGTATCTTCTTAGATTTCTAAATCGGAGATATTACACCAATCTAAATGCAAACTCCCAAGTGTCAAATTTGTCTATATTATAGTTTTTGAGATATAACATTTTGAAACCCAAAACATATTATCCTGCTTATCATATGCCATCAAATAAAATGTACTATATTGAGTTAGTGTAGTGTAAATAGATAATATGTTGCAGCAATCAGTGAAGCCTTTCCTAAGATTTAATAAGATCCTTAAATAAGAAGAAATAAAAAAAATGTTTCCCTATTTTAACCCATGCAAAAAAAGAGGTGACTGTGTAACTCGAAAATAGGAAAAATTAAGACATAAACTATATGATTCCTAAAGTATCTGTACAACACATTTCTACTGGATAGTAGAAAACTAAATATAATGAGGTTGTCTGGAAGAAATCTCCATTAGCAATAAGACTACCAGTTTTATCACCCTGATTGTGTGATCTTTGTTATTATGTTACTTTATTTGGTGTGCAATAAAGAATATTCTATCTATCTATCTAAATATAATGTTGTTTTAAATTATAATTATATATTTCAGGTAAAAAAATTCCTTGTTTACTTCCGTAACATGATAAATGAGGGAGTAACATATGAGATCTTGAATCTCTATGAGAATACTTTCCCAAAACTTACTGAGCAGTATTTTGAGAACACACCATGGCCAGAGGAAGATGAAGTTGCCCCTATTGTGGATAAGGATCAAGTGAGTTTATTTTGATAGTGTATTATCTGTTAATTTGGCTATCTGTTATTGTGGTTTAAATGTTTATAACTTTATGGACTGCACTTTAAATAACATCAGGTCCAGTGTCAGACTCATGCTACGTTACCTTGTCAGGATAATAGAAAATATAGGACAAATCTGCTAAATGAAGTATATTAAACAATAAAAAAAAATAGAATGAAACATCATCCTCAACACCAATAACTGGATTAGCGGAATGCGCATTAAGTATCTGATGTACTTACCATCAGGTGCAGTGAAGTCGCTTTTCAGAGCCAGGATGAAAGAAATCTGATGATGTCTCTGAATCAAAATACAATATTTATATTTATCAAGATAATTATAAACGTACATTTATTGAGATTGATGATAATTATCACCTAAAAACCGGATTTTGTTGAACCAGGTATTTATGATCCTGTACAAAGAACTGTACTACCGGGACATATACGCTCGCATCTCAGGTGGACCAAAACCAGACCAACGATTCCACTCATTCTACAACTACTGTGATCTGTTCAACTACATCCTGTCTGCAGAGACGCCCGTTCCGCTGGAACTACCTGACCAGTGGCTATGGGAGTTAATTGATGAGTTTGTCTATCAGTTCCAATCTTTTGCGCAATACAGGTTTGTGGTTTATTTTGGAAGTATAAAATCAGTTGTTGCTTTCCATAGACATACATTATAAGCATCATATTATCACAGCTTAGGAATACATACAGTCGTAGGCCTACCGCTTACCCAGAATATTTTGCGTATGCGTCTATGGACCCATATCTCGCATAATTCTTAATATTTGTTCTAAAGAATCTCATTTTGATATTTGCATATAACAATTAGATTCGAAACCTTAAAACTATTATAATTTTAGATCACGCACATCAAAACTCAGTCCAGCTGAAATTGAAGCTTTGAACACTGAGAACAAAGCATGGAATGTTCTTTGCATTCTCAATGTGCTGTATTCATTGGTTGATAAATCCAATATCAAGAGGCAGCTTGAGGTTTGTAAATATTCAATTGTAATTATTGTAAAACAAGCTTTTATTTGTGGCTCTGCCCGCGTGAATTGCCTTTTCCGGGGTAAGTAGCCTATAACTGTGATAAAAAGTAGCCTATAACAGTCTTCAGGGGTCAATCTATTTCTGTACCAAAATTCATCAAAATCGGTTCAGCAATTTAAGCGTGAAAGTGTAACTAACAAACAAACAAAGGCACTTTCGAATTTATATATATTAGTTAGAATTATGTTTGTATTCCTAAGTATTTTTCAGTAAAACAAGTAAAAATCCCTGGATATTGTGAAACAGGGCTTTATAAAAGATTATTAATTATTCAGGTGTATGCGGCCGGTGGTGACCCAGACTCAGTGGCGGGTGAATTCGGCCGCCATTCGCTTTACAAGATGTTGGGATATTTCTCCTTAGTGGGCCTTTTGCGTTTGCATTCCCTGCTTGGTGATTATTACCAGGCTATCAAGGTAACATTGTATATAATTATTTACACAAAAATGTTATACTATAAGGCTGGTTTTATTTATACAATCAAATGTATATTTACACCCAGGTCCTGGAGAACATCGAGCTGCATAAGAAATCCCAGTACTCGCACGTCCCGGCGTGTCAAATATCCACTTCCTACTACGTGGGTTTCGCGTACATGATGATGCGACGCTATGCTGATGCTATTCGTACGCTTTCCTCCGCCCTGCTATACATACAACGCACGAAGCAGCTGTTCTCAGCTCGTTCATACCAGAATGATCATATCAACAAGCAGACTGAGCAAATGTACCATCTGTTGGCCATATGCTTGGTTCTACACCCGCAGTGCGTTGATGAATCCATCCAGCAGGTAAGTTTAGCCATCATGGCTTTATGAACTGCGGCTCAACCACATGTTCATATTATAAAATTAAGATATGTTGACAAAATCGCTAATGTTTAAACATTTATCAAATAGATTTCAAAATAACACTTAACATTAGACAACAGCATCCATAGCGCAGATGGCGAGCAGTCGGCTGTGAAGCGAGTGGCCGCGGGTTCGATTCCCGCACTGAGACAAATGCTTTGAGTCTGGGTGTTTTGTCCCAAGAGCGGTTGGCGTCAGGCAGGGGGTCGGTCGTAAAAACTACTAGCCAAATATTTATAACATACATATATGTTAAAGAAAAGTATTTTACGCTGACTCCACTGCAAATGAGATAAGGGCAGGTGGAAGAAGAAGATCATGAGACATCATAATTAACTCTTACACTACACTCTACAGTAAGTTTCATTGTAGATTTACGTAATATGTTAGGTTGGCATAAAGTATTGGTATCAACCCACTCACAGTTTCTCAACCTATGTAGGCAGCCACTTGGCTAATGAGATCACCAATGAATACACATTAACACATAATGGCTGTTAATTATTAAGTTTACGAATTAATAGTTTTTTTTCTTTATAGGTCTTAAGAGAAAAGAACTATCATGAAAAGATGTTCAAGATGCAGTATGGAGATCTGGGAGAGTTCGAAAGTTGCTTTACTTTCGCGTGTCCCAAATTCCTGTCACCATGCCCGCCCCCTATCGAGCCTGGCTCCAACTACGGCCGCGACGCCGTCAAGCATCAAACTCAAGTTTTTATGGATGAGGTTTGTTTTATTGGAGAATCTGGAAACAAATCAGTATAGGGTATACAATCTTATTCATTTGGAAAAAATCACCTTGCTGATTTCAAACCCAAAAAATCCACAGGTATACAAACCTTAATGTATCTTGTAATTAGACCAATGAGATACAATCATAGACTTATTGCCTTTGGTTGCAATAACTATGTTTCTACTGCTGTATAATATAATAGTGTAGTGGACTTGATTTTTGATCTTTGATAGATCAAGTTAGAAGTCATTCAAAGTTGATGGAAGGTGTTCTTCGCAAAATTAGTTGACAGACGATGCACACCTTAACGTCACAGTGTAAAATAGATAATACGGTGCACGCGTGCGAGCGACATATCTTAACTACGCGCCTGCCTTTGCTCATACCAATATTTAAAATCCTAATTGTGGACTCATTTTGAAACCGACATTGATTGTGTTTTAACATAAGCGTTTATTTTTCTTATTATAAATAAATACACCCAACAGTCACACACATAGTCCTGATCCCACACTAGGTAAACCTATATCGTGGGTATCAGGAACTACGAGGGACTAGCGGTCCCACAACACCCAGACCCGAAACAAATTTTTGTGGATCACACAAACATTTGTCTCAGTGCGGGAATCGAACCCACGGCCTCTCGCTTCGCACCCGGCTACTCGCCCGCTGCGCCACGGAGGCTGTTATATTCTTTTACATACCTATTCAACATAAAAACTACCATATCATCATTGGTATTAAATCGTTATTTCTCAGGTTCGCCAGCAGAAAATGCTGCCAACAATCCGCTCATACCTGAAGCTTTACACAACGCTTCCATTAGCTAAGCTAGCCGCGTTCATGTCAGCGGCTCGCGGCGGCGCGGGCGACAGAGATGCGGCTCGTGAGCACGCCGCGCTCGCCATACATCTGCTCTGCTTCAAGCACAAAATGAAGAACGTCGTATGGACCAAGGGACCCAGTGGTCTCGATGGAAAGTTCCAGAGCGGATCTGAGGTCATTATTGTATTTAATTTTGTTGTTAATTACTTAAGTATTTCATTTCCTATAAGAAAATCTTATGAATGTTATATTATCGACTGCCTCGGTGGCGGTGGTGGTGAAGTTGTAATGTGTTCGCATTACGACTGAAGCTGACGCTAAGGTCTCGGGTTCGATCCCCAGGTCGGGAAAAAGTGATAATGGGTTTTTTCTATTACGAAATGCTCAGTATCAGCCCGGAATTTGGAATAGTGCCCGGTATGGCGATAGACTCGCCATCACATCATGGGATGGAAACACGCTCGGCGAAATGTGGGTGTACTGGTTACACCTCTGCCTTCAGCGATTACAGGCGTAAGTGCGTATGTATGTACTTAGCAGTAGACAATTTTGTATTCAGCATAAATAGGCCAGCTCGATCAGGTCATTACCACTGTCCCACAGAAAAGTGACGTAAAGTGCAGCTTGCTGGTATTGTGGGCGTACATGTGGGATGGAGATATTGTACCATCAGGTGATCCACTTGCTATTTGGTGGCCTATGCTATAAAAAATATGTTTCGAATCCTACTTGGTATGGAGTAATAATAGATTTTAATTTGTCCCAATCTTAATAGCAATCTAATATTTTGATTTTCAGTTGGATTTCTACATCGACAACGACATGATCCACATCGCCGACACCAAGGTGGCGCATCGTTACGGCGACTTCTTTATTCGCAAACTCCTCAAGTTTGAAGAACTAAACCGAAAATTACACCTTATTAAAATCTAAAAACTCCATCCAGACCTGATCAAAAAACAAAAATAACCTGGCCTTAACTTTTCTTGGTGATATTGTTAAGAAAATTTCATGCAATATTGTGTGAAAAAAAAAATTAACTGTAATAAAAACACACATTTTGATCAGGTTAGAAATAAAAGTTTTTTAATCTGTAATTTGAAATAAAACAAATATAAAAACTATGTTTATTTATTACATCTTTGGTGCATAGGGCACATATTTGCGATTCCTTTTGTAAAACTTTTTCGGCTCTATGATATTTATATTTTGTCTTTGAACAGTCTCTACACTCCCTTCTCTGAATTGTTGCCATGGATGTTCCGGTTCCAATGCTTTTGCAATATCCATTTCTTTTAGCCATTTAGTATATTTCTTTGAGTATTTTTTATAATCATTCACAAATGTCTCAGAACAGTTTTGTTTCTGAAATTATATAAAAAATTCTTAATTCACATTGTACACAAATCAACGTTTACAAAACTAATTCTGATGACACTAAGTAACACTACTTTTTAAAGTAATGTAAAAAGTAAGAATGTATTATAGGACACCTGAGATCACATGGAACATTGTATTGTATGTATGCAACATACCCTTTCTTTTTATATTTCCCAATGAGAAATAACAAACTACACTCTTGAACATCTTAAATCTTGATAATAAATAGTGTAAAACAATATTGCTATCTGCATCTGTCGTGTCTGTTTGTATGCTTAGTTATAAGTTATTCAGCAGAATTCAGAATTAATTAAGACAAGTATTATGTATATCATCATCATCAGCCTAAATTCGTCCACTGCTGGACATAGGCCTTTCCAAGTTGGCGCCACCGTTGACGGTCCTATATAGTATATTAATTAATAGAATATTATACACTATGACCTATGGGAGTGGAGCAGTAATTGTGTGGTGTAAGCGAGTGAATCCACAAGGAACAGCTAGTAAAGTATATGCTAATTGCAAAGATACTCTACAAACCTTACTACTGGTAATATTAGCACATTTTTTATTGAATTCCTCTAAATGTTTCAGGAATATGTCATTCACAGGTATGTTTTCTTCTTTTACAACATCCATTATATAAAGGACATAGTTAATATCTGTATGTGCAGTGCCATGTCGCAACAAAGTACCAAGAATTTGAATGTTAACTCTGAAAATGAAAATATTTCATGAACATATTATAATTAACAACAAAATATATCTATAATCCATAATAATATTATAAATTATTCACAAGGTGGTAGGTCCCTCGAATGCGATAGGCCGTCTGGGTTGGTACCACCGCTTTGTCTACTTCTGCCGCCAAACAGCAGTGTGTAAGCACTGTTGTGTTCCAGTTTGAAGGACATCGAAGTCAGTGAAATGAATGGGCATTACGAGACTTTAACATCTTATGTCTCGGGGTGACAAGCGCAGTCCAATGCCATGCAGTGTTTTGTAATTCAAAGTTCTGTGTGGTGTTCAGGTGAGCAACCTGATCGTTTTGTCACTCAAGCTAATAAAAAATGGGTAAGTAACTCTGAATGTCTGTCTGTTACATTTTCACAGCTAAATGGCTTAACGGATTTTAATGAAACTTGGTTTTATCCTGGAAAAGGTATAGGATGCTTTTAGTCCTGGAAAAAGACATCCAAGCAGGCATAGCCGCAAAAGCTAGTTACAAATAAAATTACATGTTCAGGACATCCTGACTGACTGATTTATCAATATCCAGACTAAAACAGTGGACCTCAAGAGCTAAAATTTTGACAAGAAAGATTTTTAAAAGTGGTGAAAAGAAGTGGAAAAGTCTATCTAATATTTATTTCTAAATAACTTTGTGTTGCAAACAACATTCATTAAATTCTACTACAAAGGGACTAGAAAAACTTATATGTAACGCGGGAGAACCACAAATGGAAAGGTATTAGACATTTCGGTGGAAGTAGCAAAGGTATTATGCAAATAGATAATTACTTTATTTGTTCTTCTTTCATTTCATTCAGCAGTTTTTCTGCAATATCTTTTGCTTTGCAAGCCATTGCCAGAACCCCATATGTCATGATGTTTATGTTTAATCTCTTTTTCTTATTCAGCCGGTAACGTTTTGCACGGTACTTGCTTTCTTTATTGATAATTTGTTTAACTTCCTGAAATAAAAAATCTATTTTCAACTTTATTGTTTTTTACTGGCACAAGTAGCAGTTATTTGAAATTACATAATATAATGCAGTTTGAATTGTATAGTTAAATAATAAAAGTATATACTAACAAATGCTGCATCATAGTCAGATCTTAAACATCTCTTCTTAATGAGCATGTTATAGAAATCTATATCAGCAATTACTTCTAACTTTTTCATTGTTTCAAGTAATTTGTTTTCAGCTTCAACTGTTTCATCCAATAATGGCAACATTTGTGTGAATGTTTTTATATCTGGCTTCAAAGAATAAACACTCATTTCTTCTAAGAAATCTTCTGGACCACCAACAACAGCAAATTTTTCCTGTAAAGTATGGACTTCTTGCAATGATAATACTTGCTTCATTTGTAATGTTTTTGATAGTAAATTAGGCACCAATCTATCTTGTTTAGTGTCTTTTTGTATTCTTTCAACTACTTGCATCTGTACTTCACTTTGATTGTTATATGGGATTATTTCTTCATTTACAACTACTGTAGTGGTATTGCTATGATTAACAATAGGCTCATCTCTGCCATTAATATTATCTGTACTTTTTTGAACTTCAGTGTTTGGTGTTGCAGTAGTCAACAGTTGAGTTTTATTGGAACTCAATTCAACATTAGCTGATTCAATTTGCACTTTTCTTTGATTATCTATTGCAATTTGTTCTTGAATTATACCTATTAACTCCTCAATGTCAGCTTTGCTGCCTAATTTACAATCCTTGACACATTTTAACATTAAATTAAATGAATAAATATTTGGCTTTTCTCTTGATCTTAACATCTTCCTCCAAACAACCAAGGCATGTCTCAAACCATTTTCTTTATTTGAAATACAAGCTTGCAACAAATGATTGAATGTATGTACTCTAATCTTTATTTTCTTTGAGACCATTTCATCAACAATTTTAAATGCTGTTGTTAAATCTCCACAACGTCCAAATGCTTTAATCATAGCATTATAATTGGTCAAGTTTGGTTCAACACCTTTTTCAATCATTAATTCTCTCAAATGCTGTGCATTTTTTAGTCCATCTACAGCCCAAGGACTGTTACTGCAAGCATGAAATAAACATGTGTATGTGTCTCCTGTAGGTTTCAAAGCTCGTCTTTTCATTTCATTAAACAATTTGAATGCTTTCTTTGTATAACCTACATCAGCACAAGCACCAATTAATAGGTTGTAAATATAATTTTCTGGTTTCACTCTATCTACTTGTAACATCCTTACCTCCAATACATCAATTGCTTCTTTCAATCTCTTATGATTTATGTACTGCTTTATTATATCAGCATACTGCTTATTGGTCAATTTCTGAGAAACCATAGGAACATTTTTCAAAAATTCTTCTTCCTTTATATCTCCTTCATCTTGTGGAATATCTAGATGTTTGACAAAACGTGATAATGTGCCAAATGTATCAGGGTTTTCTAAATAAACTAAATTATCTTCTGTTTTATATTCCTTAGGTTTTAAAGTTTTAATATTCTCTAGATGTGCGACTGAAGATGACAATAAATTATGTCGAACTGCATTTGTAGATCTCATAATTCGCAACAATTTTACACATAGAAATGCCATTTCAATAAAAAAATATTTTTAGATTTGTTTGCCTCAGCGGTATTCTTTTCCTTATCTAGTATAATACTCTTTGGGTATTTTCTAACAATAAAGATCAAAACGAGATACTTCTTATGTTTACCTACAGAATAATAAATGGTTTATAACACATTATCTATTAGTAGCCCGCTAGTTTATAATATAGAAATAGTGATAGAAATCAAGTTTTCTTGAAATAAAACTAGTTTATACGGATTTTATCGCGGTTTAATTTTATAATATTCGCGTAAACCTAAGAAATCAAGTTTTCTTGTTTACATTTAACCTCAAAATCAAAATTCTTCTTCTTCTTCTTTTGTGTGTGGCTCCACCGTAGATCGGTGATTTCGCCAGTGTCCATTGTAAAACATAGTGGTTGAACGCGATACTGTTTCATTCACACCGATAAAAAAGGTTCAGCACAGCGAGCGGGAAGGCCAACGTGGACCTTACCCTGACAACCAGGAGCTGTTGCGTCGGCGAGTGGCGTGTGCACGTGGGGGCCAGCACGAATTCTTCAGGTAGACAACACAGAGTACTATAGAGAGGTACACAATCTCTGAATTAAAAGTATCAGAGGCAGCCGGGGGGGAGTCCCCCCAAAAAAAAACATATGGACGGTGGGCTATGCACAGAAAATTGTTCCTAGGTTATAGAAAAAAAAACTGTTTAAAGTACCCGCATGTAATAAAAATTATAATAATATTAAAATGAGTAAGTTAGCTATTAAAAATAGCGGCAAGTTTAAAAACATTGATATATTACCTATAAATAGAGCCATGGCGTGACCGCACATGAGACAGCTAGATTTTTTGAAATGTTGCTACGTTTCATATATTTCCCCATTTCATGTTTGGGAAAAAATATCACAACTGTCAAATTCTTGTCTTTTAAGTTTAAATTCACATTAAAGTAACGAAAAACACAACTATGTCCAGCATTTAGGAAAAACGTTGGTAACTCAAACCTACTTCTTCTTAATTAAAAATGTATTTTTTATAGCATAGGCCGGGCAACGATAAAGTGTATCACCTGATGGTAAGTGATCATCCATGAACGCCCATATAATACCAGAAGAATCATGGTCGCGTTGCCAACCTTAAAGAAAAGGGATAATTATGGGGTTGAGAAGGGAAGGCGATTTGGGCTTTCGGATATCTCACTCACTGTATGGAACGCAGCAGCAAGTCGTTAATTAACATCGAGTTTCTGAGAGACAGTGGTAACAATTCGGTCGAGCCGGCTCATTTATACTGTAGACAAAAGAGATGAAAAAAAATGCTTGTAGCTTATGAACCCGAACTATATCACTCATATGGGTAACTGAGGTTGGTAAAAAGAAATCACTATCTATAATCACTATCTATTTTAGTTAAATATTAATTTACAAAAAAAACAAAACTCCTCTATAAAATTTAAAGACAGCCTCCGTGGCGCCATGGGCGAGTAGCCGGCTGCAAAGCGAGAGGGCGTGGGTTCTATTCCCGCACCGAGACAAATGTTTGAGTGATCCACAAAAGTTTGTTTCTGGTCTGTGTTATGGGACCACAAGTCCCTCGTAGTTCCTGATACCCACGATACAGGTTTACCTAGTGTGGGATCGGGATTATGTGTGTGTGACTGTTGGGTGTATTTATTTATTATTATTTATTAGTGCGGGTGAATATTTTTAATGGCAGTTTTCTATATCAGTATACCGTTTCAGAAAATCAGCATATTCAGTTTCATTATTTGATGGTAAATCGAACTCCTTTGAATAAATTTTCATCTTACACCTTAGCTCTGCTACACCACTTTCTAACGGAGCTAGCTTTTTTACTAATCTACGTTTTGATTCACGCACAACACGCAATGTTTCATTAGTTTCTGATCTGGCTTTTTGACCTAATATTTTTTTTTCTTTTTATGGGTTGATGTCAATGCAGATGGAGTAGGTTTTTCTGTAATGAAAACATCTTCTGAAGGACCTGGAGGCACATTTAATTAAGTAAATAACTTAATTAATTTGCAAGGTGACAATTAACATTTTTGCAGGTAATGCCAAAAAGGTATGCCATCAGTCAGCTATTTTTTTTTATGTCTAAACTGCAAGAAACGGAATACAAAGTCTATCACTAATCTCAAATCCACAGGAATTACAATATAAAAATCAGCTGTTTAGCAGCAATTTAATGGGGCGACCTGTAATATAGTTACAAAATTTACCCAGCATAGATTTCGCTCAGTAGTTTGCAGTTCTTGTAAAACGTTCAGACCTTCTGAGCTCACAACCTGTGAAATAAAAAACTTTTTTAGTCAAATCAACAGTATGATATACTATTACTCAACATTACTAACACCCAGACTTACACCCGAAACATATATTCAAACTAGCTTTTGCCCGCGGCTCCGCCCGCGTGAAAGTCTTTTCAGGGATAAAAAGTACCTAGCCTATGTGGAAATACAAAAACGAGAAACATGTGTCACATTATATTTAAAGTAGAGCATATTATGCATCTACCACTCACTTAAACTTAATTAATTTAACTAAACGGTACTAACGCTATCTATAAGTTACTATTGTAACCATATTAGTTGGTGTTCCAATGCTACCACATGCATATATACAAATTTGATACCAATTCGACCCATAGTTCAAAAGATAAAAATCACTGCCACCAGCGCCACCTATCCGGCACTAACGTAACTATGTTCGTCCGAGTGGTCTCGTCGCTCTTTATATGTGTGCAAAGTTTCATATCAATTGGGCTAAGGGTTCTCGTGTTTTAGGTGAACATACATACACACATACATGCGCTTTTATATATATAGTACACATGTATATGTTTCGTTGGCACTGCTTCTGCATGTAAAAAACCAATTTCTTTTTACGTATAAATGATCTTTCACTGAAATGTTCACAGCACATTTTGGTAAATTTTGTAGGTTCCCAATTTTCTACCAGTGGCTTTTACCCATCGAAGTCTCATTTTCGGGTCAGTAGGATACCTAAAATAATATAATAAAACATTTTTTTAATAAATCTGGGTAAATAAAATTTACAACCTGGCCATACCCAACCTACAACTGATTTTAATAAATTAATAAATTAGTAAAAATACTCTATTAATCTGTATTTCTAACGGGTTCGACCGTAAATCTTTCTTTATGTTTACTTATCTTTACATCACATGTCATCACAACAGCAAATTAATAACATTTTCAACTACTTACGAGTGAAAGCTTATGCCGGCAATTTGTCGTTCACTACGGCTTTTACAGCCTAGCACACTACACCCCACATTCTTTTTTTGTCAATCAATGTGTATATTTACTTTAAGCGGCTTCAATTCCTTTATTAGCTCGCAAAACTTATTGAATAAAATTTTCTGTCAAACCAACCGACTGACAATATGACAAACAAATGAATCTGACTTATTGACAAACAAAATAACGACGGGGATAAAAAAGAAGCCTTTTGTCTCTCTCTTTTACCAATGTTTGGTATCTCGCTTTCACTTTAGGAAGTAGAATAATGGCTCCATCTTGATTGTTTGTTCTATAAAGAACCGGCAGGCTGATTATGTATGTAGCAGACGATTAGCAACAGCAACAATTGCTGGAAATCTGCTGTCAAAATTGAATTTCGTATTTCATAACTCACAACAAGTCAGCAATCAGCAAAAAGCGACAGTGCTGCCTCCACGTGTAGCAATCATAAACTATATGTGCATTCTTTGTATGGGCAATCGCTTTGTTTCGTATTATGTACTTTATTTGACAGCGATCGGATAGCAATTTATCGCGTGTTGTTTATATTATCCAGCAACAGCCATTTTAGCGTTCGCTGAGCATCTGCTGACTGTCTGCTGCTAGTAATACATTATTTGTATGATTCTTGTGCAGTAATTGTGACTAAAGTACTCTACATTTTGAATAGGTAAGTTGATTTTGATCAATAACTTAGGTAATTTATTTCATATCTGCAGTTAAAAGTACAGTTTAAATGAAGTGGATAACATAACCTAGCCATATATACAACATAACGTAACAATTATATTAATGCAGATGGCTCGTGCTGCGTTGATCATCGAAGCTCTAGAAATGCAAGATAGAAGTTCCGCGAATCTAGACACCGCTCGCCTGAGACGCAGCCTTCGACTTGGAGCCAAAGCTTTGGAGCTTTCCGATGAACTACAGGCTCTCTAAGGAAGTATTCTTAGATCTGTGCTCGGAGCTTACACCTCTTTTATCACGACCTCGAAGAAGAACTAAAGTTGCCGCTGAAACAAAAGTGAGTGAAATTTGATTAATTAAAACATTAATAAGTACCTATTTCAGTTACATTTTGATGTGACACATCTAATGCGGTAGGTTTGGAGACTTAGTTTGTATTTTGATAAATTTAAAGCGAGATTTAATTAAAATTGTTTATATCTTCCTATGCCAATTTTGTGCTGTCTTCACTATGACTTACTGAACGTAATTATTAACCGTCTTTAAAATGAAGGAGGTTCTCAATACGTATTATATAATATAATTTTGGTATTAAATCAATAGCTACGTATGTATTTTATAATATACTTTTTCTTTTAATAATATCTGGCCTAGGCCTAAACCCCTCTCATTCAGTAGAGGAGGCCCGAGCCCAGCAGTGGGACGAGTATAATACAGGGCTAGTATTATTATTATAATAATATCTGAATATTTTGTTTTTCGTTATGCCATATTTATTTCTTTTAATAAACCATCCTTTCAAGCATATTTTCTATACAAAACAGTTTTGATGGTTCATATCTGCCAGTTATCCCACGATGGCTCATTTTTCAATTACATACAATGGAAGTTCGGTACCCACTGACAATTCAGCACATGGTTAACTAGTATGAATAGTAAAGAAGACTATTATAATTTACAGATTTTAACAGCACTATCATTCTTTGCCTCGGGTTCATAGCAAAAGCCAGTTGGAATGAGTTTTCTACATGGGCTCAGTCAAAGTAGTGTGTCAAATGCTATAAAAGAAGTGACTGCAGCTCTAAACGACCACAATATACTCAGAAAATATATAAAATTTCCTAAAACTAGTCATGAGAGGCAATTGATTATCAATGGGTAACTATCAGCACACTTTTTTTAAAATATCTAAGATAAATACTAACATACTGGAAGCTATGCACAGCAGATTTCATATAAATTATGTGATTATTTTGGATATTAAACTTTGTGACATTCTCTTGTACTTTCACAATGACCTTTGAACTTTTCCTTCCTTACACTTAGTTGGCAAATAAAAGTTTGAAGTATTTTAGGTAGTGTAATATGAGAGTGGCCTTTTAATTCATTTTAAAATATATCGATTCCAGATTTTCAGACAAGTTTGGTTTTCCTGGTATTCTTGGCTGTATTGATGGAACACATATTGCATTAGTACGACCCACAGAGCATGAGGAAAGATTCTTCAACAGAAAACACTACCATTCTAGAAATGTTCAGATCGTAAGTTTATGTAAATGTAATCATAAAGTAAAGTAGCGGCCACCAGCTCAGTTTCATACGGTGAGTGAGATATCCCCCTCCCCTTTCCAATCCCTTAATTATACCTTTCTTTTAAGGTCGGCAACGCGCCCATGTTTCTTTTGGTATTATGGGTGGTGGAGATCACTTACTATCAGGTGACCCACTTGCTCGTTCACCGGCCTATGTTATAAAGAAAATAGATGCCACTTTTTGATACCTAAAATATATATCTAATTAATCTAATGTACATTTTGCAATATCTTATAATATAAATTTATTTCAGATTTGTGATAGTGATTTATATTTTGAATATTGATGCCACTTTTGGTGGAGCAACACATGATGCACACATTTGGAAAACAAGTGAAATTAACATGCACATGCAACAACTCCACCGCAATGGAGAAGTAGTTTGGTTCCTTGGTGGGTACAATAAAATATCATTTAGTAATTTATTGTATTCTAAATCATGTTGCTCTTTATTTTTATTTAAATAAAACTGAAAACAAATAATTTTGTATCAAGTAATTTTGTTTGTAGATGTTTATGCCTTCTTGGGCAGGTCCAACCACCTTACTTGAAATTTTCAAATAGCTGATAAGATGCACTTGATTAAAATATCAATATTTTCTTTTTCAGGTGATTCAGGATACCCACTTAGACCATGGCTTTTGACACCAATTGTTAACGCTGAACTAAATAGTCCACATGAGCACTACACAAATTTACACTGTAGGGTGAGGAATACTGTGGAAAGATGTATTGGGGTGTTGAAGGCACGTTGGCGTTGCCTTCTGACTCACAGAGTGCTCCATTACGATCATCACACAGTAGCCAAAATAATTAATGCGTGTTCAGTGTTACACAATATTGCGAATCACCATCGAATACCACCACCGGAATTATCCGTTGAAGAAGTGCATCAGGATTCTATCTTACAAGTTCCTCGTTTATTACCTGTAGATAGAATAAATGAAAACGAGCATTTAGAAAGAGGTCGCCGTCATCGAGATGTTATAGTACAACGCTTATGGAGAAATAGGTCTAATAGTTAATAATATATATATACTAGCTTTTGCTCGCGGCTCCGCCCGCGTGAATAGACTTTTCCGAAATAAAACCTAGCCTATAACCGTCTCCAGGGTCCCATCTATCTCTACATCAAAATTCATCAAAATCGGTTCAGTGAAAGCGTAACAAACAAATAGATTTTTTTCCTAAGAAGTATCCTATGTTACTTCTTATACCTCCATGAATATGTGTACAAAGTTTCATGATGATCGATTAAGTAATTTTCGCGTAAAAGCGTAACAAACAAACTTACATTCACATTTATAGGATTAATATGATGTAATACTTCTAATTAAATCGATTTAATTATTTTTAAACTTTCTCACTTAGACATATAATAATTGAAACACATATACTTTCCTCTTGGTTTCGGCTGAATAACATCAACCACGGGTGGATGATAATCACGAATAAGTCCCGTTTCAGTTATAATAGATTTATAGCTGTAGATACAAAGTATGTATACTTAGCATTTCGTAATTATTTAGTTTTTAGGTGTAAATATAAACGATCTATGACTTTTTTGTAATAAAATAATATTTTATTTATATAAACGTAATAGATTTAGTTAGATGTAGATACATGCCAAGTAAGTAGTTTTAGTTTCTCTATATCAGTTATTTTTAAGAGAAATGTCTGCAAAAAGTCGTGCTCTTTTTTATGTATTATTATTATGTATTACGTAATAGTAACTAACTAGTAAGCCGGTTTGTTTATACTGATGAATTGCTGGTGGGAGGGTAACACCTAACACCTAATATTTTTGTACTCGACTGGATAGCTACCACCATACACACGGTGAAATTCCCGCTGTAGTGTTTAGGCGATTCGCGTTCCGGGATCAGCCAATGTATATCCAGTAACTTCAGGCCGGTATAATTCTGCCGAATTTCGGGGGACCCAATGTCTCTTGACGGTCGATATTATGTTTGGACTGCACTGTACTTAACATCAGATTAAGTACAATCACTGCCGTGCCAGGATAGAAAAAATGCTACTTTTATTAAGTATCAAAATGATAAAATATTTGCAATTTTATATAAAATATTGAATAAAGTGTTGTCAGATCACTTTCCTAAATCCTATAATTTTATATAAGTGGACTTGGATTAAAATTATTGTTATTAATGTCATGTAAATATTAATTCTAGAAATAATAACGAGCATGATCACAAGGTAATTAGAGCAACCCATATAACAACTTTTGTGTCTATTTTTTATGGACTGTAACATCATATCGGTAATAACTTTCAGTACCTATACGTACATAGCAATTTCGTCTTAGATTTTGAGAATGACACAAATTACATTTAAAGATTAAACACGTTTATTTTCGGATTGTTTCTTTTAAAACAGTAACCATAGACGCCATTGTTTCAACATGTATTTTAGACGCTTCTGCTTGTATTTTTGCAGCCTCTGCCATCATATATACTGCGTCTGCTATCTTCTCCTCGGCTCGTACCCGACGATTTTCTAAATCTACCAGCCAAGCAGGTTCAACTTTTTTTTGATTTTCTATAAAACAAAGTGTAAAATTAATACTAAATAAAGTAATCGGACATAGCGCAATTATTTTAATTAAGCATAATACATTTGATAACAGAGGGAAAGATTTTATTTTGATTCATATAAAGTTAACATATTTGGTGCTCTTTTTACTTATTGGTTGTTATTTATATCATATGAATTATGCGTACTGATATATGTACTTAATTTATTTTTGTAGCATAGGCCGGCATACAAGCAAGTGGGTCACCTGGTAAGTGATTTCCATCATGTATGCCAACAATACCAAAATCATGGGCGCATTGCTGACCTTAAAGCACAGGAAATAAGTTACCGATTTTATTTATCATAATTGAAATAAAATTGAGTTATATTTTTATTGCAGTATTATTACTCACTTGATGTACTGGACTTAGTCTGCGAAAATAATCTGCGTTTGGCTGCAGGTGAACGACATGGTGAACCTAAAATAAAATGTAAATTTAATATGTATCTAGAAATAGGTAAATAGATTGTTACTTTTAACATATGTACCTACAGACACACATTAAATATCAATGTTGTATTAAAATACGATACTACTTGATTTTGGTGTTTACGTATTATGGTGTTACAAACGCAAATGGTTGAATAATGCTTTGGAAAATAAATAAATGGTGTTTTCCAGAAAAGACTTACGAATTATATCAGTGTGGCCTCTTGTTGAAGGTGATTTTACACCTGGTATATTTTTGTCTATAACTGGAATATATGAAAACATAGTATGTTAATTTCAATACTAGGTAATTGCTGTTAACTAAAATAAACGATGAATTTGAAACCTTAATGATTTTATTTGTTTATACCCAATCTGTAAAATCCTTCAAGGATAAGGTACGGTTTCTTGGAGTACATGTTTATCTAAGCAGCCTAAACATAGTTTTTCAATAACACTCGTAAACAGGATAACATTAATGTTTTGTCAGCCCAGCTAAGGGTTTTCAACCTACGTCCACTTAAACCATGTGTGATGTGAGTGTTCAAGTGCTTTGCAGGATCGAAACCGTGTGAAGCGTATAAAAAACTTGTTTAACTCTGTACTTATGAACCATTTTTTGCAAGTTTATGGTTTGAGGAATGTTTTAAATTAGTAACAATACTTTACCTGCTCCTATAATAACCTCTTCAGAGAAGTTCACTTCATTGGGATTTATTATTTGTTTGGTGTCCTGTAAAATAAATGAAATAAATAAATATTAACGCATGTACTCACTTCTCCAGCTTCAGGAGTATCTTTAGTATGAATACCTATCTTTATTATTAAATTTTTTATTACTTACAAACACTGGTATTTTGTGTTGAGTATCTCCAAATACAGCTGCATCACCAATTATATTAAGGATTTTCTGGTGAGTGCCAGTCAAACTGTCGACTTTTGATGGCCCACCACCAGTCCCACTAGCTTCCTGCCTCAAAGCTGAAGCCCTGGCTTTTGCTTTATGTTTAAGGTCAGACCAGTACTGCAATAAGAAGTAAGTAGTCTTAAGTCAATGCACACTTCTAACTAGAAGCCACAAGGAGTCTGTTAGTGAGACTACCCTAAATAATAAATACACCCAACAGTCAGACACATATTTCTGAGCTCGCACTAGGTGAACCAGTATCGTGGGTATCTGCAACTACGAAAGTCTTATGGGCCTACAACACCCAGACCCGAAACATTTTTTGTGATTCACGCAAACATTTGTTTCGGTGCGGGAATCGAACCCACGCCCTCTCGCTCACTGCGCCATGGAGGCTAAAATTTTGCTTACGCGTTTCCATCTGAGGCCACTTTTCGATGCACCCAAGCCGTGAGCGTTCAGTCTATTTGATATTTCATTCCAGGCACGATCCATTGCTTCTTTGGACCGTCCACCCATACCCACACCTTTAGCGAGAAGCGGATGTTGTGCCAAGTAATCCAGCAATTCCTCCAATTGTGCTTCGGATACTTTGTCAGCAGCTCTGCTTTCCATTTTCTAAAATATTTTAAACTTTTAATCACATGGAGCACATAAACGACACAAACATCATTAGCATGTATTCACTTGTAAAAACTTATATACTTACGAGTTGAACAAAAAAAAATATTATAACCTACTTATAATCTATTTTATCGTAATTCATCGGCACGCGGGCCGGTCGAAGGGTCGGGGGTGCTTCGGGGAGCGCGGCGAGGTCCTCTTCGGCGAGGACGGAATGACGGTCTTGTGGAGTGTGCTTTATGTGTGTCTTCCTCTATCTCTCGGATGGCCAGAGTGGTCGCATCGTCGGGATCGGCGAGGACGGAACGCGGTCTTCTCCTCTTTGCGCGATCAAAGGGAGTATATATCGACGCTCTACGAATGAGCGTGTTTGGATTGTGCGCGGCGCGATCGAAATAGCCATCGAAATAGCTTTATTTTTCCCACCAAATTCTCTTATTATACTTGAACCTTTATTCCACAGATAATCTAAAAATATAAGCTCTGTAGTCTTTAGTTCCATCGATTGCTACCTCATTGCTGTGGCGCTGTAACTATCGCTGAAAGTGCATGCAGCAGCTAGCGAGCGACAAGCAAGCGATCGCTATGCGTAATTCGATTTTTTTTGACAGATAGCAATTAATTGCTAGGTGTCTGCTCGCTGATTGCTGATCGCTAGCTGTCTGCTGATTTTACATAATTGGCCGGCGGCTAAGATCAGAGACCATGCTGCCAAGTCATTAGTTATATCTTTTCTTATATTCCAAGAACGATGAAACAGGGGTGTGGCCGATTTCAAGGTCTTGCTGGAGTTTTGGTGATAATTCCTTTCAGTTCAATGCTTCTTAGACGACTTACTTCAAGAGAATCGAAAGCACAAGGTCGACAATACCCTTGATCAAAAATCACCCAAATCCACTTATTTCAATGTTTCCATACACTATTCATCATCGTTAATGATTATTGCACAAAACCCCACCACTTTTATACAATAAACACAACTTTAAACCAGTTTAGGAAATAATTAAAACAAGAGAGCCACCGCACTGTAAGAATTCCTGCCAAAACTCTCGCTCCATCTTGAGGTAATATATCAATGTTTAAAAACCATTTTCAACTATCTATTAAATATTAATGGTCCAAACTCCAATAGCTTGGTTTATTCACTACAAATTGCAAGAAGGTAAATAAATATCCACTATTCTTCTAATCGTAATAATTAGGTATTATAGTAAATAATATGAATAAAGTAAGTGAATATTAGTTTATTACATTAATTTTACACCCAAAATAGAAATAGTTAAGTTTCCGAACGTATTTAAAAACGTCAAGCATAATATTTTTATAACCTCAAATTACGACGTGTTTAATTTTTTTTTTCGGAATTAAATCTATTAAACCATTAAAATGTCTAACGAAATAGAAGAACAAATGGAACCTAGTTCATCTGAAAGTGAAGATGAAGAAATGGACGAAGGTGAAGAGGATAATGAAGATGATCGTCCAAACACATATCTTCCTGGTCAACCGTTGAAAGATGATGAGCAGTTAGTGTGTGACCAGTCTGCGTATATAATGTTGCACCAGGCTCAAACCGGTGCGCCGTGCCTGAGCTTTGATATTATACCGGATAATCTGGGCAATGACCGGACTGAATTTCCCATGACCGCTTATGTTGTCGCTGGCACACAGGCCTCCAGCGCCCATTTGAACAAGTCAGTTTTTCACCTTAGTTAATAACTCGAATTTAATTTATTTTATGTATTAATTGCTTTTAATTTTAATCTAATTGTGTGTCACCTACAGAGTAATATTTTTCTGTTGGTTAATTTAATTATTTTTCTTTTATTTCCACCCAATCGTTTGCGCACAGATTAAATTATCGTTAGAATAAAATTAAAGTGGGATGGTAAATGTAATGTCCTTACTGTATTTACAAAATTATTGACATCTGTTTATATGCAAAACCCCCCAAAAATTATGCACATTGGACACAGTAATACAATTTACTTGACAGTACTAGAAACAATACTACCAGTGTCAATCTAACACTTTAATCAAAGTCTGAGTGCAGTATACTTGAAAAAACTCTGATTAATTTAAATTATGATGTGTTATATTTATCACTCTAGCTTACATTATCAATGCACTTCTTGCACTTGGTGTGAAAGAGATGTATGTCCTTTTTTTGGAATAGGTATTTAACATAATTTTTTAAGTTTAGAAGACTAAATGTGATTAGTAACATAAACTGTTTTTTTTTCTTTGAAATTTTACAACTGCTATGCTGAGGTCTCGGGTTTGATCCCTGGGTTGGGTGATATTGGTTTTTTCCATTTTGAAATGCTCAGTATTAGCCTGGAGTCTAGGATTGTACCCAGTGTGGTGATAGGCTCGCCCCCTATCAGATCATGGGATGGAAATAAGCTTGGTGAAATATGGTGTAATGGTTACATCTCTGATTACACCTTTGGGGATTACAGGTTTGAGTATGTATGGGTATGTATGTAAAATTTCAGAAAAAAAATAGCATGGGTTACAATGATAATCAACAATTCGTAGTTTTTGTGTTAAAGTGGAAATCTAATATAACATTTATCTATGATAATTTTAAAATAAATTTAACTGACAGTTTATTGGTAATCAAAATGACCAACTTGCATCTAACATCAAAACCTGAAGATGATGAAGAATCTGATGAGAGTGATGATGAAGATGAGGAAGATGACGAGAAAAAGCCGCAGATGACATTCTCATTCATCAAACACCAGGGATGTGTCAACAGAATACGGGTATGTATTAATTTTTAAATAATATATTCTGTGAAATAAATTTAAAAAAGGTGAGGTTTTAATTCAATGTGTATTTTTTATTGCATTTTACACTATATTCACTTCCAAACAGGATATTGCACTCGATGTGTACACAGTAAGCTTAGTACAAGTTTTAATAGTTTTTTAAAACGATGAAAGTTTTCGTATTCTCTCCATATGTCGAGTATTAGTATCCACTAGTGGGAACTATGATGAATTAAAATTAATAATATGGTTAATTTTATTTCATATTAATGTAATATGAAATTAATTTTCAAGCGATTCTTTCTTTTATTACTGTATGAATTACTAGTTTGACACTTCGACGGTAGTAATTTTATACGAATTCGAAAACTGTGAACGTATTTGTAACTCATACTAGGCCTACATTAGTACTCTTTTTTCAAAGACAGTTTTTTTTACCTTTTTAAACATTGTTGTATGTTATGTATGTTACAGAAAGGTGTGGTCATATTTAGGGTCATACACTTTACATTAAGTACCTATGTACCGGATCATTTTAAAACCGAGACCTAAAATTTCACGTTTGTTTTAATCACTCGCATATTAAGATTGATCACATACCTATTAATTATTATGAACAACAATAAATTTTTAATAAACTTGAATAACGTGTACGTAATTCTACGGACATACGTACGTAACTTGTAATTTAAACAAAAATGAACACCTGAAAGAGCCTGTGTGCTGAAGATGATATACCATCTTCCAGATGCACTTTAAAGACTTCATTGACAGGCCTTCCATCTATGAACTTTGCTTTATACAGCTGACGAGGCTCTAAGCTATTGTCAGCTGCACAAACAAAATACCAATTCATAATACTTGTTTTTAGTCAAATACAACATATTAATAATACATAAATAAAATGAAAGGAGGTCTGAACTATCACTTTTATTATTTATTGTTGTCTAAAATTAAAAGCCGATATCAACATGTTACTCATTCGATAAAAAAGAAAATTCTATTATTCTGTTCTATGATGATGTACAGATTTGGTACTATGGGGGGTGAAATACTTATATTGTACACTATACACTGCATAAATTTACATACACCTTTCTGTATTATTATTATTATGTTTGTCTTGCCATAATCTCGGGACTACAGAGTCCCAGACCTTTGGAAGGCGTGCGTGGGGCCGAAGCCAAAACGTAGAGGCCCGTTAGACAATTTTAATTTAATAAGGTGATGTGACACCGCCCGAAGGCTATCCTTGTATACACTATAGAAGTGTATCCAAGGACAGCCCCCGGTTGGTGTTGGACTATTGTAGGGATGGGCAAAAATTTATATTATTTTATTGAGGTGAGGTGTTGGTGAATTGGATAACCGGGTCTATGGACAGGACTATGGCACCTGCCTGACCTATGTTGAATACATGGGTAAAATACGCAGGTGGTGACTTGCCAACTCAGGTAGATGGGCTCCCCAAAATAGTCACTAGAAAAAGCGACAAGGGAGCAACACCCAGATGAGTGGCTAAAGGGTGGAGAGGTGTCACTGGGCTTTAAACAACGATCATTTGCTCCCATAGGATCCCATCACGTTGCCCACTCACCACTTACGTTTCACATCCACCTTTATTATTTTAAAATTATGGCTCTGTCCTTATGGACAATTCCGCCAACATCAAGTGAGGCAGATACACGATAAGAATTGAAGAGTAAAACCACTCATACAAGAGATGCCCGGTTAATGCAGTTGATATACCTAAGACAAAGATTAAAATGCTACAAACAAAACAAAAAACAATTATACAATTCTATTATAAATTACTACAAGTTAATCTAAAACTTACAGACGAACGAATATTACAGTTAGTGAACAAGATACCGCTATTTAGCTATAGTTTAATATTATGCCTCGGTGGCGCAGTTGTAATGCGTACGCGTTACGATTGAGGCTAACGCTGAGGTCTCGGGTTCGATCCCCAGGTCGGATAAAGTGTTATTGTGTTTTTCTATTACGAAATGCTCAGTATCAGCCCGGAGTCTGGAATTTGTGCCCGGTATGGCGATAGGCTCGCCCCCTATCACATCGTGGGACGGAGATACGCTCGGCGAAATGTGGGTGTACTCGTTACACCTCTGCCTACCCCTTCGGGGATTACAGGCGTGAGTGCGTACATTTAATATTATTGACAAGAATAAATTTGGCCAAAATATCAAAAAACGAGGTAAAAACATAAGAAAGTAAACAGTTAAAGTTGGAGGGACGGGGAATAAAAGAAGGGATGACATCATATAAAGAGAAAGCTAGATTTGGGCAATTGAAAAAAATATGATCAGTAGAACCATCCTCCAAACCACATTCACACAATGAGTGATCCCTAACCCTGATTTTGGCAAGAAAAACAGGAGAACACACATGGCCTAAACGTAACCGAATAACAGTTGAGGTAACCCTCTTGTTGGCATTACGAAACTTAAAGAACCAAGGTCTAACAGGAATATCTGGCTGAATGTTACCATAGTGAATACCTTTAACAGTTTTAGATCTCCTCCATAAATTATTCCATTTCTCAAAAAGACGAGGCTTGGCAAGAGAGCGCAGATCAGACAAATAATATTTAAAGTGCGACTCGCACCCGAATCTACAAGCTTCTTTGGCATAAAGATCTGCTGATTAGTTACCAACGATACCACTATGACTGGGGATCCATGCCAAGGCGACCTCAATACTACTACAATGACATTCGTATAATAATTCCTTAGTCTTTAAGTTTAAGGGGAGAGAAGATTTAGAACGAAGGGGAAATTTATTAATGTCCTGAAGACAACTAAGGGAATCAGAAAAAATTATAGATTTATTAAGATTATGAGATTTAACAAATGAAACGGCTTCATAAAGGGCAACTGATTCAGCAGTAAAAGCAGAGGAAGAAGGGGGAATTTTGAAGTTAAGTACAATTTTATATTTTGGGATCCAAACACCTGCCCCAACACAGTCTGTTGGAGAAAGCTTGGACCCATCTGTGAATATATTAAGCCAACCACTCCATTTCTTATCAAGGATCCTATTAAAAATTTGGTTAGCGCCAGGGACATTTTTATCGACACCAAAGTTGAAAATAATGAAAGGTCTAAAAAAAGAGGGCGTCAAATTGAATGGAAAAAACAGGGTTAATGGGAAACTGAATCACAGGATAAAGAAGATCAGAAAAAGACTTGAAACTAACAAGGAGACATGGAGGAACTTTATGACACCAATAACTGGAAGAGGGAAAGAGCTCGGAAAGAGAAATAATTTTGGTTGCAAGAGGGTGTTGGGTTAGCATCATGGCATTAAAAACAAAGATATTGCCTACGAAAATTGAGAGGAGGGTCGACACACTCCACTTATAAAGCATTAATTGCAGAAGATTTCATCGCACCAGAAACTATACGTAGACATTTAGATTGAATTTTGTCTAATTTGGCCAAAGAAAGCTTATTACAAGGCTCTAGCAAAAATGAGCCATAGTCAAAGTGATTTCAGACAATTGAATTATAAAGCAATTTCTGGCAGTAAGGATGAGAGCCCCACCAAACGCCAGAAAGAGCTCTAAGAACATTAACATTCTTTTCGCACTTGTCAGCAATGTAGTTCAGGTGAGGAGCACCAGTCAACTTTGAATCAAGAATAACTCCCAAGAATTTAGTATGATCTTTAATCGGAAGGGGGTGCCCATTAATAAAAATATTAACATTAGGAATCAATCTCTTTCTAGAAAATATGACTACGTTACTTTTTCCAATGGATAAATTTAATCTGTGATCCAATAACCAGTCATTAAGATATGATTAAGCAGAATTTAAACGAGAAGAAGCATCACGAAAACAAGGTGAAATGGCATACAGTGCGATATCATCTGCATACTGAAGAATTTCACAAAAAGAATCCACCGTTTTGTCCCGGTCACAAGTATTTACGAGACTATCCCGCCCACACACCCGCCACTGTAACTCCTGTAAACCAGGATCGACAGTGGCACGCATATTTCGACACCGAGCAATGAAGCTCGGCGAGTCTCTGGGAATGCAAATCGTGTCTTTATCCCGCAACGAAATTAATCAAATAGTAAATTAGGGAGGAGTTGGAAATAATAATTGTCCACTTCCCTCCATAGCAAAGCGGAAGACAAAATAATGAACTAAGGAGGTACCTCAGGCACAAGGACATTTACACCTGGATAAGCCAGATGTAAAGCACCACGGATATCATTAAGTGGGTCCTATCATGTGAGCTGTTAAACTTGATTCCAATAATAGGTATGGCAAAAACGCCGGAATGCACGGAAATTTCTCCTAGTCTCCACAAGATCCATATAGTATACAACTCCAGATGTTATTTGCATACTGTCAAGCATAATGTTGCGCTCATCATGCCAGAGACTACACTCCCAAAGGATATGATGTGCGGACTGCTCGTACTCCCTGCCAGGTGTAGAGCATGGGCACGCAGGTGAATCAACCAACTTAAATGAGAACAGTTTACACTTAAAATTGCCATGACCCGTGAGAAATTGTGAAACACAGTGGTCAATTTCTAGCCAAGTTTTTGTTAGGCGATCGCGAAACGAAGGGAAATACTGATATAGATGTCGCCCCTTAGTAGAATTATCCCATCGACATTGCCATTCATTTAATAGTTGGTTGCGCACTTCGGAATGTGGTTTCAAAAGTCTACCGATTCTTAAGAACTCACGCGACGTAAGAAAGCTTTTATCTATATTCTCTCTCGTTGAGTAATACATAGCGGCGCGACGTTGCACCTCCAGATCAACTGGAAATACACCCGGAAGGACAGGTAACGCTTCGGTGCTAGCAGTTCTATACGCTTTACACAAGAAAATTAACGCCAGACGCTGACTTTGGAGCAATTTTCTGCGTACGGCGCCAATAGTAGCTCTATCGGCCCATACAGGTGATCCATAACAAATACAGCCTAGTATTTAAGTTGCTCCATAGATGACTTTTAGTGTGTTAAATGATAGACCCCTCGTCGAAGCCGATATCCACGTCAAAGCGTAGAAATTCCTTTTAGATTTTTCCCCAACGTTTTTAATATGCTCGATAAATGAAAAATTTCGTTCTAAAACTAGCCCAAGGTAGCAAACCGATTCTTTTCTTTTAATTGTGATGTTATTAAATTTAACAATTAATGGACCACTGTCACTCTGAGAATACTTTAATTTAAAATTCTCGCCAAAAGCAGGATCAGTGAATACATGCTGTACTGACGCAGATGGAATCACAGTGGTTTTTTTAGGCACAGAGGAAACATCAATGTCTGATTCAATGGCACGTTTTTTCGCACCAGACACGGAGGAAATACTTTGAAAAAAAATATTAGGGGAATCAGGAGAAACAGGGGGGATAGGCGGTACTTTATCCATCATAGATAAAAATACGCATAACACCCCAAAATACTTACCAAACGCAACTTATACTACAAATAAGCTAACACAAGACACATACACTACTATTACGAGATAAATCAACCACAATTACAGAGAAAAACAAAAAAAAAACGCAAGACAACGTGTATCCACCGACACCTTCAGTTGCAAAAAAAAAACCACCTTTCTGTAACATGTTGTATATTTATACCCAACTGGATAGAAACCACTGTACACATAGTAAACAATCCGACAATACAATAAACATTGATGTAGTTTCATATTGCCCAGTTGTTTCACTGGCTTCAATCCCTTTAAAACTGGAATAAAATGGTGCTAACACTTTGGTGCTTGGCATCAGAAATAGAAAAAGCTGTTATTTAATAGTAATATTACTAGTATTGTATCGCATTCTGTTCTCCTAGCTAGTGTATATCCAGTTACTTCATGTTGGCATAATTATGGAAATCATGGAGAGCAGTAGGATCGAAAAAAAATGCACCACTAGATGCAAATTTATCACTTTATTGTGATAAGATAAACAATTAGTGTTATGTTTATTTCACAGGCAACTAACTTCAAAAATTCCGTATTAGCAGCTAGTTGGTCTGAGCTGGGTAGAGTTGACGTTTGGAATATAACTCAGCAACTGCAAGCTGTAGATGAACCAACCCTTTTAGAGAGATATAACTTAGAAACTGTAACAAATCCTGTGAAACCATTGTATTCTTTTGATGGCCACCAACAAGAAGGCTTTGGTCTAGATTGGTGTCCCACAGAGCCAGGTGTAAGTATACTTTTAATTTTATGAATCCAATTCCATGTTGAAAACTCAATATACTTTACAAAATGAATTTCAGTTGTTTTCAATGCCACCATTTTTTTATTAAATTATTTTCTTTTCTATAAATCCATTTGACAACCTCTGTGGTGCAGTGGCCAGTGGGCGAGTAGCTAGCTGTGAAACCAGAGGCCGCGTTGCATACAACATAATCATCAATCGTCAACCAGTCGTAATCGCCTATATAGCGCCCTAGATAGACTGAGAAACTTAGTGGGTTCCTGGGTTCAAATCCCAGGTCAGGCAATAACAATTTGTGCTTGTGTTTTTCGCTACGAAAAATCACACATGACGTGTTCGAGATTGGAATTTGTGTCCGGTTTGGCGATAGACTCGCCCTTTATCACATTATAGGACGGAAATAAGGTCCGCAAAATGTGTGTGCATTAATTACCGCTGCCTACATCTTCAGAGATACAGGGGTTAGCTTATATTGTTAAATAACACATTCTATTTTGTTTCAGGTACTAGCAACAGGCGATTGTAGAAAAGACATTCACATATGGAAGCCAAACCAAGCTGGTACTTGGGATGTGGATCAGCGTCCTTTAGTGGGTCATACTAGTTCTATTGAAGACATACAATGGTCACCAAATGAACGGTTATTATTGCATTATAAACATATTTTACTGTCTATACACATGGGCATTTACTATTATTAAATCATTATAAAAAATATTATTTTTATGTGCAGGAATGTACTGGCAACATGTTCTGTGGATAAAACCATAAGAATATGGGACACAAGAGCAGCTCCACATAAAGCTTGCATGTTGACTGCAGAGAATGCACATCAAAGTGACATTAATGTTATATCATGGAATGGAAAGGAGCCATTTATTGCCAGTGGTAAACTTTTATTTAGCTTTAATTGAAAATATTTCTTTGTTGATGTTTGGTGGTCTGAAGTGACAGAAAAACAGATTATTCGCACACTTATGTTATTACTTATTCGTATCTTAGCTCTGTTGCAATTAAGGTTTTGGTTCCCATCAATAACTCGATGTATATACTTATATGCATCTTAACATGCCTAATATAATAAAAGCTAGGTTGGATAATCCCTAATTATGGCGCCGTAGGCCAGCTTACTCTAGCATATCTCATTACACACACTCGCACTCGTTATCAATTCCAAATAGTTACTTATTCATTATAAATTTGCAGGTGGAGACGATGGTTTTCTCCATATATGGGACTTGAGACAATTTACAAATGGTTCACCAGTGGGCACATTTAAACACCACACGGCCCCTGTTACGTCAGTGGAATGGCATTGGACGGAGCCAAGTGTATTGGCGTCGGCTGGCGAGGACAACCAAGTCGCTCTATGGGATTTGGCTGTGGAGCGAGATGATGATGAAGTTGTTGATGATGAATTAAAGGTATTGATTTTTTTTGTATTTTAAATCTGAAATATTTTTTTTATTAACTTGTGGATAAACAATTTAAGACAAGCTTCTTTTTAATCTTGTAGAAGGATGTTAGAAGTTTGTCTCCTTTGTGGGTATCTATCTGTCTGTCGCATCCTAGTGCCTAAACAAATAGACCGATTTGAATACGGTTTTTTAATGTTTGAAAGCTGGTTTAATCAAGATGGTTCTTAGTTATGTTTGAGTCGGTTAAGTTATTCTAATTCCAAATGTTCTTCTAATTGCCATTGGGGTTTTTAACGGTTAGTCTAGGTTATAACCAAACAAAATATTTAAATCTCGGTGTTGCCTCGGTGGCGCATTCGTAATGCGTACGCGGTACGACTGCTATGCTGAGGTCTCGGATTCGATCCTGGGTCGGGTTAAGTGATATTGGGTTTTTCTATCATGAAATGCTTAGTCTCAGCCCGGAGTCTGGGATTTGTGCCCGGTATGGCGATAGGCTCGCCCCCTATCACATCGTGGGACGGAGATACACTCGGCGAAATGTGGGTGTAATGGTTACCCCTCTGCCTAGCCCTTCGGGGATAACAGGCGTGAGTGAGTGCGTAAAATATTTAAAGCTCCCAAGTAGGTAGTCCTAGTAACTTTATGTATAATATCTTTTTCAGAACTTACCACCACAGTTATTGTTTATACATCAAGGACAAACAGACATTAAGGAATTACACTGGCACAAACAAATACCTGGTGTCATTGTAACTACAGCCCACACAGGATTTAATATATTCAAAACTATCAGCGTATGAAATAATAAAATATTCACAAAATATAAAGTTTTATTTTTCCATGATTCTTAATTAATATTTTGAATAAATCTTGTAAAAAAATTAATCACAGTTATCTTTAGTTTGTATCATGGCTAAATTAACCAGATGTCTAATCGTCGGTCTGCCGTGTGGACAATTCTGAAAAGGATAAGAGGTCTTACCCCCGGTTTCTGAAAGGCTGATCAAATCGACATTCAACTAACAGAACTTTGAATTGACATTGCTGTCAAATCAATTCGAGTTGCTGAAAAGTTATTCAATGAAAAAATGAATACTATTTGATATCTCTTTAGTACCGTTTGACATACGATTTTTCATATTAATTTGAATGTTATGTTTGCTAACATGTGTGTCAAATCAAAGGTGTTGATCACGCTTCTAGCAACTCAATTTCGAATTGACATTTGATTAGTTATTTTAACTTTGCCAGCCTTTCAGAAACCGGGCGTTAGTCTTTGATTTAGCGCCTGTTTCACAATGTCCAAATTAAGATTATGTGGGTACCTACTTGTTAAATTAAAAAGACAAAATACACAGAGGTTGAAAGAAGTACTATTTTCTCTACTTTTGACATAACGAGTCGAGTATTCTATGCAACCATGTTAGCTTCGATAGACATAGAGATAAACAGATAAAACTTTTTAACCGACTTCATAAAAGGAGGAGGTCCACAGTTCCGTTTGTTTTTACGATAGAACAAGTCGACACAATTATCTCGTGTTGCATCTTGCATATTCTAAGCCCACTGGAATTGAGTGTCTAATAGGTTATCTGGCGGTTAAAATATAATCGCACATTGAGAAACAGAACTTCAGTGACTATTATTAGGTTAAGAATAAAGAAAATACCATGAATCTAAAATAATTCATAGATCCCATAGTTAAGCATTACTGATTAGGTAATAATCTTCTTACCCAAGGTTTATCTATTTCGGCCATATGGTCTACAAGTATGCGCATATCTGATTTTTTTAATGCAGTTCCAATCATAACAGATTTTCGGCATGCGCGTGAAGCAAACATAGCTCTTACCCTACTTGGTCTGCAATGTTCAGATGGCGATTCCTGTAAATGTTATATTTTTTTATAATAAAATTAAATACTTCAATGTTATTGTAAATAATATGACTTGATATTATTTCATTATTTTACTCAATAGTAATTAGCTACCCTAAATCTATAATCGAAAGAATTGTATATATCCACGCATAAATAAGTTAGAACTTATTAGCCATTCAATCTTTAAAGAATGGGTAGTTGTCAAATGACTTAAAAGGTCGCACGGACTTACACGACGTGGTTCATAACGTCACAATCCGCGCTGGTCATCATAACGCGGTATTGGCGTGCGAAAGAGATGTCAGATTTTCCCCTACGCACCCACTTTTGCTCATATATTATGAGTCACACCAAAATTAAAAAAATATAATTGTAACCTCAACATTTTAACCAATTGTGATTTTTTTACATAGCAGAAGACGGCAAACTAGCAAGTGGGTCACTTGATGATAGGTGATTTCCACCATCTATAAACACTTGAAGAATCATGGTTGCCAACCTTAAAGGAAATCATTCTGATTAAGGGAAGGGATTTGGTCCTCCGGATACCTCACTCAACGTACGAAACGCAACAGCAAGCTACTAATCCACGTCGGTTTTCTGTGATAGATAGTGGTAACAATCCGGTCGTGCCGGCTCATTCATGCTGTAGCAAAAATTGTCTACAGTGTGGCTTCACCACTTTGAAATTTTGTTTTCAAAATAGGGTTTCTTTTATTGTATTACTTCCTGTGGTGTATAAGATTATCTAATATTTCAAGCAGAGGTAAGCAATATAGTTTTAAAAAAATACCCGCAACATAAACAGAAGTTCTTCAATATCATCTTTGCTAAAAATCCAGTTTTTCGACATAGGCAAGGTTAAGAGTTTCACTCTTTTTGTAGGTGGGGCATTATCATCAATTTCAAATATAAAACCATTCTTTTTAAAGACATCTATGTTGTCCATTAATATTTGTTCATTGACACCTGCAAGCTCTAACTGTTGTGAGCTGAAAAATAATTTAAAAAATAATAATTTTTAAAAGCCTATTACAACATTTCTGCATATTTATAAGATACGAAGGCTTGAAAATAGTTTAATAAACCGTAAAATAAAGCGTAATCTGTTTTGCTTATAATATCTAATTTTATTTCATAGTCATCTTCACAGTATTAGTATATTCATCGTATTCATGAGGATCATGCGCAATAATCATAATTTTACTTTATAATGTTCCTTGTTGGCATAAATTGAACTGCTCTAACTCTATTAAAAATTAATTGTATTATCGTAGTGCAAATATTGTAAATAAATTTTGAAACAAGCAACGTTAGAGTTTCTTGCCTGGATTAGTGAATGATTTAGAAAATAGTCTCTAGTATCAAATATTATTTTTCATGTTTTATTTACTTAATTATGTTTAATATTGTTGTACATTTCGTATTAAACTTAATTACTCACATGACTAGTTTTTGGCTTGTGAGTTCAGTTGTTTTCTGCAATGTTTCGAAATTATAAATTTCATCAGTGGCATGTTGGTCTATTATGAAAAGATCATCATCTAATCTTGTTATTATAAAGCCTAAATTAAATTGACCCACAATCTTCATTTTCTTAAATGTTTCTTTTGATATTTCTTTTGTTAATTCTTCTTCACATTTTTTATTGAACACCGGGTTGATTTCACCTTTGAATTTAACTTTTATTGGTTCCAATTTAGCTTTATTATTGATATATGAATTTGTTAAAGCTTTGACATGTTCTAGGGAAGTTTTTAATATAACTGTTCTTCTATCACCTTTTCCTAAGTCTTCTTTATCTGTCACAATCTCTTTTTTTATAGGTGTTTTAGCTTTTGGTCCTGTAACTATATTTTCTTTAAAATGTTGAGCTTGTGGTTTACAATATATTTTATGAGATTTTTCTAATACAACATCTGAAAGATTTCTTATTTGAGTATTTGGCAATGTATCACTATATTCTAAGTACAATATGCTTTGGTTTTTGTTTTCTGTTAGGTCTTTATAAGATAAATTATTTGAATTGGTTACATCTTGCTCATCACTTTCATCAATGTCAGAATCAGGTGAATGCTTAATAGTTGGTTTTTGTTCATTTTCATTATCTTGGAATTGTTCTATCTTTGTCTCAGACAAATTGGTGTTGTTATGTATTTCTGAAGTCGAAGATGACTTTTCAACCAAATGCTCATACCTGGGGGATTCGGTTTTTATAGTTTTTGATGATATAAAGTCCAGCATAGATGTAGCTTTCCTTTTTAAATCGGTTTTGGTATCGTTTTTATCTATAGTTGTAGATTCGTCAACAAATTTTGACTTGTTACCAAATTGTTGCAAAAAAGAATTGAAAATTCTGGGCTGATCTACATCCGGTTTCACATAATTTTTTTTATATGCCTTGAGTGACGTATCAACTTTTAATGTGCTTGGTACACTTTCAAACACTTTAAGCAAGGATTTTTTGAGGATATCCAGTATAATGTTTTCTTTAGTGAGAAAAACTTTTCGTTTATCAGGTGTTACATTTACATCTACTGATGTTCTGTCTATGTTAACATTTAAGAATACAAAAGGATATTGGTTAGGATTAAACTGCCTGTATATTTCATTAATCAATTTTATTACTTTAGTTGGTTCACAAGGTCTGCTGTTCACATAAAAGAATTGTCTATCAGTGCTTGATCTACCACTACCATGTTCACAAGATGATATGAAACCTGTGAATTCTACTGGTTTTACAACATTTTTATAGCCTTGGGATTTTACATCTCTACTCTTTGAATCAGTTTCATTTTCATTAGAATCTTCAGATAAATCAATTTCTACATCCTCTATCTGAACACTATCATCATTGTTTCTAATTTCTTGTGACAAACCCTTGAATATATTTTCTTTTATATTTGACACATATTCAGGGTTAATTTCAAATATTGTTTGCAATTGTTTTAAGCCAAATATGCATGCAATATTGTCCCTGTATGCTGATGATCCTTGTGTTGCTACTACCAAACACTTTGCATTTGAGCTTGTGTGGTTACTACAGGTAATTCTGAAATTTAATTCATTTAAAATTTTAGAAATGTATGTATGAAAACTAGTAACATATTTTATAAATCACTTACTTCACACCCACAGAAATTAAACAGTATGCATATAGCATCTGTGTCATTTTATTAAACTCTCTTTTTACATTTTTATGAAATTCCTTTTGCCTAACTGGCAGAGAATGAAATAGGTTTGTTAAGTTGATTGTTGTTCCCACTTGTCGTGAACATAAAGCCTTTTTAATTATATTACCCTTGTTATCATAATCTATTTTAGTAGCTGAAAAAATATGAATACAACTTATAAATTTCTTTCTGTTATACATACATAGTTTGGTAATTATTCAAACAGAGGTAATGACAGAAGATAAATCAATGGGTGTGATAGTTTGTGGTATCACTGTTAAATCTAAGGGCCTCCCTTTATTACAACTGATTCAACACCACTGATTATCAGTTAGACACATATTTACATTAAAATAGGTCAGTTGGTTCAGACCTGACTCTAGAGACATTGTCTTAAGATACAAACATTGAAAAATCTAATTTGGTTTGACAGTCCCACCATAGATTAACAAGGCCCTTAGTCTCTTACTAACATACATTACTTTATTTCTGCCAGCTGGCACTATCCCAGCTTAATGCTACGGTCCAACTTCTCTTAAAATCGATTTGAAGGTATTTAGTATTATGTGGGGTGACCTGCCATGTGACCCCCACAATCCGCAACAGGAACCAATCACACTACTATCTAATATTATGTACTTGAATTAAAACATACCATACTCAGCACTGCTATGTCTCGTTGTTACAGTAAGGTTTGCCAATTCACAAAGTGAACTTAGTGCTTCTCCCCTGAATCCAAAACTGGCCACACCAAGTAAATCAGAATAGTCATTTAATTTGGAAGTGTGGTATTTCATGGCTGTAAAATAAAAAAATTGCATTATTGATATTATATTCATCATTAAATAGCTTCATTGGTCTATGGCAGCATACTTGAGAACTGTGAAGTTCTAGGTTCAATTCACAGGTCAAGCAACCACAATTTGTTTGAGTATGCATGCATTTTGAAAAATCATGCATGAATTGCCCAAGATTGGAATTTGTGCCCAGTATGGCGATAGACTCCACCCCTGTCACATCATGGGACAAAGACAAGCTAGATGAAATGTGAGTGCTATGGTTGTACTTCTACCTTACCTTTCAGGGATATAAATAGGTTTGAATTTAAATTATGTTATATTCATCAGTATTTATCATAAAATAAACTTACTTAGTGCAGCAAAATTATCTTCTGTGATTCCTGAACCATTGTCACATACTTCGATTAAGTCTACACCATAGTTTTTAAGTCTGATATCAATGTTTGTTGCTCCAGCATCTAAAGAGTTTTCTACTAATTCCTTTACTGCTACTGCCAAGCTAAGCACCACCTACATTATTAATACGTTTAATTTTTTATTTAAAAATATGAGATTCTGCTCTGACTGGTAAGACTGCTGTGTTGCGGGTTCGATCCCAGGGTCGGGTAAAAGTTATAAGTTAGATAGATACCGTTTTTCTATCACGAAATGCTCAGTATCAGCTCGGAGTCAAGAATTGTGACCGGTATGGCGGTAGGCAGGCTCGCCCCATATCACATCGTGGCGTAAAAATAAGCTCGGCGAAACGAGTGTACTGGTTGCACATGGGGTTACAGGCGTGAGTGCGTATGTATGTATGAGATTCTGCGTTTACCATCTCGGAATTCTAATATAATTCAACTAATGTAATCAAATAACGGGTTATTTTTTTTCCTTCAGATTCCAAATTGAATTGAAAAAAAATAATATGTACCTGTCCCGAGCATATTTTGTGAACAGTATCATCATTTATAGGTTTTATGTTGTTTAAGCTATCAAATGAAGATTCACTGTTCATTATGTTAGGACATGTACCTTAATTAATTTATCAAATAAAAATAAACAAACAATGAAAGCAAAAAAAACGTCGCAGCCACAGATTAGGCTTGTAGAAAAAGTATCGATATTTTAATTTAATATATCGATATATTTTGATCCGATATATCGATACAAAATATCCATTATCGAAAATTGTAACAAAACGTTTTTTTTTCATTTTATTTATCTAAAGTCACTAGAATCCAAAACCGTAAAGGATAAGAACGAACAGAAAAAAGTAACTCTATTGGGAACTGACCAATTTGAGTAAAAATACCTCCATTTTTACTGAGATTTTTGTACATTTTGTATAAAATTACTTAATGAGCTATATACACTAATAATTTAAAAACGTAAAATCTTTTGAAAATGACCTATATATATCGATATTTTTTCCTCAAGATATCGACGTCGATATTTTAATAAATATCGATAAAGCGATATATAGTTTTTTTTCATTTCCGACATCCTTAACACAGCTAAAGACTTTTTTGTTTATTTATTTATGCCTCTATCTACGCTTTATATAAGCTTATATGAGTTTGTGAGAGTCATTTTTTACTTACTCTTTTTTACTGAGACGGTACAAGGTGAGGTGCGGTATCATAAAGCTCAGTCGCTCGTTCTTACTCTTTCACGCACGCAGCCCACGTCTTGGGAATAGTAACAGAGTAACGCGACATAAAGTTTGAAATAGTACATTAAAAAAAAATGAGTTGCTCGTTACATTATTTCGTCATGTACGGGACAATTAAGAGCCTCTTGTAAATCCTAACAACACTAGGCACTGGATCAGTCATCAGAGTAAAATATTGTCATATGATAAATCTATCTAAAGTTATCTTAAATTACGCAGAACAAAGTGTATGTGTATAGTTTTTAGTTATTCTTTCTGTTTAGTATTCTACATTTATTTAGACCATGTCGCTAAACACTGCTCATGCCGATCACGGAGTGTTAATTCACGCAGGAGAATGGTGAGTCATCATCAATTTGTTTGTCTGATAACAATAAGTCCAATAGAATGTTCTACATAGAGTTTATGAAACATTTTTATTGATTTTGCTAGATTGCGTATTAATTTACACATCAAACAAGTTACGATGGTTCGAACATATTCAATAATGAGCAAAAGTAAAATCCCTTTGGATTCCGTGATGGTTATTCCTTTAAATTACCTGTACTTATTTGTCGTTTTGTCTTATTGTTCTAATTTCTGACTTATACCAATGTTATAAAAAAAATCGATGTTAAATTGATGAAATTTGCTTGTTTTGGCGAAACAAATACAATTCCTCCAATTTTATACCATGGTATAGCTTTGGCAAATTCATCATACACCGCGACAGAGCCACAATATAAAATATATAAAATTGGATTGGATAATAAAGGTTCTAAATGAAAAAATGTGATACTGAAATTATATTTATGATTAGGTAACTCGCAAATTTGAGAATTCACTAATAACTTTTGGCAAATTACAAATAAATACCCAAATAGAGTTGGTAACCACACTTTCCCATAAAGTATCTTTTGTTAAACAATCTTATAAAGGGTTCCATACCACCCCCTTATAACCTTACATATTTTTATTATTGTAAGGATATTCTCCATAAAAACAAATTCTGTGAAATTTTTAGCCGACAACCTATTATGATTCAACAGATATCTCTTTATTTTAGCACAAACAGATAATGTAGTCTTAGTAATAGGGTTCCTTTGGGGTAAAATGAACAAAATAAATGCCATTAAGTAAATTTATGAATGAATATCAAATTTTAGCTTTAATTAGATTGAGGTCATGCTTCTGATTATTGGGATTTCAGGATCATATATTAGTATTTATCAAGATAAATATCATAAAGCTATAATTATTATCAAGATAATTAATACTAGAAGCCACATTAATACTAATAGTAATGCAAACCAAAGTATTAATTATATCTATTGAAACATTTTCAACATACATTTATTTGAATCAACATATTATTGAAGGTTTTATGACGGGTAGGGCCACTCTGTAGACAGTTTTTTCTACAGCTTGAATGGGCTGGCTCGACTGGGTTTTTACCACTGTCTCACAAACAACCAACATAGAGACTTGCTACTGTGTTTTATATAATGAGTGAGATATCCCTTCCCTTTAAGGTTGGCAATATGCTCATGATTCTTCTGGTATTGTGGGTGTACATGGGTGGTGGAGACCACTTACTATCAAGTGACCCACTTGCTTGTTTGCTGAAGTATGCTAAACAAAATGTTTATTTCAATATTGAAACATAATAGTAATGTTTTAATTATTATGATAGTTTTAATTTTATTCCCTATAACATTTTTAAATTTTTCATTCTCACAATATTAAATATTCTTTTCAGTATTATTCTATTTTCTGATAATGTCACAGTGGAGTTTTATGGAAATGATACACCAGAATTCAAAGGGGCTAAACAAGGCCGCATGTACCTCACTACACACAGGATGATCTATAATTCAAAAAACACTTCTGATCAAATGAGGTCCTTTAGTTTCCCTTTCATTGCCCTGCAAGATGTGAGTATAACATAATGTTCAGTGGAAATACAATATGTATACCTTCAAATATTTCATCAAATTTTTTAGTGCTAGAGGCACGCTGTAGATAGTTTTGAATGGGCCAGCTCGTCCGGGTTCTCCACTGTCACATAAAACAGGCATACAATATAGTTATCAGACTGTATGGTACAAAGTATATTATATTTTCCTTTTAGAGTATTGTGTGTACACACTGACGCCTATGTCCCATGGGGGTAGGCAGAGACTATTGAGTACCACAAGCTACGATCTTGACACACCTCTTTCGCCTCTTCCACATTCATACATTTTCGTCGGTTGAGGGTACTCGTGACGTGCCCTTTTATTGTACACATATATAAGTATATTTGTGGTATTCCATTCTTTACCCTATAGTTGTTCCATGTTGAAAATACTTTGCCATAGTTTAGTACCCCAGATTGTTAAATCTCACTATAAATTAATTTAGGGCCAGTTTGGCAATCTCCAAGTAAACATATCATCATCACATCTTTATCAGATAAATTACAAAATAAAATTTTGTAAAATTATCACATCAATGTACCTATACATTATGGAGAAGTGGATTTCAAATGTATACTTCTCAAACTTTCTGCTTAATCTTATGGATCATATTTATTAGGACATCAAAAAAATTGGTTCAATTTGAGTTGGTTAACATATTGTAAATCTATTTATTATAGGTTACAGTAGAACAACCAATGTTTTCTGCGAATTACATAAAAGGCAAAATTCGTGCACAGCCAAATGGCAACTTCATTGGTGAAGTTAAATTCAAGTTGACATTTAAGTCTGGTGGGGCTATTGAATATGGACAGGCTATGTTGAAAGCTGCACATCTAGGTAAGTTCGCTACCTTTTTACTGCTGGTTTTATTTTTCTTGGTGTCAAAAAATCTATTTGGATCTGAGTTTCAACGATTACGCTGTACGCATTTATGCAATATTCTTTGGAATGTCACATTAATTTGGTTACTTCAGCACTGCGACAACAAAGATGCGCTATAATTTTATCGGCTTGTAATATATAGTACAATACCTAAGTATGTAATTCAAGGAATTTGTCAATTGAATTGGATTCTGTGGAATAGGCATTAGGTACGATAAAAACGTAGGGGTAATTTTTTTCTCATGCACCAATACAGTGCCAATTCCACACTCGAATTATTAGTCAAATTGTCGCATGTGGAGAGCAATTGGCGGTATAAATTTAAAATTGCAGGTAATCGTGTTTTAAATATGAGATACGAAAACTGTGTTACATATATTTTATCCCTGTGTGTAGGTATTATAAAAGCTTCAATATAACATATATAATTTCAGCGTCTCGTCACATGTCACCGAATGCCCCTCCGCCGCCGTACTCTCCTCCGACAGGTCCGTGGCACGCCGCGCCGCCGCCGGCGTACGCACCTCCTCCACAAGGATATTATGGCTGGGTGCCACCCTATTCTGTTAGTATCTATTTTAATTGTAATTGTAATATAATATGTATAAGTGTAAATCTGTCAGACGAGCGACAACTTGACGACGATCTAATTTATAGTCGACGTCGATGGCCGTCACTCGGCCTTTTTCTGTCGAATTCAAGTATATTGAGCTTGTATGTATTGTCATTAGTAACATAATTTTGAGCCTCCGTGAGTCGTGACACACTAGGCGAGTAGTTGGCTGCGAAAAGAGAAGCCGCGGGTTTAATTCCGTATGTGTGATTCACAAATAATTGTTTCAGTTGTCTGGATGTTAACACCGAAAGTTTATCTTAGTTTCTGATACCCTCGTCACACGTCGTGATGTGGCGAGCCTATCGCTATACCGGGAATTAATATTTGACGATGAGTTGTTTTATTTGTGTGTTGTAATATTGTTTAATGAATGATTGCAGGCGTTCCCTGATCAGCCACCAGCAAACTCAGTATTTGTGTCGAACAATCCTCCACCATACCCCGGCGTGATGGGTGCGGCGTACCCGACGGCTCCGGGCTTCTCCGGAGCTGCAGGACAAGCGTCCACTCCCAATGCACCTCCCGGGTATCCTGGCGGGTTCGCTCCTCAACCACCATCCACCGGCATGTCTGCAGCAGGTTACTAAATCTCTTTTATTCAAAATAATATAATATAATTTACTTATTTTATTACTCTTAGAAACACAGCTACATAATAATAATTTATGAAAAAGAGAAAAATTCATATTGTTATTAGTTTAGTTTTTGTTGTAGTTTAAATACCAGACATCATTTATTGTAGCTATTAGCTAGTGCATTATTTTCAAAAGTACTACCTTATATTTTGTTACTATTAGTAGGTATGAAAATAATGAAGTTTATTTAGTGTTTAATGTAGATGTTGCAAGTAGATTTAATTACATTTACAGATGCGAAAGCCGCTGAAGCCGCACAAAGTGCATACTATGATCCAAACAGACCACAAACTGCGTATGTGCCTCCGCCTTATAATGTAAGTCTAAATCATTCTGGTGCTTCGATTTCCTTACACACGTAACTGTGAATCATTTATGATTTATGTTACGATGTACTTTCCAAACTCTCTAATTATATATCAAATAGTTGACGACAATCAATTCGGAAGTCGCGGGCTCGACGTCCTTCGACGGTCGACATTATAAATGGACTGCACTGTACTTACTATCAGTGCGGTGAAGTCACTTTAACATGCCAGGACCAAAAATGGCTAGTAATTAAAACGATCTAGATACTATTTTATAATTCAAAGTATTTCTTGTTTTATTGAGTTATTAAAATATATTCAAACATAATTCTTTCAGGACCAACCGCCGAGCTATCAAGAATCAACGTCGAAGAAAGAAAACTAATGCATTGCCCCCATTTTCACATGAGTTCGTCAAGTGCTGCAAATAAATAATACAAATATAGATCTTACGGCGTAGATAAACGATACGTGATAGGGCGAGCAGAAACGCAGACTTCGCGCATCGTCTTAAATGTGAACAAGAGCTTAGGTACTTATCTAAACGGCGCGTATAGGGTTACCATTTACAAATTTAAGAAGTGCTGTCAAAAAGCATAGTAATAGGCACATAATGAAATATTAACCTTTTTTCATATAATTTGTCTAATTCGTAGAAAATTTGGAGTAAGTAAAAAAATGTGCGGCTATGAAATAAATAAAATAACCGCATCTAAATTGGACCAACTGTTTGTGAGCTACGATCGTGCAACGGCAGAAAAACGGTTTCAAAATATTTAACGAAACAAACACCACTCTGCGTCAGCGATCCCTTGTGGATACACAGAGCGCCATCCTTAGCCCGTACTCCGAAGCATTAGAGCTCGCATTATGGCGCGTTGTTTAGCTGCACCTTAGCATTTGAACATTTCAATTTAATTTTGTAGATGATGTTTATCTATAGTTTCTTCACATTCCTTTATTGAAGAAAATAAGTATTACCTATGTAACAAAATAATAATGCCTTTGTATCGTAATATATTGGTAGGTAGGTATGATATTATGTCTGCTTCTACGAAATTGTAATTATTGCTTCGATGAGACGTTCATATACAACTTTCACACGAAAATCACTTTCGTAAAACAAATGAGTGTGTAAACATATTTATGATCATATAAGTACCTACTTACAAGAAATTATCTACTTATATTGGTGTTTTCCTATTTTAGTGTATATAATTTTTATTGTGATACATATATTATATCGAGACTGGCTCTTATAGATATAAGATCTAATCGAAGGTTTCGACAGGTTAATTTATTCACAAATATTTTAAAATGAAAAACATATAATGATATGGTACATTATTTATACTTTTGGAGGTCGCTAACATGAAGAGTCGAAACGCAGAAATGGCGCGGGAGTTCAAAAGGCGCATAACTGTATGTTTTGTAGAGTTTGTACTACGCGAATAGATCAGGAGGCGAGACTCGAGGCACGCGCGCGTGACTCGACGTGACTCGACGAGACGACGCGACGCAGCGCAGCGAGTAGCGACGCAATGCGGTGAATTGACAGCCAACACTTAAAAACTATTACACTCTCGCCCCCCCTCTTCCTCGCCCCCTCTTCCTCGCCTCGACTTTGTGTCGCAATGGACGACCCGCCTAAATGTTAAAAACTTAAAGTAATGTTAAAAATTGTTATATTTTGATTATTTTGTTTCAATAAAAAGCTTAGCTTATATTTAAATATAGTTTCATTTTATGATTTATAGTTTTTTCTCGAGGCTTTGCCTGCAAATTATAGTATTTTTCTGGGATACAAAGAAGGTTTCACGTACTTACCGCAAATCTTCGCATCCCCTTTCTCCTCTTAAGAGTGTGAATTTGATTTCTGGGATCTATCCGGATAATCAAAGTAAGATAGATTAATAGGTAATCTAAATTGACCATTAGCCCCACCGCCACGTACCGATAGAAACAATAGCTTTCATTGCCGTTTGCCGACAGACGTTTTGTATGGAACATCTCTCAAAACAGCATTGTTATTAAGCAAATCTATCTGTAAATAGATAAGGAACGGGTTTAAGTGTACTATGAAACGGGCCAATAATTCGAACATTATACAAAACCCGAATTGCCGAATGTGAGTATTCAATAAAACATAGCATACTAAATCTTTAAAATACCGAACCAAAAAGTCTGAAATTGTTATGTAATACAACTGTCCACGCAAATCAAACTGAAAGAAGATTACTAAACTTCAAAATTAAAAATTGAAGATCAAAAATGTGCAGCAATATGTGTCAGATTCAAAACCAATAGAAACATACGATTTCATAATAAAATATCTGAAAATGAAGCAATAGATACATTCCAAACCCCCTTATTATCTTAAAATATTATGGGTAAGTTTTTATTAAATACATAAGTAAGTTAGTTGTATACTATATTAGACGACTAAATTGACAGCTTTGTACAAAGAAGCCAGCGTCGTTGATTATCATCTGCCACCAATTTTAATATACTTACCTAATTTTACAGTGCTTTATGTGTAATAAACAAAAGTTCAAATGCAAACATATTTGTTGAGATTCATAATTATTATTCTAAGTAAAAATATATCCTCATTTTATATGGTGAATAAACAAGTATTGTGAAACAGGCATTGAACTTTTGTACAAAGTTGTGAATCTGCAACGAATAGGTGCCAAACGAAAGCCGACATTACACTTTACACTACCTGCTGCTTCTGTTTTTTATATAAAAACTAATTTTAATAATTTATAAAGTGAAATTCTTTTTCGGCTTTTGTTTCCACCTCGTAAAAAGTGTAATTTTTAATTTTTTTTTTCTTTTAACTTTAGTGTATAATTTTGAAGCCGAAGGAGGGACTGGGTAACACCCGAAGTATCATTATAACATGAACAAGTATTGTGAGTATCACTTGCATGTTATATTTTAACTAACTGTGACTTTGATAGTACGCGTTATAAAATGTATACCTACCTAGTTAAAACTTATTTTCGTGCTATTAAACGTTTTGTGTTGTTTATAAGTGTTTTACATACCTAGGTAAGTTATTTGTACATATAATGCTATTATAACTGAGTGGCAGAATCTTTAATGAAGCTGGCTTCTACTGTATAATTCTTTTTTTATTTCTTTCAATTGTACCTTTGTTATTTTTTCAGACTAAACTTCACAACGATGGCTCCTATGTCCCACCCGCCGTGTACTCCGTCGGCCTCGTGCCAACCGATACGATGCCACCCCACGCCGCCCCCTTGTCAAAATCCGGAAAAATGTCTAAAGAAAACTATTTCAAAGGGTATAAAGCCCTGTCGAAGTGCCGTCTCAATCATGTCGACAAGATCGAAATCAAAATGTAGCAGTTGCGGTAAATGTAAAGGCGCTGCGAATCCTCGGAATGTTTCCAACGTAGAAAATTTTTTAAAACGAAAATCCAAAGAGGCGAAAATGAGAAAAAAGGACAGATTGTCTGGAAGCCATAGTTACTTGAAGTATACCCGATCGAAAGGTTCCATCAAGTCAACATCCGAGTGTTGCGCTGGCAAAGGTCACAGGGGTCGCCTGAGAAAAAAAAAATGTGAAATATTGTAACGAAAATGCATTTCTGGATAATTATGCTAATATCTACTTCAGATATTGCTGAATTATAAAGTGTATGTGTATTATTTTTCATTCAGTCATTAACAGTTTTTCTTACTCTATGCCTAATGGTCGTGATACCTTTTGATGATTTTTTATTCTAAATTTGATCTTGGTGGTACCTATTTTTTTGTAATTGTGGTGTCACTTACAAATATTACCAGGTAAACAATTTATAGTTATTATGTCGAGGCTGGCTTTTAAAGTTATTAATCGCTTTAATCGTAAAATAGAATCTTGTTGCTATATTAGGTATTTTAATGCTGTATTAGGTTAATATGTTATATGAGGTATTTACTTTTGCTGATTTTAGATAAAAAAAAAGTCTTCAGCCATTCATCCAGCCTGCACTCCGACTGCGGCTTGCTTGGAACATGGTCGGCACAGATGTCATCCCACCGGGCCTTCCCGTCCGAATTCTGAAAGATTCCTTAAACGCAGTCACGCTATAAGAGTGAAGCCATGTTCTAGTGATGATCAATCGCGTCAACCAGCTCCAGAACTAAATTTACTGGAAACTATAACCTAGTTTCGAAATCTTTGTAAAACAAGATCTTTCATCTAAAAGAGATTAACACTGAAACGGCAACTCAACATTACGAACGACATATGCGAAAAAGAGGTAGAAAAGAAGCGAACGATAATCAAAACGCAAGGTTCATAGAGGAAAGTACAAAAATGGCACTATTGTGTTGTTCTGTAAATGAGAAAACTATCGTTTACTCAGTAGTAACACGTTAACGAAAGTGTTTGGTTTTAGAGCAATGCCTTGCTCTAAGAATAAATAGTCGTTTATTGTGTTCAAGTACCTATTTATTCAAAGATGTTTCCATGTTTGTTACTAACTTAGTACAGAAAATAAATTAATGCACGTATTTAACTATGTAATTTGTTTTGTTCCTATACCTAGGTTTGTTTTTCTATTCCTGAATCCTGATACGATACGTATTCATTGTAGTCCGATAACCCCAGCACGGGTTTTTCGCTATTGGCTCTTGTTTGGAGAAGACATTGTGACTCAAGTCATATTGGTTATTGGCAACATTTAATTTTCACTGTCTTATTTGGTGCCCCGTACCTACAATTTTGATTTATCTAGTTAAGCGATCGAGCAAATTCTATTATATTCTTATTCAAATAATACATTCATGCAATATACTTATTTAAATATTTTCAGCTGTTTACTCCACTAAAAGTATAAAGCCGTGTGTATCGGCGCCGACATGCAGTGTGCATCGACACAGGCCAAGACCCGCGCCTTGTCCAGAGCCTGACAAGTGTTACAAAAAATGCATCAAACGCAAAAGCAAGTGTCCCAGTGCTATGGACACAGTTACACGAGCAGGTTCTCCTTGCGAATGCGCTAGAGTTCAATCGAAAGATTCTAGAGTCAGTCACAAACTCACTAACAAAACTCACAAGAAGAGAATTCAAAAAGCTTATAAGCAACGTTCCAATGAATCACGCTGGCGCCGGAAAAAAACATGTTGTACTATCTTATAACATTAGTATTTAGGGAATGTTTTCGGAATATTAATAAAAACTGACACAATTTTTTGGTTTTCTCATTTACCTACACGGAAACTGGGGAGACTTAATCCTCCTTTTTTATTTGGGTATATCTTAAATTATAATTCTGTACCTCAAATCTCAGACGATTTGTGATTAAAGCCTTCTATCTGGATTTAAGAAGTTCAAATTACAATCTTCATCATCAAGGCCTATTCATGTTCCATTCCTCTACGCAGGTCTCTTCTAAACATTTTTATAACTAATTCAGTTCTTGAACAACCTTTTTCTAAGGCCTTAATTGTCCACTAACGATATACGATGTGTTCTAAAATTAAATTAGGTACCTAACTAGTTCCGGCGAGTCGGGCTCTGGGGTCAATTTATGTATTCCTTATCGTAGTGGTTATATTTTCTATGTGTATTCCTACGTTTTAACTGCAGTGAAGTTCTGCGAGGTATTGCTACTGATTACATGTACGCGTTGCGCTTACCATCAGCCGAGCGAACTGCTCGTCTCGTCGTTAAAAAAAACGCTTCAGCAGGAAGGTACAATCCATACCACGAGCGAGATAATACACCCAACAGTCACACACATAGTCCTGATCCCACACTAGGTAAACCTGTGTCGTGGGTATCAGGAACTACGAGGGACTTGCGGTTCCACAACACCCAGACCCGAGACAAATATTTGTGGTTCACACAAACATTTGTCTCGGTGTGGGAATCGAACCCACGGCCTTTCGCTTCGCAGCCGACTACTCGCCCGCTGTGCCACGGAGCTGCGAGTGGTAATTCAACTAATGGCAGTTCCTTATATAATGGCTAAGTAATGATATTACAATATTGCTATCACAATTGTATTGATACCTATTAACTTACCTTTTCTAACTGGGAAAATAAAGTCTCGCAAAACTGATATCGCCGACGCGACATCCACGTTAGGGCCTAGCGCTGCCTCTAAGGTGTGAATTTGTGCAATAAACAGTAAAGGTCATGAATTTGGGTGATTTTTGAACAAGGGTATTGATCGACCTTGTGCGTTCGATTTGCTTGAAGAAAGTCATTTGAGAAGCATCGTACTGAAAGGATTTAATACCAAACCGCCGGCAGATCAAGGTTTAAAGGACAAGTATCCAGCGCTGTAAAATCCTACTTCCTACTACTGCATGGTTTTAGATGAAATAGGCAGGCTTACAGGTAGACAGGCAGGTAGGCAGTAGAGGATCCCCTAAGTATATACTTAGGCTACTTTTATCTCGGAAAAGGCCGTTCACACGGGCGGATCCGCGAGCAAACGCTAGTAATTTATAAAAGTAAAACAATCCGTCTTTTAAAGCCTTCCACCAACAGCCGCACAAACTAGTATAAAGAACAGCCGTGATCTGTCTACACGCAGCCGCGATTCATTCTTACGATCTTTCCAGTGTCCACCAATCAGGAGTCGTCAACCCTCTACAGTCGTCTTTGGTAGGGTTGCTAAGATTTTTATTGGTTGTTGTCAGTATTTTTCAGAACCATACATAAATACAGAAAATATGAATGGGCCGGCTCATCCGGGTCGTTACCACTGTCTCACAGAAAACCGACGTAAAGTAGGTTATGGCTAAGGTTGTCTGGAAGAAATCGATGTTTGCAATAAGACCGCCCATTGTATCACCCTTACCTACTGTATGATCCTCGTATAGAAGCTATCTACTTTATTTGGTGCGCAACAAAGAATATACTATCAATTTAAAGTAGCAGCTTGCTGCTGCGTTTCGTACGATGATTGAAATATCCGGAGGCCCGAATCTCCTTCCCAATCCCATAATTATGCCTTTTCTTTATTGTCGGCATCGCGCCCATAACATTTTTGGTATTGTGGGCCACTTGCTCGTTGGCCGGCCTATCCTATATTTTTTTTTTGTATTATGGATAAAATAATAAGGACAAATCTATTTTAATCTTGCGATTTTTTTAGTTCTTTTTTTATGGGGACGCGCGCGATCATAAACGCTACAACAAGCTACACGGCCATCTACCAAATTGTGTTACCAGAATATAAATTTGGATACAAAATCTATATATGTTAGTTTGTTATCGATGTTATGTTTTTTGTAAAGATTGCGTCGATCTCGGGTTCCCAGATCGCGTCGATCGCGGCTGTTTGTGGATGGCTCTAAAGCGTTGACTCTATAGAGCTACTACCATAGATAATACATATAGACTGGCTACTACCTAAGTAGTAACTACTAATATTTTTTGTAATAGGGTAGTTGACTAGAATTTTTTAATTATTTAAATCAATAAGTTACGTTACTCAAAATCTATTGCCAAAAGAATTTTATAAATCGGACCAAACATAAATAAGTTAGAAGCCATTCAAACCCTGTAGAAGGGGTTATTGTCAAATGACAGACGACGCAAACTTTGACGTCACTGTGTAAACTGTTCATAATGGTGCACGGGTGCAAGCGAGATAGTGAGATATCCCTACTACGCACCCACTTTTCCTCATACCAACATTTAAAGTCATAACTGCGGGCACATTTCGAACCAATTTTGATTGTGTTTTAATAAAAGGGTTTCTTTTGCGTATCATTTTCTGTTGCTTATAAAATAATGTATAAATTCTTTATAGGAAACTACCCTATTAGATAAAATTTAATTTTTAGCTGGTAACACTGTTACTTCGAGCCTGGGCTAGGACGGGAGATGTTGTAGTGGGTTTATTTTAATTGATAGTGAAATTATTTACAATATATTTTAATTTATAATATCGATTACAAGTATTAACCATGGTTTTTAATAACCGATCATAAAATCGTATCTTTATCATAAAAAGAGAAAGAGGTAGTTAAATCTCATCATCGTAGCCGCTTGGCCCGGGTTATTGACGTTTATTTTATATATCTACATAGAAATTTTGCTTCCGAAAGCTGTTTGTGTACGCTATTTGTGGGCGTGTGGTGTAAGTAGGTGCTTATTAGTAAAAGAATAATATACATCGTGAAAAGTGAAATTGTGATAAATCACACGGAAATGTGTTACAAATTGGCATTGATGTGGCAAACCGGATTGCACCTAGTTGGAGAAAACGTGATTCTTTTATAAGGTCAGAATTTTTCGTTATTCCTGTATGATAAACCAATTATTATTTTTATTCAGCTTTGCAACAAAGATGTATACGTCGAATAAACGTGTAAATTCCGAGTTAATATTTTTCCTTTTTTTCGATACAATTGTGAATCTTATAAGAATAATATTATTAGCGCTGCCGGAACGGCCTTCGATTTTGTCATGCGACATGCATAATAGATAAAATGAGTAGAACCAGTGGCGCTTTTACCTCATTTTTCTGCTATGCTATGTTACTACTACCTACAATTTTATTACAAACAGGTAAGATATTACATTTTTTGTTTATTGGTTACACCGTCTCTATTTCTGAATAAACTTTTGATTATACATTATACACAAAAAAACTGTGAACTTTTCGTTATTGTAGGTAATTTGTGTATACATGATAACTGTACGACAAATACAAGTAACATCTTTACCTCCCCTTAGTTATCAAAATAGCTCACTTATTTTAATTAGGACAACAAATGGTGCAATAGGTTCTTATCCCAAAAGGAATCCAATATAGGTTTTTATCTCCCCATGTGTTGCAGTGTGTGTTTGTATGTCTGATTTTGTGTAAGTAATAACAACTTTGGGGGGCAGTAAAAGCTAGGTACTTACAATGATTTCAAAATGTATTTGGTGGTAAATTGATATAAACATTTTAGTTATAATCTGTTAAAAACAATAATAATTATGTGAGGTAATTGATATGGAATGTTGGTGGTTTTAAGATGTCTATGTTGAGATTGATTTTGAAGAAAAACACATTAGAATTGGATAGAATTTACTTTTATGCTAGATACATTGGACATTTTATTTATTTAAACTTGTTTTGTTTGTCTCTTTACAAGTGAAAAACCTAATGAAAAGTCCACAACACTAGCTGCTGAAGGAATGTTGGAAATAAACTATCATGTTTATATAGATATATAAATTTCAACAGCTAGAGTTTTTACCCAGTCTGTGAATTTGACATTAAAATATCATTTTCTCTATATTTTTTTATATCTAAGCTACTTGAGCTACCTTATATTGTTGTTCTAATAAAATATTATCAAGTATTACAAAAATAAAAAGCCAATAATCTTGATTATCTATTCCATAACCTGTATCCTTGAAGGCATATACAGAAGTGGTAGTATAGCACCTTGGTTCACTAGCATTCAATGTTATGAAGATAGCATAATAAAGATATGTGCTCTATGATAATTGTTATTATCATGATAATCAACCAAATAACTGGTACCAACCAACCCTTATTTTATATTTAAAATGTAGTTGAGTATGTATTTTTTTTTATTAGCTTGCATGACGAAAAGTGCAGATCACTCGCCTGATGGGAAGTGCAACACCTGCACATAAACAGAAGCAACACCACACAGAATTTCAAGTATTACAAAGCACTGTATGGAATTCACCTGCGCTCATCACCCTGTGACATAAGATGTTAATTCTCTTAATGCCCAGTAATTTCACTGACTTCAATGTCCTTCAAACCGAAACACAACAGTGCTTACACAATGCTGTTTGGCGTTAGAAATAGACAATGCGGTGGTACCAACCCAGACACCCTCACGTATATGAGGGACCTACCACTTTGTATAAGTAATAATACACCTCTAAGAATGAAGTTAATCTTTTTTAATAGCTTTTTATTAGCTTCATACGTATGTTAGTATGTAACGGAATCTTTGAACATGATTTTGACCCCCTTTAAAACGTCGGATTAACTCGAAATTTGGCATACTTATAAATATCTCCTTTCTTTACAAATAATTCCTTTATTATTTATATGCTTTGTGTGTATACTCATGTTCCACAAATAAAAAATCTTGAATCTTGAATCTAGAACCTGTCAATTATACCAAATACAATAATAATAATTGAAAAGTGGGTAGATATTTGTTTACACTTCTGGAACATGTATGGTGATTAGACCTTACCTGTCAAGATAACCTTTTAACATGTTTAGCTACAAATTAATTATTAAATTAACAACTTATGAAACAAAACTTAAAAAATAAAATAAGCTAAAATCAAAAAAGTGCCAATAAATTAAATTTATTAAGGAAAAATCATCCCCTAAACTAAATAATTTAGTATTATCGACTGTATGCAGTGCTGGAATAAACCACTGCTATACAGAAAATAATTAAAATTATCATGATAATTATTATCAAGCAAATTTAGCAATCAACCATTGATTGTTTAGTTACCTATGACACCGATTGTATATGTAAAAGGAAAATCCTAACTGACTCACTCTCTCACTCACTCACTGACATTATCACCCAGTCCAGACCCTTGAACCTAGAAAGCTGAAATTATATGTATATATTATATACACACAATCATTTATGGATACAAAGTGGCGAGCGTATTTACAAGCTGCCATCTGACGGTAAATCGAAAAACAGCAAAAGCAAGTGCCATTATGGCTTCACGAGACCTATTGTGACAGGTGAAAATATGTACATAATAATAGGTATATCAATATATTGTGTACATAATACAGTGTGCGAACCGCGCGGCGCGCGGGGAGATCTTTGTCTTTCGAAAGCTATGAAGTGCGGTGACGTGTCCAAGTGGCAGGTTACGGCTGGGCCGTCCACCCTGCATTAACAACCCTCGACTCGATTTACGATTGCACTCATTAGAACGCCGAGAACCCCTTACGGATTTTGTATTTTCCCCTTATTACCAAGTTACATTTCGAGTTGCGACTCTAAAATAAGATAAAATTATTCTGCGACTCACTTATTAACATCCGAATTGAGAACCTTCTCCTTTTTTGAAGTCGGTTAAAAACTGTATAGCAAATAAAACTCGCGTACATTGCGTACCATTCAATTTTTCCACATCGTATTTAATTTATTTAAAGAAGAAGAACTTGTATTTTGCATTTTCTTGAAATTACTGATTTTCAAATACAGTGCCATTGCCAAAATTTCAAGGTTGTAATTCACTGCGAATTACCTTAAAGGTTTGAATAGTTTTGATGAATCAGTTTGTATTTTATGCATTGAAAGGCCAAGTAACTTTATTGCATTACACTTACTATTATCGAATTTTTACAGCAGTATGTGACCATGGACGTTATTCTGTACTCCATATTAGGTAATTTTGATTCAATATCTCGTGCAGTTTGCAAGAGGACTTTAGAGCTTTGAAAGACAGACACTTTTGTCTACAGCATGAATGGGCCGGCTCGTCCGGGTCGTTACCACTGTCACACAGAAAACTGACGTAAAGTAGCAGCTTCCTGCTGCGTTTCGTACAGTGAGTGAGACATCCGGAGGCCCAAATCCCTCTCCCTTTCCTAATCCCTTAATTATCCATTTCCTTTAAGGTCGGCATATTAATTTAAGGCCCATAATATTTTTGGTATTGTGTACGTACATGTGCGGTGGAGATCACTTACCATCAGGTGACACACTTGCTCGTTTGCCGGCCTATGATATAAAAAAGCGATTATATTGAGGTTCCGTTCATTTTTAGGTATATAATGCTTAAAATAGTTTCTGGTGACAGCATTCAATTGAACACGGTCATTTACTGGGTGCCCTCTGAAAACAGCCTGGTAAAATAAAGTCCATAAAGTACATACCGTAAAATGGGGTAAATCGGAACGAAACTTATATTTAGTCTTATTACATCAATGGATAGACCAAAATGTTAAACCAATGGATTGACCAAAATGTTACATCAAGCTTAATTTTTTACCAACATTTATAATAGGTTTATTATTTTTAAGTTATAGTTTGTCTCATTCGATACGTGTAAATAAACTAAACCAATTGTGTCCTATTCACCCCTGTATCCCTATGAGGTTGACATTAGAAAGCTTCTTCAAAGTGAAAAAGCTGAACTATAAAACATCTAAATAGACAGCCTCCGTGGCGCAGCGGGCGAGTAGCCGGCTGCGAAGCGAGAGGCCGTGGGTTCGATTCCCGCACCGAGACAAATGTTTGTGTGATTCACAAATATTTGTTTCGGGTTTGGGTGTTGTACGATACAGGTTTACCTAGTGTGGGGTCAGGACTATGTGTGTGACTGTTGGGTGTATTATTTATTTATTTATTTATATAGGTATGAACCACACATGATTACGTTTAGATGACGATGGTGTTACTTCCGTTAATATGTTACGCTTCCGTCGTAATTAAACATGTCGACCAAAACCACAAGAACCACGGAAATCTGAAGCATGTTCTAATCGATGAACTCTATTTACTACATCTACATCTATCGCATGTTTAGGATACTGGCACAGCAGTCTATGAATTAAGGAGCCATTGACCTCTTTCCACTTTGTAAACTTTTACCACATGTTGCCGCTTTACAGATATTTTAGGCCTTTAGTTTTCTAGTTACCTGTAACTCCTGTAAGTGAATACTTCGTTTGTAGCCTTGTTATTTATTAAAGATTTAAATATTTGAAATCGAATTATTAGCTTAATTAGTACAGCGTATTAGTGTACTAGTAGTCAGTGGGCAATGGGTACTCTCCATCGTAGAACACTGTCTGAAGACTCTTCACGTTGTTGCTGTATTCTAGATGCAACTTACGCTGAGTCTAGTAGTAGTAGTCTGAGTAGTACCACGCTAGGCTTGATATTAGTATATTTAGAAGACGCGGATTTAAGTCTCTAAATCAAAAATTACCAATTTTCTTGTCTTAATTCTCGAGTAAAGTTAAAGATTCTGTAAGATGAGTATAGTGTTACTCTCATACGGACTAGCACGGATGAGCTCGCACTAGCGCATAGTTGGATTCTGTAAGTGGGTCGTCTCGTCCGTAGCGGTGGGGCGGCATCCGTCAGTAACTTCAAAGATGCGGTGAAAGTTCTCTTTTACTCTTATTCAGCGTTTTATTTTTGACAAAATGGCTTTAAATCACGCACACCCACGGACAGGCCTGTGCTGTAAGAGAAGCATCCATGCGATGCGTGACTGACCTGTCCGTGGTCGGCTGCTGTGCGTGGTATGATCCATAAAATACCGCATCGTGGGAAACAGAAGTAACAATCTAATTCTTCACACACACGTTCCGACTTTGTGAACACTTTCTGACGACTTTCAAGTCTGTTAATAATAAACACAGACACGATTTTTGTAGTACGGAAACATGATTTGATGTTTAGCAAATTTTAATATCTTTAAGATAATGTCATCTATGTAAACAACTGCCTTAACGTCACATCCGTATAAGCTTAAATATTTTTATCCAACTCGTATCAGTAAACGGGTTATCTTTATCTTTGAAAACTGTAATCGTAATCAACATGCCGTTTGATATAAGTACATGCTAGATAAAAGAAATTTTGTCCGTCACAAACTACATTGTTGTCAGTATTTTTTATATAAGTAAATAACTATCTTCACACACAATATCTATAAAACCCTTGCTCGTATCGCACATTGACGTAAAATGTTTCATGGAAAAATAAGATCAACAAATTCGATTGTTGCAAAATAGATACATATAGAGTAGTATAGGCTATATACTTGTATTGTATTTTTTTTACTAATTTAATTGTATAGATAACAATAAACAAAACTGATATTGAAAATAAATTTGAGATGGACAATAACTTAACACCCAATTCTTTTTTTTTCATCATTTATTAGAAACGTAGTAGGTACGAACAACAACTACAACGTTTCAGCTCGATCGGATGAACGATGTGCAAACGCATGACAAAAAAAGTACAAGCAACACAATATTTTTTAAAATTTTATATTAATACCCACTCACGCTTGTAATCCCCGAAGGGGTAGGCAGAGGTGTAACCAGTACACCCACATTTCGCCGAGCGTATCTCCGTCCCGTATGTGATAGAGGGCGAGCCTATCGCCATACCGGGCACAAATTCCAGACTCCGGGCTGATACTGAGCATATCGTAATAGAAAAACCCAATACCACTTTACCCGACCCGGGGATCGAACCCAAGACCTCAGCGTTGACCTCAATTGTAACGCGTACGCATTACAACTGCGCCACCGAGGCAAGCAATAATTTTATATTAAGTAGGTAAGTAATGAATAAAATACGGTACTACTATGGTGGATGCGTACGATCGGGTAAAGTGGATGCGTCTTAGTACCAGTTGAAACCCTTACACTAAGCCGGATAACGCCCGGCAACAACTTATTCAACACTAGGAAACGATGTAGTGCTTGGGCGTAATGGACTAGGTAACCACAGATGACAGAATGTACGATGGATTTTCGGCATCCAGATGCGAATCAAATATTTATAAATTACTTAAACATTTGTCTTGATGCGGAAATAGCATTGCGACCTCCTCCCGTACCACTGGTGGCTACAGTTACTTGCCTAGTGCGCTACAGAGGTCATCAAACACATACAAATAAACTATAATGGTTTTTGTCTGCGATTCGGCTACTGTAACTTCTCCTAAAAAGAAAAAGATTCTCAATTCGCCTGTATTTTTTATATGTATGTATGAATACGGTTACACAATATCTCCGCCAAATGTGAGGCTATCAGAAGCTTTTTAAACCGACTTCAAAAAGGAGGAGATTTTCAATTCGGCGAGTTTTTTTTCTTTTTGTATGGTTTTGGACGATAAGGGGGTTACCTCGAGGGTGGTTCCACATTTTGGTTAAGATCTAATGAACGACTTCAAAAAAGGACTGCCTCGGTGGGGCAGTTGTAAAGCGTACGCGGTACGACTGCGGCTGTGCAGAGGTCTCGGGTTAGATCCCCGGGTCGGGTAAAGTGATATTGGGATTTTCTATCATGAAATGCTTAGTAACAGCCCGGAGTCTGGAATTGTGCCCGGTATGGCGATAGGTTCGCCCCCTATCGGCGAAGTTTGGGTTGTACCTCTACCTTCGGGGATTACAGGCGTGAGTGCGTATGTATGTTGCTTCAAAAGGAAGAGGTTCTCAATTTTTTTTTATTTTTATTTTTCCTTTTTTATGTATAGAGTATAGACATTGATGTTTTCGCCAATTAAGGACCTTACGCTAATTAAGGATTTTACTTTTATTAATTCACAGAAAATGTTAAAATGAAAATTTTATTGTCATAATTTCTCTAATTTATCATATAATATCTGCCCTGCATTATATACTGACCCATTGCTGAGCAGGTACCTACTCATTACAGGAGTTAGTTATACTTTATAAGTAACTTATTCAAGATTCCTGAATTCGATGGTTTGATATACATTTCCGAAACTATTTGTAGCTAAATAAGACTAGCCTGTACTTACATGCAAGGACAAACCAATATAAGGCTTCTTTCCTGGGAAAATTAAAATTGTAATCTTGTAATGTATAATGTATAAAAATGTAACTTGTAATCTCGTGTGCAATGCCAATAGTACGTATTTAGTAACAATAGCTTGTGTTTTTATGTATAATGAATAATAAATAGGTGTGTATTGTGAGACGTAATGCAACAAGGTGCACCTGACCTTGATCGAAGTGGTAGGTAAGTGCGGTCGAACCACTGGTAACCTAAGTCACTTGTTCCAGATGGAAGAGCGCGCGCGGAGAGCGAGCGGCGCGGCGGCGGGCACCTCTCACACGCACCAGCCTCTCGGGACCTCCAATGAGCACCCGTCTGTGCGGTACGTAACTACATTTCGTTTACACTATATGAAACTATCCTTTGTATCCATTTTTGTATCTTACTCCTTAACTATTGATGGATTAAAAATAAATTGTTGAATTCTTTAAGGCCCGAATCGTCGCTCTGCTAAGTGACAGTTGATGGATTCATTCATTGAGGCCTCCGTGGCGCAATGGGTGAGTAGCCGGCTGCGAAGCGAGAGGCCGTGGGTTCGATTCCCGCACCGAGACAAATGTTTATGTAATCCACAGATGTTTGTTTCGGATCTGGGTGTTGTAGGACCGTAAGTCCTTCGTAGTTTCTGATACCCACGATACAGGTTAACCTAGTGTGGGGTCTGGACTATGTGTGTGACTGTTGGGTGTAATTATAATAATAATTATTATTGTATTCATTAATATTTTATTTGTAAATTCTATATGACTTAATTAGAAATATTTTATGGATTAGCGTGACTGGCGCAGTTATCTGTAGGCCACTGGTCCATCATCTCGCCGACTGGGTAACCATCGGTGTCCACGCAGTAGTAGACGTCTCCAACGTTCTGATTGGGTCGGTAGTTCCCGTTCGCTAAGCATATCTCGGTGACCGTCATGCCACGGTCCGGGAAGTGTATCATCGTGTCACGAGCACAATCTGTGGGAAAATAAGATACGTAGAGAAAGTTAAAGATCCTTAAAATAAACAAAATATACGTGGACTGCAAGATGAATTGAATTAGGATTATTGTCACCGCATGATAAATAAACTTATGAAGTAATTGAAATATGATATACTCTTTAAGTATGTCGCTGTGTAAGACAACACCGTCAAGGTTTCTATTTGAAGGTTCCGTCTGAAATGAAAGAATCGTTCTATCGTGTCGGTCTTATCGCCTTAACTATTTTGTAAGGTTCACGGTCAATTAGCGTTTCATAGCTGACGCTATTTTTATTGTACTTACATAATATCGGTAAATTTTCAAGAAATAGGCAATAAACACGCGCATTGTGTATATAAATTTGTTTGAATCAGAAAAATCCCACGTTACCCAAAACAGCTCCATTACAAGTCTTCGGATTAGGTTAATTTAAATTTGAATGGGGATCTGTGTCACGCCGTGTTTCGTATATTCAAATCGTTACTCAGTGTTGAATAAATATCGTTTAAAATTAACTTTCTAATATTACAATTGTTTATTTATTTAAAAAAATACTACCAAGTCGACAACTTAAACACAATTATTTAAATTAAAATCTAGACTGACTTAATCTGATTTTGTGACTATAAAGGCTGTTACTGGTAGAGTTTTGTTACTTGATCACCATATTATCACCCTTATAGCAAACTTAAGAAGAAAATTTTTGATAGTATCTACTTCCTTGATTCCGGAAAATGATTTGTTTTGCGGTCAAGCGTCCGTCTCCAGTGTCCGGTCTCCACATTCCAGCAGCACGTTGGGATAGGTGGAACCGCGCAACATATCTGGAACAGGGTCACGGCCGCCAACCGGTCCTCGTGGGCCGTGGCACAACGCGAATGTGCCATGCTAACGGTACACCAGTGATGCTTCCTAACAGTGTTGCGTTACTTATACCATACACTTCATCAAACATTCTTTACTCTTATCTAATAAGCATTGCATTGAAAAATATCTTAATAAATATGTCTATCGCCGCAATAAATGACATTATGACAAACTTACTGCAGTTCATGCCGCTCATTTCGCTAGCAATAACCTGCCACGAACCAAGGATCTCACCATCTCGGCCGGTACAATATGCGCTGTAAATTGTATAATGCGTTATATGATAAAAAATATGGACCATGAAAAACATACGTTTCAAGCCAGGCATGTTTCTATCCTGCGCCCATGGGTCATAGCGTGATATACATATAAACCTTCCGGATTAAAGCCTCCCACGCACAGCCACGATCCCGCGATCGTTGTCTCTCTAGCGATAAATGTTTCTAGTATATTTTGTATGGGGACGCGCGCCATCTTACACACTGCTACAATCCATACTGCGATCTATCGAATTGTGTAACCATATTGTATGATTGGATACAAAAAACTGTATTAAAGCTGGTGTTTGATGTGTGATGTTATGCTCTTTATCATAATATCTTATATATAATATTATACGTAAGCAAAAGCAAACCAATAATCAAATTCAATAATAATTAATATACTTCTGCCTTTTATATTCTTTCCATAAAAGCTATATTTTTGTATCTAATTCTGAAAAATACTGGAACAGCCGAAAAAAATTCGCAACCATACCTAAGACGACTGATGAGGGGTGATAGCTCCTGATTGGTGGACGCTAGACAGATCGAAAGACTATATCGCGGCTGTGTGCAGCGATCGCGGGCAACAGGGTGCGATCGCCAGATCCTGGCAGTGCGTTGGAGCTTAAATTCTCTAAACGATAGCGAAAAGGGTATCTAAATACGTTGCATGGTTTTGGAGAATTATGCGGACAAACAGACCGACAGATGCAGATAGGGACTTTGTTTTATTGTATGGATTGATGATATATAAGTTTCACAGTTCGGTGTTTGTAACTTATAAACCGTTATGACATACTGGCAGGCTAAAGTACCTAATATGGCATCACAACCTCTGAATCTTCCGGTCTAATTTCCTGGCTAGTCGTGTTCCTGATTGCAATAAGAAAGTTATCCAGAGCACCGTAGAGAATAAAAAAGATTCATATAGATTGAGTGATATAGCCATATCATAAAAGTAAAACGTTGAAATAAAGTCGCTTATCAGATAAATTCTTGCGAAGAATCCAATATTAAATTGTGTTATAAAATGCTTACATGCCATTTTGGATTTGAAACGGTCCATAGCTGCCGTCGTAGTCACAGAAAGTTGTAGGGTTACCGAGGAAATTAGTGCCGTGTTCCGATTGCTCTTTATGTATCACTGCCATCGAATGAACCAAGCTTTCGCATCTTCTTAAGTATTGCTCACCCGTGACTGACGAACTGTCTACAATAACAATAAACAGTAGTTTTTAAAACATATTCAAGTACTTAGATTGCATATTCCGCAACATAGCCGACCATTGCGAACCTCATTAAAAGTTCAGCAGTACTCGATATTAAATTATATTATAAAGTGAATTGATTTGAAGATATTTTTAGCATACGCGTACGATAAGAAACTTGTGTTTCTAAATTCCTTTGTGATATGCCTGACTGGGCGTGTGTTTAATGATTCATTGATGAATTTATTCATATTCTGTATAAGTTCTATATCTACATAGAGACGTCGACCTTTAAATGTTTCAACCCTGTCTGCCATGACGTCATTACCGGTTCGATGGCTGTGTGTCGGTTGCACCTGTATTTTACTATTTATACATATATTGCAACACGCAGAACTAGGTTCGTTACTAACTGGGTCATTCATTTGTGAAACTATAGATGCCACGTTTGTATTTTTAACCGACTTCAAATAAGGAGGAGGTTTTCAATTCAGCGTGTTTTTTAATGTATGTACTTCGATTTTATTTTTTTGGAATAAATAATCGGATAACAGCACACTCGTCGTGATTGTATTATCGTATTGGAAGCTGTAACCAGTAGCTGTCCTACCACAAAAAATATAATAATAAATAGGTTTTAACAAAACTGAAAAACTGACTTAAAGAATAAGACTGAAAAGTAAAATATAACAATTGCTAGAGATCTTTTTGGAGTAGGTGATGCTGCCGGTCGGTTTTTAAGTTTTTTTAAAATTTATTTTATGTATTGTTGAATGCAGCCATTATTTTCCAATATTTCGTTTTTGTACTATTTATGTAAAATAGTACATACATAATTGAAATAATGACGCATACGTAAAGGATGTTTTCAACTGGCTTATAACTATTGGACAAAAACATATTTGCACAAGTGCAAGGTATTGGTATGTGGTTACGATTACAATATTGTCTGGGTTGTTCAACATCTCACCAGTCGGGACTTTGAATTCTAAACCACTTGCGTATATTCAAAGACTTTAATGTATACTACGAATTATATTGTATACATTCATCTTGCATGCCGGTGCGGTGTATAGCTCTTGGTAAGGAGTAAACACCTTATCAGTATCGCTAATAAAAGTAAATAAGAATACAACATACAGCAGGGCAATTGTTTCATATCTTCCTGCATCACCTGAGTTGTTGTGGGTTGGCCGGTCCTGGGCTCTGCACACCAGCAGATTCCATCGTCGCATTGTAGGGGTTCGTAATCTCCATTTGCAGTGCAATGGAGAGAAACCGACGTCCTACCTGTCTTTTCAAGTTCATCCCTTTTTCTGCTGCAAGCTGAAATCATAGTCTTTAGTAGAACTTTTCGGTGTACTTTTTATGAAACTTTATTTGTTTTGTCACAATGTCATTTGTCAACGAATAGGTGCGTAGCAAAATATACAATGAAATTATTATTTGGTTATACTACATTGTAAATTATCTGTTTGGGTTCGATAACCATATAAATTGGGTGTTTATACTACATTAAACTGCAATGCAAAGATTTCGGTCGAGAGGAGCTGGTCTTTAGACACCCAAACATTACGCAAAGTATGGATCTTGACGATGTATTGTATTTGAGAACTATGAGGAAGGTAGAATATTTTTTATCTCTAATTTATTTTCTGTGTGCTCGCTTAGTACCTACTTGTAAACTATTTGGTGGATTTTGATATGATCTTCACTCTACTATTATTGAGAGAATTTTAAAGGGAAATATTATGTGCAATAGTACAATGATATTTAAGACATTCGAAGCCGCGACGGATCGCTTGTAGCTTGTAATTATTATTATACGTGCGTCCCATCTGTCAACAAATTCTGACGAAATAATGAATGTTCTTACACGATCACACCCTTGCTAAGCGTAAACAATGCTCCCCAACCCACTAGATGCAATGTGTGCCAGAGGGCGCTACGATACGATTAGTCCTTTATTATTTTAATATAGAGTAGGATCATTATGGTTAACGGACGAGGCAATGGTGAAACTCGGTTCCCGTTGCGGGTTGTGAGGGTTAGACGGCGCGGTGGGTCGCCTCACATAATACCAAATCCACCATTAAATCATGATGGAAAGATGGACCCTCGCATTAAGTCGGGATAACGCCAAGCAAAAAGAAAGAAGATTGAAAGTGGTAGGTAGTGGAATGCGAGGGGCCTCCCGGGATCACCGTTTTGGTGTAGTTCTGCCGCCAAGCAGAAGTGTGCAAGCACTGTTGTGTTCCGGTTTGATGCTAGTGAATTTACTGAGCCTTAAAAGATTTACCATCTTACGTCTCGGGGTGACGACCGCAGTCCAGTAACATACACTTCATAGACTGAAGTTCAGATTAGTGTTGCTTCTGTTTATGGGGAAGCGTGATGCTTACCATCAAGCGTGCGACTTGTTCGTCTCGTCATGAACGCTCCTCCTCTTCTTCCATCTGCCCTTACCCACTCGAGTGGGGTCGGCGCAACATATTTTTACGACCGGCCGCCTGCCTGACGTCAACTCCTCTGGGGAGAAATCGTCATGAACGCGAATAAAAAATAAAACCTTCATCTGCTATTTCACCATGATTCCAGTCTATGTCTGTATATCAATACAATATACTTGTAAGTTACTTACCACAAGTCATATCAGTTGCATCACTTCTCCACATTTGTCCAAATATCCTCCGTCCATTTTCATCTGAACAGAAACACCTGTGTGTGACATACAAATGTAAATAAAACTGTGCGAGTGTTAATCATAAATGCTTAGTGCATTGCTGAATGTGTGTTTTATGAACATAAATAAATTTAATTATTATACACCTCCTGGTCTCATTTCAGTTATTTAATTTTATGTTTTCAATAACAAGTTTGGGTTTTATAGCGCAATCCATAAACATAACGTGTTGTGTCATAGGCTCGTACGGTAAATTAGAGCTTAGCCGAATGACTGTTTAATTTTAGCCATATTCAAACGTTCTTAGCGGTTGGTTTGCTATATGTTTGTAAATGAAACTAGGTGACTAAAACAACACGGATGAAAAAAATTGCAAGTTGTAATTAATAAACGCCAGATTGTTGTTTTGTGATGCGTTATTGGCCCGGAAGTACACACAAAACTGACAACGTATCCCATTTACAAAAAACTGAAGGAAAAAAGCATGTCCTAAAAAATTTTGCTCACAGCTGAGAAGCACCTTGGCTCTAGAACATTGTCATTTTATAGATAATATTACTAGGTATCTCGCAAGTTAATGAGCTGTGTCGTGATGAACTGTTTTATTGTACGGTGTGGTGTAGTAAGAAAAACAGTAAAATTAGTAATAATAATACAATGCGTTTACCTTCCAGTGAACATGTCACCCTTGCATTGCACCGGCGCGTACTTTCCATCTGACAAACAGTTGGACGGGGGTCTACACCCCTCCGTTATGACGCCCTCGCCTCCCTGATCTGAACGATATTATTTATTTATGAGAAATGTCTTATTTTTTGTTTTCAATACATATGTATAAATATATGCACCTATTAAGATTATATTTTTTATATCATTTATAAATACACCAGGAGCCATTTTTTTTTTATGAACATGGTATATATTAAACGACTAGTATTATTATACTCTCTTCTTCCATGCCACCTGCCTGATGTCAATAGATCTGGGTGAAAATAAAATGAAAATATTTATTGAGTCCATAAAATGTTATACATCATTTAGATTCAGTCAAGGTCAGTCAGACTACATAAATTGTAAAATATAGAGCTATTAATGAACTTTATAAACTGCACAATACTTCTATTGCAATTTAAATACATACATACGCACTCATGCATGCAATCTCCGAAACGGTAGGCAGATGTGTAACCAGTACACCCACATTTCGCCTAGCTTATTTCCGTCCCATGATATGATAAGGGGCGAGCCTATCGTCATACCGGGCACAATTCCAAACTCCAGACTGATACTGAGCATTTCGTAATAAAAAACCCAACATCACTTTTACCTGACCCGGGGATCGAACCCGAGGCCTTAGCACAACAGTTTTAACGAGTACGCATTACACCTACGTCACCGAGGCAGGCTTACAATTTAAATCACCATCCTTACCAGGATCCTTAAAAGATTGCCTCATAGAGCAAGGAATCTGCTCCATGGTTTGCCTAATCGATAATCTTTTCATTTTGTTCATCATTTCACGCATATCACCGAAGGTCAGTTGTTCGCCATTTTATATTTGTTGTTAGTCAATTTATTGTGGAAAAATTTACTCAATGCTTTTGTATGTGTTGTGAAATTGTGTTGCTTAATTGTATTTGTACTATGATGAAATGTACTGATTTAAACATTCGATATTTAACACTTGTAAGGGTGACCACATATTTGAGAATTTGTAAATGTCTTTTGCGAATGGTAAACTAATAGCAAAAGCTCCGCTCAAAGAATAATTTTCATATAATGTAACACTCTTTTCTGTTTACAGTTTCTGTCAGTTACAAGTTAATGCGCAAACATGTATTCACTATAATTAAACTATTTGACTAGGAAGCCACGGCTTATGACAGCAAAAAGTTTGTTACGTTTCACAATATAATTTCATAAATACTGCATCTTTTAAGTAAAACGCGACGTGTCAGCACTTATGATGTCAAATGGGTGTAGAGACTAGATAATTTATTAACAACGAGTTGCCATTTGCATATTAAGATGTCTTTAAATGATTCTGTTGGAAGCTTGTATATTACATATATATTTTTTTAAAATTACGATTGCACCATCTCATCGTTTCTAGTTCAAATTGATCTAGCGTGTAAACATAGAAACAAAGGTGAAACTAAAAATAATCTTGCAATTATTACTACATTATAGTGTGTCACAAACACTCTTAAACTTTATGTTGGTACAAAAAAAAATACCACTCATGTATAATAGATATATAGAATAATAATATAAACATGAATAATATAAAATGATAATGTAAAAAGTAAACTAAAGCATTTTCTTTGTCCTCGAAATAATTTGATTATGGTCATTGGTCAATTATATACTATTTTTACTACTAAGTACTCCATTTGTATATTAAAAACCAATCTAATTAAAATATTTGCAACATGCACTCATTTCGTTGTGTTGTTTGGCAACTGAATTAAATCCCTGCCAGTAACCGGACATTTTCTCCAAGGTAATGAGTTCTTTCCCGGAGACTGCGGTCGGCAATTGGCTATTGTAATGACTAGCTTGAGTATCAGGTAGCTTCCGAAGGGTCTTAATGATATTCAATAGATGGTATAAAATTGTTTAGCATGCTACTTTTAAAAACTAGGCGTTTCAACACAAAATCTCGGATGTGTCGTTCACTATTGGACTACACTAATGCCCGTCATTACAGTTTCGAAAACTAAAATAACGTACACAAATAATTTATAGTCATCAGTAGAGACATAATTAAGTAATTCAATTTATACTTTTATATTTCACGTTACGGCTGAGCTTATTGATCAAGCTTTTATTAATTAATATTAAAACGAAAGCTTGGTTCGGATTTGTATTTCATTTATATCCCCCAAAATGAAAATTTACTCGTAACGCTGTTGCGAATCTAAAGAAATAGAGATTTATGAACTTAGCTACATTACTTTTAGCATACGGCGCTAAAAGCCGCAAGCCCACTGAGTTTGACTAGCTGGATCTTTTCACGACTGGGTCGCGCCGCGTAAAATCCAGTGGTAAAGTAAGCCCACTGAGTTTGTTTCGCCGGGTCTTCTCAGGCTGGGTCGTTTTGGATCCAATGGTAGTTTTAAAACACGTGCCGTTTCGGTAATGCCTATGGTCCATATCGACCCTTAAAACAATAATAATAATACTTAGCAATTCTGGACTATTAAAAAAATATTGTAAAATTTATAGTTGCCCAGTGTATAGTGACGATGCTATGTATGTTATGTATACATTTGTTGATATGATTTCTATACTTACATAAGTTTCTTTATTTTGTACTGACTTGTCATAAGCGCTATTTTAATTGCCTACATGATGAATAAAACTATTTCATTTCATTCATTTCATTTCAAAAAGGGGGGTGTATAAGTTTGGCCCCTTTGTCTGTTTATGGTTGTGTGGGCGTTTATGTGTATCTGCCTGTGGCATCGTAGCGCCTAAACGAATGTATCTATTTGAATTCGGTTTATTGTTTGAAAGCTATTCTTAGCTGGAAGTAAATCTGTTCAGTCATTTAAAAGTTCAGAATAAATATTTTTCTAATTGACGGCCCAACGCGTCTTCAAGTAGCGATTAGGTTATGGATATTATCTTCCAAGTATCAGTACCAAATTCATCATCGATAACCTATTAATACGTACTCGTATCTTTTTTGAGAATCCCTGTTTATGGAGAAGTATAAATTCAGTAACTAAAAATGCAAGCATAACATACCCTGGGGAAATGCACAGGCTGGGCAACAGCCAAATACAGTTAAGTTGGGTGCCAGAATTTGTCCTGGAGCGCAGATCGCCGCTGTCACATCCGTTACACACACTTGCGCGATATCACACTGCGACGAAACTCTTACCAGTAGCAAGCAACATAAAAATAATGGCCAACTTCGAATAGCCATTATGTTAAAATAATTATTTGTTTATTCATCTATTGTCCTCGATGTTTCAATGCTTAATATCTAATTGTTCGAAATCGTTATACATCTTATCAATATCGCTATGTTATTATCTTATCATACGTTCGAACCAATTATAAGAATTTGCAGGCTAAGTGATTCATTTTATGATGTGCTCTATGCACTTATGCACATGCCCAAGATATTATTTCGTACACTATTATACTTAGATATGTTTGCAGAGGCTACCTAACTATTGTTAGCAGTAATCGATAAACAATTGTATAATATTCTAATTAAAATAGTCATTTATATAGCGTTGCTGTTTTTTTAAAACTATTTCAAGTATTTGGAGGATTGAATAAGAACACAGTTTGTTATCAGCGCTATCGCTATCTAAGTTAAATTACTCGGAGAACAATCAAGCCAGGGCTGGCGTCACGAGCTCACGAGTCGCGCGCCAGCGCTCGTTCCGAGCGACAACTACCAACCTGTGCTCTTACACATTTCGCATCGCGCTTATCAGATTTTATCAGTATCGTGCAAGCGCGGCCTATTTATTAGTTTTACTCCATGAAACTGATCGAGCGTTCATTTTGAAAACGTATCTTTTCAGATCGGATTGAAGCGGGTGTACCCGGCTAGCATGGAGGAGTGCAAGAAGAGAAATTCGGGTACTAAAGTTTCGAAAATAGCCAACATATTTCAAGGTATGCCGTCGAGAGACGAAGAGGAAATGCGCGGCAGTGACGTGACCGTCGTCCGAACTGAGAGCCATCTGGCGCGGTTCAACAACGCCCGAGCACTCTTTGAAAAACTAGGTGAAGAAAATCGTGGATTTCGAATAGAAAAGTCGCCTTCTGCAGCGGCGAGTTTCGCCGGCACGCGCGGAATGCCGCCGGCGGCACCCACGCGGTCGCGGTCCAGTTCCGCGGGCTCCGTGAGTCCGCCACGGCGCATCGTGACGCCGACACCGCTCGCACCGCCAACAGTCAACGGAGATAGGCTCGCGAACGGCGCCTCGCAACCGCCGCCGAAACCCGTCAAACCGAGTGTTTTGCCTAAACCAGAAAAACCAGATAGACGATTTAACAAAGAGTTAATTGAAAAGCAAAGGAATTGGACTGCTCATTTTAATAAATCACGACAAATTCGAAGTGAAAATGAGACGAGGGTTGACTCAAATAAATATTCTAGTGTTTCGCAAGACAGGAAGTCTCCGGAAGTGGCCGAACGGTATATGATACCTTCGCGTGTGTATTCCCCGCCGCTATCGCCGTGCGCTGGCGATACGCAGGTCGAGCGTCCCACCACTCTCCCTTCTGCACTTATAAATCGTAATATACCTAATACAAAAGCCCCGAGTCCAATAAAAAATATCCAGACAGTTACTTCATCCACTATATCCCCTAATATAGTATCTCCTGTTCCTAGGTCCGATAACTTTGTTTCACCCACCACGAAAAGAGATAATTTGAGTTCACCAAATAAATCTAGTTACGTTGAAGATCCGAATCAGAGTGGGTCTATAGAAAGGTTACATCCCAGAACTAGGTCATCATTATCGCCTCAGAGTGAAAGTGAATTACCTTCGTATAAAATTGAACAGTTACAAGCATCCAATTTAACTCCAAAACCAGTGGAAAGGATATCGCCCGGCCCACCGTCTCCAGTTGTTACTACATCAGGGTCGGATCCTGTTTTAACACCTAGAACTCAAAAATCACCCTCGCCATCAACTAGATCACTGAAATCACCTGTTTCTCCTTATGACGACAATAACTCGTTTTCTAATCGTGAATGTTCGTTGTCACCGACGCCTGAAGAACATATTTGCACTCCGGTTGCAGAAAATATTCCCGACATTGTAGCACCTACCTGTAAGTCTGAATACAATACTCATTCGCAAGAAACGCAACCGCCTAAATCGCAAAAGGACAGTGAAGATGGTTTTTATTCTGAAATAATTATCGCCGCTCCGAAAAGTGCGGAATCTCGTGAGCCGTCGCCGAAACCAGAGAGTTTAAGTACAGAAGATGCGTATGAAACAGTGCAATACAGTGGTGATTGGGATGACAAAACTAAGCGTCGTTCTTCGACCCCCGAGTCACCGGCGTCTGCGATGAAAGTGGAGGAAGTGTCGCGCTCTCCACTGGCGTCGCCGCTCGCGTCCCCCGTGCACCGCAACCTCACCGCTTCCCCGCCCTCGTCGCGGCGTCCCTCGCCTTCACCAGGTACGTTTATATCCATCCAAAGATTAAAAATTTATTTGTTTTGCGTTACATACGCTACACTCATACATAAACTCTCTTATCTGTTCCATATTATCTCTTATTTATCAACAAAAAGGAGTGATTTGACGCATGGAAGCGAGATTTGAAATAATAACTTATATTGAAGATTGTTCGTAATTACTTATTTGTTTTGCTGATATTTTGAATGAGCATCATGAATGTCTAATCACATAAAAAAATGAGGATATTAAAAATTTAAATATATATTTATTTATTAGATGTTAGAACTTGAGAAGTCGATATAGCATCTAGTTATGACGAGAAGTATACGTTACTCTAAGAAACAGTCGAGTGGGCGTCAATTGACGTACGTTTGACGGTCTCGTGCTGAGCGGGTTCAAAGTAATATTAAGGAAGTCAAGGTATTTGAGTCGTTGCGAGAGTTGCGAGTCGATCCCGATTTAGATACTCCGGCGCCGCCGCCGCCTTCGCCGTCGCGACGCAGTAACCCGAGCGACGTTGTCTTGCGCGCTCCCCTTCGTTCGCTCCAAAATACCTATTTCACAAACGGGCACATCCGTTTTTACAGCTGCATTATTTAATTAAGACTCATTGTTTTGTATACCGACAGATCTACAATGTTCATGTTTATGTTTCATGCGCGCGTGTGTACCGATCGCATAAATAATAATTGATAGGGTATGTTACAAAACATCAAAATAAACTTGCAGTTTCCTTCTAAATTGCCGAGTGTATTGGGAGGAAGTGAGTGTTTCGATATTTTTCTAAACGCTGTTATTCATGTCGCAGTAAAGTGCAGAAAGTTCGAAGCGGCCCTCTTTGGCTTATTATCAATTCAGTCGTCGTAAGTTTGCAATGTTCTCACTCCGTTTTGCTCTTTGTCGTCTCGTTCTGACCAGCGAGCGTCCATTCTTGGCTTTCTAAATATTGCATTCATTGAGCAATGTTTCCGTCTTAATGATAAAATATTGAACGCGGACAAAGGAATCTTAATAGTTCCCGTTTTGTACTGTGTTTTCGTAATCTGAAATCGTGATATCTGGCGGTTTTAGCCGTGTCTAAAATATTTGCCACGCGTTCGTGAATTCTTCCTGTCGTTTACGTTGTTAATTCGCTTATCTGCCGCGGTGTTTGTTTACAAGGCTCGCCGGCGTCGGTGGTCGGTGTCCGGCGACTCCACGTACCGATCGTAAACTTTTAATTGTGCGCTACAAGGTGTTTTCTCGGCGAGTTACACGATCAACACACTATTCAGATACATTTTACAGATTGTGTTTGTGCTGGTAGTTTTCATTCGATGCGCTTGTTATTTTTGTGAGACCACAAAATAAACAAAAAAGAAACAAAATAAGTCGTTTGGAAATAAATGTCCGCGTGAGTGTGCAAGGTGCGAACAGCCGCGTCGTCGCAGGGAGATGGCGCGGGCGCGGGCGCGGGCGCGGGCGCGGTGATGGAGGCGGCGCGGCGCGCGCTCGCCGCATGCGCTCCCTCAACATGCGCCTCTGTGGCTGTTGTCTTGGTTAGTCCATCACTCTAGCTATTGTGTCTACTTCCACAGACCACTGCTCACAAGAGACTACATCTCACCTCGTCATAATCACCCTCGTTACTGAATTTATTAACGCTTTTGTAACGCATTTAAAATTTATGTTACATTAAACCTTTTTGCGGTCATTCGGTGCTATTTATGTAATATTATTATATCGGTCTGAATATGTTATAATGATATTAACATATTCTATACATAGGTAACGTTCACGGAACGCGTAAGAAAGATTAGAACTCTTTTAAAGCCTCCAACGCACAGCCGCGATCAGTCCAGTGATAAGTGTTTCTAGTATGGAAGTTTTTTATCTATATAAATAATATGTCTATGCCATTAAAAAAAAATCATTTTTATGGGGACGCGTACGATCTTACACACTGCTGCGATCCACCCTACAATCTTTCGAATTGTGGGTCCGGACTGTATAATTATATACAAAAACTACACGTTTATTAGGTTGGTTTGGTGTTTTCGAAAGTGTGTGGAAATCCGTTGTCTCTGCCTACCTCTATGGGAAACAGGCGTGAGTCTGTGTATGTATGTATGTGTTTTCGATACTATGCTCTTTCTAGTATAATTGCCTACGTAAGCACAAGCAAATCGATAACAAATATACCTTTGTGTTTTTTATTATTTCTATAATATACAAAAATAATTAAATTTTCTGTATTTTTGTATCTATTTATGAAACATACTGTAACAGCTAAAAAATGTTACGAGAACCTACCTAAGACGACTGATGGACGGCCCCTGATTGGTGGGCGCTGTAAAGATCTTGCACGAATAGATCGCGCTTGTGTGTAGAAGCTCGCGGGGCGCATGATCGCGTGGATCGCGGTAGTGTGTTGGAGGCTTAATTTTCATTAGCTGCAAATTGGGATAAATACATTATGTTGGGCGCAGTTTTTATGTTCTGTTTAGTCAAATGAATTTAAAATAAGTAAATATATCACCATCATTGTCAGTTTTATTCATTCGTCCAAAATATTAGGCTGTTTATTGTGGTTTGATTCGAGCGTAGGTAGCTATTGTTACAGATCTTATAGAATTTTACCGCCACTAGGTAGGTAGGGCACCTACATTATTATGTGTACGGTGTACCCATATAGGGAAGAATTGCTTAACGAGTGCTATATTCTTGTGTCGACAGGTAAAATAATAAACATTATATGTAATACATACGCATCCACGCCTGTAATCCCCGAAGGGGTAGGCTGAGGTGTAACCAGTACACCAACATTTCGCCGAGCTTATCTCCGTCCCATGATGTGATAGGGGGCGAGCCTATCGCCATATCGGGCACAATTCCAGACTCCGGGTTGATACTAAGCATTTCATGATAGAAAAACCCAATATCACTATCCGACCCGGAAATCGAACCCGAGACCTCAGCGTCAGCCCCAGTCGTAACGCATACGCTTTACAACTGCGCCACCGAGGCAGTCCTACTTTTATATAAATAATTAAATTAAGTTACTAAAAGTTAGTCAATTACAACCACTGATCCGTATCATGCAATAAATCAAGCTGCTGTCCTTTTTAGAGGTCTATAATGTCTGCGTGGGGAGATCCACTTTATATTTCGTAACATTAATTGAAACGATTACCCAAATTAGGAAGCTAGATTTTTTTATTCGACGTAATATAACATTAACTGGACATATTTTGTATAAAAGTTTATGCCAATTTATTTTATGCTCATATTTATAATATTTTTAGTATTATTACGATTGAGTCATCTACAACAATCCAAAATTTAAACATGAAACGTACCTACAATAAACCAAAATCATTGATAACGAAATCTAAACAAGGTTAATATAAAGCTCATAAATTTATTTAGCAGGTAGGACTTAGGAGGGGTGCTATGTCAGGTAACCTCCTCGTGTGCCCGACGCTCAGCCGTCGGGACGGTGCAACCTGGGCAACGGCCAGCTCTTCCGTAGGAATTGCTGGACGGCTAATGACCTGACAGGGAGAATACGCTCCTCGAGTCTCTGACTAGCAGAGAGCTGAAGGATGCGGATGCAGACAAACCGTAACCCCGACTGCTGTCGGGAACGGGGGTCGCCTTTGTGGGGATCGCGAGAAAGAAAATCTCTATAAAAAAATTACGAGAAGAGGGCATGAGCCCAGTGCGACGTGTTTGCCAAGTGCACCTGACTTTGGTCGGCGTCGGACAACCCGTAAACCCGGTTATTTGCCAGGCACGGGGGTCGCCGGAAGGGGACCGCGAGGAGAAAACCTCTTTAAAAAACCTCAATCCTAAGGTTTCGGTGCCCGCCGATGGGATGAATGGCTGGGGGGAGTCCAGTCTTGAGGGCGCCATAAGGGAGCGTCACCCTTTAAAAAACGGCCAAATCTACCATGGCAGCGCAAGAAAAAAACAACGTCTCCCAGGTGGGTACCAACTCCTCCGGAGTTGGAGAATCCCACGGTGCCGGCGATCACTCGTCGGCATCCAACCCCCTCGTATCTGGGAGGGGGGACCTTGCCCTGCCCGTCAGGCCCGCGTATGCGGAAGCCCTAATGGAGTCGGATCCCGACTCCGTTGGGAGCTTGGAGGCGGTGGAGTCTTTGGGGTCTGCCCCCAGGGAAGTCACCGCTTCCAATTATAGCCTCAGGGAGGTTGGGGTGACCGATTCCGACCATGGTCGGAAGCGGTCGCGCTCATTAACCTGCAGCCGTGATGGGAATAGCGCCGCCTCGAGCGGCGAAGAATCCCCAGCGCCGAAGGTCCCGACGGCCAGAAGAGGCCGAGGACGTCCGCCGACCACAGGCCAATACGTTGGCCAGTGGAAGGCAAAGAAGGAGGCGCGCCAGCAAAAGCTGGAAAGAGAGTTGGCCACTAGTGGTATCGGGGCTCGCACAGAGGAGGTCCCACAGTCGAGCGAGGGGGTGGCCGAGAGATCGGCCTCTGCGCTCGGCCAGCAGGTGCTGGATAGTTTGGAGGTAGTCGATAAGATTGCCACCAATTCCGGCAACCTGAAGGGCGTCTTCGTGCGTGCCTTAAAGGACGCGAGCTCCGATATCAAATCGGCTGTAGAGGAGCTATCGGCGCGGACAGTCTCTGAAGAGACACAAAAATTGCAGGCGGACAACGCTCGTCTCCAGCTCGAGACTGCGGCACTCCGTAAGGAGTTGTCACAATTCCGCGCCGAAATCGCGCAAGCGCGTCTACCCGCCGAGAGGCAACAGCAGGAGGACCTGGCAGAGTTTGAGCGGAGTCTGTTCCTTAAATTAGGGAACATGATGGACGCCAAGCTTGCTAGCATGTCCCTCAGGATGGGGCTACCGCCCGAGAAGCCTGAGCGGCCCTCTCTCGCTGCGGATCGGAGGCAAGACGCGGCGGCTGCTCGGGCTTCAGAAGCGGCAACCGCTGTATCTTCCTCTGCGGCCAAAACAACCGCGAAGAAGATGGCGAAGCCGAGCGCTACCGATAAATCGGTGGCCACGGTGGCGACCTGTTCCGGCGCCTCGAAGCCGGCGTCCTCTCCTAAGGCCCAAAAGGGCAAGGGGAAGGGCAAAAAGGGACCCGCTGAAAAAGCGGGCCCTAAGCATTTAGAGACGCCCCGAACATTTACCCCGGCACCCGCGTCTCTGGATGGGGAGTGGATAACCGTGGTAAAGCGGGGCGCCAAAAATAAAAATAAAAAGGAGGCGAAAACTCCGGCAGCTGCCGGTCCCGGAACTTCGAACCCGAAGAAACACGGAAAGGCCAAGCAAGGCCAGAAGATTGCCCTCCGTGCCCCTCGATCCTCTGCTGTGGTGATCAAACTGCAGCCTGAGGCCGTGGGGAGGGGGGTGACTTATGAGGAGGTGCTGCGCCAGGCTCGGCAGAAATTCAGCCTGGCCAGCCTTGACATTCCCGGATTGGGAATTCGGAAGGCGGCGACGGGGTCGCGCGTTCTGGTGGTGCCCGGCGGCGCGACAAGTGGTCCGAAAGCAGACTCCCTGGCTGAAAAGCTTAGGGAGGCCTTTGATGCGGAGACGGTGGAGATCGTTAGGCCCGAAAAGTGCGTTGCACTTCGTGTGTCGGGTCTGGACGAGTCCGTCTCCGCGGAGGACGTGATTGCTGCGGTTGCGCGGCAGGGTTGCTGCTCGGGGGAGGCGGTGCGGGTTGGGGAGATCCGTATGGCCCCCTACGGCAGCGGCGCTACCATGGTGCGCCTCCCGGTGGCCGCCGCCAGGAAAATCGATGCTGGCGGCAGGCTTTTGGTCGGGTGGGTTGCAGCACGAGTGAAGGTGCTGCAGCCTAAACCGACGCAGTGCTACAGATGTCTAGCTAAAGGGCATGTAGCAGCACAATGCGCTGCGTCGGTCGATCGCAGCAGTGAGTGCTACCGCTGCGGCACGCTCGGCCACAAGGCTGCGACGTGCTCGGCTGTGCCGAAATGTTCGCTCTGCTCCGCGGCGAACAGGCCAGCTGAGCACCGGGTCGGGAGCAAGAGGTGCTCCCCGCCCAAGACTAAGAAGGGGCGGAAAGCAGCCGGAGGGACCCCGGCTGCTTCTGCCCCGACAGCCCAGGGCTGTACGCCTCCGAGTGAGGGGGCTATGGATACGGCCTAAAACACGCGCCGTTCCATCGCTTCCTCCAGGCGAACATCAACCACTGCGCTGCTTCGCAGAACTTGCTTCTTCAGAGCATGGCGCAGTGGGCGATAGACGTCGCGGTGGTTGCCGAGCCATACTTCGTCCCACCCAGAAATAACTGGGTAGGTGACGTTGATGGCTTGGTATCAATTATTGTTGGAACCGCGGGCGCCTCACCCCCTTGCATAATTTCGAGGGGTAGGGGCTACGCCGCGGTTCAGTGGAGGGAAACCGTTCTTATTGGGGTGTACTTCTCACCGAATCGAGCACTCGCCGAGTTTGAGACGTTCCTGGGCGGGCTGGGGGCCCTAATTGGCCAAACCCTGCCCCGCCCGGTGCTTCTTGTGGGGGACCTCAACGCCAAGTCAACGGCATGGGGTTGCCCCGCGACTAATGCTTTCGGCCGGGCTCTCGAGGAGTGGGCGACTATGGCTGGTCTCTTGGTCTTGAACCAGGGATCGGTCAACACATGTGTGCGACGGAACGGGGGGTCCATTGTGGACGTTTCGTTCGCTTCCCCGTGCATCGCGCACCGCGTCTGTGGCTGGCGGGTGCTGGAGGGGGTGGAGACATTGTCGGATCACTTATATATTCGGTTCGACGTTTCTACCTCCGCAGTGCCAGACCACCTGGACTCTAGTCGTCCTCATCCGTATGCTCCTACGTCCCCGAGGTGGGTTCTGAGGAAACTCGACGTAGAGTTGCTGATGGAGGCTTCCATCGTCGAGGCCTGGGCGGACTCCCTGACCGGGCCCCTGGAGGTTGATCAGGAGGCGGAGAGGCTCCGGGGTTGCATGCAACGCATCTGCGACGTGAGTATGCCCCGGGCCAAAGATCGACCTCCTCGGAGACGTCAGGTATACTGGTGGTCTCGCGTCATTGCTGATTTACGACAGCAATGCGTTGAGGCGAGACGCCAGTATACCAGGCACCGCAGACGGCGGCGTCGTAATCAGACGGTGGAGGACCAGTTGTATGCGGCGTATAGGGAGTGTACAAAGGCCTTACAACTGTCCATCAGCAATGCCAAGACCACTGCATGGAATGAGTTCCTGGAGACTCTGAACCGAGATCCGTGGGGACGCCCTTATAGAATGGTGAGGGCGAAGCTTCGCCCATGGGCGCCCCCGCTCACGGAGAGTCTCCAACCTCAGTTGCTGGAAGGTGTGGTGTCCGCTCTGTTTCCAAACCGATCGGACCACCCTCCCCCAGCGATGGCGTCCCTCCGACTAGCGGAGAGAGGCGTCATCGCTGAGGTGCCACAAATATCGCAGGCGGAACTTGACGCGGCCGTTCAGAAGCTTCGGGCTAAAAACAAGGCTCCGGGGCCAGATGGAATACACGGCCGCGTGTGGGTCTTGGCCTTTGGGACCCTAGGGGACAAACTCCTCAGGCTGTTCAATGCCTGCTTGGAGTCGGGACGGTTTCCCTCCCAGTGGAAGACGGGTAGGTTAGTCCTCATTAAGAAGGATGGGCGCCCCGCGGAGTCTCCGTCCGCCTACCGTCCTATTGTACTGCTCGACGATATCGACAAGGTGTTTGAGCGCGTTATCGCGAGTCGACTCGTTGAGCATCTCGGAGAGGTGGGTCCGGAGTTATCGGACCGTCAGTTCGGCTTCCGAGCGGGCCGGTCAACGATTGACGCAATAAAATGCGTCCGAGCTCGCTCGGACGAGGCAGCTGCCAGGGGCGGAGTGGCGCTGGCGGTGTCGTTGGACATCGCCAACGCATTTAACACATTGCCCTGGGCCTGCATTAGGGGGGCACTGCAACACCATAATGTGCCTCCCTACCTCGACCGAGTACTCGGGGATTACCTCTCCGAGAGGTACATAGTGTACCCTGGGAGGGACGGTAGGATCCACCGGACGGAGATGTCGTGCGGTGTCCCACAGGGATCAGTCCTCGGACCCCTCCTGTGGAACATTGGATACGACTGGGTTCTGCGGGGAGAGGTCCCCCCGGGCGTTGACGTGACATGCTACGCAGATGACACGCTGGTCACGGCCGTGGGGGACAACTATGCGGACGCTGCCCGTCTTGCCACGCAGGCGGTGGCGCAGGTTGTCGGCAGAATAGAGATGTTGGGGCTCAAGGTCGCGCTCGAGAAAACCGAGGCCATTTGTTTTCATGGTCCTCGGCGGGCGCCGCCGCATGGGTCCCACATACTCATCGGCGAGGCTCGAGTCGAGATCGGGCCACATATGAAGTACTTGGGGCTCGTACTCGACAGCCGCTGGAATTTCCGCGAGCATTTTAGACGTCTGGCTCCCCGGTTAATGGGCGCATCAGCCGCTTTAAAGCGGTTGCTGCCTAATATCGGGGGGCCGGGTGCAAGCAGCCGTCACTTGTATTTGGGTGTGGTGCGATCCATGGCCCTTTACGGGGCACCCGTATGGGTTGACGCCTTGACTGCATCCAACGTCGCCCTTCTGAGACGACCTCAGAGGGCGATGGCAGTTGGGGCGATCCGTGGCTATCGCACCATATCCCATGCGGCGGCTTGCGCGTTGGCGGGGTCCCCTCCATGGGATCTGGAGGCCGGAGTCCATGCGTCGATGTACGAGTGGCGCATGGAACTTCGGCTCCGAAGAGATCGACCCCACCCGGGGGAGATGCGATTGCGGAGATTCCACACTCGACAGTCCTTGCTTCAGGAGTGGAGGCAGCTGCTGGCCAATTCCTCGGCCGGCGTAAGGACTGTCGAGGCTGTTGGCCCAGTTCTGAATGATTGGGTCGACAGGCGGCACGGGTCACTGACCTTCCGGCTGGTGCAGGTCCTCTCGGGGCACGGTTGCTTCGGGAGGTACCTGTGCCGGATAGCCGGAAGAGAGCCGACACACCAGTGTCACCACTGCAGCTGCGACGAGGACACCGCGGCGCACACTCTGGAGGAGTGCCCCGCGTGGGCAGAGCAGCGTCGCGAACTCGTCGCAGAATTGGGGGACGACCTCTCGCTACCAGCTGTGGTTAAGGCCATGGTCGAGAACGAGAGGTCGTGGAACGCGATGACCGCCTTCTGCGAAACCGTCATGTCGCGGAAGGAGGTGGCGGAGCGTGAGCGGGAAATAACATCCCAGCTCGCTATCCGCCGCCGAAGGGTCACGCGCAGGAGGATGCGAGAGGCACTCCTACCCCCCTGACAGAGGCCTGGGCGGCGGACTCGTGGAAGTCCGTCGTCCGACAGTTAAGGCTTCGAGGTGACGCGCGCGGAGTTCCCGCGCGAACCTCTTGAGCGGAGCAAAAAGGTGGGTGGATAACTCCCCCAAACACCCACCGACCGGAGAGGCCCTGTACAAGGGCCGGCGCCGTCGGGGCCGCGGAAGAGTACAATAGCGTTCCCGCAGCCCCGACCGAACAAGCGTACCCGGAGGAACACCGTTGAGTTTTAGTCCGTGGGAGTCGGACATAACCGCCCCGACTGACCACGCGGTGGGGCGGTACCCATAAAGGGTTTCCCAACGTTAAAAAAAAAAAAAAAGGTAGGACTTAGGAGGTTCCTTACGGGCAGATTATTAGTTAAATTGGATCCGTTAATAAGGATTTTAATAAAATTCTATGGCTACCTACACCTACCATTTTTAAATTTGCCCCGTTCTAAAGAATATTCCGCCCCTACTGCTTATTTTGAATATGTTTTCTAATAACAGTGTAATTATTATTTGAGATATCCATCTCGTTATGAACAATAACTGAGTCTTGATATGTACATAATTGATCTCTGCGCACAGCCGCTGCCCGCTAGTCGGCGAGATCGAGTTGAAATATCGTGCCATATGTAGTGTAGATTTAATTGGTAAAGTGGGCATGACTCGCTCTCGTTGTCTCGCAGATCGCGTGATCGCTCGAACAACGTTTTGTTACTCTATGTTTTACATAGATTAATTAAAATCTCTGATACTCCGTTGCATATTATGAATGTCAACGGTAGGTCGTCCTAATAACTAAAGTAAATAACGCTCAGATGGGTATCTACGTGCGTGCTATGCACCTTTGAAAGTTCTCAAGATGAATGACAACAAAAGTAGTGCAGCGAATGCTAATAAACTTTTCATATGCCTTATTTTATACATTCTTAAATTTTATTTGTTATTGGTTTAATTAATAAATTGGTGTTTCAATAAAGGCAGATTTATTATTTGTCCCTCGCGGTGTTTCAATAAAGGCACATTTATGATTTGTCCCTCGCGAGGATCGTATGATTGTCCGTCCATCGCAAATGTTGTGTAGAACCACTCGAAAGTCGTAGCTATACATTAACATCCATCAATACGATGTCTGTGTAATGTGTATAGCATGGCGTGTATTGTGCGTCTGGATGAGTTGTCGTTTCGGGGTCACTCAGGGCGTTGAACACAAAAATATCGCTAATTCAATGGACAGCTCCATTCAACGCACTCTGAATGCTTGGCGTTTTCATAGTTTGCGTTGAAACAACGTGTAGATACCAGTTTAATGTTTATTTGTGTAAGGCACCTGTATTCTCGCCGCGTACTCTGCGGAAGTTAAAACGTTCTACGTTAAAAATAGTTCACCTCATTAGCCTAATTTAAGACTCTTTTCTCTCTTCTCTCTCTCTCTTCACGATACCTCATAAAATAGTTTATTTTATTTTATTAGCTGCGAGATATATTCGTATTGTTTATCAGGAATATTTGTAGTATCTACTTTTGTATTAGGTACACAGTATGATTATGAACTTCACAGAATTACTAGCTGTCCCTCGCGGTTTCACGGCAGGCATGTTGCTGTCCTGTCATGGGTTCTGGGTTCTGGGTGTTGGGGAACCGCAAGTTCCTTGTAGTTCCTGATACCCACGTTACAGGTTAACCTTTGAGATCAGGACTATGTGTGTGACTGTTAGGTGTATATATTAAATTTATTTATTTACACATAAAACTTCCGTAATTTATTGTCTAAATGACAGTGGAAACGGCATCTGAATCTGTTGCATAGTTTAGGAGAAATAAGCGGACAAACAGACAGACAGTCACACACAGATAGCGACTATGCAAAATTATTATAACACGAGATATTAGTGAAAGAAGAAAAAGGTCTTTCATAAGTGAGATTCCGTCTGGGTAGGTACTACTGCTTTGCCTATTTTAGCCGCCAAGCAGCAGTGTGTAAGCATTGTTGTGTTTCGGTTTGAAGGAGATTGAAGCCAGTGCAATTACTCGACATTATCATGAGACTTAACATTTTATGTCTCGGAATGATGAGCATAGTGCAGCGCCATGTTGTGGTGCTTTCTAATTCAAAGTTCTGAGTGGTGTTATTATTGTTTATGAGCAGCCGTTGTGCTTACCATTAGGCGAGCTACCTGCTCGTTTCGTCATTGAGTTGTATAAAAAATGGGTTACTGATGGTAAGTGTTCACCACCGCATATGATTTTGCAATGTCAGAGGATGCATTGCCGAGGTTTAAGTAAAGTTTTGTTGTGATACAGCAGTATCACTCCGGCCGAGCTGACGTATTAATGTTGTAGACGAAATAGACTATACATAATTTGGCCTCAACTAGTGTTGTGCGTATAGTTGGCGGCGATCGCAAGTCTTCGGAGGCGGAGACGGAGGAGCCTGTGAGTCGTCGTGGCGGGTCGCGCGCGTCCAGCGTGTCGGACGAGGGCGGGTTCAACGAGCCCTCGCCCGAGGTGGTGGCGCGGCTGCGGCCCGCCGACTACCGCGACCCGCCTCCGCCACTCACCACCGACCACAGAGACGCGGAGCGAGCCCGCTCCGACCCCGACACACTCTCCGTGCTGCAGCAGGTACTTTGTCTACGAATACTTTCATCTATTCTTCATTCTTACAGTTACAACTAATCAATAATTCAATTAGCGTGTCTCAAAAGTGCGGTATTTGTATTAATTCGCACATCTGAAGGGATTGAAATGTAAATAAAACATAATGTTGGTCATTTTTATCGATTATAATGATAGGATCATTTCCGGTGACCTTAGAGTGAACCGGATATCGATTTTCAAGATCAGACAGGCGGGATGCTGACGAGTCACGAGGCGGGCCGAAAGGTCGTAGTCCATAAACACATTTATGTGTTTTACACCAAAAAATTAATTTGTCTTTTAGTACATAGTGACAATAGAGCGGTGATGAAATGTCAAGTAATGTATCGGTGATGTTGCAGGACTCCGGCGTGGTGGTGAGCGAGGCGAGTCAAGGCTCCATCGAGGTGCTCGACAAGTCGACCACCAGCCAATGGAGCGTGTCAGAGACGGAGAACGCGTCGGGTGCGGACACACGCGACTCGCACGAAGCGCAGGACGGCGACGCGGACGCGCGCTGGCCCGACGACGACGGCAAGCAGCCCGACAGTATGACGCCCGATGAGGCCGAGATACTGCTCAGCTCCAGGTAATGCACGTATTATACATACTTATAATAAAACTACATTACGTCCCTAACTATCGTCTAACTACGTCTACCCCTGTAACATAGTTTGTTTTTTAACCACGAAGAAACACAGTTATTTAATTACATGGAAATATTGGAGATTAAGCGAAGTCTATATTGGCCTTAGCTTTGTGATAAAGTTTGCTTAGTTTGATCGCAAGTGGTAGGAAGTTATAGGAGATAATACGAGTACAAGCCGCACTGTTTACGTTGCTTCCCTCCTGCTGTTCATTTACATAGTAAAATGGTGACTATGGTGACTGCATAATAGGTTGATGATTGACTATGTTTTCTTTGTACTTTTTGAATATAAATGTATACAATGTGTTACAGAGAGGTGTGGTCATATTTAAGGTTACGTAACGTAAGGGTATATGTAACGACACTTGAGAGTGACTGTTTATATACCGGATCTTATCAACATCTTTTTCTTCTTGTAGTGCCTCTCCACCTAGTGAAGATTGGCAGTCAGTTCAGTATACTGTCTTTTATTTTTTGCGAGGCGAAATAGTTCAGCAGTCAATCCCTGTCTACTCTCGGATGTTCCGCACCATGACTTTTCCTTCGACCAGCTGTCCTTTTACCAACATTATGAGTTGAAGGCGTTCGTACTATCTATATGGCGTCTATTCGCTTAGTACGAGTCCTAGATATGCAACTCCACACTAACATAAATTTGACCACACCTTTTTGTAAAACGTTGTATATTAGGATTAATTAATTTATTTTTTTAATCACTGAAGAAAGTCAATCTTCAATAGATATTTGATGTGTTCAATGTATTTAAAATTTCACTCGTGATATTACGTGACTTTAAATTGCCGAGATGAAAAACAAACTATAGTTTCAAATAATTTCTTTAAAACACATTAATAATAAAATAAATATTGTTTCTTCACATTACTGACTTTTATTCTGTATACTTTCTCGTAGTTATTTTCTAAGTATTTCGAATGATGCATGGATGGTATGACTCTATCTCTAAAATGTTGGTTGTCAACTCTCATTTTATTTTGTATTATGTAGTGTTTTTTCAGCTTTTATTTACACCTTAATAATATTATTTTTACACTATCATAGTTTTGTTATTCTGTTACGCTTTATTATGATTAAATGTTGTATTTTTATGATTTGCATGCTGCCTGTCCGCACAACGCTTCATTCTTGCCTGATCACATTTGCAGTATTCTGGAGAAAAAACTTAGGTAAGCGGCGCGTGCACGTAAATTTACTAGTTTCTATCTTTGTCATACAATATGTCATTAGTGTTAAATGTTGTAAATTATTTGGTTGGATCAGTCGCTTATTTATTTTTATTATTAAGTATGCCTAACATTTATAGTATTACTTTCCCGTCACTGTAGTTTTTTGTTATTTAAAAAATCTGTATTCAAAATAAGTTAACTGCACTTTCTTATATAACAATATTTAAAAAGTAATGTTTAACGAATTATTATCACATTTAAATTGAATTGAAGACGATGGAACACCGTTGCTTTCTTTTAGTCCTTGTGTTTGTTGAACCGTATGGTACACCGAAAGATGAAGTAATATTCTATTGTGTAGTTAATTTTGAGAAACATGGTATATGTACATTGATGAGTAAAGAAGAAAGCAATAGAACTTGCAAATAGTGTAAATAAATAAATTATTCAATATCTCACTGTGCACTTTCACAGTACATCATCAATTCAAATAATTTGCACTACCTTCATCATAAACTTCACATTGATACGGAAATAAACGCAATAGAATATCTATAAAATATACTGGTAAATTTGTTTACATGATATACAAGTTCTGTTCAAAATACTTAAGGTGATGAGTTAATTATTGTAAGGTGGATGTATGCGTGTGCGCAGACAAGAAGCTCTGCTGTCGGACGAGCAGGCGCAGGAGATCGCGGCGATGTTGTCACCGCGCGCGACTCACGTGGTACAAACATCGCATGACAACGCCGTCTCGCTCAACGACAGCTACCAGTCCGTGCTCTCATACGAGAGGTAATACTAACATCCTGCACCGGGTGTAAGAGAAACGCTTCCGAAAACGAAGACAGGAGGTAGTGTTGGTCATTATAAACACGATACCACTAAAAAAATGCAAAATAAGTCGTTTTTTTTTCGACCGGCCTTGTTTGAACCAATAAAATATACAATGAAGCTTCTTCGTATTTTTCTTAAAAACGTAATGTAAAGCCAATAAAAAAATAGGTGACGCCCGAAATCAGCTGTGCAGCCCGGCGCACGGTGTGTTCGGCATTCTGAGTATTGAAGCGCATGGGTGCGCGGGTCTCTGACCCCGATTTTAGTATTAATACGCTCTCCATTGCGGGCTTACGGTTTCCAAAATGGAAGTAGACAGCAAAAGAATAGTTTCCGTTTATGTAAAGGTATTGTTTTATTTCCGTTTCGGTTTCGGAAGCGATCCCCTTACACTCGGTATAGTGGACAAACGACGACGGTGGCCGGTGACCCTCAATAATATGCCCCCTGTCCGTCGACACTCGTCAGTATGCAGTCAGTGGATGAGAGCTACGAGTTCGTATCGCTGGAGGCGGACAGCGGGCTGGCGGGCGGCGACCGACGCATGCCGACCGACACCGAGCCTGAACCCGAACCCGAACCGCACGACACTGCGCCCGTCGGCGAGCCGGACTGTGTGTTCGAACACTATCCGCCTCAGCATCTGCGAGAGCTCGGCGAGGAGAACGGCATACATTACTTTGAGGACGGACACTTCTACACTGAGGTACGATTTCACACTGCGATATTCTACATTACAAGTATGGCAATCAAATGAGTCACCTTAACGAGTGGTAGAGCCACGCTGTAGACTATTTTGTCTACAGCATGAATGTGCCGGCTCGTCCGGGTCGTTACCACTGTCTCACAGAAAACCGGCGTAAAGTAGCAGCTTGCTGCTGCGTTTCGTACGGTGAGTGAGATATCCGGAGGCCCAAATCTCCCTCCCCTTCCCAATCCCTTATTATCCCTTTCCTTTAAGGTCGGCAACGCGCCCATGATTCTTTTGTATTGTGGGCGTACATGGGCGGTGGAGATCGCTTACTATCAGGTGACCCACTTGCTCGTTTCCCGGCCTATACTGTAAAAAAAAAAAAAAATGGGAAGTGACGTCCACGACCCATAGACACCCATACCAGAATCGTGGACGCGTTTCCGAACGATAAATGGGATAATTAAGCGATTGGGACGGTGAAGAGAATTGAGACTATCTCACTCACACACCCGCCAACGATCAACAGTGGCACGCATTTTTGTTGACACCGAGTTACCTTGACCGCTCGATTAGTTTCTGGGAATGCTCAATTATCTTTGACCCGCAACGAAATCAATCAAATAGAAAGTTAGGAAGGATTTGGAAATACAAATTGTCAGTCAAGGGGGAGACAAAATAATGTACGAAGGAGGTCTCAACCTCAGGCACTTACAACTGGAGAAACCAGATGTAAAGCACCACGGATGGCAATATGTGGCTCCTATCACGCGAGCTGTTTAACTTTATTCCAATAATAGTTGTCCGCGTTGGTCTCCTATATTGCTCATAGATTAATATCAGACAAAAAGGTAAAAAAAATGGCATTCGCACAATAAATACATATACTTTGATTCTTAGAAACTAAAATCAGGTTGGTTAGAGCTTGAGAAAAATATGATGTGTGCAAACAAAAATATCATCTACCTATATTGGCATGAATATAAGGTGGTAAATAAGTTTTATATATCGTTGTAGGTGGCCGGATTGCCGCCTCCCGAGGAAGATGAGGACGACGATTACTATCCTCCGGTGTTTGTAAAGAAAAACACTAAGGTTAAGTTCAGGTATGTTTATATTTATCCTACGTTGTGCCATACTATTCAACATTGTGTTAGCCCAATTACGCACTGTAGCTCAGTCAAAAGTAGAGAAAATAGTACTTTCAACCTCTCTGTGGTATTATGTCTACGAACCCTAACATGACGACGTAATTTAATCGAATGTTCGACACTTTTATCTGAGATAAGTCTTCGACAGTTATCCCTGTCGCGCACGAGATATGTCGTGTTGCATTATGCATAATATGCTAAGCCCGCTGACGTATTTTCGACGTTCTTACTCGCGCATCATGAGGATGGGCCGTTTGTCAATCTCGTACAACAGACATGGGTATAAGTCGTAACAACGCATCGCTATTGGTTGTTGAGACATGCACAAGTTGACCGTAATCGTAGTAAGCTGGTATGTGCAGTACGGAGCCGATGCGCGTGTTTTCTACTCACTCCGTGCGTGAGTACGATCGTCGCAACGAGGACGTGGACCCGGTGGCCGCCTCCGCTGAGTACGAACTCGAGAAACGCGTCGAGAAGATGCACGTGTTCCCTGTCGACCTGCTCAAGGGAGCCGACGGACTAGGACTCTCCATTATTGGTAACTATACTTTTTACAACTGCATAAGACACATCATCCAACTTGTTAAAAACTGATCCTTTGTTCAATGGTCGTCAAAGCACTCACGATGCTCCTGTATTGTTGTTGTTATGACAGCGATGATCACTTGCTAATTTAACCTTTACTCGTTTGGCTATAAAATTAAATATTTTGATTTAATTTATGAGTGTGCCTGGCCTAAGTTGAAAAATCGATTTGTAATTAACCTAAATCTAACCTAACCTGCAAAGGTTGTCTGGTAGAGATCGCTATTAGCGATAAGACCGCCTACATTTATAATTTTGTTTGTTCTTTACTGTAATATTCTACATGGTGTACAATAAAGTGTTATCTATCTATCTAAATTACTGTGTACCTATAGGTATGGGCGTCGGTGCGGACGCGGGTTTGGAGAAGCTCGGCATATTCGTCAAGACGATAACTGAAAGTGGAGCTGCCGCCAGAGACGGACGGATACAGGTCAACGATCAAATTATAGAGGTCGACGGCAAGAGTTTGGTGAGTGAATCACATAATGCTATTGTTTATAATAATTACATCTAACCTAATCATGCTTGTATACCAGAACAGCGATGAGTTCCATATGTTTCTTCGCTTAGTTCATATCTCGGCCTCGAATGCATTATCGCTTCTGCCCCGCACCTTCCCGCACACTTTACGAGACCCATATTGTTTCTTCTCAATCAGCTCTTACTGGCTCTGCTTCAACGGACAAGCACCTATTAGAATAGTTTGTCTTACAACTCTGTGTTTCTGTCTATTGTAATTTTTAGATTGTGACTCCATCGATTTTCGATGATTCCGCCAAAGCCGAATATTATACAATGTCTTACAGAAAGGTGTGGTCAAATTTAAAACAACGTACAGTGTAGGATATAAGTATTTAACTGCCCGTAGTTCTAGATCAGATTGCATTGCTACGATAAATAAAGCATTTTCTTTTGTATAGTATCAGTAAATGTCGATATTCCACCTGCACTTTCTACAGCACAATATGGTAAACAGATGATATGAATGCACTTTAGGTTAGAGTTCGAATCAGTTTACAAAACATTAAAATTTTGTGTGGATACGTTCATATGTCAGGTAGGCATATTAGGACCAAAACAACTAAAACCTCGTTAAAAAGTATAAAACCTACAACACGTTCCACATAAATAAAATGAACACAGTTTTATGCTGTTAAATCTTTGGCCAGATGTCACGGATTGTCCGACGTCTCCAATAAGATTAGGCCACCCTACTTTATTACTAGGAACAGTCTTTTGTCTCACTCCCGCATTGTAATTCTCGCTCACGCCAAACCATCAGTTATCAGGTTAAACATTAAATTCAAAAATAGCAGGATCTAGTAAATTGGCCGCCGATCGATTATTAAGTTTTAAAGCAAATTTGTTGTCTGTCAAACCTAAGGTGACATCTCAGACCTCCTTTTCCTTTTTGTATTATTGTAAATCAGTTGTCAAAAGTCAGTTCAATATATCTGAATTTATGAAGTGCAAGATGGAAAGAAAAAATAAAACCCACTGAAAAAACCTAAAAGCCTAAAAATAACAGTAAATTATTTTGAGTCGATGGTACTGCAGTGCAATTATAGTCAATAATTGATACCACCGACTTATCATTATTAAGTTTTATCTTTAGCTTTTTAGTTTTCCGGTACATAAAGACTCACTTTCAAGTTAATAAACCAACCCTTATATATGGCCACACCTTTCTGTAACACATTGTATATAACTATTTTTATATGCGGCTCAAATATAAGCGAGAAAATATAATACTTACGGTGGAATACTTTTAAAACATTATATATATATCTCTCAAGTATGCTACACAATCGGATTTTACAAACCTCGTACTATTATAAATAGGTTGGAGTGACACAAGCGTACGCGGCATCAGTTCTTAGAAACACGTCTGGTCCAGTCAAGTTCCTCATTGGTCGAGAGAAGGACCCCGAAAATAGCGAGGTCGCGCATCTTATTCGGCAATCGCTCGCTGCTGACAAGGAGAGAGAAGAAAGGTATGTATTGAAGAAAGGTTTAAGCGATTTAAATAGGAACGGGACAGTCAATGGCCGACCTGTCAACTGTCACATGAATTGTTAATTTGCTATAGAATCAATTATTATTGATCGTGGTCATTTTTATGTGCATTCAGAGCTACTCGGGAGCGTCAACGTCGTCAGCAAATAGAAGAAGAAGAGACGAACCATCAACCACCTGTCGACACTGGACCTCCGCCCGCTCGACATCCAGAGATCAACGAGCTCAGAAACTTTTTGCACGAGGTAGGTATTTAGTGCGAATCGCAGTGAAGGGGGTATGACAGGGATGGGTATGATTCATATAATATTAAATTAAGTCTATAGGTTTAGAATTCTGGTTGAACGTATCAATATCAATAATAACGCTTTTAGTCTATTTAAGATTTATTCCGGAGGAGATGTGGGTGCATGAATAAAAATAAGTAATTTGTATAGCTGTATACTGACTGAGCGAGCAGCCTTGCGCGAGCATACATCCCGAACCAATTGTCGGTTTTTGGGGATGCTTAAAGGCGCCTCGGCAGGAATAACTCTTGCAATCGGGACGGTTGTCTTTTGCTTTGTTTCCTTGTGCTAAGGATCACGAGTATATTTATAATGCAAGTTGGCTCGGTAACACCTCGAGTGTCCGTTTTGTTTAATAAAATTTTAGACCGAGGCAGCCTCGCGTGGCAGTCGACACGCGGCAAACATCTGAGCCACCTTCGCGAGGCTGCTTGATCAGTCAGTACGCGGCTAATGATGTGTTTTGTGTACGTAGCTGGTGGGCATGGAGTCGGGCGGCAGCAGCACCGAGGAGATCAGCGGCCGCGTGCGAGAGTGGTGCGCCGCGCGTGCTCCCGACGAACATCTGAGGCGCGCGCTCACCGCCGCCGCCGACACCGCGCGCGCCGCGCACCACAAGTACGACAAGGTACTGCACCACATGTACTCGACACATTGACACACGCGTCATGCGGCTATAATATATTATTGTGTATATAATAAGTGATTGCCTCGGTGGCGGAGTTGTAATGTGTATGCGTTACGATCGAGGTCTACACTGAGGTCTTTGGTTCGATCCCCGCGTCGGGTAAAGTGGTATTGGGTTCTATTACGAAATGCTGAGTATCAGCTCGCAGTCTGGAATTTGTGCCCGGTATGGCTATAGGCTCGCCCCCTATCACATCATGAGACCGAGATACGCTCGGCGAAATGTGGGTGTAGTGGTTACACCTCTGCCTACCCCTTCGGGGATTACAGGCGTGAGTGCGTGAGTGCGTATGTATGTAATATAATAAGTGTATGTTGTCCCGTGGTAAGGCGCGGCGTGCACTGCGCGAGTGGCGCCGCACGCGTGCGCTGGTGCGCGCGCGCGAGGAGTGGTGGAGCGGCGCGCTGCGGGACGCGCACCGCGAGTACGCCGCCGCGCTCTCCGCGCTGCACGACCGGGTCGCACGGCTGGAGGTCTTGCTGCTGGTGAGCTACTGGCTACTTGCTGATGCTGTTTATAAACATTCCTAGCTTTATTCATAGAAGTTAAAACTTCTTTTTATTTATCTTACAGAAAGTTTGACAAAATATAATCATATTTGTATCCAGTTTTAATACACCGGTCCGTTTTTCTTTTTTTTTTCAAGGTAAATTTTAAGTTTTAATGTACTTGTTATATTTGCCATTTCAGGAAACCCAAAAGAAGGCTGGCCTGCCTGTGATGCTGCCCCACGAGCCATCAGCTCGTCGTGAAACTCCACCACTGCCTCGTCGGCCAGACCCTGATCCATTGCTCATAAACAGTCAGTATTGCTCCACTTATGTAAATTTAATTTCCCAAAAGCATCGTTATTTCCTAATTCGTTCTTTATTCCCAGATCCTTGGAGTTCAGACAGCGACCTGTCAGATCTATCGCCCGTCGAAGATGAATACGCCAAAGTGGACAAGTCTGACCGCCGGCGCGAACCGCCTGATCTCGGTGACGTCACAGCGACGACAGCGAGTGACGTCAAACCAGTGGCGACAGTAACGACCGTCGCAGCCACGACTCCCTCACCGGTCCCGACTACGACCGCGGCAGTTGCCACCGTGGCCCCTACGGTCACATCGACGATTACGACCATCGCCATAGTTCCATCTACCAACACGGATTCATTGTAAGTATGTTTAAATGTGTTTTTAAATTTAGTTTGGTAAGAGTTTTATTAATAATTTGATATATTTCAGAGTATCGTCTCAAGCGCCGACGGGAAGCGTAGCAACAGGTGGCACAAGTAGCGGCAGCGCTAGTGGTAGTGGCAGCGGCACGAACGGCAACGGAAACGGCGGCGTGAGCACAGGCGCGGTGGCAGGCAGCGGCGGCTCGGGACTGTCGCGCGAGCTGGACGCGGTGGGGCGCGGTGCACTGTTGGACTCGTCGGCACATCGCGCACGCACCGACCTGGCGCGACACCGACACCACCACGCACCGCACGCGCACCACGCGCCTCACTCGCCGCACTCGCCGCACTCGCTCAGCAACGCCAGCTCGGTAACACGGCACATTACACATTACACACGGCACGTACACTCGACTCGTCACACATCGCGCACGCACCGACCTGGCGCGACAACAACGTTTTAGAGCACGTTATCACGCACATTGTTTACATGGAAACAAGAACCTCGCACCCACGTGTGTGCTTGTCGCGCGCACGCTGTGTTGCCTCACTAAGTAATCGTTGATTTATGGTATCTGCGGTGAACCATCTTATTCTAACCATCTCTATAGATCCGCTCGATGCAACACGATATTAACACGACGCAATGTTGTAGTTTTTGCAAATACTTAATATAAATCTAACTGGTAACAATTTCTTTTCTCAGTACGATGGTTTGGATGATTCCTACAATGACTCAGCAGACGAGTCACTCAGCGAATCTACGTCGGGGGCTCCACCTCATACGGGTGCTGTAAGTATAGTATAGATACTTATATAACTACACATGTTTAGGAGTCCAAAACAATACCGATATATACATATACTAAGTGTAAGACGATAACTTTTGAAACCCAAAGGGTAATAAATCATTACCTCAACATAGAACGGAAAACGCTATTCTTCTGCTGTTATACTTGTCGTTTTGGAAGTTTGATGTTTGGCAAAACCGTCAATGTAAGGCGTATTAAACTCGGCGTCAGTGAGCGCGCTGTGACTAGGTGGTAGATCTCTCGTACGCGAGAAGCCGCCTGGATTGGTACCACCGCTTTATGTATTTCTGCCGCCAAGCAACAGTGTGCAAGCACTGGTGTGTTCCGGTTTGAAGACTTGACATCTTATGTCTCGGGGTGACCAGCAAAGTCCAGTCTCATGTAGTGCTTCATAATTCGAATTCTGATTGGTGTTACTTCTGTCTATGGGCAGGTGTGACGCTTACCATTAGGTGAAGGACCTGTACGTCTCGTTATCAACGCTAATAAAAAAATATACTCGCTAGGTACTAGACGTAAAATGCGCGTACCGCACGCGCACTGATTGCGCACGGCCCTTAACTTCGAGCGTCAGTTGGTTTATTACTATTTGTTATTCAAAATATACATATAAATAAATTATTTAAATAGTCATTGTATTTATCTGCCAAATATTGTGCGTGAAAAAAATATACAGTATGTAAAAAAACCCTGTTGGCCCTTTCTAGGTCGTGAAGATAGACATACAGACAGCTTAATAAAAATAGATAAATTAAAAAATAAACAGAAGCGAGATATTATTTTTGTGGTTTATCACCAGCTCTGCCACCTCGCTTCGGTTTCGGAAGCGTTTTCTTTGCACCCAATATAATATCGATATTTTAAAAAGTAGCGATATCGAGTCCGATATGTCTGTTTGATATTTAGACACCATTTTTGGGTAGTATATAAAAATATCGTTTTTAATATTATAATTACACATAATTTTTCATAGAACTTATGCTCACGCCTGTATCCCCGGAGGGGAAGGCTATTGCAACTAGTGTACCGACGTTTTGCCGAGTTTATACTTCTAGCTTCGTTCCAATGGTGTACTAGGGGGCGAGCTTATCGTAGTACCGAGCGCAAATCCAATCCCGGGTAATTGATTTGTGATTTCTCGAAACGAAACTCAAACAAATTTTGATTGCCCGACCTGGGATGAATCCGAGAACCTCACGGGTTTCAGCCTTAGCCTTAGAGGCTGCTACTCGACGAATGAGGCGACCTTATTATGATTTCGATACTTGATAAAAAATATATCGACCTAAAATATATTGCTGTAAAGTATCGATATTATTTCACCATACCTTATAACAAAAATATAATAAGGATTATGGTGTATTATTATTGACAGATTTTTTACACAACATACACTTTTATTAACAGTATCGCCTATCACTGCATCATCCAAGAAGAAATGTTTTTATCCTAGTGCTTAAATTCATTACTGAAACTCATATCACTACATTTTTTACATTTATTTATATCAGAGAGATACGCGACAAAGCTGCGGCAGCTCGATAGGCAGCGCGACGGACGACGGTGTGTACTCGCGCGATCATCGACACCATCCTCTATCGGGTGAGTGAACCCACTAATCTTACGCTTTTATGTGAAATGTGCACTGTCGATAAAATTGGGCGTCACTTGTTTCAATTTATTTCATGGACACATTATGTACACGCATTTATCGATACATTATGTATCGATAAATGCGTGTCCCGAGTTGTAGTTAATTCGAGTAGCGAAAACAAAATACATTTTTAATCGATAAAAATATGATTTCTATAGTTTAAACTATATAGTTTCTAAAGTATTTTGTATTAGGATGCAAAGCTTTTCGTTTACGTAACGCCAAATTTTATTCACATACGCTTGCTGCAGTTTTGTATTAACATAATATTTTGTGATCATACCCACATTTGTGCAAGCTTGACGCATCACATACACATAAAACGAATACGATGTTTCTAGTTTTGTCTTTTGTGATACTATACAAATGTAAATTTAATATACCTAGTGCTTAATATGTATCTGTGACATTTGACAGCCTTCTACTTGGGGTAGTCGCTGGGATGCTACTGCATATTGTGCCTTGGAACTCTTAGCTTTTATCAATGGTTTAATAAGAATAAAGTCTAATTTGCTGCGCCAAAACAAACAAAACATGTTTAATGATCAAATAATTCACTACAGTAAATTAATTCTCGCTAGGACTTTTTCTTAGTAAATAAGCACACTGGGGTGTATAGCTAAAATAAAGATGTTCGTAGGAGCCCAAGCTTAATGTGGTTTAATGTCTGGCAGCCAATGAAAGTAAAACTGTAAATATGGGTAATAAGTGAAATAAGGTAATAAACACACCAACAATAGTAGAACATAATGAACTATAGGTATCGGCACGGATCGTGAACGTTCAACAAAAATAGAGGGAATAGTTGCATTGGTTTGCCTGCGTATAGATTTATCAGACGTTAGACAATTTTTTCTAATCGCAACACTAATTCACTGTAGTGTAACATACATCACCGCTTGAAATGGCATATTGCCGACACCGTTCTCGTATAGGTAATACACTTGTACGCATTAAACGTGAGCGATCAAGATCCATGCCGATGTAGGGATAGAATGAGATGCAGTAGAATAGGTTTGAACGAGCGGTGCGCGGGTGTGTGTGTGTGTGTGTCAGGCCCGCCTGCATCGCTAGCCGAGCAGTTGAAGCAAGTCCTGGCGGAGCGTGAGCGTCGCCTCGCCGCCGGACACGACGTGCCGCCTCACCCCGTTCTCGCCGCGCATGCTGTACACGCGGTACATGCTGTACACGTCGCACACGTGTCACACACACCGCGCGCCGCCGACCCGCACCCCGACCCCGTGCAGCTCACCAATGATCTCGTCGACGAGATACGACAGGCCGTCAGCGAGGCCAATGCGAGAGGTTCGTCATTACTCTCTACCACACCCCACACCCCACCGATACACGACATACTTCTTGCATTTTAAACTACATAATTCGACACACCAAAATATATTTACTACCAAAACGTAGCTTAAAATACATATTATATTTTGCATATTAAGTAATTTAAAAAAATTGGCATTTCGCGACTTTATAACCATACTCGGGCACTTCACACCACTCGTATCGTTTAATTAGCTACTTAATTATTGTTACTAATGATATATGTCCATTGTAATGTTATGAATTTGCTTTCGTAATAATTATGTGTGCCGAGCTTTTTGTTTTGGGTGGTGGTGGTTTTTTTTTTATCTACATTTCCTCTACCGTGCTGTCGATTAAAAATAAAATAAAATAAAAACATAATAAATGATTAATCGACTAATTCGTGAATCGATTTCAGAACCCCAGAAACGGACCGATTCACGTTTTGGAATACATTGATTAAGTTATTTTTAAGTCGAATTCAAATATATCCTTGAGCAAAAATTTACAGATATACACTAGAGAAAGATTAAAAAGTTGAACTCTGTGCACTATCTGACTTTATTTCGGAGACAGAAGGTCGTCACGCGTTCAAATGGTCGACGGACATGATGGAGATTTAGAAATTATGTTACTAAAAGAAAGACATATTTTATATGATGTAAAAGAATAGTATAGCAAATACAATAAGTATGTAAGTATTGGTACCGCGTACACCGTCTTTCGGACTAGTCACATACGAAACTGAAATCTAGAACGCGTCACCGCCCCCTGTATAAAACCCTTACTTATTAAGAATTAGGCATGTGTTAGAAAGAGACAACCAAACGATTTTTGTTCACTCTTAGAACATTAAATGGGGTATTAAGTCACTCAGAGACATTCACAACTTATGTTGCCCATTAGACATTTCTTAGAACTTGTTTATTTTGAACCAGTAAATGAGTTATTACCAGAATTATCTCGCGTTCATTATTAATCAAGCATACACGCAAGCCCCACAGACTTGTTATCAATATTAATAAACTTTATAGTTCACATCATATATTTTTTTTGTTTCTCCTACTTTCTACTTGTTTTCTACGAACAATTTATTTTATTTTATTTTATTTAAAATAACGTAACGTTTATAATAAAATAACAAAACTTAGAAAGCAACTTCAAAATAAAAACACTGAAGTCATAAATAACAATTTCTATAGGTCTCTTTAGATTCCTATGTTGTTATTTTTGTCTTTTCAGTGTTTTTATTTTGAAGTCGGTTTCTAAGTTTTGTTAAATTATATTTTATTTTTCAATTTTTGGTGGTATAACAGCAATAGCATGTACATTCCAATACAAAAATACAATCGCGACGAGTATCGTACTGTACTGTTGTCCGTTGAGACTCCGTCATCAAATTTATATGGGACCACATCGCAGCTAAACTCTATCGAGTGAATTTTTTCCAACAAAATCGGTCCACGATTGGCGGCGAAATCGATATACATACTTTAAAAAAAGCACAAAAAAAACGCGCCGAATTGAGAACCTTCTCCTTTTTGAAGTCGGTTAAAGATACTATTATTTTGTGCGACAAGATTCGGATACACCTTTTAGTCTTTAATTTTGTACATAGAAAAGTAAGTGAACGGAAGAAATAAGATATCAAAAGGGAAATGTCATTCCGCAGGCTTGTTTTCTTTAAATATAGGAGTTAGGTTAGATCTAAAGATAATTATGGACAAATTCCTGCGTAAAATATATTTAAATTTTCTCATCGTTGTTTTTTATTCCTCAGTTCAGTTTGTGTTATTTATAAGTACCTATTGATTTGTTCTCACATAAAAGCGTAAAAAAACGTCTTAAGAGTTCGATTTAATCGAGAACAGTTTTAGCTTTTGATTAGAATAGATTCAAAATTGTTTTGTTTTTTCTATCAAGAATCGATATCCCTACTTCTAAATAGTTTTGGTTTTAAGTTTATCATGTGGCGTTAGATACTATAAACATTTTACATGATTATAACATTTAAAAACACATGTCGACCTTGACGAGCATGTTTTGCAAAACATACAAAAGATTTTTATAATTTTGAAGTTGTTTAAAATGTGGTAACATTTGAGTAGAGTAGAGTTCAGTAAAGAAATGTAGTGATCGTCCAATGTCGATGTGGTTGTAGTGAAGAAAGCTCCGGCTTGTGTAGTCGGTGGCGAGGTGCCGTGGCAGCCGCTGTCCAGCGCAGTCTCCGAGGCCAGTCTCACTCCACCGCCAGTGACGCCCGCACACCATCCCGTCAACAACTGGACCAAACAACAGGTCACCATCTACCTATTTTAATATGTAGATTGTAGACGCTAGACTCATTCCAAAAATCATTTTATCGTTTCGGCATAATTAGATTTCTCAACGCTGGGAGGTATTTTGATGATTCCCACCTAAGTTACTCTTTAATTTCGCAATAACGATTACTTATAACTGATCCTACTAACCTAGTCAATAAATAGTCAAATTTGGACACAGGTAGACCATGACCTGGATTAGGCGTAGGCTACTATTTATCCTGGAAAAGGCCATTCACGCGGGCGGAGCCGCGAGCAAAAGCTAGTGTAACCATAAATTACTAACTTAAACAAACTTTTATATAATTCCCGTAGTGACTTTAACTTTCCTTACCAGGGGAAAACTAGGCAAGTTCTTGCACTAACAATACTGCTGCGCCTGATTGATTGTGTGTGTTTGTGTTGGTAATGTTGGTAATGTTGGTAATGTTGGTACTATGCAGGTGTGGCAGTGGGTGTCGGGTCTGGGCGAGGGGCTGGAGCGTCACGCGGGCGCGTTCGCGGCGCGCGGAGTGGACGGAGCGCTGCTGCTGGCGCTCAGCTCTGCAGACCTCAAGCTGCTGGGACTCGGCGGCGACGAGCGACGCCGCATGAAGCGACGACTCAAGGAGCTGCGCGCCGCACACGAGAAACACCTTAAGGCGCTCAAGAAGGCAGAAAAGAAGGCCAAGAAGAAATAAATTCACCACCAAAGAGAGGCGGATCATTGGACCCCGGACCCAGACCCTGCCGCCAGTCGCCACATGATACATTTTGACACTGTGAGGCGCTTTGGTCGCTCTACGACACTATGCCGATGTCGCTACCCACTCTTAAATTTTTCTTTCTTTTCCTGATGTTTTCTAATGGGTCCGGCGGTTCGGCTCGCGTGAACTGCCTCATGTATATGTTAAGCACTTCTTTTTCCGGAAAGTACGTGTACCTACGTAGAATCTAATAGAAGAAGATTAAGTTCATTGTTAAACTAAATCTTAAATGAGAATCTTAAAATATGTAACAGTTTATTTCCTTTCCGTTATGCTACTTCTTGCCTCTTCTGTCGGCATTTATGAATTTATAATATTAGTTCGAATCTGTAGTTACATTCTAAACCGTTGGAAAGAGGTAATTACTTAGTGAATATTTATGTGACTGAACCCGATTGAACTGTCACCGGCGCGGTGGTGGGCTTGAGCTGTGTCTGATAGCGTAACAGTGCCATCTGACCCATAGCTTAGAGATTTAGACACGTTAGTGCAGCTTCATACGAAGAAACGAATACTTTTAATCGAAAATTAGACATAAGTAAATATTAAACAAACGTAATTCATTTATCTAGACTGTCTCTATATTTAATCATCAGGTTTTTTGTTAAAAATTCCATTGTTCCTACATTTTGTATTAATTGTGTCAGTTTTACTTAAACTGTGAAGTAATGAACTGTAGAAAAAACACTGGCTCAATCTAGTCATAAGAATGAATTAGCTGTTTGGAGTCATTTATATAACTTTTTTCTTGTCTTTAGTAACTTCAGTGATAAGATTTAGGATAATACTTTCGTGTATAAAACTTCCAATTGTATGGCTATAGTTTGTAATCTTCTCAAGGCAATGCAATATAATTTTGGTAATTTCTGGCATTTATTTATATTGATGCACAAAATGTACTTAGTGATATGGTGAATTCAGAATGATCGCTTATGTCGCTAACTTTCTAAGGTAACTCAAATTGTGTAGTAAAATACCAATCGTTAAATGTGATCTCATTTCATGTAAGAATTACAGATTTATGTCTCGCTCGCGCAACAGTATTTATATTTATGGTAACTACAGTCATCAGAATACTTGTGAAATGGCATCTACATCATTTATTTTATACTTACATTCCAGTTAATTAGTATCCCTGTGTGAGATTTTGATGGTTTTAGATCAGCTTTATAGTTCTTTTAGGCGACATAAATAAATAATGGTTTATGTGAGTGTTATATTCGTGTATTCTTGTGTGTATGTTGGGTTCCATAGATACCATTTATCTTGTAAATATAGATTTGAGGATGCCTGGTGGTGTGCAGATTGTACGAGTCAGCAGCATCACTGATGAATGTGCACTGTACATTTAGACTATTTATTTCATTTATAAGATATAACAATGTAAGTAGAGTCCATTAATAATTGCCAAAATTTATCAGTACTTTCTGTTTTTATTAACTTTCTTTAAATTATTTAAATATTTATTTCGGGACCAAATTAATTTATTATGAAGTTGTTTTTTATGTATTTGGGTGTGTTCAGGAGAAAGATTTATTATTTATGATCTAATAAATAAACCAAAGTCTACATCATAATTGTTTTTTACTGCTGAAATTTATCTTAATTTATATATGACATTATGTAGATGACTGTTTTTTATGTTCAAAGATACACTTGAGATAGTGGCAAATAATTAATAAAAAGTTTGTTCATAACTTAATTTTTATTGACAATTTTCTTTGTTTTCTTATTTCTTTTCCTTTTTTTAAACTTCTTAGCTGGTGGTGGATTTGGTTGTTTGAAATTATCATTGTCATGATCATCTGCACCATAGCTTATGGCCACATAAGCTCCTGGTTTTCTTTTGATAGCTAAAGGTTCTTCCTTTTCTTTCTTATCATCAGAATCATTGCTGTCTTTCTCATTTTCAACATTTTCCTCATTTTCTTCATCTGATTGGTCTTCTTTCTTAACAAGATGATTTTGTCTATTCAAACTCACACATGTCACACGGCAAGCTGCATTACAAGAGCATATTTCATTTAATTTTGAGTCCTTAACAGACCACACTTTTAGTTCTCCTGAACTTGATGCTGAATACAACATTCCATTTTCATAATACAAACATTTTACCCTTTGTTTGTGACCTTGGTATGTTAAGGCCTGGGTATCTGATATAGATACTGTGATAATGTTACCTGTTTCTAATCCAACATATATTCTTTCATCATTCGACCACTGTACTGTTGTAGGTTTTGAGTTACAAGTAATTCGTTTTTCCAAGCCTGCTTTACTTATAGTCCACACATCAACTGTTTGTTGTGAGACTAATGAAAATCTGTCACCTCCAGGTGAGAATTTGATTTCAGTGGGCATGAGTACCCCTTTACTGGCAAGGTTAATTGTGAAAGCAGGACGTCCTTTGATTAAGTTCCATGTTCGTAAAGTTTTATCACCTCCAATACTAAGAGCCAGTTTGTCCGATGGGTGTATTGCAATATCAGTTACTGGTTGCCCTAAAAATAATAATAACTATGTACAGTTTGACAAGACAGCACAAAGAAACTTTAGTTAATGTAAAACTGCACACAGCAACAACATTAACATAATAATTTATAATTTTTTAATGTTTAATTTTTAAATAAGTATATATTTTAAAAATGATAAAACCTTATAAAATAGTTTACTGTACAACAATATCACAGTACAGAGGCTGTTACTATGTACAGAATTGCAGGAATAGGTCCCAACTCAGCATTATGCTACAGAATAATCTGCAGTGCTGATTTTCAGTTGGAACGTTGTGAGAATGCAACTAAATTTCTGGTAATGTAACTTAATTTCTGTTTATTAGAAATTCCCCCCAATAATGTAAAAAATAACTTATACAAACTGCAGCAAAGGTGAAAACGCTAAAAAGAAAGTACTGTATACTAGGCTAGGCTCAGACCTCTGGGTGAGAAAGAGGTGCGGTCATTACATGGTCATTGATTTCAAAGTTTGACATTATTCTATACAATTTCAATTAGTTTGATAATTGTCGTATTCCAGCGAATATATAATATATACGAGTTTGAATATTGACAAAGATATTGCCAAAACTTTGTAACCAATAGGTAATTACTTACCTCCGTGTGCCTTTTTCCATATCTTTTCGATCTGCCAGTTCCCTGTCCTGGTAACGATGATGGAGCCATCGTCACTGCCGGTAAGCAAATGAGTCCCACTGGATGTGAAAGCCACTGCGTTTATACTTCCATCGTGGTTCATAAGCACAGTATGTTCCTTGCGTGTTTTTAGATCTATTATTACAACTTTATCGTCTGTACCACCTGACGCCAAAAACTTGCCTGCTATGGAGACGCATCGTACTGACGCCGTGTGCGAATGTGAAGCAAAAGTTTGTTTCAGTTTCATCTAAAACCAGAGTTGTATAAATAAATGAGATGTACGTATGCATATTTAATCGTAAAATAATTTTTAACCTTCAAAAGAACTTACTGCATCTTCGGTACGAATCGAGTATCCCAATAGGAAACCTTCATAAGTTCCTACCACAAGCTCATCCATAGTAATGTTTAAATCTTGTAAAAGCTAAAATAAAAATCTAACCCTTACACCATGCTTACAATTTTTTTGACAATGACAGTCTTGACAGTTTTCTTTTTTTTTTTTTTTTTGTTTGTTCCATAAGGAACCGGCTAAGATCAGAGACCATGCTGCCAAGTCATTAGTTATATCTTTTCTTAAATTCCAAGAACGATGAAACAGGGGTGTGGCCGATTTCAAGGTCTTGCTGGAGTTTTGGTGATAATTCCTTTCAGTTCAATGCTTCTTAGACGACTTTCTTCAAGCGAATCGAAAGCACAAGGTCGACAATACCCTTGATCAAAAATCACGTAAATCCACTTATTTCAATGTTTCCATACACTATTCATCATCGTTAATGATTATTGCACAAAACCACACCACTTTTATACAACAAACACAACTTTAAACCAGTTTAGGAAATAATTAAAACAAGAGAGCCACCGCACTGTAAGAATTCCCGCCAAAAAAAGCCTTTTTTATTTTATTTATTGTACAAGGAACAACTGGCTAAGATCAGAGACCATGCTGCCAAGTAATTATTTATATTATTTTCCAAGAACGATGAAACAGGAGTATGGCCGATTTCAAGGTGTTGCTGGAGCTTTGGTGTTAACTCCTTTTAGTACGATGCTTCTTAAACAACTTTCTTCAAGCGGATCGATCGCACAAGGTCGATCAATAAATACCCTTGGTCAAATTTCACTTATTATAACTTTTTTAATGTTTCCATACTTTACTACAACGCCCCCGTGGCGCAGTGGGCAAGCAGCCGGCTCCGAAGCGTGAGATCCGTGGGTTCGATTCGCGCAACGAGACAAATGTTTGTGTGACCCACAAATATTTGTTTTGGGTCTGGGTGTTGTGGGACCACAAGTCCCTCGTAGTTGTTGATACCGACGATACAGTTTAACCTAGTGTGGGGTCAGGACTATATGTGTGACTGTTTTACACATCAAACACAACTTTAAACTAGTTTATGAATTTTAAATTAAGAAATCACCCGCACTGTCAGAATTCCCGCCAAAACTCCAAACAAAGAATTGACGTGATTTGACTTTAATATGATTTGACGATGTTGTGATCATTTCAAAGTAGGTAAGTTGTAACTTTTATTCATAGAAATCTTAATTTATAGTAGGTTTGTAGGTACTTCATCAACAAAGTAAGTATTTACAGTAAACAAGACAGAAGTTTCCATGAGGCTGACTGCTGCACGTAATGATACAAAGATGTTCATTAATACCACAATATATAACGTACTCTGTGTTGATTAATGATTAAAGTTTTGTATGTACCTACTTCTCGACTCCCCTTATTTTCGTAGGTAAACACTATTGGCTATTTTGCACTAGCCCACGAATTTCAATTTAATTTTGATTTTTTGATAATTGCAGCTTGATCCTTCGATTAAATATGAATAAAAATGATTTTGCGCAAATAATCACCATGGATATTCATAATAATAATGAAAACTATAAATATTGCTTCTAGAGTTAATGGCTGTAAAGAAACTTACTTTTCTCTCAGATTAGTCATTTTGGAGAGGAGTGCGCGGATCTTGCAGATTGGAGTTTGAAATTACGTTCCAATTTACGTAACTTATTAATGAAATATTTCGTAAAAAAGAATAAATTTAAATAAATTACTTTACACCTTTTGGTCTTTACACAAATAATATTTATGAATTATGTTTTTTCTTTTTAAATAACATATTATTAATGACAATATTATTACTTGTGTGTGTATGGCTTGCATATTATGTTGAGACTTGGGATATGTGTAATGTTCCATATTTTAGTGTATGTAAAATTTAGCATCAAGCATTTTAGGGATTTAAGTGCCACTATGCGTACAAAGGAGATAGTTTTTTTTAGCACAAACGTAACCACAACGAAATGAGATAAATGTTGCAAAGTACAAACAGGGACTAAAAAAAATTGACAGCGACAAGTGAAGAAATTAAACCAATTTATTTTTTGTTCATTTATCTAACGAATGGATGACTGTAATATTAATACTTAATTGCATAAATTGTGTTTTATAATTTGGTAGCGAAAGCACAATCACCATTCTGGTGAGTACATTTTGTCATTTTTAGTTCGTAGCACTGGTTTTTTGGTGACCGTCTGGAGCTATCGATCTTCGCGGTACACTTTATTCAGTGTTTATTTTTGCGAAGGATTCCCAAAAGAGGACGTATTTGGACATCTACAAGATGGATTTGGCTGAAACGATGAAGAGTGTGCTGGCGAAGAGTACTGGAAGCTCTAGCGCGGCGGCGAGCACCTCCACCGCGGCGACTCCGCACGGTGCGGAGGGATACGTGACTGAGAAACTGTACATGCTGCTGCAACTGTACTTGCAAAACAAAGGATGGAGCCCCAGCATAGAGCTGCTACAATGTTTTAGTGATCTCAAGGAATCATCCATGCTGCCTAGTGCTGCATACTTACAGTAAGTAAACATGCTTGGAAAAAATATATATGGTTAGTTTGATGGCTAAGGCACACCTGTATAAAATTATATTTTTAATAGGGCGATATTATATCCAAAGATAAAATAGGTATTCTAAATAACCAAACTCCAATTGGATGTGTAGATTGAAAATGTATTGCAAATTCCAAATTCTGCATATGCACAGATTTTTGCTAGCTATTATAAAAATGGCCCTTTATTTTTTCCTAACCAACAAATAATACAACTAACATACTTTAAGCCATTGTGGTTGGCTAGGGCCTTACCTTTCTCATAAGTAGAGGAGGAATATACTCAGCAGTGCAATAGCATATTATTATAGTTATAACAAAAATTATAAAAAAATATTTACTAATTACTTGTTAATAACTTAAAGCAAGGTTCTCTTCTACTCTGGTGAATACAATATAAGTAACTTTTTACAGAATGATGGCCTCTAGAGTCGGTTTGGACACTCAGGGTAGGCTGATCCTGCGTGACAATGGTAAAATAATATTACCGTTTGAACACTTTGCCAATGCTGTCATGTTGAAGCACATGAATGGTCCTCATGGGTTGCATCTTGGCTTGGAAGCAACTGTTAGAGCAGTGAGTAACCTTATAGAAAATTCTAAATTATTATTGTTTTAAAATAAGCTATACTGTACTATAATGTGTTATAAAATTTATTAAAATATGTAAATAATAACAAGATGACAGTAAAATGAATGTACCAACACTTAACTCTAATCCTTAATTTACAGAAAAAAATTCATTGGGATTTAATTCATAGTTATCACAGTTATTTCATATTGTATAAAAATTCATAATTGTTATTGCCATTTTCTCCTTTGCCAGGTTGTAGAATCATACACAATTGGTAGAGAACAGTTTGGTATGGAGAAAGAGTTCATAGTAGAGGTGGTTCAAAACTGCCCCAACCCAGCTTGTCGCTACTACAAGAATCAGCTTGAAATGACACAGAAGACCATACAACAGCATCTCGCACAACAACCTACATACATCCCTGGTATGATTATAAATCCTGTAAAATTATTTATTTTGTTCTTCCATATGGCAGATTTCATAGCAGTCATGCAATTAATTGTAGAATTACAATTAACACAAAGTAACTTGACTTCCACGAAGTAAGCCACAAGTGTTGACTATTGTTTTCGGGAAAGTTTCTAAAGGTTGGTAATTAATTAATTTAATGCACAAAGGACTCTGTGCAAAAATACACAATGAAATTATATTTTACTTTTTGTAGGTGATGTTATTAGCCTATCAATTTATATTTATTACTGGTATTATTATATTATATCTTATGAATATTAATTTATTACTAGTATTATTATTATATGTTATAAATATTCTGTGTACATAAATATTATCACTCCACACAATATGTCTAGTTTTCTTATTCTTACTAAATTTGTTTCAAATATTTTAGCTGTACGTGTGTGTGTAATGTGTATGCACATTACATACATGGTGTTCTAAGACATATATTTTGATCTATCCACAAGATTGTATACTTCAAAGCACATGATATATAGGAGGATATATATATATAGAATCTATCTACCCTATTATTTAAAGAGGAAATATTTGTTTGTTTGTATGTAGGGGCTAATCTTTGGAACTACTGAACCAATTTAAAAAAATCTTTCACTAAGAGGAAGCTGGGCTATCCCTAAGTAACATAGTTTATTTTTCATTGGGATTTCTGACCAGAGGGCCCCACAGATATCGAATTTGTGGTTGATTTGTATTAAGGCCTAATCTATGGAACTGAACCGGTTCTAAGAATCCTTTCACTATTACGAAAGCTACATTAATTTGTGATTATGGTGCCCGCTAGATATCGATTTTGTAGTCAATGTGAGGAGTATTTTCCGGGACTATAGATCTGATTCTAAAAATTATTTCACCACTGGAAAACTTAACAAAGGCTATATTTTATTATAATTTATGACCATAGTGCCCCAGATAGCAATTGTGTAGTCAATCGACATTAAAACTGTATGCTATGGATAATGTATTTTAATCAAATTCAATACTACCATACTAATATTAAAAATGCCAAAATGAGTCTGCTAAATCCTATGTAAGAATTTTAAAGTGGCCACCATTATTCTTATGTTTTTACTTTCATTTTATTTAAGAAATTTTAATTTTTTTTGACGCCTTAATTTTCTCTACAATAATATGATGATTGTAAAGTCCATAAGGTTATGAAATCGACAGATACGGGCGTTTCAAACTTGTCAGATAGCCAAGCAGTGGAACGTTTGCTGCGCGGCACTGCACTAGCACAAGATTATCAACTGCCTCTAGCACCCCATCTTGCCGCTCTCAGTGAGTTCTTGTGTAAAAATCGTGCTTTCCTTGCTTATAAAGGAATACATTTTCGGATTATCTATGTGTAAACAAAGTAATACGTAGTGCTGGTTACAAACTTATTATTAAATTATTTAACATCTAGTAAATTTTAATACAGATTACTCCAGAGAACTTATAATTTTAGGAAGTATGTAAAAAAAAAATAGGTTACATTCTTTTATGTGTAGTTTTTTGGTTTTAATTACCGGTAATAATTTTAAAATAACTAATAATCACTGTAGAATGTCACTTGGGTTGTATAGTGTATTCACCAAACCTGTTCCAGAAATTTTAACAAATCTACCCACTTTACAAATAATTCTTTTGTTTGGTCCTGTAAATACATCAAATACAATAGAGATAATTGAAAAGTGGGTAAATATTTGTTTACATTCCTGTAATAAGTATAGCGATTAGACTATATACATGCTCATGAAGCACCATAAATATTGAACGCTACTTGTGAGGGAACAATAGCCATACCACTGTAGAAACTTCAGTGGCATTGGCATTGTATAGTGTACATTAGCATGGAATAATTGTATATTGTAATTGTTATATTAGATATAGGATATACTAGTTATTTTGTATGTGGGTATTAGTTATTTCAATTCCATTACTTCAATATGCATTATTACATACATGAATATACAAGATGTTACAGAAAGGTGTGGTCATATTTAGGGGTTGTCACCTGATATTATGTGTGAGTACCCACACACTTACCTGAGTATTTATGTACTGGACCTTATCAAAATCTAGATATTCTGAAATTTCACGCTAATTTCTATCATTCGTTTATAATTAAGTTTGAGTTTGTCCTTATATGTCTCATAATATAACATTCTGAGCCGAAATACGAACGTGACCTGGAATGTTTGGTAAGCCGATTCAAGTTTTTAAATTTGAATCGGTTTTTTGATTTCAAATATAGAGGTCCATCGTATCAGTTGTTTATTGTTTAGTGTTATCTAATTGCAAATAGAAAATCGACATGTTACTCATTCGATAAAAAAGAAAATGTTTTATGCCCTAGCAGTGCATTCGGATTTGGTACTATATCTTATATCGTACACTACATTATGTTGTAAGCAACTTGACCACACCTTTCTGTAACACGTTGTAAACATATAATTTGGTCAGCATTTCTACGATTTCCTATTTGCGATTATTACATGAAAGATATTTAATAGGTAGTCTAACTGGAGAGAAGACTGACCGGCGCACTCAGGAAAAATTGTCACAGCACCAACAGATGTTGTTGCAGCATCAGACCAGGTCCCTCGGCCATCAGTCTTCCATCGACAAGTACAGTCATTCTCAGCGCTCCTCCAGCTCGTCCACATCAGGACTCGAGTCAAAGTCCAAGCACCATTACAGTGATGAACATAAACTTACTGACTTTTTGAGGTGAGATTAATTATTATTTAGTTCAGTTTACATTAATGTGCTTTAGTTTTTATTTGTGTCAATAATTACAGAATTCAGTTCTTTTGTGTTAACTTCGTGTAAGCATAAGTGTCATGGTAGTCAAAATGGTAACAACGAAGATTGAATATTTGGACTTATAAGAACAATTTTGCTGTTCCATTTATATTTAATTTTATTTATTTGGTACAGAGACAGACTATTGATTTAATACTACACAAGATTATCTTAAGAATAAACATATTTTAAATTGGTCTCTTTGTCTCTGTACATAGAATTCTAAATGAAACAGTTATGTAGAAAATGTGGACATTACATACTACATATTATTACTAAATGTTGCATTGTAAGTATTTTGATATTTGGTATTTAAGTAAAATTAACAGAACATAAAATGTGATTTTGGGACAACAGCTTACAATTTTAGTGTTGTAAGTTGTAACACATTGCAGTTCCATACATTTTTAGTTCTAGCAGTGACTATTGTGGTTCTTGCAAATAACGCAAAATCGATTTGTGTTACCAATCGGTTTAATTTTTATTTCCAGCAACTGCTATATTGGTGGAATTCGCTAGTGATAAATAAATTAAAACGATTTATTTTGTGAGCAGAGCGAACCTAGAAACACTGGAGTCCCTTTCTGGCGGCGGTGGTAACAGCGGTCACGGCGAGCGAGCGGGCGGCGGCGGGTCGGGTGCAGGGAGCAGTGTCGTGGGGGGTGTAGCGGGGGGTGGTGCGGGTGCGGGCGTGGGTGCAGGCGCGAGCGCGGGCGCGGGCGCGGGTGCAGCTTCGGGCGCGGGTGCGGGCGCGGGTGCAAGTGCGGGGGGACAAGAGCGAGTGGTGCGCGCCTTCGCTGAACTCGCACGCAATCTGCAGCGCATGCGACCCTGCGTGCGACCCGCCATGTGCAAACCATACGGCAAGCAGAGCGAACAGCTGCAGAAGAGTGAGAATATTTATACATTTACAACAACCTTCATCCAACTTTTCCATCTGGCCTTATCCCAGCCTATTTTCAGGGTCCGCCTTCCTTATTAACCTCGGTCCAGTTACTGCAAAATAATTGACTTCCTTGCTTTAATTATATCCATCTCTATTTTGAAGGTTATCTTGGATAAGGGTTTTCGTTAAATTATTGCCCGGTTTTGTTTCCCGTAAACATGTTTAGTAGCTATTTTGTTTTCTTCGATATTAGAATATTTTATTCAAATCGTTTGTTCGTGTAAAAGGAAGCAGATCTAACATTAAAACAAACTAAAAAACGTTCCAATTACGCCTACATACGAAACTCAAGGACACATTGACAATTCAAGTAATTTCAGCTGTTCTCCCATAGGAAAAATTACCGCAATTGGGAAGAGTGATGAATCTTCAGCGCTATATTTTCTTGATACACTTAATACGAGTAAAATCCAAAAATAAGGAAAAGAACATTATGATGCTTGTATGGAAATTATTCATGAAATTTGTAGCTTGTTACCATGAAGTAACAAAATAGAACGAGATAGATCATGAATTTTTGGTTGGAACGAAAGAAATCTATTTAATATTCTCATCAGTGTCCCTGTGAAACTTATGTACCGTCTACTTTCTTATTATATGTATAGCATATCACTTGCACATTTGGGAAACGCTGGTATGGTGTCTGCGTTATATTATACCTTGGCTTTAAAGTTTGAACACATACAACATTACCGCTAATTAGTTTGGAGTGCAAATTGGCCACCTACATCTTACGGCCAAAGTCAACCTCACGGGATAATGGCGAAACTTGGTTTCCCGTTGCAGGTTGTGGGGGTCAGACAAATCATGATGAGAAGGCGGATCTTGGCATTAAGCCGGTATAACGCCAGACAGAAAGAAAGAACGTTAACCGCTAATAATAAATAATTATGAACAAGTATTGTGAATTTAATAAAATATTATTTATTTTTATTACAGTTCTCTTGGATACCATACAGCTGGTGCAATCTCTACGTAGCTACTTACCCCCGCCGCATATTCAAGTCACCTCCTGGAAGAATGATGATAAACTGCGGTAAATAATTTTAAAGATTCCTAAATTGTAATTGTAATGTAACAGGAAATTTACCCGAACTCTGCAATTAAGTCGAAGGTTACGATTATACACGCGAACGTTCATGCTTTAAAATATATTCTGAAGAAGATTTTAAAATATAGTGTACAGTACTACGATTTGAAGTATGCGCTTCAAAAATCTTGTTTATTTGGAAAAAAACTAACATAATAACGACGATGTTATACGTACCTTTTACACCTAGATTGTTTTTATTGCTTTTCGTTTGTCTAGCCAGGCCCGGATGGCCGAATATTGATTTGAATATTCGTAAAAACAATAGATTATCGAAGTGTGTAAATACAACCGTTAACAGGGATCTTATTCTCTATGACCATGTGGATTCGTAACGTGCCCGTGTTACATTAACGCGACCACTTGGTGAAATTTGCATTAAGTGATGTTCTCTAAGCCAGCGATTCCTAAAGCGGGGTCCACGGAAACTAAGGGTTCTCATTTTATCCTGGTAACAACACTGGACCTGATGTTAAATACAGTGCAGTCCAAATATAATGCCGACCGTCAAATCTGTATTTGTATTTGCTTGAATGATAAGATGAGCAGGTCGCTCGCCTGATGTTAAGAATGACGCCAGCCTATAAACAGAAGCAACGTCACACAAAACTCTGGACGACGCACCTCTGATTAGTTTAGACGCAGTTAGTATTAAACAATTCCACAATATGGATTTCAAGTTCAGTGGCCTTGAAAGTTTAGGAACCGCCAATTCTAAATTTTATAAACGTGTTGAAGTGCGTTATACGCTTGTTATGAACGTTTGACATTGGCTTAAAAAATGCCATTTGGTGCAGATTGCGCGAAATTTGCGCAACACGGTCTTGTTACGAGTTGATACGGTCATGGGGAATAAGGCCCCTGATTTCACGGAGTTAACGTAACGCGTTCGTGTTACGAGTGAGTGCGGTCATAGAGAATAAGACTCCTGTACATGTTTTGTATTTGTTTATGTGTACAGTTCAAACAACATGGACGAGTTGGAGAGTCGTAAGATAGTAAGCGGCAACTAGCCTCCGGACGGACAGGCCGCCGACGGCTGAACGTCGCGGTGATGTCACGCAAACACCATACTTACTACTCTACCTATACTGTTACTGCTTTATTTTAATACAATCCGAAATATAATATATACTTTGTTAGGCTCGCGCAATACTATGACGTATTAAATATCAACGATGATAAATGGAAGGAAACATTGTTGGTGTCTAGGAGTGAATCAGGGGGTGAATCTAGCGGTACATATATCCACGTCGCAAGAGCCTCATCGTCCGCAATCATTTCATAAAATTCGATGACTTGGTTGCAGCTAGTGGGTCGCGGATAGGTGCGTTCACCCTAATATGTCGTAGTATAGTGTGAGTTTAAGCATGGGTTGTTTCACCGTCTGTAATTGTAACGGGGTTCAGAAGAAATGTTGACGTTATTTAAAGTTTGTTCCATTTGTTTTCAATACTAAAAAGAGTCACTTCAAAAATTGATTCGATTTCGTAAATCATCGCTTACGAACTCTGTTAGCATTACATATAGATGAAACAACGCGCCCTTCATCGAATTCAAACACATTCTTGCAATTTCTTCCTATTATTTTGACAATCCGAGTGATGTCGATCTATATGTATAGTCGAACCAACTTTGATACATCTTTGCAGGTTTGCCTTTAAAATAATACAAATAGTACTTTATAACTTGGATTATAATAGTATGACAAAGCGCCGTTTATACTTTGAACATGTATTTTACTAATCTACATTATTGGTGAATAAATTAATAATGAAAATAAATGAAACACACATCCACATTATTGTAGCGTGCACGAACATTATTAGCCGGTCTAACATAGAGCTTTGTAATATAATCATTGTAGGTATGACGTGTTTGCGTGTAATATGTAAAATCATTTGATATTCACGCCAGGTGAGGAGTTGTCGAACTATTTATCTTTTAAAATTGGTGGATGAAGAACGACGCTTACGCTGGTCACACCGGATATGTGTCGGCTATCTTATCCGTATGTATTTCCTTCCTTACGAGCACATCGATCCATGTTAGCATGACTTTTTATCGTACGTTAACATGTGACACTTTGGTAAGAATTGTAAGCGCTTACAGGTACCGGCACGAATCGAGAGCACAAATTACACTCGCGCAGTACATTTATAATTCTGATGTGCGGAATGAAGGAGCGCAGAGCGCCGACTCTTCAGCGTGATTGGTTCAACAGTCGATGCTCGTCAGTTTATGCCAAGCTGGTCTAATCTAGCAGTCTGGAACACCCCTATTCAATCAAATAAATAATATGTACTGATTTCAACACGAATCTACTGTCCATCTGTGCTCACGACTTATGCCGGTAATTATACATGAGTTTACACGACTAACTCGTGTCCAATACGCCAGTTTCTATAGAGTACTTAGAGACTTGGAATCTTTACGTAAATGTCGTGCGTATTCGTACGAGTATAAGTCGTAGGTATGTCATACTGCGGCCGGCCTTAAGTTGGGGTTTAAATTAGCGTTTATTTTCTCTTTGTACCGTTACATTTGCGAATCGCTTTATTTGTTGTTCTTTGTTTAGATTGTATCGATATCACATTTTATACAATTACCCAACATTTCGTCCCATTAGAAGAATAAAGTCGCATCTACAAGTTAATAACATTTCAGTATAGCGGGTTAAAGTTTTTCGCAAATTTTCTTGAATGTATGATGTCTTTAACAAGTTATATAACATTAAATAAAAATAAACTAACATGTGAAATAAAAATAATTCATTACAATAATAAAAATTATACATTACGTAACGTAGGTACATCAGTTCGGTTGTGACTAATTTAAATCAGATTTTTGACGTGAGATAAAACTTTTATTCTTCTATTGGAACGGTTTGCTAGATATTATTATCAGCTGTTATGATTACTTACAAGTTATTTGTATCGTATTTTATATGTTTTTACGTTATGAGACTTATATTTTTTGTGTGTTAGTTATATTTTTTTGTACCGTAACTACATAATATGTCCTAGCTGGTTTAATGCATTCTCAGTTTATTGTCGTAAGTGCATTATTTACACTGTGATAGAGGTGTAATAAGAGTAGGTCTGAGCGAAGTCTTGACATGAATGTAGATTAGTTACGTGTAGTTGAACTGCGTTAAGTACGTACGTATCTAGTTATTGTAATATCATTTAATAAGAGCCGTTGCGCCCTATTCAATGATCTTGCAATTTTATTTTTCTTAAGTTTTGATCGCCGTGTCTTGTCTCGTGAACGATAGGGAGGATAGTATCTTATTGAAGACTGCAATTTTTCACGTTTGTCTTAGCTAATGTTGCCTGTGGATGTAAAAAATTAGGTTCGGTAAGTGACTGGTGAGGTGTGTTACTGCACACTATGTGCACAAAGATTTCATTTGACAAATTTCATCGTTAATTTACACAAATGTTTAATTTGTCGTTTAACATTTATGTAAATTAGTGGCACTTGTTGTACGGTATCCGGTTTTGTAATACAACTGTCGAGGATGACTTTGACCGTTTTATTGCAACGGAACTGTGTATGAACTGTTTACTTCCAAGCATCACTTGTGTGAAATAATGGACTACGTAAGATTAGTGCAATAATTAGGCAAAGCCTACTTTAAATTAAAATTTTGTATGTTAGTACTGTAATTCTAAATTATATAGCGTATTATGAGTAATATTTGTGAAATTTCGACGAAGTGTGTTGGGTTTGTAAGGTATTATGTACTATGATTTGATACAAAAGTGTTTCTCTATTAATGGTATTGTTGTGCATCACAATGCTGAATGCGTTTGACTATTGTCGAATGTTGTCATTATCAGCTTATTATTTTACAATTATCATAATATAATGTGTTTAATGGTGTCGTATAAAGATGAAATGTAAGGGATAAACGTAGGTCTATTTCTCATATGAATAATTTCTTAAAGTTATCCCAAATATTGTAACGAGGCTATTGTTTAAACAACAACTAACAATACGTCTAGTATTAAGTCGATCTAACTGCGTGAAAATTATTCTTGGTCAAGTATTATACATTTCCAAAAGAATCTCTCTCTGTATTAGAATTAAGCTTTCTAGTCAAAAATTATTATTTTTTGCATTTTGTATTTGGAGTTCTCTAAAAAAAACTAAATGAATCGAGCCTACTGAACTCTATCCTAAGCTTTCTTACTTATCACTATTAAAAGTATTGGCTATTTGTTTTCGAATGATCTCAGTAAGACAGCACATCTTTCAAAAGGTCGTATATATAGGCTGTGCCTTTTTTAAAATTCAGTGACATTTGAATTTTATTTGTCATGTATTTCTCGATATATTATCTGAATCTTTTTTATAAGCCGTTTATAATAAAAGTGTAGATCTTTTCTTTATTTTTACAAGGTGTATCCACTGGACAATAATATTACTGTGTTTCGTGGCAGAGATAACCCTCGAGTTCCGAGCGCTGATGAAAAAAACTATGGTTTAGTCTGGACTTATTCTCTTTTTATTTACTTATTTAAGACACACTCTTATACAAATCTTTTTACAGATATAGTTTACCAAAAGATCTAAGGATCAATTTATATCTTATAAAGTAGTAATTATCTTCAGATTTGCTATGGTTTTGATCAGTGCACGGCTATGAATAAAACCGCAATGTACTTGATACTCGTCTGTGGATCTTCTCTACTAGAAAATTTTGTGTTTCATACATTTGGCATCTATATACTGTGATAAATTATTGAATCAAAATCAAATTTTGGCAACTGTAATATTGTTATGCAGTGGCGAAGGCTCCATACGATATGATTTCTTTCTACTTCCCTTTATATACTTGACAAAAAGTAAATACTGTCACTTACTGTATACTATTATTTTATAAATATTTACGTAATTAAGCTAAACAATTGAATAATTATCTTATTGATAATAATTATTTAAAAAATATTACACAATCGTTTATGTCAACTAGCGTCGTCTACCCCATTAAATGTTTACCCTCGCCACTGATTATTATAAACTATTGTAATATTACTTCAAATCAATCTAATTAGTTCGTGTTTTTATGAACCACAGTTATGTGGAAACAAAATATTTATAAAAATCGACAGAGTTTATGTTAAAGCCACAATAACTGTTTATATTTTATATTAATACCAGTTGTTTCGGCTGTATTCTATTTGGCCTTGCCATGTTATTGATATATTATTTGCCACTTTTGTTTGTAACATGTAAAAGTGTACTTTAGTGATGAGAAGCAGTGCTTAGAAATAAATTATATACATAAATAGTTTTTCTCGTTTTATTTTCATATTTCTCGTCATTAATCATTGATGTTTATCGATTATAATGTGTTATTTCATGTTAATAGATATTAATGGATTAACATAAAATTCCATGGAAGTTGGCCAGCCTTGTACTAGAAATTAAACATATATTTCTCAACTTCTCTTTTTTGGCGTAATAGAAAGTTCCTAGCATAGGAATTATATGGAAAGTGGGTAGATACCTATTTGATTGAATATCTGTACAAAGCTGGCAATATATATTTTTAGGGCTCAACTGCCGGTAAACGAGCACTTGCTCGTTTGGGTCACCTGAAGGTAAGTGATCTCCACCGCCCATGTACGCCCTCAATACCAAAAGAATTACGGGCTCGTTGTCGACCTTAGAAAGGGAGAATTAAGGGATTGGGAAAGGGAGGGTATTTGGGCTTCCGGAGTCCGGATATTTCAAAGACCGTACGAAACGCAGCAGCAAGCTGCTACTTTACGTCGGTTTTCTGTAAGACAGTGGTAACTACCCGGGCGATTATCTACGGCGTAGCTCTACCACTCAACAAGTATCATTTGTAAATTTATTTTACATATTATAATACATAAAATCCCTTACTCGGTTTCGAAAGGGCAGCGCGGGACTGCTCGCGGTTGGTCATTTTGGCATGATGTTGGCATGCTCCATTTGTTATTGAACGGTGAGCTATTGAGGTCCTATTTGTTGGAAATCACTGATCGGAGTGCAGCCGTATTGAAGTAAGACGGTTCATGTCGTACGACTATAGTCTTATTGCATCTGAAGCACACCTGTATTAGACACCTGCTTTTGCCCGCGGTTGAACCCGCGTGCCTCCCTCGCCCCTTTAAAATGTCCTCTTCCACCAGCCTTCATCCCACTCGCAGTGGGTTCGGGGCAACTTGCTTTTTAACACATGGTAGATAACACAGAAAGATTTGGCTTGTAGTTTTTACAAAAGTCCTTTTGTAGCAGGCCCCTACATTATATAACATATCTGACCAAGCTTCATGATCCTAGCTTTAGTAGTTTTTGAGATTTCGGGGTTAATCAGTGAGTGAGTGAGGGAATGAATGGTATTTCGCTTTTATACATAGGTTAAGATTAGCTGCAAAACAACCGTTCGTCTATTCAACCAATCGTAAGTTTAAAAAATCTTTCGCATTGTAGGTATTTTTTGGTAGATTTAACGGGGTGAATAGGAATGCAGGGTTGAATAAGAACGAAAATGGTTAAGTATATTTACACATAAAAAATAGGATAAAACGTAGTTTACAAAAAATAATAGAAGTATTTTTCCTTAAATTTTATTTTGCACATTTAAATTGATACATAACTGATTAATTGGAACAGTTGTGGACATAATAATATATTAGTAACATAAATATTGGAATGTCACAATCTACACATTTATGGACGAATAATTTCAATCGAGTGTGAAATTTTTGGCACACATAGCTACTAGCAAAGATGTTCAAAATGATGTATATTATTCACGATTACATACATATTTGAACTACATAACTGGTGAAGTTATTTACGTAGAAAAAGTAGAAAATGATATCAATACAATAACGCGTAGTAACTGCACGATATTTTATTAAAGAATCGATAAAAAACATCTATTCGATGTCTAAAATGTGCGTTTTATTAATGGTATACAATTATGAATACAGGCTAGGTAAATTAGTAACTACATAAATACAATAAAATGTAAACATTTACTATATATTAAAAATGTATAATATATATTAAATAAGATATTTTCTGTTTATTGAAAATTATGAAATTCGTGTCAACAGCCTTAGTTTTACTTAGCAAACGTAAACTGACGTTTGTGGCTTCGTTACTTTTGGTTTTTGTTTCTCAAACTTTATAAGTTTGCACTTATTTTTTTATACAAGTTTTTACAATGCCTTGCCTAATTAAAAGTTTCGTTTTCAAGGGAAACTTACAATTTGTGTATTTATAGCTATTTATTTACTAAGTGGGTGAGTTCTAAGCGATGAGAGCAGACATGTGATTATAAAGTGTTGACTCTAGAATAACGTTACAATAAATAGAGTAGGTATACTATAATATTGCACAAGTTTTATAATAAATATGAAGTATACACATTAAGTTTCGTTTGCTTCACCGAGGTAGATGAATGTTAGCAGTATTTACTACGAATATTTATTCCTACATACTATAATTGAATGAGAGTGATCTATGCTAAAGTCTAGGAATGTGAAACTTACCATTGCTAACCGACGTATTTCACAATGAATATAGGTAATGAATGAGGAATGAGAAATTCTAATAACATAAATCTTATTGTAATTAAACATAGAAAACATATATATTGAAAAGAAATTGTAAGCAGTAAGCACTGTTGTGTTTCGCTTTAAAGGACACTGAAGCGAGGGAAATTACTGGGCATTATGAGACTTATGTGTCCGGGTGACGAACACAGTCAAGTGCCATGTAGTAATGCAAAGTTCTATGTGGTGTTGTTTCTGTTTATAGGCAGGTGTGACGCTTACCATCAGCCGAGCGACCTTCTCGTTTCGTCATTAAAGCTAATAAAGAAACAAATCCGTACAAGGGTAATATAAAAATCAACGACATGCCAGGTAGCCGTCACCAGATACCTGGGTGACGAAGCGTAGGTATAACAGTAGTGCATCAACAGTAAGACCCATACATACTCGTATGATAACTGAATACCTACTACCTATATACTTTACACAGTACACATTACTTGCAACGGGTATTCGGTGGTGGTTACTCAGCAAACGACACTGTTTATCTTGTTTTCTAGTAAGATTCATTATCTTCGAATATTAAGAACCCTACGACCGGCTATAAGTTGTAATGGCAACAGAGAAAATGATGTTTTGGCGAGATATTGCACTTTCAGTACATCGCCTGTGAAGTCGTTTAAAAATAAGCATTGATAGACATTATAAATTCGTAGAACACTTTTTAGTACTAGCCTCGTTGCACTGAAAATACAATATCACTGTTTTAGAACACGGCATGGGTCGTGAGCACAAACGGACAGTAGTTTGATCAGTTAAGAGTCCAATAGACGACGAGCTTCGAATAACGAACCAATCGCGGTTAAGGATCGGCGCTCTGCGCTCCTTCATACCGCCAATGAGAATTATAAATGAACTGTGCACGTAAAGTTAGCGCTCACGACTTGTGCCGGTATCTGTATTTATGTGTATACTGGATGTAAGGGAAACGCTTCCTAAAACTAAGACAGGTGGTAGTGCGATCGATGTGGGTGACCACGGATACGATACGATTAAAAATTGCGATTAACATTGCACATAATTATTGCGCGATCATCAATTTCTCTTCTATATGAATACGTGTATTGTATAAAAAAAAAACGTCCGTCATCATCGACCAGTAATTGTGTCGCCTGTACTTAATTACTTCGTTGCAAGTCTATCAATATCATAGTCGATCGCCGACTCAGTAAGTCATAGCAATTCTATCAATATCAAAGTTCACCGTCGATTATCAACCGTGTCACGTGCACTCATTTAACATTCATCAGTATAATTTACTTAATCGAAGTATCAGTATCAATAAACTTTATAGTTCACATCGAAAATCAATTTATTTTCTCCTACTACAAACATTTCTGGTCCTTCGAGCCGGATTTGTTGTATTTATGATACTGCGAGAAAAAAATTACAATTATTTCGCGATGTTTTAGTGGTGTCGTGTCCAGAATCACCAGCACGATAACCACCTGTCTTAGTTTTCGGAAGCGTTTCCCTTACACCCAGTATACCCTACTAATTAATCTCGATTCGAACACATTTAAATTCATGTGTCTCGCACTGGTTCGAACACGAAGACGGAGTCGTCGAGCCAGTAGTATGCTTGCGCGAAGTCTCCCTCGCAGAGGTAAGGAGCTCGCGCCCACGATGACAGCTCGAAGCCGAGCTTGCGCATGAACTCCACGAATGATGACACCTGATCCTCGAATGTCATACCTGATATCGGTAGACGCTCCTCTGGCTTATGGTCGGTTGTTACTGGAATTAACGTTTATTTTAATTTAAACATATGCATTTAATCTTTCTCAATATACTAAGGTATTTAAACAAAATTATGAGGGAGTAGACCAGACCTACAAGGTGGTAGGTCCCTCGTATGCGAGAGGCCATCTAGGTTCCACCACTTTGTCTACTTCTGCCGCTAAGCAACAGTGTGTAAGCACTGTTGTATTCCAGCTTGAAAGATTTGAAGCCAATAAAATTACTGGGCTTAATGAGATTTTACAACGTATGTCTCGGGGCCACGAGCACAGCCCAGTACCATGCAGTGCTTTGTAATTCAAAGTTATGTGTGGTGTTGCTTCTACGTTTTTTACGATGTCTCACCTTCCACATAAGGTTATTAGGAGAGTCTATGTTCGTCATAAAGCATGTTCCTGGAAGTAATGGTTGCATAATAACGCACGCTGCGTTTGCTTCAGCATGGTGACTGACTTGTTGGACTGGCCCATCAGTTAGTCGTACAACTGGTCGGTTCACATGTGGTCTGTGTACAAACAATGAACTCACCTTCCACATAAGGCTTGTATGGTAGCACGAGCGCTATGACGAGCACGCCGCCGGCAGTGATGGCGGCGTGTGCTTGCTTCAGCATGGTAGTCGGCTTGCTGCACCGGTCCAGCAGGTTCATCATGCACACGCAGTCGAATTGCTGGTCGCGCCACCAGTCATCGGTGTCCAAGAGCCTGCAAAGTTTAAACGTAATGATATTAAGATCATACTAATGTTTAATATACAATTTGATGGCTCGGGGGCAGTAGTCGTCGTTGTATTTTCTCGCTGCAGGTTATTTAGGTATCATTAAACATAGTCGGGGATAGTCTTAATCAGATGGCAGGATCTTAAGTCAGATTTCTGAATTGAAAATTGGGTTTTAGGAAGGAACATAATATACTCTTTCATAGATAAGTTATTTAATGAGACAGCTGTTATCATTGTTCAGTAGGGGAGCGATCAGTGACCAGCTCGTCTAGTCATTTATTGTATAAAGAAATAGTTCTTGGATTCGCTTAGAAGCAGTTTGTAATCTTTTCACCTCCATAACTAATACTGATATCACTCACGTGTATCCTTTCTTGGCTAGCGTCTTCTGCATGCTGGTAGAGATCTCCGTGGCGTAATTAACCGAGTATAGATTCGCAAACCGGCGGCTGACCTCTCCATCACCCGCACCCACATCCACTAGCGCACCCAGTCTACCGTCATTGGGCTTACGTGGACTGTTCTGAAGGAGTTGACGAACCTGCGCCTCTGAAAGGACGAACATTGATCCGCGGCCGAGCCATCTGGGGACAAACAAAGATAGCTTTAGCTGATAATCTTCAAAGTGATCAGATTAGATCTCCTACTAGGTATCTTGTATGCGAGAGGCCGTCTGGGTTGGTGCCACCGCTTGGTCTATTTTTTCCGCCAAGCAGCAGTGTGTAAGCATTGATGTATTTCGGCTTGAAGGACATTGAAGCCAGTGAAATTATTGAGCATTATGCGAATTAAAATCTTATGTCTTGGGTTGACGATCGCAATATAATGTCAGTACTGCCTGTACTTCGTAATTCAAAGTTGTATCTGGTGTTGCTTCTGTGGCGTCTTCTTAGCATCTTGCGAGGGACTTGTTCATTTGGTTATTCAGGCTAATAAAAAAAATAGTAATAGTGTTAGCACCAATGTTTTTGATGGACAACAACATCCTAAAAAGACAACGGAGTTAAAGACAAAAAGTAGTTCAATATAAAATAAAAACATATTGATGGAAACATAGTCGGCCGTATTAAATAACAAATTGCAGAGCACACCGCCCAGAGTGAACATGCGATACTCTATTACGAGCTCCGTTACAGCGCAGTGTAGCTATTAATTTTGCCATACAAGTTAATTGTCGAAATAACAAAGTTCGCTGATCGTTCCAACCTTCTAATTTAGTGGAAGGTAAGTTCTTTGAAAACGATTTGTGAGCTATTCGCCGTTGATCTAAGCAACAATAGCGCAATTATCCACTACCGTCGGTCGTGTGGTAGTGGCCGTTAGAAGGTATTTCGCGTCGGAGCCGCAATTACTGGGGATAAAGTACAAAGCGAGCTGCAGGCAACGGCGCTCGGCGTCTAACGTTCGGCGGCAAATTGTGCGCCCGCGGCACCAGCGCCCGCCGCGACGTCTTCATCGCGCTCCAGGCGAGCGGCGAAAGTGGATAATGACTGGTAAATCCCGCTCTCATTAGCTGAGACCGAGCGTCGCACCGTTCGATACCGATTCGTCTTCGTCGGGTAAAAGGATAATCGGCGCGAGGCCGCGGCTCTGTTATTAGCCGCAGTACCATATACCACGCACGGTATTATCCGCCGCCTCCGGCGTCTACACTGCAATTACTGTAACGTCAGTGCACTTTATACGCTCGCAATACTCTGTTAGAGCAGATACTATGCTCAATCTGAAAAAACTAGGTGATAATTTGGAAAGGTGGTTTAAATCGCTTATAGATCCAGATGGGAATATTTTTTCAGAATTGGAATGTGTCTCTTTTTATGGTGTCAGAGGTGTTAAGAGCGGGGATGTTCGTTTCGCGGGGACTTGCGGATTGATTGCTTTATTGTGGTGTCGGCTGTGGCGGGGACGCGCGATACATGATACATGATACATGAAGCGGTCGCGCGGACGCCGCTAATGAGCATCGGCTCTACGCGTCTTTGTCACCAGCCGTAAAGCGCCCTCTTCTGGGATGATCCATCGTTTGTCACCACTCTGGACTAACTCAACAAATCTGGAAAATATGACAGCTGTTACTGCGACGCAGAAACCTTGTACAGTTCATTTAATTCGGCCATGAATAAACATTTCAAGCAACTCTTGTTGAAAAAATAAACCGATCGCAAAGGTGTTTCAAGTCCGTCGAGTCTGATCGTTGTGTAATTCATCAGAGCGCTGAGCACAGAGTGTTATGATCGGGAAATAGTTAGGATAACGGAAACCATTCGGAATAGCGCAGTATGCCGAGTGAAGTTGAATATTGTGCGGCAAGGGGTGATGTGTAAATCGAGTAGAGTAGTAGTAGGTGGATAGGCGGCGAGGCGCGGCGCGGCGGTGGCGGAGTATCTATTTCAATAGGATGCGGTGGCTTGCAACAAGGAATCCGAAGCGGTTATCGAGGACGGAGGTGAGAGATGTGTCGCGTGTAGCGTGTGCGCGCGGGGCGGTGCGGGTCGGTGCGGGTCGGCGCGGCGGGCGCGGACTCGTATCGCGATTGCATCGGAGAGCAAACAAGCGGGCGGGGTGTCGCGTCGCCCGCCGACTCAAATCATATTACCCCCGGCCTCACACCAGCGCCGCGCCAGCCGCCACTCGCACCACACACACGTCATTTGTGTGCGTCGCTATGGCGACGGCCCGGGCCGTGCATGATATTAGTGGTACGTGTGCGCCTCATCTCCACGTCTCCGCATCTAGCGCGCGTTTAAACTTAACGCGCCGCGCCGGCGAGCCTCCGCGCTGCGCCGAGCGCGGGAAATTAAAACTGGCCCCGGACCGGAAGGTGTACTCGAGCCGCGCGCTTTTCGTGTACAGGGCCGGTTTTCGAAAGCTGTCACCCCACATCACACGCCGCTGCACAATATATGAGCATTTACGTCTCATTTACTAATCAGCTTTAGAAGTTTCCTCATGGAATACAATTGAATTATGCCATATTGAAAAGATCATATATTCATAGATTAAGATTATTATCACTATTATCATTATTAGATTAAGATCACTTATTCTTAGATTGGTATCACTTAGTACCAAATCACTTAATTATGTGTCAATGATACTGTTACCACATTTCAAGGTGATTTTAGTAAAGTAATACGTAAATGATAAACTTATGTTAGCCGCTAATACCAATCACAAAAGTATAGGAAAAAATCCTTGAACGGTTTTGAATGAAATTTGGCACATAGGTAAACCATTACCTTGATTATGACATAGGCTGCTTTTTTTCCTGGAAAAGGCCAAAACGCGGTCGGAGCCGTGCGCAAAAGCTAGTATATACATAAAATTAAACAGGGCATAAATATTTGCAGAAATAGACATAAAGTATAAATAAAATGCAGCATGATCCCGAAACAACACTAGAGATTGCGAAGACTGGAATGTGGATGGCATTTCCCTATGTCCTACTTGATCCTTCTTCTTTCACCTGCCTTTATCCTACTCGCAGTGGAGTCAGCGCAACATGCTTTTTAACATATGTTACATAAAAAATTGTCTTGTAGTATTTACGACCGGGCGCCTGCCTGATGTCAACCCTTCTGAGGAGAAAACACCCAGACCACACAAATGATGAATCAACAAATGTGTGGAGCGCACTAACATTTTATCTCGGTGCGGGAATTGAACCCGCGACCACTCGCTTCAGAGCCTTCTACTCGCCCACTACGCCACGGAGACTATTAGGAGTGTCCTACTTGATAGATTAATAAAAAATATAAACAAAATAAAAAGGGGTAAAGATTATTAAATACAAAGTATAGAGTCATAAACAAATTCAAGCAGGCAAAATCACAAGCATTCTGACAGAATGTGGAATGTGGAGACTGAAAAGGTGAACGGCACGCAGTGGCGAAGTGTGGAGGGACTAACTGACGCTCATGTCTTGTTTACCAGATTAAATCTAGATATCTGTAAATATTTACCGGATCATTGTAATATCAATGAACTAAAAAAAACATGGGACAGAGTTCATCAAGGACCGAGGTTTTCAATAGAAAAATACATAAAAGAGAACAAAATGATGTACCGGTATTATCTACCATAGTGACACATTATATAAGTGTAGAGCGGTGATATAGGAGGGGCTCACCCCCATATGTAGATACCTACACATTTGCTTTACTCAAAGACATTGTCGCTTTCAGGCACCTCATTAGAGCGCGTCCCATGTGAGCCTAACCCCCCGCGCGTCCCCCTGCGCCGCCGCCCGCGTCTCCCCGCACTGGCACCACTCACACCCCGGCGACACCCTCGCACACACCACCCCCACACACAACACTCCGAGACGAGAGCAATTCTTTCTCCGAGCTCGCAAACTTGGATGGATAATTACACTCAGATAAGAACTGAGACCATTACGTGCTTTACGTTTGCTGATTTTCGAATTCATTCCATTTTACTCTCTCAATCGTAATAAGCGTGAAAATTGTAATAGGCAATTCTTGAAATGGATTTGTTCTAACTTACTTTGTAAAAAAAGTAATTTGGCTTAAAGTCAAATTATGTGTAGGTATTTTGCGTAGGAATACATACATACATACATGCATACGCACTCACGCCTGTAATCCCCGAAGGGGTAGGCAGAGGTGTAACCAGAAGGGCTAGCACGGAAACTTGCGAAAAGTTATTCGAGCTGTCATCGACAACAATTACTGAGATTTCAGTACAGCGCCTCTATCGTACGTAAAAGAAACTAATTTATATGGAATATAGACCAATGATATTTAAGGAATAGGGTAGTTTCCTATATTGAATTTTATACATTATTTTATAAGCAACAGAAAATGACACGCAAAAGAAACCCTTTTATTAAAACACAATATAAATTGGTTCAGAAATGTGCCCGCAGTTATGACTTTAAATGTTGGTATGAAGAAAAGTGGGTGCGTAGTAGGGATATCTCACTATCTCGCTTGCACGCGTGCACCATAATGAACATTTTACACAGTGACGTCAATGGTTGCATCGTCTGTCATTTGACAATTACCCCTTCCACAGGATTTGAATGGCTTCTAACTTATTTATTTTTGGTCCGATTTATAAAATTCTTTCTGCAATATATTTTGAGTAAAGTAACTTATTGATATAAATAATAAAAAAAAACTAGTCAACTACCCTATTATCTATCGAGCCCTCGATACCTTTACATTACGATTTCGATAGTTTTCCGTGCTAGCCCCTCTGTACACCCACATTTCGCCGAGCGTATCTCCGTCCCACGATGTGATAGGGGGCCAGCCTATCGCCATACCGCGCACAAATTCCAGACTCCGGGCTGATACTGAGCATTTCATAATAGAAAAACCCAATACCACTTTACTCGACCCGGGGATCGAACCAGAGACCTAATACCAAGAATAAAACCGACGATAGCCTCCGTGGCGCAGTGGGTCCGTAGCCGGCTGTGAAGCGAGAGGCCGTGGGTTCGATTCCCGCACTGAGATGAAATATTTATGTGATCCACAAGTATTTGTTTCTGGTCCACAAGTGTTTACTTCCCAGAGGGGTTGGCGTCAGGCAGGCGGACGGTAGTAAAAACTACAAGCAATCTCTCTGTAACATGTTTTGAAATGCATGTTGCGCCGACCCCACTGCGAGTGGGATAAGTGCAGGTGGAAAAAGTGGAAAAAAATCAAGAATAAACAAATGATGGTTATAATAATATGTAACGGCGTTTTCTATGGAACATAATATGTAATGTTTACGAGTAGCTTAAACAAGGCATCATTTTACAAAGAATTTTCGAATCGTTACGTTTATCACATTATGAAATCATGTTCCGCTTTGTCCATTGCTTTCTTGTTTTCACGATTTCTTTTTATCGATTATAACAAGGTAGAGGCTCTCTATTCATCTGTTATATAAGTATATGTTTAATCATAACACCAAAAAATATGCACCAATTAGGATTATTCTTTTATGTTTTAAAAGAGTTCTTATCGCGATGGTCTCATATAAATGTTGAATGTATAAATGAGATCTCATGACGTAGTACGAGGGGAAATGTGAAACACCTCGACGAAATGCAGCAAACGCACCGGGATTCGGATTTTAAGTATCCGGAGGCCAAAATCCCATTCCTCTTACCATCAGGTGACCCACTTGCTCGTTTGCCGGCATATGCTATCAAAAAACCAATATAATATATTTTTTCATTTGGACCCGCGGTCCACGGTATTTCATTCAACTATAGAGGGATCCAAGTGACCCTCTACGTCAACTGATATCAGATGAGTGAGAGCCGATGACGATACACTTGATTAATTACTAGTGGCGCTGCTAGGATCTTCCCATCATAATTCGACGGTGGATTTGGAAATACGCGGGTCGATCCACCGTCTGAACCCCACCACCCACAACGGGAACTAAGTTTTACATAAATACGCACTAACGCCTGTAATCCCCGAAAGTGTAGTCAGAGGTGTAACCAGTACACCCAAATTTCGACGAGCTTATTTCCGTCCCAGGATGTGGTAGGGGTCAAGCCTGTCGCCAAATCGGACACACCTCCAGACTCCGGGCTGATACTGAGCAACTATATAGCAAGATTACGACTTATAAACTTCTTGGTTCGCTGTGCTAGCTGTGGTTCCATGACATAATATTGTTTCAACTCAGCAAACGTCGTGATAAAAGCACATCTAGTGGTAACATTTTTTTTTGCGACGTCTCATTTATTAAAATGCGGATGAAGTACGTCATTGCAATTTATTCTAGGTTTATACCATCGTAATAAGATGACAAGAAACGTAACTCAAGCAAAAAAATTACCCCACCAAAACTCTGTGCAAGAGGGCGGGGCTATAAAAGTCTGTGCAGCTCGTTCATTCATAAAAATGTATTCATGATCTCTAGTTGACACTTAATACATACGTCTAATTTGTTGCGCGGTACAGAACGTCGTATTTCGATTTATAAATTTAATATTTAAATAAATAAATAAATTAACAATTTAGACAATAACTTTTATGAAATAACGTTGATTTTGAACATTCATATTTTTTTTGTTGTTGCGTGTATGAGTGTTACCTTTGCATGTGTAAGTAAGTGGAGCCGTATTATTGGCAGATTCATATGAGAGTTATCGTTCTAGTTGTCTTATTTCGATGGTTTATACACTATAATACCTGCATACGAAGTTTGAAAATAACTTTAAATAAAGAACACTTGACTCTATTCTAAAACTCTATCGAATAATCACGTGATGTGCACACATGTTCGTAACTTTTATAGACTTTAGTGCCTACAAATAAATGGTTTCTATTGGGTTGTGCCACGCAAATAAATATTGAGGTAATTTCTCTATCGCAGGCCTATCGAAGAGGCGACGCGACGTGTGGAAGCGTCGCGAAGGCCACGCCGCTGTGCTTTGGGTAGTAAATATACACATGATAATTCCAAAAGTTTCCGGCAGACATTAGGGCGCAATAAAAATCGTATTGTACTGTACACAATCGAACGTCACACAAACTGAGGTAACACTCACGAGCCGAGCTCCACGCTATACCACCCCGTGCGCCGCTCGCCACTCGGCGCTCGGCACTCGGCACTCGAGCCGCAGTAAACTATAAAAAGTGGATAGTAAAATGTATAAACAATGAGAGCACGGTTAAAACGTTTTAGTGTTAAGAGTGGGCCCATAAACCGTTGACACGCACGCGTAAAATATTAACGATACCTACAAGAAAAATGACGACTATCAATGTTGGTAGCGATTTTCGGTCGCGGGGACGCGCTACAAATAATGGCCGTACCAAATTTATACGCGGACCCGAATTGCCCCGATTGAATATTTTACCAGGCCACGAATGCGTCGGACGATATTTTTCCATTTCACCGCCCATTTTTACTATCAATTGCTTAGTTTCCTCTTTAATATTATTGTACGTGCGACGATTCGCTTCGGCCGCTGTTCGCACGTTTTGACAATATTTTTGATTTCAACACTTTGACCATGCAGCATGCTGCGAGTTGTTATTTTTATTGAGTATACAACGTTCTTTATTAAATTTATACTGTTTGCAATCGTTCAGTTTCTGCAATGGCTTATGCACAAATCACAATGGTATATTAATTTCTTTCGGCTAAATTATTCGAACCTTTAGGCATCGCTCGGCTGACAGTTTTATTTTGTTTGACGGACTTTAGCGTTTCGGAAACACAATAACCTTTAAAAGGTGTGAAGGCGTGGGTTCAATTCGAATCTCGGCGAGGGTTTAAAATAACTTCTCGGAGGCGAATGGTTTATTGCTTATTGAGTAGCTCTGACGAAACGCGCCTTCGACGATAAAACATGGCCAGAGTGGAATCTCACTCAATATCACAACATGTGCGGGGACATTGAAATTATCGGCGGGTGGGAGGCGCGCGCGCTGTGCAGTGCACGGTGCGCACCCGCACAACAAAACGAACGAAACAATGCAGCGCAGCGCGGCGCGGAGCGGCGAGCGACAGCGGGCGCGGGCGAGCGCGCGGCGGCGACAGCGGGAGCGCAGCTCGTTAGCGGGTGGCGCGTCATTGGCCAGCGCTTGGGGGCGGGGCGCGCGACACACTGCGCGCACGCAAATAGCGCGCACCCGCACACGAATTAAAACAATAAAATGAAAGTAATAAAACAATGCGACCCACCAACAATATCACTATCACACTATCGAAACGGTTAATGGCCGAGCGGAGGCGGCGGCCGCACCGCGCCGCGCCAAGCGATTTATTGAAGCGCTGATCCGCCGCCGACGCCGCAACACCATCCGCGCCGAATTCGGCAAGTGATCCTGCCGCGCCGTGTGCCCCATTCACGTATTCACATATATAAATAAATAACTTTCCATTTTGATACAGGTCAACATAAACATTTCATGATCCAAATATTTTACAATTTGCTCTCGAAATTTTCGGATGCGATTTAACAGCTGAAAGGTTATTAATTATTTATTTATTTATATTAAGTATTTCTATATTTTATATGCATTTCTTTATTTGGTACTTTGATTCGTTTTGTTGTATGTAAATTAATTGGCTCGCATCGATTGTCAATTATGACTGAATATTAAGAAAACGTACACCGCTATTAGATAAATCTAATAATATCTTGCTATCAAATACATTCTTTGTTCTCTTATGACGCCGTAAATATACTAGGTAAATACTAAGTGAGTATTATTTGAAGGTAATATCGGTATTTATTTATTCATTACTTCTAAGCAATCTTTGTGTCTGTGCGCGAGTACTATGCTCCACCTAATATTTATGTTTAAGAATGTTCCCAACGCCAATGACCTTGACCATTTGCGCCATACAAAAATCTACAGGAATAGAGGTTTCGCGCGACCGAAATACAGCGTGGCGGCGGCGTTTTTCATAGTTTTTATTTGTTATGTCAACATTTTGTTTAGAATATTGTAAAAGTAATACCTAAGTCTCGTTTATTTATTAGATGACAAGGATTATGTTGATCATGGATTCATTTGAGTGGATATGTCGATTCAATAAAATATTCACGTCGAAGATTATTAAATAGCAGTAATTAAAACTTTTTGTACTAAGTGGACTTCACTTAGGTATTCTGCTTTCCGTAACGAAATTATATTTCACAAATATTTTTAGTTAGTTCAGCAAGTATATTAGGTGGTAAGTCCCTAATATGCGAGAGCATATGAGCACATGACGGCCTGAGGCTCTCTGGGTTGGTATCACCGCTTTATTTACTTTCTGACGCCGAGCAGCAGTGTGTTTGCACTGTTGTGCTCCGGTTTGAAAGACATTGAAGCCTTGAAGATTGAATTACTGGGTATTATGAGATTTTACATCTTATGTCTCCGAGTGAGGAGCGTAGTCTAATGTCATGCAGTGCTTTGTAATTCATGGTTTTGTGTGGTGTTGCTTCTGTTTATGGGCAGGCTTGGCGCTTATCATCAGGCGAGCGACCTGCTCTCGTAATAAAAAATGTTCAGAATTATCTTATAACCCAATGTAATTTTTACGTTTTTTCCTTAGTTACAGCCTTAACAGAAATCAAGCCCAAATGTACAACATTGATCATGCTGACATTTTCATTGCGACGTATCCAACAATCATTGGGGTCATCTCTGTCCATTAAATGCATATCAGGAAATTGTATCAGACGGCGTGGTGCAGCGCACAACTAGAGTTGGCTCACGGAAGGCTTCCATCTAGGTGGTAGGTAGGTAAGGAATGTTGTCTCATTTACTAATGTGTCACATGCAGCCGTCGTTGTTTCACAGGCTGCGTCCGGCGGCGCCCGTAGGGTGTCCACACCGCCTGGGCGGGAGCAGGGAGACAGTGTGACATAGGGGGGGGGGGTGTTCTAACAGGGTGCAGATGACCAATGGCGGTGCGCACCACCTACGATATCGCGGTGCAACGTTAATTACAACACCCCGCTACATAGGTATCTCCTATAGCTATCTCCACCACATACAATACATTGAGATATCTCCTAGTTACATATATTCAATTACATGAGAGTGATTCGGTACCTATAGAAATTTATATGAAGTTAAAGTTGTTTTGTTCGATAAAGTTTATGATAGGCTTCGCTACTTGAACGGCACTGTGCAACATGTGTGCCACATGAATAGATAAGCTACTGAGTGCCGCGGGGTTGGAGTAACTATAATGTTAGGTAATTAAGGTGTGCGCAGTTATCTCAGGCTTCATTAGTACTTGGCTGGTGTTGTGGGAGGTGGGTGAATGCTGGTGGGTGAGGGGGAGCCGGCAGCTCATCTCGCCGGGTGCATCGCTGGCTGCGCGCGCAAACAAATTAAAACGTAAGACGCGCCCTAATCAATAGCCGACTCCGCCGCGGAGCCGAATTAACTCGCCCGAATGAAAAAAATGAACAAAATTATATTCGCGCGAGACCTCAACCCCGCTGCCCCACCGCCCGCCCCCCGTGCCCGACGTCCCCCGCTGCCCGCTCCCGCGACTGCCGCCCGCAGGAAATTGCTTTTCTTTCAGTGGGCGCGCACACACGCCGCCACGGCGGCTCGAAGCTCGGCGCTCGGCGCTCGGAGCTCGGAGCTCGGAGCTCGGAGCTCGGCGACGCTATCGCGAGAGGGTTACAGCCGCCCGACACACACAATATTATAATTTACGTTTTCCCGTATATCGAGGTGTAAGTAGGTACTTTACCTGTACGTTTCGCGCCCACTCAGCCCTCGGCTCACGCTAAATCTGAGCTTTATACGTTCACTTGACGCGACGAGAGCGATATTAGTTTCCAGCCAACTCCATCCCTACTACAATATTTATTAATGCGCCGCCACTACACGTTTATATTGTGTATATATTTTTCATTTTGTCTCTCCTCGTAAAGCAATTCACGAGATAATATGTTGAAAAGAGACGTAGCTAACGACGATTTAGTCGCTTTGAGTTAGTTTCTTTATAATCTTGAAATTTATTCACGATACCTACCTACTTCCCTGTTCTTCTGAATAAAATTTAACCACGAATGGATAAATTTTCCCAAATTTAAGAAGACACGTTTGCTTTTCGTTATGACGTAAAAGGAAAATCTGAGCAGGAAATCTCTGTAACATAACGTTCTTTCAATATTCGTGATTCAACGATGAATGGATTTTATCTTCGAGCCAGGAATGTATCGTGATAAACATAGTGTTGTTTGTATCAGAATACCACTATTAACACTATTGCATCAATTATAACCCAGAATCAAATCACAACTGTAGAGACTCATTAGGAATGAAAATTACAATTGAGTATTCATGGAGTTGATATAAAATGGATCCACTGTGTAGGCAGCCGTGGGCTGGTTCTGTGAGACACTCGTATCAGTAGGTACATACAGACTCCGGTTTCATTAACGGCGGGTGCGAGAGTTCTAATCTGGGCGCCGGCCGCCCGCCCAATTAACGCGTGGGCGATGAGATCGCCGCCCGCCCGCCGCCCCGCCGGCCAATGGCGGCCGCGCGGGGATTAATTAAGTAACTTCCCGTCCGACCCCCCCCCCCGCGTTTCACTCAACTCGACCCCTTGCACCCCCAGCCCCCCCCCGCGCGCACATCCGCGGAGTCTGCGGACACGCCCGGAAAACTAACCACCTAATGAGGGGAGATGACCTCACGTGCTTGTGTGCTTTGTCTACAGAGCGTATGTGCAAACTATGTGATGTTTCATTTGTGTGCAAGTGTTGGCCTTTTGTTCGGCCTTTATGTATGTGCCGCGGCCGATTTGTCCTCACAAACTCTTATAACGTTGTAACCCTCCCGACTGTGCCACGTCGACCTCTCCGTGGGAAATTATTCATGTAATTCCATTACAGAGTACATTTCAATTTGCGCACATAATGGAACAAAACGACAACCTTGATTTAGCAAAAAACATCTAATCTACTATGTGCAGGAAGCAAAAAATACCATTCAAATAGGCTATCTGTTCGATGTTCGTTTGAATATAGGTAAGCACCTTTGCTAAACGTCGATATAAAACTTTAGTGTGGCAGTATACTTGAATGAAATAAAATCATACGCACGCGGACGTGTATTGGGTATGTACGGGCTAGAGGTTGCATTCCTTAATATCGGGTACGAGTTACGACACGTGAAATGGCCCTTTCGAAGCTGCCGACGACAAAATCTGATCTGTGAAGGATTTATCAAGCGCCTATTTCTTACGTATACCTTTCTGTAGCGTATATTTAAGCTACAAATCGAATCGCAGTGATTGCCTCGGTAGCGCAGTTGTAATGCATACACGTTACGACTGAGGCTGACGCTCAGGTCTCGGGTTCGACCCCCGGGTTGGGTAAACGTGATATTGGGATTTTCTATTACGAAATGCTTCGTATCAGTCCGGAGTCTGGAATTGAGCCTGGTATGGCGATAGCCTATCCCCTCCTCCCCTATCACATCATGAGACGGAGATAGGCTCGGCGAAATGTGAGTGTACTGGTTACACCTCTGCCAACTTCGGGGGCTACAGGCGTCAGTGCGTATGTATGTACAAATCGAATCAATGACTTTCCTTTCTAATTGGCAAAGAATCAAGGTACATAAATATTTTTTTAGACTTATTATATTTGAAGGCCCAAATCTTCCTCCCCTTCCCAATCCCTTAATTATTGTGGATATTGATGGGCGGTGGAGATCACTTACCATCAGGCGACCCCCTTGCTCTTTTGCCGTCCTCTGGTCCTCCTCTCGAAAAGAGGCTGATTGCTAAGGTTAGGTTGGTAGTGGAATTGAGACGATTGGAACCTGAGCAGTGTATCTGAGATACTCGAATGAGGCAAATATCAATAAGTAATCGCCTTATTAGTCTGGTGGCAGCGATTGAGGAAATCAAAACTAGTGTAAGTGGGTCACCAACGTCTTAGACACAAAGCCAACCTCACCTGCACGTGGTACACTCTGTTGAGTGACGGATAAGGCAATAGCGAAACTACGTAGTCGTTGCGGGTTTTGGGGGTCAAACGGCAGATCGCCTCGCATAACACCAAATCCTCTGTTAAATCATGATAGGAAGGTGGACCTTGGCATTAAGTCGCGATAACGCAAGGAAGAAGAGAAAGGAATTGCCCGTGTTTGGAATTAATGCCCAGTATGGCGATAAGCTCGCGTGCAATCACATCATAAAATAAGCTTGGCGAACCATGGGTGCATAGTTGGACTTCTGCTTACCCCTTCAGGGATACAGGCTTGAGCTTATGTTACGTTATGTTTAGGCATCAATCGAGACCAGATTGTGCGCTTCGAGGCTCGGAGGTCCCTGACACTTTACCACTAAGCATATAATATTATTACAGACGTCACATTGATGGTCAGAAACTTTACATGTCACCAACTGTTCTCAGAGCTAAGATTTCTCTATCTATATATCTTCTTCTTCTACTTGCCCTTATCTCACACGACGCCGGGTCGGCTTTTTAAGACATGTTACAGAAAGATTTGGCTTGTAGTTTTTACGACAATTTCTATGGAGAAAGACAGAAACAAATATTTGTGGTTCACACAAACATTTGTCTCAGTGCAGGTATCGTATTTGGGGCCTCTCGCTTCACAGCCGGCACCTCACCTACTGCGCCACGAAGGCTGTCATACATAATACAATATATTTATTAATATGTTTATGATATATGGAGATCAATTAAGGAGGGTGGTGAATGCCGAGACGGAAGCTCGTGACAGATGAGTGGATGTTCTTGGCAGGGACATTGTTTGCGCTTCATATGATCTTTTATTTTGACACCGTTTTATTTTGAGTGGTAGAGCCACGCATTAGATAGTCTTGTGTACAGCATGAATGATCTCACAAAAACCCGATGTAAAGTAGCGGCTTGCTGCTGCGTTTCGTACGGTAAGTGAGATATCCGGAGGCCCAAATTGGGACCCTCCCCTTCCATATCTCTTTCCTTTAAAGTTGGCAACGCGCCCATAATTCTTCTGGAACATGGACGGAGGAGTTCACTTACCATCAGGTGACCCACTCTGATGCTCGTTTGCCAACCTCTGCTTAAAAAGGTTCAAAATGATGAGGAAAATGTCTTAAAGGAGCTAAGCTTACAGGAAAATACGTTGAGTCATTATTGCCAATACGTTGCCACTGAAAAGGCAGAGTGACGGAGGTGAAATTTTCTTTACATCGTATTAAGGATATGATTATTAATTAAATACACATTAACTACGTGAATTACTCCCATGATAAAATGAAATGTAGGTTAGACACGAAGTGTTAAGTGACCTGTTCCCCTTTTTTAGTGGATGAAATAGCCTTTGCTCAACATGGGAGAGTTTATGACTCAGATATGATATAATGATTTGCTTTAAAAGGTTATTTTACATTTTTAAAATTTAAAAAAATATCATCCTCCAATGGCGTGGTCTAGAACCCCAGAGTGAAGAACCTCCTCACAATGCGTGCCATGACGTAATAATACATCTTCCTGAATCTGGCTCTTGACCCAACGAGCACAGATCTCATATTATGATTATTCTTACAATCAATCCTTAATTCGACTCGTCACTCCATCGCAGTTACCGCACAACTTGCGTGTTACAACCGAGCCATAATCCTCGTATACGCCATAAAATAAGCCTAAATTTAACTTAATATATTGCCATACATGTAAGTATTCGTATATGCCTCAGCCCGTATCCTTGACGCAACTACACACATTTAAATACGTAGTCAACTTCATAAATAAGTTAACAGCAATGAAACTTTTATGGGCCATATTCTTTATCTTGTTTTGAATTTCATCATTGCGTCTGCAACGATGGATTTAAGTGTTAACTTGGTTGTCTCGCGTCTTTTCCCTACACGTTGCTACGGAGTGTTTCCATTGTTAAATTTTCTTTAGCTATGTTTTGTGTTATTGAAGTGTACTATTTAATGCAATTATCAATATTAAAATATGTATTGATTGAACTTTATTTGTTTTGATTATGGCGAAACGTAGTTCCCGTTGCGGGTTGTGGGAGTCAGACGGCGGTTTGCCCCATGTAATACCGTCAAATCTATAATTCGAGAAGGCGGACCCCGGCATTAAGCCTGGATAACGCCAGGTAGAAGGAAAGAAAGATTATGAATGCTGTAAAGCTTTAGCAGCATTCATAGTCATTATTTACTCATGTATCAGAAACTATGAAGGAGGCTGTTTCCTCAATTTTCATATGACATTTAACAAATAATTGTTTACACAAACTTTTAACTGTAATTGGAAACTGAAAGTTTCTCAAACGGTGGTAAGGTTACGTTTTTCCAACCATCTGAATTTTAACAGCATTTATAAAAATTCTCGAAATCTACTGATTTTGATGTGTTGCTAGCCTTTTTGGCAGGGTCCGTCTTTTTATGCCATAGATTTGACGTACTTGTACTTGGACGACCACCCATCTGACCCTCGCAACCCGCAATGGGAACCAAGCCATTGCCTCTTCCGTTAATCAGCACAGTGAACCACGTGCAGTTGAGGTTGGCTTTGGACCTATGATGTTGATGGCTTACTTACATTCCACGGCCCACGTGTCGCTAGTTATGGAAAGAAACGAAGCATTTAAAGAATGTCAACCATTGCTTTTCTTAACGTAGTTACAACTATAGACGGTTGAAACAACTCACGCTTAGTCACCAACTGCGTCACGATGATGACCGTTAAAGTAAAAGGTACATTAATTACTGGACACCAAGCGAATGACATATTATGGTACGTGAAGAGGAAAAGTCACACATCCCTGAAAATGAATTAGCGAGCGTTCGCGCCGTGAAGTGGGGTCCCATGCGCACTCGGTGTAGGTTAGTGGTCCATAATGGAAGTAAGCATCGGCCTGTGGGGGTGCCAAAATAACTAATAGTTTTCGCGGGGGCGTGTTAGCATTTTTCTTCTGCCGGTGACGGGCGAGTGGGGGCGGCTCACTGTGACTGGGGGGGCAGAGAGAGGGCCGTGGAACCGTGGAATAACTTTCAGCGCGGATCATTCATACTTCATCGGTATTTTCATTGTTTCGTAAAGTCGATGCAGGTGCGTATTCTTTTCTTTCAGGCATAGGTGTCGCTCGAAAAGATTCTTTATTTTTCTATCAGCAAGATATTAAATACTCTCTTACTTTAACGATGAAGGAAACATCGTGAGGAAACCTGCTTACCTGAGAAATTCTCCATAAGAATATCGAAGGTACGTGAAGTTTGCCAAACCGAATTAGGCTAGCGTGGTAGACTAAGGCCAAACTAACCCCTCTCATTTAGTAGAGAAGGCTCAGAAGTGGGAAATGTATAAGGTGTGGCCTAGTATGTTAAGATCTGAAATTATTTCACAAAATTCACATAAATTTTGATCGGGATAAAGTCAATTGAAAGTAAATAACAGTTACCGAATAAGAACATTTTTATACTCTCGTACTTTCAGAGTGTTCGTCCACACTTGTCGAACGTTGCTCGATCCGAGTTTTGTATACAGTGGCATATCTATGGCGAGACTTGTTATTTAAGTGAGGAATTCTGTGCCCAGCGAGATGTACAGCGCGATAGTATAGAAGGCGCGCGGGGGCTCTCGAGCCTCCACTCAATAACTTCCGCCTACGTCTGTTTCACGTGCGGACGAATTGCCGCATGCAAATGTGACTTGCTTTATTGTTTCTTTAGCGTCTCGCACTTTATTATTGTTCAGTGGTAAAAATAGACGAGGTAATGCGGTGCGTAGGATAGACGTGGTAAAATATCGTCTACGTAAAATGTTTACAGGTTCGGAAGGACGTGTTTATAAAGATGGATTGTGATTGATCGAGATCTTTGAGTTATTAACCTAAGCTTTCTCATTCAAATAGAAGAATTGTTCAAATGAACACATTTCACCAAGAGTTTCTATTGTTTCAGAATGAAACAATTGAACGAGTTACAAGAGTAAACACAGGATATCATTAGAACAAAGCGGGACAGAAGCGTTCGCCGTCGCCACTCCTTCAGAGCTGGTGATGAGTCGCACGCCCCCGCGCGGGACACGACGCCCGGAAAATCACAACCCTTTCGGTCGGCTGTTAATTACCACGCCTAGCTTCAGGGAGGCGGCGCCGTGCCAGGCCGGCTGCGCAGCGTCGCGTTGCGCCGCGTTTTAATTGGTCGCACGTAATTAACGCGCGGGTCGGTCTGTAATCACCAACGGCGTCGCGCGAGGGGACCGCGCTCCTAATTTGAATTTTTAATTATCGCCCACGACGCCCGGATTGGTCGACGCTGTCGTGTTTCTACGTTTAAAACAATGCCTACTGCGTCCGTAGGCAGTTTCGTTTGCTGCCTTTGCTCATTCTTTGTTCCGTTCCAACGACTTTACATGGGCGTGAATAATTCAAGAGCGAATTAGTATGCGGGACATACCCGTTTAATTATAATTATCGTAAACTTATTTACGTTCAGTATATATCAGTTTATAAGTAAGGCCGTATATATCAACTTAGACGCATTATAATATTTTATAATAAGAAAAATTGGTATTAATCAAACAGATGGTGACCAGTAATTTTATTCTAATTCATAAATTTCAATAAAATGATGTACGGACAAGCGCTACACGTTTCATTTGTCAGCATATTAGGTGCTGCGGTGTTAATTAGCAATGTAATGTATGTAGTGCGCAATTGATTGTCACCCGCATTGCGTGCACGCAAAGCTAGCAAATTTATATTTCGATAGTTATTATCTAGCTATCTCATCCTTATAAACGAGATATAGCTCATCACTTAATAAATCTTTATTAATAGCAAGATTTATTCTTGTATTAAATTCTACAGTTAACAATGAAACATAAGTAAAACAGAATTAGGTACTAAAATAAGTTTTTCTATTAAAATTTTTCTAAAAAAAAACACCACTGTATGCCAGTACCGTTACGCATTGCTTTGCTAAACATTTTTAGGAAATAAGTAAGTTGTAGAGTCGCCGTGCATACATCGAACACACCATCCTAACTTTGCTCAATTACATATGTAAGCATTGAAACGTAGGTACATTAATAATATAGGTACATCAATGCATCGGGTGCAACCGCATTACCGACCTATACCGGCCATATATTTATATATGTATTTAAAGTGCACGAGAGCTCTCAGCCGCATGCCGAATTAGCTCATTACCTGAGCGCGTCCGCCGTGCCGGCTGCCCGGGATTTATCCTTCCATTTGCCGTGTACCAAATTTGAATAAGACCATTAGCCGCCGAGTTTTCAGCTCTCTGATATTGTACCCGACAATTACGATTTTTCCCCGGATTTAAGATTCCATTTTACGGTGAGTGCTATCGATCCACGTTACTGGAAACAATGGATTTAAATTTTTGCATGCTTTTCGAATACGACTTGTGAAATGTTTATTAGTGAGTTATTATGATATCGATACTGTAATGTTTTCCTCACACTATTATGTCAGTTTTACATTGTGTTTTAGGCACTATAATTTATGTTAATCGTGGCTTAAATATATGTAAATAATTTATTTAACGTAAATATTTTTTTTAATTCAAACGTCGATGTTTACATAACAACTTTATCATAAATGTAATTCAAATAAGGTAATGCTCAATAAGATCCATTACAGAAATGAAGCAATCACCGGGATATGTAGCTCATCAATCCGTTCCAATGACTTCAGTTCTAGTTTAGCCACATAATTAAACAGTTATGAGTGCATTACCTGACTAGTAACATCCCGTATTAATGCCGGCAGGTGGATAAGGCCAGTGGTAATTTCTCTGCTGCTGCCTCAGTGGCTAAGTTGTAATGCGTACGCGTTACGATTGAGGCTAGCGCTGAGGTCTCGGGTTCGATCCCCGGGTCGGGTAAAATGGTATGGGGATTTTCTATTATGAAATGCTCAGTATCAGCTCGGAGTCTGGGATTTGTGCCCAGTATGGCGATAGGCCCGACCACTATAACATCATGGGACGGAAATAAATTCGGCGATGTACTGGTTACACCTCGGCTTATATTACGTGTTTATTATACTCCAGATGGTCAGCAGAGTAACGAGAGATCGCGGCTTAATGTCGCGTCAACGCGTTAATCTGTCTTTCTGTCTGGCGTTATCCAGGCTTGATTCCAGGGTTCGCCTTCCCATCATGATCCCTGAGACCCACAACGAGAACCAAGTTTCGCTACTTACTATAAAAAATCAAAAAAATAAAATCAGCGTCAACGCGTTAATCAATCAAGCATATTTTTTATCCCAAAAGTGTTTTTTATGGCATGTTGGTAACGAGCAAGTGGTCCACCTGATGGTAAGTGATCTCCACCGCCCATATACGCCCACAACTTCAAAGAATCATGGGCGCGTTGCCGACCTTAAAGGAAAGGGATAAAAAAGGGATTGGGAAGGGGAGGGGGATATCACACTCATCGTACGAAACGCAGCAGCAAGCTGTTACTTTACGTCGGTTTTCTGTGAGACAGTGGTAACGACCCGGACGAGCCGGCCCATTCATACTGTAGAGAAAGGTGTCTACAGCGTGGCTCTACCACTCACAAACAGTAGTAGTAGTACCCTCGACACAGTAGAAAATACCGTACTAGAAACAAAATCGAGACTGTCTTATCCTTAACTCTAAGAGCCGGCACTGGATACGGCTAAGTAGGTGTTTAGTTGTGAGCAGAGACGTTGAGTGACGCGACCGACCGCGCGTCCCGCCTCGATAAGGTAAATGAGATGCGGAACTGCGCCGCGAGTCGCGACCACCGTCGGTTTTAAATTAGCACCACGGCACACTTTAGTTAACAAACGCCTTGTTACCAGGATTATTCTATGCGAGCGCGGTGGTACCACCCAATAACTGTGGAAAGCCGTTAAATCAACATCGAATGCTGTGGCGGACTTGGAATGGTTGCTGGGTCTTACGATATAGATAGGTTTTTTCTTAGTACAACACACTATAAACCACTACTCTAAGTTTTGAAATTGGACTTAACGTGCCTACTTTGCCTATACATTAGTACCACGACACAATTGTACCTAAGATTCGTAACAAAAATTATCCTAAAGGAGCTTGATAAATGTTATGATCTGGTAATTAATTATATGATCTAGTATAATTGCCTAGAGTATTGTTGATGGTTCTATGTATACATAAGTTGATAATTTGGTTTCTGATTCCAACACATCTTTCTTTAATTTTGTATTGACTTGTCATTAGCGCTGTTTTAATTGCTTAAATGATCAAGAAACATTTTTTTTATAGAAAGTATCGAATAGCTGTAAAACTTCATATCAAAGAAGGTAGGTCTCTCATAAGTTAAGATCACGCTTGTATTCCAGAAGGGGTAAACAAAGGTCCAACTAGTGCTACTCCTACAGTTCGCCGAGCTTATTTCAGGCCCATTATGTAAACGGGGGTGAGCCCAACGCTATACCGGACACAAATTCAAATCTCGGGCAAATCATGTGTGATTTTCGAATCGAAAACTCAAGACGCCAGACCTGGGATATGAGTCCGGGATGTCCCGGTTTTTCGGCCAAAGTAAGCTGCTACTAGACCAAAGATGGGAATAGGCCTCTCGAGATTCACAAATCCTCTTGACAACAAGATCCTTCCTTCCACCTGCCCTTATTCACTCGCAGTGGCGTCGGCGCAACATGCTTTTTAACACATGTTAAAGGAAGATAAGACCCAGTCCGAAACAAATATTTTGGATCACACGTTTTTTTTTTGTCTCGATGTGGGAATAAAATCTGCGGCCTCTAGCTTCACAACCAGCTCGTCCACTGCGCCACGGAGGCTGCCTATTGGTAACAAGATATAACTTCATATTGTGAAATGGGACCTAAAGTGTCTACTACTAGATTTAAATTAGCACGTTCAGCTGGACAGTTTAGTCAATAAACACCTTATTACCAGTATTATTTGAAACGAGCGTGTTGTCTTATTTCATGTTCCAACAACCGTGGGAAGGCGTTAGTTTAAATTCAAGTGCTGTACAGAGCGAAGCGAGTGACATTGTAAAAAAATATCCAGTATTATACGCAGTCCTAATCAGTAATTATTTTGCTCTTTCTTACTCCTTGGTATCACACAAGACTTTCTGGACGCGGGCACGCGATCATAATTTAAATGACTGACAAGGTAGGTATCTCGTATGCAAGAGGTCGTCTGGGTTGGTACCACTGCTTTATCTATGTCCGCCGCCAAAGAGCAGTGTGTCAGCAGTTTTGTGTTTCGATTTCAAGGACATTGAAGCCAGTGACAATACTGGACATTATGAGACTGAACTACTTTTATCTCGGGGTGACGAACGCAGTCCAGTGCCATACATTGCTTTATAATTCAAAGTTCTGTGGGGTATTGTGTCTATTTATGGGCAGTAATGGCGCCTAGCAATAGGCGACCGACCTGCTCGTTGTAACATTTAAGCCGATAAAGAAAAAAAGAGAAAATATGCGTGCTGATTAATAACGTCGCCGAAAAACGAGCAAGTGGGCTCCCCGGTGGTAAGTAATCTCCACCACCCATGAACGCTCACAATACCAGAAGAATCTAAGGGATTGGCAAAGGGAGGGGGATTTGGACCTCTGGATATTTCATTCACCGTACGAAACGCAGCAGTACGCCGCGCCGCTACTTTACGTCAGTTTTCGGTGAGACAGTACTCACAACCCGGTCGAGCCGGCCCACTCATGCTGTAGACAAACTGTCTACAGCGTGGCTCTACCCTGTAGTTTCATCTCTACCATATGTAAGGAAGACGATATGAAATTTCACGGGGGAAGTCATAGACTGCGCTGAGTTAATGCTGAGTACCTACTGCTCATTTGTACGCCTATCAGTATGTTAAATGTTTTTTTTTTGTTTCAACAAATGGACTGCAAAAGAAGCCCCATATCAATATCTAGGAATTCCAGAAAACATGATTGTTAAAGTCTAGATGTAGTGGAAATGATAATGTGTTTATATTTGCATTTGCAATGAGACGCGTCAATAGATCCACTGTCAATCATAACTTGGACGTAAATGGATCGTGTTAAGGTACATAAGGTCTTAAATATATACATTTTTTGCACGCCCTGTGTTATGAAGCTTACTTGTACAACAAAAACCAACTTGTTCCACAATAATCGTGGTATCAATTTGTGAGTTTAATTAATTTTCTAGGAAAACAGTCATCTGCATTATTAACCAGTCTTAGGCGCATAAAACGAAAGGGGCCAGTCAAACGACGTTTTTTACGGACAAAAACATAGTTGGCCACGTTTTTACCCAATTAAAAATAGACGGCGTTGTGTTTTTTGTTAGTTTTTACCGGTTTTTGCTCGGGGCACGGGTCAAGCGAGCTGAGACAAAGCGCGGCGTGGATGCGCGCGCGTCGTGAAGCCCGTTTGGTTCCGCGTGCCGCGCTACCATTCAGCGCCAATCGCTTAATTCAACGGCGAGTGAGCGCTTTTTCTTTCGTGGCCGATCTGTCATGCATTCCTAAACCATAGCCCGTTGCTTTGATAATGCAAAGTATTTGCGTGATGATACAATTATACAGGGAATTCTTCGTATTTTATTATACCTGGCAACCTTAAAGCGTCTTTAATACCGCATTAAACGTCACCAGCTACTACGACCATTTAAATAAAATGTTGCGAGGTTTTGGCCATGATACTTGTTCCCTTTGAAAGACAGTATTTATTCAACAATCTAGTATTAAATTATCACTAGTGACCCGTGCGAATACTTCGCATCGATAGTGGTCAGTTAAGTAATATAATAAAGTAGAAATAAGTAAATACAGCAAATTATTTGATTATACTGTCTACAGATGACACTGTTCATTTTTACTTTTTTTTAGCAAAATCTCTAATTTTAAAACATTTATCTATTTTACGTCAATAGCAGCACACATACGCTTTAAAATGGTGTTTGTGTCATTTAATTTGATGAATAATTATGGAAGGTATGGCGTACAGACAAAAACACCTTTGAGAAAAATACATAGAGATGCTTAAAATAAACGACGCATAATTCTTCGCATAACTAACGATTAAATACACAATCAGTTACATCGAAAACATGTAGCAATCTATGTGGTAAGCGAGGATCTCGGCAAATTATTGACATTCTGGTGTCAATGGTCTGGTGCAAAAGAAAGGGCCGAATAAATGTTTTCTTTCTTTACATTCTGGTGTCCCATGGACGTTGCGACACCTAATCAGAGCGAGCGGTGTACCACTCCTCTTATAAGCATTCGATACGGCCCGGTGCGGCTTATTACTTCAATTAACGTACTTCTTGTATGTGAAAATTAGATTGTACGTATTGGAAGGTTTAACCGTTTTTTACCATTTAATTGAATGGCTTTATGTTGGATGAATTTCACGCGATCAATGGGAATTCTTCGTCGTGTCTATTTTAAGGTAAACGTATTTATCGTGCGAATGTGAATGGTAGGGTTGGAAGAGGGCGCCCGAGGAGAACATATGCAGATCAAATAAATGACATTCTCCGAAAAGGGCACGTCACGAGTACCCTCAACCGACGAAAATGTATGAGAAGATGTATGAATGTGGAAGAGGCGAAAGAGGTGTGTCAGGATCGTAGCTTGTGGTACTCAATAGTCTCTGCCTACCCCTATGGGACATAGGCGTGAGTGTGTATGTATGTATGTATGTAGACTTAAAGTGTGTGATGGTCGGGCGATTTGTAAACTACGTTGAAAGATAGAATGACTTATACAGGATGGAACATCGAAGACATATTTGAGTGGTAACGCTGTAGACAGTTTTGTCTACAACACGAATGGGCCGGCTCGACCGGGCTGTTACCACTGTCTCACAGAAAACCGGCGTAACGTAGCGGCTAGCTGTTGCATGGACGTACATGGGTGGTGGAGATCACTTACCATGTGATCCACTGCCGGCCTATGCAATAAAAAAACCTCACTTGCACGTGGTCCACTCTGCTGATTAAAGGAGGTGATGGCGGAACTGGGTTCCCGTTGCGGGTTGTGGGGGTCAGACTGCGGGTAGCCGTATATAATACCAAACACCGCTAAATCTATGGTACGAGAAGGCGGACCCTGGCATTAAATCCGGGATAACGCAAGGCAGAGTGAAAAAGTAATATATTATACATTTTCCCGAGAAAACAAACATACCCTAGTACATTCTTATGCGGTACAAAAAAAACATAGTTAATTAGTTTAAATAAGGTGAGTTCTTGTTTAATAAACCTATGCATTGCACGTTATTAAAGTTTGCCCAAAACTGGTTGCCGCTGCCCTATGAGTATACCTTATGCGATAAATTAGGGCGCACTCTTGTTTTTTAATGCGTCGGAAAGAAACTTTATTTGGTATCTTTAATGGTTTGATATGAAACAGACCATATTTATTATACAAAAATAAACAAATTATTGTTATTTCTTAAGATAAATTAATGATACAAAAATATTAAGGTCGTTTTAAATCTTATCTACCTACAAGTAGGATATTATAATTATTATGTACATAACTAACTACCTGCCTATATTTTTAAGGTGAGAATTAAAAAAACCTAAAGAGGTGAAAATAAAAATTCTCAATTTCGCCATCGCAGTTTATTGCTCGTTGACATTGACCCTTTAATGTGACAACACTTTTCTGTAGCATGTTGTATACATATAAGCGTCGAATTGAAAACTTACTGTGATTTTTCGTCGGTTATTAAAAGAATACTGTACTGTGAAGAATACTGTGCGGCCAGATTGGACTGTGGGCGACTAAAACTCGAATTTTAAATAGAGTATTTTATAATAAAATTATTATTTTGTCGATCGCTCGAGCCAGACGATCGTTGACTTCTCCTGTTGATAAGCTAAATAATACATACGCACTCACGCCTGTAATCACAGAAGGGGTAGGCAGAGGTGTAACCAGTACACCCACATTTCGCCGAGCGTATCTCCGTCCCTTATGTGATAGGGGGCGCGCCTATCGCCATACCGGGCACAAATTCCAGACTTCGGGCTGATACTGAGCAGCGTAATAGAAAAACCCAATACCACCTTACCCGACCCGGGGATCAAACTCGAGATCTCAGCGTTGGCCTCAATAGTAACGCGTACGCATTAAAACTGCGCCACCGAGGCAGTCCAATAATAATTTAATATTAATAAAATTGTCGAACCCTTCTCAGCATATAAAAATGGAATTAAAATTATTTCCTACTGAAAGATACCAAAACACACTAATCAATAAGAGGTAAGTAATAAATCATAAACTGAATTTAAATCATGAATATTAGGTATTTGAAAAAAAAAAATTGCTTTGATGTTAAAAAATTCAAACTCGGAGTGCACATGTGAATAGTGAACAAGCGTCCGCATCGTGTTGGTAAATGGTAGTACAAACGCTAAGCCACCGTGAAATAAGAGCCGCCGTCTATGACTCACTCTGTTACGTATACCTCTTAAATAATCGCTTGTTTTTCACAGATAACAGACTATTTGGAGTTAGCGTTGCAACACAAACGGAAACGTAAACTGTTTTCAAGTAAACAATCGTGTGATTCATTAACTCAGTATAAAAAAAATAAGTTTGTCTATTTACCACATTCTACATACATACATAGGCACTCACGCCTGTAATCCCCGAAGGGGTAGGCAGAGGAGTAACCAGTACACCCACATTTCGCCGAGCGTATCTCCGTCCCATGATGTGATAGGCGGCGAGCCTATCGAGGCACAATTCCAGACTCCGGGCTGGTACTGAGCATTTCGTAATAGAAAAACCCAATATCACTTTTACCGGACCCGGGACCTCAGCGTCAGCCTCAGTCGTAACGCGTACACATTACAACTGCGCCACCGAGGCAGAGGTAACACATTCTGTGTAATCATTAATTTTAATTATATTACGAATGGTTGTAAATAAAAATTTATGTGCTTTCGAGGCAGATCATACGCATAAAACAGTTAAATACTTAGGATTCCCGGAATCCTGACTCAAAAATTACGCGAAACTGCTCATCTAGGAACAAAAACCTGTGCAGATTTGTAAACGTTTAACACTTTGCGTAATTTTTAAACATGACTTAATTTTTCTGCATAATAGTAAAACTACACCAAAAATAAATATAAAAGTAATAGACAACATTGAAAATGTATTATTGACACGTAGAAAGTATAAAGTAATGTTAGTAGTAGCGTATGTCAGACGTGTCGGGGGTCAGACCTAGACGTCGTGATCTTGTCACGTCGCGGGTCGGACAGTGGTGAGCGGTGGCCGAGTTGCGCAGTGCGCACGCGCATGCTTGCACAGCAGCCGTTGCCTGTAACCCAACCCGTCGCACTAACGCCGCGCCCGCGCCATAACATAATTAAAAATGATTTAAGGCATTCGCTCCGGCTGCTTTGTTTCGCGCATTATGTTTCACTTGTTCGCGTCGCAGTCGCGAGGGCACCTCCATTTTTAACGCGCCCGCTCTTAATTCTGTCACAGTTTTTATAATCCTTTTGTATTTATTAATTCCTTTTGCGGCTCTGGTAGCGCTACGGTTCTCGGAAAGCGATTTTGACGTGACATTTCTTTGGACCGCGCCGTTTCTCTCTGCGTTAATGAAGCGTTCGATTTCGGCGCCGCCAATTAAAAAGAACAAATATTGTTTAAGAGTAATCAAACGAAGGTCGGTTGCTATTCTGAGAATTGTTAATTAAGGCTTTTGTTTGTCCTGTTACACGGCTGATGGCTCCCTACCTCTAGGCGCGACATAATAGGAATTGTAGATACCACCGATTGACTTTATAGGTTGCTTTTTCATCTATCTATCCTTATCCCACTCGCAGTAGGGTCGGCGCAACGTGCTTTTTAACACATGTTACAAAAAGATTTGGCTTGTAGTTTTTACGACCGGCCGCCTGCCTGACGTCAACCCCTCTGGGGAGGTCTTTATAGGTCGCTTAATTATATGAAACAAGAGCTAGGTATAGGTAGGTAGTAATAGGTCGCTTAATTATATATATATTATATTCAATTAACAAACCAACTTCGATAACAATGTATCAATTTGGATACAAGGGGCAAAATACAAAGTTGTAAGTTGTAACGTCGAAGAAATATTCAAAATTAACTCTGCCTTGTTGACGGGTTATGGCCGGTTGTCGAATTTCAAGTATTCGTCGACTGGACTCTTATTACCGAAAACAATTCGTTACGGCTTTATTTACAATGGACACTGTTGCTTTTGAATAATACGTAATAATGTTTTCGGATCCATTCCTTATTAAATACTCAGAATTTCGTAATGATTCACAATAATTGGCAACAAATATGGCATTTTAATTATTTTTTATTTTGTGATGTCCACCGTGAAATACGTACTGGTAACGTAAGTCTAAAGTCTCTAACAGACTCAAACCTCCAACTCTGCAAATGTACGAACATTACCAGACAAATGAATAAATTTTATTGCAAATCTAGTTAGTGTGCACGTATAGTTCCCAGTTCCCAATAAACATCTCCAATCCTGTTAAGGCGGCAATAACGCGTGAGTAGGTGGCTGGCGCAGCGTGCGGTGTTTGCGGTCGGCGACGCGACGTGCGAAGGCTATTGGCCGACGGCCGCTATCCATCATGACGACAATCTATCACCGTGGTTGTATCCTCACGCATGTTCCTGCGCTCTCTAACTATGTACACTGCTTCCATATTCAAAAACTATAGAGCCAGCCGCGTATGTTTTACTATAGAGTATGTAGACCCAGGTAGAAAATAGCAATAAGAATATATTTTATCAATGCATACTATTTCAATTATCAAAATTACTGATTCTAATGCACTCAATATTTGATTACACGTTATTTGGAAAATAAATTAACATATAATTATTTCAGGCTTAAACGGAGTGTTTGAAAATGTAGAAGTTCTCGCATTTCAAAACTTTCATCGTAGGTTACGTTGATAGACGGGCGAGATATTTTCGGCGTACGTAATTCAAACATCCATTTTACGCGGATTTCACGTCACATTCCGGCTACGGCTTCCTACAAGATCAGATATCAAGTAAGAAGACAGCCACAGAGTTATCGCAGTCATTTAAACGGTCCGAGAACATGGATAAGTCGGAGTTTTAAAATTAATCAAGTCATTGATCGTGATCGTAACACGGCGTTTTATTTTGTTCTCGCGAATGCAACATAGTAGGTACGTATCTCGTGGTCCATCTCTGTTAATTAGTTTTTTGTCGGGAGCGGCGGGCGGGACTGCCGACGCCATCAAATTACGATGAGTTGGCCTTTCGGCTACCGGCGCCGCGGCCGACAATAATTATACACTCGTTACTACCGTACTGCGCCCGCGCGCTTGCCGCACCCGCGTCACCTCCGAACCACGCCGCACCACGCCGCTCTCGGAGCACCGACCGAGACGTGACGAATGCTCTCTACAAATGAAATTGGAGAAATTGTTTTGACACAACATTAATCGATAAAGCAACTTTGATTGAAATATTGAATTGCCCGATTGAAACACCAAATACCAATACCCTGTTGTGAAAAGAACTGTGCGCTACCGAGGAAAAGTTCTACACCAAAATGGATTTATTTTGTAATTGTGAGTTTTTTGGAAATGTTTGCCTTCGTAATTTAATGGGGCGGAACGAAGCGTTAATATTAAACGATAGCGAGCCGAAATCTGTCGGTTAGAACGGTGCGCACGCGCGACTCGAGTAAAATCGAGTGTCGACAATAAATTCCATCGATAAAATCGGCGGCGTCGACGGCGCGCCCGGTAATTTCTTAACGACAGCGTAACTCGGTGGCGACGCGTGCGCATACGCATTTTATTTCTCCCGCATCAAGAGGCCGACTCCGAAATAATCGTTCCCCACTCAGCATAGATGGTAATCAAGACAACTATTAAAGACGCTCTTAATGTAACTTTTTTGGGTGGCGAGCATTACACAAACGAATTAGAAAGGAATTGAATGTTTGAAATTATCGTTACATTGTACATCCATCTCCGATGAATTTTATGTACGGATTGTAAATAAACGAACGTATTTATTGTATTTGAGTATAAAGATCGTATGTTAAAAAGAAGAAACATATCTGAAGCTACTGAAAGATTGACAATAGGGTGGTTGACTAGTTTTTTTTTTATTATTTAAATCAATAAGTTATGTTACTCAAAATCTATTGCAGAAAGAATTTTATAAATCGGACCAAAAATAAATAAGATAGAAGCCATTCAAATCCTGTAGAAGGGGTAATTGTCAAATGACAGACGATGCAACCTTTGACGTCACTGTGTAAAATGTTCATTATAGTGCACGCGTGCAAGCGAGATAGTGAGATATCCCTACTACGCACCCACTTTTCCTCATACCAACATTTAAAATCATAACTGCGGGCACATTTCTGAACCAATTTTGATTGTGTTTTAATAAAATCGTTTCTTTTGCGTATCATTTTCTGTTGCTTATAAAATAATGTATAAAATTCAATATAGGAAACTACCCTATTATTTTTTATGATAATTTTCTGAAAAACTGGTCTTAGATTCTTGGTTCAAAATCCAGAAATCAAAATCCATACAGAACTAAGTTCGGCGAACCGTGGATATACTTACTAATTGCACCTCTACCCACCCCTTCGAGGAAACAGGTTTGAGCTTATATATACAATTTATCCTTATGAATCTGTTAAGACGGTGTCATGCAGAAACATTTTATGGTTTAAAGGCCGTAAATCAGATATTCCCTCTCAATGTATAGGCATGATCCCAAACATTTTACAGCACCAACAATACCGAAGGTTGTTTCCACCGTCCAACTGGTCATCCAGTGGCATTGTGCTTTTAATTAAATATGGGTGGATGGGAGCCGGTCGCGCTACCGTCCACCGGCTACATTGTAACTGCCATTCACACTGCCCGAATGAGTTTCTGACTAATTACCGACGAGCATTAATGACTTATAGGGTTGCTGTTGTTAACGATTTTATGTTAACATATATATATTTTAAGCTGTGATATGTTACATATACATAAGCTCACGCCTTTATCCGCGAGAGGGTAGGTGTAACTAGTGCACCCACGTTTCGCCAAGCTTATTTGGTCCCGTCCCATGGTGTGGTAGGGGCCGAGCCTTTAGCCATACCGAGCGCAAATTCCAGTCCCGGGCTATTCATTTGATTTTTTTAATCGAAAATTGAAACACAAATTGTGATTGTCCAACCTGGGAATTGAACCCAGGAACTCACGGTTCTCAGCCTAAGTACCAACGCTGCCACGAAAGCAATGAGGCGAAATTATTATGATTAAGTACATTTTACGGTACAACATTTGAAGGTTTGTAAAAACATAAGCTAGTACTTTCCTTCGACATGTGAAAAAATGTGTTGCGTTAACATTTTTAACAGGTATACAGGACAGAGAGGACAGGTAATTGACCTCTTAATTTTGTACTACTTCTTCCACCTGCCCATATCCCATTCGCAGTGGGGTCCGCGCAACATGCTTTTTAACACGTTACAGAATGATTTATTTAATTTATTAATTTAAAACATATATTTATGGATCACACAAACATTGGTCTCGGTACTAGAATCGAAACCGCGATCGCACGCTTCTCAGCCCACTGCGCCACCGAGGGTGATTGTATTATTGATGTAAGGCACGTTATTATGAAAATAACTTTTAAATATTTCTAAGAAATATTTACTGTAGGTTAATAATTAATTGAAACGCGTGACCAGCCCTGCCAGTGCTGTGTAGACGTCGGCCACCGTAGATACGTGACGCTATGTTACATTATCTTTAATTAAAACCTCCAGAGGCCATCGCTAGATTAGTCAGAACGGACACAAAAAGGGTTAGGAGGGATCAAGCGAAACAGTTTCTTGATTCGTCATGAATCACAGGTTTATTTTTACCATCAAAGAAACCTTTGTTGTAGTTAACCGAATTTGCTGTATAATAAAAAGTGACTAATTAAGAAATGTCGGAGCGGCCGTTAAAATGTGTTTCGTCTCGTTTTTGTTTTACACCATTTTGTTTGGGTCAGCGGTTTGTATTTATTGCTTGCACCTCCGGATTACACAATTAAACCCCGTCCACGGACCGATTGGTTCTGTACATATAATAAACAATTTGCTCCTGTGCTGCTGCATTTTATTGATATTGAAAATAAAGATTCGTTTTAGTTGTCTATTAATTAGTGTTTCAATGTATTCATGTTTAAGTATTTTACTAAAAAGGTTAAATCACGAGTATTAATAGAGAAACCGCTTTTTCTATCAATAACTGCTTTGGTAAACGTGTTATATTTTCCACGTTTTTATATGAGTCTAAAAAACTTATATGTAGGTACATAAAATACAAAGTCGTAACTGGCTCATCATCGCTCAGCCCAAACCGTCGAAAATTAGCGAGTTGTTTATTTTATATTGTAGGCATTGTTTAAGATAGGATTTCTCAAAATTGGGCCCCTAACAAAAAGGGGGTTGCAAAGTATGAATGGGAAATAATTTTTTGGTTACATTTAATGCAGGCGAAACCGCGAGCAAATGCTAGTAATAAATATACGAAGTTTAAGGCGTCTAATGGAACCCTATTGCAAAAAAAACTATGTTGCTTATAAAGATGAACAAATTCGTTTTGATTACGGTTTTAATTAATTTTTAATTTATTTCATGGAAGTATGATCGGTAGGTAGTCCTTTGCGGTATTTTGGAATGTTGAATAAGATCTTCATTTATTCCGATTGTATTAATATGGACCCCTGGTTTTTAAAATCGACCTCAGTTCTTTCGAAATCAATCAACAATAAACGTTACAAGACCAGGCGCTGAATCAATGGTGGGGGGGTTGTAATGGGGGAACAATTGCCTTGCCCAGTGACCTGGTGTCAAACTACCGGAGTTGTAATTGTCTACCACTTTAGGGAAATATATACACTACAAGACACTGGTTAATTCTAAAACAAGACTAACATTTTTCTCAAGCCAACACGTACGTGCTACGCTTAAGAATATCGTCATAATTTCTTAAAGGGCTTCCACACGATGAGGTGTAATCGCGGATCAGATCGGCGACGGTCGCATCTTGTCGCCTGCTTAGCGCAACGATAATGGCCGCCATTATACGTTATACCACGCATTCCACGATCGCGTAGGTACTTGCACAATAAACTCAGTTCCATCGGTGACAATAGACATTCTCGGATTAAACACCTATATGAGGGGTTCATTGTGTTTATAGTAAAAAAAAATATTTAAATTTTATAAGGTGGTAGGTCACTCGTCTGCGAGAGCCCGACTGGGTTGGTACCACCGCTTTCTGCCAACAAGCAGTAGTGTGTAAGCACTTTTGGGTTCCAGTTTGAAGAATATTGAAACCTGTGAAATTACTGGGCATTATAAGACTTAACATCAGTCTCAGGGTGACGAGCGCAACCAATGCCATGCAGTGCTTTAAAATTCAAAGTTATGTGTGATGTTGCTTCTGTTTGTGGGCAGGCGTGACGCTTACCATCAGGCGAGCGACCTGAATGAACTTTCACAAATACAAAACTGATAGCTTAGATCAAATCAGAATATCTTAAGTAGGAATAAATGTTAAACTCAACTCAGTGTCTCAACAAAGCGAATAGTGATCCAGCCAGACGGAGCGACGACCAAAGACGATTGGCCATAAATGTGCAAGATAAGATGATCGGGAATCATCCTTGAGGAAGCTAATAACCAGAAGAGAATCACAATAATGAAAATGATGCTAAACTTGTTTATGTCGCAATATAGAAACCTTGCCAAATATCACCGTAACTATGGAGCACATAAGACTACATGAAAAAGGAAAAACAATATTAACAGTTATTGATACAAGTATATATTAAGCTATATATTACTATAATTTGTACCATTTACTAGAATCGAAAACCAATTGTGGTAACAAGATCCTCACTATTACGACGGTGCGAGATTCATTGAACAATATATTAAGAGGTGAAGCGTGTAAAGGGTTGAGACGTTCCAGCCGGGTGTCGGTGCATGGCGTACACCATAGTATCGGTGTATCGCTTCATAATTGCAGGTGGCCACAGCGTAATGTGCGGTGTCGCGGAATGTAGCACTTTCCACGTTAACGAGCGTGTACGGCCGCCCCATCACGCGCATCCCACCGTACACCACTTGACACTTGCCGCAACGTCCGCTGTTTTATTTCTCTCACGGGTAACACCTATTTGTGGCCGTGCTCATCCTATTTTATTACTGAAACGATCCGCACTGTAACAACTTAGTTAATAATGACTGGTCCGTCCGCACACTAAGCCAATTTTCTTGTAATGAATGCGGCACTGGATTTCTGGTACATCAACACGAGATGTACGCTTTCATTACGCGCGGGAATAAATCAAAATAATACCGAGGTAAAAGATAGCGAATGGAAAAATCATCCACGCCCCGCGCCTGATACCCCGCCCGCGCCTCCATGTGATTTATGCCTGTAATTTTCCGGGCGGTTATGTAAGTAACTCGCGATTTTTCTCCCTCCACACACACGTAATTAGATAATTTTCATAAATTTCCCAAGTCGACCGACGCGGGCCTTAACTAATACGTGTATTCAGACATGATTCAACATATCTCCTCACAATATAGTATACGTATAGAGATCAGAGTTGTAGTGTGTTGTTTGAGTGCGTTTCCAATCTGCACGTATCACTTATGCGATTAAGGGATGCGGTGTAATTTAATAAGGTTCTATGGATGCGCCGACGTAAGGTCTTTATTTATAATTATAAGAGGATTAATAAAGCATACAAGCTGTGAATTAATAACGGACAAGGACCGGTCGCCGGCAGCCCGGACCCGTTCCCGCATATTAATTTCTGTCACAGATTTAATTGCTCACCTCTGGCTTAAGCTTTTTAATAAATTCGAGAACAGACAAAGATACGAAACGCGACCAAAAAGTACGAGGTATGGGCGCGTCCGACCAAAAAAAGGATGGATTTTAATTTATAAAAGACAGGACAAACGATTAATAATTTATTTGTATCGCTGGTTTCTTGTGAGAGGGGGTCGAGCGTTAAAAACAACCGTTAAAACCGACGACTTTGTATCGCTCGCGCTTAGTCCGAAATGCCAATTGAGAGTAGACACAAATATACAGCGGGCCGGAATGTCACTTTAAAAAAACCCGCAAATAAATCGCGTCGCACGCATCGGCCACGCAAAAAAACAACCGCCATATTCGATTCTTTAATGTGATTTAAAAAAAAAATAGAAGCAAGCGGAGGTGGACTCCGATTGAAAATGAATGAGGGCGAGCGCGATAGTGGAAATTAGCATTGAGGTAGGATTCAGGAGCGGCTTTTGTGCGATCATATCGAGGTGTATTCTTTGCGCTTTTTACGGCGGCGGCGAGCCCGGCGCGGCTCGTCCTTTCTGTCCCTATTACGATCCTCTCGCCTTTTTGTTGCAAATAATTATTGTCGCCCTCCACCGTCGCCCAGGGACGTTTTTCGGACTTTGGCAATCTTGTGTTAGCACGAAAATTTTCATGACTCCAGTTTATTCTTGATTTCACTGAAACTTTTACTAGACACTTTTATCAGAACAAACACCAGACAATTTGAGATAACGCAAACATTAAAAAAAACTACTAGTAAATGTTTCGCCTTAATTTTTTCACTATAATCTGTCACGTAATTGGATGGCCGCTAAAATATAAGTACATTTATAGTAACACAATAGAATTAACGATCCTTTTATAGAGGCAGTAACTGAGATACAACACACTATTAGACAGATTAGATGGTGTGTTACACTTGTGCGGTCAGTGGAATTCATAAATTAGCGATTACGCCTATATATCCAATAATAATGGCAACAATGGGATTGAATGCAGATGAGCGAACCGAGCGCGGTTCAGTAAGCAGCGAACCGATCGACATTTGTATGCGACATCTAAGCGCACAATTGGATGCCGGTGCGAGTCTTCGCGCTAATGGTACACTATCGAACGATCGCGTTCCAACGGTTGAAAAGTGGAGACCGCCGCAGAATAGGGACCACACCGCTGTTTAGTGGCTACAATAAATAAATAATCATCTTGCTCACCTGAGCTCTAAGCATCAGTACAACGCTCTGATTTAAACCTCGCTGCTGTATTTTCAATTTATCCAATCACTCATTTATTAAATTTCGTCACAAGCTAACATTATGATTGATGAAACCTTGAGTACCTACGTTTGTTGGTCGATAGTTTACGCGATACTCGCTACTGCTATTCTGTGAGAACTCAATCAACATGGTTTTCTGCTAGAACAAAGTATCGTAATATCTACGTAACAATAAAGTGAGCAACCAACACCTTAGGCTCAATGCCAACCTCACTTGCACGTGGCACACTCTGCTGATTAACGGACGAGACAATGACGAAACTTGGCTCCTGTTGCGGGTTGTGGGGTTCAGACGGCAGGTCGCCTACTATAATACCAAATACCGTCAAATCTATGGTATAAGAAGGTAGAGTCTGGCATTAATCCGAGATAAAGCCAGACAGAAAGAATAATATGAGTAAAAATTTTCATATTATTTAACTAGCTTTTGCTCGCGGCTCCGTCCGCGTGAACGGCCTTTTCCGGGATAAAACTACCGTATGTCCTATCCATGTCCTAAGTCATGTTCTACCTGTGTGCCAAATGTCACCCAAAATCGTTTAGCTGTTAAGGCGTGATATGAATAACAAACATCCTAATTCATAAACATCCAAACTTTCACATTTATAATAGTAGTAAGAAGTAGGATTTAGTGTGTATTAAGTCACGACCACGACATACTTTAGACCAACAACTGAGAATTTGTTGTACTAAAAAGTAATTACCGGTTGTTTTTTTTGCATCATTTAAACCATAAAACCGTTCGGGTAACGTCAAGTTAATGTCCAATATAAAACTTTTACAGTAAAATCAGCATTTTAAGGTCGTCTTTTTCCTTAATTGCGCCGTTCCTCACGTAATTACCATACTTTTAACGAACTTTAATCAGCACTGTTTAATACATTTAAGGTGTTCCTTGACTGTTCAGAAAATTTTGCTCACGCAGAAGAGTCAAATAAAATATGATTGTTGTTTCTTGACCTCAATGAATACAACTGTAATAGCTTGATCAAAATTCGGCAGTAAATTGATTGGAACAAGTTTATTGTCTCGTGTCAACGAGTACGACTGAGTGTACAAGTAAGCGCTGATTGAAATGCGTTTTTCTTAATGTAACAATTAAAATATTTCAACGAACGGTTATCTGCGAAATGTCTACAAGGTAACTTAAAATAAGAAGTTTCGAGCATTTTACAATAAATATAGATGAGGATTCAATGAAGGACTTTGTCCTTCAAACAAGTGCTCTAAACTTACATCTTTAATAATAAAGACATTCCAATTTCAATCTATGCAGGCTGAGACTGTATGTTGACACTTGAAACTCCAAGTAGAGACGATTTACGATTTAATTGTAATTTTTCAGTTGTGACCGGCGTATAGTCGGTCTAACAACTGAAAAGTACGATAGTAGCTAACAGATCTCATGTTCAGTCGCCAACAGTGGATTCTCTGAGTGGCTGGCTAGTGGGAGGATACCTGAAACATATTTGTACCCAACTGGATAGTGATTACCGTACGCAGGTGAAAAACCCGCTATAGTGGTTCGTTCCTTCCAGTCGCGTTTCAGTGTATACATCCAGTTACTTCTGGATAAAAATATATTTTTGGTGCTGATGGCCTGTACTAGAAAACCAACAGTAAAATCAATTCCTGGGCTGTTATAGTCAATCCACTTCAATCTTAAAACTTTTAGCGTGATATCCTTCGAAAAAGTTGATCGATGACTGCTATGTTGGGTCGTCAACGAGTCAGATCTGAAATCTGATCCTGACGACGTATCATCTTTGATACCGTGACTACACATAATATTGATGTGATATAAATCATATAATAATTAGAAATAAATCCCAATTAGCCTGTATTTTCAAGTAGCACGTTGTAAAAAAAATTGATGTCATCAAATATAATAAATATCTCTCATCACACAAACAACACACTTTCATGGTTACGGTGAGAAGCAAGGATGCTGTTCAAGGATGATTCAATGTCTAGATAATATATGTATTTAGAAATATGCAAATAAAACTGAAGTGTCAACTGTATATCTATTTAGAATTTCCAATGTTTATACACCTGTGTATCATATCATAATCTAATGGTAAAATAAAGATTTTCTGTATAAACTAGACAAATAATACATGAATTTCAAACCGTGATAGGAACATATCAATCGAATCGTTTAAGATCGGAATCTTAATAAAACATATTTTAGACAGATAATGGTCGACGGGAAATATATTTTGAAATTATGCGTTGTCACAAACTAGGAAACATGTAAATAAAAGTTTAACTACAAATTGAATTGTGAATTGAAATATATCGTAAATACATTAATTTACACAGGAAAAGTCTATGAAGTCGGCAACGAGCTTTTATTACCTCATTCATTTTAACTATGAACGCAATGATTAATATCCCGGATATTCTATTCGAGGGGGAGAATTGATACGAGCGCGTGAGTTTCACAGAAACTAACAGCACGTTAATGGACTTATGAGAGTTATAAAATGTGATTTTTGATTTACAAACAGCCTCCAGCAGTTATAACGCTAGTTCTAAGAGGAGATATACGTAATTAAGGTGACCATTGAAAACCAGCTAGTGTTGAGTAGGATATACAAGAGGCATTACAGTTGTCCCGGACATAACGATATAATGTAAGAGAGGCTCAATTTTTTACATGTACTACTTCAAATTTTATGTCACGTTACACTGTTACTATTCCAAAGACGCGGCCTGCGTGCCTGTAAGAGTGAGAACGGGCGAGCTTTTAGACGCCTCGCCTCATTTGAAGTGGTACCTTGCACTGGTTCAGTACAAAAAGGGGCTACTCTTACAAACTCATTCAAAAATCCTGTCCTATGCAACCTAAAACCAGCGCTGTTTTGTAGTATATACATACTTGACAAAGGACAGCGATACACTGAGTGGTCACCTACCTGTCACAGCTGCGATGCGCAAATGCCAACATCGTAACTAAGTAGTTTTAATACAATTAAAACTAATGTAGTAATATGGTATGGGCGTGTTTTGTGTTGGACACATAAATTGTTTTCTTTCTTTCTTATTATACGGAATATTTTCGTTTAGATTACAGATTTTTTTCTTTCTCTGAAGGTCGTTAAAGAATCCAAGATGCTTCTGGTAGTATGGTGTTTCGAGTGGTGGAGATGACTTACCATCATATCCACTATTTCCCGTATTGACAGCCTCCGTGGCGCAGCGGGCGAGTAGTTCCGATTCCCACACCGATAATATTGGTGTTATGTTGGTGATCATATAATGTTGGTGTTATCCACAAATAATTGTTTCGGGGCCGCAATTCCCGCCTTGTTCCTGATACCCACGATACAGGTTAACTCATTGTGGGGTCAGGACTAAGTGTGTGACTGTTGGAGTGTATTTATAATAGACTAGCTTTTGCTCGCGGCTCCGACCGCGTGAATAGACTTTTCCGAAATAAAACGTAGCCTATAACCGTCTCCGGTCTTTTAAACCATAACAAAAAAGAAGGGTGTTCTAGACCGCTGTGTGTGTAAGTCTGTGGCATCCGTAGAACCTAAACGTCAGGACCGATTTAAGTGCGTTTTTTTTTCGAAAGTTGGTGTTATCAAGTTATATAGTTAGTTATCTGTTGAGTTAGAAGTTACAGATGTTTTTTTTAAGTGATATCGCGTATGGTGTTTTTAACGGTTAAGTTGTACTTTGTAGGCCTTTATAACCATATCACAAATATCGCATGCCTACGTATTTCACGCAAAATAGGAAAATTATTACATTTTAATATTACCTGTAATTTAGTACTAACCAATAGCTAAACATCTATATTTTATTAATATTTATAAAAAATAACTACATTTATTTTTGTATTGTTTTTGACTATATATCCCACAAAAATATGAAAATAGACATGATTTACACTATTTAATTTCCATCACAATCGTGGAGGCAATATCTTGGCTCCATCGTTGTTTACGATACAATCACACATAACTCTTTCCTTGTCTCGGTGTTCCATGAGCTCTTACTATTCGCATTATCATTTATATATCTACTCGTATGCTATTAAAGTGGCTTCATCATTAAAAGTCAGCAGCATCCCATTATGAACTGGCACCCAGAATGACATGTGGCTCTATACAGAATGTAACAGCTTTAATCGGAATGCTACTTATAAATAGCTACAATGTTATAAAGTGGTATTGCTTATAAGTACTCTATTGTAAGGCTATACCTACATTTTTTTTTGTATTGTATGTATATTTTATGTATTGAATAGAAATGCTTGTTCATAATCGTCTCATTGGTCTAGTGGCTGCGTACTTGAGCTAAGAAACCGGGAGAGTCCTGAATTCAAATCCCAGGTGGAACAATCCCAATTTGTTTGAGGTTTAGATTGAAAAATCACTTAATAGTTGCGCGGTGTTGGAATTTGTGACCAATATGGTGATAGGGGCGTCACTTATCCCATTATAGGACGGAAATAAAGCACTTTTAATCGTGAGTGCACTACTATGCTCCTCTGTTTACCCTTTTGGTGATGATATAGGATGTATTTATGGACACATTTTCAAATCGCATTATTTTGTCTGTATTTTGAATAGTGTGCACATATTTGTTTACAATTCTGGTACACGTCTGTCGTTACGTATGGAAAAGCAACAATAGCCCAGCGCAGAGTGGTACAGACTGTCGAGACGAAAGTGGCAGTTTCGAAACAAGCCTCTAAAGTATGCACCTCTGACTTGTCTAAGTTATGTGTGTATTAATTTTTAATTATAGCTTGCTTTAATGGCGAAGGAAACCTCGTGAGGAAACCCGCATATCTGATAAGTTCTGTATAATAACTTCGAAGGTATGTGAAATCTGCCAACTCGCATTAGGCCAGCGCGGTGGTCTAAGGTTTAACCCCTATCATTCAGTAGAGGAGAACCGAGCCCAGCATTGAACGTGTATACAGTATGTAACAAAAACCCTGTTGGCCCTTTCTAGGTCGTGATGACAGACATATAGACAGTTTAATAACAATAGTTAAATTAAAAAATTTATAAACAGAAGCGAGATATTATTCTTACGCAAGTAGCTTAGAAAAATGAACATATTTAAAAAATGATATCTGAAAAGTGATGAACAGCAGACTCATGTGACGTACTGACGTAGACGGGCGCGCACGCGGCGCGACGCGTTTGATGCACGTACGCCGCAACTTACTATCTCGCTCTGGCTCTCCGAGTCATCGCTCTTACAGAGGTAATCAATCGAAATACGGTTCACAAACAATAACATAATGAAATTTAAAAAAATAAATAAGATTATTTTTATAGTTTTATTGTTGTATACGAGTTATCTTATTATGCTTGAATATCGATTCTGATATCACAGTTAATACGCCCAACAGGGTTTTTGTTACATATTGCATAGTAGTGGGCTAGTACTACTGCCGAACCAGGAAAAAAACCTGATTAGAACTCGCACAAGTACGATATTGTGACTATATGGTTGCTCCATATGAATCGTTTAAGGTTTGCATGCAGTTTGAACGCTAAGCGTACGGTACGGTTCGCTCCGAGTCTTCTCGACGCGTAGCAAGTGATAAATAAAGCGTAATTGAGAGACGGAAACAGCCAATGAGTAAATCTCGTCCGTCAATTTATTTAAATTATTTATTAGTGCTTGGCTATAGACACCCGCCCGTGATCGCTTTCAGTGAACGTTCACAGAGTTCACTCCGGACGTGAACAGTGACATCAAGCCACCGGATAATCTGTTTATCGATATCGATAGTCCCGTAAAGCGGTTCGCGTTTGCTAGGTGGCAGGTCTTACGAAAGCGAGGCCATCTGGGTATGTACCGCTATGACTAACCTCTACCGACAAGCAGCAGTGTGTAAGCACTGTTGTGTGCCGATTTGAAGGACATCGAAGCCGGTGAAATTACTGGGCTTTATTGGACTAAACATCTTTTGTTTTGGGATGATGAGCGTAGTGTTGCTTAATTTCAAGCGAGACATCGGTAAAATTATGCGTGTGAGCTCATCAGTAAAAACATGCGTGTTTTATAGGAATTTCTTTCTCTAAATGATTTACGTTTATTGCTACTGGTAAGCATTTTGTAAAAATGTTTACTTATAACACATACTAGAAAGGACCTCTTTGTAACCAGCAGTGGTTGGTTACTGAAATTACATGTACATGGTAGTACGAATTCAGAAAATTATTCACGCATATTTTATTCGTATATTTGTAAATCCCAATATCGGTCAGCTTCACAGTTCTCTTATACAAAATCATATGAATAAAAAACATAAATAATTTAACACTTACCTTTAGGTGTCCATCTGAGAGCATCAAACATTTTATCGATAAACAAAATTTATCGACCGTGATCCGAGGCGCAACTACAAACGACTCGAATTAGTTAATTTGTGCAGATACGACACAATGGACGAGGAAATAATATGTGTGCTCGTATCTACGTACGTACGTACTTACAGCTACCGGGAGATTGTAATTGGCGTAATTGGACGAATCTGGACGCACTTAATAATGCCCCATTGTCGTCATTCAAATGGCAATTCATCGTTTGTGAAAGAAATGATTCATTACTTTTAAATTAAAAAGTTTGGCGTAGTTGTGAACGTCACACACTGACCGAGTACCGACTCGTCAACGGTCAAACCAACATGACACTTGACCGTTATGACATTATACTTGTGATTAGTAAAGACATCGAATGAGATGACAAGAAACGTAACTCACGCAAAAAAACACTCCACCAAAACTCTGTGCATTCATTCAATTCATAAAAAAATATTCATGATCTCTAGTTGACACCCAAACGTCAAATTTTTTGCGCAGTGCAGAACGTCGTATCTCGATTTAGACATTTAATATTTAGACATTAACTTTTATGAAATAAAGTTGATTTTGAACGTTCATTCATTTTTGTTGCGTGTATGAGTGTAATACACGATCCGATAATGCGAGTTATCGTTCTACTTATCTTATTTCGATGGTAAAATATAATAAAATTACATGAATAAATGTTGTTACATTATCAAACTTTTATGTCATACTATGCATTTATTTTATTAATTCATAAGTGCCTCAATTGTATTATTTAAAATAATTACTGTAATGTTATGTAGTAATGTTCAGGTTATATCAATTGAAGAAACATATATTATAAATTTTATAATCAGGACGGGTATTCCTGGTATCATAGATACCAGATATATTGTGGCTAGTCTATTCTCCCAAGTCTAAATGAGCCAGGACGGATACTTGCGAGCCACAAAAATCCTTATTCCGATTGTGGAATAGAAGCAAACAGACTCAGCACCTATACGACGATAGAGGTGTCTAAAAGAAATACGTTCCAGAATAGTACTTACCCATTGATATCGGTGATTGACCAAAAGTGCTTCAGAACAGCCTTCGCCAATAAGTACCAAATCTGCGTCCACACCCAAGAAGATTTATCGATAGAGTTCGACAAGAACGCTTTCGTCTCTTCATCTGGATGCAACTGAACAAACTTCTTATGCAGTTCCGGACTCAAACGATCCTGATTCACGCGGTACCACTGTAACAAACACAAAAGTGATAAATCACAGATTGGCGATGCAAAAACATATTCCTTTCACTAATAGTAATGACTCAAAACATGTGGACATCTAAGCAAATTAAGACGTGGGCACTGGCCGGCTGACAGTTCGCGTACTAGTAATGATCGGGAGATGCAACGTGAACATTTCTTCTTTTTAATGCATTAAATAAATTGATGTTTAAGAACCATTGCTCCAAGTTCTTAATGAAAGCATACAAAAAGAGTAATCGAGTGCAAATAAGAGAGTGTAGTATGAAAGGAGCGTGTTTGCTCGTCACCCGTTGTGTGTTTAAGTCAGCCGCCGCGGCCCTACAAAGGGCATTGCGGCGGCTGTTAATTTCACGCTGCCTCGAATTAACATTTCTTTACGCCACAGAATAATGACGAATTAAAAAAAATCTCGCCTGTACATGTAGCCGTAATGACGGCGGGCCGCGAGCGAGCAGGACGGCGCGAACTCATCAACCCGACTTAATTAATACCAGATCTGTCTTTGTATTAAAATCGAACGCGGCGGAATAAAAAACGTACGGCTTCTGTAAATGAGACAACTAGCCGTAAGCCGACCACAGGGTTCCATCGACAAAAAATCTTTTAAAACGAATAGAAATCGACAATAGTTAACTTACAGATACAGAGACGCGACGTAATCAAATTAAGATTAACTATTTCAGTGAATAACTAAGGTTTTATGTACATAATATCAAATTATACATTAAGGAATACTTAACTCTAAACAAATAGGTCTACGCGAAGTTAGAGCTTGCATACTCATTACTTCATGTTCATCATTTGTATCATGTGCGATACAAAATGTCATTTTTTCTTTAAATTTTCTTAAAAAGTAATTTGTGCGGGTATTAAAACCGTAAAGAATATTAACAATTTACAAACTTCAATTCATTTATCTTATATTAATTATTGTCCAATACTGAGTTTTGTTACAGCATAATACCTTTATGTTTTATCTCAGTAATAAATGGAACACCGTTGTCTCTGCCTACCGCTATGCGAAACAGGCGTGAGTCTATGTATGTATGTAATAAATGGTTTTATTGTATTTTCGCTTACGGAATCCCAAACGGACTAAAACTGGTATTTGAAACAATCGTCACGGTAAATCGAAACATCAGAGCTTTAGTAGCACGTATTAAATTTTTATTGGGTGTCCGTCGAGATCCGAGGTGGCCCGAAACGATAGATAACTCACCAATTTAGTTTTTTATAAGCTCCACATACGTCAATCTATATTCAACATTATTAAACAACACTGCAAATTGATTTTATTTGTAATAAGTTACACATACATACATACGCACTCATGCCTGTAATCCCCGAAGGGGTAGGCAAAGATGTAACCAGTTCACCCACATTTTGCCGAGCGTATCTCCGTCTCACGATGTGATAGGGGGCGAGCCTATCGCCATACTGGGCACGAATTCCAGACTCCGGGCTGATACGGAGCATTTCGTAATAGAAAAACCCAATACCGCTTTACCCGACCCGGGGATCGAACCCGAGACCTCAGCGTTAGCCTCAATCGTAACGCGTACGCATTACAACTGCGCCACTGAGGCAGTCATAAGTTAATAATCTAACATTCACAGCATTCAATTTAAAACCGATATTATATTAGAATGAAGCTGAGTTCCGTGACCATCTTCCTGTTCCGTCATCAGACTCTGATCACCATCTGTAAGGCAGCAGTTCATCGAAACCTGAGCCCAAAGGAAACTTGTTTAGAACTTCAGATCAAAGTTACCTAGCTAACATTCAACACACACTGACATACAGATAATGGAGTCAAACTTATAACATCCCCGTTTTTTGTTTAGGGTAAAAATTCAATTGATTTAACAATTATAATAAAATGTGTTTATGGAGTGGATTCATTATTGTCTATTTTAAAGAATTCAAACAAATTATCAAACATTTTAGTTTTTTTTTCAGTCAGTGACAGTAGGAAATGCTCTCTGGCTTCAAATGAAATTATGTGAGCTCATGTATTGACATCAATTACTAGGTTATTAATGGAGATTCGGTAAACTCGGCATATTTCGGAAGGAACCAGAAGGCCAATTCTCGTATTTAACTGACACTTTGACTGTGAAATTTAAGCGAACTTAGATTGTGTGATATTTATGAGTGGTAGAGCCATGCTGTAGACAGATTTGTCTACAGCATGAATGGGCCGGCTTGTTACCACTGTCTCACTGGAAAACGGCGTAAAGTAGCACCTTTGTACGGTGAGTGCGATATCCGGAGGCCCAGATCCCCAACCCCATCCCAATTTATTAATTATCCCTTTCCTTTGAGGTCGGCCAACGCGGCTATGATTTTTATGGTATTGTGGGCGTACATGGGCGGTGGAGATCACTTACCATCAGGTGACCCACGTGCTCGTTTGCCGGCCTAAGCTATAAAAAAAAGATTAAAAATGGTAGTCTGTTCCTTTTTAGGTTCAGTGCGGTGTCAATATGTTCTCATCTCGAACTAATTGCAATCTCAATTCAGTCAATATTTTGACGTTTATATAAAGACATGTGTCATTTAAAAATATTGGCAGAATACCGTTTCGGCTTCAGTCAACTTTCATTCTATTTTCGATCTCATTACGATCTATGTCACGTTTGATGTTGATTATTGATAATACCTTTGCAACTTTCTAGATCAGAATGATTTTTTGAACATTATTGTTTACAAGAATTGACCTTGCATGGCCGATGTATGAGCAAATATTTTGGAGAAGCATATAACGGTAAAATACTTTGTTATCATGCAAATAATGTAAATGTATAACATCAAATCTCATACTGACAGCGTCAATGTAACTCGAAAACAAAGTAGACAAATTACTTTGCACGTATAATAATACAGACAGATGGGGCGATGAAAAGTTGTTTCTCACTACTAAAGAGGTCGCGAGATGTATAAATTGTCAAATTATTTTGTCCCAAACCGTCCACTCATAACATATAAAGCCATCAATATCCAGAACATTTTACGCCTAACCGCAAAATATATAGCGTAAAAACGGAGGAAAATAAATATTTAGTACCGAATACTGATAGCGAATCACGTTGGTGATTATGCAATGCGCCGCCTTTACATTTAAAATAGCCTGCACCCGAACTACGGGATTCGACGAGGCGAATTCTCCAGACGGAATACAAATTGTGGAAAATTTTGAATGTCATTGATGATAAAGGTATTAACATTTTCATGTTAATGTTCCAGAATAGCAACGTAGAAAAAAATCTTTACAATACTGTCACATTTGTATTGTACGTCAATACTTCTCAAGCTCTGGATTAATATCCGCATAGTTTACCACTTTTTTTATTGCCATAGAAAGATATAAGCCAGATCTTCATATAGCGCGAGTATAATTCGCTTGTTGTTTTGTCGTAACGCTTATAATAGAGGCACCCAGTTAGTTAGATTATTTATGAGAGTCATGTTTAGGATTCATTTTCAGCTCGTGTAAAGTTACATTTGCAATAACAATATCCTCATTTTAAAAATCTACCTGTTGGGGAAGACAAATCGAGAATGATTTATTCAAACCGACGACATATCGAGGCCGAATCGATTTTTTGTTTATTTTAGTGTCTATGTGGGTTACTGATATCCATGGGATGGTCAGCGGGTCACATACGAATAAAAATATTTTCACTATATTCAGTGTTCCCGTTCTGTAGACAAATGTCTCGTACGCGATAGGGCTCAATGTGTTCATTATCCTGTGTGGACTCGTTAAAACGCAGGTCACTCAAGGTACCTCCACACCATCGGCGATGAATCACAGGACGGTGGTCCTTTCATACGTCGGCCGTTCACCTCCGCCTAATGAATCAAAGTACTCAGAACGAGTATATTATCAATATGAAGCAAAATATTAAAGCTGACGGCGCTCGCACCGCACAATACTCAGTTTAATTCCCATTTAAATGTGCGAACTGAAAGGTGAGACAGGTCATCCAAAGGTAGCCAGTTCGATTTTAACACGTCACTTCACAACAACTACTGAAGGCGTCACCGTATAATTTAGAGTTGAGTGCATGCGAATAACATTCACAGAATGCATATGCAGTGTGCACGATGAGAGCTTAGTTTTAAAGAGCAATCTGTCCCACACAATAGGAACTCCATAAATCGCGGTTTGATGCGCTTTCCGTAAGTATGAGTAACTAGGCTATATGACAGGAAGTGGTCTGACTAAACGTTGTATGTTCGCAAGCTAAGTGCCGCACGGTATCCCCGCGGATTCGCCAGTAAGCGGCTCTAGAGCTTGTTTGCCGGGCGCTCCATTAAAATGGGATCAAGCGGGATGCAGATCGCTCGGACGTGTGTTCCTACACCAAGTGGAACGGGTACTTGTATACATAGAAATGGATGACGTCGGAAACTGATTATCTTTAACGTCTTATTCTATTTGTCTCACATTCATCATTTTTCTTGTGTACTGTAGTACACAGAAACTGCTGAGCTTTGCGATTTCGTTACAGCGTCAAGCCAGCACGTCTAATATGCTTATTTTAGTATTTCGTTGTGTATGAATTGTCACATTTGCAATATATTTGCTCTTATCTTAAAATCTGTTATTGTTTCCATGTTAACCTAGCAATAACATGTTAACTAGGTTAACATGTTATTGCTTACATTTTAATATATTCATTATAAATTGATGATTAATTGAATAAAATCAAGTCGCTTTAAATATTATTCAGTAGTTGTCAGTAATCAGTGAAGGGTTCATATATTTAAGGGAAAGACATACATCATTAAATGTTAGGATGGACAGTAATATTGATCATAAAACGTTGGATATGAATACAAAGTGAACAAGATGACAAATAACTTCCGCATTTCTGTTAAAACTTTCACATCATATTAACGAATTCATCAAAGTTTAGATTTAGGCGACGAGAGGCCGCGGGTTCGTTCCCGCACCGAAACAAATTTTAATGCGATCCACAAATATTTGTTTCGGGTTTGGTGTTGTGGGATCGCAAGTCTTATAGGATCATAGTTCTTGATACCCACGATACAGGTTTACCCCATACGGGTTAGAAACATGTGTGACTGTGGAGTTTATTTATTTATTGCTGTAGTTCAATGACGCGTGCTAGTCCGAGCCGAGCCACGGATGAAGCACAGCCTATAACGGCGAGTAGGCGGCTGTATGACTATTGGGTGTATTTATTATTTTATTATATGCAATCATATTTTATTTTTGCATAATTTGCAACAACTTTTATTCATAAATTATTATCTCTCATATTTAATTTTAAGTTAATAAGCTGATCGTCTAAACATTCGGATTTTAAAATCAATCGCAGTATTAGCAGCACCGTCTTTTCCATAAGGTCAACCAAAAACAAATCCCTAGACGAGGGCTCAAGCGGCTACTGAATGCCGGAATTAAATGACTTAATTATTATTAAAACGTCAATAAAAAGTAACGCATACAACCCAGTCCATAAAAACGAAGTGAAATTTCTTTGGCAATTGCGTTCTAAAAGGCCCCGGACACAGGGTGCCAAGGGCCCCAAGCTGGCCCAAGACGGCCCTGACTATTAGTACAGTACATATACTAATTTATGGTTGGCATGTCAAGCAGACAATAAGCAATTCATAAACTGTGTTAATAGCCCAAAGCAAAGACGTATGAAGCGTTAACTTTAATTAAATCTCCGCAGTAGATATACTACAGTGGAACAATTGATTTCAACAAGCACTCTGCAACGCTACTGACCAATAAACAATCATGCTGTACGTACGTTATACCTTAACTATAGATAATAAGAGATTTATTTCAAGTGTTAGGACTATCAAAGAGTCTTTAAGTGTAGAAGGATCTTTATTAGCTTTAATATTTTTCTTTTCCACTTGCACTTATTCAATTCGCAGTGGGGTTAGCTCAACATGCTTTTTAGCACACGTTACAGTTTGTGGATTACACAAACATTATATTTGTAAATAATTGTGAATTTTTATAAGCGGTAGAGCAACGCTCTAAACAATTTCGTCTACAGCTTCACGTCTCACAGAACACCAGAAAACCTACGTCAAGTAGCAGCTTGCTGTTGCGTTTCGAGTGCTGTAATTTTATGAAGCCCAATATTCACTCCATCCCGTTTACTAATCTGCATTCCTTTTTTAAAGGTAATATGGGTAGTGGAGAACACTTACCATCAGGTAACCAACTCGTTTCTCGGCCGGCTTACTGCTATGAAATAAAAAAAAATACGATACCGTTCAATACTATCATCAAACCGCACATTGAGAATTTTAAGAGGCGCTCCCCGGTGCAGCCACTATTCTGCATAACCATCACATTAAAGCCACGTTTTCCCTTGCTTTCCAAGAAGATTTTAATATTTTATTTATAAATACAATACATCCACCCAACAGTTACACACATAGTCCTGACCCAACACTAGACTAACCTGTGTGGTGGATATCAGGAACTACGAGGCACTTGCGGTCCCACAGCACCCGAAACACACATTTGTGGCATTTAAAATTCATCATTTTAAAATCAAAAATAAGTTTAATGAAACATCCGTTCTGACTGTGTTAGAACAACATAATCTTTGAGCTGCGATATCACGACCGGCCTAGGGGCCACCATTGCGTAATTGTTTTAAACTCGTCTTTTAATTGTTCTATCGAGGGTTGCGATTTATGGGCCGACGTGATCTCCGGTTGTAATGCTGTTCAGATTCATTTACACTATTATTTCCGCATCGCCTCCTGGTGGGAATGCAGCATTTAAAAATTCAATCAAGGATCTCATTCGAATAATTTCTAGAGCGTGTCTTATTCTTTTTGTATTACTGTAAAAACACTGGATTCATCGGGGGATACGATGCAGTGATGTTTTATTTAACTCGACTTTGATTTTAAACATTGCATTGCACATGCAGTGTTACCGCCTTATTAATAATCGTGAGATACGTGTATAATAGTATTTATACAGTGTTTGGTTTTGCTAAGTTGAGTGACATTGAATATTAGAGGAAGCAACACAAGTCACTATGACTACGATAAATGTGTACAAGTATTAGTGTAAAATATGTATATTCGAAATATGGGTGCACTAGTTACACCTTTGCCTACCCTTTCGGGGATTACAGGCGTGAGTGCGTATATATGTATGTATTAGTGTATATCACAAACTCTACATTTTGCTAAATTAGTATTCTTTTGTATACAGCTATGGCTAATCAAGAAAAGGTAATGATTTGAGATAAACATTGTAAGTGTACGAAAGAAATCATACAGAACGTGGGCACACGGGCACACGTTCAAAAGATTTACGAGTGTATTTAAACTGGTTTTACATTAAGCACCAACGGGGCCGATTTGATCGTAAAATCAGCCGTTATGTCCCGAGACAATATCGTTGTCGGTTACCACCCAAGCGATGCGCTGTTAAATTAACTTCGCGTCAACTATTGGCCAGCTCAGTACTCACTAAGTACATTCTATATTTATTGAATCAAACTGTTATAAACATTTTCAATTTGATATGTTCCGAGTTGCTCTATGAGTGTACAATAAAAACGTGATGAAGTTATTTGCCGATGGCGATTGTTGAGAGAGAAACATTTAATCGTGTCGAGCGTTGGAATCAAAATTATTCGGTAGCAAAGAGAGCAATTAAGTGAGCTCACGCCATAGCGGGCGATTGTTCGGACGCGATCGGTGATCGGTCCACCCATTGTCCGTTAAAATTAACAGAGCCAGCAAAAAGGCATCGCTTTAAAAACAAGCGGGAGAAGCTTACACTCAGTTTAAATGGAAATATATGACGATATCTAAATAAATACACGCATTTGATTTTATCTTTCAACTCTATCAGCTTACGATTTTTCGCATGGTGCGCTCATTGTTCAACAAAGCAATTGTTAGCGGTCCTCCTGGGTCAGATCTATAAGTGTTTAATGTAAATCTGAACAAAAGTAATACGCGAGTCGGAGTAGGTCGGCCTTGCTTGAGTGCGGCTGCGATCCCGCACCTACGGGCCCCACATAAGTTAATTCCGATTCAATGATTTATACAAAACGCATTTTGATCACATTCAGTGTACATTATACAATACGATAACACAAATTCGGTTACGTGGCAAAAATAATACTTTTGATGATCTACGTATTTAACTTTTTTTTATTAGCTTGCATTGAAGCTGCTCATAAACAGAAGCAACGCCACACATGACTTTGATTAAAAAAACACTGCATGACACTGGAATGCGATCGTCACCCCGACACATAAGGTGTTAAGTCTCATAACGCCCAGTAATTTCACTGGCTTCAATGTCCTTCAATCCGGAACACAACAGTGCTCACACACTATGTTTGGCAGCAGAAATATACAAAGCGGTGGTACCAGCTTAGCCGGCCTCTCGCATACGAGGGACCAGCCACCTTGTAATTGTTGTATGGTTTTTGTTGATCAAACCGATTGAAAGTCTATTCAGACGGTTCGAATCGAATGCGATTTAGCAATTCTTCAACTAAAATCGAACTGTATGAACCCGCTAATAAACGCCGAAGACTTTAAATTTTATGTTTTCTCATACATCAACTTGAAAATTTGTAGATTTTCTATTGTTGAAAACTATTCGACTCGTCTGAACCTGCCATAATATACGTTGGAGTCTGGCGCGAGCCTAAGCTCAGACCCGAAATTCGGCCGTCAAATGTTAATCGAACGTCGGCCACTGATTGAATTGATTGAAAAAGAAACGCGGGTAGGTTCGCGGTGCGTAATGCCCGCGCCTCGGCCGCTGGTATTTTTATAGCCTGTACACGTCCCAGAACGCGAGGGCGACACATTCCCGACAAGGCGACGTTTTTGCAGCGCCAACTTTCATTAGACACCGCGCGCCGCTGGGACTGAGGCGTTTCCTTTTAATAAATGAGTTATGCGTTTATATCCAAGATGGCCGCCACTTTTATACCACTAGAGCGTCAAAAATGTTGCGACCGTCAACTGTTTTTGATCACTATATTCGAATTGCTCCAGTTGATTGGCACGTATTAATTTATTTTATTATAATCAGCTTTCTTCGTATGTTCCCCAAAGGCTTTGATCACACCACAGCTAGTTAATGCAAATGGTTGTAGTATTTCCTGGGGCGCAATTTAAATGGTAAATCTAGATTACAGTAGTCCTCATATTAGGTTGTTGCAATAGCTTCTAATGTCTATGACAATATCACCGTAACACGTATTTTTTACCTTTATGAAAAAAGTGGCTCAAAATATCAACTACGTATACACTAGTTTTTTTCGATTCCCGGTCCCGGGAAATGAGTGTCGGAAAATCCAGGAAGTTCAAAAATAAACTGATTAGAAAATTGTGGCAATTTAAAGCGCCTAGCATCTGATATGATGATTTCAATAAATAATGTTAATCCAGTATATCAATGTGAACAATAGCTAAAACAGAGCAAAATAGGGGAATTTCGGCTATCATAAGTTGGCTGTATGAATGTTATTAAAATCTGTATCTGATTCATTACCGTCGTGTTTAATACTACAGTAGTATCGCGTAGTTACTTAACATAAATTTATGATTACAGATCAGTGATTGTAGCATTTTTTTTGGTACTTTTAGGGGACATTAAAAAGTCATAATTATTTATTGTAGCATAAATATATGTGTAGTAAGTAAAGAGTGACGTTGACATTCAAATTATACAGTTGTTTGAAATATTATAAGCTAACATATAAACGACATTTAATCAACATGCTGTATGGTATAAATGTTTTTGTTAGTAAAATATAGTGTACAATAAAAATAAATTATAAAAGTGAGAACCACGTGTGTCTTGATAAATCAACAACCTATAATTTTACAAGTTTTATATACCAACTTTGCAAAAAAAGTTTGTCAAAAATGCAAAAAAATGCATCAAAAAGGGAAACACGATACCGCGCTGTCAAATAGGAATTTATGACAGGCTTTATTCTAAAAAAGAGGTCCATCACGTACGATGTTTTGCAGACTTTACAATTGTCAACTTTCGGTATATTTATTCACTCATTCATACATTTCTTGCTCTACTGTATTCTGGTTTATTGCTTGTAAGTGAGTTGGCACATGCTATATTTTATAACGTTCGTATTATAAACGTCATAAACACAAGTTAATTTAAAGTGGACATAGCATCTCTCGTATAGTATTAAACATCTATCAACCAAGAATCCATCGCTGGCTCGTTGTATTTTAATCGAAATTTATATACGATGCCTCTTAGGAAATAAAATAATCACCGCGGCGTTGATTTGCATACAATGGTAAAATAATTTTACGCGCGTATCGCAGCGCTTAATTCTACTTTTTATTTGGCCTTCCGCGCCCTATCTACTAATCAAACGGTTGGCTCGCCGCGCGGCCTTTTAAGTGTTAACATTTTTTAAGATTATTTTCTTGTGAGATATTTATTTGCATCTGAGTATATTCAAAAACATAAAGTTATCAACATGATCGAATCTGTTTAGAATAAACGAATTATATTTATTTGGAAATTAAGTTCGTAAACTACGGGGCTTCGTCGTCACCGAGACACTTCCCTATCGGCCGTAAAAGTGTATTAGGCGGTCCCGGGGCCCGAGCGCGGTGGCCGGTGCGTGTGGGGCAGACAGCAGACTGCGTGGCGAGGTCGCGCCGCTCGCGGTTCGCGCCCACCAACAGTCGTCTCGGCGCCTCGCCACGGCGCACCGCGAGCCGTCTACACTCCACTATAATACACATTTTACTCACTACGTAGTCTGCTTCCACTTGCATTATACCGCTCCAGCGCCAGCCGACACATTAGCGCGCACAAACTACATCAATGTTGAAAACGTGAAAAATTCTATCTCAATTGTATTATATTCAGAGCAAACATCGTCCGTCATAAATTTAGCGCAAAAGTGCCAGCGACGGCCGACTAGCAACAAAAGGGCATGACTTTTCCCGCAAAAAAGATGATCCTTAATCTGATTAAATCTCCATCGCGGCGGACGTCGGACCGTGAAAGATTAATGAATATTTGTGCGAGGATTCCCGGAGCTGGGTTGGCACGTAGCGTTGTCATAATCATATTAGCTGCGACCGAAGGCCGGCTAGGCACGCACGCACGCACGCACCGCGCGGTTACACTCGCTAGTGGCTACTTACTAACTCGCTCCACACTGGGACCACCACTGTGACACTGTGATGTAACCTACAATTTCTGATCATATGATCATTTATATAAATAATAATACTAGCCCTCTATAAACGAGGGGGGATAATAAGAGAGGTTCGACTTTAGTTCACCACGCTGGTTGGCAGACCTTACATTCTCTCTAAATTCTTAAAGAGAACTTCTCAGATATGAATGTTTACTCACATTGCTTCTTTCACCGTTAAAGCAAGCAATCATTAACAATCAACACACATAATTTAGAAAAGTCAGAGGTGCATGCTCTTCGGACTGGTGCCGAACCTGTGACTTTCGTCTTGACAGTCCATACCACTCCCCGCTGAACTATCGTTGCTTATTACATAGTTATTATATATAAATACATATTAAATAAGTTGTAGAGCTATGTCATCAAAATAATCAGCAAGTAGTCAACTTAGCTAATGAAGGTTTAAAGTTATCAAAAGCTCACAGGGTAGCAAGTTTTTAGTTTGGCTATTTATAGTAGGACTATACAAATGCAACACCCGTAATCGGATAAAATAAATTAATACCTTCCCTAGGGATAGATTGAAACACGTACAAAGTCCCCGTCAAGACAGTAAACAAACGCTTTCCATCATTCACAAGGTGGTTGGTCCCTCGTATGCGAGAGGCCGTCTGGGTGGATACCACTGCTTTATCTATTTCTGCCGCCAAACAGCAGTGTGTTAGCACTGTTGTATTTCGGCTTGAAGGACATTGAAGCCAGTGAAATTACTGGGCATTATGAGACTTAACATCTTATGTCTCTGGGTGACGATCGCAGTCTAATGCCATGCAGTGCTTTCAAAGTTCTGAGTGGTGTTGCTTCTGTTTATGGGCAGGCGTTGCGTTTAGCATCAGGCGAGCGACCTACTGGTTTCGAAACTCAAGCTAATAAACAAAGAAACAAAAAAAAACACTTGTTTACTTAGGCGGTGCGTATGAGAATATTTAACACTGGCCATTTAGTTTTCAAAGCATGCCCTAACAAAAGGATCTTATTACCGTCAGTGGTGTGGCAGTCATACTCATTATAATTTTTAATACATTTCTCGGTAAGTACATAAAGTAGCGATTACAAACATGGCGTAGCGGGCGATACGCAACGCGTTAATGTAAGTGTTTTCGCCGCATGAATTATACATTGAATTGTTCTGTTGGGCTCTTTATCTCGACACAGGGCGGGTGCATCTCACGCGCTCATGTTACATCGAACCTAGTGAAGCTTCGTAGTTTACTCAACTTTGTAATATTGGTTTTGATACATTTTATACTAAACAATTTATTGGGTTCGTTCTTCTGGTCGAGTTTGATTATTGTTTAAGTTTTTTATTTGTCCGGGTTTGTTTGTGTCTGATGTTACGATAGGTGGATTTTACAAGGTGGTCGGTCCCTCGTATGGAAGAGGCCGTCTGGTTTGGTGAAAACGCTTTGTCTATTTCTGGCACCAAACAGCAGTCTGTCTGTTGTGTTTCATTGAAGCCAGTGCAATTACTGGACATTATGAGACTAAACATCTTATGTCTCGGGATGACGAGCGCAGTCCAGGACCATGCAGTGCTTTGTAATTCAAATTTCTGTGTGGTGTTATTTCAGTTTATGGGCAGGCGTTGCGATTACCATCAGGCGAGCGACTTGCTCGTTTCCTTATATTAAGCTAATAAAAAAAGTCACTGCGCTTGTTTCCCCGAAGACACAGGGTTACAGAGAGTGCATTTTCTTAAAAAAGGGGATATCTCAATTCTGTTGTATAAGTTGCGTAATGTATATACAAACATACATTAATATATGTTTTGTTGTCCAAGGTCTTTACATTTGTTGATGCATTTATATTCCGTGTGAACAAGTTGAAGTTATATCGTTGTGAGATCGTATGTCTATGTGAGGCTACTTGATTGGCATAGAAAGGTTAAGTGTTCCAGAGTGACAAGTCACAGCAGTTTATTGTCACAGCTGCACTGTAAGGCCACAATTGAAATTACCGCATATCGAGTGAGCTCAATAAACACACTCGTAAAAAAATCAATTGTTAAGACCCGAAAGAAATTAAACGTGAGAATGTATTGTTCTATACAAGCGTGAACAAAACGAAAATCGTTATTTGCGTTAACCAGCTCTCAGGTCGTTTTCGACCTGCTTTCGTGAATATAAATCGCATTAAATAAAAGCTTTATTTATGACGTTCATGCCTCGAATTGAAAAAGTAACTTTGTGTTTATATACATGCGTGGGTCTGTTTACTCATAAACCTCATATTATATCCGTCCCAAATGTACGAAATATTACAACAGCGACAGAAACTGTGTCCAAATAACAATGGACACTAAATATCAATTAATTTATGGAGAACCTTTTCTTTTTAAATACACGCACGGACCAGCGATGATTTGGAATTTGAATACAATGAGTGACACATATCAATGATTATAATTCATTATGTTATTAATTAGCTAATTAAGGACGTTGCCATTTGTGAAGTGTCGGTAATTGCGTGGTATTTTTAAACGAGACGAGTTATGGAGTTGTTCGTAATTTTGCACATTTTACGAGTGTGGCAAGTGCATCTCGTTCGAATGTCACACATAAAGGCGTCTGATGGGCCAATATTTCACATGATAATGACACAAATGTTGATATCAACATGACTCAATGGATTTAATTTCAAGTACGTTCAGTCCTATTTGGAGTTTGATCGTTGAAAAATGTAAACAGGGCGTCGGATTGGTAATTAATTATTTCATATGGCTTGTGGTGGTAATAAAGGCGGACTCATCAATGATTCACTCGAACAAACAAAGCGCGCGTGCAACATAGGCATTATCCGCCATAAGACATCATAAACGGAGCACCATCATCTGGGCTTATAAAAAATTCATGCTCATCTCACATTTCGGCGCCCCTCTTAATTTCGCGTGAGCCTCTTCTTGGTTCGTGTAAAAACTTCGGGTGTCTTTTTATGACTTTTACTGCGGTATAATTGGGGTGGGGCGAGCGCTCGCGTCCCCGAGGTGACATAAATATACCTCTCCCCCCCTCCGGCCCGTGCCCGCTCGCACTCCTCGGTTTCAACTACCTCCTACTTAATCTCATGTAAGGCTATGCGACTCGGAAGTAGTTCACATTAAACCTCTTGGCAACCGCAAGCCAAATTATATAATCACTTGGGTTAACTCTCTTTAAGATATTCATTTCAAATTTCATGGTAACCTAATATATGCGAGTGCAATATGTACAAGCAGTACACGCATGACAATACATTTTGTAACCGTATCTTTGCACGTCTGAATTAATAGGGCAATGTTATGGAGAATACCCATAATATAAAATTGATTTTGATATTTCATGTGACAATTGGAAACAGCAAATGAATCGTGAAACAGCTAAAGCAAAATCCAAGTCTGCGAAAATAAGCAAATGCGATTTCAATATAGAGTTACCAGTGATGCGCGAGCTTGAGAGCTACGTATCTAGCTGTTCCTACATACATGTGTGCTCTGTTGTGTGGACCCTCGTGTATGCACGTGTGTATTTATTTGTAAATTCCGAATAGCTTTCAATATGTAGACGCGGTGAGTCCCGCCTGTCGATCCACTCCAATATCGCACTCGATGTAAGACGTCACGAAGGCGACGCCATTATTGGAGCCAACGATTGACTCACGCGGGAGCCCTGAACACCCGCCTCCTCAGCGTCGCATGATAGATGAGGCCCAAAAAACATATCAGTAATTGAGATTTCTATTACATAAATTGAACGCGATCAGTTTTTTCCATGTTTGTTTACATAATGTGAGTGGCGTTAGGCGTTGGCGACGGCGTCGGGCGAGCTATCGCGTTTCGGAAGTGTTCGCGGACGTCAATTTGTATATTGTCATTATTAGAGTTGGCGCGGAAAGTTTGGGCGCGTTCATCCATCATGGTGTGACGGACGACCGGTCCGATATCGCGCCTAATACGTATTGATTTCCCACTTAGCGTTTTTCTTGGGAATCGCGGCGCTCCACCCTTCCGCCGTTCGGAGCCTAACGAGCTGTTTGTTCTCCACTTGCGACAACTAACCTAGTTGTGCCTTTACAAGTACCTATGCCTCCCACCTCTACTACATCATATCCGTACATATAGCTGGCTTAAGTGAGCTCATGTTATTGACATTAATCAATAGGTTATTAATGCAGATTCGGCAAACTCAGGTCAGGTTTTAGGATAAAACAAAATACAGTGATTATGGCAATTCTGACATTACAATAGTTGTCACGTACCAAATCGAACTGCAATACAAATTATAAGAAGAGGTAGGGAGTCTAGGGTCAGAAATCAGTATATTATTTTTTCGACTGAAGCCGAGACGAGCCGATCGCTCGCCTGATGGTAAGCGTCACTCTTGCCCATAAAGAGGAACACCCAGAATTTTGAGTTACATAGGCTGCACAGTGCACGGCACTGCACTGCACTCCTCATATAAAATTTTAAGTCTCATAATGCCCAATAATTTAGTTGCTACTGCCGGGCACGGTCCTCCTCAACTAATTAGAAGGGTTAGTTAGAACTTTCTTCCATCACGCTATCCGTTATCATTATTAACTAACTTTTCATATACAGTTTTAGATGCTTTAGAAAAGTATGTCGTCGCTAAGGTTCCCGTTGGAAGAGAGCAAGAGGGGGGGGGGGGGGGGGGGGGGGGGGTGGAAGCGAGAACAATGGTTTCGGTTCTCACACGTGTGGAGGATTATTTGCATTCGGAAATAAAGAGAGGAATGATAAAAGAAAGGCGCGAGCGAGGTCCCACCGCCTCGGGGTGGGGTGTGGGAAATGGGTGGCGTGAGGAGACGTGGAGTGCGGCCTGACGCGCTGGAGGGGGTGGGGGCTCGTTACGTGAACAATGGAGAAATAATGTACAGATTGCAGTGAGCGATGCGCCCGGCGCGACTCAGGTGTCTTAGCTCTCAGTGTGGACATCGCGCCTTGGTACTTGCTACTCTATACTGTTCACATATCACTTGAACAGTTATTGCATTTTGATATGTACATAGGTACAGGCAAATTATAAATATTAGCTTTTGAATAATAAGGGACCTTTGAAAATGGTATCATAACACAACTTGCTACCAGTCTTTAAATTACATAAATATACAAAGATAAAAGCTTATCGAACCACTTATACAGTCATAAAAATGAACTTCTACAAAAACGCTTGAATACTAATATCGAAGAAAGCGATGAAAAATTGTGCACCACTTATTAATACAATCTATACATTTAAAGAAAGTTTCATACTGATGATGCAAATGGTATAGCATCCAACATATTTACGAACAACATCAAAAACTTAATATGATTCACACAAAATGAATGTTTAGTCATGGGAAGTCGTGGTTCACATCAATAATTTAACAACATAATAGTTTAGTATTGAGCGAGTATTACAGGACCGTGTTTTACGCAATACATGGTGTCTACAGCGTGGCGGAATCTAGTTTGTGGTCAGTGGCACGTATGAGGTTCTTGTACGTGTTATTTATCGGCAGGAGCGTTTATAGGACGAGTTCATAGGAAGCGCAAGCAATCACAACACAATCATCCCATCGTCGCATGACACCGAAAACGTCCTCGTATAAATAAGTATAAATTAATCCATTTAGAGCGGGCGACCGGCACCGACCGCAACCGACGATTAACGGAAGCTTCTACTTAACTAATTTATCCTCGGGTAGTTTTAACAGAATGGATAGCAGTGATTACGGACGACGGCGACGATCCCGTGTGACGTTCGACGGACGGCCCGTACACCAATTGTGCGCATACGCAGCACCAATACGCAACCAACGGGATTATATTTTGTAATACAATTATATTATTGGTGTATAAAAAGTGGCATAGCATTAATTTTATTACATATTATATAAACATATATACATATATATACACCTGTAATCCCCGAAGGAGTAGGCAGACGTGTAACCGGTACACCCACATTTTGGCGAGCTTATTTTGTCCCATGATATGAGAAGGGGCATATCGCCATACCGGGCACAATTCCAGACTCCGGGCTGATACTGAATAATGAGCATTCGTATTAGAAAAACCCAATATCACTTTTACCCCACCAAGGGGGTCGAACCCGAGACCTCAGCACAGCAGTCGTACGCGTACGCATTACAACTACGCCACCGAAGCTGGCAGTTATATAAACATTTTGGTTTTTACCTAATACACTAATCCCTATTCCTATTTTGAGGACCATTAGAATCAACTGGAGGAGTCCGTGTAAATGCTGATTATCCTTATAATATGTGGCACGAGCAGACGCTCCAGACGCCGAACCGCAGGAATGGTGCCTCCGCATGTTCCTCCTGAGAGTTCGGGCTTTTCATGGGAAATCAGACTTTTAAGTCTGGTTAAATGGACGGCTAAGTGGCGATATATGAAGATCTCGCTCTGTCTTCAAATTAGCCTCGAGCCGGCACTGCCTGGGGATTGTGGTTCAATGCTGTGAGCTGCGGGTTGTAGATACAACACTTTATTGGCCGGCATATCGACTGTAACTGATTAGTCACTAGTTCGTCGATCTTCGACGTTTTTAGATGGCATTGACTATTAGATGTTCAGACTGAACTCAATTTTACATTGAGTTTCGATTTGTCGAACCAAAATGAAAATACCTTACAAACGGTTTTTTATACCACTATAAACTAATTTGCCTGTAAGCGTTAGACAATGCAAACCACTTTATACAGTAGTCAAATGTTTGTAATTCAGCAAGCCCGCGACATTTTAATAACATTGATCAAATAGAACAAAAGTATGTGGACCGAGCACTCGACAGAGATGAAAGTTAAAAGGGTCGCGGGAGGTAGGGTCGGTGGGGTGGAGCGGGTTGAATGTCTTATTCCCTCCACAATTCAGAGGTATTTCGTGTTCTTCATACGCAAATATATCCTCGTTACTGAGGCACACGTGAGCCACCGATTGAGTGTGCGTTTCGTATGAAAAAGCCCCGGCGCGCGACTCCGAGCCGCTATATGAATCGTCCCAAGAAGGAAAATTGGATCCAACAAACTGCGAATCTGACAAACGTTTTGTCGTTATCATGCCAACTTTGATTTGACGACAGACTTACACACGGCTTAGCTTGGCCTAACAAAACAATCAAATATAATAGTGTCAGACAGTGTTGAACACGCAAAAATATATGTCTATTGAAACCATTGTTTTGAATGCTTTGATTTGATTACTTGGAATAGACAAACCAATAAAAATCTTGTTCTATGTTGATAAAGATATACAAAACATGCAGGTCCAGATCGAGAGAGAGGCAAAACCGGGCATCTGCCCCGGGCGCCAAATTAATGTGTTTAAAAAATTAAATAAGCGCCTAGCATCCAGAAAGCGTCCTCCTATCGATTATTCGAAAATTCGAGAAAAATCAAATAAACACTCATTTCCAATCAATGCAAGATGCAAAGCCTTATTTACAGAAGGAGGGATAGACAGAAAACTCTGGTTTACAAGGTCACGTCATACGATTTTTGCTGTGAAATTATATGACGCGTCTTCGTAAACGAGCGTTTTGAGCGTGACCGAACCATCTTAAACGGCTTTCCTGAAGTTTATCTGCCACATCGCGGACACTAGGGTCTTAGTTCACCACGCTGGCCTAATGCAGGTTCGCAGACTTCACATATCTTTGAAATTCTTATGAAGAACTTCTCAGGTATGCAGGTTTCCTCACGATGTTTCCTTAGGCGTTAAAGCAAGCGATAATTAACAATTATTACACACATGACTTAGTTCAGTCATAGTTGTATGCTCTTGGGACTAAACATGTTTACCAATGTCAAATCGTATGGAAATTGGACATCAGTAAAAATATTTACGGGTTAAATACCAATATAAATATTAATCTCTGATGCCAATTTTCACGGACCTTCCTTTAACTTAAGAGGACTAACATCCAGCACATATGGAGTTGTCCAACGAAAAGATAGGCCGAGGTAGGACCGCTTTGATAAATGTTGATAAGCAGGGGTCAACTTAGATAATAATGTGTGTAAAAATGCTGTGTGAAAGTGCGTTGTGTATAGTGTGACTCCGCGTCAAGGGAGTAAGTGTAAGTGGGGCACCTACATCTTAGGCCCAAAGCCAATCTCACTTGCACGTGTGCCACTCTGCTGATGAATGGACGAGGCAATGGCGAAACTTGTTTCCCCTTGCGGGTTGTGGGGGTCAGATGGCAGGTCGCCCTATATAATACCAAATACCATCAAATCTATGGTACGAGAAGGCGGCATTAAGCTGGGATAACGCCAAGCAGAACAGCCAAACACCCCTAAACGACAACTATCAACGATGTAGCATAAATAATAGTACCATTTGACTGCCTCGGTGGCATAGTTGTAATGTGACTGCTGTGCTGAGGTCTCGGGTTCGATCCCCGGGTCGGGTTAAAATTATATTGGGATGTCATCAGCCCGGAGTCTTGAATTGTTTCTTGTGGTCGGAAATAATATCGGTGAAATGTGGGTGTACTGGTCACACCTCTGTCTACCCCTTTGGGGATTACAGGTGTGAGTGCGTAGTAACATTTGCCAGACATGCCAAATCGACAAATATTATGAAATAACTTGAATACCTATTAATATTATGTATAGTTGCAAAGGTCTTTGCTTTTTTTAGGCTAGTCCCTTATTCAAATATTTTTTTTATTGGCCTGAATGACGAAACGAGAAGGTCGCTGTTCTAGTGATAAGCACCACGCCTGCCCATAAACAGAATAAACACCACACATAACTTGAATTACAAATTAAGACAGAACTACATGGCATTGGACTGCGTTCGTCACCCTGAGACATTTAAGACAGAACTACATGGCATTGGACTGCGTTCGTCACCCTGAGACATAAGATGTCAAGTGTCATAATGCTCACTAGCTTCAATGTTCTTCAAACCGAAACACAACAAAACACACTACTGCTGGACGACAGAAATAGGAAAAGTGTTGGTAACAACTCAAACGGCCTCTCGCATACGAGGGGTCTGCCACTTAGTTAAATTTGGCAGATTCATTTCATTACATGAGGAATTTTAGAAATTATGGAAAATAAAAAGATATTAATTTGAAAGTGATAGAGCCATACCACATTGTAGACAGTTTTGTCTACAGCAAGAATGGACCAGTTCAACCGGGTGGTTATATATGTCTCACAGAAAACCAATGTGAAGTAGCAGCTTGCCGTTTGGTACGGTGAGTGAGATATACGGAGTACCAAATTACCTATTCCTTTCCAATCATTTATCAGTCCATGATTCTTCAGGTATTGTGGATGTTCATGAGAGGTGGAGATCACTCACCATGAGGTGACCCACTTGCTCATTTACCAATCTCTACTATAAAAATAACTCTTACTGAAAATTGGCTATGTATTGTGGTATGCACCACAGCACAGCAGTACGCTGTCACCTACCTGTCACAGTCATGCAAATACCAAAACCATCAATAGTTTTACTGTAAATTTATTGGGAATAAATTGTCTTTTTTTCTTTCTTCTTCTTAAATTCATTGGATAGCAGTAGCTATGCAAACAACAGCATTAGCGTAATTCCTGTACATCTGTTATTACTGTTTAATTCCTTTCTTATTATTTTATTTATTGAAATCTGCTTGTTTGGCTTTTAGCTAGAGGTTATGAATTTTCTGATTAGTCTTTACTTTAATTAATTATATGGAATTAGAGTGGTAGAGCCACACTGTAGGTAGTCAGCAAGTATTGTGGGTGTCCATGTGCAGTGGAGATCACTTACCATCATGTGACCCACTTGCTCGTTTGCCAGTCTATGCTATAAGAAAAGGCCCAATAGCTAGCCCATTTTATTATTATCTACAAGATGTTATATTAGATGTTGGAGAGCTTTTCTTTTGATTCTTTGGAAAGTGGTAGTGGTCTTATCCATGAGATTGCAGACAAGAGTGTTTGGATGTTTTTCCAATATATTTTTTATAGGATTTAAGCTTATCTTGTTTGGGCATGAAGAGGATGGATGAAAGAAGATTGACGAAACAAATATACATGGCGAGTGTGAATGGTACAGTCGGGAGGGGAAGACCTCGGCGAACTTTTATAGATCAAGTTGGAGATATTCTCGAGAAAGGCCAGGTCAGGAGTACCCTAAACTGATGTGCATGTATGAAAAATTTAATGAGAGTGGAGGAGGCTAAAGCAGTATGCAAGGATCTTAGCAAGTGGAAATCCGTTGTATCTGCCTACCCCTATGGGAAACAGGTGTTAGTCTATGTATGTATGTATAAAGAAGTTTTTTTTCAAGTAAGCCTTTTATCTAAATGTATACCTAGGAAGCATACTTCATGTTGGGGTATTTGTATCTCATTGAGTTCACTGGTGGGCATGAGCTGCGCCTGAGTGTGTTTTATCTATTATTCTTCCACTTGCCCTTATCCTACTCACAGTTATGTCGGTGCAACATCCTTTTAACACATGTTACAGTAAGATTTGGCTTGCAGTTTTATAACCGGCCACATGCCTGACGTCAACGCCTCTGGGGATATGCTGATTTAATGATGTGACACCAAAGTTACAGACATCTCTAATTATGAGATTTGCATTCTTGCACATCATGGTAATAATGTATAGCTTCTCTAAGATTAAGATATTCTTGTGCAAAATTACATATATTATAATGATACATATTACATATTAGGTGAGTAGCTGGTTGTGAAACGAGAGGTCACAGGTTGAATTCCTGCACCAAGACTTATGTTGGTGTAATCCACAAGTATTTGTTTTGGGTCTGGGTGTTGTGGGACCTTATGCCTCATAACTACTGATGCTCATGAAACAGGCTATCCTAGTGGAGGTTTTCGATTATCTGTTTGACTGTTGGGTAAATTTATTATTATTTTATAAAAAAATAAAGTGCAGTGAATGGAGAGTATGCTAGTAACAGATGTAGTGTTAGTGTGTAATTGCAAAGATAATGATATTGTATGTGTGAAAAACTAATGGTGATCCATAAGTTTATGTTTTTTCATACATTCATTCATTCTTGACAGTACTAAAATACTGCTAAACTTGTCAAGTTCACTCATAAAGGACAACCCTTGTACAGGTCATTAGATACCAATAAAACAATTTAGCATCACCTCAATACATCTTTACTCCCCGCGGTCATTGTATTGTAATGGCAAAGGGTACATGATCATACAGCCACAGATTCAAGACACTACAACCACCAATTAATATCATGTTTTAATAGTGATATGCAAATGTAGTCACAAAATTCATACAGTATAGAGATAACTTTACAAAACTGCATCCATATGGCATGTAGTAGCTATTACATAAATATAGGCCAGCAAAATACAAGGGAAAATGAGAGATCTTACCTCGTTTTGGTCGAACTCCTGGAGAAGTCTATCATTACTCTGCTTCTCATATAAAGCTCGTGCAAGCGCACTTCGCGGCCGATAAAATCCTGAACTGCTGGCCATTTTTAATTTATTGTACCGCTCTTGTAGCAATGTTGGTTCCCAATGATTTGAAATTAGCTCAGGGCTCTCATACCTCGTACAATACTGACGATTTTCCTTGATGTAAGAAAAGAGATCGGTTTTCATGCACTTATGAACTTCCTTTGACAAAACATGGCAAACGAGCGCCGAACAACATATGATTTGGAATGTGGCTCGCATTTATCATGACCTTCATCATTTATTGTAATTTACAGACTAGTTTTGAGATTTTTTAACCTTAAAATCCATTATCAATGTACCTATGTTTTTCTTCTATTGTAAGTTCACAAGTTCATTTCATTGAACTTGAAGTGGCAGTCGTAATGAAGTATTACAATTCTATATCACTTTGTAGTTATTAAATACAGTAAAAAAACCTACAAAAACATTACAGGAAAAAGTGTAAAAAATTGTTTTGTTGCTGTCAATTGTCAAATTTTCATATAGGGAATTCGCTCGCTAGAGGGCGCTTTGGATTGAAGCATTTGTGAAGACTGTTACAAACATGGAGTTTGGTCTTAATCCAATAAAATTAATTGCTGTGCGTTATCAATAGTATGTCAATGCGTTATTATGTAGTGCATTTAAAATTAAAGATTCGTTGCGAAAAATATTTAGTTATTAAACTACATAAGTTTAATAACAAACTTTTCTTTAATAATAAGTGTCTTTAACGATATTTATATACAAATTCTTTCAAATAAATTTTATGCCGATTCGTTTGCGCCTATAATTAGGTTAAAATTACGACTCTACTAGTGTTTTTACTAAGATTTTTACACCACACACTTTAAGTGATATATGATATCATGAAGTTTAGTGAATAGATGAAAAACTATTTCTATATAAAGTTGATACAAAAGTAGGTATCCTATTTCCCACGTATTAAACAGTATCATTACCTACGTACTTATGAATTCCTAATATGATAGCAAATTGTTAGGTATAATTAGTGACAGTTTGTTTGTAATTAATAAATAGGTTCTTCATAACCAGATCTATACTAACCATTTGTTGCTTTGATTCCACTGACGCTCTGGCAACAATGTCCCGTAACATGGAATTCATCTTGCTTTCACAAACCGTTACTTTTGATCCAATATGAAGTTTACTCAACAATGTATAGTTATATGTTTGATATGAACACACGGCCACTTGTGCAAATTATTTAAGTACACTACACTTCCCGGTGTTACGTGGTGAGAGGTAACGTAACCAATGTATTCAATGGATCCTAAAATTTGTTCGAATCTCAGTTTGGCCTTGGCCGTGACCGAACATTCACTGTCTCAGCTCTCGTCACCGCCGCTCTTGACAATTTTTTTTGGCCGATATAAAAAGAACTCTTTCGCTTTCCAGGCATTACGTTCTACGTTGTAGCTATCGTTCGAGCGGTTCCTTCTTTCAAATTTTGCCAAAAAATGCCATTATTGTTTATAATTTTAGCCGGGTATATCTATACATACGCACTAACACTTGTAATCCCTAAAGGGGTACGCAGCGGTGTAACTAGTACCTACACCTTAATTTCGCTGAGCTTATTTCCGTTCCATGATATGATAGTGGGCGAGCCTATCGCCATACCGGGCACTATTCCAGACGCTGGGCTGATACTGAGCATTTTGACATAGAAAAACCCAATATCATTTTACCCGACCCGGGAATCGAAGCCGAACCCCAGCACAGCAGTCGTACCGCGTACGCATTACAACTGCGCCACCGAGGCAGTCAAGGGTATATTCTATGACAATATGTAAAGTTCTTTTCTTATAGATAATGATTCGTTTCTCATTTAACTTTGTTTGATTTTTCCATGTTTCGATTTCATTACACGGACTATAAATGATCTTAAGTACATTTATTTAGGTATTTCACAAATGAACCCAGTTCATAATTTATAATAGTGGTAGACAAACATATAATTTTAAATATTTCCATGTATTCATAAAAAATTGAACATTTGTATGCATATGAGTTGTCTCTATTGTTGTGCCTATGTCGCTGCCGGTCAAATAAAATTGCACCGACTCCAAAGATACTTATAGTAATTATTTTTGACTTTTCAGTGTTTTTTTTTTATTTTGAAGTCGGTTTCTAAGTTTTGTTAAACTTATTTTATATTTAATTTTTTGTGGTAGTTACAGCAATATCATGTAAATTCCAATACAATAACATAATTGCGACGAGTGTACTGTTGTTCGTTGAGGACTTTAATTTTTTTACTCCGTACTTCGTCATCAGATCTTAACCAAATTTATATGGGACCACATTGCAGCTAAATTCTGTCGAATGAAATTTTTTCCAACTAAATCGGTCCACAGTTGACGGAGAAATCGATGTACATACATAAAAAAAGCAACAAAAAAAACTCACCGAATTGAGAAACCTCCTCCTTTTTTAAGTCGGTTAAAAAGTACACAAAAAATACTCTGTCTAGTCAACAGCAATAACGTTTTAGAGTCATCATACAACATGCAGGGGCTAAGTTTTATCTGGTTTTGTGTGGTTTCCATTTGACCTTACATGTATTTCAGTTCTTTTCTTAAGGCGACAACAGTCCATGTGGTAAGTAATTGTATAGGTAGGTACGTTTTTAAGATATGCGACCTAGGGGCTTAGCATATGCAACACGAGGGGATTTTGTCGACTCGTTTTATCGTGAAAAACCAGTTTTATCTGGTTATGTCTATATGTCTATCGAAGCTAACATGGTTGCATAAAACACTCGACTCGTTATGTCAAAAGAAGACATAAAGTAGAGAAAAATTAAATAATCTTTCGTCTGTGGTATTTTGTCTACAACTTTAAGTCTACAACCCTCACCATGAAGACGTAACATTATCGAATATAGACACTATCTCTCTCGCGCGCGAGATATGTCGTGTTGCATATCCGAAGTCCGCTGCACACGTCACAGTTGTCAATTGCACGTTAAGCAACTTCACGTTTGTTTTGATTTACTTCCAACACCATAACCATCCGCTATAAAGCATGATAATATTAAAAAAAACTTACGCTCTCTCGCACCTCTGGTACTATTGGTTCGTAAAATGTCGGCATTTTAATTAATAATGTTAATTCAACTGGCGTGGATTTCGTTTTTATGATCACATTGAAGTGAGCGATAAGTTAGCAGTTTATCTAAATATAGGTTGACACCAAATTACTCGGTTTATCTTTACAACGTACACTTAGATGTACTGGATAATGTTTTACTTGTCTAAGATAAACAACGGTTACGATAAGAATATATTTTCGTGTCGGCGACTGCATAATGATATCAATTTTTATATAAATTGATATTATTTTACTATAAAAATTGTTCGTACAATATTCCGGCTAAAGGAGATTTTTGGAAGTGTAAATCAATAGCGTTTATTATCCTAAAGGATTATTTTAATAACAATAAGTGTGGGGTTAATTTTGTGAACATTTTACATGGATCCTCGATCAAGCTCGGATTGCCCGCAGCGTTTCGAAGCACGGCGCAGGCGCATGCGGGACATTTAAAATAATTACAAGCCATCGGAGAAAAGGAACATGTTTTAAGATCATTACTTATTTTTTAATCCGAAAAAGGATTTCTAAAAGAAGCATAGTGCTTATTGGTGCAGATGGCATCAAATGGAACTTTTATGAGATGCCGTGTTGGTAATTTTCTTATAATTCGTCATTACGTTCAATGAATGTTATTGAATTTTGCAATTATTATTATCTACACTATCGACGCTGGCTGTAGGTTGGTTATCCACCAATGACTAGAGTTGTGGAAAGATACCTGGAGGATTATTAAAAATACTATAGAATAGCTGCATTTTAAATAACTTAGTCCATATTTATAGTCAACTGTCTCGGTGGCGTAGTTGTAATGCGTATGCGGTACGACTGCTGTGCTGAGGTCTCGGGTTCGATTAGGTCGGATAAAACTGATATTGGGTTTTTCTATCACGAAATGCTTAGTATCAGCCCGGAGTCTGAAATTGTGTCCGGAATAGGCTCGCCCCCTGTCACATCATAAGACGGAGGTAAGCTTGGTGAAATGTGGGTGTAACTACAGGTTACACCTCTGGCTACCCCTGCGGGGAATACAGGTGTGAATGCGTATATATCGTGTATATTTATAGTAAGGAGTAACTACCGCATCTAGAGACCTCAATTAACTTTAATAATTGTTATTCTTAGAATTCGATTATTCCCACCCTCAGAGCCAGTAAATCTTTTTGTAATATGTGTTAAAGCACGTTGCGCCGACTCCTTTGCGAGTTGAATAAGGGACGTATCTTCCATACGTATTATTGACATAGTTAACCAAAAAATAATTATTTTCTAGATAATAAGTACTGATAACAATCTGTAATAAAAATATTTGAATTGAGCGTAATCGTCTTTAATTAATCAGCGACGGCTTCTCTTTTGTAAATTTTACTCTTGGCACTAATACATAAGTGATATGATCTATATAAGAACACATAGATATAATTAACCTGCTGGTGAAAAAACCTTTCGATATATTTTGCTCGCTGCATGTTGTGATGTCCGTATGTTTTTTTATTCCATTACAGTCAAGTGACTACTGTATCTGACGGCAAGTGCAGGGCAGTTCAAATACCATATCTTACCTCAAGATGTATCTCATGTCCTCACAGTATGCTGTTCTTGCACCAGAACTGGCACTTCGTCACATAACTATGCGTGCTTTCGATTTCCTGAAAGTAGAGTCAGGGAACATATCCCAAATGAATGGCAGAATTTTATTTAATTGGTGGAAAACTTTAACCCTTTGTGTCACTACAAAAAAACGCTCACGCCGGTATCATAATTGGGTAGACAGAGGTGCAAGTATTGCTGCATCCACGGTTCGCCGAGCTTATTTACATAGCATGATGTGATCCCCTATCACATAATGAGCCTTTTATTTAGCTGGGATGATGAAACGAGCAAGTCGTTCGCCTGTTGGTAAGCGGAACGCTTATCCATAAACAGAAGCAACACCACACAGACCTTTAAATAAAAGAGCACTGCATGGCAGTAGACTGCGATTTTCACTCCGAGATATAAGTTGTTAAGTCTCATAATGCCTAGAAATTGTACTGGCTTCAATGTCCTTCAATCCGAAAAACAACATTGCACACTGATGCTCGGTCGATAAACGGTTTTTGGTAAATGAGGGATCTACCACTTAATGAAGCCTAAACCCAAACTGGGCAGAAATTCCAATTACAAATTGTTATAGATGGGATTTGAACCTAGGACCTCAAGGTTTCTCAGTCTAACTAGGCTGCCACTAAACTAATGAGGCGATATTACTACAAGGGTGAACTTATCTCTGTGGCACTCTATACACTCGTTTGGTAGTGGCCGGTTCGTATTCATCAATTAATTTTCACATAAAGAGTTGCCGTCGGGATACTCGACTAGTCGTAAATTTCTGTAAGACAGTGGTACTAACCCGGTCGAGCCCGACCTATTTACGCTATAGATAAATCTCTACACTCTAGACTATGGCTTTACCACTTAGAATTGCTATTGGAATCATATTGCCTACTACTTATTACCGTACAGATAACATATAGTTACATATTTAGAGCAATCATTTAGGTAAATCAGTGTATTGTAAAACAAAACCAAATGGTCAGTTTAATTTAAATTCGTGCTTGTAGTTTTTGCACCCCTAACCGCATTCTCACAACGGCCGAGACTTGATGCACTTCACTTTTGATTGGATCATTACCGAGTTCATCATACTCCGTGCGATCCTCGGGCCAGAACAGAGACGCAAGTAGCCCTTCGCAACGAGAACAAGCGAGACAACCGCGCTCCAACAGAGCACATCGCTCAGAAATTATTTCATATCATGATTATTGGAGCTTTATTGCACTTCGTAAGTAACAATTGACATTAGGAAATGCAATTTTATATTGATTCCGTAATATCGTCTCTCGTTTATTTTTATCAATGCGGCAAATCTTTCTATGATTTGCGGCTAACCATCGACGGGCGTGGTGGTTGTTTTCTTGCGGCTTCACGATCCGAGAAAATGTCATTAAAAGCTCGATAGGGGATTAAGTCGGTTTAAATTTTCACGTAGCTTGGCAGGAAATCAGTTTAGCCGTAACAAAGGGTGGGAAGAAACCGAGAAATTATCTTTTCGATGGATGATAACCGCTAAACAGGCAATTACACCGTTACAGATGGGGCATTGAGTAATCAAAAAATAATCATTTTTCACATCGGCCGGAAGATGTCGCCGGATCACGTCCAGCGGTCGCAATCATTCGGTCATCACTGATTTCAGTACGCAACGAATGTACCTCATCAGTCATCACGTTTCTAATAAAAATCATCAGCCGGGCATCTGTTGTCTTGCGCAACCGCATTTATTGCCTTTAATGGTTGCCTTTCTTCATGTTAATTCGTATTGGGCCAGCCGCAACTATTGTAACTCGATTTGTTCATTGGTTTTATAATAAACACGCTTCGCACGTTTTTATTGATGTCTTATAATATAATGTTTTTTCTTTAGATGACAAATGTTTCTTTTATCCTTGTTAAAGAGTTTACCAAGTATTTTTCAAAATATATATTTATATATAAAACTATAACATATTAGCCATAGCTAAGAGCAAGCCCATAAACAAGAAAGAAAATTATTATATATTAATCCAATTAGTTGACGGAATAGTGATTAATAGTTCAACGTGGTAGAGCCACGTTGTACAGTTTTGTCTACAGCATGAATGGGTCGACTCGACCGGGAAAACCGACGTGGAGCAGTAGCTTGCGTATGCTTGTTACGTTTCGTATGGTGAGTGAGATAACCGGAGGCCTAAATTGCTTAATTATCCTTTTATTTTAAGGTCGGCAACGGACCCATGATTCCTCAGTTATTGTGGATGTTCATGGGCGGTAGAGAACACTTATTGTCAGGTGACCCATTTGCCCGTTTGCCTATGCTGTAAAAAAATAAAAAATAAAGTTTATAAATAGATAGCTAAATGTATAAATATATTTCTCAGTAATAATTCGAAAGGGGCATCGTTCGATTGCCTCTAGTATTTCACCGAAGCATTAGGAAGGTACTACACTGGGGGCCATTACCATCGAGATGGAAATGAATTAAACATAATTCGAATAATCGAGGCTCGGCCAATACGATAAAACAAAAGGAAAAAGTACGCCTGCGGCTGGCCTTAGCGAGGGAACGAAGGATTTCAATTTGGAACGTGATGAGGCGAGTTTTCATTTACGTACAGTGATTCGATGATGCCTGTAATGACGCGAATACAACGGACCGTTCCTATACCTACCAGCCGCCATGCCAGGGCGGTACCACGCTCTCAATTGGCACCTCTAGCCAATGTACAAAGTTGCACAAACCCATCACGCTTTTACAACGATTATTAACCATCTATACACAGTACACACGCATTAACCATGCGAAATCTTGATATGCAATAAATAAACACGCAGAGTCATCCATGTAAAAGGTTGCATAATTTGCAAACGGGAGTTGTAAATCTCTCGTGCATTTATTTATTTCACATTATAAACTATAAGGAAAATAATAATGAGTTGAAGTCATATCTCATTACTTAAGTTGAAGCTCAACTGCGTCGGACAGTTCGAGGAGCTCAGGATGCCGTCTATGACTTATTTAAAAAGGTCTCGTTTGAATTATTGCTGTGGTGTTTCTGATTGTATTGCTAAAGTGCGAGATATAATTTTGCAAATGAATAATGTATTCACTTATGACTTTTAATAACACGAGGCTTATTCAACCGAACACGGAGGCGTTCGTTAGGCAGTTCCATAATTAAAAAATAAAATTGATGCTCACCGGGCGATGTGCTGAAAACTTGTGCGAGAAATGACGGACCGATGAGAGTGTGGAGCCGCAACTCTTTTTATTATCTTGTAACAAAATCTTTAGTAATTTGTATTGTCGCTTCGTGGATATTAAATGGACGCAGTGTATGTTGGATTAAATTGTCGTGTGAGCATCAATAGGTCTTCAGATAATTAAATCCAATAAGTTTGTGCCCATTACATTTACCTATCGATTTTAAAACTATATTGACCCTTATAAAAGATGTGTGCTTAATGCATTCATTCACGCCTGTAATCTCCGAAGTTGTAGGCAGAGGTGTAACCAGTACACCCACATTTCGCCAAGCTTATCTCCGTCCCATGATGTGATATGGGGTGAGCCTATCGCCATCCCGGATGTGTCCTTAACGTTTCATAATATTCGTTTTTTTAGAGCAGAAGTCCGCCAAACGAGCATATGGATTATTTGATGGTAAGTGATCTCCACCGGTCATGAGAACCAATAATACTAGAAGAATCGTTTCCCCTAAGGAAATAAATGGGATTGAGAAGGAGACGGGGATTGGGGCCTCACCACGTCGGTTTTCTGTGAGACAGTGGTACTAACCCAGTCTAGCCAACCCATTCATGCTGTTAAAACTGTCTACACTCCACATCGTTGCTCTACCACTTACAACATTAAAAATACATCTATCAAAGCAATTTGCATAAATTCAAATATGTCGATTAATTATTCGATAACTGAATAATATGGCAGCTGACAATGTTTTTTTATTATTTTTACCAAAGAACTGTTAAGGCTGCATCTAAGTGTGAATGAAAAATGTTATAAATATGTTAAACATGCAGAAAACTCGTCGCGAATGGCACGCTAACGTTATCGAGAATGACGATTATACCGATCCGCGTTCTCGGATCGAGAATCTCGAAGGAATCTTCGCGTATTTTGTTTCAGCTCGCAGCGCGTAAAAAACAAATTGCACTGCATACTTCAACGCGTGTCATCGTGTTGTTAACCCGACGGATAATTAAAGCGCCCACTTATAATTATTGTTGGCGGTGGTTTAAATGCAAATGTTGTCGCCTGGAGTATCTTCATGTAATGTATGCGAAATGTGAACAGATAAGGGTATGAGATTTACACCTCGCCGTGTAGTGGCGGGTACCGTTCGTTGACCAACCGCGCTGATATATTAAAGGTTAAATATGTTTTGTTTTGATACGTCAAGGTGCTGCGCAACAATTTACACGGCTCATTGATTTTGCGGTTTATTTAGGAGGACAATGCTTAGGTACACTTTAACCAACATGTAAGTCCCGTGTTATACTATTATAATGCCTAGTGTTATAATGGGCACGGGCTAGCGAGAGGGGTTAGGTCTTAGTCGACCACGCTGGCCCAATGCGGATTGGTACATTTGGGGAGATATAGCTTCGAAATTCTTTTGTTTTTTTTAGGTATGTAGATTTTCTCATGATGTATTCCTTCATAGTTAAAGCGAGTGATAATCAAGAATATACACATCACTTCGGATAGTCGGCGGAGTGTGCCCTGGGGGTTGGGATTGATCTTGCGATCCCTGTGTTGGTAGTCTGTTTTTCCGCTGTACCATCGCCGTTTAAACTAACAACACTCTGGCTTCAACAAACAATCTTCTCTCGGTCTATTTAATTATGCGGAATGAGTAATAAAACTTAACAACTGAATTTATTGTAACTTGGCAAGTATTCCACCACATACCTTTACTGAAAACTGTTTCGGCGGCGCAGTTGTAATGCGTAGGAACGCCGTACGACTACTGTGCTGAGGTCTAGGGTATTGAGTTTTCCTATCACGAAATGCATAGTATCAGATTGGAGTCTGAAATTGAACCCGGTGTGGCAATAGTCTCACACCGTCACAAGATCACATGACGGGACAAAAGTAATCTCGGCGAAATGTGAGAGTACCTACTGGTTACACCTCTGCCTATCCCTTCGGGAATTACAGGCGTGAGTGCGTATGTTTTATTTTATCTCTATCGACATTCCTATTCTCTCCAGCACTGTAGTGTAACTGATATGGTTACCAAGGCTATTTAAATCAAAAGTACCCATGTACCCCACACTCGAATGCTCTAAATTGTTTTCCTATTTACATTTGTCAAAAATATAGAGTGGTCATACGTGTTCGCTCAATATGAGAAGTTTTTTTTAAGAATAGTAAATTTTTTAGTTTATCGCCGAGTTCCAAACCAACGGTTGTGTTTACATCACGCAAATGGCCACTCTCTATTCCGGATTCAAATATTAATTAGACTCAGAGTTTTTTTTAATATTAGCTTGAGTGACACGAAACGAGCAGGTTGCTCGCCTGATGGTAAGCGCCACGCCTGCTCATAAATAGAAGCAACACCACACATAACTTTGAATAACAAAGCACTGCATGGCATTGGACTGCGTTCGTCACCCCGAGACATGAGATGTTAAGTCTTATGCCCATTAATTCACTGGCATCAATGAAACACAATAGATAGACTGCTGTTAGGTGGCAGACATAGACGAAATCGTGGTACCAACCCAGACGTGCTCTCGCCTACCTCCTTTTTAAACGTCATAAATCGAGTCAGATACCACGCACATAATCCATAAATAGAGCTACAACTAAGATCCATGTTCTAAATAAAGCTAAATAGTTACTTAAATCTTACATCAAACAAATATACACTACACAGTCTCCTTTTACCCGCAAACCCACAGTACAAACATGAAAAAACACAAAGACAATTCGATTAGAAATATCTTTTTTTCCATAAAAGAGCAAACAAACAATATCTTCTCATTTTGCGAAGAAAACCGTTGCACGAAGAACAGTGGACAACAAAAGCTAACAAATCCTGTTTGTCGTGCGGGGAGCGTCCGTGATTTAATACAAATTATTATTAGACGACATAAATAACGTGGCACAGGGGCGAGGCTGTGGAGGCTCCTTAATAACTAATAAAGGGGTCATCGTTCATACCGAGAGAGCGGCGGAATTAACCCGCCTGGACATATGGTGCTGTTATGGCGACACCAGCTTACGTTTCATCATAAGAAATGGAGTGAAACGCGGTGATTAATTAAACAACGCCTTATCTTTATGTAGTCAATTTTTATATAATTACTTACCGGCTATTGTCGTGGCCCTTTGAATCTGAATGCAATTCTGTATTTTCCATATTTTATTAAACATAATGCTTGTGTTTACATATAAGGTTTTTAATTAACATCATTGACTTTTCAATTGGTAGATATTTTATTTATATTTAAATATTGTAGCCTTACAAAAGAAACTTCGATAATGCAAACGTCGTAGAAAGCGACTAAGCGGTTTGAAGCTATGCTGCTCAACTTGATGGTAGTCCGAAATAGCGTCTATAGTCTTCTTGGTATAAAGTGGTACTAGAGAGTGCATGTCACATTACTTTATGAATACTAAATTATCATTTCAACTTGATTAATTTCAAACTTGCAACTAATATTCATATTCAATTAGGTATGATTGAAAGCTGCAAGTAGAATGTGAGTATATAATTATAAAAAAACTTTTTTACGATCTTTATTTCTGCCTGGAGTTATCCAGGTGTAAACCAGGGTCGGCTTTCTCGTATCATAGACATGACGGTATTTGGTATTATATGGGGCGACCTGCTATCTGACCCCCACAACCATTGCCTCATCTATAAATCCATTAAACTTTCTACAATATTACGATATAAGTTATGCGTGTCTGCGATCTTCATCACTTTCGGAAATAGGTACGCGTGATTTTTATTTTTCTCTTGAGTGACTCATCATGCCCTAATGACCGGGCATTCATTGCATATTCGTACTTACCCGTTAAAACAAAAATCGCCGAAATGTTAATTTAAATCGTGCTAATACAACATAAATAAATAAATACACCCAACAGTCACACACATAGTTCTGACCCCACACTAGGTAAACCTGTATCGTGGGTATCAAGAACTACGAGGAACTTGCGGTCCCACAACACCCAGACCCGAAACAAGGTTATTTGTAGGTCACACAAACATTTGTCTCGGTGCGGGAACCGAACCCACGGCCTCACGCTTCGCAGCCGGCTACTCACACACTGCGTCACGGAGGCTGTCTAAACATAATGTGTAGATTCTAATGAATTAACACAACTGTAATATTGCTATGATATAATTTAGTTAACTCCACGAATACCTCGTTATATTATTGTGAGATGTGTACTTCATACATCGGTTTATTAGTGAGGCGCGTGCTCAGAATATTGAGGGTCCCTTAGTACAGGCGGGATTTGGTCAGCTAAGGTATATCATTATTTATTTGATTCAATTAACCCTTTATTGCAACCGTGTGTTATTCTGCTCTGTTATATTTTATTGGAATTTGCGCGCTGATTTTATGTAGGACATTATGTAGAAACGCTTTTTACCGGACAAGAGTATCAATAATGTTTCAAATACAGTTTTTTCTCTGTTCAGTTTAGTAAAAAGCCATTGATTGTAGGCAATGGCTTTTTACTAAATTAAAATGTAATAGTTTATATTTTGACTGCCTCGGTGGCCCGTTACCTTGAACTTACGCGTTACGACTGAGGCTGACGCTGAGGTCTCGGGTTCGATCCCCGGGTCGGGTAAAAGTGATATTGGGTTTTTCTATTACATAATGCTCAGTATCAACCCAGGCTGGAATTGTGCCCGGTATGGTGATAGGCTCACCCCCTATCACACTATGGGATGGAGATACGCTGGGAGAAATGTGGGTCTACTGGCTAAACCTCTACCTACCCCTTCGGGGATACAGGCGTGAGTGCGTATGAGTATTGTTAGGATATTCACCATAATGACACATATTCTGTGACAGTTTTAGGCGGCTTCTTATTACGATTCAGAACTCAGAAAATAGCCCTTTAAATAGACGGACTGGCAGACAGAGGAGTAGGTATAAGCATATCAATAGAGTTCTGTGAGAATCCATTATCTACGCAACCCTAAAATATAATGTAAAATAATATTGTCCCAGGTCAGTACGACAAATGTATGTAATTATTGAGTAGATTGGGTTACTGTAGTCTTATAAACTCATCAGAGCATTAACGTACGTTAAAATTGTAACATGTTACTCGTCTGCGGGATGAAATCTGACCTGTGTTAAGCACTCTCTGAAATATTTTGATAGCCTCAAAGCTGAAAGGGTTGCCGGTCACAGCGGCGCAAACCGATTCGCGGGTAATTCTGTAAAGGCCTCTGCACACAAGGCCCCATTACGATACTAATCGGCAGAGTGCCGGCTTGCTCTAAATATCGCTTTTACACGTCCATCCAACCATAAATAACAACTCTATGAAAACATAAATGTTCTCTTTTTTCTATCGTTTTCCGAGTTTCGTATTTTTTTCATAGAGTCAAAAGCTTGAACAGACCACTTTCGCATTATGGAATTGCCAAAACTCCATTTAGATTCGACATCTAAACAGTTTATAACGTGGTGAGTTCAAACGATTATGACTTTAAATGTAAAGTCGTAGAGATGTTTTTCATTCACTTGTTTGCAGGACTTAGACCCTTCTGCTTGCACTGTTAGGCAGTGAGCGTAGAAATGAGATATTTTGGCAGTATTACGCAAATTGGATAGCTTTCAACACTCAACGGAGTAGGTTCCGAACTTTCGCGGGGAAAATTGAATTAAAAATATCATAAGACGTAAATATGTATGGGGATCGTAATGATGTTGCTTCTTTTGCGGTTCTCTCATGCCTGTATTTACTCGTACATTAAATAAAACTATGTATTCGGTGTGTGTTCGTCTGCATATACCGTTTACTTTTTAACTCGCGACAAAAAAAAGGGCGTTATAAATTTTACCTATTTGTCTGTCTGGGTGTTAAGGTGTCTGTATGGTACGTGATTCCGATGTTTGCCCACAATACCATAAGAATCATGAGCCGTTGTCGACCTTAAAGGAAAAGGATAAAAAAGTATTGAGAAGGGGAGGGCATTTGGGCTTCCGGATATCCCAATCACCGTACGAAACACAGCAGCATTCTGCTACTTTACGTCGGTTTTATGTGAGACTGTGGTAAGAACCCGGTCGAGCCTGCACATTCGTGCTGTAGACAAAATTGTCAACACTCTATAGCATGGCATTGTGGATCATACAAACATTTGTCCCGTTGCGAAAATCGAAACCGCGGTAACTTTATCATATTTTTTAATCTCAGTATACATGTTCAGCTTCGTGAATGTTATAAAATTAAAAGGGGTCTAACAATCGAGGTCCAGGCGTCGACGATCATCTGTATTTTGTATCGATGGCCTATTTCACAAAATTAATTATGATCATACAAAACATCTAATTTACATACATAATTCTATACTTAGTGGAACTTGTTCAAAATCGAAGGGTATTAGGATAAAAAAAAACGTTGACTCGGAACACAACATGCATGTGAGAAAAATAATATTCTGCCTGCCTCGGTGCGGTTACGACTGAGGCTGACGCTGAGGTCTCGGGTTCGATTCTCAGGTCGGGTGAAAGTGATATTGGGTTTTTCTATTACGAAATGCTCAGTATTAGCCCGAAATATGGAATTGTGCCCGGTATGGTGCTAGGCTCGCTTCCTATCACATTATGGGACGGAGATACGGCGAAATGTGGGTGTACTAGTTACATCTTTGCCTACCTATTCGGGGATTAAGGAGATTCAGTAAAACAGCAACAGCCGTTTATGAAAAGTTGAATGGAATTGACGTAATATCTCAGCTTGCACAATTTTGAACCCGGACGAAAAAGAGTTTGTAATTTGACTCCATTGTCTGTCTGTGTGTGTTTCTGTCTATGGCGTTGTAATACGTTGTGTTTGGATTGAATAAGTTTTTAAGAGTTATTAGCTTACCGATGGTTATAAGGGTCTGATGGAGGAGAGGAAGGTAGCTACAGGAATTCCGCTTTATTCTAATTAATATAATTGATTCAACAATTAGGTTATATTTTACAATAAGTATTCTTCCGTTGAATCACAATCCTTGAAATAAAAGAAAACAAGGAAATACCGATAGGTTTAAATCTATGTGTAATTAAGTACTCATAATTATTACTTTTTAGCCCGGTACAGAAAAGTGAGTACACTGCACATGGTGGTAAGTACAGTGCGGTCCAAATACAATATCGACTGTCGGAAACTATTGCGTCTTTAAAAGGTCGGCAGAATGATGATGATTAAGTTACTGGATTTAATTGTAAGTTACATACATATATACGCACTCACGCCTGTCATCCCCGATGGGGTAGGCAGAGGTATAAACTAATACACTCACATTTCGCCGAGCGTATTTCCGTCCCATGATGTGGTACGGGGCGAGCCTATCGCCATACCAGGCACAAATTCCAGACTCCGGGCTGATACTGACCATTTCTTAATAGAGAAACCCAATATCACCCGACCCGGGGATCGAACCCGAGACCCCAGCGTCAACCTCAGTCGTAAGGCGTACCCATTACAACTGCGCCACCGAGGCAGTTGTTCATTATTAATTGTAAGTTATTTAGGAATAATTAAAGATATTATTAATATTGCGATATACACATAAATTGACCCTGAGCGATGTACTTGGCTGCTGAGGCCTCCCCACTAAAGAAAAAGGACGAAATGTTTGTTAACCGATGGTTCCACATTATCGCCGTTAAGAAAGCGGCGCGGAGGGGAGGTAGAGCACACATTATAAGCTTGTACAGAGTTGCGTATGAATCTAAATACAGGGACACGAATGCTAACAAAAAATACTAAATTATATCAAGAAAGGCCATCTGTAATTTTTGATAATTATGTATAACCGGTCTAAAACTACTTGAGCGTGGGACGTAGACTGTAGACATATACACGTATATAATTGTTTCTTATTAAAATCAACGTTAATCTTTTTTCGGAGCGGAATCCGGCGAGGGTTCACCACCGCATTATGTTTAAGAATCGACAGCTATAATTTCTGTTCAATCAAGATTTAATTGTTTTAATGAGGCTACATGCGTGAATGGCCGGACCAATTATTGTTTATTTTTAATCGCCTCAAGTGGTTTTTATGTTCGCAACCAAGCACGCAGGCGGCCGCGGGCGATCATTTTCATTATTTTAATAATGTAAACTTCCAATAATAATTTACAGTGATTTGGGGTTAAACACGTTAAGAGATATTTATGAATTCCTCAGAGGTCCGGAACGTAGTTAGCTATGTAATTTGATCCTCGCTTGATTGTGCAGCTTTTGTTCGCTTCGTTATGATTATTTTTAACAAAAAGCTTGTAATCCTAAGAATGTTAGTGCAAGCGATTACATTAATGCAATTAACTGATAATGACTGGTAATCCACAGGAATGTGGCATGAGAAGGCTAATAATAAGTCTGCTGATGGAAAAAGTTGCAAATATATTCATTAAGTATAGTATTAATAGGGAGCAATGCCTTTGCTACTTACCGTCACTATTGTTTTATTTAATAATTGTTACTGTAACTTTATAAATTACACTCAATAGTCACAAATAGTTCTGACCCCACCGTAGGTTAATCTGTATCGTGATATGGTTCAAGGTACCTTCCTGTTTTGCCGAATCCTCTACTTGCATCCTCGTAAAGCATATTTTTGTAGTATCTACTACTTAATTGTCAATACTGTCTACTTTCACCTGCGCTTGTCCCACTCGCAGTGGGGTCGGCACATCATGCTTTTAACACATGTTACAGAAAGATTAGGCCTGTAGTTTTTAAGACCGGTCGCCTGCCTGACATCAACCCCTCTGTGGTGAAAACACCCAGACCTGAAACAAATATTTGTAGATCACACAAACATTTTTGTTAATTGTCAATACTGTATTCAAGTATATAATAGCAATTTTACTTTACACTTTCCTACTCCATATCATCTTATCTATTTGCCAGCTACTAGTTCATCGGTTAATATATCGTATACTTTTAAATTAGCGTCTAACATTTACGTAATACTTTAATGTGTCTTTAAGGAATAGTTTGTATCTGTAATTTAGATCATGACATTTAAGGCATAATATTCAATGCCAGACTTTACACAATGATTGCTATATTGATGTTTGCGAAAATATAATAATAATGTATTATATCCATTGTATATGATAAACTTATTATCATTACTGAAAATAGAGAAATATGTTAATTAAGAGGTCTTATAATACCTCAAGCATATATTTTAATTCTACCTGTGGTAGCAATGTCATATTCCTTCATTACAAATGCACTAGTCTTTTTTATACTTAAGTACAACGTATTACAAAAAAGTGTGGTCAAATTTGAGCAATGTATGTACGATACAAGTATTCACCCCTGTAGTACCAAATCCGATTACATTACTAGGCATAAATAATGAATATCGATTCGACCTGCAACTTTGGCCAACACTAAATGATAAACAGCTGAGCTTTTGTTTCACTCCAGAATTATTATTCTATTTACGCACTTCACTTAATTTGTAGGGATGATATATGATCGATCTAATCGATCGTAATAAAATAGTGATTAAAATAAGGGGTGAAATTTTAGGATATCTAGATTTTGATATCTGATAGTACATAAACATCGATCTCACATATTATGTATGTATATTACTCTACATCTTTACACTTACAGTGGGAAATGTTCTGCCGATCATATTAAAACCCAATAAACATGTTCTTAACAGCTTGTTCATCGTATGTAGAATCTAATCATCACAGATGAGAGGTGTTGAGATGAGCACTGGACCGTGGGGTGCGCCGTGCGAGTGAGGGTAGGCTCTAACTAACAAGTTAATCCGGCCCCAGGCGGATATGAAGTTTATATCACGCTTTGCATTATGCTTCATTATCTTAGAAATTTTTGCTTTGTTCTGATGGTGCAGTAGGGTTGTGCAAAATAAAAATTATTGTGCACTAAATTTTATTCAATAGTAAATTGTATTTTAATAGGTTATCTGACTATGTTTTATTTTATACATTATTTAATATGTAACCAACAATATTACGGAATAGAAACTGTTTTGGGAAAACAGAATTAAAATTGGGAAAAAAATGAGGCCGCAGTTCATGTTTTAAATATTGGTACAAGGATAGGTGGGTGCATAGTGGGAAAATCTCCCTATCTCCATCGCACGCGTGCACCGTAATGGCGTGACGTAACTTGCCATGTCGTGCATCCCTTACCATCATTTGACAATTACCCCCTCCAGCAGATTTGAATGGCTGTTAACTTGTTTATTTTTGACTTTACATAATTATTTTGATAATCATAGATGTTAGGGAACGTAACTTATTAATTAAGATATAAAAAACAATCGAATACCCTATAATAGAATAGATAAAAAGTCGTAGTAACCATTTACATATGATTGTATTTAAAGAATTACTAGCTTTTGATTGCAGTTCCGCCCATGTGAATGTCTTCCTTGAAAATAATTATTTTTCCGGGACAAAAAGTACCCTATGTTCCAGGATATAACCTATTTCCTTACAAAAAAATATTAAAATCCATTCAGCCGTGTAGCAGTGGAAATGTAACAGACAGACATACAAAGTTACTTTCGCATTGAAAATATTAGTATGGATTTAATCGTGTAATAGGTACAATATATTTTATGATTATTTTTAGGCTCTCCTTATTATATTTACGAATATCCAGTATAAGCTACATATTATGGATGGTGTGATTTTGTATGTTGTTTCAAGAAAAACATATATCTAATATCGGATTTCGCATATTATGTTTACTTATTGATACACAAAGACGTGAGCATGAAATTTATTAACATATAACACCGGAAATTAAATCAGTGTTATAATTTTTCTCTCAGAAATATATAATTTGGAAAAAACAATTCTTATTACATTTAACGCATTTTATCGATGACAAAAAATTAATTACGATCCAATATCACCAATAATTCAACTCATTCTTGCATGTATTAATTACATGATGCACGTGATGTGTTTGTATTGGGACAATGGCTGTGTGTGTCACTATTGATTTTAATTGTACTACTATTATGAATGTGAAAATTTGATGATTTGATGCTTGTGAGTTTGTGAATTTGGATGTTTGTTAGTCGATAACACCTTAACAGGTGAACTGTTTGGGATGAAATACAAAAATTATAAAGATTCTTTGGAAACTTCCATCACCAAGAATAACATAAAAGCATTTTGGACATATATTCGCAACAAAAGAAAAACTGCTGAGACCGTACCGAGCGAAATGTTCTTTAATGATGAGAAATTAACCTGCCAGACTGCAATTTGTGATGCATTTGCTACCCACTTCTCTTCAGTTTTCACGCTAAAAACTAGCAGCCATATAAGCCATAATTATCCCAATTCTGCCAACTTAATGAAGTACCATCTCCCGTCGATCTCTAATATTCCAATTTGTAATACCCTAAGCAGCATCTACATTTCATCAAATTCCATCAAAAAACCCCTCTTAAAATTGAAATCTAGTCTTGGTGCTGGTCCGGATGGCCTTCCTGCCATTTTTATCATCAACTGTGCTGCAAGCCTATCGGTACCACTTAACATTATTTATAACCGATCGTTGTCATTAGGGGTATTTCCACTTGTTTGGAAGGAAGCTAATATTATACCGATTCCTAAAAGTGGTAACCCCAATCATATTATAAATTATCGTCCCATATCACTTCTCTCAATATTGGGTAAGGTCTTTGAATCACTCATTTGCCCTCATCTCACACATCATCTTAAACACCTGCTGATACCTGAACAGCATGGATTTCGTAGTAGAAAATCTACAATTTCGAATCTTGCTTGTTTTGCCTCAGACTTAACTACAGCTATTGACGATGGCTATCAGACAGATGTTATCTACACAGATATAAGTAAGGCATTTGACAGAGTTGACCACCGACTTCTGGTCCAAAAACTTGATTCGCTGGGAGTTCACGGCAGTCTTCTTAAATGGTTTTCATCTTATCTGTCACATCGTAATCAAAAAGTTGTAGTTTGTGGCTATGAGTCGTCATTTTATGTAGCCAGTACTGGAGTACCTCAGGGGTCACATTTAGGTCCGATTTTGTTTCTGGTATTTATTAACGACATTGCTAATGAAATTAAACATTCTAAATTCTTACTTTTCGCTGATGATCTAAAACTTTACAAGAGTATACGTAATATTAAAGATTCTCAACTACTTCAACTCGATTTAGACAGCATCTTGAACTGGACAATCAGAAATAAACTCCCTTTGAATATCGACAAATGTAAGCATATTAAATTCACAAAAAAAACATCACCTATTCCCACCTCGTATAAGCTTGGTGTAAAAGTACTAGAAGAAGTAGATAATATAAAAGATTTAGGCATTATATTAGATAAGAAACTTTCTTATACTCTCCATATAGACAGTGCAATAAACAGGTCCTTTAAAATGTTGGGATTTATCTGGCGCAACTGTAAGCATTTTAAAAATATATTGGCATTAAAGCTCTTATACACTGCTTTAGTTCGTAGTTTACTGGATTATGGGTCGAGCATTTGGAATCCTTCGTACCAATGTCATATTGATAGGATTGAAAAAATTCAAAAACGCTTTCTTTTCTTTCTTACTGTACACCAAAAGAAAAAACACCAGCTTACATCGTATGCTGACCGTTTAGCTAGCTTTAATATGATAAGTTTGGAAAGTCGACGTTGGATTGCAGATCAAATTCTATTGTTCAAGATTCTGACTGGCTCAATTGATTGTCCTGAGCTAATCTCAAAATTTTCTTTTACTGTTCCTCGGAAGGGTGCTAGAATAGTAAATTTTCACCCGTTTACAAATAAGAGATATAGAACAAATGTTGGCACCCACAGTCTTATCGCAAGAATTAGTCGTGAACATAATATCCTATTCAAATCTCTGCAGGTTGACGTATTAAATTGTTCATTGCTCAGTTTTAAAAACTTGATGTTTAAGTATAAAACATTGTAATAGTTGTTAGTGGATGCTCTTATTGCATATCTATTTACATCTATATTTTACATATCAATTTTCTACTTTGCTTCGAGAGATTGGGTTGTTTGTTGTTGGACGCTGTTTGCGTGAGCCCTTCTAGTATGTATGTACTATATATATATACATGTACTTTATACATGTATATATGCTCACATAATAAGTTTCGCTCGTAAATATGTATCATATACTAAGTGCATGATGAGTTTTCCTAAATTGGACTTGCATTATAACTTAAGATATTTAGTAAGTTTTATTGTATTATTAGTGTTAAGTCTGCTGGAAAACCTAAATAAATAAATAAATAAATAAATAAAAATAAATTTGTACCAATGCCGTGACAGCCATGACCTGTTTAAGTACAAAGGCTATTTTTTATCCTGGAAAAGGCCGTTCACGCGGGCAGAGCCGCGAGCACAACCATAGTATATAATATGACGGCTTACGCGTCCCTATCACACAAATCAAAACTATATTTATAAGAAATATATGACATGCGAAAAGCGACCTTTCTATAACGTTGTTTATATTTATCATTTAGGTAGTGTTTTCAAAATCAGTGATTATTGTCAATTGGTTGCAGCTGAAAACCAACTAAGCTGAACCTCTTCAACCGCATACATTGTAGTAAGTTTATGCTTATCTCTATATGTATTTTGTTTTGTTGTACTATATTTATAAATGTTTTAGAAAAATAAATGGTTTAAATAAATCATAACTATCTTTAAAAGATGTAGGTAATAGAGTGAATATAGTTTTGCGGATTAAGACGTTAGGCTAACGATTTGTTCGCGGTTTTATAAAACCACAAGAGTACGAGTACAAATGTATCACGGATACTTTGATTTGATCGAATTAATCTAGAATGATACCGGTAAAGAAAGTTTTGAAATTGATGAACGTCAAATGACGTCAATTGACATCATGAATATTTGTATTGACACCAGAAAGTTCGTAGAGGGCAGGAATGAGGTTGGGAAACTTCGCAATCACAAAAAAGAAAACACTCCCACTAATTTTGCGACAGAAAATATTAGTGACATCATAAGTCATACGATATAAGCACCTTAAACAGGAATCAGCGCGGCATATGACAAAACACGTTACTACAGTTCAATAATATTTTTTCTCCAATTAACAGTCATAAAACACAGGGATGCTAATAAAGGTAATATATACGCGTTGAAACTAACAAGTTTGTTTGATTTATATCGCGCCAGCCCTGGTGCAGGTGAGACAGTGAGTCGCCCGCGGCGGTCATCCACGTCGCTGCGCCGGCGCAATACCCCCTCTCTCCAATCCGTACCACTCCCAACACTTTGCAATTCCTCATAGATCGATCACTCGCGAAACCATCAATTAACTTATTATGTTATAGTGTATGCCGCCTACAATCATTTTAGTTAAGTTTGAAATTTTATGCATACGTGCATATAAGTTTGATGGGATATCTCTCACAGGAACGCAAGGGAATATTTAAGATAGCAAATTATAGATCGATAATTAGTTTATGGTATTAAAATCTCACGTTCAAAGAAAATATATTTAGTTTTCTACAATCTACAATAATTGCCGGTAACTGATTTTAATCTAGTAATATGACCTATTGCTTCAGCTCTAAAGTTTAATACGAAGTTGTCCGCCCGCATAGCACTGTCCTCCGATCCACCAGCCCCTCCACAAGGGGTTTTAGGTGGTGGGTAGGTGATTGTTCGACGGTGAAAATAGTCAAATCCATACTGAATTACCCAATTTACTAGAACTATAAGGTGACGCAAGTCTATTTCAAACTTAAATATATTGTTTAAAATTAAGGCGACAACATTTACAAAGTATTTTGAATGTCTTAATTTTTTATACGAAAACTCACTACCGTCATTTGTTCTAATGCGGGAATAGAAGCTATACGTACTCTTTAATTTAGGTGGTAGGTTATTTGACCACATGCAACGACGGTCGTAGAAAAATTTTCGTTTCTCGTATCGTATAATGCCATGTTATAAAATTGTTATAGACTCGCTTATAATGTTTATTATGTAATTAGCTAAGACTGCCTGACTTATAATAGCACAAATTATTAACTGTATATCTCTTACGCATAACGTTTAATTAAACTTATTTAGGGCCTGTTTCACAATATTGGAGTAAGATTTATCAACTACTTACCGATCGAACCCGAACCCGAAACCTCAGCGCAGCAGTCGTACCCCGTACGCAATACAACTGCAACACCGAGGCAGTTATTTCTACGTGTCATATTTTATTTAGGAAGTAGCATTTACTCAGAGGCGGTGAACCAGGCGCAAATTATAAATCATCGTTACCACTAGGTGGTAGGTCCCTCGTTTGTGAGACGGGGGTCTGAATTGGTATCACCATTTTGTCTATTTCTACCGCCAACCAGCAGTGTGTTGCGGCTTGAAGGACATTGAAGCCACTGAAATTATTGGGCATTATGAGAATTAACAACTTATATCTCGGGATGACGAGCGCAGTCCAGTGCCAGCAGTGCTCTGTAATTAAAGTTCTGTGTGGCGTTGCTTCTGTTTATGGGCAGACTGGCGCTTACCATCAGGCGAGCAATTGCTCGTTTCGCCCTTCAGACGAATAAAAAAACCATCATAGGACATTTATGTTTTTAAAACATAGTACGGTCTTCGTGAGTCTATGTATGTATGTATGTAGTACGGTCAACCAGACTAGTACTTATTATGTACATGATATAAACAAAATATACTTTTATGACGTAATTATTTTACAGCTGTTTAGAAATACAAAACACTATATATTTTTAAGCTGGTTTAAAAACGAATTTCATCCGGTTTACCAATAAACGATGGTAAGCAGCATTAGGATCGAAATTGACCATTTTACTAAAAGGCGAAGCCCTGATTAGGTGCAATTGTAATAGTGACAACGTAGAAACATTATAAAACTTACTCGGGAGGAACGCGTGGGGGCTCGACCTCCCTCAGGCGCTAAAGGCCGAGGATTTCCTTAGAATATCTTTACACATGATTTGTGATCGACAAAGTAATCTACACGATCTATCATTGGAAATTATCTATTAATGGCCGTTCCCACTATTCTGTTTACCGATAGATTTGCTTACTGGCAGTTAATTTTTGACACATGTTGTATGGCAGATCTGTTATAACTCTATTGATAGTAAGTAAATCTATATGTAAATATAGGTAACGGCCATAAGCGGTAGGTATAGTATATGAGAGTCCATTTGGCTAAGAACCACTGCTTTATCTACTTCTGTAGGTCTAGTACGAGTTACAAATACGTTCACATTTTTCAAGTAGCAATGAGTAAGCACTAATGTGTTTCTATTTGGAGTATGTACATTAAAATGATTGGCCATTCTTTCTTTTTACTTTGCTTCATCCCGGATTAATGCCAGGGTCCGCCTTCCCGTCATGATTTGACAATGGATTTGGTATTGTGTGGACCGACCTGTCATCTGACCCCCACCACCCAAGGAGACCAAGTTTCGCCATTGCTTCATCCGCTAATTAGCAGAGTATACCTAGTGCAGAATAGGTAGGCTTTGGACCTAAGATGTTGGTAGATACTTACATTGGGCATTATGAGACATAAAATTCTATCATCGTCACACATTACTTGCCCCATACCCATTGTTTAAATGCCCTATAATGTATCCCAGCTACATATCTGCGTTACCACCATTAGAAGAGAGTTAATCTCGATGACGGAACACATTATGGGCCACGATAATGAGGAGCGTGAACCTCGGCTGCAATTTACAAAGTCCTAAAGGCATTTTGAAGTGGCCAGCGGAGCCAACAGGCTCTCTTGTCTTATAATGTGTTTTTGTATAATAGAGTCAGTGTAAATTAATGACCCTTACTTTGTGTTTAACCATCTATCACCAAATTGGCAGACATATTTGGCTGTGAATCAACAAACCTGAGTAAAAATATACACAAATTTTACTAGGTGGTCTCCTGAATGCGAGAGGACGTCTGGGTTGGTACCAATGTTTCGTCTATTTCTGCCGCCAAGCAGCAATGTGTTAGTATTGTTGTGTTTCAATTTCAGGATATTGAAGCCAGTGAAATTAACAGTATAATACCCAGGTATTATGAGAAATAACAAGTAATGTCTCCGGATGATGAATGCAGTCCACTGCCATGCATTGGTTTGTAATTCAATGTTCTGTGTGGGATTGCTTTTGGTGGATTTAGTATTATGTGGAGCCGTCTGACCTCCACAACTCGCAATGGGAACCAAGTTACGCCATTGCCTCTTCTTTTAATCAGCAGAGTGTACCACGTGCAGATGAGATTGGATTGAGGCCTAAGATGTTGGTATATTGTTTTAGTGGCAACGTAGCCTGTAAACCGAAAGATCTTAGGACCTAGCGGTGGTTGGACATACAGTATAACATAAGCTCATGCCTGTTACATCGGAAGGACAGGCACATGCGCAATTAGTACTTACACCCACTATTAGTCGAACATAATTCTATTCCATTATGTGATAAGTGGCAAGCCTGTATATTGGCACAATTCCAACCCTGGGCAACTCATGAGTGATTATTGAAAACCTCAAAAAAGAAACAATTCAGGATCTCGTCGGTTTCTTAGGTTAAATACAATGCGTCAAGGCCAATGAGGCGATTGGTAGTGTGATCGGACCTCTGCCTACACCTCGGGGATTGGGCCCTGACGGTACATAATATGTAGAGGTATTTTGATTTTGTGACTATCACAATTTTAATGCCTTGTGTATGGAAATAGTTTCGAAACAATATTTCATATTACAAATTGTTGCGGTGCAACTAATACTAAATTCTCAAACGCAAAGTTGTTAAAGTGACCAAGTGATAGAAAATTAGCAACATCCTGCCATGAGTTGGGGTGAAGTATGGAGCGCCGGCGGCGGCGACCGAACAAAGCTGGCCCACAAGCTTCTCACAAAGCGACACAGCGCGGGACAGCCGCCGGCGCAAACGACAAAGACGACCACTCTTCGCCGCTCGACAGAAAGGGATACAACGCTTTGCATTTGCGAGATTTTGATTTATTCCGTATAATTATCGAATAATCTGCATTGCATCCCTCGTTATAACATTACGATAATTTAGTTCCATTTACATCGGGTTCTAAGCGGTGACCGTTCGCTAGCACAACGATTGATAATAATCGCTCGCGAAGTATAATGGCGTACACCCACGGGTAATTATTGTTGTGCAGTCGTGAGTTCGTGAGCCGGTGGAACGGCGGAATGCATCTCCTTCGGGGGTTGCTCGCCGTAAACCAACACGGCTTGGCTCGCGGTTCGCCCGCTAAATAACTGATCGCTCTCCTCGCGCTAATGATAGTGCGGCCGCATGCGCCCAACTCCTCTTTAGACGGGCCCGATAAAATAATTACCAGTATTTATAAGTGCTCGCACTTAATCGCGTCTTCATTCCAGTTATTATGAGAGCTGTGTGTGTGCTCTTTAGATTTTTTCACGGAGTCGCGTCACTAATTAGACAATGTTGCGCATTGAACGTTGCTGTTTTCGAGAAACCCTAACAGTATACCTTCTAAGAAACTGTAAAACCCAGTAAGTTTCGTTACGATGAAGTCATTCCATTGTACTGGACACCTCACGCCTCGGGGATGCGTTGTAAGTGTTGTAACAAACACACTCGCTAACTTTAAGAGGTTGCATTGACGTTTGGTCACGGGGCATCGTCGAGCGCAGTTCTCTTCCAACATTAATGGACTATGGTGGCCGTCGGACCCGTTATCCCTCGTAGCTAATGATTGGCCGGCATTAAGTCTCGGCTGTTCCGTGCGATTATTGGATCTAACAGATAATTTTATATCGCATTGTCCCGGAGCGTAAAATTTTCTGTTGTTATTACGGGTCGGCTGGCACGCGCGGGATGGCGCAGCGCGGGACGCGGAGCCCGCCGAGAGGCTTTGCCTGACCGTATCTCCTCATCTTTAAAGGGTTAGAGGATCGGACGTATCGCGTATCGTTTAGAAGTATTGTATAACTTTTGACTAAAGATAAATCTCCCGTTTACAATTAATATATCTTAGAAAAATATGAGTCGGGTTTCATAGTTTATCTGTCATGGCCCTGCAATATCTTAGTTTAAAATTTCATTCGTTTTCCTACCATTCTAAAAGCGACATAAATCAAAATATTAAACATATTTTCTGTTTTTGGGACAGCTACATTGCTTTTTATTTGTGCGTTGCCAGAACTCTTAATATAGTTGCGCAAGAGTCAAATGTTAGAGCGTCACTATTGTTTATAGAATTAGTGTTGGTAAGTATCTGCATGGAGTAAGGGCGTCAGGTTCGCACCTCTAGCTCACGATCGCCATTCTTCCCGCGCCTGTAATGAGCCCTCTAAATCAAACAATGGCATTAAAGTGTCAATACGGCCTCGATAACACCTCGGCGTTTTCTTTTGCAAACGGAATTATGGCTATAAATCTATAGCGGGGCCCATTTAGACCATACGACTTGTTTTCGATTGATCTCTGATTGTGATACCTGCGTATTCAATTTAAATGGTCCTTAGGTTTGCATGTAACGGTTCTATTTAGTTGGTTCTTATTTTGTATTCGCCTGTGATTGAGAAGGGTTAAGGAAGCAGATTTGAATTGCAGTTAGATGTGTGGAAAGCAGATAAGAGGTTTGCTAGTTTAGAAACAAACTTTGAAAGCATCAGCCGGAGTTATATTGAATGCGTTGGATTTATCATTTAAATTAATTGTAGTTTGAATAAATAAATTCAGTTAGTAGAAAATACCTAGATACCCTGAAACTTATAATAATATAGTGTTAAGAATGATACCTATAGTTTTAAGACCAATAGTTTTTTTAATATTTATTTTCTATTTTCTATTTGCATTTTTTATTATTATCTTTAGATGACGAGACCAGCATGTCGCTCGGCTGCTGGTAAGCGTCACGCGTGCGAATAAACAGAAGCAACACCAAAAGTGCTGCATGGCACTGAACTATGCTTGTCTTCCTGAGACATGTCTTTTAAACCGGAACATAACAGTGTTTACACACTGCTGCTTGGCGGTAGGAATAGACTAAGCGGTGGTACCTACCCAGACGCATACGAGGGACCTACCAGTAGTAAAATTAGTAATATTCCACATTCCAGTTTGCATGGCAATCAACGTTACATTATGAAAAGTGACTTAAACTTCTGAATCCCATCTCGTCATCAGCAGCACGCATACTGGAGAATTATGCGACTTGCTCGTCTCGTCGTTCAAGGTAAAAAATCTACAGGGTGCTCTGTTGCGTACATATGTGTGATTTTTTGAATTGGAAACTCACAATTTGTAATTGCCTAATCTAGGATTTGAACCCAGGACCTCATCAGTTTCTCAGTCTAATGAGTAACAACCTTTTCGAAAATTATAGTAGTTTTTAAACTAGTCATCCATCGAATTTCGTTATTTTAATTTTGTCAAGGATTTTCCACAGACGGGTTGACGTCAGGCAGGCGGCCGGTCGTTAAAAATTACAACTCAAATCTTTCTGTAACATGTGTTAAAACGTATTTTGCGCTGACCCCACTCTTGTGGGATAAGGGCAGGTGGAAGAAGAAGAATTTTGTCAGGGATAAAAATATGATGTGATAGTAACGTTCAAGCCAAGATAGTAAGAGGGGCTCAATTACTTAACTATAAACAATAGTCGATCGCGAACGTTTGGCATTTGACGGTGTTAGCAAATGACTGTCTAAATTATGTAGTTAGCTCCAACAGTATTGGGCTGCGGCTGATGTATTTTCATTGTCGACCTTTTGTGTAATTGTAAGTGCAAACGACTGGGTTGTTAGGCGTCAATGTTTTGCAAAACAATAGTAATTGTATATTATAAATTACGAAATAATAAGTTGCATTAAAAATATATTTTTTTTCAATCGTCTCATTGACTGGTGTGCTGCGAAATCGTGAAGCCGGTTGTCGGGCAATCACAATATGTTAAAATATAAAAAATCACACATGAATTACTCAGAATTTTGTAAGCGCCTCACCTGCTTATGAACAGAAGCAACACCAATCAGAACTAAATTACAAAGCACTGCATGGCACTGAAATGCTAAAAAATGTTAAGTCACATAATGCCCAGTAATTTTACTGGCTTCAGTGGCGATAGGCTTGGAAATAAGTTGGTGAAACTTGTGTGCAGTGGTTGCATATCTATCTACCTACTTGGGGATACATATGTAAGCTAATATTATGTTAGTTATGAAATTTAACTACGACGTGGTAGAATTCATGGAACCTAAACCTTGATCTACCTATTCTACAGTTTTTCTTTCTGTCTGGCGCTATCTCCGCTGACTGCCAGGATCCGCCTTCCCATCATGATTTGACAGTGGATTTGGTATTAAGTATTAACCCGCCCTATGACCCCCACAACCCGCAACAGGCACCAAGTTTTGCCATTGCTTTGTTCGTTAATCAGCAGAATGTACCACATGCAGATTAGGTTGGCTTTGGGCCCTAGGATGTTGCTGGCCCATTTACACTCCACTTATTCTATACCACACAATTGATATCTAAAACTAATACATACATATACATACATACGCACTTACACCTATAATCCCCGAAGGAGTAGGCAGAGATGTAATTAGTACACCCACATTTTGCTGAGCTTATTTCCGTCCCATGATGTGATAGGGGGCGAGCCTATCACCATACCGGGCACAATTTCAGACTCCGGGCTGATACTGAGCATTTTGTGATATGAAAACCTAATATCACTTTTACCCGGGGATCGTACCCCGATCGTACCTCGGCGCAGCAGTCGTAGAGGCAGTCCAAAACTAGTATCTTTAAATATCCACAAGAAAAACACAAGTTGCAGGCGTTGAATATTACTCTGCGATCAAATATAAAACCTATTGTCTGGTATCGGGAATCGAACAAAACATTACAAAGTCGATGCAATGTCGCCACAGCGAAGGGTTGAAGATAAATATGTGGAAGGGGTCGCGAGGCCGAGATAAACATGGGGTGCGCAATTTGTACCGCCGCGCTGTACAAATGCACAACCCGGCGCGGCCGGTGGTCGGTCTAGGGTCTACACGACGTAACGTAAATGGATTCTGTGATAAAACTATTTGCATTCTACATTTGATTATGATGTAGTGTGAATAGTGATGGTTTTTTTTATTAGCTTGAATGGCGAGACGAGCACGTCGTTCGCCTGATGGTAAGTGCCACATGTCACACATAGACAAGGCGGTGCTACTAACCCAGACGGCCTATCGTAGTTTAGTTATTTATTCTCATCATTCTTTGTTCTGTATCTTAGAAATCTTCATTCCTTTCTTTTAATGTCGACAATGCATCCATGATTCTTCTGATATTGTGGATAATCATGGGTGGTGGACATCACTTACCATTAAGTAATTCACTTGGTCGTTCCTGCTCACCTGTGCTATGATGACCATGCAAAGTAATCATTATGTTATGTTATAAAATTCCTTACCAAATTGAGCCGCTCTAATTCAAAACAAATTGTATTAATGAAGAACAAATATTGTAAACTAATTGAAGTATTTTTTCCATCTTTTTATTTCTATTAATAAAAACAACCACTAATGCTATGGATGCATATTTGCCACCGCAGTGACAATTTATTGATACCCATCTTAAAGAAACCTCTTGTAGCTTGGAGATGGTGTGTTGTGCAGAATGGGGTCGTGCATTGTCGTGCAGGAGCAGCGGGGACGAGCGATTGACCAAAGCTGGTTGAAGATGTGCTTCTCCATCAGAGAATAAAGAACACAATTTCCATAATTTGGACAACTTTTTGGCGGAGATAAAACAATACCCGAAAATGCCTTTAAAGAGTTTGTGGCCTCCCGTCCTGCCGATTTCTTTAAGAAGGGTATCGATAAGTTGCGACTGCGCTACCAAATATATATATTGATAGCATGAGTAGTTTTACTTTGATGAATATAAATAAAATGATGGAAAAATACTTTAACTTTTTGGTACAGAACGGCAATTTCATAGGTACTTTCGATGGTACCTATATCGTCGTTGATATTGCAATACGTTTCATGTCAGTTTTGGCGCACTTTACAGGAGACGCGAATAACATTTATTTATACAAACTATCGGGTTGCAGCAATAGTTGTTTTATAGGCTTGTTAAATACCTGTATTTATTTATTTTACGGACACGTAATTAGATTTAGGTCCGTTTCGAAAAAATATATATATACAAAGTGACATAGAATGAATTGTAATATTAACGACGATATGCCTATTAAAATTATAATTAAAGCTGCATAATTCCACACATAAAAAAAATGGCAAACCTTAAAAGTAATGACATTACCGCGTCATATAAACTCAATGCGACGTATAATTTTTATAAAGTATCGCGGAGAGAAGTTTGAAAGTGGAGTGGCTAATCCTCATCGAGAACGCTCCGCATAAACAGTGGCTGTTCATTAATCACTACCTACGAACTTTCTCTATTCAACCAACACTCCACCTGACTCGGGTATTTTCTTTTAACTTTTAAGCTTTGTTCAAAACTTTTGATGGACTTTGAGTTTTAAGTAAGTTGAATAGTAATATATCTTGTGTCAGCTACTGCGACCGGTATTACGTAGTTGTTATTTTGTTTTCTTGTTAATAGTGTTAATGTTTTGTAGTTACGTTTAAAGTTTTTTGTTTGTTTGAGTGCTAGAGCCACGCGGTAGACACTTGAGTCTACGGCACGAATGGGCCGGTTCGTCCGGGTCGTTACCACTGACTCACAGAACCGGCATAATGTAGTAGTTTGCTGCTGCGTTTCGAACGGTGAGTGAGATATCCGGAGGCCCAAACCCCTCCCCTATTCAATCCTTTAAATTATGCCTTTCCTTTAAGGTCGGCAACGCTCCCATAATTCTTTTGGTATTGTGGGCGTACATGGGCAGTGGAGATAACTTACCATCAGGTGACCCCCTTGCTCGTTTGCCGACCTATGCTATAAAAAAAGTTGATTAATAATATTTTCAATGTTATTTGAGACTACTGCCGCATTCAGAGACGACAGTTGATTGATACTAAAGTTAACTTTGAGGTCGATTACTTTTCTGAGACATCAATTATGATTATTTCTATACCCAGTAACGGAATTTTGCGTATTCAGTGCACCATGCTTGGTCGTCACAAGATGCTTTTTAACAGATGTTACAGATTTGGCTTGTAGTTTTTACGACCAGCCACCTGCCTTACGTCAACCCCTCAGGGAAAGTGTGCAACGATAATATGCCTAAATTTTACCTGATTATAAAACATTGTTAAACTATACTTAACAAATGAAAATAATTCTATATGATTATGATGTCGAACATAAGAACATTTAGCGGTAACATCATCTTCGGAAGATATGGTTAGCTGCCATACAAAGTATACCCCATTAGCCGACCAAGCAGCACCGCATTACAATCTAACTCGGAATTAGTTCCACCTTATTGCCGACTTGAGAATTTTTATCACTGGTAAAGCAATCAGAGCGCCAATAATTTCCCTCATAATGACTCGGCGGTCGTAAAATTTGAGCATTGCGCCAAAATGGTGGCACATTAAAATTCTCTCCCCATCGTTATGAGTGGAGTTATCGGCGTCGATCCGCGGCGGACGAGCGGCACAATCGACATTTCCATCTCAATCACCCCCGACCGCCCCCATACGTAGTTAGTTTTCTTTTTTAAATCTCACGTTAAGGATTTGGCGTGAGTGTGAAGGGTTGGCTCCCGTCTTCCGTGGCGACTGCCGACAAGCGCAGCGGCGCGGCGTGCGTCGCGACGATCTTCCTAGTGGCTCACTTGTGAATGTATAAGACGATTGTTATGTTAGTTTCAATTTATGAGAAATTGACTAAATTAAGGATCGTCTGGCGTGAGTGATGGATCCGTGTCCGATGCGCCCTTGGATAAATAATCCTCTCAGGTTGTTTTGCGATACATATACATAAGGTAGAGGTTCTATTTTCTTGCTGACGTCGGATTTATGCATATTTTTTATTAAGCGACCATCTACTTCTTCCATTTACCCTTATCATATAAATAATTATCATTTACCATTTACAACAACAACATGCTTTTAACACATTTCAGGATGATTTGGCTTGTAGTTTTTAGCCGTATGCTTGATGGCAACCCCTCTGGGGAATTAGTATTATTCAACCATTTTTACCTTTATTTAAAAACTCTTTTACATACGTTAATATGTAATAAAGGACTACAATATATTAAGTACATAAATGACAGCAATAACAGCAACCGTTTATGACAGCGACAAAGTTGTAGAGGCTGTTAATATGACCTTGCTTGTTAAGAATTTTGTTACACTAACTTAGTTTATTGTTCTTACAAAGTTTGTAGCGACTGACATGACACTGACACAGGTCGAACTTTATACTCATTTCGCGAGTTATCTATAGATTTTTGTCAATTATAAGAAACTAGATCACTTTGTATGGCTTAGCTCCGTAGATAGTTTTGATGTCCATGAATAAAAACAATATGGATAACTAGCTTTTGCTCGCGGCTCCGCCCGTGTCAATAGCATTTTCCGGGATAAAAAGTATCTATACTATAGATATTATAACCATCTCCAGGGTCCCATCTATCTTTGATGAATTTTTTATCAAAATCGGTTCAGTGATTTAGGCGTGAAAGCGTATCAAAGGAACAAACACACTCATTATTGTATTTGTAATATGAGTTAGGATTCAATAAGTTAACACAGTTGTGGCAATATAAATCAGTAACTATAGTCAAGATGTGTGTGGTGTATTTAAATTTGTGCTATATAGCACTTTCTTAGATTTTTGTAGGAAAATCGGCTCTCGGATCCACTTTTTTATAGCATAGGCCGGCAAACGAATAAGTGGATCACCTGATGGTAATTGATCTTCACAGCCCGTGTACACCCACAATACCAGAAGAATCATGGGCGGGGTACCAAAAAATTAATTAAGAAAGGGATAATTATGGGATTGGGAAGGGGTGGGTGAGTTAGCCTCCTGATATCTGACTCACCGTATGAAACGCAGCAGCAAGTCGTTATTTTACGTGGGTGAGATATTAAGGACCCGGTCGAGCCGGCCCATTCATGCTTTAGACAAAACTGTCTACACTGTGGCTCTACCACTTTGAAGCTTATAGTGTTCTTATATCCTTTCTCAGCCTCCGGGCGCAGTGGGCGAGCTGCCGGTTGCGAAGCGAGAGTCTGTGGGTTCGATTCCTGTACCGGGACTAATATTTGTGTGATCCACAAATATTTGTTTCGGGTGTGGGTGTTGTGGGACCGCAAGTCCCTCGTAGTTTCCGATATCCACGATACAGGTTAACTTAGTGTGAGGTCAGGACTATGTGTGTGACTGTTGGGTGTATTTATTTATTCCCTTGCATAATGTACATTAAGCCTCATTTCGGTGTAGACAGTTTATCGTACGACTAGGCGAGAATATAACAGAAAACTATCATTTACGAGATTGCGTTATACGATTTTTTATTCAAACTGTATGTCGCGGCCTCATAAAAAAGATCTTTCTGTTAATTTTAGTCTGTGTTATATATATATATATATATATATATATGTGTTATAAACTCTATCCACTTAAATAGGGCTTTATTGTCAAGAAAGTATGTTAATTTAGTATAAACAGAGATTCATCAAGCTGGCAACGCCTAGTCACCATATATCGTACATACATCCAACTTTCACATTTATAATAAGAGTAGGATAGGATATTACTAGTATGTCACTTATGAGACTGTAAATTCTATTACCAACCAACACATGCTTCCAGACTCTTCCAGACGACAGGCTTTGATTGGCAATTTATTCAAATTGTCAATCAAATATTCTCATCTGGAGAGCAATTGGTGATCAATCTAAAATCTAAACTGATAACTTGTTTATTTATTTCATTTTATTAAGCTTTATATACATACGCACTCACGTCTGAAATCCCCGAAGGGGTAGGCAGAGATACCTCTGCCGGCGATCACATCATGGATATACATCCAGTACACCCACATTTCACCGAGCGTATATCCGTCCCATGATGTGATTGGGGGCGAGCCTAACGCCATACCGGCCACAATTCCAGAGTCCGGGCTGATACTGAGCATTTAATAATAGAAAACCCCAATATCCCTTTTACCCGATCCGGGGATCGAACACGAGACCTCAGCGTCAGCCTCAGTCGTAACGCGTACGCATTACAACTGCGCCACCAAGGCAATTTATTAAACGTTTTTACATATAAATTAATGTAAAGGCGGACTAAATGCCAAAGGCAGTCTCTAACAGTCAACCCAAGGTTTACTTATCAATTCAATTGCCAATCAAATCGCCTAAAAGCCCCCTTATGAGAGTTGAGGACCCGGTAATACAATATATTTTACGGTAAAGTATACCTACATATTGAACTGTGATCCTAATATTGCTAAATTATACCTCACACCACAATACGTCTCCAATATTGACCCCAATACATCCTTAGACAAAAGCTTACGTAGTCTTTTATTTCCCCACGACCTCACACTTCCAAATTACGTATGCAACTATGTATCATGTATGTAAAATAATGCCGATATATCCCCCGGTGGGGTTGAACGGGGGTGTGTGGGGAGCCCCCGCGACTTATTCCGATATAATCAATAACTTAGCGAGAATCCCCTTTGCATTGGTCGTGTGACAGTTCCTCCAATCGGTCTAAGGGTTGTGTTTTTTATATTTTTTTATTCAAACACTGGCTGATTAGAGACGTGCGCTAAGGGCGTTTTGAAGTTGACATCGCTTCACGAATGGCTAGGTATTGTATCTTTTAAGCTTATCTTGTTATAATGTTTGCATATTGATTAACTTTATACACAAACATGTGTAGAGTGTTCATATTAGCGTAAAATTAAAATGTCTGCAATATTTAACCTATAATAAATCTGTGTTTTAAAATCAAGTAACCACCGTTGTAATTCTTATATTCCACAGCCTCCGTGGCGAGTAGCCGCCTGTGAAACAAGAGTCCGCGGGTTCGATCCCCGCACCGAGACAAATGTTTAAATTTTGTTTCGGGTCTGGGTGTTGTGAGACCAAAAGTCTCTCGTAGGTCCTGATACTCACGATACAAACTTCATGTCTTACTGTGGGTTTAGGACCATGTGTGTGACTGTTGGGTGTATTTATTTATGCTTACTTTTCTGACAGAGCCGCTGGTAAGTTATTTATTCAATTACAAATGGCTTATTCAAATAAAATTCTGATCTTTTAATATCAAAAGGCGTATTGAGTTTAGTCTCATTATATATTTCAGTTCTAACTTATTTTAAATATTTAGTAGTTTTGTAACTTTATAGCTGTTTAATCTAGCTTCCTAGATTGAATAATTAAAATATTTTGTATTTGGTATAAAATAATAAGAACAAAAATATTTCATAATTATTAATAGTGATGTCATCAATCTTATCGATCTTAATACACGAGTGATTAAAATTAACGTGAAATTTTTGGATGTCTTGGTTTTGAAAAGATCCGCTATCTCGGGATCCCGGGATAGTCCCGGGATTGTATTGGTAATAGAAAGTGATAATAAAAAGACAGTTAAACATATCAAAATCAACTCTTTATTTTAAATGTTAATTAAATCTTCAAAAAACAAAACAAAATTATACTTTCTTCTGATAAAGTAAACATCAAACTGGGCACTTATGTAAATAATTTATGAAATAGTTTCATAATTGCCTAGTTGGTTTTTATTTTATTTTACAATAAACTTAAAAAAATCAACTTCTTAAAACTTGTTTAGTTATATATACTATAAAAAAGACTATATGCTAAAGAGATCAATGTTCAGAGGTACTCAAATTTTAAATTAAATAGACCAGAAACTTTATGAATTACTTTTTTAAGCCACGAAAATAAAATCTTAGGAATAACAACGTCTCATCCGAAAACATACATCTCATTGTTGTTTTTTAATAAATTCATTGATTATGTCCAATTAACAAAAAAAATATCAATACTTACACGACGAGAAGCGGATATTTTCCACACTTTTACACATAACCCGGCACCAGTCGTTAGCAAAAACAAATGAAATCAGCTGTGTAAACAAGATGGCCGTCAAAACGTCAAATGAAATTAAGGGCGTTTCGTTTCAGGCACATTTTTATTGACTTATATAAAAAAAATATTTGAATCCCAAAATCCCGGGATCCGTTAAATTTAATCCCGAAAAATTCGGGACTAAAATACGACCGGGATCCCGGGATCGAATCCTCTAGTTAATATGTAAAACTAATATTAGTAAAATTATGTTTATCTCATTATAAGTAAACTGTAAGTTTTTATCAGAATATTTTTTTTAAAAAATGATATTAAGAACAAGCTTTAACAGATTTTTATCGTACTGCTGTAGTTAGACTCCCAACAATTTAGAACTGTGTGGGTCAATATTTTGTAACATTTTATACTTTTATGCATTTTAATATTATTTTTCTTCTGTTATATGTCTGTAGAGATGATATCAGCCGATATCGACGACGATAGAAAAGGATCAGGGGTAATTAAATAATCTGTACTCCACGTTAAACTCTACGTTAAATCAGGTTTTTATTATTTATTATTATTACATTTTGAGTATGCACAAATAAATAACGGGGAAAGAAAAATAAAACTCCAGTTTTCTGATAAACTAACTTTGAGTTTATTTTTACCATTTACACTTGACAATGTAGTCGTAATCTGTTGTCGGCTACGGTGGCATGCGTTGTAGGCGCGTAGCACGCGCGTAGAGTCTGCTACGCACACGACATGCGGTACAAGAAGATACAACTTAAATGCTAACAAATCATCTATTTCCATTTAAATTGACACAAACTGTATGCTACACAATTCAAATACGCGTGACAGAACTGTGAAGTGATGTTCCGTTTGCTACTTGACTCTTTGTTTATTGAATTATTGCTTGGAATGGTTTAAAAACAAAAATATAACAACAGTATAGCGGTATTCAGTTATGTAGAGTAGATGTCGATGTTTGACGAACTTTATTCACAGCACTGTCACCAAATTAATCACGTACAACACAACGTTTCTTAAGGTGAATAGAATTTAGAGAAATTGGATTTTCATGTTTTCTTTATAAACTTCATTACAGTTCGTTTAAATAGGAACGGTATATTTCACTAGTAAAGAATTTAAAAATAATTTTATTATTACAATACAGTATTAGGAACTATGATAGACACGAACGCTACCTTTTTAGGATCGAGAACTAATATGCGTAACTTATTTAAAGGTTCAAGCAATTCTTCAAACTGTCCTGAGGTCAACAAAACTACAATAATATTAAATACAATATGAATTAATCGTACAAATTAAAATCTATATAAAAGAACAGACAACATGGCCGTGGCGGCATCTCTAGTAGCAGTTACAACAGACTAGTCCGAATTAATCTTAAATATTAAAATTTGTATTCGGAAAGTAAAGTGAAACTCTAGATGCGATAATATTGAAATATACATAGGAACCATGATTCATTCCGCGGGCGTACGTCCGCGGAGACACAACATCGCACTACCGACATGTCCACCTACACTAACCAAACTTACACCGATCAAAATAAAATATCATTCTCATAATAATAATAATATATAGATATATCGTCCGTCCGTCTGTACGGCAGTCGCGGTGGAGATGCGGTGGAGTTCTGAACGTAATACGTAACGTCTCAACAACTACACGAGTCTCGTACAATAAATAGGTACTAATACTAAACAAACAAAATAATCGTGTTGTAAACGCGCGCCTTTGCGTCAACACAGCTCGGTCGCATCGCGTCTGCCTCGCATCGAGTCTGCACTTTGCAGCAACTACTCCTTGTAATATAATAATAATAATAATAATACACCCAACAGTCACACACATAGTCCTGACCCCACACTAGGTTAACCTGTATCGTGGGTTATCAGGAACTACGAGGGACTTGCGGTCCCACAACACCCAGACCCGAGACCAGTATTTGTGGTTCACACAAGCATTTGTCTCGGTGTGGGAATCGAACCCACGGCCTCTCGCTTCGCAGCCGACTACTCGCCCGCTGCACCACGGAATATGGTAATACACTTTGTTTTTTAATATAATCAGTTAGGATATTCTGATTATTCTTCGATTTAATAATACCAATGTCACTGCGCAGTAAAGATTTGATGCTATTTCAATTTAAAATAGAAGGAAACCTTGACGCGTTAGTGTTTGCGAGTTGTAAACCCCTGGGAGTTGTAAACCGATAGGAGATAGACGCAACGCGCTCGAACATTGGGCTCATTGCACACACATAAACGTAACAAGGACCGCCGGCTACCGGTGGAATAAAACATTGCACTTTACAAAAAAACAAACTCAATGTTGTAGTAGGGTTCGCTCGTCGATAAAATATTGTAATACACGCCTTCAGATAAAATGTAAATATGTAAAATATTCTTAATAATGTGATTTCTGCGTCATCGAAAATATGAAGGACTCCACGCACACGGCAAAGTGATGAATATACATGCGATAGGGCGGCGAGAGGCGAGTGCGAGCGTCGAGCGCGACGTGACGCGGTCATGTGGCGACGCGACGCCGCGACGTCGCGACGCGAGAGAGGGCGTCGGCGCCGGCGCCCGCGCCGCATGTACCTCCGCACCGCGCTGTTCCATTCACTTACGCCACTACTAATAATCATTACAATATCAATAAAAATTCAAGAATCACACTTAGTTCCAAAATAAACTCACTTGTATGCGAGGTAGGCTGAGCGCTGGCGCACAGCCCGAGTTTCGAGTTCGTTCGTTTTGGAAAGTTTGCTACGATAATAAATATTATAATTAACTGTTACCAATAAGCCTACGCGGTGTCGTCGCGTCTCCACGGGCGGCTCTGCGGTCCGCGCGAGGCGGCGCTCGTACCCCGGAGTAGCGCCAGCCGCCTCGCGCGTCATCTGTTACTGACTGTTGCCGGTCACCGTCTACTGTGTCGTGTCGCGCTACCTTACTCGGTACCTTACGGGTAACTCTTGCGATGTCGTGTAACATTCGCGAACGACCAGCTGAGCGTTGTACTTGGAACGCGCTGTTCATATGAACCATGAAGATGTTGGTGTTTATGGAGGTCATGGAGGTAACAAATCCTGAGCGAGGGACCCGCAAGAGAGGACGACCGCACTACTGCCTAACGTACGTACCTAACTTCGCTTCATGTTTAAAAAAATCAATATACGTATATCACTATATATATCTTCATACATTTACGATGCGTCAGGAACTTCTTACGAGAACGTATCTATACCTAAAATTAGAACGATTATATGTATGTATTACATAGCTTTAAACAATAATTAAATCGTAATTATCAATATCGATAATATTATATGCCATAAAGATAGGAACTTGCTTTCCTGGGAGTTGATGGTAAAAGTTTGGGGGCACTGGCACGGCCGCAGCTCGCGTATCGCCGCAACGATATACGAATTATAATAAAACCTGTCTAACGTATGATATGATGTGCAGCGTGCGATGCGGCCGCACCGGTGCTCGCCGCCGCCGCCTCCCAGTGTGCGGCGCACGGCGCGGGGGGCCGCCCCGAGGAACCACCACCAACTGGAGCGCGACTCCACGACGTCAACACTCGACGCTTCCACAAAATTATAAAAAAACGGAACAGCAGCGGTCGGCCCCCGATTAACCTAATACTTAAACTACTACAAGCTTTTAATGTATAACTAGGAAAGAGCCGCTTTCGCAGCGACATTCATCAACGAAAAGAAGCATTAAGATCTAATAGTGAACTGCTGCGTTGTCGGACAACGGAGAGAGCGAGGGGCTCAGATAGATAGTAACTATACATTTCGTCAAAGTAGGATTAGTGCCCGGCGCTGGCCATGGGGAGCTCGCCGGGCTGGAAGCGAGGCCCGGGCACGCAGAAGTTGGCGTTCGAGTCTTTGGGCGAAGCTGATTCCTGCGCGGCGCGAGCGGCCAGCATCGTGATCTGGTTGACGACGTCTTCCATCTCGTGGGTTAGGGCCTCTGGCGGTGCGGGGTTGAGGGGCGGCACCAAATTCCGTAGATGCGCTTCTGTGTCTGCGTGGCGGCGGAAGTCTATCGCCGTTCGGAAGCGTTCGCCGGGACAAGTGCGGCACTCAAGCGCGGGTTGTACCACGCGGATCACTCCCCGGGATGCCTCGCGGCCTGCATAGCACGAGCGCGACTGGTGGGCCTGCAGCGGCATGGACGACGGGAATGCGACTTTGCAATGCTTGCAGACGTAGCAGAGGTCGAAGTCGAGCTCACGCGCGCCCATCGGTGGCTCGGAGGCGGGCGGCGGGAGACGCAGTGTGGACGCGCCTGGATCGCCCGCGATATGCCGGATCTGTTCCAGGGTAGTGGCTGGGAGCTGAAGCACGCTGGCGCCGTTCCCGGTCTCGACGATCAGGCCCTGTGGCTGCGGCTGGAGGGCACTATGGTTGCTGTTTGATCCTGTAACAAAAAATATCCCATTAATATTTGTCGTAGTATCATTTTAGTTAGACATCCTAAATTAATTACTGGGCATTATGAGACCTAAGAACTTATGTCTTGGGCTGACGAACACAGTCTAGTATCATATAGTGCGTTGTAATTCAAAGTTGTGTGTGGTGTTGTCTGTTTATGGGCTGGCGTGGCGCTTACCATCAGGCGAGCGACATGCTAGTTTTGTTATTCAGGCTAATAAAAATACCCTTCCACCTGCCCTGATCCCACTTGCAGTGGGGACGGTGCAACATGCTGTTTAACACATGTTACAGACAGATTTAGCTTGTAGTTTTTACGATCGGCCGCCTGCCTGACGTCAACTCATCTAGGAAGAAAACACCCAGACCAGAAACAGATATTTGTGGATCACATATTTTTTTGTCTCTGAGTGGGAGTCGTACCCGCGGCCTCTTGCTTCATAGCCGACTACTGGGCCACTGTGTCACAGAGGCAGAGTAAAAAATGATATTAAAATAAAAAATATAGAAAAAACCTGGCATCTTGCTTCATTAAATTATACAGATATAGTAAACTTATTTACAAATACAATAATACATTTGACACGGAAGCGATAGTGTTTATTCGGTAACATGTTTCACGATATGCGACACCCAAGAGCGTTGTAAAGGGGTTAATCCACTTACTCGAGCAGAGGGTCAGTCCGCACCCGTGAACTGACCTCCGACCTATTCAAAATTTATAAAGCTCTTTTCTGTCATGTCAACAAATACGTTTCGTATCGATTTGAGTGGTAGAGCCACGCTGTAGACACTTTTGTCTACAGCATGAATGGGCCGGCTCCTACAGGTCGTTACCACTGTCTCACAGAAAACCCACTTAAAGTAGCAGCTTGCTGCTGCGTTTCGTACGGTGAGTGAGATATCCGGAGACCCAAAACCCCCCTTCCTTACCGAATCCCATAATTATCTCTTTCCTTAGGGCCGGCAACGCGCCCATTATTCTTTAGTATGGTGGGCGTATATGGGCGGTGGAGATCACTTATCATCAGGTGACCCACTTGCTCATTTCCGACCTACTTCATAATAAAAAAAGATTTAGGTATGTATAATAATATTTTAAATGTTCGCTAACTAGATTGCAAGTATTCTATTGTTAAACTGACCAGAATCGTTAGGCCACATATTACATTCTCAGTATAAATAAACATGAGTAAGTATCCTTAAGTTGCTGCTTCACAGTCAAAAGTGATAAATGACAAAGCAAAGAACACCAATTGATACCACTTTTGGTACCAATTTACCAGAATTATTGATTATAGATCACAACGCGAGCGAACGTATTGTTAAAAGAAAAGCAGGCGGGACATATAATCGCACGGATCTCGCCGTGATCCCAAATAGGCAGTCCCATTGTTCACAATAGGTTAGCACCAGATAAACGCTGTTTACCTCAGTGCGAGCCGATTGTACATGCGTGATGCGTTTCTAACGAGCCCACGGAGCGGCTGTAATTGATTCGGCCGCTGGTTTATGCTTATATTCACGAATGCATAATACATAGCGAGTTGCCACCGGCAGTTTTATATCGACGGCCGCGGATGGCATCAGTTTGATATAGGGCTAAATGTTAATATTTTTCATCGTTCGTTAAAGATGACTCATACTGTTGTAGTGGGGTTAGAATAACTACTTGCTTGGAATTTACTACCTTCTCTTGTATTAAGTATTATATCATAATGTATATTTTATTATTAAGATTATGAGGTGTGAAGAAATCGTAGCAAGTGGAAATCAGTTGACTGTGCCTATCCTTATGGGAATTAAGAGTTAATGAGTCTATATATGTATGAATGTATGTAACTTAATACTTTACTAAAACTATTTTCAGTGCGTAAAACAGAATGATGTAAGTACGAAACTACGATTTCACCTGACCGAACCTATAAGTAAACATGAATAGATTTTACATATACTATCTGTATTAGGAAGTGGATTTAATTTTACAAGTAAACAAGGTGCCGACTTGCCGACTGTTACCGGTCCAACGTGAGCTATAGAGGGCTATCTCCATTTCTGACGCGATTCCAGCCTTAATCGTAGTGCGGAATCTAGCTGAATAATTCCGTGCGAAACGGTACGTAGCTTTCAATCAACCTTTTAACAATCGCTCGCTCGTGCTCCGTGTAATGAGGTCTTGGACTTGCTATGTTGCTGTCTCATGTTTCCGTGACCTTACGCTAATGATAACTTACGTTTCTTCAAACTCTATAAATATGTGATACATTTACACATATGTACATATACTTATATAGTGAATGATTCAAACCATTGGAGGTATTTTGATTATTTTTTGTATAATTTCTTCCACATAAAATTACATAATGTCCGATTGCATAATTGACTATTTTAAGTTAGCCCTCTTGTGACAGATACTAGTTGCTTCGAATGTAAATTTCGTTTTCCCACGATCGATTTTAATTAAACTTATCCCAGCATCTGAGCATTTGCATTTAGACTGCGAAAGTTTCGACAAAGTTGGTCAGGACAAATTAGGTCTAAAAATCAAGAGAACAGCCAAAAAAGCTGGTGATTCACAACCTGACGTTCATATTCACATTAAAAAACGAAACTGGGCGACGACTTTTTGTATTATTTAACTGACTTCAAAAAACGGAGGAGGATCTCAATTCGGCGAGTTTTTTGTTGTTTTTAACAAATGAAACAAATTAAACCTGGCAACCCCACAACAAATATCTATATCTATGCTGTTTTTATAAAATAATTAGATTTCTTAACTTCCGAGCGAACAGTTCCCAGATAATAAATATTTTTACTGTAAAATATTTTTACAAGTGTATACAAGTGTATAATAGAAAATAATCTGTATGCCGTATGATGCAACCGAAGAGTCATGCTCTCACCAAAATCATACTTTATACAAATATTATAATTGTATCTCGTAAACTATTTATCGGGAGTCGGTAGCACAAAGCGCGCTGCCACGACACGCCATGGCCCTGACGTTAATTCGCAACCCTTTCTGCCAATTAGTTTCAAAATAACCACGCTATTGTGCTGCTAGCGTGAACCCACATCGCACCTAACGATCACGTTTATTTACGCGAATTAAAACTCTATCATTGAGTATTAAAGTTCTTTTTACACTGCATTAAATGCCACCACGACGGCCAGCTAGTCCGGTGTCCACGTTTGAGTCAAAGGGCTTCTTAATCCGGACTTGTAGGTCGTTACGCGTTATTATAACGCGGGCTGAGTCGGGTATTTCTTCGCTCATTTACATCTCATTAAGGATGCTATTATTGGAGGAGAGAAGGCTCGTTTCGACTATAGTTTGCATGGACCTCTTGAAGCTTGATAGCTTAGGCTATGTTTGCGCAATTGAAATGACTTTATGCCAGTTATTACAGTTTGGAAAGGAGAGTTCACATTACAGTGTGCCTAGTGCGATTTGTTTTCTATATCTGATACGTCATCCCTATAGGAGAAATATGTATAAAGTTAAAAAGTTTCTAACGCAGTCCGCTAGGCGCGCTGTACGGATCGGCAAATATATTTTGAACAAGAGTCACGTGACATGTATTGAAAAACTCTAGTCACTAGAGCCATGTGTTTCTAAATATGTTTTAAAATAGCCAACTTCTTTTTAATACCTTTATTTGGGACAGTATACGTTAAAATATTGAGAACCTGTGTAAGTTGGTTTGGATTGGTGCCATACTAAAGTCGGAATAATTTGGTTCTAAAAATTATTGCATCCAAATTATGTATTATATAAAAGTAATGTTATACGAGAAATAAAACTTTAATGAAATATATTCGTAAAACTGTGGTAGAGCTTTGATATCAAATATCACTTAAAAATACAAACAAACTTCTTATAAACCATGTAATGCATCCAACCTTCTTTTCCAAAAAGCGACGTAGATTAGCAACATCAATTACACGCATCCCTATTCGGATAGGTCTGGTAAAGGAGCGTCGATGTGGACGATACGGTAGCCGTCAGCAACTGATTGATGGTAATTAAACTAGAACGTCCAAGTTCATGTATGTTGGCAGGCTGACCTCGTCACAATGTCTACAAACATGTCTGTGATATGTTTGAATGGTTGAACGGATTGGTCATCTTTGGTGATTTGATTTGTAGAATAATTTTGAATAATGAAGTTATGAATGTACTAGCATTTGATAGAAGCTCCGCCCGCGTGGACAGCCTTTATCGGAAAAAATAACGTAATCTATATAGATTTTAAACTTGACGTGTAAAATTCACTAACTGACATCCACACTTTAAAATTTATAATAGTAATAGGAAGTAGGATAGTAGGATTGTTAAATTCATAAGAGGATGTAAGAGCTTAGAGCTCAAGCTTATGACGAGAGTGTTATTGAACAAATATGTTTACAATGTAATGACATCTTATGGTCTAGTTAAACGACGCGTGATACGGCGAGCCGAGCTACGGGCGGCGCGCAACCGTTTACACGATGCGACGCATCCAATAGTACCAAAGTTTTGACAAATAACTATAAATAATTGGTGTGCGGTGTCGTGTATACGCGTATGGGCTACGCCCGTCCGTTGTTTAAATGGACAAAATCGTTAAAATTTAACTAATCGTTCAACGAATAAGAAAAGTACCATTACAAATTCGAAATTTGTATTGCAGTTACACGATGCTTCTAAAACATAAATAAAGAGAAATATTGTTATTACTATTCACAGTTTCATAGACCACGACCATTTAATTTATACTTTTCCTAGAGCGAAATTTCATCGAATTGGCGTATTCCGCGAGCGTCCCGACTAAACGACAAGTCGCGACAGTATGGACAGACGTCCGTCTCATCACTGTCCGCATGTCGAGCAATTAGACTAACGGTACGAACTGTGGATCTCGTTTGAGTTTCAGAATACGGCCATTTGGGATTCAGCAATTTCTGCATGTTTTCATTTTGAATGCAACTTAGTTTGGGATATGGATAAATTTTATTGCGGTTGGCTGAGTTTGTTGTTTTATATTAAATGATCATCATAACAGATTCTTTGTCCTTTGAACTTACTATATCTATATTAGCTGACTATATGTACAAGGCTACCTTGTGTATATCTGTAGATAAGTATGTCTAACGTACTGGAAAGAAAAATAATTGCATTAGGTTTTTTTAATAATAATAATATTCTCTACTATATTTAAATGACGTGTGCAAGTTTTTAATTTGTGTCGTAACTGCGCACGTAACTGGTAACCGAGTTAACACCCTGTAAGTAGTGAAACCCTAGGTGTCAGTTGTTTTCCAATGCTCTGCCACTGTAAGCAAACGAATCGGCTTTGTTCCCGCGCTTACTTACCGTACTAATCGAATTACGAGGCGCGATCTTACGTCACTTTACATGTCTTGTGAGCATTAAAGGGCAAACAAAGATCGCTTCATTGTTGCACGTCTTGCTATGTGTGCCTGAGCTTGTAGTAATACGATTTAAATTATGATACATACGACACAGATTCACCAAGTGTGGAGTAAGGACCATGTTCATTGGACTTCACACAATTGTCCCTAACGGCACTCGCTGAATTCATCATCACGGCGTAGCCCTATGGATATGAAAATCCTCGCGATCCATAGAGAACAGATCGGTCGTTGGGGGAGTTGATGATTCTCACAAGAGTGAGAGCTCAAATAAGCGTGCAAGCAGAACGGTATGTGTGTGCGCGGAAATGGTGGGATGCCGAGGGGCTCTTGAGATCTCGTGTTCTTGCTGTTCACGCGGTATCAAACCTTGCCAGATGGAAACCGTTAAGCAAGACAGACAAGACAGCTCAGGCGATCAACAGCAGACAACGGCGAACGTTATCACGAGATTCTCGAGGCATACCGTGGTGATGTGAGTGACCGTTGAGTTTACTTATATAATATCATCATCATATTAACCTATTGTAATATAGCCAACCATTCCGGTCTTGGGCACTTGACCTCATAGGTATATATATATATATATATATATATATATATGTAAATAAATGTTGATTAGATCATTGAATCGGTACAATTATAGGAACAATCAATATTCAACGCTAAACACTTTAGAAACTTAAGTACCGGACACCGGAACGTATAATGAAATAATTTGCATGTGCTCGGAATTAATGTATCTTGTGATATACTCCGACAATATGCATGAATGAAATCGCACCAATAATATTAATTAATTACGCTCCATAGTCACAAAAGTGTTGCATCTATGAATGGTGGTGGTGTTTAAAGTTGTACATTCTGCTAGGACATAATCATACAAGTGGAGTTGCAGACAAAAGCTACTCCTACTAATCCTAATAATATTATAAATGTGAAAGTTTGAATGTTTGTTTGTGTGAAATCGGATGTTTGTTAGTCCATCACGCCTAAACGGTAAAAGTTTTGAATGAAATAGTACACCTGGATTAGGATATAGGCTACCTTTATTCCGGAAAAGGCCGTCAACGCGGGCGGAGCCGCGAGAAAAACTTAATAGAATATAAAATGTATGGCGGGAAACATTAGGACATGTGTGGGATGAATACAATTGATCGGTTCCTAATGGAAACAATTGGAAACCACAATTTTAGCTGTACAAACAGTGTGCCATGATCTAAAGTGATAATCGGTTTGAGACTACGCGACGGGGATTCAAGCCATCATCAATCAAGCTATCCAATGTTGGTGGGTTTGGATTGAAATAACTGATGTTTTAGAAGCCTATTTCACAATTTCCAAGTAAATGTTATTTATCACATAAAATATAACAGCAAAATACATCTTTATCATAATGTTGAACAACAGTAGGCCTAGTGCAAGTTTTAAAAGTTTTTTAAAAGGATGAAAGTTTTCGTATTCTCTGCATACGTCAAGTATTAGTAGCCACTAGTGAGACCTATGATGAATTAAAATTAATAATATGGTTAATTTTATTTCATATTTTGTCTAATATGAAATTAATTTTCAACCGATTCTTTCTTTTATTACTGTATGAATTACTAGTTTGTCACTTTGACGGTAGTAATTTTATACGAATTCGAAAACTGAGAACGTATTTGTAATTCATACTAGGCCTACAGGAAAATGTGTCTCGATTTTTTTTATTCCTAGATTACCTGTCTAATTTATTATCTGTCGGTTAACATTTAATTGGACATTGTTTAATAGGACAAAGTATTATGAGAAAGTATTTTCTTAGGTTTTACTTTGATCGCTATTTCAGTTACTATATCGTTATATAATTTTATCTCTTATTACTCAGTTGATATAATAAGGAAATAGATTCGAGTAGTTCTTTTATAGTTTAGGAATAATAATATTGGGAGAAGGTATTTAAGTAAAACCGCTTCCAAGTGAAATTAACTCAACATTAATCTAATCTAATAACGATTTAAATAATGGCAGTTCACACTCTCTTTCTGATTTCAATGTAATTGTATATAACAACAAAATAAACAAACATTAGTCGGAATTTAATTTATTTCGTCTTACAAGAAACCATTATCATTATTCATACTCTCAGAAAAATTTAAGATAGAGATTATTATTTAAGAGGGAAAATGCATCAGTTTCTCTCCCAAAGCAATTGTAACGGCCATTAACCAATAATTTCATAGAATTTTATATCCATCATATTAACGCTAGCGGGCCGACGCTTCCATTATCCCGGCCTCCTTCTAACTCCCCGCGGAAATCTCACCGCATTCAAATATTTAATTACCTCAGCTCTCGATCGTTTATAAATTCGGGCGGGAGTGCTATCATAAAACGCGCTAATGCTTTATAATTAAAATATTCTCAACAAGCCGTGGCGTAATGGCACCTCCGGCGACCGTCTCCTCCTTCAGAAAAAAACGCATAAAAAATTACATTCACCCCAGAGAACTCACCCCTTGTGTCGGGAAAATCGATTAAAAAGAGGAGTCGCGGGGCGAAGTGGCGCGGGCGGCGGGGAACGGGGAGTTTAATATGTACGAAAAAATGCACGACGCCGCGGGAGCGAGGGAGAGACCCAAGGAGCGGCTCTCCAGTTGCCTTCAATTTTTATAATTACGTTCATACGTGAGCGCCACGGCGAGGCGCGACGCTTTGCCCGCCGTCGACGACGTCGCACCCGCGCTGCTTCAATATACCATTCCCGCTTATCATACAGCTGATATTCGCTTAATTTAACTTTTTAATCATTGAATTTTAGGGAACCTTTTTCTTTATTCTGAATTAGATTGGATATGTTATTGAAAGTTCCAACTCAGTTTTCATTATCAAAGTAAAAACAATCTTTTAATAAGTCGCATTATAACTTTTCCGTTTCAACGCAAAAATCTATTTCCATCAGTGAAACAACTTCAAAGTTTTCCACACACAGCAATCAAGGAGAGAAGGAGGCAATAAAAACGGGATAACCGAGTGGAGGACGTTATCTCAGGAGACGGTTTGCAAATGAGCCAGCGGTGCACACATACGTACGCTCGCACACGCGCGCCATACTCACACACGCGCGCACACGTACGCTAATGTTGTGTCCACATGCGCCACCTACACGCGTGCGTACATTTTATAAATAGATATCGCTTTTTTATCCGGGTACAAGAATAGGGAGTCGCCACCCCGAGGGGAGGGAATCCCCCGCGGGGGACGTGTTGGATTTCAGATTGCTACGAACTGCAAAAATGAGGGATGAAAGAAATATAGCTTAAAACGCAGATATTTCCCGGCGTCTTAAGGCGTAAGGGGAGGCGGGCGGCTCGGAGTGTGTGGAACAAAGTAGAGTGGCGATATTAAACCAAAATGAAATAGTAAACGAACCGTGCGCGTCCGATCTAATGCGAATTTATAATTTGGACATTGCCCCAGCGGCGCACTCTTTGAACTCGGAGGGTGAGTAGCGAAGGTGAATTTACAAAGAGCGCGGATGTGATTTATAAATAGGGGAGCGGGTCGCGCGCTGACCGTCCATGTTTCTTAAAGGTTTTTTTCCATTAAGCCTGGAGTTGGTTAATAACTGTAGTGGTTAGCACAACGAGCTAGTTGTTTAGGCGTATCCTCATTGCGCAGGTTAACGCGTGTGTCCGCCGACCTAATTGTCGTCGCGCCGTGTCTAATCGGGATATGCGCCACGCTATAATTGCGAAAGATTACTGCTACAACGTGCTATTTACCAACAGTGGCGTAGAATCGTCAAATTACTCGATGAACACTCGCGATGAATGGAGTTCTAACGGTTCTTATCTACAGCGACATTCTTTGTGGAGACGTAACACAATTGTACAGTTTTGGTTGAAGACGTTTTCATCCGAAACATATTTTATTTATTCGAGATTACATGTTTATCCTATCATTATTTTAATGGACAGGTATTTCTAGGATAGGTATTATTGTAGAAAAGTTTGACTCTTTATCTCAATTTACTAAATAAACATGGAGATCTCTAGCGGTTTACATACTCTACATATTTACGTACGTATTTAATGTAGACATAATTTAACAATTACAGAAAGGAATGTCGCGTCTCCAAATTAAACGCTCATTGTGTTTATTACTTGAGTTAAGTACGACAATTGCAATTCTTGCTAATTCACTAATGAGGCATGTAGGTGTAGCGCGGGCGAAGCGTTTAACGTCAACTGACGCACATTAGCTAGCATTAGCAAATCTTAATGCACTTAATTCACCCACATAAAAACAGGAGAACAAGGATTTTGTAACATCTCGTTAATTTTTGTCCTTCATTAATGTTGTGTTCACAGTGTTTGGTATTAGCTAGTGGTAAAATTATGATTTGATCTAACATTAATACTTTCTAGAGTTTCTCAGTAGCAGTTTCAATTTACTTTTTATTTGTCACACCGTGAATTCTGTTTGGTATCTTAATGGCTCGTAAGCACGTGACGAAATGTACCAACAGGAGATAGAAACGGCGCTATCTAAGCGGGAAAGTGAAAATTGCGTACGTGAACTGGAAGAAAAAATATTAAAAATTAATCAAGAGTCGGGGTCGGGTGGGCGGCGTGCGGGACGCTCGAGCACATGTGTCGACAAAAAACAACGTCTCCCTCTTTTGGGGCACGTGCGAAAAGCCGTTTCGGCTCCGTTCCGCCGCCGAGTTAAAAGTTCCTTCGGACAAACAGAGGATTTGTCACAATTACAGCGGGGTGCGGGAGGGGCGCGGGCGCGGAGAGTCCCTACTTGATTAAAACCTAAATCACGTGACGTGTTTACAGCCGCGCCGGAGGTGTTTTCAATTTGCCGACTTCTGGACCGGTCATTGGCGTTCCGGACACGTTCCGACGCACCTATCTGGAGGCGGACCGGCGTTTTGAATTTGTTGCGAATTAAATTATTGACGATCTAATCGGTGGGACCGATCTGAGTCGCTCGGACGTACCCACCCGCCGACCAATGCACCGACAGGCCGACACGCAGTAACACTTAATAGTCACGTCTCTTAGTTATTTTTAAATGTCGCGCACAACACTAACTGTTAGCGATGTATTCGTGTTTCAGCACTGTAACGTTCCGGCAGTAAAAAAATCTATGCGGAAAGAACAGATTAGCATTTGAATTAATCGGGAGATTAAACATAATGAAAGAAAATCTCATTACGATCCGTACAATGGCGGTGAGAAATATCGCCCGGCGAGCAGGAACGTGTATAAAGAAAAGGCGCGCGCGAAGAAAATTAAATGCTCGAACGAAATTAAAAAATGTTAAAAAAATGTAATCGACGCCGGAACACCATTAGGGGGAAATGCAAACAGAGGCGGGGGTTGAGGTGTGCAGGGCGGGGTGCAGTTAAGGTTCTCAATTAAAGAACGGCTGCGGAAGGTCTCGTTGTAATTAGATTCTTTTTCATCTCCTTAAATCAGCAGATCTCGGCCACGCTGACACTCGGCCTGTTTAATTTGTAATCGAGACTTGTTAGCCTCCGCCTTCGTTTAATTTAATTTTCTCGTTTTCTGAGTAATTTTCTCGTGGTCTACTTGATTGATATTAAATTACCGGGAGATTTGAAGCAGACGGGATCACTTTTACTCATTATTGTGAATATCTTTTATAGATATGTATAGTTACGTAAATGCATTGATGTATCCTTGACAGGTAGGAGACGAATAGGTGACCCTAATATGATTATGCGTAATAAAGTCAATTTTCGTTCATATACATATTTTTTGAGAAAAACCATCAATCTTTGTTTCATAATTTCCTTTAAATTTACACCATAATCATATTCGAAGGGGAAAGCAGAGGTGTAACCAGTACACCCACATTTCGCCAAACTTATTTTCGTCCCATGACGATTTATGATAGGAGGCGAGTCTATCACCAGGAACAGTTCCAGACTCCGGGCTGATATTGAGTATTTCGTAATATCACTTTTACGCGAATCGGGGATCGAACTTGAGACCTCCACACAGTAGTCTTAACAGTTACCTAGAACCTTAGGTCCGAATCCACATTAAGATACGATAATCTTGTGTCGTAGGTATCAAGAATAAGGAGCGACTTCCAGACTCGGTTTCAGTGGGAATGTTTAGTAACAAATACAATTTTTAATAACAGTAGGTGTAAACGGCGAAGTCCCAAACCGGGTGACCCACAAACGTGTGGCATTAAACAATAAGCTGTAATCTCCGGCCGTCATTACGAGAGCGTCCGTCGACCGCCTCCACTCGCGTGTCGAATGCATCCTCATTCCTGTATTAATTAGCCTCGACGAGACGAATATTTGCTCTAAGAATATACGATTATTGTCTCAGAACTGACACAATCATATACTGTAGCTCTAGTCTTCTTCCATCTGCCCTTATCATACTTGCAGTAGGGTTAGCGATATACTTTTTAACACATATTTCAGAAAGATTTGGCTGGTAGTTTTTATGACCGGCCGCCTGCTTGACGTCAACCCTTCAACACCCAGACCCGAAACAAATATTTGTAAATCAGACAAACATTTTGTCTTGGTGCGGGAACCCGCGGCCTCTCGCTTTACAGCCGGCTACTCCCTCACTGCACCACAGAGGCTGCAACTATGCGAGTTTTAAATATGATTACAGTTTTGTGTGTCATACTAGTAACTTGTACTGTGAAAAAGCAAAGAATCATTGGAAAAGTAATTTTGTATTCGATTAATATAAAATTATTCATACTACTAATTTTAGTTCGTCATAGCTCCTTTAGTGATTACTGCTAGTAATCTATATATAGTATAAAACAAAGGCGCTTTCTCCGTCTGTCTGTTTATCGGCAAACCACCCAACGGATTTTGATGCGGTTTGTACTATCATTAAGAAAAAAGATTTATATGTTCACGTTATGTCCCGGACGTTTTTGCCCTGGAAAATGACCACTCGGGCCGAGCCTCGATTAGTTATATAAAGAGGAAATATTTGTTTGTTTGTATGTATGGGGTAATTGAATTATGGAGAAAAAACAGAAGTAGTTGCTGAAGTACACAAGGGATAGTAGATCTTAATGGTAGAATAGGATATAATTTCAAAATAACACTAGGATGCTTCACATTCTTTACTGCAATAAACATTTAAACATCTATAAAATTACTCATAAAAGTATGAAAGAAAACCAAATGTAAAAAGCAGTGGAAGTATAAAAGTCGAAAAGATAACAAGTTCTATTATCCTGTATTTCGCAACGTTTAAAACGAACAAAAACGTTTAATCCGGTGTAACACGAACCCCTCAAATAAACAAGCTCTTAGCCAAGTAATTAATTCCCAGTGTCCGAACTGGCGGTGGAGCGTAATTAAACATCTCGCCTTGTAATTACCGACGGTTAAACTTGTCGGAAGTTGTCGGAAATTGTCGGGCGTCGTCGGAGATTGTCGTGAAGCGGTCAGCCAATTAACGCCCACGATTGCGATTAAGCAATTAACGCGGTTGGGCGGGCGCCGGGCGGACACTCGGGTTTTCCTGTTGGGAAACTTCGCCTGATTTTCCGAGGGTGATTTTTTCTTTGATGTTTGCTTGTCTGGAAACTTGATTATGGAAATTAGTTCGTGCCTCATGAAATTATTATTGGATTTTTAAATTTTGTTTGGAGTTTAGCTATTTTACTTGCCGGTATAATTTATTAATGTTAATTGTACGTGCTTTAAACTGAATAATATTGGTTTATAAGTGTAAAAGTAGTATTTAATAAAGCTATCGCACTTGTATTAAGATATAAATAACAAACCCACAATACAGAGGGCGCTACAGGTGGCTTCGGCCGTACTTAAGCTATAAAAACAAAACGATCGGTTGAAAAAACTTGCCTGGCTCTGACGGATTTAAACACGGTATTCTGGATTAAGACATTTTTACTGAACTCGAAGATATATTGAGCTATTTTATTATATAAAATGTTCGGGAACTTTCACTATTTCCGAGTGAATTTGTTGGATTTAAACTTATCATTCACAAATATATGTTTGATTAAAGCATTTGGAATAAATTGAAATTGTGTATTCGCATTATTTGCGAACCACCGGTAGTTTTTCTATGTAATGTTGATATTGACGTGTATAAGTGCCTTTAGTGGTCTATTTGCACAATTAACGATATGATTTTGATTTAAAATAACCAACTAGAGGACTTACATAAAATTAAAATAACACACAATAAACCAGCAACCCTAACCCTTTAAGACAAATCTGAGATAAGGAAGCGTTTATAAGCCAAATTCCCGCCTTAATGAATCCCTCCGCAACAATTAAACAAACCTCAGCAGCTAATGACAGAGCGGCCCGAGGGAATCATTAATTAATAAGCCTTCGGAATCTCCTTACAATCCCTAACCCTTCCTTACTGCTTATTAAAAGCAAAGTCGACGGTTTAATTCAATAAAGCGCTGTAAACGCAAACGGCCCGGCTGAGAAAGGGTTAATTTGCATGTCGACGTTTGCAGGGTTAACCGACGGTTCGTTAGGGCGGAACAATTAACACGCCCGTGAAGGGTTGAAGGGAAAACTCATGGGAAAGTTGGTGTAGATCAGTTACCGTCCCATTGAGGCGGTGTTTATAATGAAAACGCTTTTAGGGTCATTCAGGTGATAGTGTATGCTCTCTTTTGTTTCAAATGCGATATTCTGAATTTATGTTTTGAATGTGGTAGAGCCACGCTGTAGTTAGTTTTATCTACAGCTCGAACCCGAGACCTCCACAACAGTCGTACCGCGTACGCGTTACAACTGCGCCACCGAGGCAGTATAATATTTCATATTACCAATTTGTCAAAAGATTTTACAGAAAAATGTTTATAGGTGTTTATCTTTCCATTCCATTGAAATCGTATTTTCAGTAGACATTCCACATAATTATTAAACAAGTCTATGTCAACGTAAACTATAATTACAGTGGAACTTTGAAAAAAGTAAAACGAAAAATTAAACATCGCTTGTTAGAAAGACAAATGAAGAAATGTATCCGACAGGCGGCGGGGGCGTCACCTCATGCATTTATAATCCCCTAATTTGTTGTTTCAATCGGGTAAAATTACAGCCTTCCAATTATATTAGTATTAATGAGGTCGGCCCACTGTTTCTTTTACACTTTTTTGTGGAATTTTTATCTGGAATTTTAAATCGCGGTGCTGGTTTCGTTGGATACGGGTTGTATATATTTGTATTGAATATGTTACATATTTTTAACTGATGAAAAAGGAGGAGGTTATTAATTCGACACATATTTTCTTTGTATAACTCCGCCAAATGTAAGATTTGGATGATAGATGATGATTATAAGATATATTTTCATTCGAAAGAGTATACTTTGTTCAAATTTGGTCTGATTTAAATTTCAATAAGAAAATCTACTCCTATGGGGGTGAGCGGTGATAAAAGATTAAAACTTTGTCATTTATGCACCGATTTTAATAATTCTTTCACTTAAAATAAATAAAATAAACCTAAACTTTTAAAAAAATTCAACCGACTCTTTGTTAAAAAGCTTTTATAAAAACCTAAGAAAGATTTTATAATAATATTTTATCGAGAATTTTAATCACATAGTAACATATATTGGGTTTGAAGGAACAAAGTAATTTAAAAGAATATTATGTTAATTGCTTAAAATATTAACTTTATAATTACTAACATTGAGTTGTTAAGGCAAATTCTATGACTTCTATAGTTAGATGAGTTGGTACAAATCACATAGAAGAGGTTAAGCCACAAACCTCGGTTGTAAATGGCAGCAAACGCTAAGCCAAGTCAAAAACTGTTGACGTAATCTTACGGCCATCATTTAAAATTTAACTACGTAATAATGTAAACGGTTCCCTAAATTAAAACTCAATAAAGATTACGAGAAATAGCTAAGCATTCACATTGTAATAATTTAACGCCTATAATACCAATTAATTAAAACTAAGTCGGCGGCGTCACGGGCTATTAAATACAATTACTTAGGCCCCGACATGAAGGTGTTGAAGACACGTTAGCCGACCTGTCATTAAAAACTAAACGTAGCTGTGTAATTGTAGAGTTTTTTAACATTTCACGCATCGGTTCATACTAAACGGTTAAAACATCTCTACATTAATTATACTTTTGTTTACGTGTTATAATTGTATCGTTTTACTTTTAATGATAGAGTCAGTAACAATTTAACAGTCGACGTTTTGATCTTCCGTTAGTTTAATAATGTGTAAGTTAACGCAGGGAAGTTACTAGTTATAAAAATATGTAAATGTATTTATTAAACAATGAGTTTTGTAAATATGATTATTTAGGAACTAAGTACTAAGTATGCTGAAAAATGATAATATTCTTCGATGTATCGCTTTTCATTCATAAAATCAATATATGTATCAAATATAGAGATTCCAACAAAAACTTTATTTTTTATAAAGTGCAAAAAGGTCATCCATATCTCAGCATATTTTTTATATAATAGAATTAATATTGATACTTAAAAACAAATAGATTCGATAATAGTATCGATATTTTTTTGTACATGTATACCAAGCAAATGATATACAAACTCTAAACCTAACCTGATAGAATTTAGATGAAGGAAACGTCATCAAACAAGTTGCCTTCGAGCAGTACGGAAAGGGACTTAAGGTAAAAACATATTATAAAATAAATTGTTAGATTTTTTCAAGCGCAAACAGGAGGAGGTCGGGGCGAACGTGCGTCGGTGCCTATCGACCGCTGCAATTTTGATTGATTGCATTGCTTAGTGTAGTGTGACCAATCTCATTGAAAACTGCTATTGTATGGTATCGGAAAGGCCATAGCTGCGTTCGACGCGCGGCTTGTCAAACGGTTTAAATTGAAAAAAAGCAGGGGACAACCCTAAACCGGGACAACTAATGCGTCCATGACATTTTATACTATAGGGAGTTATTATACTTGCTTTTTCACAAAAACCGCCTCAACTAATTGAAGTCTGTTGTCAGTATCAATGGTGACATGAAAGTAGGCATATATAAATAAAGATAGAAACTTGACATATATTAGTATTAATATTTACTGGTGTCACTGATCGAATCTTTCTTTGGTTTGGATCTATCATACGATCTAGGGGCACTAATGAATTAAAAAACTAGGCATAAATAATTTATATCATTTATATTTTCTAAAACAGACTCAATAATCAAAAGAAAAATGAAATCTGCTTGTGATTTTTAATTCATCGAATTTCAATCGAAGAAAGTTTATTTTAAAAAATGAACTCTTTAAAAATGCACACCTATTTTGAAAGGGAAACTGAATACATCCATCCAAATTAAATCAAGTAACCATGTAGATGACACGAAGCACTCTTGCGTTAACCACATGACAAAATCAAATATCGACGTTTTTACAATTTAAATTGATGGGAGGGATACCGTTCAAAAGGGCTGCCACTATTGATTTTATAAATTGAAACCGGATTTTTTTAATAGCAGAAGACCGACAAACGAGTAAGTGGGTCCAGCTGATAGTAAATAATCTCCACCGCCTATAGTACCCAAAACATCCAAATGAGGATTGGGAAGGAGGGCGGTGTTCTGAAATCCCATTGATTGTGACACGTGAAACGTAATAGCAAAGTAGTTTTCTGTGAGATAATAGTACCGCCCTGGGCGCGTCGACCCATCCATGCTGTAGACCAATACGTGTGTATCCATAACGTGGTTTTACCGTTTTCAATATACATATAAATCCTATCAAAGAGATTTGTGATGAAATATTCCCTTGTTAAAATGTTTGACTTAAGGTGGATTCGGCAAAGAAATGTAAACAAGTTCAGAGAACAACAATTAGAATAGCCGATATCGGCACATCGCCGCGAGCACCCGCCCTGCCCCAAACTCCCCACACCACCCATTATTTTATCTAATCAAAAAGTTTTAAAAGGAAAAATTATACCGGCCTTTATTATGAGGCAACTTTCTTTTGGGGAGAGCAGGGGATATTTTTAATAAAGATTCGTTTAAAGAACGCCATGGCGAGAGAATTATTATTGTATGAGGTTTTTGTTGTCTTTAAATGTGTGAAAGTTTTCATTTTATCTTTTATTTAATAAACAATAGTATAAATTTATCATGGCTGAATTATTGAATTTAATGGAAAAATTGTATGAGATTATAAGGTTCACTCAGCTGTACATGAAAAGACAAAAAAATGTGCTAAAATCCATCCTCCTTTTTGCGGTGATTTAAAATAATAATTATTTAATATGTAAATGCGTCAAGTACTCTTGTGCCACCTGCCCTTATCCCACTCGTAGTGGGGTCGGCGCAACATGCTTTTAACTCATGTTACAGAAAGATTTGGCTTGCATTTTTTACGACCGGCCGCCTGCCTGACATCAATTCCTCTGGGGAGAATTCGTCAAGTACTAAATTGAATTGAAATTATTTATTTCAATTATGCATTGGTGTGGAAACTTTATGAAGAAAAAACCATGCGCTTTATTAGAATATTTATGTATTAGCGAATAAGCTATATATTTTAAAATCGCATTATTATTCAAGTTTCATTAATATATATTTGAATTTCCACCGCATCTCTCGAGTTACAAAGGCATCCGAGACCAAACGTTTCTATACGAGGAAAGATGTAAAAAACAGGGGGAGCGATCTCCCCAAAGCATTTTCTTTACGCAACGTTTTAGTAAATATAAATGTTTATAAGATGAAAAATGAGCCTTACTGCCAGGATTCTAAGTATATTTTACCACGTTCCGGTGGTTAAAAAAAACATTTTTATAAGACGAGTTATTATTGCACACCGTGTATGCGTAAATCAGTGCTGGAGGCAAAGAATAGATGCAATTATATGCAAAGGGAGGCCAGAGCACTCCGGTAATGAGATGGATTTCGTATTTCGCAATTTAAGAACAAAATTACAAAAGGGCGTCTTTGATGACGTGTTATTGGGTTACAGAAGTTACTGAGGTTGGATATGATGATGAAGCTGAAAATATATTAGAATGGTAAATCAGTTGAATGATACGAACTCTAATTTTAATAACAAAATAAATAATAGCCCTCTATTATACACATCCGATTGCTGGGCACAGGCTTCCTCTGCTGAATGAGAGGGGTTAAGCCTTAGTCTGCTGCTTACAATGCTGGCCTAATGCCGGTTGGCGTAATTTATATTTTATAATTTTAATACCATAATGTATTATATTATCCACTGCTGTGCATGGGTCTCCTCATGAGAGAGGTTAGACCACCACGTTGGCCTAATATGGGTTGTTAAACTTTTTTATAGCATAGGCCGGCAATTGCGCAAGAAGGCCACCTGATGGTACATAATCTCCAGTGTCCATGTATGCCCACAATACCAGAAGATTCATGGACGCGTTGCCCAGCTTAAAGGAAAGGGATAATTAAGGTAAGGGGAGGGGGATTTGCGCCTCCGGATATCTCACTCACCATACGAAATGCAGCAGCACGCCGCTACTTTATGTCGGTTTCCTTTATGACAGTGGTAACGACACGATCGAGCCGGCCCATTCGTGGAGCGTGGCTTTACTACTCTAAAGCTTCACATACTTTCAAATTTCTTATTTAGAATTTTCTGGTATACAGGTTTTCTCATGTTTTCCTTCATCACTACAACGAGCGATAATTAATAATGAATACACGTAACTTCGAAAATCACTCGAAAAATCAGCAATCTGCCCTGGGTGCTGGATTCGGTGTCTTCTGTCTCGACAGTACATACCACGCGTCACTATGCTATCACTGCTTCATAGTGAAATGGAAAGTTATTTTTTAAACCTAAATTCCAACCGTTCCGCTTCGAGGCTAAGGCTTTCAGTAGAAGGGAGATTACACTATAATTTGCAAGTATAGATGTAACAACTTAACTGTGAATTGAATAGCGTCGCTATGTTCGCTCCAGCTTTGCCAGTTAACAAATAATCATACATTATGAGGGATATTTCAGCTTTTATGTCAGACATATTTCACATTAGGTAATTCGTTTATTTTCAACCAAGTTCCAGAAATTATCAAAGTGACTTTCAGGTTACCAAAAAATTTATATCTTCAATGTCAGCATCGTCATTTCTTTAAAGAATATCTTCTGGATATTTATGAACAGTGAAATTGTATGTTTAGTATAATATTAGTTTATATTAATTAGTTTGTTTAGTGGTTTCCACTAAGTGAGTAGTTAACTAGATAGCAAAATTTACACACTAGCGGCGATTCAAATCCACCAAATCTATGGGTAATTCCACCAAGTTGGTAACACTGTCTGTAGTTCCATTTTATGCCATTTCACAGTTAGGTTGGTCCATCTATAACAATAAATGGTGACATAAACAATGTCTATATTACATAAACATCACATTATCAGCCAGTAAATAATGTAAAACCTATTTGTCTACTTTGTGTCGTTTGAATTAGAATATGATATATTATTATTCTAGATAGGTGCCGCAAATACTCAAAATACAATGAATAGTTGCAAACATTGGGTCAAGGATTGTCGATTCAATGTCACTCAACGGGAAACGGTGTCTGTAAAATGTACCGAAATGGCAGCCGCGTTCCGCGGGACCGCGACCGGTGGGACTGGTATTTTAGCCAACCTTTTTTTTTGTTGTAGCGCCACCTATGTTTTAGATTGTTTTTATCCTGGCACGAAAAAAATGACTAAACTGGACTTGATGTTAAGTGCAATCGAAATATAATGTCGACCATCAATGAACACTGCTTCTCTTAACGGTCGGCAGAATTATAGAATAATAGAATCGTGTGTGTAGTAGTTTCACCTCTTTCTACCCCTATGGGGATATAAGTTTGAGCTTATAAATAAACTAGAGATTTAATTTAAGATATATTATCTTAGATTACACAATATTGTTTTTTTATTAGCTTGAATGACAAGACGAGCAAGTCGCACGTGATGGTAAGGCTACCTACGCCCGCTCATAACCAGACGCAACACCACACAGAACTTTGAATTACAAAGCACTGTATGGCACTGCACTGCCTTTGTCACCCCGAGACATAAGTAGTTAAGTCTCAAAATGCCTAGTAATTTTACTGGCTTCAAAGTGCTTCAAACCAGACGGAGCATTGTTGTCCACAGTGCTTATACGCGGTTGCTTGGCGGCCAGTTGTAAAAACTACAAGTTAAATCATTCTGTAATATATGTTGTGATTAGGGCAAGCAAAAGAAGAGAAGAGTTTGAAGCAAGATACATTGAAAGGCATCCTACGTACTAACGTATACTAATTCATAATTTTTCTCGTGTATTGTGTATTATACTCATACTAACAATACACGATAAATATTATGGAATACTGTTATTTCATAATATATTACTGTTAATATCCATAGTATACTTTACAAAATCAAGACAAACTTCTAGAACATCCTGCGCATCAATTTAAGAATCAGTTTAAAAAAAGTTCTGGATCGAGGTGCGGAATTCTGTTTGAAGCTCTGTATTTATTTTTTGTATGTTGTACGTCGGAATGGCTAACATAACATAAATATGAATAGCCATCCTATCAAGGACACGTATGTGGGCCCCGTGCGTCACTGCCACCACGTTTTGCATTCGGGATAGTTTCGGAAACCGATTTTATAATATGATTTTGAATGTAGTATATTGTTTTACACTTTTTGAAAATGCTTGTCATTTTGATATTTTTATTAATTTATATATTTATTTTATAACACAGGTACCTGTAGCACAGGTGTATTACACATGATTTATTGGAGTGTAAGTGGGCCACCTTAGGCACCCCACTTAGGCACAAATTTAACCTCACTAGCACGTGGTACATACACTCTGCTGATTAACGGACGAGCCAATGGCGAAACTTGGTTCCCGTTGCGGGTTGTGGGGGTCAATCAGCGGATCACCCTATATAATACCAAATACCGTTAAATGTATGTCACGACTCGGCACGAGAAGGCGAACGCTGAGATAACGCCAGGTAGAAAAAATGGAAGAGTAAAGAGTATTTATCATCAATGTGATGTCGAAATCCATTGAAATACAAAAATCAATTCCAATAAGAGATACCGTTATAGACCGTACGTTATAGACGATAATGTTTAAAATATATGCAAAAAAACATGTCATGTCCTCGGAATCGTTTACTAGATTTCTAGAATACGATTCCTTTAGTTTTATGTGATTACACCGAATTCATGAAAAACCTTTTTATACAACCAATCTATGTTTTTATTTAAATTAGTGGAACAAAAAGTCCTGAAGACGGTCACGGGCTATGTTTTCGTATGTTTATTAGTTTTCAGCGGCACACCTAAGCCGCGTAAAGAACCAAGTGTGTGGGACCCCACGCTGCGCTCTTTTACGTCCACAAAAACACATTTCCGTAATCACCTTATAAAGGGATTACTATAAATAAAGAGGAAAAAGGAAATTAACCGCATTAGACGAGGAAAAAATCCCGTCCCCTTGCAATATGTGAGCTCCCACTGATAAAACACTTTATGTATTTTTCGCGTAAATGAAACAATGTGTTATTATATGTATCAGACATTTTTATAGGGTTTGTTATGGCAAAGGCAATTTTACGACGCAGATTTTTGGATTCAAATTTCAATGGTCACAGTGAGTTGCTGAGTATAATGAATATAGTTTTTCGTTGACTTTAGGTATTTAGCCGGTATTAGCAATGGTCGACACACAAACTTAATGTGAGGAAAAAAACACATAAAAATATGCAGTTACCCCAATGAGTGTTTGTACCCCGTCGGGTGGCGTGAGTAGGGGATAAAAAACAAAATGAGGAGTTATGTTTTCGGTAATAAAGGACGGACGAGAGAAATCGTTTAAGACGACGCCAAATGAGATGGAACGAATATATTTGATTATTTTTATGGGCCGGAATGGCGATACGGTGTGCGGTACGCTCCCGGACTTTATGTCTATTTATTTTAGTACAATTTAATATTAAATTGTTTATTGGCTAAATTTTATTGGTTAATGTTTAGGTATAAATTTTTGTCTGGTGTATTTAGTTTTTGTACAATATTTATTTATTTATTTACATTAATGGCACACCAACAGTTAATAAACTATACATATCTAGAAGATATACTGTAGTTACAGACTAGTCTACACACTAATTATAGGTGTGAAACAGCATTTAAAATAAATTGTTTTTACGGAAAATACATTTGAATTCCAGTTGTTTTAAATGTGGCGGTACAAATTTGTAACATAAAATACATATATATTTAGCAACACACATTGGACTATATCTTAAAATTATGTAGGTTATAATTATTATGTACGTACTCAGTATTGTTCTGTACATTTGTTGATAAATAATTGTAGAAAAAAAGAAAAATAATCAAATAATAGGAAGCGATCATTTCGATTTACGATCGTAACAGTTGGGAGACAGTCGTTATTTTTATGGCTTCTAAAAAAGAGGATATGAATCAATACACGAGACACAAAGCGTAATTTATAAGTCTGTCCATGCGTATGGTTAATTGTAGTCGAGAGTGGAAAAAACGTGTTCCTCGGAACCGATGTTTTATCCCCGTTAATTTCGTATCGTATTTGATACGGTAGGGTGTCGCGCTGTTACTCCAATACGGATTGGGGTAAGATTACATGTTACTGCCTTCGAAACTTGTAGTAGAGAAATAAAGTATATTTGCTACATCTTAAAAAAGTTTGTCATATTTTGAATTGGCAAAAGTGGTCATGTTTTGAGGAAATCGCAGTGGTATGATCCTTTCACCATAAAGCTACCATAATGTATTAGAGGGAGCTAATAGTCTTACTACGAACCATAATATGTCTTGATGTCTTAGTAGGAAGGCGGACTTCGACACTAAACTGTGATAATACCAGCAGGGAAAAGATCGGTTCTACAAGTATGTATAGCAAGTCAACCATTATCACTAAAATTGGTAGCAATATGTCAATATTAATTCATAAATACAATTTCCCGGCATTTAACATTCGGCGCGCTGTCCTCAGTCACAACAACATAGTCATTTCAACATGCCTGAACATTTATTATATCTTATCTGATTATTTGTTATTGGTATTTCATCTTATAAGCGAAAGTACCTGCAGGAACTTGATAAACTTGCTACTAATTGATGGTTTAATGTTAGTTAATTATCATTTTAGATAATTAATATAAAGTATAAAACAAAGTCGCCTTGTGCGTCTGTCTGTCTGTTTGTTAGCTTATTTCTCCTAAACTATATATCGGATTTAGATTCCGTTTTCACTATCATTTAGAGAATTTATTTCGGAAGGTTTATATATGTATATCACGCTAAGACCCATGAGAACAGGGCAGTAATTTGACTGTGGTGAAACCGCGACAGTTAGTAATTAGTAAGCGTTGCCTTTGAGTGTTTATAGCAAGAACCTTATTAAGAACTTTTTAAGGATAAACAAGACGATAAATCTGTGTTTAGAAATACCCTAACTGTCTGAATAGTACATAACTTAATCAGTTTTCTAAAAATGTCATTAATATTTCCAACCATTTCAGTATTTTATCAATAAAGATCGGTAAAGAAATGGGTTTAAAATCTTGATCTAACAATAATGTGTCGCGAAATGGAGCAGGAATTTGCGAACGAGCAAAAAACAGCACACGCACACAAACGTCGACCCTCGCGACACATAATGAAGGGAGGGCAATGATATAATGCAGTTTTTTATTACTTACTCCTTATACCCACAAGTAAAAAATACTGACTACACGCGTGTTGTACGTTTTAACTATTAGTGTTTTTTATGTAGGGAAGGGTTCGGCTGTGGGTGAGGTCGCTTGATAAAAAATTTACGTCGATTCAACTTTCCCGGGATGGCTGTGTAGATGAAACATCTAAGGGTCACTTGAGCACTTTTGTTGGGTTTTCCTGTTCTTATTAAAACTGTTGGGTTATATGGAATAGTTGAGAGTAAATTGTTCATTTACAACATATTTTTTGAGGCTTTAATTCAGTTCAGAAGTTATATCTAATGACAGCCGTTACAAAGTTTTTTTTTATAGGAACGTATAAAATTTGATTCATTTTACATATTAAAATAGCACAAGCATCCAAACAAAGAGAGTCCTTGATTATTTATTATTCTAATTTAATTCGGCTCGGGCCTCGTCTGTCGCCTGTGTTTTATCGTCAGGTAGCCTCCCGTTTCTTAGAAAAAAATATTTATATCTCTTTCTATTAGAAATCCCATTGTTCGCGCTAGGGCACGTCAGCACGCGACAAAAGGAACATTAATTATAATATCCGATTAAAAAAAACGCCATTTAGCGACGCGCGAGAGAACGCCTTTGTTTGAGATGATTGAATTTGGAATTACTAACATTAGCCATCTTCCCGGGGGAACTCGGATCCATACATAAAAACTCGTTATCTATTTCGTTTGTGTACGATGCTTACGCATCTTTTTATGTAATTTTAAGTCATCTTACGTACGATAAAGATATCAAATTACACGGGAAAAGTTATGTGGCAAGACACGGACAAAAACTATGGGCACCAGGAGACTGCCGAAATATGAGGATCCAATTCCATAAACCACATCAGTGGGAGGAAGCATGCGAGTTACGTACGTACGTGCCCGCACATAGCAATTAGATATTACGTCTGCCGGCTAATCGTAACTCGCACGGGTGTTGTTTTACCCGAAAGGGAGAATAAATCACCGCCGCGTTGGCAACACCGCGACACAATAAAAAATATAACAAAAAAGAAACAATACCGGAGTGCGGAACAAAAGAAATTATACCAACGAGCGCGCAGATCCATGGCGAAAAAAATCGTTATGATAATAAAATAAAAATGGTTAAATAAAATGTAGTAATAATAACCGTGGAGAACAATGCCGCGAATTTTATGCTCTCCGAATGAATCAACGTTTATTTAGTTTAGCGGCATAGATAAACTTTTGACGTTTCGCGCGGATCAGCGCGGCAGCTGGATACAATTTTCGGATTAAAACATTGCATATGAATTATTGCATTATAATGAGATATTTTGTTTTTATTATTAGCCACAGTAAATAGCAATTTATCACGTGAAATATTAACAATGAGGTAACGTAAAGTATACTTCGGAGTAGTTACATGCGGAGTGCGGACGCTGGCGCAATGCACTATTAATCTCAGACGCGATGTGTTATTAAATCTTATAGGAGCGGGACGGTGTCGTCCATTATTAATGGAAGTGTATCACGGGAGCCATTAGACGCGTAATTAACATCGATCGACGGATAAAAAACAAAATCTCGACCGGCGGAGGAAAAGCGAGAGTCGCGTCGCTCTTCCTACGATGAATAAAAACGTCGTTAAAGATTGATCGCTTCGAGGAAGTATCATTAATATTATTCAATTAATAAAACGTAATTTCGCGAGGTAAAATACGCACCCCGAGGAGGAAAAAGCAATTAGTGGCTAGATTGCGATCCGTCAAAACAACTGAGTCGAGTACTCGGCAAAAAAAACGTCGAGGAGCATTCATTAAAGTAAAATTCGCGAGGGGTGAATATGTAAGGAGTTTTTTGCATAAGACAGTGGCGCCCTCGGTTTAAGTTTTTTTAATATTGAAAACAAACCATGTGGGCGCAACATAAGCGGTTTTTCGTCACACTTGCTGATTGTTGACGAAGTTTTTTTTTTAATTGTGCCCCGTAATGACTGTTGTTATGGTTTTATGGTGGCGTAATGAGTAAAGTCGCGTGGCGACATTTGCATGTGATCGCGCGGGGATTTTTTTAACCACTTTTGTTGATGAAGTTTTTTTCAACAGTTTTTTTGTTTATGGTGAACGATACGGCTTTATATCAAGTTTGTGGCTAAACACTTCAGTAGATAGTTGTTTATGGGTAAAGGGTGTTTTATAGTTCTTTTTTTGAGTGTTTGCTTAGTAGTATAATGTGAAATTAGCACGGAATGACTTTGCGAAATATTTTATTAGTTTTTTGTTGATAAGTCAACCCGACCGTTTTAGTTTATGAAGATATTATACAATTTCATGCTACGTTTTGTAGTCTTTTGTAATTTACTAACAATATGTAAATTGACTTTGGAACGAATTTGTTGGGCGTGATTTTTGTTTGTTTAGTTTATACTTAGCTCTGGTAAGGACTGGTACACATTGTCATTCGCAGTGTCATGATTATTAAATACGGCATAGGCTATTGGTTTCATCACATAGCCTCGGAATTATAATATAGTAGAAGCCGATGAAAAATATGATAATTGATATCGGTAATGGAATCGAAACTACTTTAATCATCTCCTTTACCGACTGACCGTCGCATTAAAGAAGACTAAAATATAATAATAGTAAAAACTAAGTTACAGTACGAAAACTTTGACCAGTGACTTATATTTCTTGTTCTTCTTCCACCTGCCCTTATCCCATTTACAGTGGAATCGTCGTAACATGCTTTTTAACATATTATGTTACAAAAGATTTGGCTTTTAGTTTTTAAGACCTCTCCTCTGGGAGAAAACACCCAGACCCGAATCAAATATTTGTGGATCATACAAACATTTTGTCTCAGTGCGGGAATCGAACCCGCAGCCTCTCGCTTCATAGCCGGCTACTCGCCCACTGTGCCACGGAGGCTGTCAATGACCAATTATTAAGTTAATCTATATATATAAAAGCGAAATACCACTCACTCAAAAACGACTAAAGCTAGGACCATGAAATTTGGTCAGATGAATAGTATGTGTAATGTAGAGGCCCGCTAAGACAGTATTCTTGGAAATACGGAAAATTATAAAGAAATAAAATTTGGAACGGAATATTTTTATTCCATATTTTATTATATATACACGCTGGCGGAGCTGTGGGTAACAGCTAGTATAATATAAATCAATCACTATATCTAATTAATCATCAATCCATACTGGTTTAAGTTGCTGCTGTGAAGTGCAACTTCCTGCCTATAAGAAGGCGAAGCCTGAGCCATGCAGTAGGATAAACCATGCCAATAGAAAATAATTAATTTAAGTATTATTATTAAAAAGTAATTGTGACTGCCTCGGTGGCGCAGTTGTAATGCGTACGCTTACGACTGAGGCTGACGCTGAGGTCTCGTGTTCGGAAACCGGATCGGGTAACAGTGACATTGGGTTTTTCTATTACGAAATGCTCAGTATCAGCCCGGAGTCTGGAATTGTGCTTGGTATGGCGATAGGCTCACCCCCCTATCACATCATGGGACGGAGATACGCTCGGCGAAATGTGGGTGTACTGATTACACCTCTGCCTACCCCTTCGGGAATTACAGGCTTGAGTGCGTATGTATGTAATTATGTAGTATCTATCGACTACAGTCTAAGGTAAACTAACCGATAAATGGGTATCGGCTGACGTGCCGGCTCCGGTTTGGTATTAGCAATCATTAAATTGGAAATAACGTTACATCGGCGATACACTCGCTTTCTTTTATAAATATCTCTCACGTGATACCGGTGCCGTGTCGTGTCACGAACCCCTCTGAAACGATCCAAATATTCAAATAGTCATATAAAAAAGACAAGTTAGATAGCATTTAAAAAGCTTGTTTGTTCAGCGACGAATCGTCTTTAGACATGACATGGTGCATCCTAACTTCGAGTTTATGATGCAGCCCTTGCAACTTCTCCTGTATGCAACAAATACTTTAATGTATACTACTAGACAAGCTGCGTGGTTCATAGAAATTGTATCACTAAGTTGCGGTCACTTGACCGTAACTCAATATTACCATCTCGCTTACTCTCAACTAGAACCCCTATCGCGCTCCCTGTCTGTCAGCTGTCAAACTCCCGCGTTATGTGACGCAATTTTACTTCTAAACAGCCCGTCTAGTAATATACATTAGTCTTTGGTATGCAACGATTTATTATTGGTTTTCGGGTTCAATAAACATTGATATATATTGCTTAATGTCTTTTCTAAGAGATGAGCGATAGAGTTGCACTGTAGCCAGGATTCAGTAGGTGGTAGGTCCCTCGTATGCGAGAGGCCATCTGGGTCGGTACCACCGCTTTGTCTATTTCTACAGCCAAGCAGCAGAGTCTAAGAACTGTTGTGTTCCGGTTTGAAGGACATTAAAGCCAGTGAAATGGGCATTATGAGACTTAACATCTTGCTCATGCAGTGCTTTGTAATTCAAAGTTCTGTGTGGTGTTGCTTCTATTTATGGGCAGGCGTGACGTTTACCATCAGAGAAACGACCTGCTCGTTTCGTCACTCAAGCTAATCAAATTCCAGTTTCGTCTACAGTGTGGATCGGCTCGACTGGGATGGTACCATCGTCTCACAGAAACCAGAAAAAATCTACACAGCTCTTAGGGCAATTAGGTTATAATTGCGTTGATTGCTACATAGCAATTAGGTAACATTACCTAATCATTCATCAGGTTATTTTAGTACATTATGTTGAGCCAACACAAAAACCACCCCAGTGAGGTTATTATAGGTAAATCTGCGAGTAATTCGATAGCTCCATGAGGATGATTAAATATGAAATTCGTTCATGTAATGAGAAATCTGGGTAATTTATTCCAATCTAATTTCTTACAAGATTGGGTCTGATAGGCATCGGGTGATCGATTCGAACGACCTTGTGTTTACAATACCTAGTCGCGCGTGAAGTTAAATTAGCCGCCATTTCAATTTTCTCTTATTTATATAATTAGATAAAACAATATTTTATTTGCAATATAAATTGCGTTGATTTAGACATCGATGGTTGCAAAATTTGCTACCAGAAGTTACTCAAAGTTATTGATTCTATATTTATTTCGTGAATAAACTTGCACATAATAGCGCAGTAAATAAACGCACGCATGCCGAGACAGGTTTTTCAACTTTTTATGAAAAGTTCAAGTTCAATGTTGGAACATTCAATAGATGGCGCTAATGATAACAAGAAATTTTCTATAAGTATCAAAAGTTTACCGATAGCAACATTCTTGAACACGCATAGATGTACATAAATACATACATATACATACGCACTCCCGTCTATAATCCCACATACAGTACACCCACATTTCGCCGAGCGTATCTCCGTCCCACGATGTGATAGGGGGCGAGCGTATCGTTATACCGGGCACAAATTCCAGATTCCGGTCTGATACTGAGAATTTCGTAATAGAAAAACCCAATACCATTTTACCCGTCATAATACCCGTAATAGGCATAGATGTATATAATCGTATATAAAGTTTAGTCTATGGTTTCTATATATTTCCACAATGCTTCGATGTAATTTCTAAACGACATTAATTTTATTGAGTTAAACACATTTCATGTGAAATAATAAATTGAAATTCGATTAGCAAAGTATTTTTCGGGTCATATGTTACGATAACGAGGTACACGTGCGGCCTGCATGCACCCGTTAACGACACGGCATTCAATGCTCAAATTAATGTTTTTCTTTTTAAATAAATACGTAACAAATAAAAAATATACATGAATATTCATATATAAATCAACATTACACTAACAATGCCCATTATCGAACAACAATTTATTTGCTTATTTATTGAAATTTGTTATGCATTTCAAATATTTCGCATTGACGAAAGCGACATATTACTGACTCTTTCTCGTGTGTAATTTTAATTATGTTTCAGAAAGAGAAAGCTATAGTTGGGGACAGCATCTAATGCAACCGACTTTGTCATTGGAATGGAAGTCATTGATAGGTTTTTTAATGGTTTTAAAAAATGGCGACAATGGCGCGGAGTCGATGTGACAGTATTATTTATTGCCGGCCGTAAATTGCAGTTTAAATTAAATCGATTCTAAATCCCAGTTTCCTTTCTCGACCTAATAACGTTTTTAATGGCTCCAATAATTGTTATAAATCAAATTGCCTATTATGGAAGTCATATAATTGAAATGTCATTTACCATTATTATTAAATGTGAGTATATAGCGTGCCTATGTTTTTCATTTTAAATCAATTGTAGTAGTTTTTACATCTAAGACCTAATTTACTTACGAATACAGTTAAAATTGCTTGGATGACAATGAGCTTTTTGCGAGACAGTAACGGTTTTTAAAATTATCTAACTCAATAATTTGGTTTGATAACGAAATTGCATAGTGGGTAGAGAGAGGTATTTATGGCCGCTCTGATGCTAGTCACTTTACTCCCCCCTTATAACTGCTACATCACTTGTGACTTGTTTATTAGCCTGAATGACGAGATGAGCAGGTAGCTCATCTGATGCTAAGCGCCACGCCTGCCTATAAACAGAGCAACACCATACAGAAAATTACTATGCAATGCGTGCCACTGGACTGCGCTCGTCACCCCGAATCATAAGATAAAGTCTCATAATACCCAGTAATTTCACTGTCTTTAATTTCCTTCGAAACGACACAATAGTGCTTACATTTTGCTGCTTGGCGGCAGAAATAGACAAAGCGGTGGTACTAACCCAGATAGCCTCTCGCATACACCAGTAAAATTACCTTCAGAGCAGCCATAAAGACCGTCGAGACTATTTAGTTCTTCGTCATCCAGAAACAATGAGGACCACCCATAGGTGAGAATCATTAATCGTGATCCGAGTGATGATCGGATTGTAACATCAGCCGAAGCCGAAATTCTATTCGCAGAATCGGGATGTTGTATCGAGTAGGCAATACTCGAACACGCTTTAAAAAAAAAAACGATATATCGTCAATTTTATGAAATCACGACTGACAAAATCATATGTGCTACAGTTCTTTAATTTATTCTTAATGTAATATCACAATAAATTACCCGAGTAAGCTAATTGAATCCTTGAAACATTTATTAAAATTAATTCATTTAGATTAGCATTCACAATACATTTCCTGCTTGTCAAATCTACATAATTTACTGACTCTGAAGATTAACGTTTTGTACAATGCACTAATACAATACGAACTCTCATAGAAACAAAGATGCCATCCACAAAAATATAAAACACAAAAGATATTGAATTGCACACTCCTCCAGAGGTGCCAAAGACAATGATAATTGTCCCACGTGAAATATAGTGTTGCCACCGACAAAAGGGGCATAGAGAAAAAAAATACACTTTTCATTGTAACTCAGGACCATTCAGCACAGGTGGGGCCGTGGGGTGGTCACCAACAATGGCCCGTATCAATGGACGATGCGAATTTTTTGTGTATAAAAATATTATTGAAAGAATTTTCACCATTAATTACGTCAAAATTGATGTTGTTGGTGCAGACTGCGGCATGACAAGTTAGCGATGTTGCCTAGGTTATTGGGAAGGAATTTTGAATATTTCTCGTTTGAAACATGTAATGTAGAGTCTAGACACCGTAAATAAATTATTTTTATAAATAGGCTTGCGCCATACTACGACGTCGCTAACGAAGTAGTTTTTTTTTATTTCGTCCGTACATAAGCTCACGCTTGATTCCCATAGGGGTAGGCAGAGACAATACATACATACATTTGTAAATAAGCTACTGTCACAGTCTATACATAAGTCAAGTCTAGCGATTGCATTGTTTTAAAAATGATAATGGCTAAAAGAAACTATGCTGTACTATTTTTTGATTCTTACTTATTGCACACATCGATCGCGAAAGAGTAGAGTGTGCTCTACTGTATCCCTAGTGCGAGTCTTGTCGCCAACTGACACATTATCCGTGTAAAAATATGTATGAAGCTAATACGTTCTCAATACAACCGCTAGGGGCGTTGTATGGATCTGCATAAATATTTTCGTAAATACGGATAACGTGACAGTAGTTGAATAACTAGCAAAATATTGCACTACTGGCATTGACTACGATTTCAAGTAGGGTTTTTTTTTACTACGTCGTGTCGGCGAGTATAATAAAACCAACGTTTAATTGATATTGGGTTTTTCTACCATAAAATGCTTAGTGCTCAGCCCGGAATCTGGAACTGTGCCTGGTATGGCGATAGGTTCGCCCCCTATCACATCATGGGACGAAAATAAGTTCGATGAAATGTGGGTACAGCACTAGTTACACCTCTGCCTATCCCTTCGGGGATTACACGCGTGAGTGCGTATGTATGTATGTTTATTTTTTCTGACGTTTCAGTCTTGATTCCGGGTTTGCTCTACTTCTACCCTAGAAGTTCTCGTAATAAATCTTTTCTTTTTTTTTGATTTGAAAAGTATTAATCATGTCAAAGAACAACAAACCATCAATTTGTGTTATTTAACTGTGGTTCATGGTGTGTAATTCATCGTTAAAACTAGATTGAAATAAGAATTATTTGTTAAATACTGAAATATTGGTATGAATGGTATAATACTTGTATTGCACGCCACGTTTATTTGATTTCAAATGAGTTGGTCAACAACGTTTTGAGTGTATTACAATTGAAATTAATTAGCTTTTACAATAATTGCAAGGTGAAAGAGGGTTGGCTAAGTTACTTACTTCTTTTATTAGAATTGTACGTAAAGTATATAATGTAAGTGTAAATGAAATGAAATGCATTTTTTTATTTAAAGTTCAATCAACTCATAGGTCTAGTGGCAGTATACTAAGGCTGAGAACCGTGAGATCTTAGGTTAAATTCCCAGGTCGCGCAATCACAAAAATCACCCAAAAATTGCCCGGGTTTGGAATGTGTGCCATTTGTGGCGATAGGCTCTCCTCCTATCATATCATGAGCATTCATTACCTAAAAATATTGGACGATATTAATAAATGTTTGTTTGTATATCAATGTATCATTTCATAATTTCATTATATTCAGAATAATTTCAGGAGATAATTAAGAATTAGTTTTATCAAATTGATTTATTCCATCAGCTTTCCCTAAAGGTTCTAAAACTATAACACAACCAATCTTTATAAACAGTTCCTGATACAATTATGTGGATGTAAGAGCAAAAAACTAGCCAAGATAAAAGACGATGCGCAAAACCAAGCACCTACATTGAACGGGGGTTATCAATATAAGCTATTTGTTAAAATCGGCAGCTGCATGCGCTTGCGCATCGGTGTGTAAATTCGATGCCTGTGACAAAAGCGCTTGATGAGTGGGATAAATTAACAATGAAAGCTCATATAAAAAACAACAAAAACTATTAAAGGTAAACATTGCGAAAATGATGATTTACTATATAAAATGATGGTACTATATAAAAACAATAAAATTACAGATGTGCGGCGACACGGTTTACATAAAGTTTTTGCGTTCACTTTTTAGACTTTACAACTAGCTCTGTTTTATTAATAGTTGCTCGCAATTTATTACGTGAATTTATTTTTGACACACAATAACTTCGTTATATCCAATTAATACATGAGCATTAATATTGGATTATTAAAATGCCTGTCGAGTATGAAATTGTTTAAATTTATGATAAAAAAAGAGAAAATTAACAGTTTGTCAAGTCGATTATTGTAGTTATTTTGATAAGGATCTTAGGCTCTAGTAAAGTTGAGATGAAATTGAATATGAAATTGATAAACAATATTTAAAGACTAACAATGCCAGAACAGAAGTTTGAAGTGACACATTTCGCTTAAAAATAATTGTTACACCTTTACTTTTACCGTTTCCTAGAAAATCATATGGAAAGTGCACAGGAGACACAAAAGTAGTTTTTGTGGATTTTGATGAAAAAATTTACGTTGAATTAAAAAACAATACTTTACGTCACGGTTTTAAACTAAAAGATGCCGTTTGTTAAGGGATTACGTCCCTCGAGATATGGTACAGCCGCAATTGTATACAGACAATACCAATGTATTCAGGTAGCACATTCACCAATATTTATTTTGCGACTATCAAATTCCCACTTCTTACGACTTCGAACCTAATATCATTGATGTAGAGGTTATATTCTTTTACGTTTCAGTTACATCAACAGTGTAGGTTTATGATGTAGGCCATATTCTGCGAAAAAGGTTGTGCTCTTCGGTTATTTTGTCGCTTTAAAGCAACACGAGAGATATTGAAGTTCGAATGAGGTTTGTTTTGTTAGTGTTAATCTTGGATGGCAAAATTAAATCGAGTGGAGAATTAACGCTTTTTAGACACGATGTTTATTTTACGGCCGAAAAGTCAGCGGGTTTCCACGCTGGTAAGGACCAGTGGACTTATTTTCTCAACCAAATGTGTTACAATCTGAATTTAAGTTATGTTATATGAATGTAAAATAAAAAAAATCATTTACGTTTCATGATTTTTAAATAAAAAATATTTAATTAATTTATTTATACTTTTTCAATTTTATTACACTGGTAGATTACATATCTATAAAAAACTACGATTACAATGATGCATTTGAATATAATATTTCGAAATTATGGTCATGTAACGATGATGATCTGACAAACAAATCTGTTATATAACGTTACAATATGATTTTTTTAATGACTGACCGGACTGGAATTAATTGCATATTTGTGCAAATTCGTAAGAATAAACACTGCCAAAGCGTATTATTTAAATCGTAGTAATGTACATTTTAAAGTGTAAGTGGGTTTTGAAGTGTAAGTAGGTCACCATTGGCCCAAAGCCAACCTCACACTGGTACACTCTGCTTAACGGACAAGGCAATGGCCAAACTTGATTCCCGTTGCGGGTTGTGGGGGTCAGACGGCGGGTCACTGCATATTATACCAAGTACCGTCAAAGCTATGGTACGAGAAGGTGATCCTTGGCGGAAAGAAAAAAGTACTGTATCTACGTTTTAACGTTATGCTAGATGTATGTCTAACAGTTCTTGTGTAAATATTTGCTTAATAGTTTATTAGCCCCGATTTTCACTTTGTTCTCATGATAAATAACAGAGAATGGACAAGAGATAACATCAGAAGACGTTAAGTTTGTCAACGTGAGACAAAGCAAACAGGATGTAAGGATTACTTCATAAAGCATCGAAAATCAATAAGTTTAAGTCTAAATTCCGCGAAGGTGTTTAAACTAGATAACGTTTGTACAGAAGATGTTAGCTTTACGTATCTCCAATGGACGTGCAAACAGGACACCAATATGCCATATAAATTATAACCGAATATCCATCCTATCTCATAAAGCAGAGTAAAAATGGAAACAAACTATTGACGAGACGTCGGCAAACCAAGATAAAATAAATATTTTAGGGTGGGCTCGCCCTAAACAAACACATCCAGGATTTGCTGACCGTCGATATAGTTTCAATTTAATACGCCGAAATTTCATCACGTACACGTTTATTCAAAATCGCGCTTTATCACGTAGCTATAAGGCAAACAGTCGCGCAGACAACACGAGGTCGCGTCGAACCTTTTAAAAAGGATAAGCAGTACGCTTTCCGAAGCGGTGTTTGTAAATGATTTTTTCGCCGTCGCCGAATCTTGACCGCTTTCTTTCGACGTTAATTTATAAAGGTGTTTAATTTAGGAAATCGTTGTTGTTTTAGTCGGGTAAGTCTCATCAGATAATGAATCTAGGACGTAGTTTTTAGGCGAGCGTGTAATTAATTTTGAGGTATCGGCGAGATGCCTGCTCGGGGCGGCTCGGGGCGGCTCGGGGCGGCCCGCACTTATCGCGACACTTATCAAAAGCCTGCAATATTTCTTCATTAACGACGTGCCACGAGGTGCGACGCGTCGCTTTAACATCTGCTATAGATTTGGAGGTACCGTCCCTCTTATAACTGGATTTATTGGTTACTTATTTTTCAACAATACGTTTGCTTTCATTAATCATTCTCATATTTAAATATTCCTACTCTATGGATCGCAACACTCGCAGCATATCGCGTGATATGTGCTACGTTATTACTTAATTTATACGTGGCATCAGTATTTACCTTAATGTGCCCTTATCATGAAGTGTTCATGATATGTCAATATTTATTTTAAAACGATTGGTTCGATATCTTCAATAGGGCCCATTCAATTTGATATTCTAAGAACACGATGAATAACCCATCATAAATTCCAACGTTTACCTATTTAGTAAGGGCCGAAACAAACACACATAAACGTTTTTTCTTGTAAATTAAACAGAAGGTCCTAATGGCAATTTATCAAATGATATGACAGCATTCACCGAATATAATTTTACGAAAATTGTAAAAGAGTATTGTGTTTCATAATTAATGAAGCAAAAGGCTTTCTTGGTAACAAAATACGGCCGAACTTAGTTTTGGAATCGTCATTACCGATGTCTTTGTGCGACATTCTTTTGCGCCCAGGTGTTCATATAATTATATCGGATGGTGATAGAGTAAGAGGCATAGACGAACCAGTGCGTGTGAGAGAGCAGACAACAACACTTCGGCCCTTGCTGTTGATTGATAACTGTGACAAAAACGTAGCAGATGAAAAATAATAATTATTAGATCTTTTGTTAAAGGTGTATGAACTTAAATAGGGGTGATGCGTAACGAGTGGCTGTACGGCGAAATTAAATAACGAACTTTGTTAATTTTTACTAATAGTACACAATATCATGTTTTTTTATAATGTTTAAAGCTTTAAACTATTAGAATTTTTTATTGGTGTGATAGTAGTATGAAGTAAAATTTTATTCCCCTGCTTTTACTATAGATTATATTTTACAATTCGAATTCCGAATTCTGAATTATTCATACTTAGTCCAGATGTTTAAAAATGGCAGTCAAATAATTAATACAGCATCAATCCGATAAACGGATTCACGAACTCTAATTGAACAGTTTTGATGGTTGTCTTCGCACGATTGACGACTAGTAGGTTCAAATTGTGATATGTATCAGTTAGTTTTTGAATCTTAATTGCATGTCACGCGCGATCTGATGAACTAGTCATATTTCAAGGCTGTAGGTCTTATCTATAACTTGCTATGTGCCGTACTATTTATTGTATTCCAAAATGTTTATACCTGTCCACTATACATTGATTCCGTAAAGTGTAAGGAAATAATTAATTAAAAAGGGACATCCCTAAAAGTAATGCATTCGCCGGCTGTGCAGTTTGCATTCACTCACCGGTAGACAATATGCTACGAAGTGCACGCGCAGGTAGTTCTACTAACAAACATTTGTTTATATCCCATAAACTAATATTAGTTCATAAATCAATTTTAGTCTCATACACATAAGGTTCATATTAAAAAGACCTATGTTTAGTAAATAATGTTGCACGGCTGTGCTTAATTTTTTTCTTATTTCATTAGCAAAGTTCGCGCTTTATGGATCACGCTCGAGGGCTGGATTCTGTTAGATACATGAGAAATTTTGTCAATAAGGACCGGCTGCTATGGCTTTTTATTTTATTTCAATAACGTTTTGAAATATTGGTATATTTCGACGCTTCTTTTAACATACAAATGTCTAATGTTATCACATATCGTTAATGGTTATCTTATCATTTATTGACGATAAATTTAGATCACATCCGTAGAGATCAAATTTATCATTATATTTTATTAACTTCATTCAGAATTTATATTAACAATATATTACTTTACCTGTTCATGGTATTATTAGTTAATGTATTGATTATAAGCATATAGTATTAGGTATGTATGGAACTTTGGCTAGGAATTTAGTAAAAGAATCTAAGTTATGAAATAAATTTCGTTATAATTGTGTTTTCTTTTCTTTCTTACCCATTTGTTAATTTAAGCAAGATTAATTTAATCTTGAAATCAAACTTGATGATTTTGAACAATGTAATTTCAAAGGAAGCGTTCACCTGTATCGTTTTGTCCTTAGATTAATATTCGACTGCATTTCTAGGATTTTACGAATTTAAGATAATGCGGTTCTGGAATTTTGCAAATCTTTGACTATATACGTATACGATATACGTATTTATCAATGTAAATTCTTATAGTTTACTTATGTAGATCTTAGGTAGGCCTTCTTTACTAGGTGGTAGGTCCCTTATATGTGAGAGGCTATCTGGGTTGTTACCACCGCTTTGTCTATTTCTGCCGTCAAGCAGCACTGTATAAGCAGTGTTGTATTTCAGATTGAATGACTTTAAAGCTAATGGAATTGCTGGGTATTATGAGAGTTCACATCTTATATCTCGGGGTGACGAGCGCAGGCCAATCCCATGTAATGCTTCGCAATTCAAATTTCTGTGTTGTGTTGCTTCTGGTTATAAGCAGGCGGCAGGCGAGCGAACTGCTCGTCTCCTCGTCCAGACTTATAATAAAAAGTGTTTGAATATTGTATTAAATTATGTGTGTTATGTTATTAAGAAACCTTTTTTTTATAGTATAGGCCGGCAAACAAGCAATTGGGTCACCTGATGGTAAGCGATCCCCACCGCCCATGTACGCCCACAATACAAAAGAATTATGGGCGCGTTGCCGACCTTAAAGGAAAGGGATAATAAGGGATTGGGAAGGGGAGGGGGATTTAGGCCTCCGGATATCTCACTCACCGTACGAAACGCAGCAGCAATCTGCTACTTTACGCCGGTTTTCTGTGAGACAGTGGTATCGACCCGGACGAGCCGGCCCATTCATGCTGTAGACAAAATTGTCTACAGCGTGGCTCTACCACTCATTGACTTGACTTGATTTATCTTTTTATCTATCTCAAACTTTCGAAGTAACCATTTACTAATGTTCCAATTAATTAAATACGTAATTATTAAACAATTTGAAAACCTCTAAAATAGCTATTAATTATATGTTTAGAATATTTATTTGACAGTATGGATGCTTTGTCGGCGTTTACAAAGCGTCGACGTTTCAAAGGTTTGTTTAACAAATTGTTAATTATAGTTCGAACGAAAGAAGTTCTTATCTATGAGTATTCGTCCCTTTTGTGTGGAGATCGAGTGCATATGTATTGTAAATTAAAATGCGAAAAAATACCTTATTTATGGAAGTACAAGTTTAGTTTAAGATTTTTAAAGAGTTGTTTATTCTGTTAATATAAATATGTGATCAAATCACACAACGAAATAATAGAGTAAAACAGTCTCACAGAAAGTTTAAGACCAAATAAATAAGTGATAGATAAATCGTGTCAGTAGATATTCGAGAGCAACATGGTCCCACAGTCCGTTAAAAGAATTTAAATAACAATGAAGTATCGGATGTTAGTTACGGTCATTATTTGCCGAGCTTAATTACCTTCTCTATTCAGTCATATCTGTCCGGACGATCGATATAAAATAAATCAATTTAATCTAATTAAAAGCATTACATGTTTTTTGTTCGACAACGAAACAAGACGAGGTATTAGGAGATGGAATCGTGGAGATTACGAGGTGAGGTTGTATGGCGGGTCAACGATCATATCTCCGTGCGGCACGTCAAACCGTCCGCGTCCGACAGACTCCCGCCTCTATAAATTATTTATATAATCTAATTTAATTTAACTCCCCTGACCTTTCTTTGCACTTGAGAAAAAATATTTCTCGAACTCGTGGAATATTAAAATGTCTTATTGTATTACGGTAGGGAGCGCATTAGGCGACGCGGACGTGACGCCGCGCCGCGCTGGTGTTCTGTGTTGCAATCACGGGCGTCGCGTCGCGGAGGTTCCACTGATGAATTACAAATGTTACTTCTAGTTGATTCCCATTTGAATTTTAATGTTTCGGCGCGTTTCGATGTGATTCGATATGTTTTTGGTGTATAAAGAGTTGTTTACGAGTGTTGTGGACGCGTGGACGATGCGAGTGGAGTTAGTGTCGGTAGCGCGTCTCACGTCTCGCCACGCAGTCTACGACGGAACTTTACGACCGAACACCAGCCACTTTTATTGGCTACCTCACATCGGAGCCTCACGCCAGCCTCCCATTCACTCCGCAAGAAATATAATTTTTTATTACTACGTCACTTGGGTAATTTATTGACAATGAACACACGTGCATTTCTATTAATATTTTATGTGGTAAGAGTTTTTATGCTGCCTCACCAGGTTAACAATTCAACAATGGTCGTATGGCGGACAATTTGTTTAACGTCCACTCCACAGATTCCTTTAATTATTGACGAAAGAATTGGTCGTGATAGGTCGCGGTTACGTACTGATCTGTGATGGCATTTGATTGTTCGCTTTATTTCCATGATGTCGGATGTCATTTGATGTAATCGTTTAATTATGTATGTTAATAGATATTTCACAATACGACTTTCTGTTTTTTTACGCATGATTAATAGCAAGGATGTCTATGATACTGAGTAAATATAACAATATAATGTTTTTCGGAGACGCCTTAATGAATGACAGACGAGGACCTCAAGAAATTTACGACACGACACACAAGGTGTAAAAATTATATTGAACGAAAACCTGTAAACTAATTGCAGGTCTGAATGTTAATCGAGCGATCGGTTGGTCGACAGCACCACCATAAACCATACTCACTGTCGCCGTAAAAGTCGTGTGTGGTTTTTCAACGTCCGACGCGCGGCCACTCGAAATTATATCCAGAATAATGACAATTATTCCGCCGGCGAGAGACTTTTTCCAATGGCCAATTTTAGTATTGATGTTGCTGTTTTTATATTAGTATTCCGAACTTCCCTGAGGACCTTCAGTTGTGATTACATTAGATTTTGCAACAGTAAAACGTATTCGATGTTGTTTTGATGTGAAGCGAAATGTAGTTTAGTGATCAGGTGAATAGATAATTCAAGAGCATATGTCGACTGTCTGTGATATTGTATTTAAGTCGAAAATACTTCGTCGCGTTCTATTTGAGACCGAATATGGCATCGGTCATAAATCTCGGATGTTTGTAGATTGTGTTTCGATTACGTATGCAAGTAACGGATTTAATGCATCATGCGTGTAAACGTAGAACGGAAAGAAAGTGACCGAGATGTTTTACCGAAAATTTTATTATTTTTATTATCCAGACGTTATATAAAGTGGATATAGGATGACGCAATAATGACCTTTAAGTTTATTTTAGGTTAGTGGGGATTTTTACGTGTGTGGGCGGCGGAATATCATAAATATTGTTTCGTGCTCTACATTTAAATATTTTATGTCGAACGAGTCTTTGTTTGATATCCAGTGTGGATCATTGTTCATGGTCTCACGTAACGTCGCAAAATTTACGTGCATTGTACTCGTAACACACAAATATCGTCACACAAATATGATTAATAAAGTATAGACAAAAATATGTTTAGTATTCCAAGTGGAGTGTAAGTGGGCCACCAACCTCATCTGCACACTTTGCTGATTAACGGACGAGGCGATGGTGAAACTTGTTTTCTGTTGCGGGTTGTGGGAACCAGACGGCAGGTCGCCTCACATAATACCAAATACCGTCAAATCTATGGCACGAAAAAGCGGACCCCGGTATTAAGCCAGGATAATGCCAGGTTGAAACACAGATTTTAATGTAATTGTTTAAACTTTTTTACCTAGTATTCGTATATTATGTGATCCACCAACTTTTAGTGTCTAACTTCAACCAACGCTAAAATATTATGTCTATAACTCTAAATATATTCCTTAAAATTTAAATACAGATAAGCAAAGTGCCATGTCAAGTTGTGAACAGATACATTTTGAGAAACGCGAAGAAATCTCAATAAGCGAAGAGCAGTGGAAATACACTACGTCTCGTAAATAAAGCCCGACAAAGTACTGTGTGCACCGCAAAATATGCGCTATATAATTAACAGTTATACCCGTTATGGGCTGTAAGTCAGCCGGCGACGCTTCCAGAACAATGGTCGAGATGTTCGGCACCTAATGGAGGCGTTGATTGAGCCTCCGCAGTAATGTTGCGGGATGCGCGAACGCACCTCATCGCGGTGAGAGTGTACTCGTATACGTACACGAAGGCGTGTGTGTGTGCTCGGGCGTGAGTACACATGCACTGAACCTGTCAATTTCACCTCGAAGAAACGTTGCGGTGCTTTATTGGAGAAACTTATTTATGTGTAGATTGTGTGGATTGAGTTAGTCTACGTGTGGAAATCAAAACATTATGGCGGGTAACCGATTAGAGTTAGGATTCGATTTGATAATTTATGTTGTCGTCTAAGTATTTATGTATAACGTAAACTTATAACATCAAATATACCTCGCAACGGTAATATTCAATAAACTATCTTAGTTTGGTTATCCGTAAAAACTCCGCTCAAACTGTATTTTGATTGGCTCATTTGTGCTATCTATCCGAGGAGATAAACTAATAAAATTTGGAAAATTGCCGTTAACGATTGATTTAATTTGAATCGGAAAAAAGGGTTTAAAACAAGAGTAAGATGCCAGATGTTAAGAATATTACCTGTTATTAATGTTGACTTAGGACTAGTGACTGGCTTACACTTACCTGAAAAAGAAACAAAAATAATAAATAAATAATCTACAAACCAAATATGGCATATCATCGTCCATTGATATAGAATTTATTGTGAACGGACACCTATCCGGACTGCTCGCTCCGTACGCATCGCACGTGCGTAATCATTTCATTTTAGAACTCATTGTATGAGACTGCCTCGGTGGCGCAGTTGTAATGCGTACGCGGTACGACTTGTGCTGAGGTATCGGGTTCGATCCCCGGATCGGGTAGAACGATATTGGGTTTTCAGAAATGAAATACTTAGTATCAGCCCGGAGTCTGGAATTGTGCCCGGTTTGACGATAGGCGCGCCCCCTATCACATCATGGGACGGAGATACGCTCGGCGAATTGTGGGTGTACTGGTTACACCTCTGCCTACCTCTTCGGAGATTACAGGCGTGAGTGTGTATGTATGTATGAGATTATGTAAATGCAATCTCGTACATCTATCCGCACTGACGTAGTCGACCCCACTGCCAATGATATATAAGGGCAGGTGGAAGAAGAAGACTCTTAATGGGTCATTAACAAAAGTACATTTATATACTTAGAGTTCATAATTTTTTAATGAATTTTATACTAAAATTATATACTACCAATATTAATAATGCATAATAACCAACTAGTGTAACATGTCACCTCGGTTTCCAAAGTACAGTTAAGTTTCTCAGAAGTCTTATCAAAAGTAAGCATGACGACATTAATGAGTTGCTAATCTAGCGTAAAGGAAAATATCCTGGGCGACGCGACAATTACATGTTTTTATTGTAACGTTAAAAAAATCATTTGAACAAATAGATTGCATGATGAAAATTCTACGAAATGAATGACACAGCAACTTTGTATAATTTCCGAATGTTTTTAAACATAGACAATACGTGCGAGCCGTGGATGCATTCCTATCGACACGTCACAAGCCCATCCCGGAGACATTCCCGCATTCCCGGCGTTTTACAAACAAATTCCCGCACGCCGCCTCGATGCTCTAATTGCACTTAATTTTTACTTCGTGCTTGTTTAAATACAGACTCGCAACGTTTAAATTGCGATACTAACCGACCTTATGCACGAGTTGAAGGAGATTGGCTGTCGAATTGCTAATAAAGGGTGGAATTTTTTAAACATTCTAAGTAACGATTACGCAGAAAAGTGTGTAAGTCGCAAGTTCAAAACCAGCCTCCAGAGCATACCCCTGACTTTTCTAAGTTACGTGTGTATTCATTGTTAATAATCACTTGCTTTAACAGTGAAGGAAACATCGTGAGGAAACCTGCATACTTGAGAAGTTCTCCATAAGAATTTCGAAGGTATGTGAAGTCTGCCAACCCGCATTAGGCCAGCGTGGTGGACTAAGGCCTAACCCCTCTAATTCTGTAGAGGAAACCCGTCCCCAGCAGTGGGACTTATATAATACCGGGCCTAGTATTACAAGTAAATATTAAAGTCGTACGGTATTTGGGATTTAAGAAAACAAACTCACAGGAAAATTATAGTAGCGTATCGATATAAGACTGATGTTAGTTCATAGCAACGAGTTGCATATTTTTTGTTACTGTTAAATAGGAGCTCGCGCCTTACCAAAACACAATTCAAGTTAATTAAATTTTGACATCGAAATGGAATATAATTTGGCATCGTGATTGATCTATTTGTGGCGTTAATGAAATCATATGCAATTACACGACGCCACACAATAAATTGAGACTTCAAACAAATGTTTTTGCATGTCGTAACTTATAAATACAAAAACTATATAAGGAAAGTCATTGACAGTCTCTCCTCTTATACTTGTAAAATAAAGTAGCGTGTTTTTGCAATTTGTGATTAAAAACCGGTTGGCGAGCGATCACCGATAGCTCTGATTGAAAACTAATAGAGCCGAGTATGCTCCCAGCACATCGCAAACTAAACTGCAAATGGTGAAATGAAAATACCGCGAAATGGAATGATTGGCGTAAAATGGTGTACGACCGGCGGAATGGATTTAATTTATAATTTTAATAACGTAATCGATTTTTATGCGTGACTCCGCGGAGTAAATGCTGAGAGCTAATATAAATACATAAAACAGTTGCAATTTTGTGATTTGTATATTTTTTATACGGCGGTAAGATTGTAAGTAAAGATAAGTTCCTTTAATTAAGCGTAGTATGCTTGCGAAAGACGTGGATAAAATCTTGCATAGAAATGTCAACAAATAGCACGATCTGCCTGTGATACGGATTTCTGAATAACGTGAAGAAATTACTAGAGTTTGATTTGAATGTGTTTTACATTTTGTCCATTAATACTTCCATTCAACTAGTAACGACATTTAACACTGTTTTACTATTGCAAAGGCCGGCAAACAATCGAGTTGATCACCTGATGAAATACATAAAGAATCATGGACGTGTTGCCCACCTTAAAGGAAAGGGTTTCTGTAGTAACCAGCTGGCCCATTCATATTATAGATAAAATTGTCCACAGCGTGACTTTACCACTATCTACTTCTATAACTAAATAGATGATATACTATAGAGATGGCATAAGATATATAAAACTGTAAGCCCCAATTCCAGACATCCAATTAGCTCTAGTTGTATCTTATACTTTCTGTATCTTTATTGATACTTCCTTATGACACTTGTAAAATATTGTGCCTGCACGAATTTAAAACGATAGGATATTTAATATAGTTAGTTATAATTTGTTTATTACAGGAACAACGTCAGGATGTACAGTTTGCATGACAATAACAGCTAAAATTTAAAGTACACATATCCGCACTACCCGCATGCGCCATAGTCTCGAAATTCAGAATTGTATGACATTATATGCAACCTCGCACACCTATCCGCACCGCATGAATCGCAGCATGTATCACGGTGAATGCTCTAAAGGGTTGTTTGACCTTATCCCATCCTCACCCTTCCTTAACAGAACCACGCGTGCTGGCTTACGGAACCACAGCTTCGTCGTCTCTTCCATCTCGGCTAGAACTAATAAGTTCGCAAAATCTTACTTCTGCCGGACCATCAATCTGTGGAATAGTTTGCCGGCACACTTGTTACCTACTTCCTATAATATGGGGTCCTTTAAACAGAGTTTGTAAAAGCAATTAGGCAGGCCGGCATAATTTTGCCGATCTACGATAGACACAACGTCTGTCGTTGGTGGACAGTATTCTTGGATTGCGCTGCACTTAACATCAGGTGTAGCGTAGTCACTTTGCCGAGCTAGTATAAAAAAAACATCATACAATTCAATTCGGTTAGTGCGATGCGGATAGGTGTACGTTCACCTTTATATCCCCGCATAGGTATTTAGTAAAGTTCTTATTGATACGTACGAATGACTCAACCGCAGTACCAATGATTGGTATTATGAAAAACAAGATTAAACTCACAGAAAGCATGGGAACCTCGTAACGAGGCATAACTATTAAAAGACCGTGCCGTAGTATATCTCACGATCCTAGCTCATTACAAATTATGGCCGCATTCCTATATCAGACTCTATTAAGCACCAACGGCTACAAAATTACTTTTTAAATCGCGAGTACGCAATTAATATGACATAATTTAAGCAAAAACTAGTCTGAAATAAATGACAAATTGCTCTCGACACAAAAAGCTACTAGACTACGCATGCGATTCCTCCGTGATAATGACCTCCAATTGCCGATGGTAATGTATGCTTTATCAACTATATGGAGTAATGCTACGTATTATATATGATCGACGAACATTTTGATTAAATTATGAAATAATTTTAATATTTTGGGCAGCAGAGACAGTAGGACTACTATCGCCATGCGATATTTTTACTATGAAATGTGTTACTAAACTGGTTTCGTTATAGATCTCTCCATAAAAGGGTAGGTAGAGATGCAATATTAGCATTTGCATTTTGTGATCAGTCCATGCATCCCCTAATGTCACAATGAGTGAAACCATTGCTGTATCGGAGACAAATTTAATTCCAAGTAAAACATGTATTTACTAGTAATCGAAATCTTGTTATCTTATTTAGGTTTCGGTTTCAGATAATATATTTGGTTAGTATACTAATGTAGCAACACAGTTAAGTTAACAGTTATAATATTCTTTGTTAATAAAATCGATGCAAAGTTGTTGAAAATTACAAAGCCACGAGCGAAAGTAAATTATCCAAAGGTGAAACAGAGCGAGGAAACATTAATTTACAACAAAAGCCACTTGTCATTGTTAGCGGACTGCAGTCTGTACGAAGTGAAAGATATTATTCGGTAATAGTATCACTAGATGTTAGAGACAAAAAATCATGTCACGAAAGTTCATTCCGTTCACAGCTGACACGACGTGGCACCTCACAACAACCTTTGTACTCTTGTTAGCCGCCCGACCACCCGATAAGAATAGAAGAGGAATTCAACAAGCGCGAGCCGATTAAACTCATAGCTCGAAATAAAAGAGATTGTTTATAAAGCCGAAGAAGACGACATCACAATAGATGACGGTGATGGAGCAAGCCTTCTTCGCGTCCGCCGCGGTACAATCTCGTATCTACCACGCAAGATTTAAAGTTCATTAATTCATAGACGCCGCCAATACATGCGACTTTAAGAAGATGATTAGAAAAGTGGGGGCGTGAGGTGCGAGCGAGAGTGGAGCTCCGAGGGAAAGGGATGGCACCGTTCGAGGGTCACAGGCGTGATGTCAGGTCAGCCACTTTTGCACCTCGCCATAACAACGCGTCTCAAATTATTATGGACGTTTGATAAGTGTTGGGAGATTGCGCCGTCTTGGTACTTTATGACGCTAATTAAGTGTTTACCTTTGATTCAGTGAGCTGTTGACATCTATAACCGATGAGTTTTTATTTGTTGAGACGTCGTTTATATTGCAGCCGTAGATTTCTCCATTATACAAGATTACTGACGTCGATGTACGCGGTGATCTGCGCCGCAGCTGATATAGCAGAGTTAGTAATAGATCTAGAATGTGGTTCAACGCGTCACACCACACATTTAGGCTAAGAAGCAACTTCAAAATAGCCATGATAAAATAATATTAGCGTAATAACGATTTATTGCAATAAAAGCAGTTACGACTCGGCCAATAAAGTTCCTGAATCTCTTTGCGTTTTAAAATAACCGAAGATTAAGGGTGGAAGACTTGAGCCGCCTGATTCTATAATGTCGGTCTCTTAATGCGTCTTAATGTGTATTTTACGATTGTTACACAAGAAGCGCGCAGTTTTACGTCGGTTTAAGCGACGTCTATCTGCTGTTATTAAATCCTCTGATGTTCCGAAACATCAAATTATGAATGTGAAATAAATCAACAGGGGCGCTCGTAAAATGGTTTATGTTTTTGTTCTGTTATGTTCGATTGCTCGCACGAAGTGGCCCAGATGTGGACGCGTGCAAATTCATAATGTTCTCATTTTATTAGTATCCAAATTAAATATAAAGTAATAGTCCATTACTGTTTGCTATTGATTCCAGGAACTAGTATTGATTCCACTGAAATAGAATTGATACCATTCATTAAATTACTTACTCTTTTAGTCTTAAGCTAGGTTCTAAGCCAATGTTCTTGAACTAAATTAAAAATGCTAAACTAATGTATGCAACATAATAATTAATAATATCAATATTATTATCATTATTAAAAATGTATTTGAAAATATAAAAAAATCGTTTTGAAAGCTACTAATAATTAGTTTTCTATCGAACGATAGTTACAATATGTATGGGCGAAATCGTCGATAGCAAATAGACCGTCTATTTGTTTTTTTTTAGATTATAAAGCTTTCAACATACACAAATGCTTTTAGCAATGTAAATATAACTATCGCTCGATAGAAAACTAATTATTACTAGCTAATCCTATAAGTTGTGTTTAATGTTAATGTAAACGTGTTAATGGTTTAACAAAATAAATGGTAAAGCAATTATCAAATTAAACCGAGGGCTAATCGAACATGTCTGCATTATCTGTGTATGGAACAGGGCTTGTTATGATTCAATGTTTGAAAAATGGTCACGTTCGTAAGACTCACGCCATGGAAGGGTTCCGTACTGTATATAATATATATATATATCTTATTGCATAGGCCGACAAACGAGCAAGTCTGTTACCTGATGGTAAGTGATCACCACCGCTCATGTACGCCCACAATACCAAATAGTCATGGGCGCGTTGCCGACCCTAAAAGAAAGGGATAATTAAGGGATCGACGAAAGGTAGCAGCAAGCTGCTACTTTACGTCGGTTTACTGTGAGACAGTGGTAAGGACCCGGACGAGCCGGCCCATTCATGCTGTAGACAAAATTGTCTACAGCGTGGCTCTACCACTCGTAAAATGTATGCACATCGTATTTATGAGAACATTCCGACAACAGCCTCCAACAACACGACAGCCTCCGTGGCGCTGCTGGCGAGTAGCCGGCTGCGAAGCGAGAGGCCGTGGATTCGATTCCCGCACCGAGACAAATGTTTGTGCGATCCACAAATATTTGTTTCGGGTCTGGGTGCTGTGGGACCGCAAGTCCTTTGTAGTTCCTGATACCCACGATACAGGTTAACCTAGTGTCGGGTCAGGACTATGTGTGTGACTGTTGGTTGTATTTATTATTTATATTTATTCATTTTGTAATATTTCCATACGGTATGATTTTCGAATTGTTGATTCCCGTTGCTGGTTGTTGTGGTCAGACGGTTGCTCCATATAATACCAAATACTGTCAAATGTATGGTACAAGAAGGCGAACCCTGGCATTAATTCGGGATAACGCCAGGCATGGATATAAAATTTGATAAAACTGCTGTTCCGCACACGTGTCGATGCATTAACACTTAATGAAACATTATGAATAGATCATAATGCGGGGTGCAGCCGACGTGATAAATGCTCGGCGGATGACTTGTGCTATGTCCCGTCTTCGATTCCTGTGCGACGTGCCATTAAAGGCATTCGCGGTCTAATATCGACCGTAATCAATATGAGTTATGGATTGGGATCAGTTATATAACTTTGTAATGTATGGAAATTAAGTTTGTCACCTCATTGGTCTTGATAGTGTACTTCGGGTACACTGTCAAGCCCAATTTCGGGAAGTTCCGGGTTCAAGTCGGGATTACAACTTTTACTTGAGTATGTCTATAAAATACGTACATTAGTTGTTCGGGATTGCACAACAAAAGTGGCACCATGGTACCGAAACGGTCGCGAGTCGAGTTCTCCTACCTCACTTACTTCAAAACGTATATACTTACGAGTATCCGCAACATAATCGGAAAATCGGTGCGCTAAACTAACAGTGATACACCACTTATAAACTTAATGCTTGAGGTATCTGAGTCTTGTCTACAGCATGAGTGGGCCGACTCGACTGGGTGTTACCACTGCCTCTCAGAAAACTGACGTAACTTAGCGGCTTGATGCTGCGTTTCGTACGGTAAGAGAGATATCTGGATCCCACCCCTTCCCAATCCCTTAATTATTTCTTTCATTTAAGGTCGGCAACGCGTCCATGATTCTTCTGGTATTGTGGGCGCTCATGGGCGGTGGAGATCACTTACCATCAGGTGACCCACTTGCTCGTATGCCGGCCGGCCTGTGCTATAAAATTGTGATTTGAAATTCATCACGTTGATTAAGCACTTCGCATTACCATACTCTAGAAAAAACAGACTCTGACTTTGTTCCTTAAAACACACAAACAATTGGGCAGAGGAAAAAACGCGATCAAAACCTGAACGTACACAATGACAACTGCATGCTGAATCAATCACAAAAAACGGAATCCGGACAAAAACAACAATTAAGAAGCCTGCCCAGCCGCCCAAAGAAATATTTAGAATACGATGCCGAAGCTACAATTTCGTTTTTTTCTTATTAACGGACCTACACGTGTCTCGGTGTGTCGTCTTTATTGGTTTAGGCCAATTAATGATGTCTAATGTTGTTCTCGGAACCCGATCTTTTGATAATAAATTACTAATTTTCATTTGTTTGTTGTGGTTCTTGGATATTTTATGATATTTCGGAATGTTGCTTAAAACTTTAATGAAAAGCGATATTTTGGTAGTAAAAGTTAGTGTGGTGTTTTGTTGCATCAAACATAAATAACACAAATTCGATGGCTTAAGCCAGATTTACATGGATCGCACGTCAGAGGCGAGAACACAAAAAACTGTCATTTAAGAAGCCTTGTCGTGGAATTTGACAGCAACTATCGTAAAATTTTCTTTTACGTTCTCGCCTATGTTGAACGAGAAAGTTTCTCTAAATAGATATAATGGGGATAGTCAGGTAGGTAAATAAGAAATTATAGAAAGATAGAGTCAGCTATTGTAGTAGTAGTATTAGTATTCTATTCTAGTATTGGTTCAGAATAAATTTTTAGGCATTGGATTTGTGCTCGATGTGGATTGACATACAAATTTTACGATAACATCGCAGCACTTATCTAAAAAAAATCACTTTCACATTCTAAGTAAATGTTAAGTTAACATTTAGGCCGACGTCGACGACGATCCTAAATCGAATTTAGCGCTCTAAACTTACTTACTTATATAAAATTTTCATACGATTTGATGTATCTTAAACATGATTTAAGTTCGTCGTGCAAAAGAGCTTAGAATAGAATCATATTCAAATCAAAATTTAATAAACAAAATATCTTAAAATGTATTTATATCACATATTGTAAATTTCCAAGTTAATAGGTAAATCGAAAGAAGATAAATTGGAGTTTAAGTGGGCCACCAATATCTTAGGCCCAAAGCCAACCTCACCTGCACGTGGTACACCCTGCTGATTAAGGAACGAGGCAATAGCGAAACTTGGTTCCCGTTGCGGATTGTGGGGGGCCAGACGGCGGGTCGGCCCACATAATACTAAATTCACCGTCAAATCATGATGAGAAGGCGGACCCTGGCAATAAGTCGAGATATGCCACGCAGAAAGAAAAAAACAACGCGACCATGATTCTTCTGGTATTGTGAGTGTTCATGGAGGTGGAGATCACTTACCATCAGTTGACCCACTTGCTCTTTTGCTGGCCTTTGCAATATAACAAACTCCTCTAAACTTTTATCAAGACCAAGTCCACATTGAAGTTATAACCATCGTTTAGTAGGGCTTAGAGCAGTTCTTGTCTATAAATGGATTAACAGCGGTTCGGATGTTATCGTAGGCCCTTTAATTTGCAAATGCTCAGATATAGCAAGCTGAGTGATTGAGACTGAGCGCTGCCTTACATTGACAGTACACCGCATTCTATGTTAAATATGAAAGACTTGCTGCGTCAAGGAACATGGTGGTGTTTGGATGTGGTAAAAAAAAGCGATCAATAGTTTGGTATTATATTTTTGAGAACATGTGAGTTGCGGTAATCTGTGGGGTACAACATGCTGCTAGTTTTGCTGGTGGGTTCCTGATGATAATTGTACCCAACTAGATAGCGACTACCATACACATGGTAAAAATCCCGCCATAATGGTTCGTCAGCCAGTGTATATCCATTGACTTCAGGCCGGCATAATTCTTCTGACTGTCGAGAGACGCAATGTCTCTTGAGGCTCGACATTATATTTGGACTGCAATTTACTTAACATAAGGTCTAGTATAGTTACTTTGCCATGTTAGGATAAAAGAAAAGTTTTGCCAAAGACTGGAACGGAGTAGGTCTCATCTTAAAATAAATATTTTATAAATTTCCTTTACAGAACATAAATTACATTTATTTTATTTAAGGGATCAGATAATATATTCTTTGATGAGAAGATTAATTGGAAAAAAATCGTAACTATCCAATATTCCGGTATTTTAATTCTGACAGAGTTCGACTCTACAATAACACTTGATTTATAAAAAAAATGTTTTATAAACAGTATATTTATGAGGGTAATAGCTTTTGTCCTAGTCCAGATAATGGTTTACCTAGATGCAAAATCTTATCCAGAACCGTTTCACCATTAAGGCGTGATTGACTAATCACAAATAATAAGTTTAAACCCATTTTTAGTCGAAGGGGTAGTTGTCAATTTACAGAAAAAAGGAGGAATGAGAAATGTGAAATTATCCCTATTATATTGCAGCATGTAAGCGAGATAGTTCGATGTTCCTACTACGTACCCACAACTGTTCTTACCAATATTTAAAATATCAATCGAGGCCTCAACTTTTAACTAATTTTGATTCTGTTTTCGCAAAATTTCTTTATTTTTTATTTTTTGTTGCATATATTTATATAATAATGCAAAAAAAATATTGAGATAGCCCTAATTTGGACCACTTTTGACCTCTATCTAAGCCTCAGATATATTGCCTCTCTATATATTATATTTACATAGATATTGCAGAAAACATTCTAAACGATAGCTAATGCATAATGCCGCGTCCACACCTCCGCCCAACATTGGAGATGGTCATTCCATACATACATAAAGGTAGCCCCTGACCACGGCCGGTGCACAGTGCCCGTACTGATTGAATTATGGCTGCACTACAACTGATTAATGCGACGTGCACCATTGACGTACTATTGTCTTCTCGAATCTGCATCTTCCAATAAAATGATAAAAACCGCGATTCGGAACATACGAGTATGTGTTTTTGTTAAGTTCTTGTGTGTTTTAGATATTATAATTGCATGTGTTTGTTTGTAATGATGAGGTAAATGTGTGATAAATGCTTCAGATTTCGGAGTTATTTGGTGTAAAATATTTTAATGTATGTATAAACTCGATCGAGTGGTATTGGGTTTTTGTATCATGAAATGCTTAGTAGTCCTGCCTGCCTGTAGTCTGGAATTGTGCCTGGTATGGCGATAGGTTCGCCTCCTATCACATCATGGGACGGAAATAAGTTCGGCGAAATATTTGTTACACCTCTGCCTACTCTTTCGAGGAATACAAGAGGATTGTATAAAAAGTTAATCATATTTAAAGACAACACAAATAATATGTAAAGTTGTATATAACAAGCTTTATGTAAGTCGTCTTAAAAATGAGGAAAGTAAATAAACACTTTTTAAAAAACGTATAACGAAACAAATTTATGAAGGCTAAGTCTAAATAAGGTTTTATAATAACTTTATTGTTTCTCAAGTAACAGTAATCATTGGAATCGGAAACGGCGCAATACGGCACAAAACGCGGCGAACCTTTCCTTAAACAAACAAAAATAAATGAAAATTCAACGGCCGAAATATAAAACGATAAGAGGATTAGGTGGAACGGAGATGACATTGGAAATTAAGGCTGTTTTCTTTTGTAATTTTCCCCCATCTCACCCACCCAGGGTGGAGCGTTAAAAATGTATGTTTTCTACCCTCCGACGGGAGGCTTCGCTCGGATAATTTTCAGGACGCCGATGTCCACACACGGAGTGCGACCTTTTTAAACAAAGAAAATCCTCTTCCACAATTTACAGTACAAAACGTAAAAGGTAATTTGATTACAAAAAGCACAATCTTTATAATTCGAAAATGTTTTAATTCTCACAATATTTATGATGTGTTAGGAATGAAATTGTTTCCAAACGATGCCCGGCGTGCCGTGATCTGTAATTAAAGCAACATGCGAGTAAAAAGGCGCGGTCGGTACGCGCGGTTCTCGCTCGGGAACGCGTTTTTGCAGCGTCAAAAACGCGCGGCGACCGCACTGTCCCGCAATAAATTAGGTGAGTGACGAAAGCCGACACCGGCTCAATACCCGCATGCGTTAAATAAAAACATTAAAGACTTTTTGAAATAATGGACGGGAAAAAGTTTTGGACCGTTTTGGTAGCGACATGCGCTGTGCTACGTGAAATGATGTGCACGCCGCACCGCGCTGCATCGTGCCGCGCTCGTAACGAGTTGCAGCAGGTATACATTTTTAATATAACATTGACATCTGTTTGTATCTGGTTGAAAGGTTATGTTATCGATTTAATGATAGTCTGTTTATTTTATTATAAATTTCTTTTGAAGACTAACATTCTTGTATGCCAGGGTAAGAATGAAGACAATAATGTAGATTTTTCTTTAAAATTAAATCTCTGTTGATGATATTGTGAGTACACATAGAAACTGATAAGACCGCAGAGTATGTCTTAATGGTCATCGTAATAAACCAAGCTTGCTTAATTGCTTCTTCAAGCATAGTTATTATAAGTTATGTTTTTTATGTCCTGAGATGTTACCTAATGACTAAACCTCATCTGTTGATAAGCCAATAATGCACCTGCTTTATCCCACTCGCAGTGGGGTCGACACAACATGTTTTTTTAACACATGCTTCAGAAACTGACTGACTGCCTCGGTGGCGCAGTTGTAATGCGTACGCGTTACGATTGAGGCCAACGCTGAGGTTTCGGGTTCGATCCCCGGGTCGGGCAAAGTGGTATTGGGTTTTTCTATTACGAAATGCTCAGTATCAGTGCGGAGTCTGGAATTTGTGCCCGGTATAGCGATAGGCTCGCCCCTATCACATCGTGGGACGGAGATACGCTCGGCAAAATGTGGGTGTACTGGTTACACCTCTGCCTACCCCTTCGGGGATTACAGGCGTGAGTGCGTAAGTATGTATATGCTTCAGAAAGATTTGGTTGGTAGTTTTTACAAGGGAGAAAACATTCAGACCCGAAACAAATATTTGTGGTTCACACAAACATTTTTATCTTGGTGCTATAAAAATGATTTTGTATCTTGGAATCGAACCTGCGGCCTTTCACTTTACAGCAGGCTACTTGCCCACTGCGCCACGAAGGTTGTCTATCCAATATAATAAATTTCTATCCATGTATGTACATAGAAAAATTATTTTAATTTGTAGTGTACACAACTGTAGGTTATTATATTAAAGTTGTATTTGTTTGTGTCTTGCTTGTGTTTATTCATATCGAAGCAACTTCAAATCTAAGGTCGATGCTACATGTGCATTACCTATGCATGCACTAATATAGACTCGTCCTTGATATTACAAAGAAAATAGATAAAAATCTTCCTATTGTTTGTTATCCATTTACGTCTATATTCAGGATATCTACTTTTAAAATCTTCTGCGGGAAAATTCTAGTATCTATAATTATTACTCGAAGAGAAAACTTCGGACTTCTTTCTAGGTATATTGCGGGCACGGAGGATTGTGAGATTTGGATTACTTAAAGTTCATATGGAGGAGTGCAGAATGCTATTTGTTTAAATATTTTTCTGTAACAAATATGTGTAATAAAATAAATTAAAACATTAATTATTTATGGTCACACTGAGAATGACTGAATGTCAAATGTAGCAGCTGACGTAATAGAACATAAAATAGGTCGATTTCGACCACTACGCGACCACTAGTTCAAATGAATGGTTCTATAATTTATATAAGCGTTATTATTATTATTTTTTTATAGTAGGTATAGGCCGGCAAACGAGCAAGTGGGTCACCTGATGGTAAGTGATCTCCATCGCCCATGTACGCCCACAATACTAAAATAATCATGGGCGCGTTGCCGACCTAAAGGAAAGGGATAAGTAAGGGATTGGGAAGGGGAGGGGAATTTGAGCCTCCGGATATCTCACTCACCCTACGAAACGCAGAAGCAAGCTGCTACTTTACGCCGGTTTTCTGTGTGACAGTGGTAACGACCCGGACGAGCCATTCATGCTGTAGACAAAATTGTCTACAGCGTGGCTCTACCACTCAAATTTATTACACTCATTAGGTGTTATTATGAGACCTGAAGAAGTGTCAGTGCCAGTGTACAAAGTAACACGCTTTGGCAATCTTCGTTTTTTTAAGAATTAGCGCAAATATTCAATCAATTTCAGTTAGTCACTCCAGAAAAAATAATGTTGATCTAATGTAATCAGATCGACAGCATCATTAAATGTTCGTATTTCTGAAATAGATCAAGATTCTCGAAACGCAAAACCCTAAACATAGAACGTACCTACTGTATGTATACTCTTATCTTTCTCTGCATTTTGACATAAAAATATAACATCTTTATAATATTACTGTAGATAACATAGGTACATAAGTTCACGCCTGCGCCCCCGAAGGGGTAGGCAGAGGTGCAACTAGTACTACACCCACTTTCGCCTAGCTTATTTCAATCCTATGATATGATAAGGTTACGAGCCTATCGCCATACTGGACACAATTTCCAATCCCGAGAAATTCATGTATGATATTTCGAGTTAAAACTCATCACAAAATTGTGATTCCCCCACCTAAGATTTGAACCCAGGATCTGACGGTTTCTCAGATTAAGCAGGCAGCTACGAGGCCGATGAGGCGATTATATAACATAAAAGTAAATAAAAAATACAAACTACTTTTTAATTTTTAAAAGTTAAAACAGTAAGTATAGATTGGTATTATGCAATAACAATAGCATTCGACTACAAGGCTGGCATGTAAAAATAAACCTAACAATACATAAGCAAATTAAACGTGCATACGCGAGTCACAACGTCAAGAAAGGCACGTCGAGTTCGGAATTAGTATTCGAAAATGCAATTTCGGTGCAGTTTCGAGAGGTACTCGTACATACGCCTTACGTCCCATCTACATAGGGTAGTCCGAAAGGGGGCTGTCTAAGTACATATCCATCTTGTTAGGTATGCGCCCGGATGCGCCAGCTTCTACAAACACAATAAGAGCCTTCTTGCCGTCCCCCCTCACCCGTCGCCTGAAGCCACCCTCTCCCACCGTTCTTATGGAAAACTTATTAGAGCGCGGCCCGCCGGGAATCCTTTTTCCTTCGGTAAATATTTGAGGGAGAAATTAAAATTTGACAGCGGACGTCGAGCTACGAAGGACGATAGAGTGTATTCTATATGCCCGTACGTGATACTTGAGGCGTAAAATGAAATTTAGATTGAGTTTGGACAGTATTGCTTCGTAGCTTCTTTGTGGGCGTCGTAAACGAATTCTTATGTATTCGGGTCGTGTAAAACGGGCATTGCTTTTCAATCGCCTTTAAAGTTTTCGGATAAAATGCATAAGCACGTGATTGTGTTCGTTTTATATTGTTTATACGCTGCATATTGACCTACATTAAAGCTATGACCTTTTAAGGAAAATTATAAAATTCTTTTGTTTGGCGTCACACTTATTTCGGCAAAAAATATTTTGCAATTATTTATCATGACAATAAGGTAAGAAAAACTCTAATCCCACTATGTCTCAAGTTACGTTGCAAAAGAAATTTACGACTCTTTTCCGGACTTTCCCTGCCTCCATTAAAAAGATAACGTCAACGGACGTTAATTTCAAGAAGCACTTTGGCAATAAACAAACAGAGTACGGAAGACCGAAACAAACAATAATTCACACGTAAGACCAATGTAGTGAAAAATGAGAAAGCTCCGAAACGTGCGCCGCATTCGAACCGACACCCCCGCACTCCCGATCCGCCCCCTCTTACTGCCAAAGTAACAAATAACCTAAAAAATCTATATGTCACAGGCAGTTAATAAATACGTTGTTTGTTGTTTTAATACGTTTTTCAGTCGATTTTCAAATAATTTATCAGTCTGGATTGAAACGATTACTCTGAAAATAGAGATTTGTTTTTTAGCTATTATAAGTATAGATTAATTTTTGTACGTCTAAAGGCCCATTTACACAGAGAGAGTTTATCGCACCACAGAGGAGAGAATATTACATAACCGTACATAAGATAACAATAATCCTGTCATTTAGAGACCGTCATGCAATTGGAAAATAAGAATGGTGTGTCGCGGCCTAGATAATGACAGTTTTTGTTACATTCTCGCTTATTTCGGACGAGAAATTATCTCCGTGTAAGTAGGGTTTACTATGTGACAGTCAATTTTCTTTATACAAACATATCACGCGTTCATAGTAAGATATGCAAGAATAATTTAAAGTATATAAATCGTAAAGTATGCGTACTTAATGTTTGATGACATTGTTTTCGACATTATTTTTAGATTTAAAGGTGATTTGAAGAATTTTTAAATTTCCTCGTATTTCTGCTGATAGTTAATATGCATCGCGTAGCTTGCAGAGGACAGTGTTTAAGGTTGTTTATGTCTTGTCTTTAAGATTTACTACTTATTTATACTAATAGTTGAATCTTAGGGACTTACAGGTGATAATAGAAAAAAACGTGTAGATGTGACAAGAGTTAAAACCTTCTACTTTAGGACGTACTCTTATGTGAAATGAACTGTGTAAAAGATAATTTAAATACGTAGTTTTTATACGTAATTTCACAAATGTTCGGTGTCATTTGATATCTAGCTGAAATTTTGTAGGGTGTTGACATACGAGAGCGTCACTAACGCTAGCGTCTGACGCTTGTCGTGACTATCGGACGTCGGCCTTTTACTGACAGTCAAGTAATAAACTTTATCGTTTCTCTCTGTGAACAAATAGGCGTCTGTGAAACGAGAAATAAAAGCACCTCTTAAGTTGAAATATGAACTGGATTTGTAACAGCAATACAATAGCTACACATAAACGTATAAAGCGGCGTACACACTGGAAAAATTCCGCCCGTAACCGTACATTTAAAACGTAATTACAGTACCCAAAGGAGGTATATAAAAGCATTAAGGGGGTAATGTCTTGGCAGTAATTAAAGGTCGGGGGGTTGTTGGGGCGGTTGCGGAGGCTGCGCGGCTGGGCGTGTCCGGCGCATGCGTGCTAACGTTTAATTACGCTGGAACAACGAGCCATCGACGCCTCGGATTCATTAGGACGGTGAGCATTGTGATACGCCCGAATCGCGTTGGGCGTGGGGCTTGTGTACACGGGTCTCAATGAACAATAGGTATTACTTATGTAACGTATTTAATTAGTATAATTCAGTTCTAATTTTAATCGGTAATTAATTTCGTTTTATTTTCGTTATCGATTTTAATAAAAGAAATGTCCGTTTATACGTCGTTTTTGTACACAACTTTCTTTCTTTTCTGCCTGGCGATATGCCGGCCTAATGCCTGGGTCTGCATCCTCGTACTATATATATAATTGACGTTATTTAGTATTACTTATATGGGGCGACCCGCCGTCTGATACAACTTGCAATGGAAAGGAGTTTTCAGCAGAGTGTACCGGTTGGCTTTGGACATAAGATGTTGGAGGCCTACTTACACAAGAATTAGTTTTCTATTAACCTTACTGGGGTCCAAAACAATAGATTAATAATTTGAGAAGACACATTTTGAAAATTTGGACCTATACGCAATAAGTACATAACTTGAACCAGCAATATCGCATTAGTTTATCTGACCTGCAATGGTAATCTAATGTGTAATAAATAAATAAATTAAAAAAAACATGATATATAATACCTAACCTGATTGTTATCGATTATATAGAAAATAAAAGCGATATATTTGCGTAAACAGATAGCACGTAGATCAGGGAGCCCACGCCCGACCACACGCCCTCGGCTCGCGTTATTTCCTTCATAAACCTTCTTATCTGCGATTTCGAGCCCATTTCATTTGAATGTTGCCTGCCTTTTCGTGTTTATGTGACGTCAATTAGTTTTATTTCTTCATACTGAATCTGTTTAAGATTAAAAGACACCTGCGATAATAGTAATGAGTTTACAAACAATGTTTATAATCGCCTCATTGGTCTATTGGCAAACTACTTAGACTAAGAAACCGTTGGGTTCAACTCCCAGGTTGGGCGAGCAAAATTGTGTTTGAGTTTTCGATTCCAAAAATTACACATACATTGCCTGGGATTGGAGTTTGTGTCCTAATTGGCGATGAGTTCGTACTCTATCATACTATGAGACGGAAATAAGTACGGTGAACTGTGGGTCTACTAGTTACATCTCCATTCAATCGGGTTAATACCATTGTCTGAAAATTAACGTGAAGTTTGATGTTACGATTCCTTCTTTTTATTAGCTTGAATGACGAGACGAGCAGGTCGCTCGCCTGATGGTAAGCGCCACGCCTGCTCATAAACAGAAGCAAGGCCACACAGAACTTTAAATACCAAAGCACTGCATGACACTGGACTGCGCTCGTATTGATTGGTACGGTTAGTGTGATTTCGGAGCCACAAATCTCCCACCCCTTCCCAATCTAATCAATTTCTTAACAGATCAATCACCATCCATGTTTATTCTGGTATTATGGGTGTTAATGAACGATGGAGATACATATCATCTGGTGACCCACTTGATTGCCATTCTATGGTATACAAATCGCTGTATTTTCCTACACCTGCTTTATGTTTGTTTATGTAAGTATATGTTAAGTAAGATTGATATTTGATTTCTGTTACTTTCCAAATGACATCTGGTACAGGTGTTTTAGAATGACATGCAAATGGTAGTTAATCTTTTTCTGTGTCATACTTGATATATGATATATTTATATTTGTATATGAATTGTCGATTTATATGTTTTTAAATTCAATCACCTGGTAATGGGAGGGTATCAGATATTTTTGTACCTGATTGGATAGCGGCCACCGTACACATTGTAGAAAATCCGCCATAATGGCTCGTTCAGACGAGTCGCGTTTCAGGTTGTTTTATTGGGTCTGGGTTGGTACCACCGCTTTGTCTATTTCTGCTGCCAAGCAACAGTGTGTAAGCACTGTTATGTTTCGGTTTGAAGGACATTGAAGTCAGTGAAATTATTGGGCATTATGAGACTTAACACCTTATATCTCGGGGTGACGAGCGCAGTCCAGTGTCATGCATTGCTTTGTTATTTAAAGTTCTGTGTGGTGTTGCTTCTGTTTATGGGCAGACGTGGCGCTTACCATCAGGCGAGAATCTCCTCGTTTCGTCATTCAAGCAAATAAAATAATAAAAAATGTCTACAGCGTTATCTACCACTCTCTATTACTCTACTCTATATAATAATTGTCAAAAGCAAACTATAGCCGTCCACGTGAGGGAAAAATACCTTCAGCCATATCTAAATAGTATGATTTAAATAAAAAATGGTGGCACGCGACGAGGTGCCTGCGCCATGTAAATCTCACAAACATGTCACGTAACGCGGAAGGGTGCATATATTTTTGATTTGTTCTTGCTTAGGCAATTTTTGTGGAATATTTTTCATCTGTTGTGCGTGAAATTTAAAGTAAGGGCATTAGTTGCGTCGTGTTTTGTATTGATTTTTTTTGTAGGCTCGTGACTTGAGTATCATTATGACTATATTTTGTATATTAGCAAAGTTATACCAGGAGGCCAATTCTCGTAATTTGAAATGTTCAAAATATCATTCCGATGTAGTCTCAGTGTCAAGAAACTTGCAAATGGCATTCTCTTAAACCAATAATCAACGTCAAATGCACCTAGCATTAACAGTAGTATTATACCGTTTTGGCTTCAGTCAACTTTTATTCTATATTCAACCTCATTACGATCTATGTTCACATTTGACGTTGATTATTGGTTTAAGAAATGCCATTTGCAACTTTCTTGACGCTGAGACTAGATCGGAATGATATTTTGAACATTTAAAATTACGAGAATTGGCCTGCTGATGTTGTATTTTAAATTTTGAATACTGTACACATTCTATATATAATTATACTGTTTAGTTATAAAATCTAAGTATTTTATTTTTATAGTATGTTTTATATTTTATGGCGGATTTTTACCATGTGGTGGTCGCTATCTAGTCCGGTACAAATATATTTCAGCTATCCACCCGCAATATACATAATATAACACGTAGGTATTTAAGCATATAAGAATTAAACATGTATATTGCTCCCATAAACAATACATTTAAGTAAATCTGATTGTATTCATAGTATATTTATCTACGATTCGTGATGGATATTAACTCACTCCCCTTCGTATCGATCTGCCAAAAATGTTCTTTGGTTGTAATTTTTCCTACATTTGTATGCAGGAATACGCGCGTCCGATAACGTTATAGCTATTTATAATGCCAACCTAATATATGCCCCAATACGTAGTTACGAGTGTTTTTGAAGCTCCGATGTTATCTTGCATAAGCGATTGACAAAGTTTTTAACCTCCGACAAAAAATAATAGTCTTGTAATATACGCACTCACGTCTGTCATCCTCGAAGGGTTAGGCAGAGGTCTAACCAGTACAACCACATTTCGCCGAGCTTATCTCCGTCTCATGATGTGATAGGGGGCGAGCCTATCGCCATACCGGGCACAAATCCAGACTCCGGGCTGATACTGAGCATTTAGTAATAGAATAACCCAATATCACTTTTACCCGATCTACTGCTACTTTACGCCGGTTTTCTGTGAGACAGTGGTAACGACCCGGACGAGCCTGCCCATTCATGCTGTAGACAGAACTGTCTACAGCGTGGCTCTACCACTCAACGTGTTTTGTCTATAGCATGATTAGGCCGGCTCGTTTGGGTTGTTAAGAACGACTACAGAAAATTGACGTGAAGTAATTGCTTGTTATGTAGCCAGTGAGATATCCGGATCCCCTAAACCTATTTCTCTTCCCAATCCCTTTATTTTAAGGTTAATAACGCTTCCATGATGCTTTAGAGAAGTGAAGAAGAAGCGTTGTGGAGATCACTTAACATCAGGTGACCCACTTGTTCGTCTGTCGGTCTTTGCTATAAAAAACCTTCAGGACAAAGATGTATATACATATTTAAGAAATTATAATTATCTAATAATATTAATACCTAAGAACTAAGATGTAAAAAGGACTTCAATTTTACTATAAAGAAAACCCTAGGATCCCTCAATGCGTGGTCTTGTTTTTACAAGTTGTATCGAATGAAATGGAATACGTCTAAAGACAAAGAATTTCAGTCTTTGGAATAGCTCAACACAATATATATTTTGCACAGTGACTTAAAAATAATCACTCAATACTCTATTAAAATCGACTTACGAACTAGTATTATTAAGGAAAAACCGTATGAAAAAGTCATTGATTGAGCTCCATACCTATGGGAATTCGTGGGGTGGCCGGGAGAGAGGAGGGGGTTACACGTGTCCTCTACGTCAATGCGATATGAAAATACAAATAATTACGCATATTGTTTGTGGAAAATGTAATATATTTTGTCAATTGGACGTGAGCAGCTACTGAAAATATTTATATTGAATGTGATTTGTGTGGCGTCTTTTGTTTTTTTTAAGGTTCTGTACCCAAAACGTAAAAACGGAGTCCTATTACCTTAGTCATCTGTCTGTATGAGAAACGAGAAGTTTAGTCGCCTGATCTTAGCGCCACGCATGTCCTTATACAGAAGCAACACCACACAGAACTTTGAATTACAAAGCACTGCATGGCATTGGACTGCGCTCGTCACCCCGAGACCTAAGATGTTAAATCTCATAAGGCCCAGTAATTTCACTGGCTTCAATGGCCTTCAACCCGGAACACGACACTGTTGCTTCGCGGCAGAATTAAGAGATTCGCCGAGCTTAAGTGCTCGGTGTCAACAAAAATGCGTGCCACTGTCGATTCTGGTACACAGGAGTTACAGCTACACACTGTGTCTCTATAAAATAGAAATTAAAAGAAACTGGCAAAGTTGTCGAATGCCCCTTTTCCTGTTAGTCACTTTTTAGTGTTCGAACACGGTCCGGCTTTTCGGTATCAGAAATAATTACGGTTTACAAACTGTCCCCCTTTATTTCTTCCCGACCGTTTCCTATCTCCGTTTGTCCCATTTATCCTCGAAAGGGATCTAGTCGCGTATCTATAGGCATGTATCTAACGCATATATCACGGAATTTATTTAACATCCCGACGCGAATGTAATTTTAAGGCTTTGCGTGTTTTTTATTATATATACGGTAATGAGACGGATATTTGTATGGAAAATAATAATACTGAAAATCCTTTTGTTTTTTATCTCTCTACCTACGTGTTTACGTGAATCGATTTTGACTGTTGTATATTTTTTCTTTAATGCAGCATTTCATGTAAGCTTAGTAAAATCACGGAATTTGGTATTTATGCTGTCTAAATTATAAACATTAATTAGATACACTATTGATAATAAATAACCGTCAAAAGCCTAATTAGAAAATGATCTATAATTTTACCGGTTTTTACCGGCTGAACATATTTTCTTCACACAAAGCTAAAAAAAAACTGGAGTCAACCTGCTTTGAAAAAAAAACACATTCAAATCAGTACACTCGTTAAGGCGCTATAATGCCACAGATAGCAAAACCACACATACACACAGACAAATTGATCGAACTTATATTTTTTGTCGGGAGTTAATAAAACAGTAAGATAAATATTAGCTGTACATCTGAGCTTAGCTTATGTTATATTATGTTAATAAAATAAATAACCATGATGCATCTCGCTCAAAATTACTGTGTTAATTGGTAATAATATATTTTTTGTTATGCAAATGCAAGACTATTAGGACAAAAAACCAGACAAGTACGTGGCAGACCACGTTCATTCAGTAGAGGGTTTCGTAGTGAAATACATACATACTATAATCTCCGAAGGGGTAGGCAGAGGTACAGTACAGGTACCAGTACACCCACAGTGAAACCGAAATCGAGACTTTTAAGGACCTATACCATGATACCACACATGTCTATGCAATGGTAAAACTATTCCTCAGTTTTCTTCATTTCACTACACCTTTTTGTAGCGGTTTATAGAATATACTCAAAATTTCATCTATATCGTTATCGTATTCGTGCTAATAGTCTCCGAGTAAAATGGCAAAATTATAATTATAAAGGTTTTTGCTATTTGGCCAGGGAACCCTAATACGGAAAATATTTTCGTATATCTTGGCACCGAAGCGTCGCAATCTGACTTTTAATAGACTACTTATAAACAGATTCTAGTTTTTCATGGATGTTGGCATGCATTTAAAAGTGTGCAAAATTACGAGTGGAAAGTACAATCTAAATCTTTTTTTTTTCATATGCCGCCGGTCAACGAGAATATGAGTCACCTTATAGTAATTGATCTACACCGCCCATGAAGGACAATGAAACCAAATGAATCATAGACGCGATGCCGTCCTTAAAGGAAAGGGATAATTCAGGAATTGTGAAGGCAAGGCTGGCAAGGGGGATTTGAACATCGGGATGTTTCACTCACCGTTTAAAGCGTAGCTGCAAGTAGCTACTTTACGTCGGTTTTCTGTGTGACAGTGGTAACAACCCGGTCGAACCGGCCCATTCACGCTGTAGACAAAACTGTCTACAGTCTGACTATACAAACTCTACAACTCAAAAATCCTCTAAAGTGAGGGGAGAAGTAATGAAAACTCGTACTTAAAATTCACAGGTTTTTATGAACGAATCCGAAAATTTGAAACTTTATATATAATTTGTTTTATAAACATAATTTTACTCCACATTTATGAATGAACCGAGTGTGCAGTGTCATCTAAATAAACATAAACTTTTTACGACTCAAGACGACACCTCCATTTTAGAAATGTAAAGCTACTTATCTTGTTATGTATTTTTGCAATAAAATGCCATTTCAAAGTACTGGAAAGTTATTAAAATTCACTCTGCAAATAATATTTACACTAACATACACGTATGTATAAGCTGGTATAAGGTATTCCAGTATTTTATTAAAGATAGCTTTTGCCACGGCTCCGCCCGCGTGAATATCTTTTACTGGGAAAAAATATTCCATGCCATAAAAAGCTTCATACAAATTTCAACCCCCCTTTAATAATGAATAAATATTTTTGAAACTAGTTTACATGTTTACCTACTCTACATAGCATCTAATTAATCGTCAGAAATTCAACCTAATCACAAACTTTTCACATAAAAACTTATTATACGTCCCACGCTACAATCATCAAATAGAATCGTACATATAAATAATTGGTTCCACCTGAAACCACTCTCGGGTTCACTGGAGTATTTTATCTTAACATGTTTACGTTCCTTCTCATAACGAAATTAATTTCATGTTTCCATCGGTATTATTTATGAGTTCGAATAAGCAATAAACGTATACCGATAACATGTATTTGCTTACGGTCGTTAAGGCCGTGGATTTATCTAAAAAGGAGAACAAAAATGTCACGGGTTACGCGCGAGACGTCGTAAAGAGAAGTACGGGCGGACCGTCGCTACAAAAATACTTTATTTATATGCTAATGTAATTTATATGACGCTTAATGTCTCGTGGCTGGTAATGCACGATTCCGTTCCATTCTTTCAGTGATTGTGTTTGTTTTTGTATATTAAACTCTATTGTATGCGTGGAGGGTAGAGTTTGCATCGTGATGAGAGCGTGTGTGTCGATGCGATTATGAATGCGCAGTAGGAGGCAGCTTCCAACCCGGCTTCCTTGTGGTGGGAGGAGGGAGGACTGTTCCGAGAGAATCAATAAAAATACGCGAGAAAAGCGTTGATTATACAACGGGAATTCAGTAGGAACTGCTCTTTCAATAATTTCTATTGTAACGTCGACTGAAATAAAGGAACATTTTTGTCACATATATTATAGTCAGTGTCATAGGTCGGTTTTATATTTTTGCTATCATTACACGGAATAGTGTCTATCTACTCTATACAGTACCTACCTATAGGTGTTTACGGAAATGTAAGAGTTTGAAAGTCGTTGATCTATTATGTATGTAACTTATCACTAACTATAGCTATGTTTAACTAGTAAGTAAATCTGAATACTCATACGTAAATTGCATAATCAAAATATTTAGTTCAAGGAATTTTCAATTTAGTTATAAAAACAATGATTCTGTCGTTAATAGAGCGTCTATATTGTTATACGTAACTAGACTAAAATATTATCGATATCCATTCCAAAGCATTTAATCTCTATTTGAAAGTCATAAAACTAGTTTCCATTCCATGTACATATATCATCCATATTGTATTTACGGATTTGTTTCTTATTCGCCACACATGAAACGCTTTCAGTTTTTAAATATAGAATTTAATTCGTTTTAGGTGAATAAATTCATCTGAAATATACGATGGAAAAATACATGGAATATGGACGGATACAATTACGTAAATAACAGATGGAGATCGCGATGTCTATCAAAGCTTTTGTGTGTAAACGCACTTCATCTAATCAACTTTCGTTACTGCCTATATCAAATCTCCTTGCGCATATTTAACCATATTTGTGATACAAAATGATGGGACGTTGAGCGCATTAGCCATTCAAATTAAACGAAAAAGAACTACGACTTGTGATGGACATACCATCTGTATTGTGTGGTATTTGCATAAAAATCCACGGGTTCGAGTCCGACCGGATTTAAATGCATACAGAATTGCATTCGAGATAAATATTGGCGTATTGAGATGGCAACGGAAGACTTTTCAGATCATAAAAGTAGAGTTTGAATTTAGGTAATACATATGTAGGATCACATGTTTATAGATTAAATAGTAATATGGAAAGTTATTTATGTAAAACCTAGCAAGATATTTGGAGCAATTGTACATAACTAATCAAGAGACGCTAAAATGTACAGCGTAAAGGCCTTAAAGTCTCAATACCACTAAAGGCATTATGAGACTTGCATCTTATTGCGTTCGCTCTCCAAGCTCGGCGTAATGTGGATGTACTGGTTACACCTCTGCTTGGCGTAGGCGTGAGTGCGTATGTATGTATATCGAAAATCGAATATAAGACGTGCTCTCGTAAACAAGAGTTTTCTGTTTAATTATCTGTCATGTTATAGGTAATCTAAATAAGGTTTAATGTGTCCTATTTAGAAACTGTACATACACTATTTATATGCCTCGTAGATCAAAAAATAATTATATTATACATTTACACGTGTAAATAACTAACAATCCTTCCAGCCCTTATCCCACTCGCAGTGGGGTCGGTGCAACATGCTTTATAAAACATGTTACAGAAATATATGGCTTATAGTTTTTACGACCGACCGCCTGCCTGACATCAACTCCTCTGGGGAGAAAACCACCCAGAAACGAAACAAATATTTGTGGATCACACAACATTTTTGTCTCGGTGCGGGAATCGAACCCGCAGCCTCTCGCTTCACAACCGACTTCTCGCCCACTGTGCCACGGAGGCTGTCATGTGTGTAAATAACTAACATTATGTGACAAATATCTTACTTTTTTTCTCGCGACAATGATATGAATTACTATTTTTAACATTAACGGTTAATCGCCTATAGAAACGTCGCTTAATTCACCTGCAGTAATTTATTGAGTTTCATTTAAAGTAACTTACCCAAGGATGCGTAAGAAAACGTCAAGATGTTACTTACCTGAAAAAATAAGACTGAATTATAGCAGACTCATCAATTGCTTTTAATTATATGATTATTTACATTTGACGCTTACATTATATGGAAATATGTGAAGGTGTCTTCGAGTAATTAATTAATGGCAATCGTAATCTCAAATTAACAATGTTCGAAGGTGTAATAGTGACGAGTATACCGACAAAAAAAGATTGCAATAAATTTGTCCTTTCTGTGGCTGTGTACCAGTTTGTACCATAGCGCTTCAACGAATGGACTGACTTGAATGCGTTTTGTTTGTTTGAAAGCTGGTTTAATCGAGATGGTTCTTAGCCATGTTTGGAGAAAATTTGCGTAGGCATTATAAAATCAGATGTTTTTCTACCTGACGTTGGGGTTTTTAACCTCCAACAAAAAGAGGGATTTTATAAGTTCGTCGCCTTTTTCTGTCTGTGAGTGTTACTTATCTATCTGTAGCACCGTAACGCCTAAACGAATATACCGATTTGAAGATGTTTTTTTCAAATGGCTCTTAGCTTTTTTTGAAGAAATTCTGGTCAGTAGTGGGCCACGAACAACTTAGGCCCAAAGCCAACCTCACTTACAGATACACTCTGCTGTTAAGAGATGCTATGTATGTTATGTATACTTGATATGATTTCTATACATAAGTTTCTTTATTTTGTCCTGACTTGTCATACGCGCTATTACCTACATGATAAACTATTTGATTTCGTTATGTATGCATGTTACCAAATGTTTACGATTATGTATATTTTAAGACGCTAAATAACAATATGTCCTACTGAAACTCGAATTAAAACAATCTTCGGACGTAATGTTGATTTTGTAAGCACACTGCGACATCACCAAAAATAAACTGAATATTCATAACATTGTATATTTGGGGCGAGCATTACCTTTAAAACCCACCTCCGTTTTTATGAATAAACCTCAAAACGAAAAGAACAAAAGGTATGAACTCACGCTCGTATAGATGCAAAAACGACCCCCCCCCCCAAACGATACCGGACCGATACGAACACTCCACCTTTCCCTTTAAAAAAAGTTTAATATTTGCAGCACGGCGAATTTAAGGAGCTATAAATTTTTGTCATTAGGATAATAATAAGAGACTGAGTGTTGTCGGGGGAACAGGATGTTATAATGTCTTTTGTTCGACTCTTCGTAACACGCATACCAATGATATCTCAGCTTAATATACATACCTACATTTTTTCCGATTGCAGAATTATCCGAGGCTTTAACAAGGTTTTTTGATTACACCATAAAACAAGCCACTTAACAACACCTGCGACACTTTAAAAAACTGTCAACGTGTCGCTGAGTTGTTCGCTCGTGTAAATGTACCTTTAAAGTGTCGGAATTACTCTCATATTCTTATCACGGTGATATATTTATTTTTCACAACAAAAAAAAGACAATAAGCGTATAAGAAAGCAATGTTGCGATCATGGTACGTACTACGTATCGGCCACGTATAGTTCACAGAGTAAGGTCGTGTTCATGTTACATCGCGCTGCGCATTAATGGTTTACCACCGTGAGTCCGCAACCCATCATTAGATATTAGCATAACAGCACCTAACAAAAAGCTGGCAAAATGTCAGAAACTATGCATCGTAAGGCGGCGTGGAGAATCGTAACGACGGACGAGGGAAAGCCGCGCGGCCACTGATTTATAACTGCGTTTGATAACTTATTTGATCACTTTATGATGGCGAAAAGTGCCAGGAAAGATGCGCCGATGCAAATGAAACGTATTAAGGCGGAGGTAACGGGCGGTGGCGACTGTTACATACGCGTGACGAACCTGCGGACTCGAACACCCTGTGTGCTTCTAACGGAATAGAAATCTTTAACAACCGTGAGGAGGTGACAAACACACGCGGACGCACATCCCGGCCCCACTGCCAACACACCGCCTGATCACTCCAAAGGTAAATGACTTTATAACGTCTCACTTGTGCGATGTCGAATCAAACCATAAGTAATGAATCGCCGAGCCAAGTGTAAAGAACCCATTCAAAGATCCCACATGACTCATTTAAACGTAAAAATAGCATAATAAATTTTAACAGCAGTTGGACATAAGACACGTTTATAATAGGAATAAGTTAATTTAAATAAAATGACAGAATTAGCATGCCAGTGCGCGCGCGGATCTTTCCATTGTTTTCGCTAAATGACATCAAAGTTGTGGCGGCGATGTGTATTTAGCATGTGAAATAAAAATTGTTCAATGTTCTTAGAAATATGTTCGATGTTAACAGGTGGACGCGCTGCGACGATGCGGCCGAGACGACGCGCGACGGTGTGACAAGTCGCGACGCTCCGATCAAATGCAAGACTCCTCTAACTTATTGCTATGACTTTTTCCTTCACCACAAGCGTGCCTTGTGTTCTAGAGCGTTTTCATTACAATGTTACATACAATTGAATAGTGAATAATGATAATACGCTCTCGAAACGTACCGAGATGTAAATTAAAAATATTCCATCTTATTCTAAATGTGTTTCCCATAAAGAGAAGGCCACATGAGCTCCTGATTTAAATATCTTGCCATATTTATTATCGAACAAATGGGTTGTTATTGACTTCATAATATAACTTAACATAGTGTTTATATAATGTAAATATTGATACCTACTCATACTATGAATGACATCAGGGAAGAGTACATGAAACAAACAGAACATTATTCTTATATACCTGTATACATTAAATAAATTATTATATTATATCGCGGTATTACATATTGAAAATGAAAGTTCTAAAATAGCTATAAATAAGAGAGGTAGAAGTGAAACTCAAGAAATAGATAATAAACTAAGTTCTAAATTACTTTGATCATATAAGAAGATTGATTTGCGTAAAGCAGAAATCATATCGGCAAAGTTGTATAAAGCTTACGTGTGGATCGCATTAAAAAGTTTTATTATTTATTTACATAAAAATATAAATATAATTTCGAAGGTTTTCATACATAATATTTACATATTATTCATTGAAAATTTACACTTTAATAAGGTTTTGTTAGTCTCAATAATTGCGCTAAAAATTAGTTCAAAATTAGTTTGCATACACCTATATTTGTCTTTTAAATTTCACGAATATTTGCACCTTCAACACCATTCATTATTAAATAAAATCAACATAAAAATATGAGTCAATACCGTCACGTCGTGAAACACAAAAAGGTTTTTATACAAAAACATGGAATTGACGGAAAATAATAAAAAAATGTGGGTGATATTAAAATGAATGAGACATGCGTGGCGCGGCCAATGTTTGTGCTATAGTCACGTTCTCAGGTAATGACAAATTCGCTACCATTGTTGTTCACTGAGGATTTTTTCAACGCCCAAGGTTCTCGTTTGGTGTAACAATACGAACGTGCCAATAGCACAATTTATTCGTATTAATTATGTAAAAAATCGCCCCAACCTGAACTATAGACAATGATACAGATCTAAACAGCACAAAATTATACGGTAAAAAAACGACCCGTGTAAGAACGAAATCACAGCAAACAAAGCATCAACGACAAAATATCGAAGGTCATTAAACAAACAAAGAGTTTAATTTTTCAATTAAATATCTAGTTCGGGTCACAAGTGAAATCTTATCGTACGGTCGCTTCGCCCTCAAACCATGGATGCGTGTAATTGCGATAAACACAGCAATTAAAATGTTCGTCTGACGCAGTGTTACCAAGTCTAATTTTTGAAAATACCGTGTTGTCCACATTAAAATACGGTATTTGCGACAAAATAAAATGAAGTACAAAAAATGAAATAATTAAATTATTAAGTAAAATATGAATTTATTTTAAACTTTATATCCTAAACTAACATACGGGGAATACCCTATTCTCTGCTGTGTTGGTTGCTCGCGTTCGTGACAGCTAATTTTCACGATATTTTTTATAAGTCGCGTTCATAATAATACGAAATTTTGACTGTAAAAAAAATACTGTGTCTCCATACATTGTCTTTATAAAAATACGGTGTCCAGTAGATGGCGCGGCGTGAAAATACGGCAGATCTGCTGTAATTATAGTGCACTTGGCAACACTGGCCTGACGCAACAGTCATTAAACACGGCTGTTAATCTACGTACAATGAAACGCTCGACATAGCGCCATATTGTTTTAATGTTGTATGACATTTAGGGTTTTCATTCTTGGCCGTGATTGGCTGACGTGTAAGCGAATGCCGGACGGATTTATTTGACAGTTGATTGACAAGGACATTGACAGGCGTTTTTGGACATTATAGAACACTATTATACTTAATTTTTGTTTGTCAACAACATTTCGAAAAGAAGTTCATTACCTGCAAATCACGTCTCATAGGCAAAGCATATCCTTCTTTGTTTACTGAAGAAGAGATTTCTAGTGGAATACTATCTCAGGATTACGCTGGTAAGTCTATTATTCTATTTTCTGTGTATAGTTTGGCCAGTAGTATATTGCTGCACTATGCCGTATACTAATATGAGTTATGGTAGGTTCCTTCCCATTATGATTTGACGGTGGATTTCGTATTCTGTGGGGCGATTTGGTGTCCCACAATCCGCAACGGGAACCATTGCCTCGGCTGTTAATCAGCAGAGTGTACCACAAAAAGATGAGGTTGGTTTTGAATGTAAGATGTTGATGGCCCACATACACTAACATACATGTTATTACTTTTAATAAAAACAATTCACTGTTTTTGGAATAGTGATATCCTAATGCAGTTATTTTTACTTTCTTATTATAGCTTTGCCTTGCCAAAGTATTTTTTAACCCATCAAGTGATGCAAAACTCTCAATTGTAACATAATGACACTTGAGATTACAATAGATTTCTTAGATACTAAAGTATTGTTATTTTTTTATCAATTTCAGAAAATATGGATCCTAATACTGATCATAGCTACTCACGTAAAAGACACATTGACCACACATATTGTGTCAGACTGGAACCATTGACAGGTTGGTAAATATAATATTTTTAATGTCTACCTTTTGTATATACACAAATTGCAATAATAATTTAATATAAGATCACGCCTGTATCTCTGAAAGAGTATGCAGAGATGCAACTAGTACACCCACAGTTTGCTGACCTTACTTCTCTGTCTCATGATCCTATTCCTACTCCTATTTCAACCCTGGACAACTCATGTATGTTTTTTTCAAATTGAAAACTCAAACACAATTTGTAATTTTCCCGGCCTAAGAATGCTTCTACTAGACCAATAGTTGATAATTGATGAGGCGATCAAACATTGTGCTTCTAAATGTTCGTAAAACACATCCCTAATTAAAAAAAAATATAAATAAGTTATTGGTGTATTTTTCAGGAATTATTGCTTCTGGCTCAAGTGACTTCCAGAATATACCAGGAAATCCATTAACCAGTCTGGATTTAGGTAATAAAGTGTTACCTTTTTATTTCTTATTTATCTTGTGACATATTATTTGTTTATTTAATATCTTTCCGAACAAGAACTTTACAATAATTTTTACTTTTCTAGCAAATTCTGTTAACCCAGAGATAATTACGTCTGGACAATTAGATGTCAAGCGCCGGTCACATTTTACAGGTTAGTGAATCTGTATTATCTTAGATTATCTCTTGCCCATGTGGCTTTACTCAAATCCTAGGCAACTACTTAATGTACCCAAAGAAAGGGTATTGTTTTGTATGTATATTACAGAACATGGGCTATCAGTGTATGTGTGTTTGAATAATAAACATCCATACATCCTCACAATATTTATAATATTATACATAGGATTTAATATGTGGAAAAGCAGTAGATGCTATGATGTGAATTTGGTGCACTAGAGGTATGATGTGCTGGGCAATTTCTCAGTTACTTTTATTAGTTACTCAGGAATACAATCAACATTAAATTATATATAACTTTATTTAAGCAATATATACTAGACTTTCACATCATTTATGATGGAATTAACTAATCAGCTTTGAGTTGGGACTAACTACTTTATTATTTTCTAGGTTTGGATAAACCCCGAAGTGTGAAAGCTTCCAGGAAGCGGTTAATTAAGAAAGTGGCAGATTTGACACCAACATGCCCATTAATCTACAATGATCTACAAAGGCAAAAAAACAAACTGATTTTTACCGTAGAGCCAAAAAAGCTCTAAAGTTCAGCAAGGAAAATGCGATGCAAAAAAATACTTTTGAAAATTATAAAAATAAATTAAAAAATAAATCTTTTAATAAATAATGTGTACTTTTGTTTAATTTTCCTCTACTTAAATAAATGAGATAAAACAGTAAATTATACTGGTGTATAAGCCTAGCGTTTTGAGCTGTACGTTACTAGTTCCTTTGCCATTTGCATTTAATAAGCCATAGAGTAAGCATATTTTATGTAGTCTGTGGATTATGTATACGACAGAAAAAAAAGAAACGTCAAATGACACTAAAACTCACTAATGAATTTTTTGTTCTAGAGTTGGCAGTCTGATACGTAGTATCTCTAAGTAGTCTGTGGTCATTAAACAAGAGCCGTCCGAAACGGACGCGGGACGGTAATTAATAGCCGTTACTGCTGTCCTACAAACGATACTCTGTAATGTGTGATATTTCCCTTCGCTGTCGTTCGAGACATGTTTCCATGTCATGACATGGGGACTCATTTCTTTCAACTGTCCTTATCCCACTCACAGTGGGGTCGGCGCAACATGCTTTCTAGCACATGTTACAAAAAGATTTGGCTTGTAGTTTTTACGACAGGCCACCTGCCTGATGTTAACCCCTCTGGGGAGAAAATACCCAGATTCGAAATAAAATCTTTGTGGATCAAACATTTGTCTCGGTGCGGGAATCGAACCTGCGGCCTCTCGCTTCACAGCCGGCTAGTCACCCACCAAACTACGGAGGCTGTCAAACTTTGGGGCTCACTAACGAACGAATTTTTCCCTAACACAAATCTTGATTTCCGAATTATCAACTTTTTTCAGTACCGACTTAAACGTACGAAATGTTATTATTAAAAGTTCTAAAACCTTTTCGACCTAGCAGAAGCCATTTGAAAAATACACTTGTATACGGAATATTCGACATTGTATCATATTATGATTTTGCCAATCAAAAAGTAATTGATAATGTAACTAGAATTTGGGGTATCCACTGACAACACCTAGTCCGAGCTGGTTTAGAAACGTCAGACAGAGATGCACCAGATAATCACCTAGGTAGGCTCGCGAATAGAAAGTAAAACATGAATAATGGGAAGCTATCTCTTTACCTATTTCTGTTGCCAAGCACCAACGTGTAAGGACTGTTTTGTTCTGGTGTGAAGGAAATTGAAGCCCGTGAAATATTGGGAACGAAACTTAGCATCTTATGTCTCCGGGACATGCATGAGCGCAGTGCAGTGCTGTGCATTGTAATTAAAAGTTCTGAGTGGTGTTGCTCCTGTTTATGGGCAGGCTTGGCGCTTAACATCGGGCGAGGGACCAGGAGGCCAATTCTCGTAATTTTAAATGTTCAAAATATCATTCCGATCTAGTCTCAGCGTCAAGAAAGTTGCGAATGGCATTCTCTTAAACCAATAATCAACGTCAAATGTGAACATAGATCGTAATGAGATTGAATGTAGAATAAAAGTTGACTGAAGCCAAAACGGTATAATGCTACTCCTAATGCTAGGTGCATTTGACGTTGATTATTGGTTTAAAAGAATTCCATTTGCAACTTTCTTGACGCTGAGATTAGATCGGAATGATATTTTGTACATTTAAAATTACGAGAATTGGCCTACTGATCGTTTCGTCATTCAGATTAATAAAAAAAAAATGCGATTTCGCTCATCAAGAAACAAATTTCAATTAATGGTGTTTTCTGTTCAACTGTATTTTTAAATTCCGACAAAATGAGGGGTGCTATACGGGTGACCTCTATAACTTTCTGACTGTCTATCTGTCTGTGGCATCTTAGCACCTAAACGAAAGGAACGTTTTGAATGCAGTTTCTTTTTATTTGAAAGCTGAAGAAATTAGCACTTTTATAGTTCAAGTCGGGGTTAATATATATGTATGCAATATTTTCGCCAAATGTGGTCCATTTGATAATCTATAAGAGATTTTATAAAAAATCATTTATTTTATGATTCCTCATTAGGGGAAAAGGCTGACTAAGATCGAGCTGATCGATATATTGAAGAAAATTATTTCATATTGATTAATACGAACTTACCTTAATTACAAAGCGCAATTTCATAAATAAGTAATCAGTATAATCAATTAAGGTCTCAATAATTTATTATTTAACGTTTGGTACCACCACCAATCACGCTCCAATGTAAACAAACAACAACACACATTGCGTGATTTATTTTCAAACGTCACAACTTTCGCAAATAAATGCAGCAATGGATAGCAAACGCGTAAAGCTTCGCATTGCAACATTATTTATACATGAGCATTAATTATACCACCAGGTTTCCATTAGAGTACTCATTAAGTGAATAATGGCTCTGTAAACAATGCAGTGGTGGAATCACGCGACGGTGACTTGCACGAGTCTTCTACGTTTGTACCGAACTAACCGTTTGTGAAAGTGAAGTTTGTGAATATGAAACGTACAATTATGTTCGGAAGTACGAGGTGTAATTAAATGACAGTGGGCTGGTTTGTGTTTTCCATTTTTTTATGATTTCTTTTTCTTTTTCTAAGCAGCGATAGCTCAGCGGGGAGTTGTACGAACTGCTGAGATGAAGGACGCAGGTTGAAAATCAGCCCCAAGAGCATGCAATTCTGACTTTTATATATACGATACGTTACTTTAACGATGAGGGAAATATCGTGAGGAAACCTGTCTATCTGAGAACAGTATCTTCAAACGGCACTGCATATCCTAGGGGTGAGTGAAACGGACTACAGATACATAGGTCGCAGGTTCGACTCCCAGCCTCCAGGGCACACACTTCTGCCTTTTATCGTGTGTATTAATTGTCAATTACGGCTTGTTATAATGGTGAAGAAAACATCTTGAAGAAACGTACATACCTAAGAATTTCTTATAGAAATTTCGTAGGTATGTAAAGTCTGACAACCCGTCACTATAAAGCGAGGTATAAGGCCTAACCCCTATCATTCGTAGTCAAAGCCCGTGCCCAGCAGTGGGACAGAATAATACAGGGCTGATCCGACAAAAAAGAAGTCACATACATACGCATAACATTTTGATATAAAATTGCTGACGTGTAAATTTTGTCCAAGAGTACAGTTTGCTCAAGATAAAGAAATAAATGACATAAACTTTTGAATTAAAACTAAAGTTAAGTCCCTAGTAAGCACGTGATGAGGCCATGAATAAAGAAACTCGCCCAGAGGGGGCATTTTGATTTCATACACTTATTATAAGTCCCGTTGCTTTTGCTAAATAAAAAGAATGAAAAGAACTGGTCCTTAGGACAAAGGGCCCTCATAATGAGACCAGCATATTGTGTGAAGAACCCTTGAAGTCAGCTCTGATAATGTAGCGACAATATGTTTTTGTAATAAGCGTAATTTTGCTAAGATTTATTATTTACGCTTCGATGTTCGTTTGATTTCAAGTTGATGTTCATTAGGTACAGGTATCGATTAAATATTTTTGAATAATGAAAATAATCAGTGTCTTAAGATTTATAAAACACTAGTTTTTGCTCGCGGCTCCTGCCTTTTCCGGGGATAAAAAGTAGCTTATGTCCTAATCCTACCTGTGTGCCATATTTCATCATAAACCGTAAAGCCATTAATGCGTGATTGACTAACAAACATCCAAATTCACAAACTCCCAAAAATCGAAACTTTCATATTTATAATAGAAGTAGGATGTACAACAGGCAACAGTCGAGGTGACCATAGCTCAGAATGAGTTCTTCTTTCCAAACGACGGAGATAGACTTAAATAATAATATAATAGTAATACAGAAAAATAATAATATAGGTACAACACATTCACTATTTGAATAAGCAAATTGAAAACGTCTAACCCACGACAAACAATTTCAACTTTCACACGGAATACGAAGATAAACGATGTCAAATCAAGTCGTATAAAACAATAGAATTAATGCAATGGTAATACCCAATATCCTTGTGGTGAAGGGTAGCCTAGACATGGACTTCCTTATTGCATTAGAGCCGATCGCTTAGAGGAATCGTTCAATCAGATAACAATCTCGTTCCCGGACCAATCTCGACTAATCTCGACTATTTAACGCGACACGATGGGCTCAATTAGGATATGTCGGGTATGCGGGCCCCTTCCTTGTGGGTGACCGGGGACGCTAATATGTTCTGTCGAGTGTTCGGGAAGTAACATTTTAGGCAACGGTATTGTTAATAGAGTGCATTATGCTCTGATAAATAAATCAGTTGAGAGAAAATTTTAGGAAATGTTCAGTATGAATAATACTAGCCTCGTATTACACACGTTCCATTGCTGGGCATAGGTGTTGAAAATATTACGCTTATCAACCGACACCAACAAGGTGGAAGTTCTCAATTCGTTTTTTTTTTATATAACATAGGACGGCAATCGAGCAAGTGGTTCACCTGATGTTAAGTACCAGAAAAATCATGGACACATTACCGATCTTAAAGGAAAGGGATAATTAAAGGATTGCGAAGGGGAGGGGGATTTGGGCCTCCGGATAACTCACTCACTGTATGAAACGCAACAGCAAGCTGCTACCTTACGCTGGTTTTCTGTGAGACAATGGTAACGATCCGGACGAGCCGGCCCATTCATGCTGTTAACAAAACTGTCTACAGCGTGGCCTCTACCACTCAAAAAATATAAATTAATACCACATAAAGTTAACCAGTATAGTCTTTTCAACGTCTCTTGGGATGAATATTTTCCATTCATAGCCTTATCGGTATAGAAGAAACTACCTTTACATACAACAGACAATAGTCTATTATGTTAATCAATATAAGATGGCGTAAACATGTAAACATGCCTATTAACAACACAAATAAAATGCATTTATCAACGCTAACAAACCCCAATAAACAAGTCGTACATGTTTAGATATAATTTATAAGCCACATAACGTCGCATATTTGAGTCCAAATGCATTCTACGTGATGAGCACCTAAATATTTTTATGTGGAACAAAACGTGTCGTAGATTTTAAATTCCTAAAGTAATGCGCAAATGAGGTGCATTTACAATAACTTTTTTACGTTACTGAATAATAAAACATGAGTTTTTAGAAAACATTTATATTTCTTGCTAAATTTACTTATACCAGTCACTATAGTGTCGGTTTTTTACGATTATTATGGAACAGAGACGATATAAGTATTTTATTTAACTCCTTGCTTTTGGATACTGAGGGCGAAGGGTTAATTTTGTATAGCTTTCTACTAATGGCCGTTCCCAACATTCTGTTTACAGATTTGCTTACTTTTTTATTGCCCTAGATAGACAGACGAGCGGTCGGCCCATCTGATGGTAAGTGGTTACCGCCGCCCATGGACCTCAGCAATGCACAGCCAAGCCGCTGCCTTTCATTGAAGGAAAACTCTTTTGAAGCCTCGCTTAAAAAAGGACAGGTCATAACGCTCGGGAAACACCGATGCAGGGAGTTCATTCGAGAGCTTGCATGTGCGTGGTAGAAATGAACGCTGGAAACATACTTTTTTGCTTACTGGTTTTTGACACATGACACATTTTATATGAAAGATTTGTCAAAACACTACTGATAGTAAGCAAATCTATCTGTAAATAGAATATAGGGATCGGTCATAAATCTATCAATTAGCGTTTAAACAAATATACATGCATCATTACAGCGGATGCTTATGAGCGATAACTTAAAAATCGAATTGTTGAAATACTATAAAATACTCTTCTTACAGTTATGATTGAATTTAAATATTTTGTTTCCTACATGTATACCAAGAGACTTGACGCGCAATACAGATTGTATTGCTGATACGTATATATAAATATTTTTGCAATTGTTATGTTTTTACGCGTGTTCCTCAGTATTATACGGGTTTAAGCCGATTATATTTGATTTTTAAGAACAATTCGGCTGTTTATGACCATTTTAGAACGCAGTGTATTGTAATTTCAATCGACATATTACTTTATGAATACAAAACGTTTTCATTATAGGTATGTCCACAAAAGGGTCCTATGACTTGTATAACAAAACATCAAGTATATTTCCACTATGAATAGTGTAAATATGGCATATCTTTGAACAGAGGAGTCATAAATACATCTGACAGTCAAATCTTAAGGTAATTTGTGACGATTTTGTAGCTCATTTAATATGCAAGGAATATAAAGTACAGTGGAATGGTTGAGGAATAATGGTGACAGCTGCGAATCAAGATCATCTGACTATCAAAGTGTGGCCATGTTAGCATCATGTCGCCGGTAAATACTGGCTGTTTATTCATCAATTTTAGAGAGGGGCGGCACCACCCTTATGATGACACTTCGAATGCTTGACCGAATCCGAAATCATTAGTCGTATTCGTTAACTAGGTGGGTACTAGGTGGTAGTTCTTTCGTATGCGAGAGGAAATATGGGTTGATACCATTGCTTTGTCTATTTCTGTCGTTAAGCAGCAGTGTGTAACAACTGTTTTGTTTCGGTTTGAAGAATATTGAAGCCAGTGAAATTACTGGGCATTATGAGACTGAACATTCTATGTATCGGGATGACGAACGCAGTTCAACGCCATGCAGTGTTTGTTATACAAAGTTTTGTGTGGTGTTGCGTCTGTTTATGGGCAGGAGTGACGCTTAGCATCAGGTGAGTGACTTGCTCGTTACGTCATTAAGGCAATAAAAAGGCTGGGTTTAGAGAGTTATAGTCGTAGGTACATATGTACATACCTACTTTAAGATAAAATAATTGTTTATGAAAACGAAAAACCATTGGTACTGTCTGTATGTGATGGGATTAGGGAGTGACGTATTCTAGTGCAATATTTTAGAAGTTAAATTAAATTAAGTTTAAAGTGAATGAGCAAGTCGATATTGAAATGATATAACAATAACTACAATGCTACTGAAGCATGTGCATTGTTTCACAATGACCAAGTACTTATACTTATAAATTGAAATATAATAAAATAATATAAACAGAAGAGCGTATGTCAAATTGTTACTTCTTAAAGTGGTTGTCTGATGTGTTAGTTATTAAAATTTTATCGCATATTGTGAATCTGTTGATTAACGGACGAGGCAATTGTGGGTTGTGGTAGTCAGACGGCGGGTCATCCCACATAATACCAAAATCCACAGTCAAATCATGATGGAAAGGCGGACTCTGGAATTACGCCGGGATAATGCCAGGCAGTAAGAAAGAAAATCTTTGTGAAACATGTTTTAAATCTGAAGGCCAATTTTCTTAATTAAAAATGTTCTAAGTATCATTTCAATCTAGTTTCAGTGTCAAGAAAGAACCAATGCATTGCGAGAAGGCTGACCCTGGCATCAAGCCGGGATAACGCCAGCTAGACAGAAAGATTATCCATTACTAATTATCATTTCTACAATGCGAATAAACATTTATCAAGATCCACTGGGACGTGACATCAAATATTTTCTATACACGTATGTGATGAATTATAGTACGAACCTTTACATATGTACAAAAGCCGTTATTTATGTGGTCTTTTTATTACCTCTGATTAAAGGTATCGATAAGTGAGACTCGCTTGTGGAATTTACAAACGTATGATTTCACAATGTGGTTATATTTAGTGAGTTCATGGATTATCTGATTGGAATTATTGTTCTTTGAAAAGCCACTTGTTATTCTTTGTTGGAATAAATAATAACTTCTTTCAAACAGCCCGTTAATGCTTTATATATAGTTAAATATTAAATGCTAATGGAATTAAAGAGTTGGTTGCTACTTACATATAAGCAACGATAGCTTAGCGGACTGTCGAGACGTAGGTCGCAGGTTCGAAACCAACCCTAAGCCATTCACCTCTATTCTAAGTTACGTGTGTACCTATTTATTGTTACTTATCGCTTGATTTAACGGCAAAGAAAACATCGTGAGGAAACCTGTACACAGGAAATTTCCAAGGTATGTAAAGTCTGCCAACTTGTCCTAGGCCAGTGTGGTGGACTAAGGTCTAATCCCTCTGATTTAGTAGAGGGGACTATAAGGTTGATATTATTATTTTATGCTACTTAAGTACCTAATAAGAAACTTTTTGTACGGGTAATAAATAGGCACAAAGGTGTTCTCATTCATTCATATGACAAGTGGTCTAAGATCAGGATGTAACATGCACCCTATTTTAGAGATACCTTAGTTCAACAATACAAAAGTGGGATGGAAGAAACAGACGCCACCCGAAAACATTTAACCAACACCAAGTAGAAAGTGTTGAATTGTGTAATTAAGCTGCAACCTCAATAGGCATCCAATGAGTAGATAGCTTCATTCCTCACGTATTTACGGTGGTAATGAAAATATCGGGGCGGGCGCGGCACGAGCGCGTCTAACCACCGTTTGTTACTGCTATATACCGCTTCTCACTTTGGTACTAACTCCTTTTAACACCGCTCAACTAAGTTATTATGTGTTTTTAATGGGAATATTAGTGCCATTGGCGAAGTGTGAGGGGAAGCCTGACTCCTATTTATGCCAATTTTCCAAATTTTCTTTTTTAAGCTTCAAATCTATGAATTACATGACTTATAAATGCGGTGAGAAAATACTGTCGGTTTTCGTTCAACCTTCGGTACTTCTCGGTCCTTAATTGTCTTTCTGTCTGGCGTTATCCCGCTTTAATGGTAAGGTCCGCCTTCTCCTACTATAGATTTGACGGTATTTGGTATTATATGGGGCGATCAGTGGGTTGGCTCAAAGCCAACCTAACCTATACATGGTAGACTCTGCTGATTAATGAACGAGGTAATTACAAAACTTGTTTCCCATTGCAGGTTGTGGGGGTCAGACGCATTCACACCACAATACTAAATCCACCGTCAAATCATGGGAAGATCTCTGGCATTAAACCGGAATAACGTCAGACAGAAACAAGAACTATAATTTATAATCCTCAGTTTTTAAAACTAAAGTGTAAAGTGAAACTGTTGGATCCATGTGGCACAGAGCAGTGTCACGACGGTGATACCGCAGGGATAATTATCGCCAATCTTCGTTGTTTCCCTTTGTTAGTGAAACGATTAAAATAATAATCACGACTTTAATACACAGTAATGAGACGTTCTCTTCCCCGTTCTTGTAATCAGCTATCAACGCTAATAAACGGCTGTCTAATGCCTTACCGGATTTTACAATGTTGTCCTGTTATTTTGCAACAGCACGAGCATTAAACGCTGGTTAAATTATGGTTTATGAAATCTTAGTTCATAGACGATGTTCGCACCACATACTATGGATAACATAATAGATCACGTGTATACTACAATCTGTATGGAAACTAAGCGTGATTTTTTATACTACGTTGTTATTTTTAAGTTTATGACTCTGACCTTTTGGAAAATTCTGCCAACATCATGTGAGGCAAATACACGACAAGAACTGAAAAGCCTACGTGGATTGACGTTGTCATCGATTTGTGTATAGATTATACAGCGCCGCCTGTTGAGCAAATGCAGTGCTAAATGTAAACACACGATGTAATATAATATATATTGAATAAAATAATAATACCACCCGTATAATATTTAGTTCCACTGATGGGCACGGGCCTTCTCTACGAATGAGACTTGACAGAGGTTAGGCCTTATTTAGTTCATCACGCTGGCTTAGCGAATTCCACCCACCTTCGAAGTTCTTATGGCGATCTCGTAGTATGCATACAAGATCTAATATACCATTCGTGATCTGTAGTTCGTGCCTACAATTAACACAAGAATTACCGTACAATTATTATTCTTTGTGAATCCCACAAATATTATATCTTCCTACGGGAATTGAACCCGCGGCCTCTCGCTTCACAGCCGCACTCGCCCACTGCGTCACGGAGGCTGTCGTCTACGGTGTTCTAGATTGTTATAATATTGATATATTATAATAGTATGGTCGCTTTTCTCTTTGTTTTGTTTTGGTTCCGACATAGAACAAATTATATGCGGGCTTTATCGCAATGGAGGTGAAAGAGATAATTGTAGAACGTAAGTAAATGCTTTGTAAAAGCCTTGTTTGTAAGAGAAAGGAGTTTGTGTGGTGAAAAGTAATCTAGTTTTAAGTTACTTTTATAGATACAAGGTGGTAGGCCTCGTGCGAGAGACCGTCTAGGTTGGCATTAACACTTTGTCTATTTCTGCCGCCAAGCAGCAGAATGTAAGCACTGTGTTATATTTATATACCTCTATCTTTTAAACCGTAAAAGGTCGTCCGTTGAAATTTTCATAGAATAAGTGTTCTTTTTTTAATAGCTTGAATGACGAAACGAGCTCGTCGCCTGATGGCATTGGACTGCGCTCGTCACGCCGATACATAAGTTGTTGTCTCATAATGCCCAGTAATTTAATTAGCTTTGTCCTTCAAATCGAAACATAACAGTGCTTAGCTAGCAGTGTGCTCATTGCCCGCAAAAAGCATACAAAACGGTGGTAAGGTCTCTCGCATACGAGGGACTTACCGCCTAGTAGTTAAGATCTACATCAGTTATTGTGCGGATATGCACTCACGCCTGTAATCCCCGTAGGGGTAGGCAGAGGTGTAATCAGTAAACCAAATTTCGTCGAGCGTATCTCCGTCTAATCATGTGATAGGGGGCGAGCTTATCGCCATACCTGACACAATTCCAGACTCCGGGCTGATACTGAGTAATTCGTAATAGTAAAACCCAATATCACTTTTACCAGACCCGGGATCGTACCCGAGATCTCAGCGTCAGCCTCAGTCGTAACGCGTACGCATTACAACTGCGCCACCGAAGCGGTAAAAAAACAAAAAGTGAATGTTTAAGGGTGTGTTAGTATGGAACCCTCGATACGTAAGTCCAGTCACACTTGGCCAGGTTTTAATTACACAGTATTGATGCAATGGAACAGCGTATTACAATGTATTCAAAGTACTGTCTGGTGCAAACGTAAAGTGCTTGTGAGAGAGCGATGTATCCACGTTGAGACTGTTTGCTTAATTAATAGCAGTGGATAAAGAGTAATTTGTCAGATAAGAAACGGTCATCTCGCAGTCGACAATGTAACGATGCTATCATTTTAACGCTCTATGAAGCAAACAAAATGAGCTGCGATGTTGAAACACTCGCAAGAAGCCGCTATTGTTGTCAGCACATCGTGATGTCGTGTTGATTAGAAATGCGCCTACCTATAAGCTACGACGATACTCGCATCACAAATCAATTTCACAAATTGAAACATGACTGTGGGACACAATGCTTGTTTTTTTTAATCTCTGTTCGCCTCACCATTGATGTAGGTGATTGAACTTCTAATTGGCAATGAGAAATGTCATCGGATACGGTGCTTATTATAGTCACGATATTGCTAAGTTTAGCTTGAGGAATAATTATATGTCGTATGCGAGCGGCCTTCGTTTCTGGTACTATAGTGTAGTCTATTTCTGCAGCAGCAGTGTTATTTTTACTCTTCGATTTGAGGACATTGAAGCCAGTGAATTAACGGGGCATTATGAGACTTAACAAATTAGGTCTCGGAATGCTGAATGCTGTCCAGTGCTTTGTAATTCAAAATTCTCTGCAATGTGTCTGTTTATGCTATCGCCATACCATGATTGCTTGCCTCGCATCACATCATGGGACGGCAATAAGCTCGGCCAACCGTGGGTGCACTAGTAGTGAGTGGGTTTTTTTTGTAGCAGAAGACGGTAAATAAGCAAGTGGGTCACCTGATAGTAAGTGATCTCCACCACTCATGAACATCCACAATACCTGAAGAATTATGGATACGTTGCTGACCTTAAAGGAAAGCAATGATTAAGGGATTAGGAAGGACATTTAGGCCTCCGACTATCTCACTCACCGTACGAAATGCAACAGCAAAGCTGCTACTTCACGTCAGTTTTCAGTGAGACAGTGTGATGTCTCTAGCTAACCCTTCGGGGATGCAGGCGAGGTCATATGTTATATTATGATCTTTAAATAAAATCTATAAAATTTGCCGTTTATTTCAGAATCTGTTTCTAATGTAACTAGAAATTAGATCGGAAATGATTAATGTATACTTAAATCGAATAAATCACGAATGTTTTGAAACTTAGGCATTTATAACGGACAAACATCAACGAACGTATTATCATGTTTTGCATTCTCAAATTATATTGTATCGATAAACAATACATACGCACTCACGCCTGTATTCCCCGAAGGGGTAGGCATAGGTGTAACTAGTACACCCACATTTCGCCGAGCGTATCTCCGTCCCATGATGTGATAGGCTATCGCCATACCGGACACAAATTCCAGACTCCGGGATGATACTGAGCATTTCGTAATAGAAAAATTGAATTCCACTTCAACCGACCCGGGGATCGAACCCGAGACCTCAGAGTTAGCTTAATCGTAACGCGTACGCATTACAACTGCGCCACCGAGGCAGTCGTATCGATAAACAATGTGATATAAATTAGGCGTGGACAAAAATAGTTGATTTTTTTCGTAAATTCCATAGCGTCACATGACAAGCCACCACGTACCATTAACGGTAACCTCATTACGCAGGCGCGGGTGCGTTGTCTCTAACAATTTGAGATGGTACAAAATGGCGGCCAGTGTAAATTACCATATTTTTAGTAAAATTGACACTTCGCCATTATCTAGTGGTCGGGCACCGCATTCAAGTCAACGCCCTCAAACCATCCGGATCTAATTACGTAGTGTCATTAACATTGCGGAGACGGCACGTCCGTCTAGGAAATGGAATCGAATCATTAGTAGTTTGATTACAAAAAAAGGCTTAATAGAAATATAATAACGCTCGGCGGAGAAGAAATTGTAAAAAGATTGTAGAGCGATCCAATAATTGGCGGTTATTTGTCGATACGGTTTGGAGCGAGTAATGGGTTGGGACTCGTAGACGTGACTGTAGGGCCATTTGTCCCCCTGCTGAGCCCTCCGTGGTATTGCACTTTAGCACAATTTGCGCACAGAATTATGAGTCTAGACTGAAATGGCTTACATTATAGTTTACAGGTGTTGAACCTCATCTAATATAAATAACATACTATAGGTATTTTAAAAGAATATTGAAAGGTAAGACAAAAATAAGCAAATTTGTTCAGAAGATTAAGTAATGAAGAAATTATTAAAACTAAATTCGACCTCTTTATATACTTTTTGTTCTATAACGTCAAACATTTAATGTTCAAACATTGACAGTATAAACGTAAATAATGAATGTTTTATTTAATTTTTAATTAATGTCAACAGTTACAGATATTATATAAATAGCTTTCTGCACTCCTCCTCCATATAAACTTTAACTATATCAAATCTCACACTCCTCAGTACACGCATATTGCTTAAAAAGGGGTCTGAAGATTTCTCTTCACGTATTAATGTGGTTATTACTAAAGCAAAATGTTTGAGTTTGTTTGACGAATACAATAGTACTCAACACTAAATCCCTCGGTCTTGACGTATTTGGTACATACGTTCAGAAGAGAAGCACTGATTCTTTTACTTGACAAAATATGTATTTAGTAACTTACTATCAGGTGACCCGTTTGCACTGTTGCCTCCTCTTTCATAAAGAAACTAAGTAATATTGCTATTTGTGAACTTAACTGATTGTATTCTTTTATTGCTCTCCATAATTTCATTTTGTTCTTGCATCTTATTAATCCTTAGTTACAATTTTAAAATTGTTAGGCTAATTTCTTATTATTTCTTATAAATTATTTTAATGATTTAATGTTACTCATATATTGTGAATGCTGTATACACCTTCAATAGGTATCAATGTTTTATTTTGTATTATTGTTGTTTTTGTAATTTTATTCCGTTACTTATCTAAAAATTGAACAAGTGTTCTATTTCTGATATTCTGTAACTCATGACTACTTAGTCATAATAATATACACCCAACAGTCACACACATAGTCCTGACCCCACACTAGATAAACCTGTATCGTGGGTATCAGGAACTACGAGGGACTTGCGGTCCCACAACACCCAGACCCGAAACAAATTTTTGTGGATCACACAAACATTTGTCTCAGTGCGGGAATCGAACCCACGGCCTCTCGCTTCGCAGCCAGCTACTCGCCCGCTGCGCCACGGAGGCTGTCTGGCTAGTCATAATGAAGCTATAGGTACCTCGTCTCTGTCATGACATCCGAATTTAAGAAATATGTGTGCAGATCGCACATTGTACGTAAAGGGTATTTTATATATATTTCTCGTATACGAATTACGTCACAGCTATTGAAAAAACTCGTACTAGGCACATAGTATCCCAATCAAATAACTGACAAAAATTATATGAAAAAGCCATAATCATGAAATTAGCGGTACTATCGTCATAAACTCAATTTTAATCAATGTTCAAAAGTCGTGACCGCGTTTAAATCTTTTACAAAACAACTCATTCTGGACATTAACAGTTTTAATATCAATCTAATTCTGCCTTTTTTATGCAAGTGAATTCACAAAAATGTCTCACGATTGACAAGTAAGTGCCTACTATAAATTTACTGATAGTGTCACAAATATTCTAATAATAAAAAACCGGGTAAGTGCGTGTCCGACCACGCACAATGAAGGGTTCCGTAGTGTAACCGAAACTATCTCATATCTCAAAAACTGTACAACCGAGCTTATTGAAACTGATTTTCGTTGGAAGTACCTTTTAATTTATACTACCTTGAATTTCTTTAGAATTTTCCAAAATTATATATGAGAGGGGACACACACACACTTTGCATATCTCTCAAACTAATGACTAAATAATTAATGATGAAAAAGTAATTAAGCAATCACTTTATAATTTTTATAAACAGAAGCAACACCACGCAGAACTTGGAATTAAAAAGCACTGCATGGCATAGGACTGCGCTCTTTACCCCGAGACTTAAAGTATTATGTCACATAATGCCCAGTAATTTCACTGGCTTCAGTGTCCTTCAAACTGGAACCGTTTTCGCCATATGGCTATGGAACCCCAAAAATGGTCCGGTATACACCAGTAGCAACAGTTAACAATTTTCGTAAACAGCTATTCAATGACAAACCAGTCAATTCAAAGGAATTTCGTTTTTTTAACATAAATTGTCAGATAGCCGTACGAGCGTGAAGTTCGTAGATAAAGGTTCTCCATAACCCGAATTCAGATTTACGTGTAAAAAACTACTTTACACGTAGTCTATCGGAGGTCAACTTGGGATGCTTTATCTAAAATAGATTTACGAAAAAAACATCTACGTGCGGTATTATTTTGATATTAGCCTTTTAAGGTCCTTGATCTGCAATCGATTATTTGTGTCACAATTGTGGGATGAGGGCAGGTGGAAGATTGAATTATTCTATTAATTTGAAGTTTCCACAAGTTTTGTGAATGACCGCGCTACACTTAGTTTTATGTGCCCGTATGTTTATTGGGACCGGACTGTTGCTACTGTCTCAGAGAGAGCAGTTTTATGTGATTATGCCTTTTTTATAGCAGAGGCTGGCAAACGATCAAGCGCATCACCTGATGGTACGTGATCTCTACCGGCCATGCATACCAGTAAAATCATGGGTGCGATGCCGAACTTAAAGGAAAGGGTTAATTTAGGCAAATTTAGGAATTGACAAGGGGAGGTACTTGGGCTTCCGGATATCTCACTCCCCGTACGATACGCAACAATAAGCTGCGCCATCACGACGTTTATCTGTAAGATTGTGGTAACACCCGGTCGAGACGGCCTAATCAAACTATAGACAAATTGTCTAAACCGACCCGTTCCTTATGTCAAAAGATCTTTACCAAGTCACCCTAGTGCCTTTCGAATAGTTAGGAACTTGAAGGCGTGATACGTAGAAAGATACATACGCACTCACACCTGTAATGCCCGAAGGTGTAGGTAGAGGTGTAACCAGTACACCACATTTCGCCGAGCGTATCTCCGTCCCACGATGTGATAGGGGGCGAGCCTATCGCCATACCGGGCACAAATTCCAGACTCCGGGCTGATACTGAGCATTTCGTAATAGAAAAACCCAATACCGCTTTACCCGACCCGGGGATCGAACCCGTGACCTCAGCGTTAGCCTAAATCGTAACGCGTCCGCATTAAAACTACGCCACCGAGGCAGTCTCGTAGAAAGATAAAATATATTATTAGCGGAAACAAATGGCTTATCATTCGCTGAATACCGGCCAAGTACGAGTCAGATAGTCACGCACCGAGGGTTCCGTACCACCCCTTTATTTTTTATAACTATTACCCGTGGCTCCAACCGCGTGAATATCTTTTTCTTGGATAAAAATATTTAATTTCATGAAAAATTTTCATACATACAAATGTGAATTTCAAAAAATCCTTTGTCAGCGTTCCCTTAAATTACACAAACTATCATCTGCTCTTATCTTTAGTAGTTTTTTAGAAGAGCTTGTGAGTGATTGAATGAGTGATATTTCGCTTTTATATATATAGATAGATAGATACATAAATACATTCGTTGTTAGGATATCCGTCATAAACATTTTAATTTGTGAAAATTAACTACCTATTAAGGTTTAAAAGATAAAGGTCTTTAAAGGTAGTACAGACAGACAAAGTAGACTTAGTAATATGGTTCAGTAAATATATGATAAAGCTTGTAGCTCCATGTTGACCTTTAGAGTCATCAACGGGAGTGTCAGCAGCAGATTGCACGCGCTGTATGAGTCGTCTGTAAAGGACGTTCAAGGCCGTGAAAATACCTTCAAATGTTTTTTTATTTATTTTTTATTTGCTTGAATGAATGAAACGAGTAGGTCGCTCGCCACACTTGCCGATAAACAGAAGCAAAACCACATAGAATCCTCAACTACAAAGCACTGCATGGCACTGGACTGCGCTTGCCACCCTGAGACGTGGGATGTTAAGTCTCATAAAGTCCAGTAATTAACTGCGCTAACTCAAACGTCCTCTCGGATACGAGGATTTGCTGACTGATATATAAAAAAGTAGTACCTTGAATGTAGCTTACTGATTTATTAATCAGAGTTACTATAGAGTTTACAAACTGGCATATTATTGCAATTAATATGATACAATTACTTATTATATTTTCAAAAACTGTTTTTACATCAATGAATTTATCTATTTTAATATTATGACATTTATGAGTATCAATGAAAATAACCTACTTAATATCAGAATTTTAATCATACATACATATTGACTTCTATGCACAGCGGGTGAGAAGTTAACTGAGATGTGAAAGATCGTAGGTGAGATTCCTGCAGTGGGAGAAATGTTTGTGTGATCCGTACAAGTTATATTATAGATCTGTGGTAAGTTAATGGTATCAACGTTACGGTATTTGTGAATGAACTCAGGACTACCTTGTAATGTATGTGCGTGTGTTTTTTTTTGTAGCAGGGGTCGGCAAACTCGTAAGTTGATCAACTGATGGTAAGTAATCTACACCGTCAATGAACACCCATAATACGAAAAGAATCATGGATGCCTTGCCGACCTTAAGGCGAGGTCGCACCTCAGATCCAAGAAAAAGTCTATTTTGCATACGCCACTGCAAGGCTCTACCACCTCAAAATTGCATTGAATATTTGGAGGAAATCAAAATAAGGAAATAAGGGCCTATTTAAGATTCCAAAGGGTTTTCCTATTAATATTATGAATGTGAAAGTTTGGATGTTTTTTTTGTGGCACATGCCGGCAAACGAGCAGGTGGGTGAACGAGCATGTTTTGTGAGTTTGTGAATTTGGATATTTGGTAATCAGTCACGCCCTAATTGTATTTTAATATATTTATATATTATATATTTTGGCATAGAGGAAGACCATGACCTAGGCTAGGACATAATATCTTAAATTATTGTTAGTATTAGTTGTTGTTGTATAGTTGGCGATAGGCTCGCCCCCTATCACATTGTGGGACGGAGATACGCTCAGCGAAATGTGGGTGTATTGGTTACACCTCTTCCTACCCCCTTCGGGGATTACAGGCGTGAGTGCGTATGAGTGCGTATCTATGTTAAATTATCCGCGGGCGGGTAATCTTTTATCTGCAGCAGGAGCTGCGAACGAAAGTTAGTGTCACGATAAATAGCACGTTAAACTAGATTTCAGACGAAACGTAAAGATTAAAAAAAGTAAAAAACTATGTACCAATTTTATTTTATTTTTTGTACTGCGATTGTGTTCGCATATAAATATGGTTAAGATCTGATGACCGAGTACGAAGAAAAATGAGTAATTCGTCTACGGTTAACAGCAAAAGCCTAACTAGGTAGTAAGTTCCTCGTATGCGAAAGGCCGTCTGAGTAGGTACCATCGCTTTACCTATTTCTGCCGCCAAGCAGCAGTGTGTAAGCATTGTTGTGATTCGATTTGAATTGAAGAACATTAAAGAATTAAGTTATTTCATTATATTCATTAATTGTCTCGGGGGTGTTGAGTGCAGTCCAATGCCTTTCATTGCTTTGTAGTTTAAAGTTCTGTGTGGTGTTGTTTCTGTTTATGGGCAGACGTGGCGCTTACCATCAGGCGAACGACCTGCTCGCTTCGTCATTCAAATTTATAAAAAAGGACTATGATTAGGGTTTTCGAGTCTTTTTTGTAGTTTTTAACTTGTAATAATCAATCTAGGTAGTGTCTAGACTCTACCAAAGTTCCAAAGTAATACAGGTGATATTTAAAGTTACCTTCACTTTATTATGGATATCACATACTACTTTTATGTATGTTACTATTCCGATTGAGTTTAATAAAATACGAAAGAACTTGTAAAAATTAACATAGATTATAATATTTTGTATTCGGTTTCAGTATAAATGTCTTAATTAATCTAAATCTATGAAATCTCTTATTCAGAGGTCAATTAGATTAGCATTATGGGTGTCATCAATTAACATGAAACGTAAATGTTATTATGATTTTTACATACATTCATAGACTCACGCCTGTTTTCCATAGGGGTAGGCAGGACAACAGATTTCCACAGAACTACATACATACGCACTCACGCCTGTAATCCCCGAAGGGGTAGGCAGAGGTGTAACCAGTACACCCACATTTCGCCGAGCGTATCTCCGTCCCACGATGTGATACGGGGCGAGCCCATCGCCATCAAATATCACATCACAGTTCCACAGAACAAATTAATGAAATAATGAATTTCTTGATGATTTTTAGAGCCCCGTAACCAAAACTAAACAGAGCCCTCATAGAATCACTTTGTTGTCCGTCAACCTCTATGTACAACTGTCAATATATTTTTTCTAAAGAACAAGAGTACCAAGTTAAAATAAAACCGTGTATAAAAACTAAAAAGTTCATTTAACTATTTAAAAAATTAAGGTTCTATGTAACACAATAAAAAAATAACAGGCATTTATCAAATATTTGGATATTCGTTGTCACTTTATCACTAGCTTTATGGTACTTTTCATTGACCTACCATCTTAAAATTATCGAAATTCACGATTTTTGCGTTCGAAATCAAGAATCCGAATATTTTAGTTAGGAGCTTTAGATACGCAAAATTACAGATAAGTTGGCCGGGATTGGAATTTGTGCCCGGTATCACATCGTGGGACGGAAATAAACTCGGTATTTTTTTAACGTTCAATAACGTAACGAGGAGGTCGCTTGCCTGATGCTAAGTGCCACGCCTGCCCATAAACAGACACAACAAACAGAACCTTAAATTGCAAAGTAATGCATGACACTTGACTACGCTCGTCACCCCGAGACATGAGATGTTAAGACTTATGCCCAGTAATGTCCTTCAACCCGAAACACAATAGTGCTTACACATTGCTGCTTGGAGGCAGAAATAGACAATTTTGTTTGACATCATTTACTGGACATATTTGGACTGTACGGTACTTACCATTTGGTGCAGTGCAGGTTGCCAGGACAGGATAAACTACCGACCAGAAGCGTGTCGGTCTCGAGCTTAAGAATTTCGTACCCACACTCATAACTTATTTTTCTCCTTGTTCTTTTATTTGGTAAGAAATAAACAATAATATCACATACTCTATGAAAACTCCATTTATCTATTAGGATTATAAAGATACGAGCCCTTGAAATTTTGGACACGGACAGACCGACAAATGGTGTAGGCTTATGGCCGTTCACTATATTATATTTAAAGATAGATTTGCTTACTATAGTGTTTTGACAGATCTTCCATACCAAATGTGTCAAAATTTTACTGCCAGTAAGCAACTCTGTCGATAGAATGAATATTGGGAACGGCCATTAGTAATACGGTTCCGTGGTACCCTTTGTTGGTACGAAAACCTAAAAATCAATGGATTAAGGCTTACAAAAGGTAGAGTGGTTGATTTGCGGGTGGGATGATGCATTATATGATTGTCATTTAAGACAGTCTTTAACTCATTTTCTTTACCTATATATATTTTTACCTGCCTCGGTGGCGCGGTTGTAATGCGTACACGATACGACTGCTGTGCTGAGGTCTGAGGTTCGACCCCTGAGTTGATTAAAAAAGATATTGGGGTTTCTATCACGAAATGCTTAGTATCAGTCCGGAGTCTGGAATTGCGCCTCGTATGGCGATAGGCTCGCCCCTATCACATCATGGGACGGAAATAATCTCGGCGAAATGTGGGTGTAGGCGTGAGTGGGTGTGTAATTTTTTTGGAGCCTAATGTTTACATCTATAGGTTATTAACTCTAAGGAGCAATCGGCGTACTTGTTTATGATATACCCAAATATTGTTATCTTTAAGTTCAAAGTTGTCAGTAGTAGTCAAGTTAGTAACATCCAATAACTGGTGAGAAGTTCTTAGTAGCAATTATTATGTTGGTATACAATATACCTAGATATACGAGTACAGTAATGTTACTTGAAATACTTTACAAGCTAAGAACTTACCATATGACGGGTATTTCCCTCTGTGCAGTCATCCGAGCTACTGCAAGTTCCCTACTGTCTTGTATAAATCGGCCCTTAAGCACACCGTTTACGTCACTGCGTAAACCAAGATCTCCAATGATCGGCTTATTTATCATGTTATTGATTCAAGAAAAAAGTCTTTTGTTATCCAACAAAAAGCCTTATTTTGTGGTGAGCACGTCCTATATATTGTACTGCACAATAGGATAATTAGTCGGTTCACTAACGGGAACATTTTTTATTTAACGTCAGTTTTGCATTGTGCGTTGGTAATTTAATATTTTTTGTAATGAACATTCGAGTGGGTGTTTGTGAAAAAATAATCGTATTGTAAATTATGGAAAAGGCTCGATATCGTGAGCAGTATCGCTTACATTTTCGGATACCCTTAATGGCGCCTTTAAAGCGGTTTGAATTTTATTTCTGTTTCATACATTTTCATAAAATATAACTGGAATTATTGTTTCTGTACAAGGAATAGAATAGAATTTTGAACATTTGTTATCCAACCTTCTCGCGATTGTTAACTCAGAGTAACGGTTGAAGCTCTAGATAATGATGTGATGAGAAAATTTATATTTTGAATCAACAAAGTCTTGTGTCAGCCTCCGTAGAATAGTGGGTGAGTAGCTAGCTGAGAAGTGAGATGCCAAGGGTTTGGTTCCCGCACTGAGATAAATGTTTGTTTGGTTGGGTATAGTGAGACCAAAAGTCTCACAAAGTTCTCGATACCCAAGACAAGATAGTCGTGTCTTACTGATTGTTTTGTAATTTGGCGTCTTATTTTACCTGTAGAATATTTTTTTAACATTGTATAAGTAATCAAGCAAAACAAGCTCATTAATGTCATAGTGTAGGAATGTTTATATCATAAATAACTGAATCTTAGCTGTTACAAGATGACGAAGTTGCTCTAAATAAAATTTTGTAGTGTTTATTCCGCTCTCTACTACGACCGAATGCGTGGAAATCATTCGTCACAAAAATTCTGTCGGTTTGATATCACAGAATACTATTAAAACCTGACTTCCATTAATCCATTTGGTAAAAGTGGCTTATGAAACCTGACTCTAAGCTTCACGGGGGCTCTGATATATAGATCCCTATATATAACCTATATTTCCGAAAGAAAGTAACAAAAGAAAGATCTCTCACTCGTTAAACAGTAGTAAATTATTTAACAGGTTAAAAATTATTACTATCTTCCACCTGCCCTTATCCCACTCGCAGTGGGGTCAGCGCAACATGCTTTAACACATGTTATAGAAAGATTTCGCTTGTATTTTTTGCGACCGGCCGCCTGTCTTACGATTCAACCCCTTTGGGAATACAAAGATTAATATATGTAAACATAGTTTTACCTATTTATAGGTTTCAACATTTTTCCTATTGATAGGAAAAACATAGGTATGAGGTAGGTATATTTACTTATTCAATAATGTTGAATTGCAATTTTACGACATATTACCTAAATGTAATTAAAAATTAATAGATATAAAATATATAAGTATAAAACAAAACAAAAAACAAAATGAAACAAATAAATCCCTATAAGTGGATAAGCAGATGTTAAATAACAGTTAAAGGTTTATTTTTTAACGAAGTCTGTCGGTCTCATAATTACATAGGTAACTTTTATTTTGATAAATGTATGTTGGTAAATTTTATTTGTAATTCTTCAATTAAGCTATAATTAATTTTCGCTATATCTGACAAAGTAATCAAAACAATCGTAACGTCTGAAGTACAAAATATTAATGAGTTTCCTAGGCATATACTTTCAACTTACCACAAAAATCTTAACTTACCAGACCTTATAAATGCGTTACGGAGAGTTGCTCTTACGATATAGACGAGAATTGGACAGAAAAATGTCATCTACGAGACCGCATCTAAGATTCTAGTTTCCTAATTGCATGACACGGACTCATAAATTATAGTTTTCTTGTCTATTTTACATTCTTGTCTGTCGTGCAATAAACTCTCTTCGTGTAATCGGTCTTTACAGTATAGGATTTTACTTTACTTTTTGAGATAAGTTCTTATCATCTATTTCATGAATAATATGTTTATACTGGGAATAATTTATCAGCATTTCCATTATTTTTAAGATGTTTTATAGTTAAGGAGAGAGTATTTTTTTATTTATTTGAATGACGAGACGAGCAGGTAGCCCGCCTGATGGTAAGCGTCACACCTGCCCATAAACAGAAGCAACACCACACACAACTCTGAATCACAAAGCACTCCATGGCATTAGACTGCGCTCGTCACACCGAGACAATATGTTAAGTCTCATAATGCCCAGTAATTTCACTGGCCTTAAAATACTGGCACTGGCTTATATAGTATCAACTAACAACTTAACAATAAGAATTTACTGAACATCAGGATTTTTCATTTAATTTTAATCCAATCGTGTCAGTGAAATTTATGTTCTTAGTATGCCTATGTGAAAAGTATAAGAAATAGTAAATTATTTGTAAGCAAATTGTAATTAGTCTAAAATTGATTTACCATCACAGGGTGTGCCGTTACGATCGTTTTTTTAATTAATGTATTGTATATGGTAAAGTTTACAAACTAGCAATCTGTAGCTTACACAATATACCTGTGTATTTAAGAAAGTATTTAAAGAGATCGCCCCCCACGAAGCGGAAATGTATAGATTTAAAGTGTATTTATATTTCGCATCTCGGGGCGTCCGTCACATTCAAATGAATAAAGACAAAGGAGATCTTATTGTTTTAAGCGGACAGGTATTCCTCTCACAATAGCATTGAAGAGCGTTGCTACAACGTTTTCAATTACATCCTATGTTCACCTGCCCTTAAGTAATTCGATAATACCCCGAGACTTAGCTGGATACTTTTCTATGTACAAAAAATTACGTTTGTTTAAACCTCTTTGTTACCTCATGTTGCATTCCACATAATTATAATACGAAAAAAAGAAAAAAACTCAGGAAAAAGGAACCAAGGAAACAAAAAACAAAAAAACATAAATCAATAATATAAATATTGCATTTATTTCAACGAATTTTGCAAATATAATAACTGTAGATAATAATTATAATAATACTATTCAGTTTACAAGACTTTCAATCTTTCTATCGAGACGATAGTTTAAGTCTAAAGTATACCAAAGAATTCGATCACTGGCTGGCACAGGTTTAGTTTCAAATAACTATTTATTAATAACTTCATCTGAATAACAGTAAATGCAGATCGCACATAATTATTTTAAAATTAAATTATACAAATTAAAATAAAATTATTGGAAGTCGTATTGGAGGCAAATTCAATATCAATATCATACGTCAGTCTAGACGCACGCACATTATCTACACGACAAAACAAAATAATAATAGTAAAACTAAAAAGGACAAAAATAAATACAAACATAACATAAAAAGAAAACAATAACAAAAAAAAAACGATATGCAAATAAAAACGTTTGAACGGAGGCACGAACCGTCGCACACCTATACGGGGCGGTGGTAAATAGCGCTGCTTTATATTTGCCACTGTTGATATTTGCATTTGAAAGATCAATAGAGACGTATCGAAGAGCTAGACGCGGAGCGGAGACGAAGGTGAAACTTTCCACATAATAAATAATAGGATAAAGGCATTCCCGCGGCGCGTGGGGCGCGTGCGCCAGCGCAGCGCACGAGCGCACTCATATTGGTGGCGACATTTAAATTTGAACCAAATATTTGCATATCGTCTAACGCCCCGATCCCGAATAACTCTTATGTAAATGCATTGGGAGAATAGCAAAAAACTGCAGCCGGCGGGACCCCACACGATACCCAAGACTTCATTATTATGTAAAGTCCACAAACTTCTAATGTTATGTCTGTATATATTTTTGTGCTTTCCGCGTCGCGCCCTACGGCGGGACGTCGTGAAAGATATGCGAAGTAAACTAATTAGATACAGTTATATCACAAGTTCCAAGATGCCTCAACGAAACAAACAATATATTTATTTATTTATAATATTATACGTATGGGTACGAAACATCGCAACACGCACACGTACGTCAGTGTCAGAGACAATTTTACAGTGCACTATCGTTACAACTAGTAGTATACTTTTACACGTCAATATTTACAGTGGAGTTCAGAAATAATTTACAAAACACTTGAATCCTACAAGGCACCTTATTTAAATAGTTATATAGACTTCAGGCTTCGCTATGACTTTACATAATAACTAAAACGTTTAAATTCTCTAATATATATAATTTGGTTTTCATTAAAATCCTACAACAATCCACAAGTCGCTAATACCTAATAGGAGTTTTAAATATGAACAACTAGGAAGAATAATATTATGCAACAGATTACTAGTCTATATCTCTACGTGGCGTTGGTTCTCAGTCATCGGACCAGGTCCCGCGTCATACGCGTCACACGCAACACGACGTCGAACAAAACAAACAATGCAACACTGATGCACTATTTCTGAGAAAGTCTTTGATTGGCGTCATTTAAATAATTGATTATTCATGTGGGTCGAAATGCATGTGCGCCAGATCGGTCCCATTAGATATACGACGTCCTTCACGCGTCCTAACTCCTACCATTGTTGTGTTTCGTTTGCATTTGAATAGTGGCGGGTTAGAGCGGGCCGCCCACCGGTCGACACCGACCCGCCTCTCGTGGCTTGATGACAACCAGCGAGGCAGTACAGCTCGCGACACTTCACATCGCACGTGCCAGCTACTCGTCACGTATTACTGATGCAACAACAACAGAACCATAACAACACTAAAAATAATCTATTTTATTTACACTTCAAGTTATTATTTGAGCATTGCGCAATGGTTTTACTCTTTCGGTTACATTGCTACACCTCGAACGATACTTGGTAATTATTTGAATTACGAAATGATATCCGAGATTGAATTGGTTCTGTACGTGCTGTCATTAGCTTTCGCATCTGAGCGACCGACTTAGCGCATATTTGTTTATGAATCGATCGTAGTAAATGACTCGGGAAGCTCATCCGTAATATTAACAGAAAAATGCAATTGAAACACCAACGCCACATAGGAATTGTATAAAATTGTTCAGTTACGCCTAAACTTTATACACAAAAAGGACTCACTAGTAGGAAAATAGCAACGACCGTCACGGCACGAAATGAGCTTCGCTCTGATCTCAGCGTCCACACGGAGCCGAGTGTCCAATCGTCCGACAGAGCGAAGCTCGCCGCTGCGAGGTTCTACGAAAAGAGATCCAAATGCACTGATCGCTGTAAAGCGCCAGGCGACGCAGATTGCGGTCAAGTGGTGCACTCACCGTTTCCGGCGAGCTGTGGCCGCAGGAACGCGTTGTGCAGGTCTCCGCCAATGCCGCCGTCGAGCCGCGCCGCCATCTGCATGAGCGCGAGCGTGCTGTCGTCGCCCCCGCCGCTGCTGCTTTGGAGGCGTTCGCGTACGGTCGCAATGTGACCTCGCGTGAACACGTGGTCTTGCACCGAGTACTTGTGACTGTATTTGAAATCACACACTCGGCACTCCTCCGGTGGAGCCGCGTCGGAAACCTCCGATAAGCCGGCTGCCAGCCGTGCCTTTTTTTCTTTGGCACGGGCATTTTGGAACCAGACCTGAACCACACGTTTTGGAAGGCATATCTCGCGGCCTAGTGCCTCACACTCCGCCATTGTTGGCGTTTTGTAGTCGCCGAATAATGATTTCATTATTTTAACTTGCAAAGATGACATCTGTGTGCGGTATCGTTTGCCGGGCGGACGAGGCGTTTGCTGTTGTCCAGCAGCAACAGGCGATGTTGGTTCATCCTCTTCGTAAAATTCCATTGTTTCTGAAGCGGTGTCGGATCGTTCGTCCGCGTCCGAGCCGGGTCGCGAAAGATCGACAGGCTTGCTGAGGTCTAAAGGTATTTCCGATTTTCCATGTTCTGAACGTCTCTCAGATGGATCAGTGTTGTTTCCGCCGTTTTGTTGTGCGGCGGCGTGAGCCTGAATTTCACTAACGTAACGTTTCATTGACTCTTCACTGTACTGTTTGATAAATTTCTCCATGTCTGAGTGAAAAGGCGGGAAAATAGGGGGCAACATGGGAGCCCCCGCTTGGGAAAAATTTTGCTGCCTGTCACTTTGTTGAGAGCCAAAACTTGGTGTTGATTCTGTGCTGAGTTCCTCATCTGGTAACGCGTCGACATTGATTTCTCCGCGCGCACATTGATCAGCATGTTTTGTACTTAGGTGGCTTTCTAATGCACTTTTTACTTTGAATAAAGCTGGACAAAAGGGACAACGCTTGTTTATCACTTGCGCATGAGCACGAAACTGCCCTTTTCGTTCACGTGCTCGCGTGTTTTGAAACCAAACTTGCACCACTCTTTTTTTTAACCCGACCTCACGTGCTATGTTTTCTAACATTTTTCGCGACGGATTGGATTCAATTTGGTATTTTTGGTACAAGTAATCCAATTGCTCAGGTAATATTGTCGTCCTTAGCCGTTTGTCTTTAGGTTGTTCCCCAGTATCTGTTTCGTCGTACTCATCAAATTTTCGTTTCGCCACTTGTTGATTAAGAGCTGCCACTAAAGGGTGACGTGCTTCTTCGTTTCCAAGAGTGGCATTTAGTTGTTGAAGTTGGGCATGTTGTTGTAATATCCCAAAAGGGGAGTCTGGGGGATAAGTGGGAAATAAATTCGGGTTCATTATGTGTACGAGTTGATGTTCTCGCCAAAGATCAAAACGCGGGAAGACTAAGTTGCATTTATCACACTGAAAATTTCCATCCTTTTCTTCTCGTGTTTGATGTGATAAAGGGGTGACTGGTGTTAAAGGGGTTGTAGGCGCTGGAGACACTGGGTAGTTAGGAGCAGCTGGGGTTGGGGTGCGGGGCGGAGCAGGTGATACAGGCACGTGTGGATTATGATGTTCCACAATGCTCGAATTTGAATCTTCACTGCTTAAAGTTGCCGCCACTTGTGCCGCAGCTGCTTGAGCCTGAGCTGATCGTTTGGCATCTTCTTCCTTAAAACAATGCGTTTTTTGGTGCCTTATCAATTCATAGTACCTTTGAAATACTAACTGGCACTTTTTGCATTGGTAGTTTAGTCCAGGAGTACGTTGAAATCTGTTGGCATCATCTGTGGCGCCCGCGGGCGGGTCAGCTGCCGGTTGATTTTCATATACTTTTCTTGCTTTTTGGCGCGCATTTTGAAACCAAACAACTATAACTCTGGGACTCAGTCCCAGTAACTTCGAGAGATATTCTAGATCGTCATCTTTAGGATATGCGTTGTTTTCAAAAAATTCTTGCAGAACTTTGATCTGATAGTCAGTGAATCTAGTTCTGTTGGCGCGTTTGCCAGAAGACCCCGAGCTGTTGGATCCGTTCGAGTTGCCCCCGGAAAGTCCGAAATCGGCCGGTCCTCTGCCAGGACTGAGGCTGCGATTTGGGGTCAAAGGTAGGACGTTCGGGGGCGCGGAGTTTGGGGACGTGAAATTAGGATTCAATTTCGGTGGTAGCATCGACGGATGAGGCGGCTGCGGTATGCTAGTGGCTGGAATAGAATCCAGTTGCGACTGGATCAGCGAGTTTAACGACATATGTGTTGGAGATTGGGGCCGCGATATGTTTTGTTGGCTGTCATGGTGGCCCGGGTTTAAAGCAGGGCTTTGAGATGGCGCTTGAGGAAATAGAAAATTTTTGTCTTCTTGATGTCGGTCATCATATGAATTATATTTTTCCTCCATGGTTGGTTCGTCACTAGGTTCCAATTTCACCTCTTGTTGATTTATCATGGATAGATCTTCTGTTTTAGCTTTTTTCTCCGGAGGTGGTTTACCTTCATCGGAGCTTACAGATGAATCTAATGGCGTGACTTTAGCCTCGCCTGTCTTCTCGTACTCCTCAAGATTGAGCGTCGTAGATGGTGGGTTGTTGAAGTTATAAGGGGAATCCTTATTACGTTGACGTTCCTTGAAAAGCGTGTTTCTGAACCAATGTTTGATAACTTTGGTAGCTAAACCCGACTGTTGGGCCATTTTGGCAATGGCCTCATCGCTTGGCGAGTTGTTGATGTCGAAATGAGCTCGTAAAATTTTAAGCTGCTCATCGGTGATCCGAGTGCGAGCTCGTTTTTGACCAGCTGCAGCATTTGCCTGCAAAGATAGGAGAATCTTAATATAAGGATTAATTGAACGAGTAAACACTAATGATTGTAGAACCGTACATTATATGTCTGTAAAGGCAATATACAAAAGGGGATCATTTGTCTACAACCATATTGGCCCTTATTGTGCACAGGTAACTTTGAATAACAACAGGAATGGTTAATAATAACGCTTAAACTCAAGATATTTAACAATAGACGCTCTGTTGCTTTGTGCAAACAGATAACCAACGTTAAAATGCTTTGCTTATCTCGTATGTCTGAAATGTCCTTGTTCACGACCAAATTTACATACAAAAATTCACAGATATAATTACATTATGTCTTTATTGAATCACATATGTTTTGATGACGCATTTAGTATTCATACAAGCGGATTCTAAAATATTTTATCAATTCCAGCTTTCGAATATTGAATAAAACAATCATTGAGAATAATATAAACTTGTATGTATATATTTTTAAGTCACATATGTTTATTCATAAATAACATTTAAATTGCAAGAAACGTGCAGTTTAAGCACTTTAAATCCGCATCCGTTCTTAAAACAGACATAAATTGATTCTAATGTTGTATTTGCATATATAATATTGTCAAACTTGATCTGATATTAGTGTAATTATGCATTTATACTGAAATATCAAATCACGGATGAACTATGAAATAGTGTCGTTTATTGGTAATCAAATGGCCATAATATAACTGAGTATTATTTATTTAGAATTTATCATTATATCAGCTGTGAAACTTTAACATTTTGTGTCTATGTCTTTTATTAGTTTTTATTTAAACCTTACTTTTTGTTAAACTTAATAATGATTGGTGATTAAGTATCATATTTACGCATGATCTCATAGGCAATTAGAAATAGCTATTTTGAATATAAATTTTGTCATTTTGTAGGTTTATGTGTATGTATAATTGATTAAATTTGACTTTTCAAACATTAAAATAACTATTTACTATTTAAATGGCCCATTATTATGTAAATTATATTAGTTTTAAGATGCATATAATTACAAAAGTTCAATTGCTTTAATATATTATTATTTTAAATTCATACATTCAGTATACAAGTTATTACCAAATTAAATTAAGTCGACCTGTTGGTGTTTTTTATTTACATTTACGTCATATTAAACAACCTGAAGTTTGTCGTATTAGTTTGATACATTTGTATGACAAGCTCGTCACATGTACACTGGTTGTAAATGGTATCTTATAAATATAACACTGAATATTTATTTATTTATATTATAACAAATCACTGACCTGCTGCTGTTGCTGAAGCAGTTGTTGTTGTTTGAGCTGCGCGTCGTGCGCGAAGGACATCGCGTCGAAAGGCGGAGGTGGCATCATTATTGGCACCAGAGGCGGCTGCAGATTCATCGCGGCCAACGCGCCTACGTTTAACCCCAACGGCAGGCCCAGCGATAACATTTGCGCAACCATCGGGTGTATCGAGCCCAACTGTTGTTGTAACTGGATCATGTTCAGCGCCGCTTGCATTTCCTGAACCTGAGCGGCGAGTAGCGCGCCGGCCTGTGCATCACCTCCGCCGTTTGCGTTCTCGCTATAGTTGCCAGTGTTGTCACCGCGCGGTGAAGGCGACCTCTCATCTTGCGGCGCCGGAGAGGCTGCGCGAGGCGAGTTTGGCGCACCCGATTTTCTTTCATATTCCGATTTGAACTGCTCCGCGAATTGTTCCAAGAACTCCAAAGGAACTTTGTCTTTATGCACTTCTTCACAATGAGTTTTTAACACGAACACACTAGAAAACTCCTTGTTACAATGTTGGCACGTTGATTTTGATTCCCCGTCAGGTGGTTTTTCTTCCGGAGGCGGCGGAGGCGGACTGGGAGCGCGCGCAATTTCGCGCTCTTCTTGCAATTTTCTCCGTTGGTTTTCATTGTATTGCATGACGAGATCGAAGCCGAACGTCTCTAATAATTGTTTATACATTTGCGAGTTCCTCTTGGGTGGGTTGCCCTTCGCGACCATCTCGTCTAATGCGGCGGCCTCGGCTTCACCTAGCGGCGAATGCGCTCGCGCATCGCTAAACGGGCATGAGGTCGCGCGATGTGCGTCGAGTAGCTCTCCGGTAGGAAATGACGCGTGACACCGATCGCACGCGGCGCTACCTGCGCGCGGGGACCGAGGGCTGCCAGGGCGCGCGGGGGGTGACGATCGAGGTCCCCCACTGCTAGTTGACGAAGGGGATGTATTTTTCGGCGACAACACGTCTTGTAAAATTTTTGCAGGGTCCTTTCTGTCCGGTTGTTCAACTAAGGGCCGTGTTAAATCCACTTGTCCCGCAGCGGCAAGCTCCTGTAATTTTCCCGCTCGTGTTTGATGCAGCACCGATCTCATGTGAATGTCGAGATTGCTGCCCTGTGTGTACGCCACTTTGCAAATGTTGCATTTATAGCGCTTTCGGTCGTCCTCTTCGCTAGAAGTGCTTTTAGGTGTCAATGTTAGGTTAGACGGAGCGGTACCAGCTCCGGGTGACACTGGCGGGTTGTTATTATTTTGTTGTTCTTGCATGGCCCGTTTTAATTTGTGTAAATGGCTTACGCTGTTATAATGAACTAGTAATATATTCTTTTGCGTAAATGACTCTTTGCACACATCACACTTGAATGGTCTGTTTGGGTCAAGATATTTTTCCATAGGATACGTTAGTTTCTCTCCTTTCCTATGAAGTAAAGTTTTATTATGTGCCGTTAAATATGATTGACGAGTGAAAGCTACTTTGCATCGATGACATTTGTACTTTCTATTAGGATCATTGTACGAGTCCTCCGCCATAGCTTGCGAATTCAAGTAATCTTCTAAGAACTGTTGATCTTTGTAGATGATTGAATCGTCTGAGTTTTCAGCGTCATTGTGACCAGACTCATCAGCAACTGTGGCACTCGAATCGCGATCTTCCATGTCAGCCAAGTCATCGTCTGGTGTTCTGAGAGCTTCTTTGCGCAAGAGCTCGGCTGTTGCCGCGTCAAGTGCAGTACCTTGACCAGGTTGCATCAAAGGGTTCGATGCCAGACTCCGTTTGAATGCAGACAACTCCTCTTCAGAAAGTTCAGGATGCGATGTCTCAACGTGTTTCTGAAGCGCTAAGACAGATCTAAAGCTCCTTCCACATAGCACACATTTGGTAGCATCTCGAATCACATGATACTGAGAATGCAGCTGTAATTTTTCTATCGTTTTAAAAGCTAAGCTGCATTGATTACATCGATACTTGTAAACATGTTTCTCAGAAACGGACATGTTTGCGATAGAATTACGAGCGTGTGCTTCTCGGAAGTGGTTTTGCAAGGCGTGAGCTGAATCAAAGTATTTATTACATCCTTTCTTCCAGCAAACGTATCCAGGACCTTGAGGTGTCTGTTTAAGCTCTAAATGGCCGGACTCATTTTGATGTTGGCAGAGTTCATCAACATTTCGGAACGTGCGACTACAAGTTGAACATCGTTCAGTTTCGCCGTCTGCACTTTCTTCTGATCGTGGTGACGAGATTTCTCGATCTTCATCTCCTTGTCGAGATTCGTCCCTTTGTTGCGCGCCACCGTTCAGCCAATGACTTTGGTCTACCAGAAGTAGCAGTCTTTGCAATCCTTCGGAGTTGACTGAGTGTATCTGCATAACGTGCCTTTCGAGAGCCGGCCTTTCCTTGAAGGCGTCTTGGCACAGCGGGCATATGAAGTGTCGAGCATTCTCGGCATGCACCGTGGTAACGTGGGTATGCAGCCGTGCTTCGTTCGTGCAGCTAAAGTTGCAGTACGGACAAGCGTGAGGTCCTGGCGTTTCTCGTTCATCATCTCTTTCGCTAGATCCTTGCTGAGGCTGTGGCTGAGATTGTTGTTGTGCTTGTTGCGCTTGTTGCAGCTGCTGCTGCTGTTGATGTTGATGTTGTTCTAAAAAGCGCATCATTTTCTGTTCTTGCGTCAACTCGGGCTTCTGATCGATGGGCTCTTTGTTATCTGTTGACAAAGAACAATATAAATTGCAATAATTACGCGTGCACCTCCCGCTACGGAATCTGCGACCAGAATGGGTGTCGGTCTGCACGCCGTAAATCCACAACGTCTACCTACATCTACGTGAGATTTATCTACAAAAAAGATTATTTCTATAAATGAAGCTGACTATTGTTCGGTGCGATCGTTTGTTACTTTTCTGAATTGAAGTTAAAAATAAAATTCTTCTCTTTTATTATTAGTAGGACTCGTTTTGTTTGCGAGGTCCCGGCAAGACAAAGGTATCGCTCTATCCATCCCGTACGCACACATTCACAGTCGTATTTAATGCTAACGTAACAAGTATATTGTAATTTCGCACACAAAGGAGATACAGGACGAGCAAACAATCATTGTTCATTATTACAAAAGGTTTCGAATATTTCGTTTCGCATCGGATCAAATGCATCGGGACGTCGTCGTATGTGACGGCGGGTGCGAACGGGACGGAGCATGCGACATGTGAGAGAGTGCAATTATTATTTTGACCAAGGATAAGTCGGCCGAGGTCCGCGTGTGAAAGACGCTGGCTCGCATTGTTTACGCTCAAATAAGGTACGTGAAAGAAACAGCCGATGCGGGAAGCGCACAAATTCGTTAATGTAACGTTACAATTATACTTTATTAGATGAGCAACTGACGGCCCGTCCTACTATTGTGTCCATAGCGGGGCCAAAAGAAAAAATCACACCATAATCCGGAACAAATCCCGCAAACAAAACACGGATTCTTGCTTAAGAATATGAATTTATTGAAATTTAGCAAACGTTGAATAAAAATAAAACGGCGAATCCTACTGCACGAGGCAAAAACGCCACAAGGGAGCACGATTTTTCACTTAATTAAAAACTTGAAATTATCTCACAGTCCAACGAATATGAAACCAGTCGGCCCCTTGTCCGGGAACCCGTTCTATAGTTTTAAGCAGTCGCAACCGTTACATCTAATGATGGGGAGAGGGTATAAATAAATCTGTAATAATAATCATACGACTGACCCTAATTCAGAGCTGGATGACCGGTAGACGTAATTATTTATGTTGAGCTGTAGTCGCCACTCGCCGTCCCACAGTCTGGTAGAAGCATAGAACAATGGTCAGGTAAAGGGACTCTGCACAAACGCGATCTCCGACGCTTTTTGTCAATGGACAAAGGGTCTAAGGAAACACCACATCGTTATAGCGTCGTAAAGTTACCATTGTCCTGGTTAGTTTTGTTTTGCGAGATTTAGGTCAGAATTTTTACAATGTGGCGTCAGCGATACAATGGATTTAATGTTTTAGCAGGCTCGAGCAGGGTGAATATTAATTAAAATCCTGTTCATGTAAAAGCTACGTATTTAATGTTATTATTTATTTACAATTACAATTTGATTTGGTAATAATTTTAATATTATTAATCTTACATTTAAATAAGACATTTTAAAATAATTATATCAATCAATCTCGCAGTTTCTATTTTTAAACGTTACATATAAATAATATAATTAAGTAGGTCTAATGTATTATTCATTTCCAAAAGACCATTTAGTTCAATATTAAAATGGCTGATAGTAAAACATTAAAGGTCTGACCTAGTTTTAATATATTTTATCTAAACACGCACAAAAAGGTCAATTCATAACATTTTAAATTTGTTATAGAATTCCATAAACGAAAATAAAGCTGATTACTCATCTTATTTGTTGATTATGTCTTTACAAATTGTAATGCAAAGGGTGTGCGAAATGAATTAAAGACCGGTTTATATCTGGTTTTAATTGTTTTGACTACAAGGGCGGTTTATAATGGAGATCCGAAGGGTTATGTGACTTTCGGAGAACAAAGTTTGAAATGAGATGCGAACATTCTATATTGCTACATTCATGTGAATGTAATCATCCGTTCCCATTACCGTCAGTCTGCTGTTTCACAATGAATTAGGTAATCTAAAATCGGAATCATTGTGATGAGGTAAAAATAAGTGACTGTGCAAAGTTAGACAAAATGAAAATATGTAAAAAAATACCCCGTTATATATTTTTACAAATGTTCTAATTATTAAATATTTTACATAATTTCTTGCATAAGAAACAAGACTGAGTTAAAAGAGTTTATAACAAGATGATAAGTAGTGATCTTTGTTTAAATATGCGTGCTGTGGCAACATCGATACAACATGCGCAAAATAACGTAGACGAGTTGAAGTTAGTCACTTCAGTCACCCTTTAATCTCTGAAAACAATAGCCGCGATGCCACTTTTGACTTATTTCAGTTCAACCAAATTATTTTGCGCGTACTGCAGTGGCCGAATATAATCTGTAGGTACTGATAAGGCAGTAGTAGGTCGCGAGCGCGTGGTGCGGCGGCTCATCACAAGAGTCCAATCATCCTTAATGCGCGACCGGCACATACGTAATGCGAGTCATTGTCCCGGTGCGGTACTTATGGAAAATTCGCGTTCTCAATTCAAATCTTCATTCCGTCTCCTTCACTCGCGGGGCGGAGCCGCCTTCGACCAATGACGGCACCCGACCGTGGCGACACCGTGTAAGGCGTACGTTATTAAAGAAACCTGTTCTAATGTTGCACGCTTTAAATTAAATTTTGTTCGTGTGTAATTATCTCATTATTGTGATTACGAATTCTCCGCTAAATGCTCAAAGGTTTACATGGATTCCAGACAAGTCGTCAGGTTGATGATGACGGAAATTTTGCGCGATCTCTGTCGTATACATTGTATTCTGGATTTTCATATTTTCCACACAAAAAAATAATTCCACAGACAAAGCATTAACAATTCGAAACATCTTGCGTCTATCGCTAACAATTTGCGGTTAAAGAAATCTTGTTTCAAATACAAAAGTATTTAGCACATACTCGAATTAACAATAAACAAAATGTCGAGCATGTTTACTGATACGGTTCACAAAAAAGGAGTTCAGTTTGGAAAAACGCAGAACAAAATTGATTAAGGAACGAATCGGTTTAAATTGGAAACCGATAGTGACGTTTCGAAATCACATTCATAAGTCAGCTCAGTATTACTTTATCGATACAAACGCCGGTAATGGTTTTGGTTGAATAAATTTTAATGGAATTTTCACGGTTTATAGAATAAAAATGTTAGGAAATGTTTTAGCACGAGTGTAATAAATAATAATTTAGAATTGGCAATATCGATTTGGTTTATTGAATCGTGTGAAGCGCCCCCTAGTCTACAGCGCGAAAAGACTACCTATGCGTATGCGCATTTTAATAACTTATTAAGTCCAATCGTTTTTTGTGCCGCAGAGCGGTGATCTGTAACGTATCTAACTTTTACCTAAACAGCTAATTACTGTCAACTGCCAAACAAAGACATTACCTAATGGAAGTTAGCCTAATAACAATAGACAAGTCATGGTTAAAAAATACTTCTTAATGAAGAAGTTATTTCCTTGTCTGATGATCGTGAAAAGACAAATAAAACTAAAAAATGCAAATAAATACAATACCGGAGTAAACAATTGAGTAATCGATTAAAAAGGTAGGCAATTTATTTTGCCTGGCATATAATTTAATCGGGGTTCTAACCTAGGATTTTTTAAGCTAACTAAAATTAGATTCGTTATGGATTTACGGCTGTACAAGCGAATAATTTTAAAAGTTCCGGGTTCTTGACAAAGTTTTCTATAAACAGATAATAGGGTACTCACCGTTGTCATGTTGATCGTACGGACTTGGCAGCTCGGGTGGTTGAGGAAGTACTTGGAATAGCTCGGCGACATCAGGCGTCGGGTCTTTGCCTTCCGATCGCCGTTGGAGCTGGTGTATTTGCTCCATTTGCAAGTGCTTTACAGATCGCACATGCTGCAGCAGAGGTAGTCGATGGGGCGCATTGAAACCACACAAAGCACAACGGTACACCCGAGGACGCTCCCTCGGTATACGCGACGCACACTCCCGAAGATGTCTTAGTAATAAAGCAGCTGCTTCGTGCCGCGCTCCAGCTGCGTGCAGTTGCAACTTATGGGCAGAGTTAGTATAGTAATCACAAGCGCAGCATCGAACCTGCACTCCACCAACACCTGCCCCACCAGTACCCACACCACCACAAAACTTCAACTTCCATTCATTCCGAGGACCACCTTCTTTGACATGATTGACGTGTTGTAGTCTTTGTAAGTGCTTATCCGTCTTGCAATGTAACTGGAAATTGGCTTTTAGATTCGTTTTGTATGTGCACAGTTTGCAGACGTAATGACCTGCAACCAGCGCCAGAATCTCTTGTTCTCTTATTTTAGTACGATCTTGGGCTAAGTGGTGACCGAGTGCTTCCAAGGAATCTGTTGAAAAACAATTGCAAATGCAACAGTGAAACGTCCTTTCTGGTTCGGGATCAGCTGGTTCTGGGGGAGGTTCCATTGCTTCAGGATTTAAGCCAACATCTAGGTGGGCTCCGAGCTCAGGTGGTGAAGGTCCAGGGCCACCGGTCATCAGTTGAATCATCAATGCTTGGTTGTAGGCCATGTCAGCTAAAGCCGCTTCAGGATTAGGTGGCGGTGCGTCTCCCCCATGAAAGTGTAAAAGACTTTCTAGCTGCTGTTGGCTTTGTTGTCGGTGATGTAACGCAGACAAAGTTTGCATGTGTTTCACGTTCTGTTGTAAGACCAGCATGTTATGCGTATGCTTTTCTGAAGTCATGTGTATTCTTAGATTGCGGGCAACATTCGTTTCATAATTGCAAACGTCGCATCGAAATGTTGGTTTCGGTTTTTGCCCTAATGGTGAGTGATGCGGCAGTGGCGGCTTGTGGCTGCCAGGAGGGGTATGTTGAGGTGCTGGTGGTAAACTGCTTTCTCCAGGATTACCACCGTTTTGTAATTCTTGCATATTGTTCAAATGTTTGTCAGATTGCATATGTATACTGAGGTTACCTTTGGTTGTAGTAGAATAGTTGCATACTTCACATCGATACGGCTTATAACCGCAGGTATAGGTTTCACCTCGTGCGAGCCGCGGGTGTGGTTGGCCCGCAATGCAGTATATGCAGCTCGTCTCAGCTTCTGGGTGTTTTTCTTTCATATGAATTTCTAACGTCTCTTGGTATTTATAATGCCAGTTGCATTTGGGACACTTCAATGTTTTACAGGAATTTCGACTATGCATTCCGGCCAGCGGACCGCCTAATCTTCCTGAATTGAGAATTAGTTCACATTTTGGGCAGTCGGCACCAGACGGCCGGCCTCCAAGGTGATCAGGACACACACCAATCGTAGTCCCTGACAGGAATGCGGGTGGCGTCGCCTGGAACGGTGGGGATGAATTTGGACTGGCTCGAGGTTGTATTGAGGCATTTATGGTATGAGGATGCGCTACAGAGATCAAGGAGTGCTGTGGAATCATCGATTCAGCAATTGATCTCGGCGGTCTCCATGCATTCGGACTCGGCCTTCGATCATCACAGATCCCATTAGGTAGCATAGATTCATTGTCTCTATCCGGTGTTGTCAAGTCTTGTCGTTTATCCATCGAAGGACTTGATAATTCTGACATGTTAGCAGGACTGCCGGATGCGCAAACACGTGGCGGCGCTGCCGCACCCACGGGTTCCAAAAACGAGACTAGTGGTTCTTTATCCTTTCCAACACACTGAATGATAGCAGAAGCGTTCTCTCTTGATAACGCGTCTCTTTCTGATTCGAGTAATGATAAACTGTGGTCAGATTGGGCGTGCGCCACAAACGATTTAGCGTATCCAAAACTCAATTTACATATGAAACACATAAGTATCGGTTTCACCGGTACGCTGACTGGACATTCGGCGGGTGGTGACGGCGGTCTCGGTGTGTCTTTTCCTCCTCGAAAGCTGAATACCCGATAACTGTGCATAACGGGGGCGTCAGGTCTCGCTCGCGCTCTCTCTGCCGCCAGTCTACCGTACAGTGCGCCATATAACGAGGGGTTCCTCGATACGTAAAACGCACTCGCGATCTGGGGGAACTCGAGCTGTTTCTCCAAAACGTTGCAGTTTCGGCTGTCGACGATGCACCCCGGCTCTATCTTGGGCAGCTCCGGGAGGCTAGTCTCACCCTCCGATAGTTCAGGATCCTCGATGATGTACGCGGAGCCGTCGGGGTTGTAGACGATCTTGCCGTCGAATCTCTCGACGTCGGAGGAGAGCGGTGGCGAGTCGCGTCGCGAGGTGAGATCAACGGCGTCGGGCGCAGCTGGCGGCGATGTAGGTGCGGGGGCGGAGGAGTGCGCCGGGGTAGGCGCCGCGGGTGCCGCTGGTACGTTGCGCGGTTCCTCCTCGGGGCTCATGTCGCCGTCGTCGTCGTCGGGCTCGAGCGCGGCGGAACTCTGCGGATCGTCGCGTTTACGGCGCCGCTTGCGCTCCGGAGGCGGGCCGCTAGCGGGGCCGCCGGGCTGCAGCGGCGTGGGCATGGCGCCGGGCGTCAAAGGCCGGCATCACATGCTCTCCTGCAACAAATATCATACTTATTTATATATGATAAACTTATTTGAAATATAACTCACTTTACAAAAACTAAGTGATGGTGTTATAACAAAAGCACCCGTAAATACAACTCGAACTGTGGCAGTCTCAATCTAAATGTAGCATTAAATAGGTCGCTACAGTTAGGCACTATTAACAATTACATAGTGCTAAAGCTCGTTAGTTAGACAATGCCGGCCCACCCAGACCGTTCCAGATACACCCTATCTGTAATCAATCACCTATTTCTCACGGGCCAGTTTCACCGTCGGCTGAAGGTGACTGTTCAATAGATTTGTATCGGCCGACCCCGAAGCCGGAAGTAGGTAGGGCGGCCGTTGTGTCACTGTTAGTTGTTTTCCTTATGTGCTGCATTTGAAACGTACTTTTAAATTTAAATAACCGACACACTAAAATCAAATTCGGAATTCAAATTATCATAAATCAGGATAGTGTCGTTATACGTCCAGAAACACTTATCGCTCCAGTGTGTTCATACGTAGACATGTGATAACACAAAGTTCCCATGAATATACAAACTGAATGCCTACTCAAATTAAAATACACGGTAATCGTTATCTAACTGACATTTGCGCAAACAACTGCGATCAATTTATCCATATGACAGGCTGTCAACGCTGTCACTGTTGACACTATTACAATTAAGCAACCAACGAACTTAGATCCCGCCAAATATACACTAAGAACTGATGCACGTGAATATACTCCTTAACCCGTCAAGATAAGGTGTATGTGATGTGGCTCACAGACAAAGATCCATTTCTATACAAATAACTACGCAATCTAGAATAAAAATTCGTTAAAAACGAGATTAAGCCATCATCTGTGTTATCTATGATTTTATCAGTACTTATCTTACAAATACCTAACGAGGAATAAAATAATATATTGATTTAGTTGACAGCACTAAGATAGTCAATGAAAAGTGTCACATGAAGAGGAAAAATAATTGATTATCGTTTGCCGTCCTCGTAATTGATAGACGAGTAAATAACACGATATGTTGTGAACTCTACATTTTGTTTTATGGAGAAAATAAATATGTAAATTATTATTATGCATACTGTAGAAATATGATAACACGTAATGTATGGTCTCATGACTCGTGTTAATAAATTATGAAATTTGAAATTCGGTGAGCGTAATCTAAACAAAACACACAATTTAGTAGATGCTACTTTCTTTATTAATACATATATAATAATAATATTATCAGTTCTATGTTATACTGGCTTAATGCGGGTTGGTAGACTTCGTGTTCCTTTACAATTCTTATGGAGAATTTTCAGGTATGTAAATTTTCTTACGCGACAGCCTCCTTGGTGCAGCGGGCGAGTAGCCGGCTGCGAAGCGAGAGGCCGTGGGTTCTATTGCCCGCACTGAGATAAATGTTTGTGTGATCCATAAAAAAATGTTTCGGGTCTGGGTGTTGTGGGACCGCAAGTCGTTCGTAGTTCCTGATACCCACGATACAGGTTTACCTAGTGTGAGGTCAGGACTATGTGTGTGACTTTTGGGTGTTTTTATTATCTTTATGTTTTCCTTCACCGTTGAAGCAAGCAAAATATAACATTGTATGAATACACAAGCAACTTAGGAAAGTCAGAGATAAATAAATATATATATTATCGTTTCCGCCTGGCGTTACCCCCGGCTTAATCCCAGGGTCCGCCTTCTCGTACCATAGATTTGATGGTATATAGTGCGACCCGCCATCTGACCCCCACAACCCACAACGGGAACCAAATTTCACCAATTCCTCGTCCATTAATCAGCAGAGTGTACCACGTGCAAGTGAGGTTTGGGTCTAAGATATTGGTGGTCCACTTACACTCCGAATAAATATATAATAGTATTTTAAATATTTTCTGGTAATTCTTTGACAGACGTTAAAGGACACCGGATGCCAATTAAGGTGCTTGTCCAAACTTATACGTATCAAACAGTTTTGCTTTGCTTCCCAATACGTATATTTTAATTAATGTCATTAAATAAATATGCGCATTTATGAATCGGAAGTGATTTTGTTTATATAAGTGGAATATAGGTACTAAAAAAGTAGAATTTAATTAAACATTTTTAATTAAACAAATGACCATTTTATAGGTCAATATTGCTTTGTTTATTATTATCTACATAGTCAAATACCTTGAGTAAGATTTCCTGTGGCTATATAAAATCCACACCTTACCTAAAAAGTTGATAACGCACCCTAGATTCTTTCAGATTTGTGAGTGTTTAGTTGGTAGAGATCACTTATCATCAGGCGAGCGATCTGCTCGTCTCGTGATTGAAACACATAAAACAAGATGACTCACTTGCTCCTTTGTCAGTTTAGTTAACCGCAATGTATATATAAAATATAAAATTCTGATATATTTATTTAAACACACTTACATCAGAATTATAACGTACCTATATAATAAATCAAGTTACGCATTTCTCATTAACAATCATTATGAATAATCCAGGATGTGTATAGATAATATTACCACAAACTGATTTCACAGGATGTTAGTATTGATAATGCATTTTATAACCTTGGTTTTTCTATAATTTATTATTGGGCCGCACCTATGGGTCTGTTTACTCTATTAACGGTCGAGTGTGGCCCTTGAAATATTCGATAATGTATCGCGAGGACACTTAGCGTCAATATTTGTTAAGACGATAGTCGTTTTGTATGAAAGAATTTCCTTGTTCCACGGCAACGGATGAGTTTAATTTGTAACGGATTATTGAAATGGTATTTTAAATCAAAGATATATATTGTATTGATTGCTTCGGTGGCGCAGTTGTAATGCGTAGGTACGTGTTACGACTTAGGATGACGCTGAGGTCTCGGGTTCGATCCCCGGGTCGGGTAAAAGTAATATTGGGTTTTTCTATTACGAATTGTGCCCGGTATGGCGATGGGCTCGCCCCCTATCATATAAGGGACGGAGATACGCTCGGCGAAATTTGGGTTACATCTCTGCCTACCCCTTCGGGTATTACAGGCGTGAGTGCGTATTTATTTATAGATATATATTGTATATGCGCAGTGTGGGCCGACCTCGAGCCCGCTGGACCGACGACCTAATAGAAGTAGCGGGAAGCGGCTGGATGAGGAAGGCAGAGGACCGTCAAGGGCGGCGCCAACTTAGAAAGACCTATGTCCAGCAGTGGACGAATTCAGGCTGATGATGATGATGTATTGCAGGTGTCTTCTATGTTGAATGCTATTTATTTGTGATACAGTATGTGTAGCCAGTTTTGTCTACTCAGCTCGACTGAGGTAAAGTTAATTCGGATCGTAACTTACCGCTTGTTGAATTGGCGAGCAACATGCTCGTTTTGTCATTTAGGCTAAAAAACAGCAAGCTTTGCAAAATGGACCGATCTATTTACCTATAGGTACTAGCATGTCACAGAACACCAACGTGAAGTAACAGTATGTGGTTAGTGAGATTGCCGGAAGCCGAAGACAGATCCACGATTACTTTGGCATTGTGAGTGTTCATGGATGGCGGTTACCGTCTACCATCAGGTGATCCACTGCCCGTTTGCCCCTACATAAGTTTGTTCATAGTACATAACGATGAAAAATATAAATACACCCAACAGTCACACATGTAGTTCTAACCCCACACTAGGTTAACCTGTATCGTGGATATCAGGAACTACGAGGGTCTTGCGGTCCCACAAAACCCAGACCCGTCTCTCGGTGTGGGAATCAAACCCACGGCATCTTGCTCCGGAGCGTGCTACTCACTCACTGTGCCACAGAGGCTGTTATATATACATATATTCTATACCACATTCTACAAACCATCAAATGAATGTGAAACCACTGCAAGAACTCGAGTAAGAGCGATGGAAGTAGTTGAAAGACATTCCAGTCAGGGCCATCTTCATTTTTAGTGCAAATTTGTCATAATAATAAGTGATTTTTTTAAAACGTATTTTTTTTATATATCTGTCTGGCTTTATCCCGGTTTAAGGCCAGTGTCCGCTTTCTTATGCAATAGATTTGCCGGTATTTGGTATTATATGGGGGGACCTGCCGTCTGACCGCCACAACCCGCAGCGGGAACAAAGTTTCGCCATTGACTCGTCCGTTAATCTAGAGTGTACCACGTGTAGGTGAGGTTGGCTTTGGGCTTACTACATTTTTTACATAAAAATGTTTATTAAAAAAATACATATTATTCTACATGATTAAGTATACTTACTCATACTATAAAATCGTTCAGAAAGACCACGTATTTTTTGTTTCAAACATACTTTTTGCGTAATAAAGCACGTTGTAAAAGTAATAATTGCAATGGCAAGCATTTTTGCGCATATTTTCCTTGTATGAATGTGGAGATTACGAACAAAAACCTATTAGATTATTATATAAGAAGAATGTCTATTATGAAATTTAAATAACAATATGAAATAACTCGCAACAGTCAGTCAGTTTAAGTGGTAGAGCCACAGTAGACAGTACTCCACCGTGTTGTTACCACTATTTTACAGAAAACCGACGTGAAGTAGCATCTTGCTTTTATGTTTCGTATAGTGAGTGAGATTCCGGAGGCCCAAAATCCCCTTCCCTTTCTAACCCCTTAATTTTCCCTTTCCTTTAAGGTCAGCAACGCATCCATGATTTAGGTTTAGGTTCAAGGTATCGTGGATGCTCATGGGCCGTGGAGATCACTTATCATCAGATGACCCACTTCTGGGCAGGGGTCTACTCTACGAATGAGAGGAGTTATGCCTTAGTTCACCACGCTCGCCTAATGCAGGTTGATGGAATTCACACACTATCGCCAACACCAATTCTTATGGAAAGTTCTCAGGTATGCAGTTTTCCTCACGATGTTTCCTTCACCATTATATCAAGCGACAATTAACAATGACTACACACGTAATTTACAAAAGAACCTGCGACTCGTCTCGGTAGTCCACAAGATCAGAAAGGCTGAATATTAAACAGAAATATATTATTATCTAGCTTTTCTTTGTGTTTTCTTATAACCAATAGAAAATCTACTAAAGGAGACTGTCGCATCCGTTTGGCCTATTGGAATTATACCATAAGGGGTAATTAACATCTATCAGGTGACAAAGTAAAAAAGAGCAATTACATGTATAATTATAGTTGGTTCTTCTTGCTGTAGCAATTTGTAGATAATTTCGCACTGCTAATGTCTATGGAAATTATGCAAACAGCTAGTTTGTAATTATAGCTGAGGTGAACGTTCGGTAATGCTATAATTTGTTTCTAGCTTAATTTTTGCTCACGTACATACATACATACATACCAATCGACTAAACATATATACATACGCTTCTAATAAGACACGACGGATATTTGTATTTTTATTGACAATGGCCATAAAAACTATAGACAACAATTCACGCTTAGGCGTGTTATTAGAACTATACAAAACGCTAAATTAAAAGGCAAGAATAAAAGTGCTGCTATAATTTCTGTTTTGCAAGTAGTGTTTTTAAAGTGGTACTCAATGACGTGAATGTTTAATGTGACCGCACGTGCTCAGATTCCCATCGTTCACAATCAATGGTGTTGTCAATTTTAACCAATAAATACCGCGATGCTTGCAGCAGAACTAATTTCCGATAAACACGCACACACACAAAACCACTACGCTCGTGCAAATTACGAGTGTATGAGTGTGTGAGCGTGAGAAATATACGGCGGAAATACGCGGGTATGTGTGAAGCGCTGACGCAACTAGTGTGTACACGCTGGAACGCACACAGATGAACCACCCGCATCTTACTAGACTCGTATAATGGTTACAGCGGCTGTAGTAATGAAGACGCGCTTTTCAATTCATTAATGAGGCTCCCACATTATTGATACGTCCCGAATGACGGCTTTGTGAACGATTCATAAAATGTACTGACAACTCGACTAATCCGGCTTTTTAAGAGAAAGTGCGATCAATAGAGATGCAATTACCAAAGATAAGACTTGCAATTCGAATGTTTAATAGCTGAAAAACGATAAACCACGTTCGTAATTAATAAAAGCGTTGGCGTGAAAAGTCAATCAGCAAACTCATTATGCAGCCCGTTGTAACAGAGATTCCGATCTTTGTATTCGTATAAGAATGTACTATTGTGGTTAGAAACGATGTTCTTCAGTCGGTCTTGTTTATGAGAATAAGGAAACTTACTTAATTATGATTACTGATTAGTTAGAGAATAACAAAAAAAATAGTACGTAACAAGGTATTTGGTGCAAAGGAAGTTAATCTAGTTCTGAAAATACAAGACAAGACAGATTAACTTAATTCCTCAATATCTAAAATAAATAAAACACCTCAGCTGAGACACAATTTAGTTTGTCATTTTTGAAGATAAAATAGCTAATAATGAATGGAAAATTGCCAAAAGTAAAAAATAAAGCAAACAAGGGGTGAAACAAAATAAAGATGCACTATTAAAGACTGAACCGAGTCCATATTAATAATCGTACGTTATTACAGAGGCGCTCATTAACTGACGGCCTCGGCCCAAGAAACCACAGAACACTGCTAAATAATTACCCGCCGAGTGCTTTCTTCACGAAAACATCGTAAAAGCGCATGAAACAACATCTACTAAGTCCGGCGCGAGGAATTACAATAAATAAGGTATTAAGCCGACGTTGTCAGCCGGCGCGGCCAAAATGTCGAAAAGCGATTAATGAAAATAAAATTGAGCGAAGTCCGAGAGAACGATTTACTTAATACATTGATAATAAGTGGAGGGAATGTATGTAAAATGTTGTACGTAATGGAGGTAGTCTCGTTAGACGTGGGAACGTTGGTGGCGACCAGCCGATTGGAGCGATCCTACACGGTAAGGATCGTCTCGACAATGTCCACCGTTAGGGCTTAAGTTTCAAGCCTTCATTAATGGTAATAGTTTTGAACACGGACGATGGGAATGGCTCTTTTTGCTCGAAAAGCGAAACGCCTCACGATAATAGTCGTGTAAAACAACATTCGAAGTCTTGGAGAGGGCAAGAATGCGCAGATCAAGGTATCAATCTTAGAAGACGGCACGCCGATAAGAATGCAGCCGATATAAAAAATAATGGGAATCTCGCAATCTTATAGGAAATTTTTGTGTCAACGCAACAGTAATTGAGTAATAACTGAAGTAAATAACTATTAGCAAACTTGTTGCTTGATGTTTTATACTTTGGTATATGGAGTAACAGCCACAATTTCATAGATATCAAATAAATTTAGACAGTTCATTGATAGAATAAAAAAATTGCAATTTTTACAAATTAATATGTTAAATGATTTTCTTGGGGGAGGAGGGAAACCAGCAAGCAACTTCCCTAATGCTAAGTTATCACTGTGTCAAATGAAAATTAAGAGAATTACACCAGTGTGTCAAACTTTGAAGAAAGTTATGGCGAGGTGAGTACTTGGGCGTGTGACAATCTCAGTGATCACACGCTACATCCACTTCAGTTCATTCGGTTTCTGTGAGGCAACTATGGCACCACACCATTCGAGTCGGCCCATTCATGCTATAGACAAAATTGTCTACAGCGTGCATCCTCAGCTTACCAGAGGGCAACGGAAGCTACGCTCAAACGTTCCGCACTGCAACGTCAATGTCGAGTGATAAAAATAATAATTATGAGAACACATGCATATATTTATCATTGTTGTTTGATATTGATGTTTTCAACGTAGGCAATGGATACATTTAGCACCTACAAAAATATACGGCACTTATTGAAGAATTGACTATACTGACTCACCTAACAAACAACAATACAATCGTAGATACATTCATTGAGGAGAAAGCTTTTAATTAAAACAGCTCTCTCGTTTCGCGTGTTGATAAAGTGACAACGCAAATTCGTAACTTGGCGAATGTGTTTGTAATTACAAGGCATTCACGTCATGTGAAATTTGAAACTTGTTTATTATTACCTCAAATACTTTCCCATTAATTTGTCATTTTAATTAAGGTAAACAATGATGCGACGACGCGTAGTAACAACTCTCTAATTTCAGATAATGTGTCATTATTTAATTTGATTGTGGTAGGTTTTCAGCTAGAAGTTTCTAATAAATTAAAATTAATTGCATTTGACTATCATATCCGAGAGACCATTTCAATTGGTACCATTGCTTTTGGCTATTTCTGTCGATTACATACATTTAGCTATAGATATAGATAAGCATATTGGATCCAGTGAAATTACTGGCCATTATGAGAATTAACATGTTATGTCTCGGGGTGATGAGAGCAGTGCAGTGCCATTCAGTACTTTGTATAAAATTAAATGTTCTGGGCAGTGTTGCTACTGTTTACGAACAGGCGTGATGCTTACTATTGGGCGAGCGACCTATAATATTCGTCTCGTCATTTATAAAAAAAAAAGTAATAATTGTTTGACATTCTAATCATAAAATTGCGTAACAAGAATTTTCTTGCGACGTTTTCATGACGCGCTATTGAAGCATTGGTAGTTTTATTATGAAAGTCTATTTCAATAAAAAAAAATACTGTATTCACATAGATTACTAGTAATAGAGGAAAATTCAGTGTTACAGTCTGATATTAGTATTCTAAGTATGCGGTGGTGGGTCGTGTGTTCGAGCCAGCCATCGCGTGAACTGCGCAGGTAACCTGGCAGGCGCCTCTCAACCGATGTGCCTATTAGGAACCGACAATTTGCGCCTGTAATTATTGCGGGCCCTTCGATACTTATTTCTATTTTTTCTCCAACTTAATTGTTGCAACAGATGACTTTTTTGTCGAACCAACTCAAAGAGAGCGGAAAGGCATCAAACGCAGCGTCGAATTTGGAAATAATTATACATAAATAGTCCCTTGAGCGGCCGATTAAGACAATTTCCGAGGTAAATTGCCGCAGACGAATATAATAGCACACGCGTTCTCCTCCGTCATAAATAAATCTGGATTACGTTTCTGTACGAGATTAAGATTGATTTGATTTCGATGCTTTCTGCTATTAATGCCTACGCGGTTTAATGCCTCGCTCGTGTTAAAATTTCAAATCATAATTCGTTTTTGTGCGTGTGTGATTTGTAAGATAATTACGTTGGACAAATTGCCGAGCGTCATTAAGAAGGTAACGGGCGGACGTGCGTGGTATCGGTCGTCCGTAATTAATGATCGATACATGTGAAATAATTAATTAGCGGTCAGAGCGGATCGGCTGCGAGCCCCGGGCCTATTCACAAAAAACAATGACGTGCGGTTTTGGTGGTGCCACGGCCGGCGCCGTTGCCGTTGCCGCCGCGGCGACATCCGCCGCTCTACGTCTATAATTTGGAAGGCCTCGAATTAGTTTCAATCTCATGCTCAAACTCGACTGTGACGCCATCTTCAATTTCTCGAGAATGTGTCATTAGCGTTAATTTAAATGATTATAATTTCGAATCATTCTTGGGGATAAACAAAAGAGCATCAGCTCGGGTCGTCGCGTCCTTTCTGGAGACAAAAGAAAATAAAAACAGTGGCCACGTTTTACGACTATGGTACAAAGTTTCTCAGAGCGAAGTGTTCTGCGTTGTCGGCGATAATTACCGGTGACGACGAATCGTAATGTCGGAACAATTACGTGGTAGAGTTTTAGGGCGCGTTGAGCCTGCGGGCGGGTAGCGGCCGGCAGCTCGTAACGCGCCGCCCGCGCCAGTGCGGTGTTCACTGTACGTGATTATATAAATAGCAACTGAGGTTATTAAACTCAAAGGATACGTTAAAATGTTGGATTTACTATTATGTTTTTAACAGTACAAAAAACTTAAACGCGGGTTCTATCTATGTATATTTAATGAAGAATCAAATAACTTCAGCATGATTAGAAAATTGTTTTACTAACTTAGCTTATGAAGTAGCAGCTTGCTGTTGTGTTTCATATGGTGAGTGAGATATCCCTTGCCTTTACAAACACTTAATTATCTCTTCTTTTTGAGGTCGGCAAAGCTTTCAATTTTTTTTTGGTATTGTGGATATTCACGACTGAGCGAGATCACTTATAATTACGTGATTCATTTGCTTGTTTGCCGGACTATCCTACGAATGCGTAAGAACAAACACCCATTGTTTATAAACAATTTACCAAATCGCTGACAACCAGACCGCGGGACAAAACGCTAAATCCATTCATGTCTCGTAATGTGTTGACTGAGTAATGGACAATTTGAAATTACCTGAAGATGTTGAGAAAAGGAGGGCAGTGGCGACTATAAAATTAGCTCGGTTTAACTATTATTTAATGTCGTTTCGGGATGGGAACCGGGTGACCAGCACAATAGTGGGAAATAACCGAAACCATTGGACATAGAATGGATAATTATTTTCATAAATTTACTCATTGTCACATTTCAGTGTAATGATCGAAAATATCATTCACGGTTGCATGATTCAATGAATAAAAATATAATGGTTGTGTTTTTTTAATTTGCTTCAATGACGAGACGAGCTTGTCGCTCGCCTGATGGTAAAAGCCATGTCAGCCCATAATCAGAAATAACATCAATCAGAACTTTGAATTGCAAAGCACTGCATGGCACTGGACTGCGCTCGTCACCCCGAGACATAACACGATAAGAATCATAATACTCAGTAATTTCACTGGCTTCAATCGCCTTCAAACCGAAACACAGCAATACTTATACTCTGCTGCATGGAAAAATATGATGATATTGGTGATTTTAAAATAAAGAACGCATAATAACATAACGTTAGATATCGTACTTTATTTTCTCTTAAATGTATAACAAGGTTCGCAATGCGGGACGTTGTTTTCATATTCATACTTATTTGTAAAACCCGAAGATTGGTGAAGCGCATATCTATAATCGTATGTGTGAACAGTAAATTGTACGATCTATTTCTCAAACGTGATATGCCACGAAGCTGCAATTCAAAATATCAAAGCTTGTAATATATAGAATTATTTTTAATTGCAGTTCTAACCGAATAGCATAGAGTATTTTAATCTACGCAAAAAAAAAACAAAAAGATTCTCAGTTCGTCTGCATATTTTTTTTATGTATGTTCACGCACATCTCCACCAAATATGGGCCGATTTGGATTATTCTTTTTGTATTCGATAGGGTACTTACTTTGCTGGTGGCCTCATTAATAGTAAAGAAATCATTCCACCCTTGAGAGGACAAAAAATTCGACATAATTTTTTCGTATTTCATGATTCTTTTACAAAAAATTGTAAAATAAAGTTTTTTAACAATAATTAAAACCGACTGTATCACCCTCAAAATTGTTTAGTTTTATTTTTAGTTTTTTGGGGCAGTTTTATTTTATTAAAAAGCTTTTATATCCTTGTATCGAGATATTAGAAACTCAATTAATAGTACTTTCAGTGATGAATACAGTCAAACAACTACTAATACTCGATTCTCTTGAATCATCATCGTCGGCCTAAAGAGAAAAAATCAATCAAGTGCAAGTCGCTTTCGCGCACGGAGGATTCCGTACCCATTCCCTTAAACTTCGTATTTACTTTGTTTGTTAGCCCTTTAAATATAGAACAGACAGTCAGATATATGGCTTAGACCTTATAATAGCGTCCCATTGGCAACCTTTGAGCACGGAACTCTAAAAATAGAGTGTGATGGGGAAAGCAGACCCAACACAATTTTATTACTTATTGTTTCCCATAAAAAGTATACTGTAACAATCCGAAAAGTCAATAAATTATGATGTTCTCACGACTCCATCCCGAAGTTGCATAGCTAACTCTGTCGATGCGTGTGCGCAATTAAAACGAAACCCACAATCAGCCGCCATGTTTGTACACGGACGATGTTAATAGCCATCAGTAATTACACATCAGATCATGGCATCGAGCTTCTCGGAAGGCTGATCAAATTAATGGAACCTATTTTTGGTGAGGTATGTATCATATTTTTTGATAGTGTTAGCACGTAGATATTATAGCACGGGATGTGGTAATAAAAAATTAAAACGGGCATCTAAAGAAAAATACCAGTTATTCTTTAAATTGTATATCTATGGTCATTAATTAGTACTATAATTGTGTCAGTCTTAATGTTTACAAATACAGATTGATGACTGACATGATGTACCAAGACTACATATAAGGTTTGGTATAACAAAATGAGATTGTGTAGTCTTCAACACAAAGAATATTACTGTAGATTCTCAAAAGTATTGGTTTTTATGTGAATAAAGGGTGTCCTTTACAAATCGAAATCACGTACACTGAGTAATTTATGTTCATTATCGTTGAAAAGAATTAAGCAATTCCAGTCCAATAAGGCAACAAATGAGCGTCAACGGCCGCCAACCCGCATTGGCATAGCACAGTTTGTTTACCCTCGTTTGACGTTGTGGACGAGGCCTGTTTTTCCACTGAAAATATATACGTAAATTGATATTGTATCGTAAAACAAAAGAGTAAACAATATTTGAATCGTTATCTCAGTGAGACAACTATTATAAATAAGGATCGTATCCCTCCGAAATACATACAGAAGGAAGTAACGTAAGCAATAATAGCACGCGATACGCCGTCACAGCGACGACTAGAGAATTTCATATCGTCACATTTGCATGTATTCGACGCGTGGAACTAGCGGGCCCGACCTCCCCGTCGTTACATTCACGGAAGAATATCTAAATTCAATTACAAAAAGGCTTCTCCGAGAGGTGTACGCTGCACCCGCACTTCCTCCGAAAAGGGTGTATAACAACTCAATTTCTCCATATTATTAAGACGGTGGGGCGCGCGGGTAGAGGGCCGGGTAAGGGTGGCGCGGAGCACAAAAAGAATGCTAATTTAAAATTCTTATTGGTGTGTTTGTGTGCGCGAGCGCTTTATGTATCATTCGCGTAACAAAAGCCGGAGGAGAGAGCCGCCCGAGCGCGTAATTTCAATCTAATATTCAATTTGAGAAGTATCGCGAGCTCCACCCGCCATCTTTTATTTATTTTACTCAGCTAGCTTTTTCCTTGGTTTCAGAGATCATAAAAACATGAGAGTTATGTTAATGTGTGATCTCCATGTGACGCTTTGCCTCTGCTTACACACCTATCCTTTCAGTTAAACAGACTTAATTTATGTGCCCATAGACGGACACTCCGCCTGGTCTTTGACAAAGAACACTAAATTCGTTTCGATATCTCAATATAACGGCGGGAGATAATTGCTTCATTCCCACGGCGAGAAGAAAATAAATTTCACCGATCACAATGGGTGCTTTCCTCAGACAATTCGCGTCTAAACGGGGGGCGATAGACGCCTAATGCCCGAGTCGTGATGTATTAGGCAAGGAGCTAATGGTGACCTCTTAACATGCCACACCTTACGTACACACGCTAACGGAGCCCGCACCGGCGGGCGGAGCACCACCGCAGTACTTTCTAGCATAAATGTCGAAATCAAACTATTGTTTAAAATAGAGCGAATGCCAAGGATGTCAATAGATTCTACAATTTAAATTTGTCACGATCACGAATTCGCATGAACTGAAATGTGTGCAATAAGGTCACAGGTCCGTTTAAATCTTTCCGGATGTCAAGGTTAGCGAGATGAATTATTGTTTTAAATGTGACTGATGTGCAAGGTTTGAACGAGTTGTAGGCACGATGCCAATAAAGATGAGCGGGTCGTGCAAAGTAACCGCATGGGGGCTCTATCGATGCACCACCATGTGTACGATACTCTCATTACTGTAAATGCATTCGATGGTAATAAAATAAAAAGTTGTTAACAACTATAATGTCACCACATTCATGATATGTAATATACCTATTTGCGAAGAATAACATAAATAATAGTCTGGTTTTAAGTTAGTTGAATAGACTAATTTTATTTGTATAATAAACTACTGTGTTTGCAAAACGTCTTGATCACATAGTACGCACATAATGACAGGTAGATGAGACACTTAAGATCGATGTAAGCCTTGCTCAATTACCTGCCATGTAATAATGCAACTATTGTAGCACTAGTCGTCCATCGCCGACTCGTTAAGTATGATTTTTAGTCAGTTAGTGTGTGCAGAAAGCGTGTGCGGGCGTTCTGATAATTTGCCGTCTTCGTCGTATTTACCATGGCCCAATGTCCATGAAATAAAATAAAAACATATACGTTGAATTTAATCTCCTGCTTTTTGAATTCGGTTAATATTTTTTTGTTTAATAAATTGTATAATGATATATATTATTTAAATTTTATCAATTCCCAATTGTATAATCATTTTGAAAATAATCATTTAATATAAATTTTAAGCAGTTTAGATCTTTAACCCAGCATCATAAAAATAATCAATTATGACATAAATTAACAAAAAAGAGGATAAAATTAAAATAAGCATCGAATACCTAATCATTAACGGCAGCGCGATGAAAAAAAAACATAGAAAACACATTGGCATTTCCAGCGATAAAACAACGGGTATTTAAATGTTGCCACGTAAGGAGACTTTTAAGTTTTAAATCATCATGTGTCGTTAACATGAGAGGAAATGACGTAACTGTTTTGATAGATCACTGGAATTTATTGCTTATCTGCATAATATATACATGACCAAATATATTAATTCTGACATATTGATATGATATTTGAGAGATTAGTGCGAATCTATTCATAGGATGTTACATAATCTTACAATTATTAGTTTCTATAGAGTATCTAATAAGTGTAGCAGAATTTTAAGTTCAAATAATACGTTAATATTATTCACAATAAAGAAAAATATATTCACAATAATAGAAAACATCTATTCGTAGGATGTTACAAAATGTAACAATTATGAGTATGAGCTCTATAGAGTATAGAGTACCTAATGTAAATGTAACAGAACTTTAAGTTCAAATAAAAATTAATGTTATTCATAACAAAGAAAAATATATTCACAATAATAGAAAACAATAAATTAAACAAACTACAGAATCAAGATAAAACCGACATTGTCGCATGATAAATGATCAGATTTAAATTTTGAAATCAAAACTCGGAGCGGTGCAACTCGTAACGAACCCGACGAGCCCCGTTTATAATTATAATTAATATTCTCACAGCATTAGAGTGGTCGCCGGTGATAAAAAAATGAGATTTGACGCGAGAATTAATAACAAACAAATGGGCTACCTGCCGCGTTTTTTGTGAACCCCCACAGGTAAGCCAGCCATGATGAAAGATGCTCATATGTGCCTGTCTTAGATTTTAAACAATGTTGTTCGATTTTACACGGTTGCACCTTTTTATATGAACCGGCTTCATTCATAAGAAGCACCTTTACGGTAAACAAGTATAAAAAATTCATAATCAGCCGCATTCTGGCTACTGGTCGAGAGATGGCGCGCGCGTCGGATTCGATATACGTCGCTTACTGCCTTTTGTAAATGTCACCGGCAAAGATTACGCATAAATATCTTTATTTCGAACGGTGTAGAATTTCTTTACCTTTCGTTAAAAAAAAACTAACAGAAAGCATTGGAAACAAGAAACCGTCGAATCGAAACTCTGGACAAAAGATTGGAGCTCTAAACGTGATACCATAATGACAAAACAGAAAAATGATTTCGATTAAATGGTGTGAGCGCGACGGCTGTATGGGATTGTCGTAAGCGCGAAAAGGACAAAACTAGTTAATAATAAAAATATTTTATTTGTACAGTGGGGTAAAACACCCCCGCTGCGGGCTGTTTGGTTGGGACCACATTCATCATCGTTATATTAACCGATTTAACACTTTTAAACAGATTAATGTGACGGCTGTGCCACATAATGTGCAATGTCGAGTCCTTTTTCATTGCCAGCTTTATTTCTTGTAAAATAACTAATTATGAGGACTCAGCCAGATGTTAAAACCACTCTCGGGAGGTGTGATTTTATTTTTGCGAAATACTGTGTCTCGTTAACAAGTTTACTACAACACTGTAATGACTGGTACGTTATGAGTAAAGGTAAAAACACTGTAATAAAAAGGCATTAAAATAATAAAAAACATGATAAGTTATTCGCCATTTTACAGCACATAAATACATATAAAAATAATTAATTTTTTTTTTTTATATTTTATTATATACTCTACTTACTATAATTACACATAATACATTGTTATGGAGACAAAATTGAGATAAGGGTGTAAATTGGCCACCAATATCTTAGACCCAAAGCCAACCTGCACGTGGTACACTCTGCTAATTAACGGACGAGGCAATGTCGAAACTTCGTTCCCATTGCGGGTTGTGGGGGGTCCGTCGCCGCATATAATACCACATACCAGCAAATCTATGGTGTGAAAAGGCAGACCCTGGTATAAAGCCGGGATAACGCCACGCAGAAGAAGATACAAAGTTGATATGTTATAGTATCTGTTAACCGCGCCTTGCTTTGATTGAATGTAAACAGCATCAAACGATATTAAATTTATTCTAATGCGATCCGAGCAGACAATATGGAATTGATGATGAATCGTTCAGAGAGATTTATCGATTAATGTCAAACTGGAGCATCCATGTTAGGTAACGATTTGTGATCGAGCCTATAAAATTCTCTCTTTGGTCACGTCGCACAGATTAATTACGGGAGCCGTGGAAATAAGGCCAGGTCACATCAGATTTCTAATTACGGCCTTAAGTTTCATTGTGTGGCCGCTTAGTACGTTTCGATACAAAGTAAATAAACTGTTCGCGAGACCAGTTCGCAGTGGGCACCGACAAAAAATCGCAGCGCTACTTTTGTTAGGCGGCCCGGGAATTTGTACAATGTTGGCGCGTATAAGGTGCACTGCGTTATTTTATTGCATAGTCGCGCGCATTTTTACGTCAATTATTTTCCTACATTAATTGACGTGTAACATGTTCATGCGATTATAAATATTGAACAGCAGCACGAGGTTCATTCCGAGCCTACTAACCGTTGAATTGTCCCTCGACGCATGATTCAGGAAATGCAATTAAATGAAATGATGCATGTCGATATTAAAATAGATGTATTGATATGCAAAGTTTGTTTCATTAGCTATGCGGGCGGTGGCCCGGCGGGCCCATGGTTTATTCACAAAATTTTGTTCGCTAATCAATAAGATTTGACCCTAATTCGTATAACTATTCAACTGCGGCAACAATGTTCGCTCACAATGGACCTTGTTCATTTGTTTAGCCGTTGCCTATTTTAGATTTGACTCGATCGGTTCGGTTACGTTTTTAAACTGTTTAAAATTGTTAACAAGAATATCGTTTCGCGCGGTATGAAACGGTGAATAAAGCGGTATCGAGTCGGCACGAAGCTTACGAGTGTGGTCCGGATCAGACCCAATAATTACTGGCAGTGATTAGATACGAGATAAGCCTCATTCCGCTAATTACTCCCTAAAGCTAAACGATCGAGCGCACTCGGTTTTTGCCAACAACATAATTTAATAATAATATTAACCAGTCCGATGCCATAGATAGGTGCATGGCCTCGAGCGGTTCTCGCTAATACCTTTATAATGTTGTTAATATACGTTTATAAAGAAAACGGTACGCACAAAGACACACACGGAGCGCGTTGTCGCGAGGTCAAAGAGGAATGACCATGTAAACGCGTAATGAAAGCCAGAAGACGCTTCTCACTCGAATCACAGTTGTTCAGAGCTCATTCGCATTACAATCAATTTAAAAACACTCGATGTGTACGAGCGCTATGACATTGCGTCTGGACAAGTTTTCACTGCGTGTGGCGCGACCGTTTGTTTATCGAATAATTCGATAAGAGAAAACTGTACGTACTCGGTTGTTGATGTTAGTATCGATCGTTTCTTAACGAGAAGTGCGGTGTTGTGATGCAGCGGCTCGCTCTCAACCATTCGAGTTCGACATAGGTACGTGTCGCAGCGTCTCGGTTCGCCCGATCTGACCTCGCGATGAATGACTCCCATTAGCATCTCATAGGTTTAATTAGGGATCGACGCATCGGCCGCTCGCCCACGTCAACGCGTCCGCGTGTCGGCGTGTGGGCAATCGAATTAGAAGTGGCGGACAATGGGACCGAACGGAGCGTGCAACCCCACGACAAAACGTTTTCTCGCAATCTTCGATCACCGGATTAAGGGAGTCTCGTCTGACACGTTTTATCTCCGATTGTCCGCACTTAACGCACACTTTACGCGGAGTGCCCCTCGAGAGGAAATTGAAAGCGATCGCTTTCCCGGTCGTATCTTATCTGCTGTGTTATACCTACTAATTAATCGAGTAGTTCATATGGTCGTGGTCAGATGTAAAACATTATTTAATAACATCGGGTAATGAAGGTTCGCGGTGATTTATCGGTGTGAATAGACAAAAGTGTCGCGGGCGGAGCGGCGCGATACAATGGTGTGGAATGTCGTCGCGGGCCGGTCGCTCGGCGTCGACGCTCGCGCTCGTGCGACCCGTGAATGCGGATTATTAATAACTCGCTCTGGTTCGGCACGATCGGTGCAGAGCCCCGAGCGAGTGCTGCCATCCTCGCGCTTGTCGCTCGCCTCCAGCACCCCCATCTCTCCGAGTATGTAAACCTTACCTCATCCGCGCCAGTTTTAACTATTGTATTGACACATTCCAAGTTCGAAATCAACATTTATTTAAAAGCACCATCGTTAGAAGATGTCCTAAACAAGTGTACCTTTACTTTTTCAATGGCATCACCTTCTCATATCGAGACAGACTGTCGCCATTTTCCCAAGATGCCATCGTGGTTAATAAATCAAACTTTTGACCATTTTCATTTTACCGACATGAATGAGCTCCTGTATTAATTTATTTTCATATATTTACCGTTTTTGAATATTCGCAGATTGCGGCGACGGTGTCCCTCCGGTATCTCCCCTACGATTCGATGATCCCTGCGTCCACAGTAACAATGCATAACAATGGACTCGGCGCGGATTATAACAAATTCCCCAAATTGTGTGGGTTCATATTTACGCTCAACAATGAGACGAAATCGTGATAATGTCACATGTGCGTCGAGTCTACCGCGTTTGGAACTAATTGTGAATATTTCATAATATTGCAATTGTACAACGTAACATCTGTCCAAATCGATCATTTTTATAGCATGGACCAGCAATCAAGCAAATGGGTCACCTGATGGTAAGTGATTTCCACTGCCCATATATGCCCATAATACCAAAAGAAGAAGGTTGTGTTGCCGACCTTGAAGGAAATGGAAAAATTAAGACATTGGGAAGACGAGAGGGATTTGGGCCTCTGGATATCCCCCTTAACGTACGAAACGCAGCAGCCAGCCGCTACTTTACGACGGTTGTCTGTAAGACAGTGGTAAGAACCCAGTCGAGCCGGCCCATTCGTGCTAAAGACAAAACTGTCTACGGCGTGGCTCTACCACTCAATAATCAGCTCTGTCAACAATAATGAATAAAGTTTTTGTGATATATTTAACCAATAGTGATACAGTTGCAACAAGAAGACGATTCCCAACGGTAACAGTTAATTTGAGGGACCAGCAAAAAACAATGAAAGTGGAAAGGGCAAAGTGCCCCTAGAGGCGTGTTAAACAGAAAATGCATGAAATTACCTTTCACGTTCTGTTGGTACGGTAGAAAGAGATGATTTTTTGTCGCCTTTTCGAGGTAGCCCTGCGTCTTGTCACGTTCTCGCAACACTAAGAAGCTACTATAGAGGATTTTAACGAGAAATCTGATTACTGGCGGTTTCAGTGGACACTAGACAATGAATAAATTTTATTTTGAAACATGCATGTATGATTTGAAATAACACAAAGAAATAATAAATTAATTTCGAACTGGTTATGTGATTAATTTATTCGTCTCTTCAAAAATAATTTTGTTTCAAATCTAGTTTTTACATGCAGAATATCTAAGGTCGTTACAATGTCGAAAATGTATACTAAAAAAGGCCATCATAATTCGGTTACCTACGATATCGGCCTCGTTTATCGTTGGTCGCCACCATTCTTGGATTGCACTGCATTTCAATCAGGTACCGACATTGCCAAGTCAGGATAAAAAATATGCACTGTATTCACATACACTGTGTACACATGTTCGTTTGATATACGCACCCACGCCTGTAATCCCCGAAGAGACAGAGGTGTAACCAGGACAACTTTATTTCCGTCCCATGATAGGAGGTGAGCCTATCGCCATACGAAACACATATCAGACTCCGTGCTGATACTAAGCACTTCGAAATAGAAAAACCCAATATCACTTTTACCCGACCCGAGGATCGAACCCGAGACCTCAGCACAGCAGTCGTATCGCGTAGACATTACAACTGCGCCACCGAGGCGATTGTTCGATTGATATAACGTCGAAATCCAATAACAAGTTTAATTTAACTTGTAAACTCATCAGAGCTTCACAGTGTCAAGCGACACTTTGTCAAATTGTGTTTTTTCGTGTTATTTTGATCGTTTTGAATGTGTTCAGGTCACGATCTATTTTTTGCGTATTACCAGTGTCCACTTATTTAACCGCGTCGTGAGAGCCATGATTCGTTACTAAAACTATAATTAGTTATACCGTTTTGTACACGTTTTCAATATACAACTTGTTACAGAAAGGTGTGGTCATATTTAAGCAGTAACCAGTACACCCCCATTCCGCCTAGCATATTTCCGTCCCATGATGTAATGGGGGCAAAGCCATCGCCAAACTAGGCACAATTCCAGACTCCGGGCATTTTGTAATAGAAAAACCTAATATCACTTTACCCCACCTGGGGATCGAACCCGTGATCTCCGCACAGCAGTCGTGCCGCGTACGCATTACAACTGCACCACCGAGGTAGTCGGCAGATTGAGTGTTTATGTACCAGATATTATCGAAATGCCTAGCATCTTAAAATTTCACGTTACTTTTATCAATGTATTTATTAGTTCGATCATAGCACTATTACCAGAAATAGAAATTGCTTCATTGATATCCTAGCAATACAATGGGATTTGATATTACGGGGTGAAATACTTATATCGTACACTATAGGTTGGTTACATTTGACCACACCTTTCTGTAACACGTTGTATATGCGGTGATATTAGTTACATATATTGCAATGATGAGCTTTATCGTCGCTTATTTATTTTGTTAATTGTCAAGTATCATCTCTTTGTTGAGAATCGTGTTTCGTGCACAAGCTTCAGACACCCATAGTAAACCAACATGTACTGTCGTACTCAGAGATGTCTATAAGGTTTAAATATTCATTAGCCATTGCTGAGAATACGATTATTTTTAAGAGATATCAATTAAGTTTATATCTGTAATCAGTAACTGAGCATATAGCATTACTTGGTTCTGAGTGTTGACTTAATCGAATTCAAAGAAACGACTGACAATTAAAGTCAATGGACGCTTCTGAGTTAAGTTTATTAAATGACACGAGGCCTTAAATATCAATTGCTATTCAAGTATTGAAATCGTATTACAACTGCCGAGTGCCATTTACGTAAAAAACATTTCGAGATTTCAAATTTGTATCATTAACACGTTCTAATGCTAATTGTCGAATATTGCGACAAAAACTAGTCGTTTCGTGTCACACTTATTAAGTGGCGCGCCTTTTTCTCAAAATTTAATTATCAACATTAGGTTGACACCGAAAACGGTCGGAACAAAAATTAGCTACGTGAACCATTATACATGAAGTTGTTTGCAAAACTATTCACCGTAGCTGGAATTCCGTTTCAATTTGTAGAAAGTCGATAATTGCCGGACGGACCAACGTAAAAATTGAAATACATACAAAAAGGCGCATGATTGATTTGATTTTACACTAATGACTCACTCGTACGAGTTGACAATAATAGTGCATGGGGTCGCTAAATGGATGACATTATGACCGTGCGTTCAGACGTCAAATATGAACGATGATCTCCCACATTCGTTCAATACACGATACACACGCATTCTAAACTCAATGGCCGGACCGCGCGTCTCCTACAAAACAACATCATCTTAATACAGTCCCGACTTTATCATTTTGACATATCTATTATAAATTATAACATACTGTTCAACCATTCCGTCTGAACCTTGAGCATTGTAAACATACTGTAATAACGTTTAAATTTGGAAATCTAATAAGCTCACGCACGAATCACTAACTACAATCGTGATATTTAAACAACATGATGAAACCGTTAAACCTAAAAAATAAATTAGCAAGAGTGTTCAAAGACAAATAATAAAAGGCAATTCACATGTGCGCAACGACGTAAAGACTATCAAATTATGGCTACAACTATTTGAAAATGTATGCGTGATTGTAGAGTTAACACTCGCTCGGCCAATGGGATTGGCCTGAAAACTTTGCTTCTTCGTATAACAGCACGGACAGTCAAGTGGCGCTTGGCAATTTACACTTTGCTTAATGTTACTTAGAGTTGGAATTGCCCTGGCGTCTGGGTCGTGCGACAGTCAACCAGCAAATCAAATAGCTTTTGCCAGGTGTTCAGCAAATGGAAAACCACTAATTAAAGTTTGTACTTTACTGCATAAACTGAAATGGAAGAGTGTACATGCGATCGTAAGGAGTTTAATTAGTCAGCGCGTTGACGCAACGACCAGATCGTTTTTTTTCTATTAGTGTCCAAAAGCGGTTTGCCCAATTGATTTGGCGCGCAGCAAAATACAACCTCGGTCTCTCTATTTGTGCTAAGAATTTGAAGTGTTAACGTTCGGATAGACGGATGATTAGCGGATCACTTGTGGCGATTGTTGTTACATAATCGAGCACTAATGGTGTTAGTTGTGCGATGGATTGTGATATAGGTTTTAGCACGTCTTTATCTACAAGGACTGTAAACGCGCCTCAATTGAGATTGCATTTTATTTACACATCGAAAGCGAAGAACATCAAGTCAAAGGAGATTACACCGAGACATAATTCATATCGTTAGAAAGCAATTGGACTAAATTGTCGTAATAAAATTTTGAAGGTAGCGCCATTAAAATGTGTCGGAATGAGACAATGTGCCCCTAATGAACGCTGGGACAAGTAAGAGAAATTATTTACGCCACACAGCGCGACGACGCTACCAATGTGGATAGACATAAAAGAAGATGTGGAAATCTGGGCAATGACGTAAAGTGAATGGACAACAATAATTACAGAGCACAGCGGTGGCTCCTTGGTGCGTATCGCCACCACACTAATTATTGTCAAACTCGATGGTATAATGTCCGGATATTTACCATTGTATTTCCAAAAAATAAACTATTTCATATCTCCTCGACGACGGGACAGATAACCTCGTCGTGATCGCGACAATAGTTTCGATAGATCCAGTTCACTAAAGCCTCTATTGTAATAAAGAAGACGATATTTCGAACACATTAAAATTCTCCGGATCGTATAATTACAGATGACACATTTTAACATTAAGACACCCACGCGCGCTCTATGTTGTGGCTTTAAACTTGTATAATTTGTGTTAAAGCCGTAATATATGAGAGTCGAGACCCTCGCATTCGGCGTTCCGTGCATTCGATCGTTAATAAAATTATCAAAATCTAAACAGGTTTTATGAGTATCGCTCGTGCGTCGTCGGTAAGAGTCCGTTTCGGTCCGTCTTATGAATGGAAATGGTTTTTGGTATTTTAAGTGTTTATAAAGGTCGTAAATATCTTATCGCCGCGTGATACTTCCGTCGGACGAATTTGAACTTATTTATATACATAAACGGACGGACGCGCTAACTCGATGCGCTACTGTTTCGCGTATGCGTAACGTGAGGTCTCGCCGGTTTCATTGTTTAATTAAATCAATTTTATTCACTGCGGTAATTATCGAAATAGGTGAATTAAGTGGTTTTATCTCGAGTGTTTCTAATATTATTAGTTTTTGTTCGTGATTACGGTGTGGCAGCGGTTGCTTGCGTCACCCGTGATTCAACTCCGACAAAACGGTTCGAGTGGCCGGCACAAGTAATTATTCTGGGCACACGTGGACATGGTTTATTGCCGTGCATGGCCTGCCTTACAAACATATACCTTTTTGCTTAATAGGTTAACGACATGTACAGAGTCTTTATTGATCGCGGCCGAAAATACTAAGATGCTGCCGGCTATTTTTGCGGGCGTTTGGAAATTTCTTTATGAGCTGAGGTAACCTTGCGTGCTCGCGATTTTGATGTTGAAAAAAGATTACACTGATTTCATTTACATCAGTTAAATGCTTATATTGTTCACGATAAGAACTCTTACCAGATTGTTAGAAAAAGAAATGATGAGAACATTTACCAGTTTGTTAGAAAAATAATAAAAAGCTACGTACGTACAGTACTGCGATTTAAGTTATGCGCTTCATAAATCTTCGTCTATTTCACAGTACAAAAGTCTGATGACGATGACCTAATATAGACATAACCTTCGATTATGTATTTATTTTTGAGAGAATGACCAAGATCTGATCGCCACGGATGACACGGATGGCGAAAAAAAAACTAAGATTGCCGAAGCCCATATCATTGTACTTACATACTTTTAGTCTTAAAACGCATATCGCACAAACAAAAAGAATATCTCGAAGCGTCATTTTAACGTCTTAACATCTAACTTTATGAAAACAAAACAACCATCGACAGATTTACGTAATTCTTTAAGTACCAACTCTACGTACATTTTTTACATCACAAAAGGCAAAGAATTTCCTAACACTCAAACATTGAACGGTGACGTCACAAATCAAATATTTTACAATAATTACGCAAATTGCGTTTTCAAGTGGAATTACATAAGAAGCGTGATTTTCGGCACTTCGACATTCGCCTGTAAAATGTACCGGCATATTTATTTTCTTAATTATCGAACCAAGGCCGACTAGATTGAATAACAAAGATATTAGACCAATTTGTTTGGCCGTTTTTAATATATCAATAAAATCTAATTTAATTTGCCTGATTTGTGTATAATAAATAGGAAGTGAATTCAGGCTTAATTATTGCAGGTTTGACTACTTAATAACTAACTTTTAAAACCAATTGTCATACATAAATCTTATCGATGACGTCAATGTTTTATTGTTACAAATCTAAAAAAAAGTTAAAATAACAGTATTTTATAAAATCGAGTAAGTATACAGAAGTGTAAAATAGCCTTTAGTTTCGTGTTTCTAAATCATAGCATACCTATTATTAAAGAATACGAATAAAAAACAAAACCACGATTAACTTTGAAAATTAATTGCGTTCACTGTAATTAAGTTTTAAGACGGACAAAATTAATGTGGAGCAAATAAAAAACTATTAGTCGATTATATCGATAAGTAATTGGTTACCACGCGACTTTGCTCGTTAAAAACAGAAATTTTCATCTTTGAAACTTTAAGGTGAAGATTATGTTGTCACTGATAATAAAAGACGAATTATATTCCATGTATTTTGGAGCTCATGTATTTAATTTTGGCATGAACAACGATATACGTAAATGTGATAATTGATAACAATCTTCTTCTTATCGAATGTTTCGTGGCCAACCTAGCGTCAAAGTTTTCAAGCCGCCCAAAGGCCTGTCTCTGGCTTAACGACTAGTCTCAGTTGAAAACAGCCAGGACTGAGTTTTTACGTGCCTTCCGAAGCTCCGTAGAGACGCTCAGTTGTAATATCACTAATGGCCGTTCCCAATATTCTGTCTATCGTCAGATTTGCTTACAGTCAGTAAAATTTTGACACATTTTGTACGGAAGATCTGTCAAAACACTATTGACAGTAAGCAAATCTGTCGATAGATAGAATATAGGGAACGGGCATAAGCGGTCACCCATCCATAGACTGCCCGCGTCAAGTGTTGCTTAACTAGCTAATTTACCGATTATAGTGGCGCCTCAAATGATTACAATAAAGACAAAAATTCCAAATTCTGTACTAAATCTTGTTCTGATAAGAAGCATTTACTATTTGCAACAATTCATAAATATCATAATAGTAGCACTGTACAGCTTATTACAGGCCTTTACTAGGGAGAGGTTCATCCGGCAAGCAGTAGTGTGTAAGCACTGTAGTGTTCCGGTTTGAAGAACATTGAAGCCAGTGGAATTACTGAGCATTACGGGACATAACATCTTATGTCTCGGGATGAGAAGCGCAATCCAGCGCCATGCAGTACTTCATAATACGGTAGTTTCCTATATTGAATTTTATACATTATTTTATAAGCAACAGAAAATGATACGCAAAAGAAACGATTTTATTAAAACACAATCAAAATTGGTTCAGAAATGTGCCCGCAGTTATGATTTTAAATGTTGGTATGAGGAAAAGTGGGTGCGTAGTAGGGATATCTCACTATCTCGCTTGCACGCGTGCACTATAATGAACATTTTACACAGTGACGTCAAATGTTGCATCGTCTGTCATTTGACAATTACCCCTTCTACAGGATTTGAATGGCTTCTATCTTATTTATTTTTGGTCCGATTTATAAAATTCTTTCTGCAATAGATTTTGAGTAACATAACTTATTGATTTAAATAATAAAAAAAATCTAGTCAACTACCCTATTAAAACTTTTTATTGAGTTTATGAGCAAGCGTGATACTTACCATCAGACGAGCGTCCTGCTCGATTCTTGATAAAGGCGCTAATAAATAGAGCAAAAACGCAAACAACTCAATTTACTACTATTAGAATTCCGATTCGACAAAATGGGTTATGACATCGCCTATTGCGTAGAACCGGTAGCCGAATAACCAACGAGGGCATTTATATCGATACGATCTAACCTTGAAGTTGTATGTGACCACATGGATTTTATGAATGGATCACTTGAATATGAATGGGCACTGCCACTTTCCATTGCACATAGATGCGTGATTTGTAAGTTGATGAAATTACGGGAAATTTTGATGACTGGTTGGTTTTTTATTTTATTATTTCCTCACTATAGGGTAAAAACTAATCAGAGACCTATTCCTGAATTAAAGATTTGATAAGAGAAGATGTATCAAACTGAATAACGTAGGAGATAAGCTCTACTGTAGAGTTCTTAGGTCTTCTCATAAGTTTATAAGTGGTAGCATTATTATTAAGCATGGTCTAATATGGGCTTAATTTATTAGTATATATGTTAAGTATGACCATAAAGTATATCATAAATTTGTAGTGTACTAAGGGCGTGAGGTCCCGGGTTCAATTTACAGGTCGGGCAATTAAAATTTGTGTTTGAGTTTTCGATTTGAAAAATCACACATGAATTGTCCGTGATTGGAATTTGTGCCTGATATGACAATCATGGGACAGAATTAAGCTCTGTGAAGCGTGCTTGCAGCATTAATTGCATCTCTATTAAGCATTGGTAAAATTGTAGTCTGCCGCGCTTATGATAAAATTAAATATTATGATTTTCAGCTAAATTCAGCTCATTATGCTGATTCCGAATCTGTATATAAAACAGATTAGCTAACACATACTTATTGCCCTTCTCGACAGCGTGACAATGTTTTTGAGACAGAAACTAGTTTCATTGTTATTCGATATTAATTAAATGTTTGTTCATTCAATTATCTTAATCTATGAGCAAATTAAAGAATTTGCGTGGGCGTATTTGGCCAAACTAGTATTATGTCCTTCATGAGACGATTTGGATAATCTGTATCTATTTTGAGTCAAAACGTATGTTCTAAGTGAATATATAAATACATGCCAAAAATACAAGTTCGTGAATGTTATATTTAGAGTGTATAGTAATAAGTTATTATTATATACATTGCTAAAAAGTGACGACACCAAGAAAGCTTTAGATTTACTTCCGAGAAATCAACTGTAAATCACTTTTTACAAAACTCCCTCTAAGAACTGAATATTCCTTACCATGCGACGCAAAAGTGAAAAATAATTTTAACAACAATGGCGAGCCACAATCCAGCGGTCAATTTCACTATGAAAGAAAGCGGGTATACATGAGTTTCGACAAATGAGTGTTCAGTAGGAGCGATAATGACTACCAAGTGGGACGTGTAAAACCGGTAGTAAGGCCCATCTCTCACCGTTACTTGGCACATTCTGCTTTATAAACGATGCGGTAACACTATTTTCAATCGACAACAACATTTAATTAATTTTCTACGAGATTATGGACGGTATATCATTCACATCTACCGTCCAGTCATAATAATCAACCGGACAGACTTAATTATGATTGGTTAAGTCATGGAATAGTTTCGGAGTGAATGCCGTCCGAGATTTTAATTAATAAATTAACGTTGATAGTTTTAAATGTGTTTTTCGTCACCGGAGATTAATTTTATGAGGTCATTCGGCGAGCGCCGATGATTTGGTTAGGATGTGCGGATCTCGATTCGCTAAGTATGAAATGTATACGTATATATTTAATTACTATTTGCTTAGTACTAACTGCCGCACTCAGAGACATCACTAAACCTTGTCATTAAGTAATTCCTTAGAATTCGATATTTCCCCACCTACAGACATTTAATGCTTTATGGTCCGTTACTGGATACAGAAAATTATTTATACTCCATTACTGAATACAGAAATAATCTTAATTGACGTCCCTGAGAATGAATGATCGAATGTTGAGAAATGACTTAATGACAATTAAAGTTTAGTGAAGTCCCTGAGTGCGACAGTAAAGGTGGTAGGTTGGTGCGGGCCAATTGGAACGCGCGACTTTAAATTTCAATAATATGCCACTTAATTTCGAGTCACGTTATTGTTATCTCTACAATGGTAATTTTGTACGGTTTAAGAGGCCGGTTTATTTCCACTCAACTAATTAATATACATCTCATAATAGAGCCTTGAACTTTTGATCATACAACGGTGGACAATGGCGCTCGTTATGTATCTTTACTTACACAAACGTAACAATCGCACGGACGGACAGACGCGCCTATCTAAGTAATTAATCGTTACTTATGATTGATTAAACACATTAAACTCGGACACGACTCCCATTTGAATATTATATATTAAACGGATGACATAATGCTTAATACAATTTTAATCTGAGTTATTGCATAAAAGATACGACACATTTTATTTTGGAAACAATATGGGCGTCTCATGCATAAAACATTACATGATAGCTGAGTCTAATGGGAAACGTATTAGGAATTTATGTTAAATATAACAACAATAGTTTAATTGTCGAAATCGTTCGGCTAAGAACGTTATTTATGTTAATAACTGACAATAAAATCATGAATAAATGTTAATGACAAGGTGACGCTATTAATGGGCATAACTAAGCGCGTGCAGAAACGGCAGGCGACGCGGCCGCTGCCAAATGAAGTACTGACAATATTTTGTTAAGGCAAAAAGGTAAACAGGCCTATTTATTTATGGTCGCTCGGTGGCGCGGCGCTCGAGTGGGCTTCCCTTTACGCGCTCGCGCCCGGACAACGCGCGCTCCTCAAATAAATGCTAGTGATGCGTAACGCAAACTACCATGTCGATGTTTGTCCGGCGACTCGGCGACTCGACCACTGCAAACACTGACACTCGATATTTGTCGAACTCGCGAGCTAATGGCGTGAGGTATCCGACACTGTTTGCTGTTGTAAAATTCACACGACAAAGCTACTGTAATCGACGGAAGATATTTACGAGCGATATACTTCGCAGCATTAGAATCAGAATTAACAAATTAGGTACCCGCACGCATAAAATGTAAGGATGGAACGGGTATAACATGACCAGGAACGGCTTTGAAATAAAATAATAAGGCAAAACGAGAGAAAAAAGGTACGTGAAGCCATAACTTCATTTTGAATTCCGTTCGGTTTGTTCCCGTCTGAGGCTGAATGCGCGCAGCAGGGGGCGCCATCGTTCTCACATCGCGATGCGAGTGGTAGCCGATCTTTAATAAGCATCGATAAAATATGTCGATAAAATATGAATATTTATAAATATTTTCAATACTTACCTGCGCCTTCCGCCCGTACTCTATGTATGCAAAGCGTTATCTTACGCTTTGGAAGAAAGTTCCAAGTGCCAACTGTTTAGTGAGTTAAACTAAACGCTATTAAAATTGATTAATAGCCATCAAATGTAGAAGTGTTCGTTAAAACTCGGTACTTACTTCTATTAGATATCATAAATCTGACTATCACAATAATGTTATGGTCAGCCGCCTATTGATACCACTATTAACACTAAAATGGCAATAAATATGCATTTATTGTAGGCGCATGTACTGTCAAATATGTACTTAGTGCAGAACGAGTTTACAAATTCAATCCGAATGAATAATTCGCTTTTAGATTAATAGTGCTCAAAGTGTCTCGGGACAGCACTAATTAATCTTTTGATGGCATTTCACATTAATTAACGACTCTACATCGATATCATTTGAAACTCTATCTTATATCATTTAATATAGATACCAATTTCCTTTGCATAACACGTGTACGTACATAAGTCGCAAGTAACGTTATGAAGGCAGTCATAGTGTGAGGTCCACTTAATTCGAAGATATTTTTCGTTTACAAGAGCTTTAACTATGAGAGAATACACGAAAATTAAATGTCATCTAACAATAGGCAGGGCTTAATGTAAAGTGTAGTTTACATGATATGATCTAAGAACCAAGTTTTCCGTGAGACACGAGATTATTTTGTTTTTTCAACACTATTTAAATGACGTCTTAATGTGGTCAAAAACAACGTACGGACGGGCATTAGTTGTTACGTATATAATTGTCATGGCAGCCGCGCGGCATTACGTGGATATGACAATTAAACTGACATCTAGACGGCGTAGCTTTTTTATTTTTAAATGTCTAATGAAGCAGTTTTATACTAAAAAGGATATGTTATTTAATATTTTTATTTTGGCGTATAAGTTACGTATTTGGACGTGGCAGTAACGTTAATTTATCGATTATTTGCAACTACGATATTTTGGATTAAAATTACACAAGTAGTTACATACATAAATACGCTCACGGTTGTATCAATGAATAGGCAGTGGTATATCTAGTACACTCACGGTTCTTCGAGTTTATTTCCACTCCATGATGTGATAGGCCTTTGGCAATATCGGGCATAAAATTTCAATTCCGGGTTACTCATAAGTAATGTTTCAGATTGAAAACTGTCAGACTGGAAATGGATCTTAATACCTCACCGGTTTTTCTACTTAAGTCAATCTACCACTAGATCAATGAGGTAGATACGTAATTATTACCAAGTCTCCATTTAAATGTATCCTTTTATTAGGTCTTTTTTGAATATTCCATTACAAATAAAGTCTACTCTGACCATAATTATACAGTATTAAAATAAAAAATGACATAATTAGAGTAAATAAAGATAAAACAGAAGGGCAAAACAATAAAATGTATGAATTTATCATTCGGCATGTGTAATTATTAATGAACAATAAAATAATATAACACCAATTAGGATACGATAAATACGGTATAATTAAGATAGTGACGTTAATACCTTAGACCAGTGGCGTGATCTGCAACGATTCGGTTTTGACAGTTGTCAAGCATATTATCATTATATGGCTTTCATGTTTTTAAGTACTGAGATACAGTTTGATCTCTTCGTATTAGGCGACTTCATATATTGGAGAGATCAGCTTACAATGTTCGGTCTTGTTTCTACTTAACTTTACATAAATACTTGCCAGTAACAAGACATGACATTAAATGAGAGACTACGGAGTAGACACTATAAATGGCTTCGGCAGTTAGCATTTATCTTTGAAAACACAAAGGCATGATGATGATCAAATACAGAGCAATTATAACATTAGATCATGTACTTATATCTCGCTGGACACCAAACATTGTTTTCTCATTCGTACTAAATTGTAAAAACATAAGATAACCGAAGCGCATTAGTTTAATCCGACTTTTTAAATATGACAGGCAACAGCCACATCCACATTCATCCTACCGTAATCAAAACGTGATTGTCGCTTCCAAATAATGTTATTTAATTGTGTTGGCCAGTGTTGACGGCACGACAATAATTACTTACCTCCGCCATCGAAAATGTTATTAAAATGCGATTAACATGCGCTCCGTGGCTCAGTTAAATGCCTGAACGGTATAAATATATTTATTACGTGTAATTTTTATATAATTTCCGTCTTGTCAAACTATGAGAATTCATGTTTAAAGGTATAGTTTTAGTCAGTATTTATGGCCGCTGTGAAGTTAGTTACGAACGGTGTACTTATTATTTTCATATGACTAAAGTGACAGGAGGTGTAGAGGGCGAGTGAAGTGACCAACTTCAGAACGTCTATAAAGTTTTACAAAAATTTTAGGCATTTTGAGAGTACGTAAGATTTTACAAGAGAGTATTATTTAACAAATGCGTCAGCTTGGATGGATTCATGATTAAGAAGAGAGACCAGGTGAAGACAAATGAGTTGAGGCTTAAACTACTATGATAGTAGCCTTTTTTAACAGACTTAAAAACGGAGTCGTTCTCGATTCGAAGTGAATATTTTTATCTTATCATTGATTTCTATATACTCATAAATATGACAACTAACAGAGGGAAGAAGAAAGAATGAAAGAAGGTAAAAGAAAGAATGAAAGAAGGTAAAAGAAGTATGTTGTAATTCTCAATATCCTTTCTAAACACAAGAGTAGGAACCGTGAGATTATATGACAGGTAATTATTACATTAAGAAATGCTGTGAATAAAATACCTCAAGCGACTTGAAGTAGATCTTACAGGTTAAAATCTGCCTCACTTTTATATAGCCCATTAAATAAGTAACCACACCTGTTCCCAACAAAAAAGGTGCGTTTTAAGGCGGGAATATTTTCTAAAATAATTATCTTGGATATCTTTAGCGGCAGTCGACGCCCGGGGGTACTATTGTTTTAAGCAAATTTTTATTGCTTTTGGCAACCCTGAACAATGGAGGCCGGGAGGGTAATTTCGTAAGGATGCTGCGCTCGCATGAACCCGAAGGACATGTGCTCGTAGGCTTTTTTAAGCCTTTATTACGCATTTTTATTTTGATTTTGCAGTGAATGATTTTGCATAAGATTAAGATAGTTTCGTGTGCACTATGTGTACGTGTGCTTTAAGTATTATGCATAGAACTTAAGTCAACCTGCTACCATTAAAACTTGACTAAAGTTCGAAACAAATTGTCAATTTACTAGCAGTAAAGCTATCTAATAAGGAATTAATTAAAAGTACACGATTTCATTTATTAGTTTTAGGATTATATTGGTGTAAAGTTTTTTCTACCAGAGGCGAAGTTAAACATTGTTTAGAGGAAAGCCAACATTGGTTGATAGACGCTTTCGTTATATTTTTTGTTACGGAGTGCACTCAATATTAATAATTAAGACAATTTTATTGATTTTATTAATTAAGAATTAGGTATTCTTAATTAATTAAATTTTTCATGTATAGCATCTAAGAATCCAGTTTAACTGGACCTTTAGGCACCCAGATCACTCTACTATCTGAATATGAAATTAAGAACTGTATCTTAAGTAACCAAGCGCAACACAAAGCAACTTTCAGTTTTACTATAGTAAAGATGAAGGCCGGTAATGCATTCTGAACAATTAGACAACGAGGAAGAATATGGGTACTACACCCACAATTTTGTTATTAAAACGAACGTCTCACGGCCACTCCTTTATTACCACGGACTTTTATTTTTACACCATTCAACTCGATATGTAACGAGGTCTAATATTAATGTGTAATTAAATCATAAACAAAGATAAAGATCGTGTACAAAAAACACCGCTCCACACGCTAATCTATGGTGATTTACAATTACTTGTAATTACAGTATTACCAGTCGACTATTTAATCAAGAACCTTTAGGAATAAACAAATGTTATGTTTCAGAGAGCTTCTTATATTTGTCAATCCTTAATTGCGGCAATTTTAATTATCAATAATTTTTGTTTCAATTTATGGCATCGTTCACACACAACAAATTAATGCTGATTATATTTTATTGTTCTAGAAATTATAGATTGTAATACATATTTTTGTATGAAACTAGCGCTTGTTGCGCAATATCTGGGTTTTACGAGTAGAAGTTTTATTTGCATAATGCAATTTTGATGATAAGAGTTCTGTGCGATTGCAATTTTGCAGTAGTGCCAAGAATAGATGCAAAGTTAAGTTTTGTTTTGTAATATACAGTTTATAGAGATATAAGAGTATATGATTGTAATAAAGATTATTTTTATTTTTTTAACTTGGATGACGATATATGAAGATGGCTTGTCTGATGGTAAGCTCCACGCCAGCCCATAAACAATAGCAGCATCACCCAGAAATTTGTACAGTAGCATGGTACTGCCCTGTGCTCGTTACCCCGAGACATGAAGTCTCATAATGCCCAGTGCCTACTTCGGATTCAGTGTCCAACTGGGACACAACAGTTCTTAAACACTGCTCATTGTCGGTAGAAATAGACAAAGCGGTAGTGCTAACCAGACGGACTTTGACGAGAGACCTACCACTACTAGGTGTTAGGTGTACATATCATCTAGATACTACATATCGCCATTTTCCCATGAGGAAAACCCCATTTATGGATATCTTCTCATTCTCAGGGGTGGGGAGATGCTATGGGCTATGCCGGACTCAAAAACCTTCCGACTCAGTTGCCTATTGATTGTAATGTTACTAATAAATACCATATTCCATTAGTATTTAAGTTTTAGGTCGCACGAATTAAAATATTAATAAATTTCAAATAAATCCAATGTGAATTATATAAATTAAACGAGACATTTGATTGACTTTCATGCGTACATAAATTCAACGTGCAAACGATAAAAATTAAACCATGGCTCTCATACATTTAATATGAATTTATAAAATGATTAATTAAGGTGGTAATACTTAACCAATTTATCAGTGATGACATCAATAGGTTTTCAATGTACATCGACCCTTAACACGCCGAGATCGTGTTTTGTGCTGCATCATAGTTATTTCTGTACACAACAATAAAAGGGACCATTTATAACGAGCCTTACAAATGTCCACCACAATTGCACCAAACACAAAACTTAATTAAAGTGACACTGCGCATGCATAATGAAATGATTCATGCGCAATCGAGACGCGAAATTAAGCTGGATATACAATGTAGGCATGTATATGTGAGAATTACGAATCAGGACCTCATGGGACGCTGAAGGATAACTAACTAACCCTTTAATTATTTGTCCCTGTTAAATTGTCAACTACGGATTCCTATTTTCCAGCTACCAGTTTCATGGTAGAATAATTTACACCAGAGACCATCATAAACACAAAGCTTAACTTGTACACTCACAGTTCGCGTAGTTTATTTCAGTCCCATGATGTGATAGTGGACGACCTTTTTGTAATACCGGGCACAAATTCTAATCACGGGAAACACAAAATTCTGATTGCTCGATCTGGAAATTGAACCCAATAGCTGATCAGTTTCTCAGCTAATGAGGCGATCCGCCATCATATTATATATTGGAGCAAACCGTCTGTAGTGACTAATATCTTTTAATTACCATAGATTTAGATAGACATCGATTTAGATAGATACATTTGCTCTTCTTTTTCTACCTGCCCTTATCCCACTCGCAGTGGGGTCGGCGCAACATGCTTTTTCACACATGTTACAGAAAGATTTGGCTTGTAGTTTTTACGACCGATCACCCCTCTTGAGAGAAAATACTCAGACCCGAAACAAATATTTGTGGGTCACACAAGCGTTTGTCTCGGTGCGGAGATCGAACCTGCGGCCTCTCGTTAAAAAACCGACTGCTCACTCACTGTGTCATAGAAGCTGTCAAACATTATTCTTTGGATAGTTATTGAACTGTAAGGAACTTCCATCACATTGGAATTTTCTAGAGCAAGAAAAATCAACAAATTATGGAATTATTATTGATAAAAATTCTTTTGTCTTAACACGTTTTGTTCATTATGTTAATAAATGTCAATTGACGCATTCCAACAGTAGTTTGTAGCCAAACTAGTCAGGTTTGAACTATGAATATTCGTGTGCATTTAATTAAGGTTTCGGAACGCGCTACGCTTTTAGATGAAACCATTTATGGCTAAAGAAAAGATAATTTGCATATTGGTTGTCCATTTTTATTAACAATGATAATGTGGCTTAAGACTTTGGAATTATGAAAAATTGTACTCTGGGTATAAAATATATTCAAAGGTAGATGGAATACAGATATGGATATTTCAGTTACTTTTTGCACATCTTGATTTGCTTGATGTGTTTGTGTAGAGACAATGACTGAATATTTCTCTCGCAATCGATTGACATAATATGAGCTACAAAAAATACTATCTATGAGAGAAATGTAGAGAGAGTGGATGAAAGAAGATTGACGAAACAATTATACATGGCGAGTGTGAATGGTACAGTTGGCAGGGGAAGGCCTCGGCGAACTTTCATAGATCAAGTTGGAGATATTCTCGAGAAAGGCCAGGTCAGGAGTACCCTAAACCGACGTGCATGTATGAAAAATTTAATGAAAGTGAAGGAGGCCAAAGAGGTATGCAAGGATCGTATGTGGAAATCAGTTGTCTCTGCCTACCCCTATGGTGTGAGTCTATGTATGTAAAAATATTATCTATATTGGTATAATGATCGTACTTGGACCGATGTCTTTGGTTTGATTTCTAGGCAAACAATCCTTCGTGATGAAAATGTTTTTCATAAGTACATTCATTCTATTATCTTTATATATTATTTCTCAAAGGTGTTTTTTGTCGTTTCTCCATCAAATTTAATGATTCAAACACCATTTTAAATCTTATGTTTGCTGCTATTGATTTAAAATAGATAAATGTTTTATAGGTTTTGCCAAAAAAATATGAAAAATTAACAGAGCCATTTATTGGCAGTATAATCAACTAATTTGTTGTATTTACTTATTTCTACTTATTAGAAAAAAAGTATTTATTTTAACTATTGTTTAAATAGTTTATTGCAAGAAGCTTGTATATTATAAAGGAATGTATAAACAGTATTTGACGACAAAATCTTGTAAATCATGCAAATATTTCTCGCTAGAATGTAAATTTCTCCTTCCGTCACAGTTAGCTCCACGGTGTAAAACGCGTAGGCTGTAATAATTTCAAATTGCATAGTATATCTAGCTTATTTCGCTAAAAGTTTAGTAATGACATTGTTATGTTGTTTACTTTTTTTAGGTTTCCGTAGACAAAAGGTGCTAATGGAACTCTGTTACTAAGTTTACGGCGTCTTTCTGTCTGTCTGTTTATCCTATTTCTCTATAAAAAAGGCCGGCAAACGAGCGAGTGGGTCACCTGATAGTAAGTGATCTTCACCACCCATGAACATCCAAAATACATGAGGAATTATGGACGCGTTGCCGATATTAAAGGAAAGGGATGATTAAGGAATTGGGTAAGCGTGGCTCTACCACTTATAACACCTTATATATATATATATATATATATATATATATCTTTAAAGCACTCTATCTAAATCGTAATCGGTAGCTGGGTATTATTTCAGAATATCCTAACAAATAATAAAAAGGATAAACATTACAAGTTTGGGTACGAAACTTTGGTATTTGATTCCTACTTGCACTTGATCTGTTTTTTATCAGCCTGAATGACGAGACCAGCAGGTCGCTTGCCTAATAATAAGCACCACCTGCCTATAACCCGAAGCAACAACATGCAGAATTTGTGAATCTACATGATACAATTTCGCCTTTAAAGGATTCTAAATAATTCGTTAGTTATTAATTAGTATTCAGAAAGTTTTTTTAGAATTGTTTAGTTAATATTTTGTGTATTAAAATGCTAGAAAACATTAAGGGTCTCGCCACTCTAGGTAAGGCTAAGGTAAGAGACGCTGACAATGTTCCATTTTCTTTCTTCCTACCTTCCTAGCTGGGATACAGTTCGGTCTCAGGGTCCACCTTCCTACTAAGACCATGATGAAATGATGGTCCATTTTAATTATTATAAATTTTTCCATACAAAAATTTAAAAATAGAACATTGCCATCTGATACGTCGTAGTACGTCGGGATACTTACTCATAAATACGACAATTATAACACATAAATTGAAAAGGAATATTGCCTCGGTTTGACGTCATATCCGCGTAAACCTTGCATAATAGATGCTGTTACATTTTAATGACACTTTATAAATCCACGATGTGCCCGCATAAAACACGCTTTAGACCTTGTGCAGACGAGGCGAATTAGTAAGCGCCAATATGCTACGGTTGCTACGGGCGAATTACATTTCTATGGCATTTCGCGTGATTTTAAATACTAATGTTAATTTTAAATAATAATTGGGGGTATTTTTTTTCAAATGCACGATGTTCGGTTTGCAAAGTCCGTTTTATTGAATTTCAAGTTTGCCGCTAAATAACTTATACTTGTGCTAGACTACGACATATTAGATGCCGAAGCGGACTAATAAAATATGTATTGAAAAACAATTGGAAATCTATTGCATACGACCTTTATAACAAATGGCATAAACATATTCTTTTGTAAAACCGAGTAAAATATCGTAAGTAGTCAGTCGCGAAACGAATTTTTAGTAAACTTTCATGCGTCGTGTAACGTAAACTAAACGCGTGTACGTTCGCGCGTTCTACGTCTAAACAAGTGAAGTGTTGTCTTGTAGCCAATGACCGTTTATCGCTCAAGTGCCTATCGATTATTTAATAGCAAACATTGTAGATAACGTTTTGGGGTGCTATCGCTAATTATTGGAAGATAACAAGGTTTATTACTGAACTGGAGTGGGTCGACAATATACTTAATCTAGCTAGCCATAGATAATGATATGGGGAATTCATTGACGGAAATAAATAATAATCTTTCTTTCTGCCTGGCGTTAGCTCGGCTTAATGCCAGGGTCCGCCTTCCGATCATGGTTTCCTTAAGTGTGGAAGTCGAACACGCGACCTCTCGCTTCATGTCTGATTACTCGCCAACTGCGCCACGGATTCTCAGTTTTATTTTATGGTTTTATTAGAAACATTTTTTCATTTTTTAATGCCGCAAAAATTTAACCCGTTAGAATTTTACAAAAAGAAAATCCTACACTAATGATAGAGGAAAATTTAAATCAGATTTTTTTTTGCAAAAATGGGTTGAAAATAACATGTAATTTTTCATAAAATCTATATAAGCTTTAATCGTCTGTCATCTATGGAAGACACATCTAAGAGGTGTATTTATCACATACTAAATATGACCAAAAATGTAAATTAAATTATGTTTATAAACATTAAATTTAGCAAAATTTCATTGAAAATCACATCATGGTGTAGGTGTTGTATGAATGAATAACGTAAAACAGCGCCCACAAGTAAGTTTCCTTATAAATATGATGGCTATGAATGTTTATTTTGATCCAAATATTGATTGAAAAAAAAAACATAAGTGTTGGAAATCTCTACATCTATTATAAAAAGATTTATAATTTCTCAAAGGTTAAACAGATTTTGTTCTAATATTGACCCATATCGATTCTTCTTCTTCCACCTGCCCTTATCCCGCTCGCAGTGGGGCTCTGCAACACGCTTTTTAACACATGTTACAGAAAGATTTGGCTTGTAGTTTTTACGACCGGCCGCCTGAGTAGAAGCCAACCCCTCTGAGTAGAAGAACCGAATCGATTAAACCAACTAAAAAACGCATTCAAATACATCCAGTCCCTTAGGTATTACGATGCCACAGGCAGATACTTAGACAGGCAAAGGGACTAGAAGGACCTGAAAGGAAAAGGTTCAAACTTAGAACAGCCTTCTCACATGGAGGATTAAAAACAAAAATTTAAACAAGGAATAACCCTACCGCTAAGTTCGAAATTGCATTAAATGTTTATATTCCATATCAGTACTGATAAATAGGCAATATACAAGGGATTATGATGTGTTATCTAAGACAACATCCAGTTGTTAATTTATATTAAACCGCAGAATCATGCTGTGGTGTTAAAATAGGTTTAAATAAGTTTACTAGTTGGTAGGTTCCTCGTATGCGAGGGGTCGTCTGGGTTGGTAACACTGCTTTGTGTATTTCTGCAAGAAGCAATATTGTAAATCTGTTGTGTACCGATTTGAAGGGCATTAACGCCAGCAAAATTACGGGGCATTATGAGACTTAACACCTTTTCGGGATGACGAGCGCAACCCAGTGCCATGCACGTGGTACGCTGTACTCATTAGCGGACGAGGCAATGGCGATACTTGGTTCTCATTGTTGTGTGGGTCAGACGGTGGGTCGCCCCACATAATATCAACTCCACCGTAAAATCATGATAGGAAGGCGGACACTGGCATTAAGCCAGGATAACTCCAGACAGAAAAACAAATGTAGAAAGATTTTATCTTTAAATTTCTTATAAAACGATGATACATACGATGCGTAATATTTAATTACATAGCAAAACTAAAGTTATTGATTGATACCGAGAAATTTATTACTCAACGCCGCATAGATATAATTAACGATTACATTTCATTAATCATCAAAGTTATTCGATTTTTTATCGCAATTACCAAACTCGCTAAAATAGGTTATAATTTCCTTAAGTTTTTCGAGACATTTTTCCAGCTACACGCGAAGATCGAACGAGTTTCGCTCAGTCGGCCGTAGTACGGAATAAGGACAATGGTACGAAGCAAGTTCGACGGCTGGCCTTGAAGGAACCAGTCGGTCTCGTCCGAAACACCTCTGGGCAATTATTCAATAAAACAAAAGCACCCAGCGCGCCACGTTTACGCCACACCGATGGATATGCTCGCCGAAATTAATTTTGCTATGTAATTAGCGAATTTCACTTACACGTAAATTGATGCTTAAAAATGTATATTGATATTTTATACTTTCTACATAAGACTTCAAGGAAATCGGTTAAAAGACGCCCAGACCGTATAAAAACATTGTGGAGAGATTGGAGAATTAATTTCGAAATGTTTAAATTAAAGGGACTGCACTTAAATGTATGCGGATGAGACCGTATGCATACGACCAGTTCATATATTTATTATTTAAATATTCCCTTCAAACGCACATAAAAGCGAGTGATACGTTTAATAAATAACAGTTATTCTTTAAGCACACGCTCGTTTTAGATACGTGTTAAGTATATGCATTATTTATGGGTATGTAACATGAGTTAGATAAGCCAAACGACTTTACATACAGACTCAAACTCATTCTATTATACACGCACGTGCGCAACAAAATGAACCCTATTATCAAACTAAAGAGAGCCGAGCGTCGCTGAAAAATGTACTACGAAATTTGATATGACACATGGTAAGTCCTTTATACTACTCATCGACTATCCCGAAGGCATTGTGCGTGTTGGAAGCGCGAACCGAATATTTCAAATGCAAATCGTGCTAGCATCATGAATGTAATAGTTTGTCGTGGCTTGCGCACGCGCCGACACCGGAAACAAATTATCATACCCATATAAAGCACGTACGAAATCTAAGAAAAACTTATTGATGTCACTCAACTGATAAATTGCGCTAAATGAGAAAATGGAACTAGAAAGTAGACGGTGTAATGTGTTAAGCATACAGCCGCCAGTTTGTACAATAAACAAGTCGGAACATTTGGTCATCACCCGGCACTGCCATAGGAATGTTTCTTATCATTCTCAAATGGTAACGGTCGACGACGTTTCCCATTACGTTGGTTTTTGTATTTATTAATTTGTCAATATAATATTTTGCCGGCGACAGAACGGCACGTACCGACTCGTCATTGTCGGACGCAGCGTTGAAAATTCGGAAATCGATTTGTTTGCCGCTGCCGTGTTTGTTGACATTCGATTTAAACCCGAACTGATGTGGAGCGGAAAATGGAGCGACACTATGAATTTGAAAAATGATATAACGGACGCGGGTTCGGTGAATATAGGTGAATGATTCGGGCCACTGTTGAATGGGCGGCACGTGCAGACCTGTAACGGTGTTGCTTTGTTTTTTTTAGTAACACGATGGATTTCAGACCTGTTTTTGATTTTGCATCCGTAGACTGCATAATAACAGGTGGCCTAAAAAGAGACAGCTTGACAAAAACGATATGAGGGCCATTGGGCTCATTCCGAGGATGTTATGCACCTAGTGAATCGGATTAAGCTGTGTTACAATTTGGGGCATGTTTCAGAATGTCCTATTAAATTTTAACTCACAGAAAGTACATTTCTTTAAGAGGGGTGTTATAAGTATGATCCGTTAGTCTGTTTGTGGGTGGGTGCGAGATTAAAAACTCGGCCCGAAATAACATTATTTGTTTGAGTGAATATTCTTACAGGTAAACAATATTGAATGTTTTTATCTAAATCATGACTAATTTATGAATTTGGAAAGCAGTTATAAAAAGAACAACAACCGTTACGTACGTTTTGCGTCATTTCATTCGAATGACCTTTCCGTCAGATTTACAACGGTTAAATTAATGTGAACTACATCAGACAATTATGTTTGACCCTAAATTGTAACCTTTGTATGTGACACGGATCACAGATTGCATTCATACTAGTGATACAATTAAAATACATGTACGAATTATTTATAAGCTTGAATGACAAGACGAGCAGGTCGCTCGCCTATACTAAGCGCCACGCCTGCTCATAAACATAAGCAACACCACACAGAAGGCATTGCGCTCGTCAATTTTAGACATAAGATATCAAGTCTCTAAGAGTGGTAGAGCCACGCTGTAGACAATTTTGTCTACAGTACGAATGGGACGGCTCGTCCGGGTCGTTACCACTGTCTCACAGAAAACCGACGTAAAGTAGCAGCTTGCTGCTGCGTTTCGTACGGTGAGTGGGATATCCGGAGGCCTAAATCCCCTCCCCTTCCCAATCCCTTAATTATCCCTTTCCTTTAAGGTCGGCAACGCGCCCATCATTCTTTTGGTATTGTGGGCGTACATGGGCGGTGGTGTTCACTTACCATCAGGTGACCCACTTGCTCGTATGCCGGCCTATACAATAAACGAAAAAAAAATTTAGTAATTTCACTGGTTTCAAGCATCAGAAACAGACAAAGTGGACAATCATTACTTACCTATGGTGTGTAATGTTATATCAATTTTCTTAGTTATTTCTTATAAGACATTTGCATGACTATTAATATATTACTGACTACTAGAATATGACAACTATGTGGTGGTATATCCCTCGTATGCGAGGTTCATCTGGGTTAGTACCATTATGTCTTTTTCTACTACACCACTGTGTTGCTATTTATGGGCAGGCGTGACGCTTACCATCAGGCGAGCGGTCTGCTCGTCTCGTCAAACAACCTTCGTTGTAAGCAATGCAAATAACCTATCAACAGATAAACAAGCGTATTATTATCTGGAATCAGTTGTATGTTAAGACGCCATTGTCGCGTAATGGTATGTATTTAGGCGAAATGCCATCGTCCCGCGGGTCGCTGACATGAAATGGCGGATTGTTTTTAAATTTTTATTTCGCTGCAGATTTATTCCACTTACTGTAAACTCTATTTTGCGTCTAATAGCTATATGTGTATAAATAAAGATATATACTGAATTGAGAACTTCCTCCTTTTTTGAAGTCGGTTTAAAAGCAATCAACAACACTGTCACAAATTTGCGGAAAGTACGTATCAATTTTGCAGACGAGGTAAATGGGTCTGAATTTTAGCACTGTGCTCATCATATCGAGACATAAGATGTCAAAACTCATAATGCCCAGTAATTTTTTAAATTGAAGTATTTCTGAAGTATGTGTGTAAGTAATTGAAGTATGTTTGGATCTAAATGTGTCTAAAATTTACTGCCAGTAAGCAAATCTATGGGTAAACAGAAAATGGGAACGGCCATTATATTGTTACCTGTCGTCAAATGTATATGTAAGCGAGAGGCTGTGCGTTCGATTTCTGTACCGAGACAAATGTTTGTGTGATCTACAAATATTTGTTTCGGATCTGGATGTTGTGGGATCGAACCCTCGTAGGTTCTAATACTCACGATATAGGTTAACCTAATGTGGGCTCAGATTATGTGTGTGACTGTTGGGTGTATTTATTTATTTATTTATATGGTGGAGATGGGTGAACAAGACGGATCCTGGCATTAAGCCGTGATCACGCTAGCCAAAAAGAAAATATGCTTGTGTTTCATAAGGTTAAATTATTAATATTACCTAAAAACATACCTAATTTATTGCTTAATCTATGAGTGTAGACACGACATTATTAATGACTCAGCATCATCCGATGATGTGGTTTATCTTTTACGATATCCACTACTGCGTAGTGTTTAAATCAATATAAAAAATTCAAAGAAATTTATGCAATGTATAAAACGTTATTAATGTTAATGGGTTTGCAGAAATCTCTTTGCTTGTAGAAAGATTTCTCCGATGTGTACATTAATGTCCGGATGAAATAGGATAGATCAAAAGAAATGAGGGAATTGATTTACAGTGCAAATTGATAACAGACGCTGCTTAATAGATTTTCCTCTAAGTTTAAGACATTTTTTATTTTGCTAGCTTTTTGCAGAATTTATTGAAAGCTCTACATTTTTGATGATTAGTGAAATTTGACATTATATAACATAAGATAAATATTAATACTCGTATAGACTAGATAAATAAATAAACCAAAGCGGTTGCCATCACAGAAGATGGTCGATACCAAATCTGATTAGTATCGCCGGCTCTACCATATGGCAAACGAAGCGGCTGTATCAGACGCCGAACCGGGAGGTAGGCATCTGGAGTATCCGTCTTTAGAGTTCAGACTTTCTTTATACCAAACCAAACACATGTGACAATGGCCATATTATGATCTCGCTGCATCTTAAATGCAACCACAGACCAGCCCTCCTGATTAATAGATGTTGTTCAGACATAACCTCATATAAAACATTATATCTGTATCCTCTTTGAGGTAAGCAGAGATTTAACTAGTGCACCCACGGTTCCCCCAGCTTATTTCCGTCCCTTGACGTGATAGGTGGCGTTCTTACCGTCGTATTAGGCACAAATTCCAATACCAAGAATTTAAACACTAATTGATTGCCAGAACTGGGATTTGAATCGAGGACACAAGTTTCTCAGTCATGTATGCTGTTATTAGACCAATAAGGCGATGTGTATGTTGAGAAATACTTTTAACAACAAATAAGTCATGCGCGTTAAAGAATGGCGTAAAATAAAATCATCATATGAATGACACTTGATAAAAACTGATTAACTAGGTATACATGTATAAGTACGTAGTAAGAAAGTATAGCTTAATTTATCAGTCGATCTGAACGTTCCGTCACCGAGGCTTATCTATGTGGAGCGGCTGATGAATAGCGCGGGTTTTCTCATAGCGATAAGGTTTAGTTCCCCTACCTACTGACAGATGGCGTTACTTGTACATAGAATTCAAATACGAGAATCTTCTTTCTTTCTTTGTTCTCTAAAATATTTTTTTGATTATTTCATCATTATAAATTTTTGGTTTTAGCCGGTTTTAGCATAGAAATTTAAATTTATTATTATTTATGGTTTTATGAGATCAAAGTTTCAAACGTAGCCCAATTTTCTGACCATGCTGATCATGATCAGTTTTGTAAGTTGTAATATGAAAAGAAATTATTTTTCTCAATTATATTTAATTATATTTACGTATATTATGTATATTCAATGTTTGTTATTTTAGTTGTACCTTTAACTAATCTTGAGGATATCTAAATATTAATATTGAGTAAAGACATGATAGATATTTAAAACGCTCTACTGAAAATTGCATATATGACTTTGTTCTACAATATTACCTTAAAATATCATTGAAACATCAATTTCAATAAACAAAAAGATAGATATGATGCTTCATATCAAAAACATTCAAGCGACAATGATTCTAAGAATTGTAAAATGTGATAGAACCTAAGCGGGACGTATTTAAGCACTCTAATGTAGAAATTTTGCTAAAACGACTACGTTCTATAAATGTTCAAATATTGATACAATTATAGACTATAGACAAACTAAGTAAGCGTATAGACCTTGATATTTGACTGAGCAGAGACTTCTTCTGATCAGAATAGATAAATTATTATTGTAACATGGATACTTGCGTTGATTATAATTTAGTTTTACTTATAATTATTAGTCGCATCCAAAATGTATAGATATAGTTTTATCCTTGAGAACCATATTTAGGATCCATATTTTTTATCCTACTGTTATTTTTTATTATTTTTCGTTGGTGCTCCTAAAATAAATTAAAACCAAATTCAAACAAACAGAAATAGCATGCTTCTAAAACATTCAAGCGACTCATAGACAATTCTAAAGATTGTAGAATGTGATAAAACCTACACGGGGCGTATTAAGCACAATGTTTTGAACGCATTAAAATTGCTAATCATCTCGTCTGTTTGGTTTCAGATCACACGTTGACGTCGACGTCGTGAATTAAACAACTGTTAGGCACCCACCTAAATAATGTAGTGGGTGTTTGGAACATTATGTTTTTCAGTACAACTGTAAGTATACCATACATACGCATTCACGCCTGTAATCCCCGAAGGTACATCAGTACATTCACATTTCGCCGAGTTTATTTTCGTCCCATGATGTGATAGGGGAGGAACCTATCGCCATGCCGTCCCCAATTCTAGACTTCGAGCTGATACTGAGCATTTCAAAATAGAAAAACCCAATTTCAATTTTACCCGATCTGGGGCTCGACCCCGAGACCTCAGCACAGCAATCGTACCGCGTATGCATTACAACTGCGCCACCGAGGCAGTAAGTATAACGTGACCCAATATTCTGCTTTTTAAATAATTAAACTGGACTGTAACACTTAAATACGTCATAGAACTTTACATAATTGTCTTTGAGTAATTTCTTATAATTCTATTATTTATGTTTACACTCAGAAAGAGTTAATAAGGCATTAACTGGTTTTGTATTATAAGGCGAGCGTTTATAATGGTCCGTTACTTAACAAAGAAAATGATTTTTGCTCAGTTACTGACTACAAAAATAATCTTATTTGAAGTTTCTGTGTACGGCAGTTACAGTTGTAAAAAATTAGGTTTAATTTTGAGTTAATCAATCATATGATTTTGTACTTATTACTACGTCAATTGACATGGTTGTCAGTTTAAGAAATCATTAAAAATAGTTATAGGTGAGTAGTAATAATATTTTTGTAAATTATAAGTAATTAATATATTTGTGTATTGTGCACTTTTATGTAATAGTTTGGTGTAAGTACGTAGACTAGATAGTACCAAAACTAGATGCACATGCAAAACAGTAATTTCATAAAAGTACAAGAGATTGCTTTGACGGATGACTGACATAAAAACACATACAGTTATAACAATTATACTACTATATTTTGTTTCAAATGCTAAAAACAAGTGCGAACTTATCATGAATTCTTATTTGATCTCACTTTATATGCCTCTTTTAAAGCGATAAGGTATACAATTTGTTTTATGATTGTTGTATTTTATAAAGATGTAAATAATAACGTAAAATGCCTAAAATAAATATGATTGTGATAAAAATAACCACATGCTTGTATTAGGTTCAACTGTGTAATATGAAATATGCAAAGGCATATTAAAATCTTATTAGATTTCTAAACTCTTGTACAAGTAGAGAAATTATGGAGAAAGTCATCCACTTTGACCTACTGACGTGCTCATATTGCTATAAGAATACACAACAGCACCAACAAATTGTTTTACACTTTTCTGATAATTTGCAGCTTGTCTAAATACTCATTCGTCAAACATCCTCTGCCTACCTTTTCTGGTACAAGCGCAAATAAAAACACACTATATTAAACTTATTGTTATGTAACGTATTGGAAAACATGACAAGTTAAACTAGATATCCATACAAAAACACAAAACAATCGTTGTCAACGTGCTTTCTATTCATAATTAAGCATTATGCCTCTAAGGGAGCACATTAGCATAACATCGTCGGTGGCGCCATTGTAAGTGCTATTCGCGCCCACGTACCTATATCAATTATCGGTATTAAATGTTTGCGATCAATATCGATATGTTATGATTAATCACATCACTTAAATCGGGCGGGAAAATTGTAAAGATGGCCGACGAAGTTCGAGCTTTCCAGTGGTGTATTTGTTTTATTTTAAATATGTTCATAATAGTGGAGAAGGTGAAAAGAAAAGTTACCAGCTTAGAGATAATTCTACTAAATAGGTAAGATGGTATATAGTTTTGGTAGTGTTTATAGGTAGACATGACGCTTACCATTAGACGGGTGATCTTGTTTCAAGATAGTTGTATATATTTTAATCTGTGACTGCCTCAGTGGCGCAGTTGTAATGCGTACGCGTTACAATTGAGGCTAACGCTGAGGTCTCGGGTTGGATCCCCAGGTCGGGTAAAGTGGTATTGGGTTTTTCTATTACGAGATTCTCAGTATCAGCCCGGAGTCTGGAATTTGTGCCCGGTATGGCGATAGGCTCGCCCCCTATCACATCGTGGGACGGAGATACGCTCGGCGAAATGTGGGCGTACTAGTTACACCTCTGCCTACCCCTTCGGGGATTACAGGCGTGAGTGCGTATGTATGTATTTTAATCTGTTGATTACTAATCCTAAATCATTCAATTACAAATACAATATCGAAAGTCTTGTTTATATCGAAACTGTTGGCTATATTAATAAATTTTAAACAAATAGCACACACACCTGTGGTAAAATATCATACGTAATTAAAATTCAGACTTTTCCATATATTAAATAAAGAATAGTTAATTTATACTTTACTTAATATGCAACCTTTCCGCAATCTAAATTATATGCTCTAAGGACTAATAAATCACATTAAAAAAAGACAGTTTATACTTAGCTACATATAAGTGTAGGTACCTACATGTTACATCTTTTCTGACACATAAAATATATTAAATAAAAAAAGGTTGAGACATTATTTGTTTATGTTTTAATGGAAAAAGATCACGTTTTCGACAAATTTGTTTATCACTGAATTAAAGGCAACCTTTTTTTAATGCCATGTAGGGCCATATCTAAAGTATCGTAAAGTGTTAAGTTAAAATATATGTTTTCAAAATTGACTTTAATAACTATTGGTATAATAAACCCATACGATATGATTTTAAAAAACTTGTCAATCTAGAGACCTTATGAAATTATTTAATAATGATTTTAAAATGATTAAACCAATTTCCGTATGCATATTTTAGTGCTTTAAAATCTTGTTATTTTATGTTTTGGGACATTTCCACGGGTTAATAATGGATTTTCATGTAAAATAGCCGTTGAAAATTAAATAATCTGGTAAATGTATGTTTTTATGACTGTTCTGTACGTAATCCTTTTACAGCATATTTTAAATACATACGTAACACTGTGTTATCATTATTTTTATTGAATCCAATATATTGAAAATAATTGTAATCGTTTACTTGCGATTATTACTGAAAGCGAAAATAATTAGGAACATAAATAATAATTATCTTTTATTATATTTGAGTAAACGTTTACAATAATACCTAATAGATGGCGCTAATAACAATCTGACATAGATTGGTATATTCTGTATCCGCGATAAAATATGTAGTACTATTGGAATTTATTTACGCCTTTTTTCATTTTAATGCACCTGACTAGCATCTGTCAATACAAACTGAATAATTTATGCGCCCTATTTAAATATGGGCCTTTCGTCACTCGACTATACAATACTGGCACAAAATGTATACACCACAATTTTTTTTATTGTTTAATTACTACTTTAATAACTGTTTATTTACCTAAGTTTCGAATGGAGGTACTATAGGAAATATGCAAAATAATTCCACTTATCAATAAGCAAATAGCATATTTCCTTAGTAAAATACATACTTAATGGCCTAAAATGAACCTTATTATGGATTATATCCGTAATATAATAGGATAAATACTAAAAGGAAATCCAACCGACGTAAAGTAAATAAAGTTAACATTTCAAGATATTAATTCAATAGCTTGTTTTGACTAGTGTCATTGACCGCGCCTATGAGATTTGTATTTTTTATAGAATAATTTATGGCCTGTTTCACAATGTACAAGTAAATGTTTTTCGACAAATAAAGACCAAATAAAAAAATATTACGCCATCAATACAGATGAAAAAGCGTATGTCAAATTGGTACTTAAATTGGCTTTTTAATGCGTTATCTGGAGGATAAACTTTAAACGGACATTCTGACAGACCAAATCTATATAGAACATATACCTACTACCACAGTATATATAATTGTACCTACTTTATTAACTACATTTAAGAATAAAGCTAGTTATCTTTCATAATCGATCAATAATCCGCGTATTTCGTTACCCTTTTTATGGTTCTAACTTGTCAACATTGATGGAAAGCGGCATCTTATATAGGATATAGCGTTCTAACTAATCAAAATTTGCGGAGAACTGGTTTCTAAAGTCTTTCGATGGCATTGTTTTGCAACTTGTCCCAAAGCAATCAAGATTTATTGATTGATCTGTTTTTGTTTCTAAGTAGGTATCAAAGTAGAATTGCATATATAAAACAGTTCCTGGTCATAATAAGTATTGTTAAATAGTTATTTAACTACTTTTTGTACAGTTAATTATGAACGTATTATTTATTCGAACCGAAGTCACTGTTATCGTTTGTTTATTTTTTGTTTGTGGAATAAAGCCTATTTGCGGATAGCATTAAAAGTTTGCGTATATTTTGTTGCTTTATTGATATCAAATGTTAATACCTATTAGAAAAAGCGGGAGAAATATAAGATAGATTTAGCTTTTTACTAAGGCTGCTATAGACCCGAAAACTAAAAGACTCTTTTTTTTGATCTGCCAAAACTGTACAATAACTCGTAAAGATATCATATTTTTAAGCTACATTTCCTATTACACGTCATATTTTGTTGTAAAACATATCTGGACAAATAATTTATAACAGACTGCTTAGGACAATATTAAATGCTCAAGTGGAAGGGTGCTGTTTTGTCAGTTTTTATAATATTTTAATTCTTTTCTGTTATCTTTTAAGGGCAACAAGGATCAGATAGATTTACAAACTCTACCATGAAAGGTAAAGAACACTCTGTATCGAATTTACCGTAGATTTTGAGATGAAAATTTGTCTTTACGCCCTAAATGCAGTTTGTTTTATTTCATACTTCGCAACTATTTCGTAGCGCTCCAACCGCGGACTCTACCAACTTCGGTGTCGGAGATGGCACATTTTACAACTTAAACAATGAGAACTCTATTGGAACGGAATTTTAAGCACAACACAAACAATATTCCTATTAGAATAATATAAATATAAAATGTGAACCTTTGAGCATCGCCTGCGGAACGCAGCTAAACTCGCAATAGCGGCATAGCACGCAGACACTATACCACTTGTCCAGTATCCAAAACTCGCTCAAACAATACGTAACACTTGAACAGGAGTCAGTCAGAGCACATATAACTGCGTCGTGCACACCGCATAAACACGCACTGGAACTGTTACTGTTGGCGGACCGGAGTTGTGTTGTGGGATGTTGTCGTGACGAGCGGCGCGACACAGCACACTCGACGGTCACCGGCACACTGCGCGCCTGGTGCGGCGGCCCCCCGCCCGGTGCCGCGGCCGCCCCCCGCCCCCCGCCCGCCGGCCGGCCCCGCGGGCCCGCACACCGTCGCCCCCCCGCACTCGCCCGGGGGCGGAGCCGCGGCCGCCCGAGCGAGTCGCGCCGATGCCGAAGCTTAATTACGCAGCGGGGCCGAAGCGGGACGGCGATAGCGAGTGGGCGCGAGCTATTAGCGCGGAGAGCGGGACGACGCTCGTCTTAAGTATTTTGTATAAGTAATGAGAGGCGAGGCGCATCTCCCGCCAATCTTTAATGTTGATTGCGACCGCTGCCGCCGCCGCCGCGCCTCTCCGTCCCTCATTAACGCCGGCCCCGCCTCGATTTAATTACGCGATGGTTTAATTGTGGATGCGGTCTCGCTCGCGGATTGTTTTTGCTCGCATTCCCGGCGGAGGCTGAATGTTTTGCTCTGGTGATGCGCCGGTGTGATTGTCTCGTCACAGGTTGTTAATTGGTCGCGGTGTAGGCGCGTCCTCTACTCGCCAGATTAAATGAGATAGCACAGCATGGGTATAGGAGCGTACAGCCGCGGTCGTACCGAGCCGGTCCTCGCGCTTCTCGTTTATATGTTTTTAATCGGACGTACGATGCAACTTATCCGAAACTCGTATTTTTTCCGCCTCTATATTCGAATACCAAATTCATTTAATTTATATTATTAGAAGTATAATGGGCAACTTTAGGCGAATATTACGTACTCCACGTAACTTTAGCTGAAATTAAATGTTAGCTTTAACATTAAGATACAATAATCACAATGAACAATATTCCACGTATTCTGTTTTATTTTACATGGTTATCAAATATAATTGCCTAAATATTACAATAATAATGATAATTAACTGAAATTAAACATAAAATATTCTTAACATAACTTCTGCTATATTTTATCGATCAAATGAAATATTTAATTACAAATATTTACACCACTGAAGTCCCCATTTTTTTTAATTTACGGTAATGACGAAACGTGCATGTTGCACACCTGATGGTAAGCGCCACGCCTACCCATTAGCAGACGCAAGCCCATACGGAACTTCGAATTATGAAGTAGGTACTGTACCTACTGCGCTCGTCGTCCCGAGACATAATATGTTAAGTCTCATAATTTCAGCCCAGTAATTTCACTAGCTTCAATACCCTTCAAACTAAAACAGTTCAGTCGATCATGAGAAGATATATGAATGTGGAAGGGGCGAAAGAGGTGTGTCAAGATCGTAACTTTATGCACTGAATAGTCTCTGCCTACCCCCATAGGATATAGGCGAGAATGTGTATGTATATACATAACTATCACGAAATGGTTTTTCATCAAACTTCTAGAGAAGTCTGGATAATTTAATGATTTAATAAATCAAATACAAAATTAATTAATAGATATTTTAAGATTTATATTTAACCTTAAAACATTTCATGAATAAATTATATTACAGTTGTAAAGATTGCTTGATGATTTACCTTCCAAAGCAAATTTTCTTTAAAGTATTAAATGTATTGAAACTTTAGAAAATGAAACCTTATTTCTAAGAAAATTGTATCTAATTACATACTAAATAAAGAAATTCATTTATTATAATTGAATTTAGGTAAGGGACCTAACTAATAAATTCTAAGAAAACTATGATTAAATGGAGACATAGCGAAGGAGACATTTATGCGTCGTATTAAGAACAACCTCTGTTTTTTTTGTAAAAATAACGACTGCTTAGGTGGAAGTCGCAGGTTCGAAACCATGCCCTAGATATACCTCTGAGTTGAAATAACTCTATACGTCTCTATTCTATTGAAGTAGGTATCGCTTTAACGGTAAATAAAAACTTCGTAAAAAATCTGGAGGTCGCCATAAAAATTTGAAGGAACTCTACCAATAGAAATTAGATCAGATTGGTGGATTAAGGGCTTATTTGTGTGTAAGCACTGTTGTGTTTCGGATTGAAGGACATTGAAGCCAATGAAATTACTGGACATTATGAGATGCAGCTCCGCCCGTTTGAACAGCCTTATTCAAGATAATAATCCAATAATAATCCAGGTCTTGGTCGACCTCTGTGCCAAATGTCATCCAAAACCTTTTAAGGCGTGATTGACTAACAAACATCCCAATTCACAAACACGCAAACATCCAATTTTTTACATTTATAATAGTAGTAGGATAACATAGTGATTTCTTATTTTTACGCGAATATTACACATTGGAATAAAACTAGTCTAAACGGTTTTTATCGCGGTTTAATTTTTATTTTATTTTAGTACCGATGTTTTGAAAGCTTTTCAGCCTTCGTGGTCACGGGAGAGGCTGAGGTGTAGGTCTTCTCGAAAAGATAATGATACATTGTCTACCTTCATTTTAAAATAGTACATTTATTTTTAAATTATTTAAAAAAATTCATCCTTCGTGGTCACGGGAGTGACGAGATGAAAAGCTTTCGAATCGTCGTGACTAAAATAAATTGGTAATTAAACCGCGATAAAATCCGTATAAAGTAGTTTTATTCCAGTAGGATAACATCTTCCGTTTCGGGGTGACGAGCGCAGTCATATGCCATGCATTGCTTTGTAATTCAAGGATCTGTGTAGTGTTGCTTCAGCTTATAGGCACTACCATTAGGCGAGCGATCTGATCGTTTCATCATTAAGGCTATAAAACCCTCATAAGAAGAGGAGTGGTCTACAATATAATCCATGACTGATTATTTTACAGGATAGGTAGAAAAGCAGTGGATCAGCTGATGGTAAATGTTTACCATTGACTGCTTGCCTTGCCTGAACAGGGAGAGATATAAGAGCATACGAAGGATGCTCCAGATCAGGTGAAGTAAAGGTGTCTTGGTGAAAGCGGACCCTAGTACTAAGCCGGGATAGCGCCGGGCAGAAAAAAAGATTGTAGATCCTAAAATCTAACACACTGTAAGGAGTCAAAAGCTAGTACAGTTTGTAAATTTAACGGAGACGCGCGCAATCTGAATTTTGAACTCCACCGTACTAGAATACAATAATTAGAATATAATAGAAAATTATGGTTACCAGGCCACGTCATACGACTCTCGCTGTTAAATTAGATGACCAGCATCATGAATGACATTTTCCTTCATATTTTCGAATCTGACATATGATAAACTCCGTGTAAATGAAGCTTAGTGCTCTGCGAGGTTTTCAAAATGCAACTCTATGTGTCTTCATTTCTTGATTTGAAGCTACTACATGAATAAAGCACAATATCTGAATTATTATATCAAATAGTAAAGTAAAGGGTTTAATTAATATATCTTCTATATATTAATACGTGAAGAGAAAACTTTGTACACCTTTTTGATCAATATGTGCGCACGACGGAGTGTGAAATTTGAAATAGTTAAAGTTTATATGAAGAAGAAGTGTACAAAGCTGGCATTCATATATAATATGTGTTATAAATAAATTGAGTAAAATTAACATTGTTTACGCTCTTATTACCAATGTCAAACATCTATTACTCAGTGACGCTATGATGTATTTGTTCACGCTCGCAGCTGAGGTAGTAGAACTAAAAAAAAATATATGATTATAGAGGTATATTCTTCTCCCCAGAGGGGTTGGCGTCAGCCAGGCGGCCGATCGTAAAAACTATAAGCCAAATGTTTCTGTAACATGTGTTAAAACATGTTGCGTCAACCCCACTGCGAGTGAGATAAGGACAGGTGGAAGATGATAGAAGTACGAGTATTTATTCTGTTTGACAAAAGAACCTGAATAACATTCAAATTTAAAAATAAATGAATTACAGTCGAATTTCCAACACTAGGCGACCACTATCTAGAATAGAATTAATGAAATTGAATTTTAGAATGTCACCATGATATTATAATAACTGTTACTGTTATTGTATAAAACGTACCACCTTGCACGGTTGTGACAAGTGACGGTAGCGGGACAATAAATAAATGTTTCCCTCAGTTGTGGTCCAATGTGGCCGGACCACCCGCAGCGCGCATGCAAAAAAATTATATCTGCCTACCGGACAGGCAGGGAGTTGAGGCTATTGTGGGTCATAACCCACTTTATTGTAGGAAATGAAAGACTATAGTTTATCTGAGTGAAAACCTCGTCAAACAATAAGTTTGGGTACAGCCACGCTGATAATACGTCTACAGTATGAATGGGATGGCACGACCTGGCTAGTAGAAGTAAAAAAGTAGTAAAAGAGTTTATCAATAGATAGATGTGAATATTAGGCATACTTATGGTCTTAATTTATTCTTCATGCTTATGGAGGTTATGCATGCTAATTCAGTACAAATCTGTAATTGCTTATTAATATAAATTGAACTGCATTAATTCCAATTAAATATTGTAAAACCTTTATGCTCTCAATAATAATAATTGGAAACTAGTTTTGAAAAGAGCAACGATGGAGTTTCTTATTTGGCTTCTCTAGCAAAACAACCTAACAAACTGGAGGTAGAGTTTTTACGGAATCTGAATATTGTATAACATTTTATGGATTCAATAAATATTTTGAATTTGAATTTTTACAACGTTATCCCTGAAGGCAGGAGAGGTGCAACTAGTGCTGCACCTACATAACGCTTATTTTCATCTCATGATATGATGAGGAGTGAGCCTATGGCCCGGGCAGAAATTCTTATCTCGGAAATACATTTCCGATTTTTAGAACTGTAAAACTCAAATCGAATTCAACTCGATGCATCTCGTATTTTGGGAAAAAAAATCATGGGCAATGAAAAACACTTGCTCCTTTAGCGGTCTCTGTTATATTAAAACATGGTTCTTTCAATTTAAAACTAAACTTAAGGCGAAATCCTTGATAGTTGATAATATTTTAATGGCTTAGCTTTCTGCTCGCGGTTCTGCCCACGCTACATACAAACGTTTTCACTTCCTTTTTCTATTAGGGGTTGAATCTTGAAAAACGCACAAATACGTCTTTATTAACCGTGAGTTGTGACTTTTTACCATAACATATTATTTCCCATACAAGTTTGCAACCTCTTTTCTCTTCTTAGAGGTTGAATGTCGAGAAATCCCTTCTTAAACGATGCCTATAATATAAAATCAACATCCCCTCAAAATTTAAATTTTCTATCAATAACGGCTAAGCGTTGATGAGTCATCCAAGCTTAATTTACATATTTTTAAGATTAAGATTTGATTATTTTTTTGTGACGTTAATCCAATTATTTTGAACGATATTCGCAAACATTTGGCACACGCTATCGCACCTGATTACGGGCCCGCGCACCTACCTGTTCTGTTTGAATAGGCATAGTTAATTGTTGCCGCGATAATGATTTCGAGTGGACCTGTCAACTACGAGTGTCCGATAGTGTGGCCACTTCACAAAAATGTTAAAGGAAATGAGCGCGTAATGCCAATGATGATAATAATTTAGTATTAATTGTGGGTAGACTATTATGTGGTGTTTAAATCTAAAAATGTGTTAAACCAGTGGTGTCTATATAATTAATAAAAACAATAGTCAATAAATTGATAAAAACAAAACGTAAAATTAGTGGTGTGATTCTAAGGCCCACTTGCACGACAGTCTTAAATCAGGTTTAACTCATTAAACCTCTTTAAGAAACGTCAGAATGTTACATAAGTAAATAAGTTTTGTGCATTACACCCGATTTAGGATCGTTGTGCAAGCGGGCCTTAATCGTAGAATTAATACAATTATTTGCTTTCTGTAGATATTAGTATCTATGATTAATTTATTAGGAAACGTTCTTTATATTGCTCCATACATGCTGTACCCAACTGGATAGCGAATACATATGATGAGGAACTAGCCATAGTGTCCCATTCAGGCGTATCACGTTCCAGGCTCAGCCAGTGTATATCCAGTGACTTCAGGACGGGATAAATCTACCGACCATCGAGGGACGCACTAGATAGTCAAAGTTATATTTGGACTGCACTCTACATACCTAACATCAAGCCCAGTATAGTGAGGTTTTTTTACTAGCCCTGTATTGTATATGTCTCAGTGCTGGGTACCGGCTTCCTCTACTAAATGAGAGCCGTTCGGCCTTAGTCCACCACGCTGGCCTAATGCGGGTTGGCAGACTTCACATACCTTCGAAATTCTTATGAAGAACTTCTCAGGTATGCAGGTTTCCTCACGATGTTTCCTTCACCGTTAAAGCGAGCGATAATTAACAATTAATACACTTATAACTTAGAAAAGTCAGAGGTGTATGCTCTTGTGACTGGATTCGAACCTGCGACTTTCGTCTCGACAGTCTGTACCACTTCCCACTGAGCTATCGCTGCGTTTTTGGGTTGCATGTTTTAATTAGTCGTGCAGAAAAATAAAGAATAAAAAGCTATAATACTAAAAGAATATAATTTTAAAATATGATTGTAAACCAAGACTTAAATTTATGGGTGTGGCAACAGATGACGTTAAGGCATATGTATTATGAATAATAATATTTTATATAAAGATAAATATTATACATTGAAATAAAACTAGTCTATACGGATTTTATCGCGGTTTAATTTTTATTTTAGTCCCGACGTTTCGAAAGCTTTTCAGCCTTCGTGGTCACGGGAGAGACTGAGGTGTAGGTTGTCTCGAAAAGTTAATGTTACAATGGCTACCTTCATTTTAAAATTATACATTTATTTTTAATTATTTAAAAAAGTTAGTTGACACTAGTCCGATCTACGCAGAAAGAGATCACGGTATCTTGAGGTCTGGCAGTTGGTAAAATAAAAATTAAACCGCGATAAAATCCGTATAAACTAGTTTTATTTCAATGTGTAATATTCGCGTAAACCTAAGAAATCACTATAAATATTATACTTAAACTATTATAATTAAAATATACCAATGTCCAAAATTATGTTGATGTTACTAGTTTAAATTGTCATCATGTGCTACAAGGGTTATATATTTTAAATTATAGTTATTCTTGTATCTTTAGACATTAAAATATGCATTTAATGCTTTAAATGTGTAAATTTATTTGTTTAGCGCGTGCGGAGCTCGTGTGTGTGCTTTATAAAATAAATTCTTTATATTGTTTATTGTTCTAGATCAAAAATGGTTATAAAATAATCGATGTATTATTTAGATATACGACCATTTTATATATTAAAAAACAAAATATTTCCATATGCAGGAGACATATAAAAAAATAAAATATCAAAGATTAGATACTTTGGAGTTAGCAAAACAATGTATTAAATATACATTTATACAAATTATATGCCTACTCCGACACAGAAATGGCTAAACACACAGTTTTCCTTGGACTCACTGGCGAATAAAAAAAGATAAATTTCAAAAAATCGCCCGGCAAACCGTCAGCCACGTTGACCTTAAGCCTATTCACTCACAAAAGCGGTGCGGGCGTTGACCCGCGCGTGGCCAACCCCTGACCTTGGCGTATCGTAAACTCATCTGACGTAACCGTGACTCTTTTCCTACTAAACGCACATGTGTTTCACGTACACTACGTATTTACTATTGATGGGGTCATTGTCCTCGCGAGCTGCAATTTTATTTATCTACTATATTTTGCTCGGAGCTCTGCCATGTAAAGAAAATATACTTTTTTTTAATAATAATAAAAATAAAAAATAAAATAAAATGAAGAGTGCTGTAGGTACATAATATTATCAGTCTTGTATTATATTGTCCCACTGCTGGGCACGGGCCTCCTCCACTTATGAGAGGAGTTAGGCCTTAGTCCACCACGCTGGCCTAATGCAGGTTGGCAGACTTCACATACCTTCGAAGCCTTTTGAAGATATTGTCAAGTATGCAAGTTATACTGTTATAGCAACCGATACTTCAGAATGAATACACATGTAATGTAAAAGTCAAAGGTGTATGCTCTTGGGGCTGGTTTCAAACCTGCCACTTTCATCTCGACAGTCCGTACCACCCCCGTTCAACTATCGCTGCTATACCTTTTTATAATCAATGAAAACAGCCTAATATTCTTATAATGTAGCTTTAATTTTTTGAATTTTCTGAATATGACCTGTAGTCCCATATACCCCTTTAAACAAATTCACAAAGTCAAAAACTTTCATCTTTACTCTTAGATCTTTATATTAATTTGGCTTTATTTCACTTCTCGCAACATTGAGAGGGGAATACATATGCACACACACTTCTTTATTTTATATTTATTACTATTTTTCTTTAAGCAGTGTAAGTTGGCAAGCAACATCTAAAGCCCAAAGCAAACCTCCTGCACGTGGTACACTCTGCTGATTAACGGACGAGGCTATGGCGAAACTTGAAACATTTCGGGTTATTGGGGGCAGACGGTGGATGACCCCATATACCATCACCTGTATGGTATGAGAAGGTGGACCCTGGCATTTAGCCGAGATAACGCCAGGCAGAAAGAAAGACTATTTCTTCTTAAAATAGTTATGTTTAATTTAAATTGTGCTTCAGATTATAATATTCGTATAGATAAGTTTTATATATCAACTGTATCTGTTAACCTAATCTCGTGCGAATATTGGGTTTATTTAAGAAATAAGAATATCTTATCCAATAACAGTCGAACTTTCAATATTGTCATGAGATAATGAATTGAAAACATGGTTGAATCATACGTATTTCATTTGTACATACGCCAAGCAGGTTTTTCCCTAGGTTATCAGACAAACAAACTTGACCATATATTAATATTAGCTTTTGTTCGCGGCTCCGTTAATACCTTTGCTTTTGCGCATGACCTCCCCCCATTTCCCCCATAAAATGTAAATATCCTTAGTAGTTTTTGAGTTGTCTGAAGTATTGCTTTCAATCCAGTTATTTTAAGCAAAATTTCAATATTCAATACGGAATTTGTTATTGTTATGAAAACATTTTTAAAAAACAACATATTTTTTATTTTTATTTTTAGTTATTTTTAGTTTAGACCAGTTTTAGTTCAAAGTTAATTTGTTTACATAACGAAGTTAACTAAAATTACGAACGATCACAACGAAATAGTAAACTATAAATTCACAGATAACTAACATAAACAAACATAATTGTCGGCGAATTAGTATAAAAAATTAAAATACTTCAATAATTACCTATTCCTAAATTTATAAAATTATTGCTATTTATGGTAATTTATTTTAGTCCTCTCAAACTAAAATTAGCTATGTCCGTTTGGTACACAACCATTTGACAGAATTAAGCTAGTGTAAGTTGTTTTGATCACAACAGAACAGCTACAATTGTCCAACATTACTAACTCTCCAACAGAACGAAGTACGAACACCACCACCATCATAACATCAACTCATAATACACCAACGCTCCTAAAATAAACTCCATATTCATCACCCAACGCCCCCTATACGCAAGTTGGGAAACTAAAACCACACCACCCTTTAGCACATACGAGGAAAAACTGTGGAAATTCTTACCCCTTGCGTGAGTGCGTTGCGGCTAAAGAACCATACATGTGCTGCCACCTATCGGTGAATAGTGAGTACTGCTTACGTTGCTTATTCATGTGATGCCCTAGTTTACTCGTGTTGATGTTGCTTACCTGAAATAAAAAAAACAGTTTATTAAAATAAATATAATCGGGTGTTTTAATGTATGCGTTCCCGTGATAAAATTCATTCATATTTATACAGTCTTTAAAAAGTTGACTGCCGCGTCCCGCCCCCGCCCCGGGTCGGGTAATACAGGCGTGAGTGCGTATCTATGTAAGTTAAAATTGTATAGTACTTTAAAATAACAGATAAATATAAGCCTAAGGAAGGTGAAAAATAAGAATAATACTCTTGTTTCCGTTATTTTACTATACGCTGATTTACAATGTCCAAATAAACGTTATTTATAAGATAAAATATACGAGTAAGACGGTGAAATACAAAATTATGATAGTTAATTATTTATATCATTAAAGAGGCACATAGACAGAGGCAGATATGACAAATTATTTTTCTTGAATAGACTGTCTTAAGCGTTATCTGTCGGTTAAAAATAATTGTGAAATTGAAAAATAACACCTTCTCTTGACTACCAATAATAATGATCTATGTAACTTTTAACGTTTAAAATAAAAATAAAGTAGTAAAACGTGCGTAACTCAGAAAAATTAAATCAGCGAATCACACGATCCGCATAGATGGCGTTTACTGTGTCTTGACATTGTACGTTTCTCTCTTATTCTATCTTCTGTATGTATACAAATTATATATTTTGGTTATTTTTTCTTCACAGAGACGAAGCCGTGACCAAAAGCAGCAATAAATCGTGTTGGAAAAAACTAAAGCTAAGATTACATTACGTCATATTACCGACGGCTTTTAACATAAACATATTCGATATTAAAAATTATCTTATATTATGCTACAATATTGCTAAAATATTTTATTCTGCAACTTAAAGATTTTTTGATCTAACGTAAGCAAACAGACCCACAAAAATGTATGATTGATATGCGTGGATGTATCTCAAGTATTGACATAAAAAAGCTGAAATATATGAAGTGGTAGCAAAAGCAGTGGGTGATTTGAAACAAAATATTATCACTATGTTTCCTTCACCGTTAAAGCAGAAGATAATTCACAATGAATACACACGTAACTGAAAAAGTCAGAGGTGCATTCTTTTGGACCTAGTTTCGAACCTAAAACTTTTCCCTCGGTATGGTACGGACCATTGCCCAGTGATCTATCGCTATTTTAAAAAAAAAATGCGTTTCGTATGGTGAGATTTCCGGATGCCCAGAATCCCTTCCAAATCCTTGTTCCTTCCGTAAAACTCGGCTACGTAATTGTATTTTTTTACGTGCATGTATGAAATATTTAATGAGAGTGAATGAGGCCAAAGAGGTAAGCAAGGATCGTAGCAAGTGGAAATCCGTTGTCTCTGCCTATCCCTATGGGAAACAGGCGTGAGGCGTGTATGTATGTATTTTTTCTGATTTTGTGTGTTAGGCGCTGGAGATCACTTTCCACCAGGTGACCCACATGATCGTTTGCCACCCTTTGCTATAAATCTATGCTGAAACCTTAATAACTCTCATTCATACACTAGTATAGCTACAGTAAAACTACAGCAGCACGAGTTAACGTCACCCTAAACTTTATTTATTCTCAATATTCTATAATGTTCGCTTGACATTTTCGCAAAATCGATAGCGCCCCTTATTGGTACCGAAATGATTGAACATCCTATCGCGACATTTTTCTAATGGCGGCTCGTGTTTGAGACCCTTTTTCTTTTTTAAGGAAACGTTCACACACGCTCTCGTGTTCTATAAATAATTTTTTTATTCTGCTACGCCATTGTGACTACACTGGACCGTCTCTTCACGGTCGAAATTTTCTTTGGACTGTACTATACTTTATATCAATATAAAGTAAGAAACATTGCTCCTCGACGGTCGGTAGAATTAAGACAAGCGACAGCAGTCAAAAATATCATACCTTCAAACATAGGTACCTTGAAACCATTTTAACTTAACCAGTTTTCATAAAAAGATAGCCGCATACAAATCGGTCCGGCTTTTACCCAACCTGGGGATCGAACCCGAGACCTCAGAATATCAGTCGTAACGCGTACACATTACTGCGCCAACGAGGCTTTAATAGTAAAGGGAAACATCGTGAGGAACATATACACATACTGTACTTTAGTTTTTTTCTCTCTTTATTTTTATAGAGAGATTTATTACATGAATATGCCTCATTGGGGTACCTGACCAGTCTCGGATATCATAGCTGGATATCGGTTCCATATTCGTACAATTAGTAAAATAACGAAGACTACCGAAACGCATAATTTTATTAGTAGTGCCTACTGTATTTACAAGCTTACGTTACGAACACATAGTAAGACTTGCACAAATGAGTTGAATTATCTAGGTTTTAAGTGGAAGAGTTACGCTGTAGACAGTGGTGTCTACAGCATGAATGGACTGTTTCGTCCGGATCGTTACCACTGGCTCACAGAGAATTGACGTAAAGTAGAATATTGCTTCTGCGTTTCGTACGGTGAGTGAGATATCCGGAGTCCCAAATCCCCTCCCCTTCCCTAATCCCTTAATTATCTCTTTCCTTTAAGGTCGGCGACGCGCCAGTGACTCTTTTGGTATTGTGGTCGTATATGGGCGGTGGAAATCACTTACCATCAGATGACCCACTGGCTTGTTTGCCGGCATAAGTTATATAAAAAAATAAAGATATAATTACTCTATTTTACATGACACAACACGTGATTTTTTTGTGCGGGTCCTGGGTTTAATTCCCAGGTCGAGAAATCACACATGAATAGCCTAGGATTGTAATTTGTGCCCGGTATGGTGATAGCCCCTTATCATATCATGGGACAGAAATAAGTGAGGCGAAACGTGAGTGTAATACTGATTGCACCTTCGGGGTTAAAAGCGTAAAATTATGTAAGTATGTATTTTTTACAATGAGTACTAAAAAACGGATCACAGTTTAAATTTATAACATTATACGTTTTTGGATGAAGTAGAGCCAATGTCTCGATAACAGTCGATTTCATAACAAAGTGCGAACCAATGTGACCGCTCCCTTAAAACCCCTTTTCTTTTTACATGTCGCAAGCTAACGACAATACGAAATCAATACCAACACCATCGATGCGAAAATCGTGAATAGCGTTGTGACACGCACACACATACACAATGTTGTGGGTGTGTGCGTACTCAAATAATATGCAAGCGTCAGTGTGAAGCGAAGACGTTCGCACGAGGGTGGATATGTCGATCGTGTTACGTGGACTTTTTATCGATATCGATGTTTTTCATGTTGTGTTGATAATTAATTAATGTTGATTGGCAATGACTGATATGGCGTGAAATGTACCACTATTTTTATTTTCTGCTTACATCATACACAAGTTGGCTATAACAGTCTGTAAAAACCACCGATTTCAATTAAAAAATGTAATTTGTAAATGACCGAATAGATTTGCTTAAAACATAAATAATTAATTTTTACATTAAATCAGCTTTCATATACGAGTATAACTAGCTGGTAGGCCCTACAACAACATCCTTGCTTCTCATTGTAACCATGAAAGTGTGTTATGAGGTGAGAGATATTTGATTTGACTAGCTTTTACTTGCGGCTCCGCTCGCGTGAATTGTTTTTCCAGGATAAAAAGTAGCCCATGTACGCATTAGGATGCATGTTCATGGTCATGGTCTACCTGTGTGCCAAAATTCATCCAAATCCGTTAACCTGTTAAGATGTGATTGACTAACAAACATCCAAATTCACAAACTCACAAACTTCCAAATTTTCACATTTATAATATATAATCTTACTACGATTATGTAATATTATAATAAATTAAATAGCAGTGTATATTACAAAAGGCGTATAATTTAAAGATAAAGTTAACATTGAATGTAAATAAAACTAAATAACCGATCAATCAACAAACTTTATAACCAATCATTGTTTCACAAAGCCGATATTATGGTCACCCTAAAAATTGGTAAAAAGAAAACGCATTAACACATATAGATGAGTAGTCACACATGGTAAGCAGGGCACTCACACATACGGGTGCTCCACCCACCCCCACACCCTCGGGCTTTCCTTTAAAAAGCGCCCCCACAACCCCCGGGAGTCTTTTGATAAGGAAATGCAGACATTTCAAGAAAGAAAGCTAAGTATCGAATAAGCATTGAGAGGTTGAGTGTCGGTATTTACGAAGGAATGTCATAATATGCGTGGGTCGGACTATATCTGTCGATAGAGTTTTGTTGGATTACGAACTTTTTGTGTGCCACGGCATATTCATTCGATCTGGTTGCGTTCTAATAAAATTCAAATTTAGAATGCACTGATGTGGATCTTATTTTTATCGTTCATTTATTTACGGCCAGTGACTACGTAATAAAAAAAAATGGTCATTCCAACAACATTGTAATACGATCTCATGTTGTAGTAACATTACTTTTGAACGAAAATTGCAAATAAAAGAAAATATTTATATGCAATCAGTTAAAATGGTAATGATGATAAAAATGTCAAACTCATACCGATTAATATTTTATTGGTGATTTTTATGCATTTTTAGCAAATGTTAATAGGTTTTTGATTATATATTGACGGAAAATCCTAATAGTCTTTTTATGTATATTCAATCGAAATAATCAACGCCCATTTCAAATTAAACAACTGGCGCCATGTCTCGCCACCCTAAGCTTAATGTTTAAGTGGTTTGCATACCGCTAAAAAGCCTCAAAGAGCTTGAGATTTGCTAATAATGAAACTCCCCCACTAATTAAAACCCACTTTTAATTGCCCGGTAACCCACCTGTTGCTAGTGTTCCATCCTTGTCGCACATCCTGCGTCCCGCTTTCTCGGAGGCTGTGCGAACCGGCCCGTATCCGGATACCCGGGTGTAATTGTCAGAAATTCAATTTTAGAACGACTTAATTGGGGGCCAAATGAAATTTTCAGTATCGCAGCCGGTTCCTTTGTTCGCACGCCTCGGACCGTGCCCTAATTGTTTGACGAAGTAATGAATTAATTTTATTTGTTCCTCCTCAGTGGCATTTCATGATTCGAAATTCAAACGTAATCATTTCGAATGTTCCATTTTCAAATTATTTCAAAATTAGAAGAACGTTAAGCAATCCATCATAGTTTCGAGCATCCAAAAGCAATCACTGCGCCATTTAGATTTAATAATACGAGAAAATTGCTCGATACGGTGCCCGGAACAAAATTATCGGGTCATTATGAAATGAAACCCCTTTCTTTAATTACCTGAACATAATTTTTGTTTGTTTGTGTGTACCGCCCTGGTGATTACTTTAATAACCGCGAGGAGGGCTCAATTTTAGAAACGGCTTGAAATGATTATCGTTGATTAGCGGCAATTTTGTGTACTTGTTTAAATCATTAGAACAGTTACGTTATTAAATTACTGTTGGTAATTTATCATATTGTACTGCTTCCTGGTTTGATACGGATTTATAACAGCGCGGTGGTATAACATTACTCATTGACCAGCTGGTAGGTCTCTCGCGAGAGTCCCTGCAGGTAGGTACTACAGCTTTGTCTATTCTGTCGCCAATCTTTGAAAGACATTGAAGTCAGTGTAATGACTGGGCTTTATGAAACATCTTATGATTTAAGGCGACGAGCGCAGCGCAGTGTCATATAGTGTTTCGAAATTTAAAGTTCTAAGCGGGTCACGATCAGGAGAGCGACCTGTCATTCAGTGGCATAAAAACATTTTAAAATTTTCAAAGCTGAAATGACTGTCTCTAAGGACGAAAATCCCCAATCTATTCATGTAACTGTACTTTTATTGTGGTTTCATCAATTAAAACAAAATTTAGACATAAAACTCTATTTATACTAACAATGGCCACCACACCCAACAATAATACGAAATACCACATTCGATTGCAAAATTCATTAGCATAATTAATTAGCTGTTTTAAAATCAACAAAAGACATCCAACACCCGCCACAATTCCATTGTGTTGACGGGAAAGCCATCCAAAATCATTTATATTGATTAATTAATTATTTTGTTGAAGAAATCAAGTCCGACCGGTCCCGCTGCGACGAACTTATGATATTAACATAAAAATTTTAATTGCCATCTCGTAGAATTGATTAACAATAACATTATTGTGGATACAGTGAAAAATTCCAAAGATAATTAACAAAGCATCGTTTATGGCCAATTAATGAGGATAAAGATATTCAAATTGATAAGTTAACTGTATTAAAATGTATGTATGCGCGTTTTATACTTATTTTGATTAAATGAATGCCACAATAAAGTAGTTAAAGACAACGGATTTGATTTTAGTATTTTGTGTGTTTCTTTAATTTGCGTACTCAAAAGATGTCAACAACACCTTATTATGGCATATTCTTAGGATATTCCATCTGTGTTTGTCTGTTTTACCTTTAGAGTCTTCTATCTTTTGAACTATGAAATGTTCTCAGAATATATATATTATGACCTATTTGTTAGGATATACAAGGTGTTACAGAAAGGTGTGGTCATATTAATTTAAGGCTCTTACATACACCTTTATTGATCTTATGAAAATCTAGACATCCTACACTTGTAATTACACGCTAATATTAATCACTTGCATATTACGATCGATAAGATCGATCACATCCCTATGAATTAAATGAAGTGCGTGAGCGAGAATAATAATTTTAGAGTGAGACAAAAGATCAGCTGTTTATTATTTAGTGTTGTCCAAAGTTGTAAGTCGAATATCGACATGTTACTCGTTCGATAAAAAAGAAAATGCCTTATTTATGCTGCAATGAAATCGGTTTTGGTACTACAGGGGTTGAAATACTTATATGGTACATTAAACGTTACTTAAATTACACTACACCTTTATGTAAAACGTTGTATGTATAAAATTAAAATAAACAAGTTGGATGATACGGAACTGACTTTCCGTGAGTCTGTCGCGAACCTATTGTTTGTTTTTAAAATATCAGTGGTTTTGTAGATTTATACACTGCTGAGTGATTAGGTCATTAGTCAATATTGGAATTAATAACCAGACATGATTTAAAACTATATGCTTATTTTGGAATAGTTGATGGAAAACATCGTGAGAATACGCATATATGAGATTATTAAAAAAATCGATGGTATGTGAAGTCAAGGTGGTAGGTTCACTAGGTGGTAGGTCTCTTGTATGCGATAGGACGTCTGGGTTGGTACCACTGCTTTGTCTATTTCTGCCGCCATAAGTAAGTTAAGTGTGTAAGCACGTTTGTGTTCCGGTTGGAAGGACATTGAAGCCAGTGAAATTACTAGCATTATGAGACTTAACTTATGTCTCGGGGTGACGAGCGCAGTTCAGTGCCATGCATTACTTTGTAATTCAAAGTTCTGTGTGGCGGTGTTCTGTTTACCATGCGAGCGACCTGCTCGTCTCGTCAGTCAACATAATAAAAAAGTCTGCCACAAAAGTTGCTGCACAGTACAAAAAAATAATTTAGATACAAACTTACATCCTTTCAATCTAAGTAGCAACTCGCTGACGGATGTGCTAATGGCGTGAAAGGCTAAAAAATAAATTTAATATCTACATAAATTAACATGTCAAAGTGATAGAGCCAAAGCGTGATAGCGGACGGGACATAGTTGTCAACACGCAATTAAACTTGGAGATGCTTTCGCACAATTAACAGACTATCCTTGACATAGAGGTATTTTATTCGTTTAATATTACAGGTAGAATTGGTTTATTAGTTTTTTATACGTAGATTTTTATCACTTCATGAGGTTAGAGGCAAGCGTATTTAGGATGTTCAGGGTTCAAATCCTGGGTCGGGCAATCACAACTTGTGTTCGAGTTTACGATTTGCAAAATTTTTCATGGATTTTTACGCCCGATGTGTTAATAAGTTCGTCCCCTATCACATCATGTAACGAGAATGAGCTTGGCGAACCATAGGTGTACTAGTTGCACCTCTGCCTACCCCTACCGGGATACAAGCGTTATTTGTTATGAGTGTCCGACTCGGGAATGAACCAAGAACCTTACTAGTTTCACAGCTTAAGCATATCACCTGTTGATGCTATTCCTCACCACTATTATACTGTCGCTACAATGCTATTATATATTATAATTATGTATATACTTTGCTAAAAAGCTATTTATTTCTGAATGATCTCACCTTTCAACATAAAATATTTTCTTTAGAGTACACTAACTTCTAATTATCTGTTTCGAAGTAGTAAATGGCGTTATAATATGTATTACACGTCTATTTATTTAATTCAGAGTAATAACTCTTTTACAACATAAAAACTAAGCGATTCCACAGCTCGACGTCCATAACACCACTATGGGCTAACATTATAACCATTCATCGGATATCATTAAGACGATTTTGGCATTAATTCCCTTGCCATTAAGTCGTATTCATTTTGCACTACGTCAGTAACAAGCAAAAGCTTCCAAGCATCTAATGACATGCTCGAATAATCATAGCGAGGACGAGGCGAAATTACACGCATGAGACGACTTGTTACTTGTTTTTACACCATACTTTAATAGCAAGTGAGAAGGAAAATTGGTGTAATTGGTAATGTAAGTAATGCCTTTACATACCTTTTGAAAGTTGATGACGTATTGACGAGTTGTGGGTTTACATTGAAGTGTTGTGTGAACGTGGTGGCCGTGTGTCACAGGCGATGATTGCGCTCTATAACTTGATATTCGCTTGCAAGTATGATTATTAGTTTCGTTAAATATCTTTCGCCTCATTGGTCTAGTGGAGTACTAAGGGTCAGAACCGTGAGGTCTTGGGTTTAATTTCCAGATCGGGCAATTTCAATTTGCGTTTAAGTTTTCGTATGCAAGATGCCGTCTGGGTCCATGACCGCTTTTTTATTTCTACCGGCTAACAGCAGTGTGTAAACGTGGTGCAGCACTACTTGCACCTCTGCCTTTTGAAAAACTAATTTCCTATTCGAATAATATGATATAAAATTAATCATACTATAAATTTTAATTCCGTATTTAATAGTCGCACACATAGTTCTGACCACACTAGGTTATCCTGTATCGTGGGTATCAGGAGCTACAAGGGACTTGCGGTCCCACAGCATTTATTTCTTATGTATTTATTTCTCTTTAAAGTGCCTGACGACGACTGGAAAGGGTGAAATTGTTCCATAATTCGTATTAAATCCTTAAACAGAATATTTCCGAACGACATTGCTCTAATCGTAGATATTAATAATAAACAACATAAATGTTTGTTTGTTTCATAATTCAACCTACATTCGAATTCCCAACTCGTGAACAAAAACTAAATAATGAATACATACTTAACTATAAAAGCAGAATCAATATTTTATAACCATGGCCCATGGCCCATGGCCCTTGACACAACAATATAATCACCAAAAAGCAGTCTCAAGGTCATAGTTTCCTATTATTTTATAATGGCTCGCCATTCACAAGCCTTTATATAAATCTCATTGCTTTCCGACGAACCAAAAGGAGCTTAGTGTGAATGCTACATTGTTTCGCCATCACAAAACTGTATCAAAGCATGGGTTTCGTTAACATGTTTTAAAATTCACAGCGGCTGCGTCGATAATCCCGAATCTAAGTAGATATATCGACATTTATTATCGACTCTCGTTATACGATACAAATAAAATAAAGCGTTTATTAGGATTCGCGTCGGAGCGACTGCGGACTGGCCATTGTTTCTCTACCGCCATCAATCAACCTATGGTTCGGGCATTCGGGCTTGTTCGGGCGTTCGGAGGCCCGACAGTGGCAGGGGCCGAATAACGGTTATTGAAATGAGACGAGGCCCCCGCTTTTTTCCAAATTTAAATTTTGATAAGGCAAGACCCTGTTTTGCACTCCTAACTCTGTGTTTCGTGAGAGGGTGGGTTTTTGTTTTCTATTTTCCGTCTGTGTTTTTGTTGTGGTGTTGGGACGATATTAATCAGTTGATGTAACGGGAACTTATTATAAATTTCTGGCTGGGACAGGTACGAATGGTTTTTGTATATTTTATATATAAAACTAGCTGTCTCTCGCAGTTTCACCCGCGCGCATGTTACTGCTCCGCTCCCATTGATCATAGCGGGCTATATATAAGTCTGCCGGAAGAAATTGTCTCAATGATAGTGAAAACATCATCGAAATCAGTCGGTTTAGGAGAAGTTAGCGGATAAACAGACAGATGCGGAAGGCGACTTTGTTTTATACAATGTATAGGTTCATAATATTATTATGTACCTACCTTGGAGTTTAAGTGGTCTAACACTATCTTAGGTCCAAAGCTAACCTCACCTCACACTCAGCCGATTAACGGACGAGGCAATGGCGAAACATGGTTCCCGGTGCGGGTTGTGAGGTTCAGAATGCAGATCGCCCCATATAATACCAAATACCGTAAAATCTATAGTATGAGAAAGTGGACCCTGATGTTAAGCCGGGATGACGCCAGACACATAGAAAAGAATACGTACCTATAGTACTACAATTACTACGGCCGTCTGGGTTGGTACCGTCACTTTGTCTATTTCTGCCCCCAACAGCAGTGTGTAAGTACGGTTGTGTTTCGATTTGAAGGATATTGAAGGCAGTGAAATTATTAGGCATTATGAGACTTAACAACATATGCCCCAGGGTGACGAACGCAGTTCAGTGCCATGCAGTGATTTGTAATTCAAGGTTCTGTGTGGTGTTGTGTAGGTTTATGGGTTAGGTGGCGATTACGCTTAGGCTTAGGTGAGCGACCTGCTTGTTTCTTCATGCAAGATAATAAGAAAAATACTATTTGGTTAAAACATTAAACACCTTTGTTCCCTAAAAATATGTATTAGGTGTTTCCACAACTGTAGTTGATATATCCATTTGTGTTAATTGTAATTTTATACAAAATCTTTGACATCCGTAATAGATAACAGATAACGTGGAAGTATCTTATATTCTATAGGAATAATATAGATAGAGTTTATTAACATATTGTGAATATTAAGATAAATTTAAATCGATTTTATTGAGACGAAATATTGATATTTTAGGTTTAATGTATTACAAATCAATTTAGTTATTTTATATTGTAATTGAATAATAATAATAATATATTCATTTCGGAATAAGTCGTATCCATTCGAACTATTCATTAGTATGTTATGTATAACATTAAATTAAAATTTAGCTTTTAATATAAAAATATAGTAAGATCCTATTGACAGAATAATTACTAGGCATTATTATGAGACTTAACATCTATGTCTCGGGGTGACGAGCGCAGTCCAGTGCCATGCAGTGCTTTGTAATTGAAACTTCTGTGTGGTGTTGTTTCTTTTTATGTAGGGTAGGTGTGGCGCTTACATCAGGCGAGCGACCTGCTCGTTACGTCACTCAAGCCGATAAAAAAATTAAAAAAGTTTAGACTATCTAAACTGATTGAATTGATGAACAAATTGATGCGATAATTCAATGTTTCATTCATCTCATTCTCCCCAGAGGGGATGACGTCAGGCAGGCACCCTTTGTAAAAACTACGAATCGTCCGGTAACATGTGTTAAAAAGCATGATGCACCGACCCCACTGAGAGTGGGATAAGGGCAGGTGGAAGAAGAAGATGAGATGTGGTAAGTCAACTTTCTACCAAGTGTTTTGTTATTAAATACTTATTTCTAAACGTAGTCATTTTATGCTCTTTGGGTATATTAAAGCATACATGTCACAAAAATATGTCAGTGAAAAATCAGACGAAATATGTCATATATTTGTCTCAATCATGCGCGTGTGTTAATTCGTTTTACACCAGTAAAAGCGCCTCGACACAATTCCAAATATTCGGTTATTCGGTTTTTGCCGAGCGAGTCGGCCACGCGGCTTGAATACGTTATCCGGCAGAGAATAAAAGCGAATTAACATATCCCAAATCTCCACTCTCGATTCGGACTTTTTGTTATGTAAAAATTTAACTCTCCGTCCTTAAATTGTTTAGGAATCGACAGCGTCGCATTGACACCTACGTTCTTATATTTATTTGTTAAAAAAACGCCATTATTCGATACGTCTCATCGATATTCATGGACGGGGAGAGTTGTAAAACGCAATAAAACACAATTTTTATATGTTGTGTTTAGACAGTGTCCGAGAGGTTGATAACGAAACCTGTAGACCAGTCAATACTGTAGGACCGGATATCGCCGGCCATTCACAAAAAACAACACGCTCACACGCGCGCGCTGTGTGTACAAGAGTAGTAATGTAACACACGCAACGGTCACCACGCTCCATTCATGTCCAATAGTACCTTTACAACGGGCACAATATACTGAGATCGCTAAACCTCTACTGCTCTACCTCCGTCGCCGCCGCCACCGCGGCCGCGCTCTACTCCATATAAGAATTCTGTCAATGTCACATGTTAATTTTAGCTTTTATAGAGCTGCGAGCAATTAAAATTGTGGGGTCGATAAAAAAGTTAATTATCTTAAATATCCTAATTTTTATAGGCTCGTCAAAAACCAGCGTCAAGTATTAGAATATAAAAATTTATTTTTTAGATTGGATGTTTTTAATACCCGATGAACTTGATCATTATGTATATATTCACGCAATGATCTTGACGATATGATATCTGTCGAAAGAATGCGGTAAATTAGCACTTTTGTTCTCTATCTTGTATCGATAAACATTTCTTTCTAATTTATAAATAATTTAACATTACAAATGGAATGCAGTGCACGGTTGCCAACATCCGTTGTAATGCCATCTAATATAATGCATTCAGTTCATATCTTGAGCAATAAGAAATATTAAGAAAAATGGAAAACAAAAAGTGTGTTTGCGCTGAGGTCATCGACAAGCTTACGTAACAGTGTTGCGAATACGGATACACGATGTTCAAGTAATTTGTCGTATCACGTACCTTTAACATGTTTCAATTAATTGTAGAATGCCGTTTGAAGACGACATTTTAAACAACCGCACCTTATAACCCCCTCCCGCGCTATGATGCAATGACTCATTGAAGTCTAATCCAATGTAATAAAAATGTCGATGTAGCTTTTATAGTTCCGTTCCATTTTGCCGGACCGTTGACATCGACTATCGAGAACTTGTTCTTTGTATCGTCACGTGTTAATTAATTCTAATGTAGGCGTCGCCGTGCCACTATCATCGATAGAATTATGTGGTAGCCCTATATTTTATTGCACCAATAAGTCTTGTCAGCGTATGAAAAAGATGTTTTGAGGCGCGCGTGCGTGATTTTGTAATATTCGTTTTAATATAAGAACCATAAATTTTACTCTTTAATATGTCGGGCTGCGTGTCAAAACCGTGTGCAACAGTGTTTAGGTTTCGAAATAACGCGAATTGCGCGCGGTCGAAGTGTTGGAATGATAAATAAGAAAAAACAGGCTTTCGTTTGAAAGAGGAAATAAATATGTTGATTTATTGCAATTCTTAGGAGATAATAGCACACTTTATAATAGTTTTTTTCATACATTATCATATTAGCAAATAGAAGAGGCATTGAGCTGATAATGTTTTCTGAAGACCGAAAATCTAATTAGGACGACTGAAATATCAGGCTTTAAAATACTCTGCAAGTAATACTTTTTATTAGATATGTGATAGTAAGCATTTAATATAAATATTTGTTAAGTCAGTAATTTATCGATAAGTAACATCGATAAAGTTACGCACTATCGTATATTAACTTCTATGTTTGCTAATTTAATTACGAATAAAACAGTTGGTTTCGATGCGTCAATGTATATCGATTGTGATTATTGTCCGACCTTATATTCTCATAACTTTTTTTTTTATTAGCTTGAATGACGAGACGACGAGCAGGTCATTCGCCTGATGGTAAGTGGCACATCCATAAATAGAAGCAACGCCATACAGAACTTTGAATTACAAAGCACTGCATCCCACTGGACAGCGCTCGTCACTGCGAGACATAAGTTGTTAAGTCTCATAATGCCCAGTAAATTTACTGGCTTCAATGTCAAATATAATGTAACATAATATAATATCACGCCTGTATCCCTGAAAGAGCAGTCAGAAGTGCAACGACTGCACCGAAGGTTCGTCGAGCTTATGATTCCCCATGATATGGAGAAAGCCTATCGCCATACTGGGCGCAAATTACATTCTTGGCCTATACGTGTAATTTTTCGAATTTTAAACAAAAATTGTTATTTTCCAATTTAGTATTTGAAGTCAGGACTATAACATTTCTCAGCTAAAATTGCCACTAGACCAATGAGACGACTCTCTTAACTTTAATCAGATATTTACATTTAGTGCTTTGTTCAATAGGTTTTAAATATTTTTGCATATATTAACATGTATGTTAATCCAGGATATGTATTGCTATTCTTATCTTAACAACTTTGTAAACGATCAACCAAGAATTCAGGTCATTCGCATTCTGTTTCTATCGACATTAATGTGATTTTTTAATTGATCAAGTATTATTTTACGACATCATTGAAGAACTTCCGCATACTATTTTTGTATCAGAGGTAGGCAAACAAGCTAGTAGATCACCTGATGGTAAACGCCACGCCTGTCCATAAATAGAAGCAACACCACACAGAGCTGTGAATTACAAAGCACTGCATGACACTGGACTGCGCTCGTCACCCCGAGACATAAGTTGTTTAGCCTCATGAGGCCATTTCACTGGTTTCAATGTCCTTCAAACCGAAACACAACAGTGCTTACACACTGCTGATTGGCGGCAGTAGAAAAGCAACCTGCTCGTCCCGTCATTCAAGCTAATAAAAGACTATTCTTCCGAAAGCCCAAATCCCTATGGATTTGGGCCTCCGGATATGTCACTCATCATACGATATGCAGCAGCAACTACTTTACGTCGGTTTTCTGTGAGACAGTGCTAACGACCCGGTCGGGCTGGCCCATTCATGATGTACATAAATGTCTACAGCGTCTATCGCCTATAAATAAAGTGGAAAACTTAGTTAATTAGCAGTCGTACGGGTTATTTCGAGTTAAAACCATATACACCCACAATGTAGCGTTAATGCTGAAGTAGTTAACTCTTAAACGGCCAGTGAATATGTCTTGTCCGTGCGAGTCAAAGCGTAAAATACATCATAAAAGGTAAAGCACAACGTTTACACAGTGATATACGGACACGATTTGTTCTAAAGCGCGCCACTGACTGTTTACTCCCTTGATTTGTATGTTCATTTGTAAAGGAAGCTCGATTGAGACGTTCCAGCGAGAGTAAATTAGCTTAGAAACATAAAAAAACTACACAAACTACTTTGACGGGTTTGTGAAATGAAAGAGTTGTTTTGTAAACATTGTTTTTTTGTTGGATGTATGAATTAACGTGAAGACTTGTATTAATGCAATCGCTTTGTGTAGGAGGTAATTATTTTGTTCCGCATCGGTTAGTTTTGCTATTAATCTAAAGAGTGGGGTAATTAAGTATTAACTAAATTACATAGCGAGTTTTTATTTAATTCATCTCCTAGTGTGTGTGAGTCAAAATTTTACCTTAGTGACTTTTGAATTTTAAATCAGTTCGACCCAAACGATTGAGTTAATATTTGCACACACAATTTATACGTGGCGTCGCGTCGCCCTCATGTGGCGCATATACCGTTTTTACAACGTTGTTGCTTTGAACATATAGAATGAAAGTTCGGAAGAGCAAAAAACGGCCGAGTGACTCATACTACATCATAATAAATCAAATACGATGAATGTAAAAGCATGTTCTAATTTTATTAAATATTTATTTAATTGAAATAACACTAGTTTATACGGAATTTATATTTTTTTAATAATTAAAAAATAAATGTATAATTTTAAAATGAAGGTAGCCAATGTAACATTAACTTTTCGAGACGACCTACACCTCAGTCTCTCCCGTGACCACGAAGGCTGAAAAACTTTCGAAACGTCGGGACAAAAATAAAAATTAAACCCCGATAAAATCCGTATAAACTAGTTTTATTTCAATGTGTAATATTCGCGTAAACCTAAGAAATCACTATATTTATTTAATTATTATATAATCATATTATGACGATTTACTTTAAAACCGAGAAAATCTTTATATTTTTTTCTGAAAGACGTAGAAGTAAATTAATATATGCAACAAATATTATTATATAACAAAAGTAAATGCAATATATATAGCCACAATACTACTCGTATTGCCTCTATGCTCTCAAGCATAATTTTTCACACTATTCATAGCGCATTTATTAATAATTAAGTGGAATCGCGTGTTCCAATTAAGGAGGTGCAATAATTCGCGGCATTACACAATCCCGTGATGGACTAATCCTCAGTAAGAAACACGCTGCGGGCACGTTATAAATTACGCGATCGTCTGCTACAGCGGAGACAAAGCCGCGCGTGAGTATTCTGGTGCTTGCTTGCGATATGTTAATGGTAAATACTTTGATAGATAGATAGATAACACTTTATTGTACACCATGCAGAATATTACAGTAAAGAAAAAACTAAACAAAATTATAAATATAACAATAGGCGGTCTTATCGCTAATAGCGATCTCTACCAGACAAACTTTGATTGGTATCATAGACATATCATATTTTTCATTGAGGCAGATTATACGGTAGGCAGCGGTTGGGCTATGCTCTGGCATTGCTGAGGGCCATAGACGGCGATAACCACATACCATCGGTGGGCCGTCTGCTCATCGGTCTATCTGGGCAATAAAAAAAAAAACGATTTGATGAATTGTAGAAGTCTGTTTCTTTAAAACATCTTAATTCCTAAAACTATGTTTCAGGGCCATTCACAGTATAGATGCAGCCGTGGTGGCGATTATGGCTGTCGATCGCTTCGTTATTTACACATAAATAAAATGTCCATAGAATTAAGTTGCTATTGTTTTTTCTGACATCAAAATGTTCATAATTCTATATTTTTATATTTATTTATTATTAGGTTTTGCTTGCGGTTATAACTGTCTCCAGAGTCCCATCTATCTCTGTACCAAAATTCATCAAAATCGATTCAGCGATTTAGGCGTGAAAGCATAGCAAATAAACTCACTTTCGTATTCATAATATTAGGATTGTGTCACATCAATAGTTCTACCTTTACTATGTTCTAGTCAACGTCAACAAACGATTATAATCGTATCGTTCGTTGCAGAATACGACGTTCCGTCCGGACATGCTCTCGCGCACTACAAATTACAATCAACACGCTGGACATGTTCGCACGTGGGGACTGCGGTCGGGGTAAGAAGTCCGGGGTCCGGGGTTCCGGCCCGGAGACCAAGGACCGGCCCTTCTCCTATCAATTTACACGTACATACACGTTATGTTTACTTTGTACCGAGTAATTTCTCTATTAGACCCCTATCTCGAACGTTGTTTATATTTTAAACCATAAAAGATAACTGGAATGCGTTTGTTTGTTTATATTTTGTTTGGTGTTGATGTCTTTTCTTGGGTGGTTTTGATTTTAATTTATTTTATTTAGTGATAGTTTATTGATTCTTACAATTTTGCTATGATTAATACCTATTAGTGACGTCACCGAACTTGATGATAAAAATGTAAGGTTAGGATGATTCATATGGCATAGATTTGATTGATTTGATACATAGGCCTATGTTCTATACCATCCTCTTAGGGCTGTAAATAAGGCTAAATCTTAAAAATGACGATCGAAATGACGAAAACATTGCGAAAAAAAATATGGCGTAAACCGTCAAGATCATTGGCGTAGTGTACAGTCTTAACCTAGCCGACATCACTCATAAGAATGACAACGTATAACATATCATACATGGACCATACTCCATTCTGCATCAGTTACAAAGCCTTGTTCTTACCTAACGCAGACACAGTTATGTGCGAAGACACTATATTTATGGATTCCTTAAACATTTTTATCAGTGCGGGAATAGAACCCACGGTTTTTCGGTTTCACATCCGGCTCCGGCCCGCTGCGCCACGGAGGCTGTCATTATTTTATTTTATGTTTAATTATTTTTTTATCTGAAAGCAACGACAATATAACTAGAATGTAATTATAGTTTTTGCGCGCGACTTCACCCATTTGAAAGTATTTTCTGGGATAAAAAGTAGCTATCCCATACAAAGGTTCCCACCACTTTTCACCCTTTCATGGCAGGAATACCAAAAATCTTTCTTAGTACTTACTTGTGTTACTATAGGAATACAATATCAAGATTTCCGCTTTTTAGATTTAGCGGTTTGGATTCACGTTGACGAATTAGTCAGGCAGTATGGGCATGTAATTTTATATGTATATTTGGGAAACTGCGTCTGTAAGTTGTAAAGATTAAAATAATTATTAAGTTTTTAATTTATACACAATGATGTTTTTCCGCTTTAAAACCCATTATAAACAAATAATAATATTTTCCACGAACTTGTTGATTTACGATTTTCTAGCACAAAGATGTATAATCAAGATATTCCTAATTAAAAAATTATGAAGCCATGATTTATCTTTTATTTGAATGTCAGTTGTTTAAGATCCAATTAATCGAATAGTTGTAATAAAAAAATAATGAAGTCCAACTCGTGCTTTTAATTACAAATGTGGATGACAAGTCATATAATGATTCAAATGTATTTTATTTTATTATATTAGTAATAAACAGATTTAACGTGGTTTTAGTAATTTATGCAGAGCATATTTCATTTTGATGTAGGTATACGTATCCCTTTTGTTATTATTGCAAGGAAATATGCAAAACTTTAATTTATGGAAGAATGTTGTCTAGGAAAAACCCTAGAAATCTAGTATTGCAACAACAAGGAATCAAGGACCTTGTTTTGCGAACCTTATTTACCAGAAATAATCCCACTTCTACTATTATAAATATAAAAGTTTGGATATTTGTGAGTTTGTGAATTTGGATGTTCGTTAGTCAATCACGCTTAACGGCTGGACGGTTTTGGATGAAATTTGGTACGCAGGTAGACCACAACCTGTATTAGGACATAAGCTTCGTTTTATTCCATATAAGGTCGTTCACGCGGGCGGAGCTGCAAGTAAAAGCAAAAGCAATATAAATGCAGACATAAATTAAGCATGTATAAAAAAATTAATGAGAGTGAATGAGGCCAAAGAGGTATGCAAGGATCGTAGCAAGTGGAAATCCGTTGTCTCTGCCTACCCCTATAGGAAACAGACGTGAGTCTATGTATGTATATATGTATAAATTAAGCTCACATCTGTATCCCCGATGTGGCGGGCAGAGGCGCAACTACGGTTCGCTGAGCTTACTTCCGTCCCATGATATGATAGGGGGCAAGCCATACCAGGCACAAATTCCAATCCGGTGCAGGATATATTATTATGTGATTTTTCGCATCGAAAACTCAAACACAAATTGTGAGTGCCATATCTGAGATTTGAACCCACAGCCATATGGTCAATATATTTTCCTTTAAAAAGTCTGGCTATCAAGCGAGTAGCCTGATGATTAGAAAATCCCATCACCTATAAACATCCGGAACCGTGTACACCGACAATGAGGAAAAGAGCATAGAACAGATATTTTTAGACTTTATTTAACAGATTTACCAAATAAAAGCTAAGTGTACATGATTAGAGATTGAAATCCGTTCTCTAAACCTAGATAGCGACTACTAGAAAGCCATTAGCTTTAACATTACGTTCAAACAATGTATGATTCAGAGGTGTTTATACAAACGCGAGCGGTGTCGAAACATCCGTGTGGTGCGGTCGGGGTGTCGCGCCGAGCGGGTACAAGCAATAGGCGGGACGTGGTGTCATTGTGCGCTGGAATTTAATTCGGTTTGTCTATTTTTAGATTGTCTGTCTCGAGGATCAGTCATCCAACAGTTTGTTAGTTTTTTTATAGCAGAGGCCGGCAAACGAGGATGTGGGTCACCTGATGGTAAGTGAGCTCCACTGCCCATTAACATCCACAATACCTGAGTAATCATGGATGTATTGCCAACTTTAAAAGAAAGGGATAATTAAGGGATTGGGAAGGGGAGGGGGATTGGTCTATAAAAACGTTTGAGTGGCATAAACATGGCGTACATAGATCTGTCTACAGAATGAATGGGCCGGGCCGCCTCGGGTTTTTACTACTGTCTTATAGAAAACCGACGTAAAGTAGCGGCTTATTGCTGCTTTTCCTACGAAATCTGTCCTACTTTAGGACAGATTTGCATTCCCAGAGACTCGCCGAGCTTCATTGCTCGGTGTCGAAATATGCGTGCCACTGGCGATCCTGGTTTACAGGAGTTGCAGTGGCGGGTGTGTGGGGGGGAAAGTCTCGTGCTTTTCCTACGGTGAGTGATATATCCGGAGGCTCAAATTCCCTTCAATCAATCCTTTTCCAGCCTATGGTATAAAAATTGTATATAGTGTTAGAAAAGTTGCATAGGGATGTATCGCTAATGATCGCCGATTTAAAAGTCAGATTAATTAAAAATAAATTAAAATCAGAATAATAGTTCGCTTTAGACGATTAACTTGAAAATAAGCAAAATTTACGACATATATGTGATATCCTTTGCCCTAAAAATGCTTCATAATCAGATATGAAAAGACTCCAACGCCTGGTAAAACAGCTGAAGATCTCAAATTCGCTGACGCCTGAACCTAAGTTGTACTGAACAGTCGCGCACTGATTTACAATCAGGATAGTGTTGTCGATTCGTAGCGCCTACGCATGCGCACTATTACTGCTAGCGGCTACACGCATTATTTATGGTAAGAAGATTTCCGAAGGATTATGTAGATCCCGTCAACAATGGTATACATTTTTTTTACATCTACTGTCGTACTCTTGTATTGTAAACATTGGATGGAGATGAAGTATGTTTTATTAACTTTTCTTGATTTATTTTTGATAATATTTTCCTTCAGCAGCGATAGCCTAATAGGGATGGAACGGAATGCTGAGACAGATGTTGCGGGTTCGAAGCCTGTCTCCAGGACACGCACTTTTTCGTTTGCTGGCTTAGGCAAAAAAAGGGTAACCTAATGGTAAGTGACCTCTATCGCCCATGAATGCTTACAATACGAGAAGAGTCATAGATGTAGGTTTGTAATAACAAACCTTAAAGGAAAGTGGTAATTAAGGAATTGAAAAGTGGAAGCAGGATTTGGGCCTCCGAATATGTTAACGTACGAAAGGCAACAGCAGGCTGCTATTTCACGTAGATTTTTCTATAAGACAGATGAGCCGGTCCATTAATGTTATAGACATAATTGTTTACAGCGTGGCTCAACAATTTTCAATGCAGTAGCACAAACAAATAATAAAAATTACAAAAAGTAAAAAAAAATGTAATATTACAGAATTAAAACTGAAATTAAAACTGTTACAGAATCCTCAATGCGCGAGTCAGACTCAAACTTGACCGGATTGTCAAGCACGTATAAACCCTATCAAGATTGTCACTGTTTATATTCAAATCAAATCATTCAAGCTTCTGTCAAACATGTTTAAATCCAGTGAAATGACAAATGCCTATGAGTCCTGCAACCAAACGAACTGAACAGATGAGCAGACCTTTGATTACATTAGAATTACGAGTGTCGTGCCGTACTCGATTATAATTGCGCGGACAGCTGGGATCTGATTTGCGTGACCAATCCTGCGCAGGTAATGACGCGCGCCTACCACCGGTATCGCAGCGCTTGCACATAAGGATGCTTACACATTAGCCACGCTTGCGAAGTAACATTATGAGTGTGTTTTGTTTACTTGAACATTATGTATAGATGAATATACGTGAGATCCGGATAAACTAAAAATATACATACTTTATCTACTATGGAGATCTTTCTGCTACTTGTGGAATAATACTTGTTATAAAATACTTACGTAATGACGATATTTACATACTCGTAGTTAAGAAATATGTTTTAACTAGGTAATAGGGCCATTTTATGCAAGCGTCTGACTGGGTAGATAACCTCTTTCTACAAACATTTGTCTATTTCTGCCTATAAGCGAGGGTGTGTAAGCCAAGTATTCTAAGTTGAAGGATGTTGTAGGTGGTGAAACTACTGGGCAGTATGATACTTAAAATTTTATGCCGAAATATAAGACCTACCCCGAAGAGTGACGAGCGCAGTGCAATACCATCCCGTACTTTTATTTGAAAGGCTACTAAATATGGACAGGCGTGGCTTGTCATAAGACACTACAAGAGACCTAAATGTCTTGACATTCTGGTGAATAAAAAATGTGATGCATTTTGCAATTTATGTAGTTCTTTACGAGTCTATCATTCTTAACGTGGAGGACATTGAACATGATGTCGGACACGGTAGTAAAAAAACTGTGCTATTAGTATCACCAGTTGATTTCAATTTACCCTTCCCTATAGTTTGAAGTCACTAAACAACATTCAAAGACAAATCAAAATGTTGCCACATTTCAACAAAAATCGCTCCGCTTATTCACACAGTCGTGGTCCAAACAGTACCACGACCGCCTCACTTTCGCACTTAATCGAGAAATATGGCGCGTGCTCTTATGCCTTTATTTATTACAGCGGCCTGCGAGGGATTAAGAACATCGATTTATACTGTCCTCATTAGTGCGTCTAAATTGATTAGTGTAGCCTTTCGTCATGTAAGTAAGTTTTATGACGGTTCTGATTGTGATTTCACGTGCTTTTCTACAAATGTGAACTGTTGAAGTTAAAATATGAGCTGTGGTTTTTGAAAATAAATGAGAATTTTGCAAATAAATGAGAATTGAAGATAAGGTTTTTATTCAAACATTACATTTAATTTACAGCTATAAAAGAAATTGTATGTAGAAATGTGTGTTTATTTTGGTTATTATCTATTAGCTATTGCTCGCGGCTCTGCTCGCGTGAACGGCCTTTTTCAGAATAAAAATGTACTTCTGACCTAATCCCGGTCATGATCTACCTGTGTGTCAAAATTAATTCTTTATTGTTCACCCGTTAAGGCGCGATTGACTAAAAACATCCAAATTCACAAACTCACAAACATCCAAACTTTCACATTTATAATAGTAGTAAGATCTCATTTTAAGTATCTTTTTTGTTATGTTAGACTTGTTCTATTTTACATTATGTTTAGTACAGACTAGCTATTATCTGAAAGGTTCTTTACTTCTGTAATATTCAAGATTAAAATTAGCTCAATGAGTTCGTTGAAAAGATTATTCTCCTGACAAATGTAATGTTTATAAGCCTTTTCTGCTTTCACAACTTGATTAAGTAACAGATTGCCAAACGTATTCATATTCTTAGCACTTATATGGATTTATCTTAAAACCTTGACGTTACAAAGCGAGATACCGAATGTAATTTGCGAGAATGAACATGTTAGTCCTTGTTTGTTTACTGACGTACGGACAAAATGGTAAAAAGGTAGTAAAAAGCGAGGTGCATAACTTATTGTCCGAAATAGCTGGCGTCGGAAGCGGTTAGTTGCATGTAACGTCACAAGCGAGCAAATATCGCGTGACTCCACCCGCGGCTGGGCTACACACCGCTTCATTAAATTAATTACCTAACGTTAGTTCTATTACGACACCCCCATACAACAATACGAATACACAAAACAGATAAGAGAGTCGCGATTTATTGCTTGCATTTCTTTTGTCAGCTTTGAAATTGTACTCGCATAAGTTAAACGAGATTAAAGTAATCGAACTTATAAATTTTGTCGTCTCACCTTTATAAGGCGAACGGCGGTGTCGACGCGAACTTTGTTCAAATTAATGGGCAGCATTATCAGATCGACCCTCGTACATGGCGTTTATGCGGAGATAATTTTGTGTGGATGTTAATTTTTTTTAATTCCTTCGCGCTTGTCGCCGTGGGTTGTGACTCGGGATGTAACAGCGTAGGCGCCGAGAGAACTAAAAAGTAAACTGTATCGATCAGTTTCATTTAAGTAGATCATTTGTTAGGGTCTAACGGACTACAACAAGGAGATTTGCAATCTTTGAATGAAGAGATGTTATTTATTTTGAGAAACTAGAACCTCACGACTGCTTATAGAAAGTCATTTAGCTACGATTGGAGGAATAAGTTTTGTACTAAATCAAATTTGGAACATTGGTACTATTACAAATGTGGATTTGAGTCGAGTTGACTTAATTAAAATAACTTGTGTTGAATGGAATGAATGAGTTCGTGATGTAACTAGACACATATTTAAATTGCATTTTAGAATATGGTTTAACTGTTAGTTTGCGACGTACCTCGCCATTAAATTGGATTATCTTTTTTTATATAAAAGGTGATGACAAATCGAACATTTGCACGCTTTTTGGATTAGCCAGAATGACGCGACGAGCAAGATGCTCGTGTGATGATAACGCCACATCTACTCATAAACACGGGCAAACCAAACCAGAAATTTGAAAATCAAAGTACTGCTCTCAAATCGTTAACTCAAGACATAAGATGTGAAGTCTCATATCATTAACTTTGCTGGCAGCAGATATTACACAAATTGATGGTACCTACCCAGACGGACTAGCATAGGAGGGATCTACCACCTAGTGAGCCTATCATCCCAGTCTTCCATAATACTATACATGTATTTATTCCATAATATTGAACGACTGTTTGAAAATCACACTATATGGAAATTGAATTAGCACGCCTCAACTTACAAACGTTTCATTGTAAAGAAAAAGCGTGGTCGTAAAACAATGAAGCGCCATAAAGTGCAGTCTTAAAACAAAATTACTTAACTGGCAGGAAAACCCTAATCCGACGACATTCCACGTTCAAAAACGGTTTTGGGACACTAATTAAGAAACTAAACAGCCGTCCAATAGCCATGAAATTCCTTATGGGAGCGGTAAACCAATTTTGAGGCACTTTGGAAGCGCGCGCGCTGCTGTAATTTAATTGACAAATAAAGACTGTTACATGCTAACTCTACCGGCTACATTGTTGACGGTGCTTAGAAAATATTTGTACGCATATGTTAAAATATCTGGTGCACGAATTAATAGCTCTGTGACTTCATCGCTGCACCTAACACTGGAGGCGTGATTTTGATTAATTCCTTATATATTTCCGAAGTGTAGAACATCTCAAAATATGGAGTAGATATGAATCAAGAATAAAAAGGTGGTTGTAAGATATTATAAAAATAATCTCATGATGCCAATCGCCTCATTGTTTTTATAGTAGCGTATTAAGGCTGAGACCCGTAAGGGCCTGGGTTCAATTTTCAGTTCGGGCAATCACCATTAGTGTTTGAGGTTTCGATTCGAAAAATCCCGTATGAATTGGAATTTATAAGACTAAATTTTAAGTTATTATGAAGTGTGTGTGGAGAATAAATGTAATAAAAATTATGTCGTTAGATTAAAGCCTTAATTTTTATTGCTTTTATACGTTTTTTATTGCCCGTCTTGATCTCGTAAAATTCTCCATAACGTTATAAATATTATAATTATTTCCACCTTGTATCCTTAAGCTACTTTACACTAAAAATAATTTACACTTGGAATTCAAAAGACAAAACACAATCAAGACGTTTCAACTCCATTTACAGAAACATTACGAGTCGTCACCCCATAAAATTTCGATGTTGAACATTCGAAATGAATAATTAGCCGAGTTATCTGCAAAACAAGGGACTCTGTCTTAATTATTACACCATTATAAAGTGAAGCCACTCCCTCGACCCCACGACTGAGGGTAAACTTAGACAAGACAAGTATTAATTAATTCCAACCGCCATCGGTCCATTAAACGGTTAATTTTTATTCAGTGGGCAGTTTTTGCGCGGATGTTTTAGCGATTTTCCTTCGGGAAAAATGTAAATGTTTTGTCGCAGTTTCATTTGAATTAATTAACGATCTAAATGAACTTTCCTCGTAACAATGTTTGTAAATACAAGTTGTCAAGGAAATGCTGTTTTTTTGTCAATCTGTCGTTTCTTTTCTTTTTAATTCGCCCGGTGTTGTAGGGGCCGCGGGTTTTGCGGCCTATTGTTTGGATTTATTCGGGTAATTAGCGAAGTTTGTTCCGTTTGGTTTTTTTTGTTTTGTTTTGTTTTGTTATACAAATTGGGGAATTCGATTTGGAGTCGGTTTTTTTTGTTTAAATTGCTACTTGTATGTTACTTTGTATTATTTATTGTTAATTATGTAGTCGGAATCTATCCGCGCAGTTAACTGTGATAAAATTTTGATTTATCATATTTTTTATCACTTTTCCATTAAAATATCTCACCATTACTATTATTATTATCTTTTTAAGTTTTTTTAAGAAACGCTTAAAATAAGACGGGTACCAAAACTGTAATAATACATAAGATCTAGATTACCGTTTTACTCAATAAAACCGTTAGTAATCGCTAATTATTTTCATTAATCAAAGTCAGACATTAAAAATTCTTTACAAAAGTCGTGGAGACTAAAGAAATGATAAATCGCGTCAAAATCAACCCGCAATTATAAGATCAAATTAAAACATAGACGGAACATTTCAAAGGATCTCTCCCACTAATAAATTGAGACGGGGAAGGGTTAAATAAAAAATATGAAAAACAGCTCTGTGTCCTATAATAATTTTAACCCGTTTAGCGCAGTCGACGAGTAATAAAGATTAAAAAGTTTATTTTTTAACACTTTCGGTGCTAATGAGGGGGCGTTGGAAACAATTTGAAGGATTACCTTCTAAAAGCTTCCGTCAGGTTTTTAATTGAGACTTTTTTGTTGGCCGAAAGGCTTTTAGCCCCTTTGACGCGACTTGCCTTTTGTGATGCTTCGCCGGTGATCTACTAATGAAGAATAATATTTTTACTGTTTTTATTTTCTGTTTGGGTTTATTAATTTAAATGTTTGCGTCTTGGATTAAGTGGTAAGTAAGGAACATCTGAAACATCGTATAATTACTTCTTTTAATTACTTTTTTCAACAAAATATACAGCGACACATGCTATTTAATTCCAAAGGGCAGCAAAGCTTTACGGTTAACAACTTCTATTTTATATTCAAAGTAAAGTAACGCAACAAAACGCATAACTCTAATCTCAAGTAAGACATTACGAGAATACCAATGCATGCGCGAAAAATCGATCGCGCGATGCCGTCTTAAATTCCTCACCCTTTTTGAGGGGGCTACCCCAAAAAAACGAAAGAATAGAAGAGGGAAAAAATCTAAATCGTCTCATATCTCTCCCCCCGGCCGGCGCGGCCCCTCCCGCCGCCCCCGGACACCTCGACATCAAGCGCCCTCCTTATTTCGTATGCGAGCTCCTCCGGCAATCATTATAAGGATATCGATTAAGGGCACGTCTCTAACCTGCCCATATCTTTGTGGAACACTCATGTGTACATAGGACTGCTTTTTTAGCAAACTATTACATTTTTATTATAATTTTATTTTATGGTCCAATAAATTTACGAATAAGCATGTTTCGGGACGTTTCCGATGGTGACAGCATACATTTATTTTTACAATGCACGAAGTTTTTGACCGTCACGAGGTAGATTACGATAAACGTTAACGTTTTTCTTTTATCTTAGCCGTAGATAAGATAAATATCATAGATAATCGGGAAATTACAAACTCTTCTTATTACACATTCGACAAGATCCGCGTTTATGTATCTAAAGTGTGTTATTTCTATTTTGTTGTGTTTGCTGGTTTCAATAAGTTGTTTAAACAACTGCTTTTTTGTTTAATCAGCAATATTTTAAGAATTCGGTTTCATCGAAAATGTTTTCCTTCACCGGTAAAGCGAGCGATTATCAATGTATACAAACTATGAAAAGTCAGTGGTGTGTGCCCTGGGGGCTGCGATCGAACTTGTGACCTATGTATCGGTCCGTTTCATTCACTAAGCTAGCGCCACTTGTTTTTTTTTTATTTTACACACTTCATACATAAATGTATAGGCGGACTTAATGCCAGAGGCTACTACCAGTCAACCTATGGTGATGCAGAGATAGAAAAGAGTAAGTACAAAAATATTAACATATTACTCTCTTTGGTTCTGTGAACTTTACTCATTAGTTAAATGCAGTCCAAACGAGACAATTACATTATAGCTGACTTTGAACGTCGCAATCGATTCGGTCCACAGTCGCAAAACCAAAACAAGGAAGACATGTAGTTAACTACTCAGGACGGCCCTCGCATAAGCAGATGCAAATTGTTCCCGTTAAACTATTTCGGAAGGTAAACATAGGGGTCGGTGCTCACGTGTGCCCCGAGATCCGGCCAACGAGATTAAAAATGCTGGATGGTAGACCGCCGTGAGGTGGGTCGTGTATGAGAAGAAATATTGGAGTTTACCAAGAAAGCCGCTTTGGGGATATGTAAATAGGAAACTACAAAAGTAATGTTTGAGTTCGGGACGTCGCGTGAGTGAGTGGCCGCCGGATTATTGCCGCCGCCAAATTGTAAAAGTGGATCCAATTTGATTTGCGAACGTTGGTGTTTGATAAGGGTTTTAATATACAGGGTTAGTTGGAAACTACTGGAAATCTCTAAATCAGAGATAAGGTTATTTAATACTAACTATAAAAGTATAATGGTACAACCTTAATTTATGAAAAGGCAATATACTATTACAGGCAATTAAATATATGATAGCACTTATTTAAAAAAAATATCTAAATGACTGGACGAGCAGTGCGCTTGCTTGATGGTAAGCGTTAAGGTAGATCATAAACATTAGAAACACCACTGAAAACTTTGAATTACAATGTATTTCATCTCACTACACTGCGTTCGCCATCTCTAGATATAAGATCTTATGTCTCATAGCAATAATTTCACTGCCTTTAATTATAAAGCCCTATTTATATGGAGAGAGTTTATCTCATGACAGAAGCGAGAATATAGAAAGATCTTGTTTACAACGCCACGTCATACAATTTTATAATAAGAATCGTACGATGCAACCCCGTAAATGTCAGTTTTCTGTTTATTCTCGCCTATGTCGTACGAGAAACTCAGTCTGTGTAGATGGAGCTTATACATTTATAAATCGTGGCTTGATAAAATTCCATGTTTTTTTTTTGTTAATAGTTAAAACAATATTTTTTTTTACTGTTTAGTAAAATATGCATTAGTCTTATCTTAAACTTAATTTTAGAATTAGGTGTCTTAACCAAAATTTCATACCAAAAATAATTATCTGTAGAAGCCTATTAGTGCTGTTAATGAGTTTTTCTTGTCAACCTACGGAATACAAATATCAAACATAACCAGATATCCGCAAGACGTCTAATGACAACTCTTCTTCTCAAAAGTAGTCTCAAGCTTTCTTGAATACTTTACAGTAGCGAGATCAACATCAGGGGACCGCAGACGGTCCTTGTATACGCGCCAGTGGTCACTACAAACTAAAACGCTAGGCAACGAACAATTTACAAGTACTTTCTAGAACGTTTTAATGAATATAAAATTCTCTTTTTTTTACTTTCAACTAAAGCAACGAGATGTTGGCCTTTTTTGCCGGCAAACGAATAAGTGGGCCAACTGATGGTAAGTGATGGCCACCGCATATGAATACCCTCAATATCAGAAGAATAGATGCTTACCATGATTGCTGACCATAAAGAGAATGGATAATTAAGAGATTAGAAAGGGAAGGGATTTGAGCCTGCGGATATCTCACTCACCGTACGAACACCAACAGCAAGCTACTACGTCGCCTCAGTTTTCAGTGAGACAGTGGTAGCAACCCTGTCGAGCCGGCCCATTCATGCTGTAGGCAAAACTGTTTACAGCGAGGCTGTACCACTTAAACTAACATCTATCTTCTAGCTAGATATGTAATAATAACGAAATATAATGGGTAGTTTATGTATCTGGTGGACCAAAAAGATAACATAAGCTCATACCATGCACACACCCACGATTCGCCAGGAAACAAACAACGCTCTATATTTAAAATATTGCCCAAGCTAAAAAAAGTTGAGAAGAAATTGAAGGAACTCTAGATAAACTTCATAATTCATGACACATATATAATATTTGTTTAGATAAAACTCCGTAATTATGAGAACTGCCCTCTGTCTATAGCTATACGTATGTATGTATACATTTTGTAAGTGCCTAATTCCGTTTGGCTGAATCTAATAAATCCCAACCGCTGAGCAGAGAATATCTCAAAGCTGTTTCATTATTCGGCATTAGCCGGCGGTCGGCCACGCAAATCTTGGCGTCCCTCCGCACCGCGAACAAGAACCCCCAATTTCCTTCATTACTTACCTCCCGTCCGAGACAATGGCAAGACGACGACATGAAAAAAAATAATAATAATTTCAAGTGGAATAACGCTGAAAATCTTTTCACGGGAACAAGAATTATTGTTGTTTTGCAAGCGAGCTCTCAGAGACAAAATGCACCATCCTTATTACGCTATTGTTCGGTGTTACGAGCTTTATTCATTTTTACTTGGCTCGACTTGAATGCTTATTAATTTAAGGCCGTGATAAGCTCGGATTCTTTTGAATGAACGAAGGAAATGTCTGCCGCATTGTCATGATTTATTTTAAATCTTACTCGAATACGAGCGGGTTGTCCAAATTATTCCAATATTTTTTACGCTATGAACATGCGGAGGTTAGGAGAAAGCGTTTAACAAACCGTGCACGGAACGAACGGCGAAAAAATTAGTGCACGTAAGCACCGAAGCAAATACGTTATAATGAAACGTAAATATACATCACACGAAATGCTTTATGGTAATCGAAATATGCCGAAATATGTTGTTAAGAGGGCAGAAAACTACCAGTGAACATGCAAGGGATGAGCTGAGCTTTCATATTTTGCGGGCAACCCGTAACGAACCCGCTCCGAAACTTCCCTGCCGTGTATGTCGCTGGAGTTTTTAAGACAACCATAAACATTCCGACAAGCCTTTTGTGCCACTATTTGAACAACGAATTGGTATCGTTTTTAGCAATAGACATTTTTATAACGTTCAAACTTGAACAAATTGTTTAAAGGTAACATAAACGACTTTGCAAGTCGAATTTGCGTGTAAACGTGCGCCTTACGCCATGGTTCTCTCAAAGCGTCTCGACGAAACCGAGGCTCCGTTCCCCTCGAGGAATGGAGTCAAGAGTGATTACGAATTTTAATTATTTTTTTAAGTCGGTGGCGGTGAGGTGATGTTTCCCCGGTGCCGAGGCTTATGCAAACAATCGAGTCGCACTTGGAATTAATCCGACTCCGGGTTTTTTCCTTCGCGACAAAGAATTAACAAGCAAAGAAGTCATTAAGTCGGAAGATATTCGAGGATTCCTTTTAATTGCGGCTTCCTTGACGTCCGGCTTTCTAATTGGTTCGTGTCAACGAATAACTCCGATTAAATTGGATTCGTCGTTTCATTTGTATTTTGTTGTTATTTTCCATGAGTTGTCGCTGTGGTTATATGAAAAGCAGCGACATGTCATTAGGGAGCATATAACACGGGGCTATTATTCAATTATTTCTAACCTTTCAGCATGGGCCGCTTCAGTGCAGGTGTAATTACTCCACTTTGTAAGTTTAAACGTGCTGCATGACAGTCTAAGTGATTTTATGCGGTGAAGTAGGACGCCACTAATGAATTATTTGTAACTCGCGTGCACAAATTGAGACTCTTTCTAATTATCCCTATTCTGTATTATGTTGTGGCTATGTGGTGGGGGACTATGATATCTAAATTGCGTACAAATGGCATCATATTTTATGCAACAATGCCTTGTCAAACAGTAAAAAAGGAGTTCGAGAAAGTCAGTTTTATTATTTTTATATCCACTTGAATAATGAGACGAGCAGGTCACTCGCCTGATGGTAAGCTGTGCCTGCTCATAAACAGAAGCTCAGAAATTCCATACGGCAATGCACTCGTCATTCCGAGACATAAGATGTTAGGTTAGGTTAGCATGCCCATAATATCGGAACACAACAATTCCTATTTAGTGCGACTTCTCGCATACGAGGGACCTATCTCTTAGTAAAATATACGCATATATACGCATCTATATTTATCTGGTCTTACCTAAAACCTCAACTGGTAATTGTATGATGAGAAAAACAAATTAAAAGAGAAAATCAAGCAAACATTTTGGTACATCAAACAAGAGAATAAATAAAAAGGCTGATTGAGCACTCCCGATGTAATGACTCATTTATATTAACGACCAAACTCATCAATACTCATTCACTTCATTCGGATATTTCCACGAAGATCCTTCACTAATTGAAATTGAAATCTGATTTTCCCCCCTCCTTCCGAGCTCGGCGAGCCCTGGTGATTAAAAGTATTCGAGAAAAAATACAAATAATCAAATTACAATATCGCTAACGACGAAGCCGTCTCCCCAGAATCCTTTTATATTTTTAGGAATAAATTAAGGCATAGAAAGGGAAAAAGAAAGTTGCGATACGGCAAACAACGAACTGTTTTTTATTGTAAGACTTTAATGATACGTTTATTGTGAAATATTAAAAATTTGCCTCTTTCTTTATCTTTCAACAAAGCGGTAGTATTCGGATTAATGGGACATCGTTAAGATTTGGTCTTAGGTATTCACTTTGAAATTTGTACACAACAATAAAATAAGATTCAAACCAATGAGAGACTTTTCGTTTGTGACGTCATCGATGAACTGAATTGAACTTATGATCTTAGCCAGTCAAAACAGACAAGTATGTGTAAGTCACTTGAGTCACCTATTCTTCAATAAATAACTTTATTGAGATGACTGTCTACATAATTTTTAATAAAAAAAATATTCACATCATAGAGTCAGTTATTTCCATAAGCAAGAGAAATTGTATAGGATTAAGATCGACATATTATCTTCAGTACATTAACACTACTGAATTTAGCAGAAAATTATGGAAAACGAAATGTCAAAAAAGAACACTCAAAAAACACTCTGCTATGTTTTTACGAATACTCATGTCCAGTTACACGCTGAAGCTTGTTGTAACTGTATGAGTGACATGAGTGGCGCGTTTTTATTGACATTAAGTACACACAGGCCCGTAAAGCAGAATGAAAAATTGCCCTATTTTGAGGATGGATGACGCGAATTAAGAAAGCAATTACTCATCGGAAAACGCACGAGGGCGGAATGTTAATAAGACGAGACTATGGCGAGCTATTTTTCATTCGCCCTGTTCGGACATTCACGAATTCGTAATTAAGATGTAAATGTCACAGCGTCTTGGAATATTCTTTAAGGCGCTACCAATTTATAATATATATTCAACATTTCAAATATTTGCACCTTCGTGTGAAAGATAAGAAATTATAGATGTTGTGAATTTAAAAGTTTTGTAAAGTACACTTTAAACTTGTGGGATGTAGAAAGGTAACTGTGTACGCCTCGTTTCTTTTTAAGTATATTGTGAAATGTTACAAAATCAATCGATACTAATCCATACTAATATTATAAATGCGAAGTAACTCTGTCTGTCTGTTACGTTTTCACATGTAAATGTAAATAAATTTTAATGAAATTTGGTAAGGACATAGATTATACTAGGGTAGGTAGTTTTGTCTTGGAAAAAATAATTTTGTCCCGGAAAAAGACATTCACGCGGGCGGAGCCGCAAGCAAAATCTAGTATTTCATATGGTAAAACAATTACAATGGAAAAGAATCAAAAAAGCAATACTTTTTCTGGAATTTTCAATACAAATGTATACGCTTCAATAAAAACTACACCTAGTTAATCTTTTGTCACTCAAGGTCACCAAGTCTACAAGGACACATATGTATAGTCGGGGAACGTCTGGCGCAAGTTTCCCGTGTTATGCTCTCGAATTTTCTTCTAACTTTTTCCGCTCGGGGCCACTTATCACCCCTGCCTCCTCTGGCCCCCACAACACCCCTGGTCCATCGAGCTCGACCACTAATTGCGTTCGTTAATTAAGAAACGTCATGAGTGTTTACCGAGAGAGCTAAGTGTGAAGTTCGGCCCCACTAATGCCTCGGCGTGAAATTACTTCCGGGGAAGTTGAAACTTTTTGAGAAATAAACTTAGCGAGATTAATTAGCTGATGGCCGGTGGATTAGCCACTGCGTCTACGATCTAATAAGATTATAAGAGTTCTGTTTCCACAACTTTTCAACCTTACTTACGTTAATTTTGTTTGTTGCCGTTTTAGTGATGTTTAGCTTAGGTTTGAGATATGCCACACATTGCACATGTGAGTTATTGAATTATTAAAAAGTTTACTACAAATTAGTATTATAGAGATGGGAACAATATTTTAACATACTTGGTATATACGAAAATGAATTGTAATAACTTTGCACTTTGACTCGATATCTACTATTTAAATTTAAAGTCTTGGAAAACTGCCGCGAATTCTTTAACTTTTCAATCACGGTATCAGAAGAAATAAAAGCGTGGTTAATCATTACAATAATTAAGAAATGATTAAATAATTATGAACTTATTATTCAAATTACCATTACAACCATTAATGCCCTTAGCTGCTAGACAATGTAGAATGCCTTTGAATCACAAGAGAGTTACCTCGTAATTGTGTGTTTCATTGTGGTGTATGCACTGTAAACTGTGTTAATAAAGTTTTATTCTTTCTTTCTTTACATTTAAAACAATATTCGCGTAGGTTTTTTTGTATATTATAAAAAATAAGTAATACTATCCACCGCTTTCAAGAAAAGGCGCAAGCACTTGACTGTTAGTCGCTGAACAGTTCAGCAAATAGAAAAGAAAAACAAAGATACAACTAAGTAGGTCGTCAAAGGAAATGAATCGGAGCGAGGTGCGGACTCAGGGGTTGTTGTAATTAACACGTAGCCGGGTTAATTACAGGCCCGTATTGAGGGTAAGTGAAATGTGTCATCCCTGGTTTTATTAGGCCCTGGATCGCCACTAAGTATGATTGAAGGCGGATTAATTAATTGGCTGATTAATTCTCTTAACCCGCACATAATTTTTTTATTGACGATTGATGTGTCTGATAAGTGTAGATGGTATTTGAACCTCTGCGAAATTAAGTTCGTGACATTATTTAAGACGTTTTACTGTTAAGTTGTAACCCGTTTATTTCTGTTATTTTTAGGGTTCCATACCTCAAAAGGAAAAAACGGAGTCCTTATAGGATCACTCAAAGGTATATGACCCTCTGTGTCACATATTTAATACTAGCAAACTCACTCATAAAACCTATAGAGTACTCTACCCGTTAACCTAAAATAATTAAATCGGTCAAGAAGCAAGATCTAGCAAGTAAAAAAAGAATATTATTAAGTTTATCAGAAATAAGTTTATGCAATGTTTGTTTTTAAAAGCATTGCGATAGCTTAGTGGAGAGTGGTACAGACTGTCGAGACGAAAGTTTTAGGTTCGAAACCAACCTCATGAGCATGCACCTCTGACTTTTCTAAGTTACGTGTGTATTAATTGTTCATTTTTACTTGTTTTAACGGTGAAGGAAACATCGTAAGGAAACCGGTATACCTGATAAGTTTTCCATAAGAATTTGCCAACCCGCTTTGGGTCAGCATGGTGGTCTAAGGCCTAACCCCTCTCATCCAGTAGAGGAGGCCCGTGCCCAGCAGTGGGACTAGTATTATTATGATAAACATATATTACAAACTTCATTATTGCTGTTGGAGTATCAACCGTGATGTAGACGAATGTATGGGAGAACATGTTTTTCCACTGCAAAGTTAAGTTTGTCCTTTAATCGTGGATATCAGAGTAGTGGTGGTGTTACGCTAGACCGACTCGCGCTTACCCAGTTTTTATTTTGATGTATTTAATTGTAGTTAAAATTATAATTATTATGTCATTAAAACAACGGTTTATAAAATTTAGAACATTAATATTCTGTTACAAGCGGATGTAATAATCAATTTCCTATTAATTTTATGTGTAATTAAAATGAATGGTGGCCATTAACGAAAATTAGTTAAGATGTTTTATAGGTTACAAATTAATTTGTAAATGTAGAAGAGTAGAAAGATTATAATTTACGTTTATTTGAATGGTAATAGTATTAAAATGTTATAAATATATCGATTACATTTTTTTACACATTATTATATTCAGCACTTATTATAAGCAAATTTTATCAACGTCCTTTTTTATACGCTTAATGATATCATAAATAGTTCAAATAAGGCTTAGTTTCTTTAATTATAAGTTAAATCACTAATAAAATTAAGTCAATTACTCTATACAATCACTATTAAATAACTAACATTTAAAAACTACAGAAAACTAGGACGTTGTTAACTAGATACGGTATTTTTATATTTTGTTATGACAAAGCTAACGTCGAGTCGAGTTCAGCGCCCCTACGAGTTTTAATGATAAAAAAATTCGTACGGAGGGTACGCGAAGTGCCATCGAAGGAGGGAAAAAAACGGAGGAAAATATTTGGCGCGACAGGTTGCCTCCCCCGTCCCCGGGAGGGGACCTTGATAAAAATTAAATCTTAACGACGGAAATTTAAAGATGACGCTCGAACGATCAAGCGGAGTGCGCATCTGAGCCCTGAGGGTGGTTAATTGGGGCGAGTGCACGATGCTACCTACTTCGCGTTGTTGATTGATTGGCACATTCGACGTACATTTCAATGTTTAAAATTCTATTTATGTAACCTAGCCCACAGTATATGGCGCAGTTGAGTTAACGCCCGATGGAAAAATCTCTATAATATTTTAAAATTTCACATAGTCCACTAATGGCCGTTCCCTATATTCTATTTCCTGATAGATTTGCTTACTATCAGGAGTGTTTTGACAGATCTTCCATAAAAAAAGTGTCAAATTTGACTGCGTTAAGCAAATCTGTCTATGAACAGAATATTGGGATCGGGCATAAGTCTATAGGATGATACCTGATATATTTTTGCACCCGACTGGATTGTATATGTATATGGTGATAATCCATCATAGTGGCTCGATTAGATGTTCCGTGATCAGCGTAAAGTCAAGTCGACATCATTCTGTCGACCGTCGAGGTACTCGATGTCTCTCAACTGTCAACATTATATTTGTACTGCACCGTACTGACCAGGTCCAACGTAGTCACTTAACCGTGTCAGAAAAAATATATTATGTTGGTAAAAAAAATCAAGTCAACGATTAAACCGTCACATAAAACAAATAATTCAAACATTAAAAATCTAAAAACCGTTTCGTTGAATGTTAGAATCTAAAATAGTCTCATTTATTGTTAAATTTTCTAATTTTAGTACTAGACTGTCACCTTGCAAATCCTATATTCTATTTCAAACCAATCTAGTGTGGAGTTTATCACGTCGAGGCGTTTTATTATAAATTAAGTATTCATGGAAATTTGTAAGACGTTCTATAGAAGAGAGATACAGAATACATAGAAGAAATAACATCTAATACTCATATTCTTACAATAGCTTTACTTTTTTATTAGCTTCATTAGCGAATCGAGCAGGTCGCTCGTCACACCTGCTCATAAACACAGAACTTTGAATTACAAAGCACTGCATGGCATTAGACTGCGCTCGTCACCCCGAGACCAATCAATCTAATTAAGATACCTAGTACCTAATAGTTAAAATTTCTAAAGCACCCAAAGTAAAACATAACGGATCATTTCGATCTCGAAACACGAAGAAATTATCAGAAAATAAAACAGAAGCTCAAATTCTTGTTCGCATTGAAATTCAAATTTGGGTGCAAGGGGATTTGCATCAGGCGGCATCGACTATTGATTTTTCAACGTCTTGAGGGCCACCGTTGCATTTCTACTTGTTTAAACTTTTTATTTTCACTCTTCACTCGCGTTTTTTGTTTCAACCACTCGCCCCAGGGTCTGCTCCCCTACGCACTCCCTCTTGCATAAAAAAGCTTCTAATCGATAATTTGTGTGGGGGTGCATTAAGCATATCGGAGTAGTGTGCACGAATGTTTTTCTCAATGCTTTCAGATTTTACCCTCAAGGCTATTTTTGTTTTGTCGGCCTTCTTTGGTATTAGTAAAAGGAAAATCGTTTCGGTACGTTTTATGTACACTCTGATTATGTAGTCTTCTTCTGATACATTTTCCACATCGATGGTTTTACGATCTTAAGTCATTTTATAAGTTACATGTGCTAAAAGTGTTGAAGTTTTCGCAGTAAAATCTGGCCTTGAATTATCTTTGAAGCTGCTTCCAAACTAGATTTTTTGTGCCCCGAATTCTTTATGCTTAATTCTAGTAACATTATCTTTAAATAAATAATATACAAATTTTCTTAAGTTTAACAAAATTGACTTCAAAATCATCGATTAAAAGTTATATACTATTGGCAATATGAAGTAATAAAAGATCTAATTCACGTCTTCAATGCAATTTAAAAACCTAGTAGATCAGCCATCTAACGGCTGAACAATTGAAAAGCACCCATAACACTAAAGATCGGTGGCTATCGGATCTAATCAGCGGAAGACGCATGGCGTCGTGTGTTGCTAACTGCCAATATCTGATGCATCGGCAACGGACTCACTGTCCCATTGTATTTGTTCTTTATGTTTTTTTATGTGGAGGGAAGCGACGATAATGTTTTTATGGCCGCGGAGGGTAGCTGCCTTAATCAGGGTGTTGTGATTAAACTCGCCAATGTTTTCTGTTATAACGTTACGAACACCTCTTCTGACTCTATTCATGTTGCAACTACATTAATATTCTTACGTTGGAAGAAACATCGCCAATATGTCTATTTTGTCTAATATGTTTTAAGATATCTTGAGGTTAGTAACAATTCTGAAAACACGCATGAATTCTATTCTATGAAGTAGCATTATTTAAAATAATCATATTGCGTCTTCATTAATCCTACGTTCATTAATAATTTGGTCTCTTAGATACTTGCCAATACTAGGCTCATACGTGTATACGCTCATGCTCATACTGATATTTGCATACCATTATTACAATTATTATAAAATAAAATTCAAATTCTTATGTAGTTAACTCATATTTCAATTGAAAATAGAGCATTATATACATATAATTCTGTATGGATGTTAATGGCTCCATTATTTAACTAGACATGTTTTATGTGACAGTCGTATGGATTAATTCAAACGAAATGAGCTCAATACAAAATTATACAAACAATGTACCTACGTAAACAATGATAAAAGCGATGATATCACTGGTCATAAGACCAGTGAATATAAGCTTTTCATAAGAAAACAACTGTTTTTTTGCCTGAATGACGAGACGAGCAGATCGCTCGCCCGATGGAAAACGTCACGCCTGCCCACAAGCAGAAGCAATACTACACAGAATGTTGAATTTTAAAGCAAACTATAACACTAGACTGCGCTCGTCGTTCCGAATCACAATATATTAAGACTCATAATACCCAGTAATTTCTCTGGCTGCAATGTCCATCAAATCGAACCATAACAGTGCTTACAGAGCTTCTTGGTGGCAGTAATAGATGGAGTGATGGCACCTTCACAATAAGATATGTATATAACAAAAGAAAACGCTAATTCAAGACGTATAGGCTCATACTCATGGCATTCCGTATTGTCACACGATAATGACGCCAAAACGGCAATTCAAGACAGAGTTTTTCATAAAACGAGGTATATGAGTCAAGAACATTGGAGTCATAAAGAGTGTACCACCCCACGCGTTCACCCCTTGCTCGAAAAATTCACCCCCGCACGTAGAAACACAAAAAAGGGCACCGTAGGGACGTTACGCATCCCAAGTAAGCGCTCATTGCTGGGGTCTGCAGATGTCTTTAATGGCTTTAAATTATATGTAGAGAGAGTTAACTGCCGCTTTCGTTTGCAAATGTGTGATAGATTGAGTAAGATTATGGTGCCTTCCCTTTTGTCTTTGTGGTGATGATCTTTGGTATTTCCAGGTCATTACAATAAAATAAATGTACCTATTCAGCATATTCTTGATCTAATAATGTTCTATGTTTTCTGGGTGATACATTTTAAGAAACTTTAATTTCAAACTTGAATCTGGAAATTATATTTGATTTTGTTTCTGACGTGCATTTTCATTCTCACGTGAGAATGGATGTTTCAACTTCTTTTATTGATCGGTCACTACTTTGTTACACTACGGTGAATATAAAAGTGCAATTGACAAAACTATACATTTATAATTTCAATTTAAAGAAACTATCATCAAGACTGCCTCGATGGCGCAATTGTAATGCGTATGCGTTACGACTGAGGCTGACGCTGAGGTCTCGGGTTCGATCCCCGGGTCGGGTAAAGTGGTATTGGGTTTTTCTATTACGAAATGCTCAGTATCAGCCCGGAGTCTGGAATTTGTGCCCGGTATGGCGATAGGCTCGCCCCCTATCACATAAGGGACGGAAATACGCTCGGCGAAATGTGGGTGTACTGGTTACACCTCTGCCTACCCCTTCGGGGATTACAGGCGTGAGTGCGTATGTATCATCAAGATGTGAAACGGATTCTACTAAATCAGTAATGTTTTCAATAGTTTTCATTCCATGGACTGTCTCGGTGGCGCAGTTGTAATGCGTACGCGTTATGACTGAGGCTGACGCTGAGGTCTCAGGTTCAATCCCCGGCTCGGGTAAAACGTGATATTGGGTTTTTCTATAACGAAATGCTCAGTATCAGTCTGGAGTTTGGAATTGTGCCCGGTATGGCGACAGGTTAGTCCGCTATCACATCATGGGATGAAGTTACACTTCTATGTACCTCTTCGGGGATTACAGGCGTGAGTGCATATGTATGTAGTGTTCATTCCGACTATTAGTGGATAATATATTTTTACTGATTTCACATTGAATATTTGTGCTAACTGCACTACTGATTTAATTCATTACATAAATTGCAGTAAGTTACAAGTATAAATTATTCAATTTTCTAATCCAATAATTTACTTAAAATAAATATCGACCAAACAAACGCAACACAATTTTTCATTACGGGGAAAAATGGAGAAATTGAAAAATAATGTCAATTACGGTGTACAAAGCTGGTAAACCCGTAGCGTCTAACTATTGTCATTACGCATTGTCGTGATTGCGTAAATATGGCTGATTTGAAGTAGTAAGGCGGGTAGGCGGAGCTGGTGAATTTTTCCGCTCCGCTTGTCGCGCCCGTCGCGCTTGTTAATATAATCACAACCTATCTACGTAAAGATATCTGTTTTATTTACACAATCCTTACGCACTTTCATATCGCGATTGTAAATGTTACTGTGCGTTTTATTATCTTGAATACTGTTGAACGCATTTTCATGAATCCTAATGGTGGTATGATTTATAACGTCAATTTATTCAATTCTATGTTGGCATTATCTGAGGAGGAAATAATTACATCATTTTTACTTCTAGATAAATATTCACGTAATTTCAATTTGTATCAAAGCATTTACTTCTAAGAGATTTTTCACAATCTCCAACAAAACAAATAACGTGACTGATTAGTCACGTTATATGTTTTGTTTATAGCTGATGCCGACAAACGGGTAAGCGGGTCACCTGATGGTAAGTGATCTCTACCGCTTAAGAACACTCACAATACCAAAAGAATCATGGGTTGTTTACCTTAAGGGAAAGGAACAGATGAAGTTTGAGTGGGTCTAATGGGTCTCTGGAAATCTCATTCAATGTCCAAAACGCAAGAGCTAGCAACCATTTTACATTTTTGTATAGATGGAATAAATAATACTGAGTTTAATTAAAGATAAGTGGACAGACATTTCTATTCAAAGACTATTAGCCAGTCTTTTCTCATCTTAATTAACTTTCTATCTCAGCTCAAAATGGGTGCTGTCATAAAACCTTATTGGTGCTACCCTGTACTAGATCAGCATGGTAGACGCTTGGGTGGTACATCTCACCTACACTCTATAGGAAGTCTAAGTGAGTGGAAAGTCTAGGTCAGTCGTGTCATGTGAATTTCGGTAATCGAAGGTATCGAAGCTTATTGAGCCGTGTACAAACAGTTGTGACACTGTATGTGACAATGGCGCGGATGCAACCGCCACGCTCGATCGCTCTTCACCGACACACTTTTATGTCAAATGGTTGATGGTGTAAAACAATTGGGTTTCCTGTGTTTACTTCACATACGGAATTTTTATTAGCTTAAATGACGAGCAGGTTGCTCGCCTGATGGTAAACGTCACGCCTGCTCATAAACAGAAGCGTTGTATCGGTCTAGATATCGACCATCATAAAATATATTTAAGAAAAATCTTTCGTAGACTGTTTTTAATAACCACAGTATATTTTTTTTATTGTATCTACACAATTTTATTATATAAAAACTGTGAAAGAAATTTCACAGTTCACACAAAATTCCATTAACTATGTTCACTTATTCGTTAAAACTTACTTGAAACCTTCTTCTTAGACATTGTTATTACTCACCTTCTGTAACAAAAGGAAAATACTTATTAAATATACTCTCACAAATATTTTTAATTTCGAGTCTTACAGAGATTCCCTAGTTATTGTATTTTAAAGAAATAATAGCTTCTTTGTAAAGACTTTATACGTTCGAAATTGTAAAATATGTGTGACAATTATCGGTACACGACGTTAATAGCCTTCTTACATTGTTAAGACGAGAGATAGCAAAAAGTCCCCTCACTTCCGAAGATTTATTCGCAAATTACTTATAAATTATCAAACTTCTCTGTACATACTTCCTATCAAGTTTCGTTCTGTATATTAGACGCTACACCATCACGATAGAGGCTACTATGGTTTGAACTATTGGGTCTATAAGTGAAACTGCGTTGCCGATTGTACAACATTGGGCTCGCTTATAAAAATGTATTTAAAATGTCACCGTGGAAAATGATTTATTGGATATGGAGTGTCGTAAATTTGTCCACTTGGATTTAGAATAAAGGAGGCAATAAATATTCCGTCGGTATTCATATTCCGGTGGGGGGTTGGGGATATTTGGGTTACGGTATACACCGGAGGTGAAGGTTTTGATTGGTGGTACAAACGTGTCCGCATAGTTCGGGGGAAGATTGATGTCATTCTGTGTCGAAAATCTATTTAAATCTATTTAAAAATCATTACTTACCACCTAATATAACAATTTCAATCATATTCTTTCTAAAAACAATAACAGAAAAATAGTAAGTTATTTCTATTTAATATTCACTTCGTCTTGATACCAAAAACATTACATAAATATATAAATTTACTCACTGATTAATTAATCATTATCACATTCTGTAAATCCGAAGACGAACAGTAAAATAAAGCAGGAAGTCTTAGAAGATTTAATCGAATGGGTGCTAATTACCGAACACAAACTGTGTGTAAATTCAATTTAATTCTTTCATATTTTACACTAGAGATGATCCAATAATAATATACATGGGAATATTCATGTTCCGTTCTAATACACACGTTTTAATTTATGCAAGACGATACCACGGTTTTTATAAGGAACGAATACAAAAGCCTTCGTCAAAAATTGCGATCACACTGTCACCCAACACTTCGGTAGGGTGCGTAGAAAAAAATCCATCAACCCCATGTGACATGTCATTGTACTTCCTATTTTTGTCACTTAAAAGACTTTTTTCGAATGTGGAACAAAAACCATCTAATTGTAACAGTTTTTTGTACTAAGATTTTATGCTCGATTATTTCTTTCTATTGTCATAAAACTGTCTTAAGTTTTTATGGTATACCGTTAAAATAGCGGATCGGAATTGTTTGAATTTAATTGTGACAATTTGGAAGGACGTTTATTTCTTTGGAATATTCACATAGTTTTATAAGAATGTCGGGGAGTCCAATTCCAGCACAACAGTGTGTGCCAATCATAATACCACGAATCTATATTTTCTTTAATTGTTTCTTGTGGAATTAAAATGACTGCAAAATATCATGATATTCAATGAATGAACATTCTGTAAGAAACCGTTTTTAAAGCATTCTTTAATACTCGCCAAACGAATTTCAATAATTACCAACAACATATAACGGCAACATAATAAACTCTTCTATGTACAAATTATGTGTAATTTCATAATCACTATCCATTATGGATCTAACTAACACTGACTATACTTCACTAGTTATATATTGCACAGCCGACTGACATAGTAATATATATTTTTAATTCTTATATAAAAACTTTACCACCAATTTAGTTTGGTTAAATCCCGCGTATACCTTAATTTCTCACACACCTGTGATCCGGGAGGTGAAAATATCGAAGCATGTTATTAAATCAATCCAATCGATCGGAAAGGGTTCGATTTGGGGTTCATATTTGTTCACAAAAGAAATCCGTTCCGTTCCGGATTTCTATTATTTATAGTTTCCGATCTAAGTTTTGAATGTACTTTAATTATCGGCTGCTATGTCGCACCCTCAAATGTTTTCTTTAAAAACTTTCTCGGTAATTGAAGGGACTTATTTTAATTATTTCCTAATCTTCTGTCCCTCTATATATTATTATTTTAATCGATTTAAATACAGGCCATTTAAATTTCACTAATATGTAACGGTGCTGTGTTTTATTTTGCCGTACACGGTAATGCATAACGCAACGGTTTTGTGATCGGGATACTACCAAGAAACTATTAATATAACCTTAAAATTTTAGCAAAATTAACGGACTGCGTAAACATAAGAATCAAACTTGTTTATATCCTATCTCAATATGCTATGCTACTCAACGGAATCATTAATGAAAAGTGAATAAAATATCTTACTCAAAAACACCGATCAAAATTAACAAAAGCGTTTATATGTAGCATCGAAACTAACTGAATTTCTCGTCAGAAATAACGCACTTCAAATATTGATTGAGGTTCGCCTTTAAGGGTTAGTTAAAGGTTGCCCCCGAACGTAAGTGCCCATAACGGATAAGTCATGAGGTGTCTACCTGGTCGGCTTTAATAAGCCAGAAATTGTTTTGAACGGTGCTCGGTAAGCGTGAAGATTCATCGGGGATTTAGACGAGTGATCGACAACGTATTTTATAATCTGGGTTCTCAAACTTTCAACTTCCTGAGCTTTAACTAACTTAGCTGGACTTTAACTAAGTAAACCATATACTATCTGGTCAATGTGCCTTTCCTTGATTTTGTGTTTGTTGAGTACAATATTGTCTATTGTATTGCTATAACATTATTTTTCTTTCATTAATATTTAATAAACTGTAAACTAAAACCTACACCAAATAATAATATTATAATTCTTAAAAAAAATAATTAAAAAACTGTGAATAAAAGGAAAATAATATAATTTCTTTTCGGAACAGAAAATGAATACAGTTTTGAGAACCATTGTCTACCGAAGGGAACTGTTACCATTGATTGGTACCACAAAGAGCAAACTTTGCTTCACATTGTAAAGTGATATATTTATATTATTTTCTTAGCCCCCTGCCGAAATTACAATGTGCGTATAATCCTCAACACATAGGAGTGTATATAGGGGCTAGTGTCTAAGTATTAAAAATTGCAATTTGGTTGACTTCTTAGCAAACACGAAGTAAATTCTATGATGATATTAATGATGCTTGCTTTGTATACTAATGTTTAGTAATTTGTTCGAGTTTACAATATTGATTTGATGAATATTGACTTCTATGATTGAAGAAAGAAATATTTTTAAAAAAGAGTACCTTTAAAGCCCAATTTATTTCTATTGTTATGTTATTTAGGTCCCTCGCACGTTTTAATATCACTATACCTTCAGTATTATTAAATTAAAGTTCTTAAAATCCTTTCCATTATTTTTTAAACAAAATTTACCAAACAGTACATACTTATCGAACTTGCAATTACTAGGTATTTGTGAAATCTAAACACGGAGTACATAAAACTTTACGATGCAACTATGATAACCTTATCACAACGAGATGACGTATCGAAGTCTCAATGTTATGACACGCACCCCGACCAAATCGGAGCACTATAAAATAACCATTCCTAACGTGTTATACGACCGCGTAAAAAAGATACATCCTACATACACTTTGTACGGGTTAAATGGCTATCTAAAACGTGTATTAAAATCGCAAACGATACAAACTACTCGTATGGAAACCATAAAAATCACCTGGTTTCACAGCTCTAAGTGAGTGTAGAGGGGATCAGTTTTGAAAAAAAAGTTTGTTGTGATTGCGTGTCACGGATTTGAAAATGGAATAAAAAATACGTTTTTAATTTCATGCTTATACGAGACTTTTATCGTTTCATTTGACATCAATTATGTAAAATAACCTCTTAGGTTTTTATTGCTTTTTAATTAATATAATTATAGTAAAATATTAAAAATCATAATAAAAGTATAGCCGGTACCGATTTTTTATTTTCTTAATGTTTAATACTTCAATAATATAATTTTCTTTAATTATTCATTTTTTTTAATTTTATTTTCCCCGCGTCTTGCGGGCTCTTTATATTTGTGGCTCTACGTCTATAAATCTGTTGATATTCAGGTAGCGAGCGATATAAGCATGTGAAAACGGTATGTTCGACACGTAAGAACCCATAAATAAGACATTAGCAGATCGTTTAATGCTCTGTATTTAATTGTGCACTTTCTATTGTCGCACACAACTTACTTAATATTTATAACCTTGTATTTCTAAGTAGGGATTCGTATATATAAAATATTATTTTCTGTTTAAAACATTTATGCTTGACTGAGATTATTGAGAAAATATAAAAAAAATATCATGTTATAAAACAAATATTTTATTTAATGTATTTATTTCACTTTATACAAACCAAATGTGGAGGCTTACCTTATGCACTTTATATCGTGCTTGGTTAACTTTATACCATCTTATAATTTAAACAACATGCAAATACTAATTGTCACCACATTCATAATTAAACTTAATTTATTGTATTCACAGATCCTATGACTTAATTTATCTACTGTTTAAAAATGGTAGATCTTATTTATCCCACGTCAAAACGAGTGAACAGTTTTCGATGCAGTTTTCACTATTGTGTTAGAAGAAACCCCAGTAAACATATAGACTATAAATATTCAAGAAATCTGTGGTTTTATATCCGCGAAAGATCTCTCACGTATGCGGAGGCGCAAGCAAAAGCTAGTATTCATATGTTGATTTATAAATGTATTTTGATGATCTATAGCCTACCAAGAAAATATGATTAATCCCTAACTAAGCGTTTTCACTGGCCTATGCCTAACTTTAATTAACCCCTAACCACGCATTAAAAATAAGCTATCTCTCTCTGCTATTAAAAATAGCTCGAATCTCGGTAGACTAGGATTTGTGCCAGTTAAGGATCTTCATGCCTAAAGTTCTTAATTCCCCTATCCCCAAATTTTAAACTAGGACATTAGAATGAAATTCGAGCTGTCCATGATTGATGTATGTTTCCATGTAAAATGTCAAAACTTCAATAGATCTATGCTTCCGTTTCCCTAACCGTTTTCAAAACACGTGTAAATATCTAATCTACTCCAATCAACATTTTTGAGGGTCAAAACAGCAGTCAAATGTCAAAAACGTACGAATTGGTCACCAGATGCATGATAAGCGCTCCCCACCTGAACGCCCTACGATATGTTACGTTTAAAACGAAAGCCAAGGGACATTACACTTTGTGGACATTCAGAAATATTTCTATATTAATATATTTTTAATGAAATGAAACTTGATTTCTTAGGTTTACGCGAATATTACACATTGAAATAAAACTAGTGTATACGGATTTTATCGTGGTTTTCTTTTTAATGAAGGTAACCAATGTAACATTAACTTTTCGAGACGACCTACACCTCAGTCTCTCCCGTGACCACGAAGTCTGAAAAGCTTTCGAAACGTCGGGACTAAAATAAAATTAAACCGCGATAAAATCCGTATAAACTAGTTTTATTTAAAATACAACTTTTTAAGACAAGAAAACTGACTCAATAACACTAAAAGTCTAGTCGGTCTTACTGTAGTTTATTAGACAATTAATGATACCACCGATTCAAAATTGGTTAGTTTTAATTTTAGCCTTTCAGTTTTTATAAGTCGGCTTGATGTTTTAAAAGTTTTTATTTTATTATTTGTGTATAAAGGTTATAATATAGTCTTTCATCCCCGATTTCACCCCCTTAGGGGTAGATGTGGTTAAAAATAATTGATAATAGTATTATATTATACATGCCCCACTGCTGGGCACGAGTTTCTTCTACTTAATGGCCTAACCTCTAGGCCTTAGTCCACTACGTTAGTCTAATGCGGGTTGGCAGGCTTCACATGCCCTCGAAATTCGTAGAGAGAACTTCTCAGGTATGCAAAGTCCTCACGATATTTTCTTCACCGTTAAAGCAACCGATAATTAACAATGAATGAACACATCTTTTTCCACCTGCCCTTATCCCTTTGGCTTATAGTTTTTAAGACCGGCCTGTCTGAAATCAACTCCTCTGGGGTGCAAAACAGTAAAACGTGCCTTTATAATTATGCATAAAGTTTATCATGTTTTCAACATCGATCATCGATGTAAACATTACGTGACATCATTGGTAGTTTACATGTATGTTTGTATACACCCAGTCACATGTTTAGCGCAATCGATATATCGAGCGCGCACAGTCGGTCACCACGCTTCCGGCTTCGGTCGCAGTATAGCGCCTTACCTGGGTGTTCACTCATTCATACTAAGATACATTTTTATTAGCGTGAACGACGAGACGACCAGGTCGCTCGACTGATGGTATGGTCGCCTACCCATAAACAGAATATTAATCAGAACTTTGAATTATGAAGTACTGCGCTCGCTACCCTGGGACACAAGATGTTACCTCTCATAATGCCCAGTAATTTCACTGGCTTTAATGTTCTTCACACCGGAACACAACAGCGCTTACACACTGTTGCTTGACGGTGGAAATGGACAAAGCGGTGGTACCAACCCAGACGGCTTCTCGCATACGAGGGACCTACCACCTTGTTAAAAACTCTTATGACTAGTTTAAGATAAACAGATGTGTTTGATAACTATTAGGTCATTGATATCTCATTGAAGACCTTTGAAATTTATTGTAGTGTGCCTGACTTCCTATCTTAACACATGTAAGCCAATTAACAATCAAACGGGACACCTACACTATCGATTCGCGTAATGAATGACACGGGCTCCGGCGTCGTACGGTCCGACACATCCGGTCGGACGCGACCCACGTCCGTCACTGCCTACCGTCCAACATGACTAGGAGTCGACAATGTTGCGAACCTCTGAATGTTGATATTACGTTTGTTTCATGGAGAAATGTTTTCTATATAGCCTTACACAATAATGTAAATGTAATAAGTAGTTTGATTGATTGAGCTGATCACGTTAGGAAGTACCGGATGATAATAATATTTTATAATACTATAAGTTCCATTTTTGGTTGTTAGTAAGCTCTTGATTTTAAGTGATAGTGTTTGGACTGTAAATTGGTCACCAACGTCTTAGGCCCAAGGCCAACATCATCTGCACGTGGTACATTCTGCTGAATAACCGACGAGCTAATGGCCAAACTTGGTTCCCGTTACGGATGGTGGGGTCAGACGGTAGGTCGCCCTATATAATTCCAAATTCCGTCAAATCTAAGAGAACGCGGAGCCTGGCATTAAGCCGGGATAATGCTAGGCAGAAATAAAGAGTAACTTTTGTTTTTGGAGGTAAAAAACGAAACGAAAAGAGAATTCATCATATTGGGCTGTATAAATATACACAACATGTATGAAAACATGATTCTCTATATAATAACCGTTGATATATCATAAGTATATAATAGAATATGTTGTAAAGAGCTGATTATACCTGAAATGAAAGACCCGTCAAAACTGATTCAGCTATTTCGGAGATTAGTCAGTACATACAAACAAAAAAAATAAAAAGCCTTATTGCGTTTTGAAGTTACATGCAAATAAGCATAGGAGCCTACAAAACAGTTTTAATTTCGGAATCACAGACATATACTTTTATTTGTATGTATAGAGTAGAAATAAATTAAACAGTAGTTTGTGATTTATGTTGTCACCATGTTGCTTGTAACATTTGTAGCTCCGGGCTAACATTCCTATAATAATAAAATAATGGTCTTGTTAAACGGACGTTTTGAGTAGCCCTGTCGAATCCGTGGGCGAATGTACACGCTCCTTTACCGAAAATGATTCATTTTATAGCTTTTTGGAAGTTATGGTACCTCTGTTTTCGACATACTAAGTAATTGATTTGTTTCTCTCATTAACATATTTTATACATTCTTTTATTTTATAAAATTTGTCAAGTTAACATATCTGTTAAAGTGTGTTATCTGCTTGATTGTATGGTTTAGAATTCCGATGCCTTTATTTGGTAGACCCGGTAGTGATTTTGCATGTTAACGAGTTCTATTAGCATAATTATAATACTTTAATATTTTTGGAATAAGATTTATTAGGTATTTCATAACGTATATTATAATATTATCTATTGTAATAATTAGCGTTTAAAGTATTGTTCTCTGTAAGGTTTGTAACCGTCGTAGATTATTAACGGTTAGGCTATATGCGTTAATTTGTAGCTTTTTATGGCATAATAATATATTGTAAAAATACTTTTGTTATTTTTTTTATTTTTTAAGCAATCCATAATAAAACATATTTTGTGAATATTTCGGCCAGCTATCTTTTACGATTCCAAAGATTCGAAGGCTCTATAAAAATACTGAGAAACAGACATACAGACGGAGAGACGGCGTAAGCTTAATAGGTTTCCGTTGGCACCATTTATGTACGGAACCATAAATACTGCCAGACTAGAGAACGGTTGCAATAGTATATCATGTTATATCGCTACAAGGTAGGATTAGGGCAAGAATTATACTTATATTTAAAACAAAGAGAATGAAGGCAAATGGCGTGCATATACGATGCAAGCTGATTGCATTAAGCAATTATGTGTATTTAATTACGAGTATAGTTAATTACAGAAGCCGTGTAGTGGCGCATCGTAAGGTTTCCTCGGCCTCGCTCATTTACACTTACTTGGCCTGCACTTTAACACATGTACTACATAGCTTATCTGTGTAGTGTGTATTGCGTTTTGTTATTTGCATATACACTACTATTACAGCCTCAGTGGTGCAACGGGCGAGTAGCCGGCTGTGAAACTAGAGGCCGCGAGGTCGATTCCCGCACTGAGACAAATGTTTGTGTAATCCACAAATATCGGTTTCGGGTCTGGGTGTTGTGGGACCGTTAGTCCCTTGTAGTTCGTGATACTCACGACACAGTTTGACCTAGTGTGGGGGCAGGACTATGTGTGTGACTGTAGCTGTATTTATTATTATATAATCAAATTCTTTAATTTTTACGAATAAGTTCTGGATAGGTACTACCGTAATGGCGCCCAACGTGGGGCAAAATATTATAGTTTGACCAAGAGAACGCAATGACAACTCTGATTGGTCGATAAAATACCTGCGCAGACGCTGAACAATGCCAATACACGCGCCAACACATCTATATTTTGAACGTAATAGTTTTATTGCTACATTTTGTATATTTGTACCATAAAGCAGAAATGTGTAAGCACTGTTGTGTTTCAGTTTGAAAGAAATTGAAGCTATTGATTTTACTGGGTATTATGAGACTAATATTTTATATCTTGATGTGACGAGCATAGTCCAGTTCATGGAGCGCTTCAAAATTCAAAGTTCTGTGCGGTATTGTTAATGGGCAAGCGTAATGCATACCATATTATCTTGTTTCTTTGATTCGGTGCAGTTTCAGTTGACCGGCACTGGAAGCAGCACTATCTCCGGAAAAACTTCTACTCTATTATCACTCATGTAAGAAATTATTATTTAGAGTGTTCATTTTTAAGTCAATTTTACGTTTTAGTTTAACATATTTTCCGCGATGCGGTTTTGTTGATTCAATTATATGCAAAGAAAACTAAACAATCGCGAATTTTGTAACCCTGGGCCATTAACCGCTCGTAATTAATTCGCGAATTGCATTCGGCACGAAGTTTATGCTACTATTTAATTAAGTTCGAGGAAAACTTTCCGCAATGGCTAAATTTTCACTTTATAATGTGGCGTTAATTTTCACCGTCAAATTATTTATTTTTAAAATTAGTTGTCGCAGTAGAAGGCTGGATTTTTTTTATAACATTTTTGTGTTATTAACTTTATTAAGAATTTTATAAACCTAGATCGTATACGTAATGAGTACATCCGCGACAGTCTTAGTGATCGCGAGGTGTTAGACAAACTTCAGGAATGTTGCTTGGTTTGGTCATATTTTGAGGAATGAGGAAACCACAGAAGTTTGTTAGCTGCAGATACCAGCGGTACGATCCCGCGGAACACCCAAAAGCCTTGGCTTGATGTATTGGAGGGAGACATGACAACCAATGGTCAATCTCAAGATTGGGCGAAATGGAAAAGTCTAAGTAGGAAGGCTGACTCTAGCACTAAGCCGGGATAACGCCAGGTAGAAAGAAAAGATATACCTACTGCATATTAAGCGTCAAGGTTTTAGTAAAGCTGAGATGAGCAAGTCGCTCGACTGATGGTAAGCGTTAAGCCTGCCTACAACCAGTAGTGACACCACCAAAAACTTGGAACTACAAAGCTATGCATGACACTATTGCGCTCATCACTCCGATACATAAGTTGGTACGTTTCATAATGCCCAGTTCTCAACCTGCACACAACAGTGTTTGGACGCAAAATAGACAAAGTTGTGTACTCAGCATCGTATACGAGAGACCTACCACCTAGTTACTACAGAGAGGACTTCTAAGCAGGTGCTTAAAATATTGTCAAAGTAAAATACATTTTTATTGCACAATCATTGGCTACCTTCACCCCCAAAACCATATGCAAATAATTTAACCATATACACCCTAAGATTTAGACTCGTGTCTTCATTCATAATAGGCAAATGAGGAGACATTGTCGTACTTATTCCCTTATTATGCTAATAGTCACAGCTAGTTTGATGACACGAGCTACATACAGTACAGACGTTTAGTCGCTCCTTGCGGTTCCTTGAAAGAAACTGTGGAATTATATTCGGATATGCAAATTTATCTGTTTCCTCAGATAAGGGTTAGTAATATACATAAAACGATTGCCTTGATTGTTAATGGTACTTTGATATGTATTGGATATATTTATAAGGTTGTTATGAAAAATTGTGGGACATACCAGAACAGATGCATTTAAATCAAATGTGTTTATGTTATAAATACTAGGGTGAAGTTTAAACAATTTAATGATTGTAATTTTTTATAAATAAATACAGCTATCAGTCACACAAATATACCTGACCCCACGCTAGGTAAACTGTGTCGTGGGTATCAGGTACTAAGAGGGACTTGCGATCCCAATCTATAGTTAATTTCTTGTTTTATAATTTTAATTTATTCAGTATATCGCTAAGTGCGCTGTAAGTATAGTTTATGATTGCTATTATTATATTATTTATCAAAACAACTTTAATTCTCATACGAATAAATATTATGATGATACAGCAGCTGCAAGTAGTATTGTATATAATAAAGATTGTGCGAGAGTTCTAATGAGCTTTATAATTGTATACATCTTGACGCTTAAAAAATCACAATAATGTTTATATCTTTATGCTCACAAAAACAATAATAATTTGTCTAAATTTAATGCAGCGGATGATAACGATTTAAATGCCTCATATTCATAACGCTCATGCTAATTTCCCTAAATTTACGTGGCCCCCTTCCATGTATTTACATACGTGCTTCTTTTATCAGACGATATAATATCATATTTAGCAGCGACTACAATATGCACAAACGATCATATCTGACAACGTTAAGAGACAGTCACTGCATATATCTTGGGGTTCCGGAACATTCGATTTCGGTATGCAAATACCGCGAGTCAACAGCACGCGTCTTTTTTGAACTATTTAAATGTATGCAAAGCACTTAGTACCTGGAAAAAGATAATGGTGCAAAAGAAATATTAAATTGTCCGATTCTTATGTTAATGTATGTGGGAATTAATCTAGATATACATACATTGGTCGGTAGCGCAAGCCGTCGCGCACGACGCCCGCCACGCGTCTCCAATCATAAATATTTATATTTATATTTATTACGTACTATAGACTATCGTGTGTACATCTTAAGTTCTCAGCATCATCTATCATTGATAATTGTTGAAATTATTCAAATTACTATACTATTGTGTCATTGATATTTCTATTAACGTTAAAACAATGTCATTAATTTGAAACTCCAAAGTTTTATGTAAATTATGAAACAATAATTTGAGGAGTTAGCGATAAAATTCTTGTAAGTTATTGAATGATGGGAATATGAATATTTTAAATTTATGATCTTAAATAATGCTAAGTAGTGTTTAAAATGAAAAAAAAACATTTTTTAATCTTAGATACGGCTGAGGCTATGTGAAATTTGATGATTGTTTATTTATTTATACTTCTATACAATTTTGTATAAAGGTGGACATAATGCCTGAGGCATTCTCTACCTGCCGACCTTTAGGTGATACAGAGATTAATGAACTAGGTGCAAATGATACATACTATAAACAGAACATTATTTGACAGCCTCCGTGGCGCAGCGGGCGAGTAGCCGGTTGCGAAGCGTGAGGCTGTGGGTTCGATTCCCGCACCTTGACAAATGTTTGTCTGATCCACAAATATTTGTCTCGGGTCTGGGTGTTGTGGGACCGCAATTCCCTCGTAGTTCTTGATACCCACGATACAGGCTTACCTAGTGTGGGGTCAGGACTATGTGTGTGACTGTTGGGTGTATTATTTATTTATTTATTATTTATTATAAAAATAAATATAATGTTTATATAGTAACTAGATATAATACATAATATTATAACCAATATTTTAATACATATTACATACATAAAAGGATGATTTTATGTATGTGTTGATGATTGTTTCATACTCTAGAATAAAATATATGATTTTTATCTTCTAAAAACATAGTTCCAAACAGTTGTTGTTTATAGTGAATTAGCAACAAAACGCAGTAGATATTTTTTGGCTATATTAGAAATTTGTATTACCCTAAACATAAGATACTCGTATAAGTATTTTTGTGGGCCTTGACTACAGACTCAGACGTCAATGTTTTTTAAGCCTACTTGAAGCTTTTTACATGGCCAACACTTCCAAGGAAAATCACGGCTAGATAATAGTGTAAAAGAAATATTGTTTGATGTCAGTTTGTGACGACTGTGTGTTAGTTATTAAGTTGATAGTTCAGTATCTCATTGTACAAGTAAGAACAAAGGCCATTCAGAAATATGCGTCGCGAGCGTCCACAGGAAACAGTGACGTGTGTTGAAGCAATGTTTTCACGTGGCAACAATTAGGTTTTCACTCACTGAGTAGGGTACAGTTTTGTGCTGGACTTGTGCACTATGCCCATTGTTTATTTAGCGAATGCAGCAAAAACTTTGCGTTCTGAAAATAATAAACGTTAATTCTGATAAAATAATACTTCGATGCAAATGATTTGCAAAACGAATATTACCATTAAATCCATTTTCTATTATAATCGCAAATTACGAGAGCCGTAACGGATCGATTGAGTACACCAAAACAGAGTGATTTGAATATTTTTTCAATCAATAACTGATATATGCAAATGCATTTCAAAAGACATTTATTCGCCTTCCGTGCAACAATGGCGCGACCGTTATGGCAACATTTTGAAATTTCATCAAAGGTGCACCAGAAATAATAATTGATTGAACGCTATTGTTGCCGATGATACTTGCGCGGCACCCTTCGATCATAGAGGTTGGAGAATCCTAAAATTAACCAACGATAGGTCTAAATTTAATTTTACGATCTGATACCTGCAGTTGGCTGACAAAGGTTCTTTAATCAAATTATGCAGCCGATGCCACTATTGTCAACTGCATGCATAAATTTTAGACATGGTATTGTAGACATTGAAGGGTTAGAGCGAGAGGAAGCGCACAATAATAGATGAGATGTATCGAGATGGCTATTGAACGAGATAAGTTCGTGTGGGAAGAAGGGTTAACGATACTTATCAGATAATTGTTACGAATTACTGCATCTGGAGATTGGATTCTGAACACTTCGATATTAAAATAGATTTTAATAACATCAAAAATATTTCTGATATTTACACTAAACTACACGAATTTGCACAATTTGGCAGTTCAAAGCAGCAGAGCCGACATCAAAGCGTGTAACAAATCTCACCCTTAGTGGAAACAACGCAAATATCGCATTACAAAAAGTTCGTTATGAAAAGAAACCGTTACTATTACCAAAGGGTATGACAACGCGCAAGAGGGCGATCCAATTTTAGTGAAATTCTTATAGCAGTAATGATATGGAGCACGGGCGTTGCATACTTTAGCGAGAGAAAAGAAATTTCGGGAGACGTTGCGAACATTGATATGTAGATGAGATGGCACAGGTAGCAAGGGGTGTTATTGAAATTAGAGATACATATGAAATTCGAGAATGGCGAGGTATTACCGATCGACGTCTCGAGCCAAGACAGGTGGGACGAACCGAATGTAACGTACGCAACTGTCGCTTCGTAATACTTTTGCGTTGAGAAAATAACTTATTTTGCTTGAATTACGCTATGTGCATTTGCGAAACGGTTGGAATCGTGCACTCTACGAAATGTTATAGCTGATTTGCGCAAGGTTTTCCATCTGTACAAATACGAATTTGCATTACGTTTTTATATGGCTAAAGATGTTTTCGTTAGGCAACATTTCAACAGAACATCAAAAATGATGTACACATTACAGTTTATGTTCTTTCAATACAAGTCGTTATTAAGCAGGTAAATGTACGTCAGAAGCAAACCTCTGATCAGCATAAGAAAGAGCACAAAGCAGCAAAGATGACACGAGCCATTAAACGCTTTGCATATGAACAGTCCACGCGCGAATTTGCATACCCACCTCGTCCGGACCAAAATCTACATTTATCTATTCCCGCTTTTTATATCCGACATTAGACATCCCTCGAACGGCACGGGTCATACTTTATTTAAACCCAGTACGTGTTAAGTAAGGTAAACTGAATTTGCATAAAGTCCGGCACGAGCTAATATTTTTGCATAAGAAGATAACACTTCTTCGAAAACGTGGTTTACATTAGTGTTCCACGTGAGGTGTTACGGTGTGTACGATGTTTGTGAACGGCTTATTGATTCCGATGGCTTTTGTTTTATGGTAATGAAAGGAATATGAATTTCAGTTAATGATAAGTAAGAATTAAATGTATTTTTTGGATAATTCATGTTTTGCTTTTAAATTGTGTTATGATACTGACTTTATATGTACTTGTATGTGGGAAGACGTTTTTGATTATGTGAATATAATTGTTCAGTAGTTTGAAAAAGGAAGGTGCATGGATAACATTTTAATGACAGAAGAAGACAAAACGTGAGGAAGTAGAGTGCGATAATCATAAGTTAGTTGTTATAAGTTTTACTAATTGAATATGTATAGAATAATCTGTCAAAACCAATGAGCATTTAACAACAGCGCCTCTCATCTCGATAACTTATTATAGTTGTCACACTTTAAAGATATGGTTAAGTTTAAGACTATACAGAAACTAGGACCGAATATTTTAATTTCCTACATGTATATCTAGCTTAACTTTAAGCAGCCAGTGTGCTATTAAACAGTTTCGCTGCAAGTCCGGAACCGTTTTATAAAACGAAAAAGGCGAAAGAAAATATTGTTAAAATCCGTAGCAATTTGTCAGTGTTCCGTATCGGGTCGGGCTCAGTCAATAATAAAAATTTCACAACTTTTTTTCTCGTTTTCGGGTAATATTAAACACGCGAAGCTTCGTGGACTTCGCTTGGAAGCCCCAAGACGGTATACATTTCATTATTTACTTATGACAGAGTAATACAACGTTGCAAAAAACTATATTAATTGTCCAAAGTTCGGTTGCGGATAGCATAATTTAATTTTAAAAACTACAATCGAATTCAATTTTGGCTGTAGTTTCGGCGATAGCAGTCGTTGAACCCGCTTGTGCAATATGTGAATTGTCTTTCAATATAGAAACAAATTGCATTTTTACTACTACTTGAACTCTGATTATTACTTTCATGTTTTGTTACTGTATCTCCTCAACTGTGCTGTATTTATTATAATGTTCTGAATAAACATTCTATAGTTATCCTATAAAATTGCAATTCCTGAATTCCTGACTGATTCATCAACATCCAGATCACACCGCTGGATCTAGACAGCTGAATTTTTTTCAGCGAATTCTCATAATTACATAGAAAGTGTGGAGTGAAAAGGTATAGACAAGAAGTTTGTATAGGTAATGCAATTTTCCTGGTCAAGGCTTGAAACTTACTTGAATAATTTTAGTATAATGAATTAATCACATATTTCCCTAATTTTTTTAATTGAATTCTTAATAGGAAAGAGGAGTCGAGAAATATTTTATGGGAAATATACTTTTTGTCGTAGAAATTAATAGAGATTAAACTATTTGTGTTTTTAATCTAGTTTTAAATGTAACTGTATTTAAACTTTAAAATAAAATAGTTTAAAATTATGTTTGCACTTATAAAACACGTGAAACAGTGAAAAATTAAACCATAGAACAGAATTGGCCTAGCTCACATTCGGAACGATTTACCGAGAGCTGGTGAATGACTTCCGATGGACGAATGCTCCAAATACTTCCCTTACTTGGGGAAATTGCACTTTTGATTACTTCATTTTGAATGCTTTCTCGATTGATATTGTATTTGTGGTTTATGGAAATATTTTAAGTAATGGTTTCCTGATTTTTATTTAGGTAAGATTTGTAAGGACATTTATAACATTCTACGTTTTTTTATTATTTTCTTTAATTACGAGACGAGCAGGTCGCTCGCGTGATGTTAAACGTCACGCCTGCCCACAAAGAGAAGCAACGTCACACAGAGCTCTAGATTACAGAGCACTGCATGCCACTGAACTGCGCTCGTCATCCCGAGACATAAGATGTTAAATTATGTAATTATGCATTTTTATGCTGATCTTCGACCGGGTAGCGGTCACAATAACGTAGATGTATACTTACTATTATTATCGATGTAAATGTGTGTTTGTTGATTTGTACTTCTTTAATGCAGTAAATGAGGAACGGATCGACATGGTTTTTAGATAGAGATAATTGGGCTGGAGTGGGACATAGGCTACTTTTATACCGGAAATATGACTGGACTTCTATGCGAGCAGAAGTTAGCACAGCATATTTTGCAAGTAGCACTGTGCTGCAACCAATTTTATCTACAACATGAATGGGCCTGGTTTGACCGGGTGGAGTCATCTTTTTCGCAAAAAAGTGATAATGTAAAATGGTAACTTTGCTTTCGCGTCTTCGCGTAAGATTACCGGAGGCCCAAAAACTACTTCCTTCATAGACTATACATTTTCTTAAAAGTACGCAACTCACCTACGATATAATAAGCGTGTTCTTGGTATTTAGTGGTCTGTTACCATCAGATGACTGACTTAACCGTTTGCTTAAATGGTTTAAATTGTATTAAAAAATATTGCTTATATTTAAAAAAATATATATGTTACAAACAACGAACACGTTCCTTAGTGGCCATGAATATTTAACTTCAAAACTATCTTGTGAGAAATGACCAATTAGCCGCTAACTGGCGCGTGGTGCAATGGGCGGAATATTCTGATTTCCAATGTTTATAGCATATCCAACTAGACCGTGTACTCAGGCTAGAATTAATCAAATCAACTAACCCCAACCACTTTCCGATATAATTAACGCGTATGTGTGTACGAGCCTCACTAGTGTGCCATAATGAACGATTATGCTACAACTATTTTACGTAATGGACGTATCTTTATACAACAAAATACTAAAACGAACCTTTTTGCATTAAATTAAGGTTCATAATTATAATTCGCGGATGGTGTGTATGACGTCGTGGTTGAAGCGGCTTGTTGGTGGTGTGTGTTGATGAGTCACATTTTTTTTGTTTCGTGGGTAAGGCGCGAGGGTGCCGTGGGGTGGAGGTTACCCTTGCCGTCGCAACCCCATCTTATTAATCAGTGAAGTACTGGACGTATCTTCACATGTCTGTTTTGTACAACGAAGCGTTACTTCTTATTAGATATTCAATGCTGGTATGAATTTATCATTACATTTTTGATACGATTCCGTATCCCTGATATGGTTTGTGGCGTTGTGTCCATGGACTCACACGTTCTGATATTCATTTGTATGTAATTGGACTGAATGTTTGTATTGAGTTGTTTCAATCATTATAAATACACCGTGGCCCAGTTTAATGCGTACACAGTACAACTGCTGAGCTGAGGTCTCGGATTCGATCCTCGGGTCGGGTAAATATGATTTTGGACTTTTCTATTACGAAATGGTCAGTATCAGCCCGTAGTCTGGAACTGTGCTCGGTATGCCGATAGTCTCGCCGCCAATCAAATCACAATACAGATAAACACGTTGCAAATCTTAAAGGAAATGTATTATTGAGGATTTGAGAAGGAGAGGGAAGAATTGGGCCTCTTCATATGTCACTTACTGTATGAAACGCAACAGCAAGCTGCTGCTTCACGTCAGTTTCCTGTGAGACACTGGTTGTAAACCAGCCGAGCCAGCCCATTCATGCTGTAGACATAACTATCTACAACGTGGTCCTACCATTTTTAATTATAATCGCAGCACAGTACTATTTTGGAGGTCTCATATAGTGAAGCTTTCATTAGTCTTTCAGATTCATCTGCGTTACAAGTGAATCCTTGGAATTACATTTTTTGTCGATTCGTTTGCCACTTATCAAATAATAAGGGATTTACATAATGTTACGCACTGAAAATACCAATAAAAATATTTGGATCATTCTGACGCCAAATAAATCGGGTCCAAAAATATCTGATACCCTACCACTACCACTTAATACCAACTACCCCTTAAGCAACAACCGTCACTCAACACCGTAGAAACTTGAAATTCAGTTTCGTATGAATAATTACAGATGGCCAGCATTTCCCCCCATAATTAATGTCGACCGAAGTGTCGGCGATCAGTTAGTCACTTAGCTTGTAATTAAACGCCTTAAAGTATCGACCAAACAATCAATAGTCGTTCGTAAAGAGCACAAAAGCGCGGCATGATAACAATCCACACCCCCGTCTTGCACCCTGCACCCCGCCACCCCGCACCCCCTCTCATTAATAATATCGACCCCATTTACTAATTATGTGTGTTGCGAATGCATACGGCGACAACGTCCAGACTAGTTGCTGATTTCGGGTTTGTCTGTTTGTTTTTCTGGATTAGTATTAGATCTTTGAAATATTGTTGATTTATCTGAGATATTGGTTATTGGAAGCAATATTTGTTGTCAAATTGTTATGCTAATTTATTTTGGATCATCATCTTTAATTTTTACCGGACTGCCCAATAATAAAGCATATGTTTTGATGCCTTGCGATTCAAACAAGAATAAATCTATCGAATTGTTTCATTTAACCTAAATTATTTTTAAAACTAATTAGAACTTCAATAGATTTTGTAATACCAATAAGTACTCAGTTAAATAATGAAAAAAAGCGTTATGTGAGCATACAAAATATTTTACCTTGATTACATAAAAACCGATCTTTTAAATTTCAAGTACCACTTGACATATTACTGATGTTCTTATTTTCAAAACAAAATAAATTTAAAGCGTTCCGTGGAAACGCAATACTTTTCTTTTTTACGGTATTTCAAATTTATTCTATATACGGGACTTTATATTTGTTATTCTTACAAAAATACATACATACGCACTCACGCCTGTAATCCCCGAAGGGGTAGGCAGATGTGTAACCAGTACACCCACATTTCGCCGAGCGTATTTCCGTCCCTTATGTGATGGGGGCGAGCCTATCGCCATACCGGGCACAAATTCCAGACTCCGGGCTGATACTGAGCATATCGTAATAGAAAAACCCAATACTACTTTACCCGACCTTGGGATCGAACCCGAGACCTCAGCGTTGACCTCAATCGTAACGCGTACGCATTACAACTGCGCCACCGAGGCAGTCAAAAAATTAAGTAGAACAGACAATTCGACTTTCCATACAGCTTTATAAGAAAGAAACAGACACTTACAGTCTAATGGCCAGTGATAGCGCTATCACTGGCCATTAAAAGTATTAAAAGAAAAAATAAATGTTATTGGAATTAACAGTCGAATATAGTTATTTTCTTTGTTCGTGATTGGAAAGGATCGCGTGCCACCCGACTGTTGTGATTGCTTAAATGTTAATCGGTGTTCGGAGTTCGAAGATTTTTAAAGGAGACTCGAATTTCGAATTGGAAATGAAAAATCGTATCAGACATTTGACGAGTAGGTTTTAACACGAAGTTAGTCAAGGGCGCTGGGGTTTAACATGACATTGTCGTGACATTTGATTCATTCTTTAGATAGAGGTTAAAATAAGCATGTTTTATGCTTGCACCTCGCATACGACAGTCCTACCTAGTATATTATTTCATACTTATTATGTCACTATATTATCATATGTTACAAAATTCTGTTTTCAAATTGGCATATTTTTATACTAATGGATATATTTGACCCTAAACTGCACTCTACCAAATATTTGAACAGTTTCTATTACCGTGCCTTATAATGACTTTTTTAAAGATGCATTTTATTAAAGTGTTTACGCCAAACAATATCATGAAATTGAAGAAATTATAATCTGATCATCAAGCAATTTGTCAAAAGTTGTCTACTCAATTCCACTTTATTCACATATCTATCTATGTATTTTTCTTTTAATATCACACGACACATCGCCACTCACATAAAGTTACGCAACGTAGGTACGGAGGTCCGTGTGCAACAGTTCGAATCGCGTGCGTGCCGAGTGTTGAGCAAGGTCAGGGCTGCGTTATCAGATCCAACTCATTCGCGAACGGTCACAACCCTAATTCTGGGGACGTGATGATTGCCGGATTAAGAAGATCAGTGCTCGCGTGGCTGTATAGACTAGGAGACCTTTGCTTGGTTTAAAAACAGATGTTAAGCACAAAGATGTCTATAATGATTATGCTTAGGTAAATATTACATACATAGACTGACGCCTGTTTCCATTAGTTAATACAGGCTACGTGACGCGGACGCAGGGAGCGAATAGCCGCCTGTGAAGCGAGAGGTTGCGGGTTTGATTTCCGCACCAAAACAAATGTTTTTGGGATCCACAAATATTTGTTTCAGGTATGGGATTTGTGAGACTGAAAGTCCTGTTACAAATCTTTCTGTAATGTGTTAAAATGCATGTTGCGCCGACTCGCCTGCAAGTGGGATAAGGGCAGGTATATTAATACTAAATGGCTATAGGTTCATCACTTATCACATCATGGGGCGCAAATGGGCTCGGTATATCGTAGATGTCTCCGTTGCATATCTGCTTACACCTTCGGGGATTCAGACGTGACCTAATTTAACATTGAAAGTATAAGTTTCTTAGTTAGTTAGTTGGCCTTGATAGGTAGACGAGCCAGCAGCTCGCTTGACGGTAAACGGTAACTTCTGCTGATAGACAGCGGTATTGCCAGGGACATAGACAAGCCGCTGCTTACGATTGAAGGAATACAAGGTGGTACAAGGTGGTAGGTCTCTCGTAGGCCGGCTAGGTTGGTACCACCGCTTTGTCTATTTCTGCCGCCAAGCAACAGTGTGTAAGCACTGTTGCGTTCCGGTTTGAAGGACATTGAAGCCAGTGAAATTACTGGGCATTATGAGACTTAACACCTTATGTCTCGGGGTGATGAGGGCAGTCCAGTGTCATGCAGTGCTTTGTTATTTAAAGTTCTGTGCGACCTGCTCGTCACGTCAATCAAGCTAATAAAAAAAATACTCTGCTTCGTTTAAAGGACATGCCATAGCGCTTTGGGAACACAGAGGCAGTGAGTTCAATCCAGAGCTTGCATGTGCGTGATATAAATTACCCCTAGAAACGCATCGTACCAGACGGGATTGTTTCCTGGTAGTATGGATGAACTATACTGCGGTGCCGGGTGGTGCGATGGTAAAATGTTGAAGTTATCTTCCTCAGAGCATTCCCGTGGAACAATGATAGACCACGCAGAGAGAACCGATATTAGCTAATATTTAATTAATAATACATATTCACATTACATCCATAACTGATATCTAATTAAGGTGACTTTTAATGAATAACTACTTTTAATAATTATCAATCAATATTTTTATTATTTAGCGTGTATTGCGAAACCATTAATGAAACTTAGTATGTAAAAAACTTTTATAATGTTTGGTTTTGAAAGCCTTTTTTATTATCTTTTTGTATTTCGAACACAAAAAGCGGCATCCAGTCGTGTACTAATAGAAACTGTATAATTAATCACATGATTAATCAGTGTGACGAATAAAAACAGTGTAATGACCCGTTTCCTTGAATCGATCGACGTGACGTCATCAACATACGAATGCAAAGTCACCGTGCGTCCGTACAGGATTACAATTTTATCGATAAAAATTAAAGAGCCATTATCGAAATTAGTGTAGCGTAGTTTAACAAAAAAGCACTAGTACTTTTGTTTAATGAAAAGTATACAATTAAATAAATAAATCATTGCTTTAGTTAGTCTTACATATGTTATTTTTATCAAAAAACTAAGTCATAATAATTTAAAAAATGCGTCACCTTAAAAGTCCCGCAAAAAAATTCGATAGCTAAACAATCGATAAAAAGCATCACGTGTCCGCAAACACTACGGGAGAAGGGTGGCGTCTGCTTCTCGTGGGGTAGAAAAAAACGTGAAAAGCAATCACTGTGGCATAATTAGTGCGTTGTGAGTATGGGGCGCGTTACCATAGCGACGGCGTCAGTGTGGATACCCGTTGCTCGCCCGACGCGTTAATTTCAAACGAAATTAATCGAATCAGACGATCGTTCGATATCGATTCGAGTGATTGAAATAAACTTCGACCTCACTAGCTTTTGTTTAATAACTCGTACGTAATTGTTAAGGTTTTGTATGAATTTAATTATTGCGGATGCTTATTTTTTATCGCTCATTATGTTTGGTAATTTTATCCTTGATGCCACCTTCACGCCTTAATCTAAGCAAATATAATATTAATTAGTAGTTAGTTTTTATAAAAACTAATACCATCGAATATCTACGTAGCAGGATCTAGGAACGGATTTCTAGCATTAATGGCTTTAGTAAAAAGAAGAAAATTTGGCATACAATTATAATATAATAATATCTACTACTACTATATTAATATCTACTAAGGGCTATCCTCTACGAATGAAAGGTGTCAGGCCTAAGTCCACCACGCTGGCCTAATGAAAGTTAGCAGACTGAACATAACTTCGAAATTCATATGAAGACTTCTCAGATGTATAGGTTCCTCACGATGTTTCCTTCGCCGTTATAACAAGTGATAATTAACAATGAAGACACACGTAACTTAGAAAAGTCAGAGGTGCATCCTCTTGGGGTTGGTTTCGAACCTGCGACTAAGGTCGCGGCAGTCCGTACCACTTCCCACTGAGCTATCGCTGCTTTCTTTACATACCTTACAATTATGTAACATTTATTCGACAATAAAAGTAGAGCTCAATGTTGATATTATGTACATACGTACTAAGTACATTGTATATTCAAACTGCTGCTATAAGGCTCCGACCAAAATGAAAGAGGCCATCATTTTAACTGGCTTTTGTAATACAAAAATTCGATAATTTATTGCCGAAATAATATAATTACGGTCGACTGACGGGACGGATTGGCCGCGACCGGAAACACCAAATTAAAGGAGAAATTAAAGCGGAAACATTTGGGCCCGCCGCCGCTGGCAAGATGGCGCGCGGACGATTATCGTGTCTGTTCGATTTATGAATAATAATCATAATTGTCGCCTCTAATTATTTGTTTATTTTAGTAATTATCAATTATTGGAATAGGCTGTTAAGTTAATTCCTTTGCTTTTATTAAACAATATATATGGTTTTTTGAATTGTTGAACTGTGTTTTTTAAAAGCTCTGTTCTGTTGCTTTGTTTGTTTTCTTATAGTCAGTCAAACGGTTCAATTTTAGTTGATCAATAAAAGCTTTATGGTTTTTATTGATCAGTTAGATTGAAAGTCTTTTCAGACGGTTCACACTACATGTGATTCCAATTTATTTTTTATCAAGATTGAAGAAGATTATCAAGCAAAATAGAACTGTGTGAACGCACTTTTAGGTATTTTATGCATTTCCGAAGTAAATTACTTGTTTTCATAGAAATATTGCCTCATGTACACTGTGACCGATGAGGTTATGGATTCGTTTCTTGGATCAGACAAATCTTTGTCCATACATTTTTGACATGATTTTTCTGGTTTTGTCAAGGAAAATAAACTATAAACAAAAACTTTTACAAAAAATATATACGTAATAAAGATGACTGATTAATTGACAAAATATATTTATGTACTCAGTACCCATGATTATCTTTTTTTGTTTATAGCCATCCATCTTCGCATTTCCATGCGTAAAGTTAATAGCAATATTTAATACTTATATAATTATTCAAGTATTTACAAGAACGATGAAACGCCGATGTGGCTGATTACAAAGTCTTGTTGGAATTTTGGTGTCAAGTCCTTCCAGTACAATGCTTCGATGATTTTCTCCAAGCGGATTGACTGACCAAGGTCGATCAATACATACGCACTCAAGTCTGTAATCCCCGAAGGGGTAGGCAGAGGTGTAAACAGTACACCCACACTTCGCCGAGCGTATCTCCGTCCCTTATGTGATAGGGGGGCGAGCCTATCACCATACCGGGCACAAATTCCAGACTCCGGGCTGATACTGAGCATTTCGCAATAGAAAAACCACTTTACCCGACCCGGGGATCGAACCCGAGACCTCAGCATTGGCCTCAATCGTAACGCGTACGCATTACAACTGCGCCACCGAGGCAGTCCACTTGGTTAAAATCACCCAAATTCACTAATTTTAATGATTCCATACACTGTTCATCACAGTCAATGTGTTTGCACAAATTCACACCACTTTATAAAAATCACAACTTTAAACTAGTTTAGGAATTCATTAAAATTGGAGATCGACCGCACGGTCAGAATTCCCGCCAAAACTCCACCCATTAATTTAATCGTGTAAGACTTCCATTCTCAAATGGATTAACCAATAAACCTGCGGTAACACAAACAGACGTCGCGTGCGCCGAAACCAATAGTCCGAGTGACTCCTAACTATAATTATCTGGAATTAACTGTGAAGTCTAGAAGACGAATACTTCGCACAACTTTATAAATAACAACAATTGTTAAAATGTCCTTAAATTTTTTTTGGGTTATAATGACTATTTTACCATGACGGCGCAGTGGGCGAGTAGCCGGCTGTGAGGCGACAGTCCGCGGGTTCGATTACCGCATAAAGATAAAATGTTTGTGTGATCCACAAATATTTTTTATGATACACAAATGTTTTCTCCCCAGAAGGGTTGACGTCAGGCAGGCGGCCGGCCGTAAAACTATAAGCCAAATCTTTCTACAACATCTGTTCAAAAGTATGTTGCGCCGACCCACTGCGAGTGGGATAAAAGCAGATGGGAGAAGAAGATAATAACTATTTTAGAATGGCTTAGTTTAGTTTGAAATTAGTATGGAGGTTAATTATTTTGTTTATTTAAATTAATTCGGACTTTTAGTTGAAATGTGAACAGGTTTACACATCCTAATTTTGAGGGGAGGCGCATTTTAGATAGACTTAAAGATTGGACAGTGAAGGAAAAGTAAATGAAGTCATAATTGTCGGAGGGAAATTGTAGAATACCTGAGATGTGAAGAAATCTCTCGTGATTAGATCCTGGATATTGATAGTTGGATTGGAAGTTATGTTAGGAGAAGCGAGAATAGAAATTAGTGTAGTGAGGGCGCACAGATTGCGGCGCTAACAGATGGGTAACCACTTGAGTTGGAAGTGGTAAGAAGATACATGGTCATTCTTGCGGGGATTGAAAATGAATCGAATGTAGTTATTAAGAAGACGGTTAACGTTGTCGAGGAGATCTGCATTTAGATCAAAATAGCACACGTCACCATAATCGAGGATAGGAAAGGTTATGGTCTGCACATGTTATTTTTAGGAGAGAGAAAACAGAAGCCCTTCCAGTTCAAGGCTGATTATATTATTATATAATTCTAGGTCTTTGACAGAGGGTGTGATTTTGGTTTTGAGATAAATCTTTGTTTTATCCATTATTTATTCTTTTGTGGTGAACCCAAACTGTCTTTGATAATACACTTAATATCAAGATAATGAGTATTACATTTATAAAATAAAATATTATAATTTGAATAATGAATATATTTGAATTATACTTTGGGTTTTATTGGAGGTGATGTATGTATCATTGTTTCAAGCTTCTCAACTCTTCCCGAAGTTTATATGAGACGAAGGTTTATTTTCTGTTTAGAATTTAAGTTCAGGTTCCTAGAACTACAAATGGGAACTAATTGAGTTCGAAGCAATATTTTTTTTATATGACATAATGATGAGACTATCAGGTTGCTCCTGGTAGCGCCACGACTGCCCATAAACAATAATTCAAAACTTTAAATTACAAATCACTGCATGGCACTGCAATGCGCTCATCATGCCGAGACATAAGGTGTTAACTCTCATAATGCTCATAATTGCAGTGGCTTCAATGCACTTAAAACCGAAACAGCAATGCTGCAATTATTTCTGCATTTTCAATATATTTCTAGAAGATACTAATAGAAATGACACTAAGCACGTACATCTTCTATCCACAGCTTTATCTAGTTGTGAATTATTAATAGCCGTAAGTAAATGGAATTTTATTTATAGGGATGACAGTTATTCAACCTTAATGTTAGTTGAATTGTCATAATAATATTATGTGGATTGGATTTATTAATTGTAATTGCGAGGATTTCAATACTTACGCAACCCTATAAAAGGTAAGTAAGTAAGTCCCGAGTAAGTCTGGGGAAGCGCCACCACTATGTCTAATATTGCTTCCAAGCAATAGTGTGTAAGCAATGTTGTTTCCTGGTTTGAAAGACATTGTAAACCGCAAAACTACTGGGCATTAAGAAAACTGTAATATTATGTCTTGAGATGATGAAGAGAAAGCGCAGTGCCATGCGCTATTTTGCTATACAAAATTCTGAGTAAAGCTGCTGCTGTTTGCGGGAAGGCGTGGCGCTTCCTATCAGACAAAAGGTCTCATCATTCCGTTGTAAAAAAATACCAATATAGTTTATTTTGTATTCATAACACTTACCTTTCCAGGAGACGCGTTGGCACATGATATCATAGCCACGGATTGTCAATAAAGTCTCTTCACGAACATACATATACTTTACACTTCTCTTTAAATATATGATATAGTTTATATAACAGTAAATTCATAAATGTCTATGGAAAAAATAAATGAATAATAGATTTAAGCTTTGGTGTGCGTCAAGAGATCTTTTACATTTAAGTGTTCTAGTTCTTTTTTGTCTAAGGATTTGTGTGAATACAGGAGTATCAATTAATTAGATAGGTTGAATTAATCGCTACCCTTTGGAAATAACTTTATATCTGATTAAATTGTTAATAATAATTACACTTTTTGATCAAAGTGTATTAATTTGTAATTGTTTATCATTACTCTATTTTAAAATTACCTATACTGTTAATGACAATGACATGTAACCAAAATAAATTGCAACGGTTCATCATTACTCAAATTTCAAAATCAGTAGTATAAAAAGGGTTGTAAGAAAGTTAGTGATTAATTATTGAAATATACCCTGACAGCGAATTTACATTATACCAATCTTTGAAAGATAACTCATCGATTGTCTTAAAGTAAGCAGATCTCTTGAGCACGACGCGACGTCGCGTCGGCGTGGTGGCCGCTTTTATAAATCATATAAAAAATAAATCACTCATAAGTTTATGTGAAATACTTTCTCTAAACAAAAGGGCATTGTGTATGCAAAAGTGCATTCCGACTCGAATACTTTTCGTCGCCTGCCTTCCACTGCGTTTTTTATTCAGCCAAAGAACATTATACGGACTCTTGCGATTTATTGATAACTTTTATATATGAAACCGTCGTGTTGGCTGATCACGATTGTTGTTTTTGCCTAACATGGCGGTAAAATATATTGTTTTTTATTTTTGTTCATGTAAAAGATTTTGCACGTACGAGTACAGCCTAATAAAAAGGTTTTCACAACTCAAGACAATTTTTACATCAATATTTGAAATGTAAAATTAATGAGAAAGGATGTAATAACTATTTGGATGAATACTTATTTCAACGCCTTTAAGGTTATAATTATTATATGCGAATACAGAGAATCAGTATTTTAATTCCACTAGAACAGATATCACAAATATTATGTACGCTGTTGTAAGCCTTAGTATGTATGTATGTATCTTGTAGCTTTGTAGAGTAAATTAAGTCGTATATATTATAATACTTCTCTTTTTAGCCCAATAAACTCATTGGGATTTATTCTCCTTATTTTGATGGCTTATAAATCATTGTGGGGCTAATTAAAATTGCCCTTTTCGAAGCACTATAGTGGCGATGCCGCCTTCATAATTTACGATATAATATCATCCTCCATTCGCGCGTAAACTTTCTAATTTGCAATTTGAATGTTGCAAATAAAATTGCTAATAAAAACAACACCTTGTGAAAACTATAAAAATATATTGGACCATGTTCAATTTTGTTTTGACCACACCCGAATGTCTGTCCAACACCGGCCCTTACGTCTGTCAAAGGAGCAATTAAAAGTGTTGTGTTGCCATAAAATAAGGATTAATGCCCCGTTCCATATGATTTAAAAAATAACTGACGCGTATATTGTATAGCATGTTGTGTTTAATTTGCGATTTGGAATTTGCGTATTTTATACACAGTTACATAAACACTTGGATTCCATTTTTGTACATAATTCATTTATATCAGAAATCTACATTAGGTACATTGTGTAAGGAAGTTTGAAATTAGTATTTGTTGTCGTAAGACATTGATTAAGGCAGCTTTGAAATCTCTGGTCATTTTATAATGCAAATCTGTGTTTTCTAATAAAATTCACTTTATTTTTAAACCTGGATTAACCTTGGTTTTGTATTCCACTGATATTTGTTTCCCGTATTTATTGAACTAAGTATTTTAAACAGCGTATTTACCTTCAGTTTGCATTAATCGTGTGTAAAATATTCATTCGCTAAGCCTTGGAATATGCGATTATCTGTCCGACTCGAAACATTTATTTTTAAAGCTCGTAAAATCTCAATCTTTTAGCAATAAAAGTAACATTTTAGCGAAGTAACTAACCGGAGCCAATATTTTGGCTTGGTGTTTGCCAAAAGAGCTTACATTTAGACGTCACTCGTCAAACATTGTCATATCACTCGATAATAACTTTAATTTTATGTGAGGATGAGTCGATAATGCCCTGTTTACATACATAAATTGGTTTTATAAACTGATTAACAACAGCCACGAACAAAATAAACACACGCGAAAATGCAACTTGTGCATATCACTCGCGAAAGTATTTCACATTAAAAGTCCGTTGTAACTATAACGAGGTAGCAAAAAAATCTAAAAGAACGAGATGAGAAAAGTTACTTTAAGAATATACGGAAGTTAATTAGAAACGGAACGAAAAACAACCGTAACTGGTGGCGAAGTTGGTCGTTCTAGCGCGGCCAATGGTACAAGCCACGCACACAGACAACCCTCACCACCGCGGCTCTAGGCATTTGCATACCGCCCGCCCAGGCGCGCGCCGCCGCCCAACATGAGTGACAGGGACAGAGCGCGACCCCGACACCGTTTGACACTACACAAATTCCAAATTTGAATTTTTAATTTTTAAAATTTCATATTTGAAATATTTTTTATTTGTTTTAAATGTTGCCAGTGTGATTTTTGCATGCAGGCCGTTTAATGACGTAGACAAATTGCGCGAGGTGCGCGATGAAAAGGATGAAAGTAAATTTATCGCCGTCGTCGTGTCGGATGTAACGCTTGATAAGTTGGTAGACAATTCGTGCGACTGAGTAAAGAGCATGAATGAGCTTAGATGCGACCGTAATCCTTTAATGACGATGTTTGCGTGATTGATCGTGGCTCGTGGCGTATGCGTGTGCCTTGAGGTTACACGTGTATATCACTTTATTAATTGAATTGTTTCAATAAATTGATTTATTCCATTTTTGTATTTTTCTTCAAAATGTGTAATACACGCATACATACTATAATATAAAAAAACACTTTAAATCTAGAAGCAGGTTATCTAAATTGTGAAACATGAGATTTACCTCTGTATCTCCCATCCAGTAAATATGTGGAAGATTTTATTGATTAAAGGATTTCACTTAGAAATAGTTTCTAATGATGTACGCAATTAAAATAGCGCGTATGACAAGTCAATACAAAATAAAGAAACTTATGTATAGAAATCATATCAACTAATGTATACATAACATACATAGCATCATCAAAATACACTGGGCATCTATAAATTTTACAATATTTTTATTGTGGAATAGTCCAGCATTAAGTATTATTATTATTTTTTCTTATTTTTTATGGGTCGACATGGACCATGGGCATTCTATTTATTCTCATATTTCTATTCTCTATAGTAGTTAGTTATGAATATTTATTCATGACCAGATAAAGCAAGTACTCGTAACTGGTAATTTTACATATCATAAGCAGACGCGTGTGTGTCCGAGGGGTAGGTAGAGGTGCAAGTGTGTACTCGTGTGATGTAATAAGGATTGAGGCTATCACCATATCGCGTACAAATTTTAAACCCAGATAATTCATGTATGATTTTTCGAATCAAAACACAATTTTTTTATTGCTTGACCTGGGGATTGAAAATAGTCACTAGACTAATGAGGCAATACTTACACTATTTTCTTTATTTCCTATCTTTTTCTTCCACCTGCCCTTAACCCACTTGCAGTGAGGTCGGCGCAACATGCTTGTTAACACATGTTATAGACATTTCGTTTGTCCTTTTCAAGACCGACCGCCTGCATGACGTCAATCCTTCTGGGGGTGTCTGGGTGAGACACGAAATATATACATACATAGACTCACGCCTGTTTCCCATAGGGGTAGGCAGAGACAAAACAAATATGGATCACAAAAACATTATCTCGGTGCGGGATTCGAATCCGCGGACTTTCACTTCACAGCTGACTACTCGCCCATTGCGCCACGGAGGCTATCGGATTTTCTTTATTTCCCCTAATGTAACTAATTAGGTACGATGAAATATCCAAACACATACGTATGCGCCTCTCTCTTAATGAAAACACACAACAGACAAGACATTGTAATTACGAAGAGTAAGAGATTTATTACACGACGATAGGAAACAAACCACACGTGACCTAAACGCCCTTAGTAAACAACCCACATAACCGAATTAGAGCATACGGAATTGTGCCTTATTATCCGCGTAATTAACACTAATTTCCCGAGTAAGAAAATGCGAGTTGAGTCGTTGTGGACTGTCCTCGTGACGTGTGCATATGCATTCTTCCGCCGATGTGTGTGAATGCCACGAAAGCGGAACATGTAGTAGTTAATTTTTGCGCAAAGCTGGTGCGAGTGAGAGGTGCACTAATTTACAACTGGTTTGCGTAGGTGCGACAAGGACGGAGCTATCGGGGGTTAATTAATGAACGTGGAAGCTTGCGCTCTTTATTGCTTTCGTGGCTGGACGCTAAGACGTCGACGGTTAAGGAGTTTTCCTTCGAGAAAATACTGCTATGGAAAGATAGTGTTTGTTTTTCTTAATGTCATAAAGCAAGACTCAATTAAGTGCACAAATGGAATTTGATACGGTTAAGTTTGTAAACATTTACTCTGGTACATTGTTACGAGTGTATCTTTAGACCATTATTCTTCTCATCACAACTTTTGAGCTTCATCCTATCTTTAGAGCTTTAAGTCAATCAATTAAATGAAGCAAATTACCAAGATGCAGAGATGGAAATTTTTAATAACATTACATTGTAATCAAAAACACTCATTAATTACAGACGGCTCAAAATGGTTGATTGATGTATTAGAGGGACATATCAGAGCTAATCGATGGGTCCTACCTTAGGGTCCTACGTATACTAGTGTAAGTGCAAAAACACAAGTTTACAGGAGAGCGAATTAAAAGTTCTAAAGCCTATAACTTTGTCATTACATAACATAAATATTTGAAATTTAAAATATTATACCTAGATATATTAGGAAAAATACTGCATAACTATTTTTTATGGTATAGAAAATAGCATCACTTTTATGGATTTCCTTAGTTAATGCATTATGACACGAAAAAAAACAGCCTTTTATTTCTTGCCACAAAGTAGATACATTATTAACATTATAACACGTAAACTAGTACAAGTGACCAGACTACGCAGGATGTTCAAGATCAGGTGAAGTGGAAGTAACCCTGGCAATAACCCGATATAACGACAGGTAGAAATAAAGATGACTTTTTAACAAACACAACTTTTTTTTTGAGTGGTAGAGCCACGCTGTATACATTTGTCTACAGCATGTATGGGTCGGCTCGTCCGGGTCGTTTCCACCGTCGAACAGAAAACCGACGTAAAGTAGCAGCTTGCTGCTGCGTTTCGTATGGTGAGTTAGATATTCGGAGGCCCAAATCCCTCTCCCATTCCCAATCCCTTAAATATCCCTTTCCTTTAAGGTTGGCAACGCGCCCATGACTTTTGGTATTGTGGGCGTACATGGGTGGTGGAGGTCACTTATCATCAGGTGACCCGCTTGCTCGTTTGCCGGCCTATATCATAAAAAAAAACAAAGTGACAAGAATTCGAAAACATTAAACGCTTAGGTCTTTAGTAGGCCCTTCCTATTAAGAAAACATGATATTATTCGTATGAAAAATCATCATAAAGTAAGCTATCTTGATATGGAAGTACTTTTATTATTACCAACTTAATTATTAACTCAATGTCTTATGATCTTGTGGCAGCGCACTTGGCTGAAGAAGAAACCCATGAGGTTCTGAGTTCAAATCCCAGGCCGAGATATGCAGTTTGTTTAGATTTTTTAATGGAAAATACACATGTCACTTGGCTGGTATTAGAATTTGTGCTAGATTTGGCGATAGGTTCGTCATCTATCACATTATGGGACAGTTACTATGTGAACCCCTTGGAGTATATAGGCGTGAACTAATGATAATCACATTATTACGAACTTAATTACATTCTGTGGATGTTGTGTAGCAGTAGATTTCATTACAAAGACTTGATGAATTCTTAACTACGCGCTAAATAAAACATACGAATAAAGCACAAATTAACGTAACACCTTCACACCGGCTGAATTACAGCGACCGTGTAATTCGGGCGGGTTATACCTTGAGAATTCAACCGCTATTTTCTTGTGAGTTTTCCTTTACTATTTATGTTTTTAGGACCGAACGTTTTTTTCTTCTACTTTACTTATAAAAACTACTACTAGGTCCTTCGTATGTGACAGACCGTCTGGGCTGTTAACATAACTTTGTCTATTTCTGCCGCCAAGCAACAGTGTGTAAGCACTGTTGTGTTTCGGTTCGAAGAACATTGAATCCAGTGGTTACTGGGCATGATAAGACTTAACATGTTATGTCTCGTGGTGACGAGCGCAGTCTAATGCCTTGCAGTGTTTTTGCAACTCCATATTCTTAGGCGTAGCGCTTACCAGCAGCAGCGACCTGCACGTTTCGTCCTTCAGACTAATAAAAAAGGTACTTACTTACACTTAAACCAGTCAACCACTCCGTAAATTAAACAAAGTCCTAATAACATTTAACGTCCAGATAAAAACTTATGTAGATATTGTCCTTAATGTGGTGAATGTTTTCTTAATTCCATCCCGCTGGCCGTAGCGGTTAAGAAATTAAGAAAATGCGGCAACGTCTGCCCGCCACTTAACAAACCCCCGCCTTAACTGAGTGTATTGTCTTCTCCTTGGATGGTTTTTGTTCTAATAAAACCCTTAACGTTTGTTAATGAACATAATAACCTCTCCCGTTTATTTGTTTGTTTTGCTCTAATGAAACTTTTTTCTACCCAGCCTAAATAGTAACAATATGATGAAAGCATCACTATTAACTATGCTAAAGAGTTATAATAAAACAATTGCTTTATATATTTTTTAACTAGCATTTGCTCGCGGCTCCGCCCGCGTGAGTGAATTCAGGTCTTGGTCTACCTGTGTGCTAAATTTCATTCAAAACCGTTCAGCTGTTAAGGCGTGATTGACTAACAAACATCTAAATTCACAAACTCACAAATATCCAAACTTTCATATTTATAATAGTAGTAGGATACTAGGATTTACATTTCTTATTGATTGTAATGTAAAAAATATATTTATGAAATTAAAAAGCCCCGATATCAGGACACTCAATAATACTTCATATTCATGCACAACATCGAAAACTGTCCAGCAGTTCACAAATGAACGCCAATTTTCCAAGAAATTAGTCTTGTGAAGTGAAATATCTATACCAATACATCGTCGCCAAGATAAACTCAAGAGTCATATTTTAGCGGAATGCAATTATAACCGGGGGTGTCACTTGATAGGGGAGCACACTGTCGCCTCACATACTAGTACATTCAAATATTTGTACGTATGGACGTACACGCTGTCTGTGTGACGAGTAGGGTTGGCACTTACAGGAAAAATATTTTTACATGCAACTACCACCTGATTGTTATTGCAGTCCAAGAACGATAATGGATTTATAAATATAATGCTTTATACATAATGCACTGAATTTATTAACAACAATTATTTCCGATATTTTAATTAGCTGGAATGACAAGACGAGCAGGTCGTTCGCCTGATGATAAGCACCACGCCTGCCTATAAACAGAAGCAACACAACACTGAGCTTTGTATTATAAAGCACTGCATGGCATTGGACTGATTACAATGCTATCAGTCTTCATTACACTTGATGTAGAAATCGATTCTGAGTCCTTCCCGTTTACAGTTGACAGTATTCAGCTACATGGCTGTATAATACTAATAATACGAGCCCTGTAGAAAAATTTATGAGGGTGAATGAGGCCAAAGAGGTATGCAAGGATCGTAGCAAGTGGAAAACCGTTGTCTCTGCCTACCCCTATGGGAAACAGGCGTGTCTATGTATATATGTATGTATGTAATACTAGCCCTATATTATACAAGTCCCACTGCTGGGCACGGGCCTCCTCTACTGAATGAGAGGGGTTAGGCATTAGTCCACCACGCTGGCCTAAGCCACTAGACTTCACGTACCTTCGCAATTCTAATGAAGAACTTCTCAGGTATGCAGGTTTCCTTACAATGTTACCTTCACCGTTGAAGCAAGCGATAATTAACAATTTATACACACATAACTTAGAAAAGTCAGAGGTGTATGCTCTTGAGGCTGGTTTCGAACCTGCGACTTTAGTCTCGACAGTCCGTACCACTCGCCACTGAGCTTATCATTGCTTCTAAGATGGTACCTGATACATATCTGTACCCGGCTAGATAGCGACCGCCGTACAGAATATGATGAAAAACCCGTCATACCGACTTGTTCCGGTGAGTTAAATGCAATGTCTCTCAACAGTCATTATATTTGGACTGCACTATTCTTAACGTCAGATGTAATTGAGTCACTTTAGTGTGTCATCTTATATATAAAAATGAAAGGCTAAATTTGTTGCTAAGTGCAAAACTCGACAAGGGCTGGGACCATTTTGATGATATTTTTGGCTGTGTTTAAGTGGGTTCCTGGATGCTTTATATTTACTATTGGACCCGGTAGGTGGTGCTACAATCGGGTTCTAACTATCTATTTTATGTTGCGGGTGAAACCGCGCGGGACAGCTAGTGATAAAATAAAAATACTGCTTAAGTGCGTGAGTTGGATTCTTGCGCCAAGGGTTACCTACGTACACACCCTTAAATTTATACTTGTTTAGATATACATACATATTCTGTTAAAATTTCAGCTACCTATTAAGGTTCAAAGTCTTTTAAATCAAATCAAATCATTTATTCAGTAATTAGGTCGCCAAGGGCACTTTTACACGTCAAATTAAGAATCTACCGGTACTTCGGAAATGCCCACTGGTCTGAGAAGAATCACCAAGAAACTCGGCCGTAGGTATTTTTTTAATATATTACCATTTGGTTTACAAATCAAACATAATTTAGACGTACATCATTAAAGAAAAACGAAAAAACAATTTAGGATTTTTAGGATCAATGTACTCGTCCATCCAGATGAGGTAATTCATAAATTCATAAAGGTAGGGCAGACAGAGCGACATGCAGATTGGCGGCGTAAGCTCTGTAATAGGGTTCCGTTTGTATCCTTTGGGTAAGGAACAGCCGATGGACATAATGTCTCTTGACGGATTATGTTGTATATTTCAATGTAATTAATATTATAACTTGAGTGGCAACTGACAACCCTATTGGGTACATAAATGTAACCGGACGTCACCCCTAAGGATTAGTGCGGCGAAGCTATGAGATTACCACATTGGCCGCAAACTCAGAATTACCACTTGCAATGGGTAAATAATTTTCAATTATGAACATAAATAATAATCCCAATATAGAGTGGAGTATATTTTGAGTTTAGATTAACGTTTGAAATTATAATGCATCTTGTATACCTAACCATCAAAAACCCGACGTAAATTAGAAAACATCTGTAATCTTTAAACGGCTCAACAAATTTATTCCAACATATCTAAGAACAATTTCGATTAAATCAGATTTCAAACCCAAAAAGCCGCTTTCAAATTGGTCCATTCGTTTAGGCGCTACCATGACACACACACACACATATATATGTATATACACACACATGCACGCACGTGTATATGTATATATACACCGACACACACACACAAATTTATAACACCCCTTTTTCGGGGGTTAAAAATGGAGAAAAGATAAACATAAAGAACGATATAGTCGACTCACATTAAAATCCCAGTAGCTATTTCATAGTAAATCTTTCAACGTAACATTCACAACACTATGCGAAAAAGAATCACTTCAAATACCTTTATTGAACCCTTAAAGTGTATGGTACATAAACAGTTTACTTCGAATCGACAGCGTCATATCATAAAGTTTTACAAGCGACCAAACGCACGTAAACAATCCGTAGAGAACTAAACGTTCACATAAACCGTTTTGCTTACACACATTTGTCCCGGCACGTATTAAACACCTAAAACAAGTAACATATCATTTACTTACTCATACAAAAATAATCCAAACTTCCTCAGCGACACTTAGCCGAGCAATTAAACACATTTCAGTTCATAACTCACGTAACCTTACCGTCGTACCATCGTAAATAACGTCAAAACGTATGCGGAACGCTGGCAGAACTTTTGTTTACATTTCAGATACGAAACGTCACAAGTATCCGAGTTTTGACAGATGATCATAAAGAAGTAACACAGACGCAGTCACATTTGCATACGGCGCGGCCGCGAGACGTGACGGAAGATCGCGTGAGCGGATTCGCGGCGCTTCAATACAAACTCTTTTGATTTAGCCAATAATGCGTTTTCAGCTCGTTTTTCGTGTGTCCGTCACACAGTTTGCGTTAGCACTGACCACAGCTTAGGGCGCCGGCCATACGGCGGTGTGCGTGTGTGGAGCTTTCTGCACGCGATCTCTTCGAGCTTAAACGAGTGGGGCGCGCGCGTGTGTGCGTGCAAACTTTACTTGTGGAAGTACGAGGCTAGACTCATTGACTGCGGCCCTTATTGTATGAATCTGGAAAAATTATAGCGTCGAGTGTTTTGCCTGAAACGGCGTTGCGTATTGTTTATGGTCCTTGTTCTGGAGCACTTAAGTCTCCCAATTTGCGGTGGACGTTAATGTCCCGCCGCTTTGTCTTGAGACACATTATTTCTTACAAAGTGCTGTAATTAAAATTGTCCGCTGTCTACTGGACAATGTTAATTTCTCTATTTTTTGATAATTTTTTTTGTGTAAAATTTTTTCAAATTGAAAAAAAAATCCATGATTTTTAACTGCCCGCAGAATTATGTCTAGACTTTACTAGACGAGAAAAGATGATAATAACTTTACCAACGCCCATCGACAGCACAGCCAAGCCACTTCCTACCATACCATAATTTGTGTTTGAGTATTCGATTCGAAAAATCACACATAGATTTTACAGGGTTGGATACATGCCCACTATGGCGATACGCTCACCCCCTATCACATCATGAGAGGGAAATAAGCTCGGCGAAACGCACACGGCATTGTACCTTTATCTACCCCTTCGGGGATAGAGGCGTAAACTTAAGTTTGTGTATTATGTTTATGTATTATCAAGGAGCTAGAAGCTGCACACTGCTAGAGTCACGTAATAAGCATAGATAAGAACATTGTCGATAAAGTTTGCTATCAAATAAAAAACACTGTGTCTATGTGTGGCCTCCGTGGCGCAATGGGCGAGCAGCCGTCTGTGAAGCGAGAGGTCAAGGATTCTATTTCCGTACCAAGACAAAATCTTTATATGATGCATAAATATTTGTTTCGGGTCTGGGTGTGTTCTCCCCAGAGAGGTTAACGTCACGCAGGCGGCCGCTCATAAAAACTACAAGCCAAATCTACATGTGTTAATAAGAAGCATGTTGTGCCGATGCCACTGCGAGTGGGATAAGGGCAGGTGGAAGAAGAAAGAAGAATCATAAAATAAATAAGCCAAGAACCAAATGGACACGTTCTATAAAGTGCCGACAGGGTAAGACTGGTGTACAAGATTTTCCGGAATTATGCGTGTGTATAAGGGTCAGTCACTTGCTCGTTTGGCCTCTTTTTAAATAATGCGACCATAAAAAACTTTACATAGCTGTTTAATTAAATTGAGTTAAAAAACACACACAGACATAGGGGTAGAATTTATAACACCCCTCCTTGTTGGGGATCGGGGATAAAAAAGCATACCAATAGATACACAAAAATTAAATAACAGTCAAGGCGAGAGAAGCCGTGTTCAACAGCTACATAAGTGTGTTATGGACAGTTGAAGTGAAACTATAAGCAACTCAGCTCGGTACTTGTAAACATTAATCAACAAATAGTGAGAATAACACAAATACATACATCATCGACCAGTCAAAACTTGGTGCTTGCATTCTTAAAGTTAAAATTGCACATTTATCACGGGCACGGTCATGCGCGCGATGGTCCATTAAGAGATTTTTCTGAATCATAAATCTCACTTCGCCTCATCTCGCATCGATACAACAGATATGAAGTAAACACAAGTGTGCTTCGGATGAGTTTTGTAAAAGTTTTTTGTGTGAAATGGGAAATGGATCCGTGTTATTTGTGTGTTAAATTTTCTCGTGTCTTTGCTTGGAGGTTATATTTTATTTTACGATACATAAGCTCACGCCCATTTGCCAAAAGAGGTACGCAACGGTGCAACTAGTATACCCACGTTTCGCCCAGCTTATCTTCGTCTTACGATGTGATAGGGAGCGAGCCTACCGACATACCGGGTACAAACTCATGTTGAATCGGACCCGCGGCCTCTCGCTTAACAGTTCACTACTCGCCCACTTCACCAGGGAGGCTGTCAATTGATGATGACTTGCATAACGTTTCTTCATCGTATGTAGCCACTAAAAATGTTTGTTATATTTTCATACAATTTGATGCTCATTTGACTAATTTCATCCAAATCCGTTCAGTTTCAATGTGATTGAATAACATATCCAAATTCATAAACTCACAGATATTTAAAGTCACAAACATCAAACCTTTCATATAATATTAGTAGAATATAGGACTTGTTCAAACGGAATATCCATACTATCTCCTTCACTTTAATTTTTTCTCTCTTTCACCTGCACTTATCCCACTTACAGTGGGGTCGGCGCAAAATGCTTTTTAAAACATGTCACAGAAACATTTGACTTGTAGTTTTTACGGACGCCTGACGTCAACTCCTCTGGGGAGACCTTCTTGATTTTAACAATTATCCAAAATTAATTAAAAAAAAAAATTGTTATTCAAAACATACAAATAAAACCATAAGTCCCAGAAGCTATTTCGGTAAAGACTCCCTCAACCCATACATGAAAGACAAGCTTTTGTTCAAGTTTTCTAAAGCGATCATACATTTTGCGCTAATTATAAGTTGGCCGGTTTAATTATTACTTACGTTTTGTACTTACGTCCATGTTCCACGCCCAACGTTCAGCTTAAACTGCCGACCTGTGATTAAATACTACAAAAAGCTTGGACAGGTTACTGTGGATTTTAAAAGAACTCAATAGCTCAGTTCCTTGTATTCGTGGGTAATGACTTATTTATATAATCCATAGTTATATTAATAATGAAATGAGTTTGCCCATTAACCGGCTTAAAAAAATTGAGGTTTTCAATTTGTCTGTATTAATGTATGTTCGCGATATATTCGCTAAATGTAGACCGATTTTGTTAAGACGGTATAAACAGGAAATTACTCAATGAATAACAGTAAAAAATCACGATTAGATTTTTTTATATTAATAATTGGAGATGATAATACAAATCGTTGTAAAATAAACTTAAAACTGACTTAAAAAAAAAACACTTTGGTAAATGTGTCGAATAACATTAATTCTTAGGTGGGAAAAAATTATACGCGCCGGATTGCGAACCTCCTCTGTTTTTTAAGTCCTTTAAAAATAGTATGATGACGTTATTTTACCGTCACCGGCAACGACTCTCAGAAAGTCCTCTATTCTGCCATATTTCAAGTAAGAAATGAATGTTATATTTGTGACTGTTAATTTTCACTTCAAATTTTTCATGAATTATTTTTTTATGTTTTAGTTAGTTGTTACCGTTTGGTTACATATTAATGACGAAACGAGCATGTTACTCGTCCGGTGGTAAGCGCCACGCCTGCCTATAAACAGAAGCAACACAATACAGACACTTGAATACAAAGCACTGCATGGCACTGGACTGCGTTCGTCATCCCGAGACATAAGATGTTAATTACATAATGCCCAGTAATTTCTGAGCTTCAATGTCTTCATGTATGTAAAAATCAAACTTTTATTAAATAATTAACCTATCCATGGTAATATAGCCCTCGGATCTGTTTTAGCGTATAAAGGGCTCTTTGTTTATGGTACTATGAGAACGTGAATGAGGTTTGATTGAGCCATGAGGAGGAAGTAATTAAATGATCTCGAAGGATTAATTATATTGAAATTCAATAAACGTTTATTATAGCAGTAATCAAATTCAAATGTAGATTATGGATTTTCTATATTGACTTTGGATAGATTTATTTTGCTAGAAACATACTCTGTCTATTAGAAGAGTTGAGTTACAACTTACAACGTCCATTTTTGTGACACTAGTTGATAGTTTCCTCGTATGCGAGAAGCTGTCTGGGTTGGTACCACCGCTTTGTCTCTTCCTGTCTTTTCTTTCTGGTTTGAAGGATATTGAAGCCAGTAAAATTACTGGGCATTATGAAATCAACATCTTATGTTTTAGGGTGACGAGCGAAAAAAAATGATTTTTGTAGTGGTATCATGTCCATAATCATCAGCACTACCTTAGTTACTATCTTAGTTTTCGGAAGTATTTCTCTTAAACCTTTATATCTCTATGAATCTAACTATTACTATAGGGGTATAGGGAGAACGCGTTTGAAAAAGTTTATATGGGAAAACTATTTTTTATACTAGGAAAGGTGTTAAAGGAAGCGAAGCCGCGATCGAAAGCTAGTGGATAATAAGTCTCAAGATCTCTACGGCATATCAGTGACCTACCACTTCATGTTGGTTTTCTGTGAGATAGTGGTCGAGTTGGCCATTTCGTGCTGTAGACAAATGTGTCTACAGCGTGGCTCTACCACTTTGAATTATTTGACGGTTGTGTGTCTTTCTTATCTTTGCTTCGATTTTTTTGTGTCAATTGTAAACTATAAAAATAACTGACATCCTCCCCAAAATGAGTGAATCTTTTCACCCATCATTACAATGATTGGAAACCAGTTTACGCGTTCGAAAATTAAATAAAATCGGCCATATGGCGTCCGAGCGGAAGTGCGTATCGTCTGTCAGCCATTTGATGTTATAACGAAACGTTCTCATTTTCTTTCAACTGACCACTCACAAAGAAGACAATGAGATACAAACGCCTGACGTGTGTTCATCCGGAGGGTTCGTTTATTCGTATTCCACATTCAAATTATTTCGCCGCGTCGGAATGTACAGACCTTGAACCTTTTGTTTCTTTAATAATAATACTCCGTATTATGAACGGCCAGTAATAAGTTAATGTTGTGTTTAACTTTTATCAAAGACGATTTTTTTCTTTTCAGGTAGTATTAATTGTGCGCACATTAAAGCTTTGTTGAAAGTGTTGCTAGTATTTGTATTTTAATGGTCTTATTCATAATAAGTTATCGAAGCTTTATAAGGCCGTTATAAGATGATTGATAAAAATTGTTATTCATAATCGTTCAATAACGCTAAAACGCTCATTAACTCTCCTTTAAAGTGTCACTACTTTATAGAAGCTATAACCTTTCTATAAACCTATTTTAAGAGTTCCATAGTGAAAAACATGGCCGACATCGGTCAGCTGTTTCATATTTGACGTTTAATTTTACGTCAACTGACATATTTTTTTTTTAATTTATTACTTTTTCTTTATTTATAACGGCTTCGCCCTATCATAAATTTCGCCAATGACGAGTAATGCGGCGTGGTCGATTTCAAGGTCTTGTTGAATTTTATAATTCCTGTTTGTTTACCTATTGACATTTGACATTGATGAGATGGCAATTTTCTTTTTTTTTGTTTGTTCCTTATGGAATCGGAAAGATCAGAGACCATGCTGCCAAGTCATTAGTTATATTCTTTTCTTATATTCCAAGAACGATGAAACGGGGGTGTGACCCATTTCAAAGTCTTGTTGGAGTTTTGGTGTTAATTCCTTTCAGTTCAATGCTTCTTAGACGACTTTCTTTAAGCGGATCAAAAACACAAGGTCGATCAATACCCTTGGTCAAAAATCACCTAAATTCCCTATTTTTAATGTTACCATGCGCTATTCATCATCGTAAATAATTATTGCACAAAACCACACCACTTTTTACTTTGTTAACGGAGCTTTATCTAACGATTATAAATAAAGAATTTTATTGAACGTTCGATAGGCTTAAAATACGTTTTAAATAATGAAAGTTTATACCTTCGATAAGCGTTTTATTATGAATAAGACCCTTACTATTTATCTAATTATATTTCACTCTCCGGAGTGTTAGCTAAAGGTAGTCCTTTGCTTTCATATATGTTTTAGTTATGAATTAATAACTAAAATAATAGTTCAGTATTTAACAAAAACTCAAGTGTGAATTTCCGCTATTTATATTTAAAGCAAAATATAGTTTTATTCAAAACGAGTTACCGCCTTAAACTTTATCCCACTTCTAACCTAAGATATTGCATAAACACTATTTATTTTTTAAAAAAACGTTATTGACTGGCAAAGGCAAAATAAAAATAACAGAGTCATCACAGCTACCGGTGGCTGTGGCACCTATAAAGTCATGTTTAGATTATAGATAATATATATTATTCGTCAGCTCAAGAATGGGACGTTTTACTGCGTAACGCGGACAATCGCGACGCGCGGAGTTTTACAACAAGGGCGGTTAAAAAGCTTCACGTTAACTCTGATGGTTCTCACACCGATGTGTAACATGGGAAAGTAAGTGCCAAAATATTATTTAATAATTCATTTATAAAAGCCATAATTTCATAATATTTAAAAATAGAATACGTAAATCATTAAAATAATAAAATAACAGATATATCAAATGGTTTCAAAATGTTTCTTTTCAGCAACCAATATCATCGATTAGTCGTTTTTTAAGGGGCTTAATTCGATATTATTTATAGAAATAGTAAGCGGATTATACTCAGGGGGCATACCACAAAGAGGTTATAAATACAATTTTCTCTATATTATCTCTATTTTTGATATAACGAGTCGAGTATTCTATGCAACCATGTTAGTTTCGATAGACATATAGAGATAACCAGATTAAACTGCTTTTTTTACAACAACACGAGTCGGCAATATTATCTCATGTTGCATATGCTAAGCTCACAGGACTATACATGAGTTCGCTAAGTTCACCACAACACAGTCATTGGATACAGCTGGTACAAGATTATTGTACACGGCATGAACGTTACTGTGACAGACTTTTATGCGAATATAAAATGACTAGAATAAAATCCAACTATGATCTGACTGTACGAGTATTATACATAATAATATGTTAGAAAGAAATTAGGGCCTTTCACACTGTCCGTTTAAAATTAATCCGCCAGATAAAGTAGTATAAAGTGCCTGGTCTTATATTTTATCTATTAAATAACCTTTACTTGGACATTATGAAACGGGCTCTAAAAGTATTAAATTATCTCACTGTTTTGATCACAGCGTATTCTTAGATTGGCGGGAATAATTTCAGCACCACAATTATAATGAAGCATCATCCGACTGCAATATTACGATGCATCTTTCAACTCTATTACGCACCGTTGTAAAGACACTCTCTTTTAAAATTGAAAGTGACGTAAGTGGTGTTTTAGTGCGCAATCGGCGGGCGAGAGTCGTAAATCAAAGTTTTAGTGTCGAAATGCTGGGATGCGTCGGCCACTGGGGTGGCCGGGCTTCAACATTTTTTTAAACCACTTAAAAAATAAGAAACAATATGACATTTGACCAGTTGTTGGAAGCACGACTATTGTTCGAAGATGTACGATGTGCGTATGAAAAACGCACTCACCTGTGACATTGTAAATGGTTAAACACTGTAGCAGACGCATTGTGAGCGTTTTGATGTTCAATTGCGCAGTATTTTTACTCATATGAAATATTAGTCATAATACATATCTTCTCTGGTACGAGATAATTAGTCATGTGTTTGTTGATGTTAGGTCCCTGATATGCGAGAGGCCGTCTGGGTTGGTACCACCGCTTTTTCTCTTTTTGCCGCCAAGCAGCAGTGTGTAAGCACTGTCGCGTTCCGGTTTGAATGACACTAAAGCCAGTGAAATTACTGGGCATTATAAGACTTAACATCATATGTCCTGGGGTGACGAGCGCAGTCCAATGCAGTGTTTTGTCATTCAAAGTTCTGTGTGGTGTTGCTTCTGTTTATGGGCAGGCGTGACGCTTACCTGATGGCGAGCGACCTGCCCTTCGGCACTCAAACTAAAGCTAGATACTACCACTTCACCTGTTTCTTTTCTTTAATCCGAGTACGGTAAAGTGACTACACTGGAATTGATGTTAAGTATACAAATATGTTTTTTTATAGCAGTGACCGGCAAACAAGCACGTGGGTCATCTGATGGTAAGTGAACTCCACCGCCCCTAAACATCCATCAATATCTAATCATGGTTGCGATGCCTACCTTAAAGGAAAGGGATAATTAAGAGATTGGGAAGGGGAGGGGAAATTGGGCCTCCGGATATCTCAATCACCGTACGAAACGCAACATCAAGCTGCTACTTCACGTTGGTTTTCTGTAAGACAGTGGTCACAACCCGAGGCAAAGCAATCTATAAAGTGGCTTTACCACTTTTGAAGTATGTATGTAATATCGTCCTTTAACTGACATTGCGTCTCTCGACGGTCGGCAGAATTATACTGTTCTGAAGTTACTGGATATAGATTGACTGACTCGCTGGCGCAGTTGTAATGCGTACGCATTACGACTGAGGCTGACGCTGAGGTCTAGGGTTCGATCCCCGGATCGGGTAAAAGTGAGATTGGGTTTTTCTATTATGAACTGCTCAGTATCAACCCGGAGTCTGGAATTGTGCCCGGTATGACGATAGGCTCGCCCCTATCACATCATGGGACGGAGATATGCTCGGCGAAATGTGGGTGTACTGTTTACACCTCTGTCTACCCCTTCGGGGATTATACACGTAAGTACGTATATATGCTCACGGAACGCGATTCGCCTGAACGAACCACTATGGCGGCTTTCTCACCATGTGTGTGGTGTTCGCTATCCAGTCTATACAAAAATAATCAGATATCCTCCCACCAGCATTATGCATCACGGCTGCCAACGTCGTCTACGCACGATAGCGTTCAAATTTGAAGGAAATCGAAGCCAGTGAAATTATTGGGCATTATGAGACTTAATATTATATCTTGGTATTTATGGATCACACAAACATATTATTCTCGGTGCGGGAATCGAACCCGCGGCCTCTCGCTTCACAGCTGGCCACTGCGCCACGGAGGCTATCAATGCTTCCGTAAACAATTTTAAATATAAAAAACGGCGTGAATCATTGTCTTATTTTGATTGACACACACAACATATATCTATGAACATAAAAAGTTTATTGGCAATTATAAAATTCCATCTTTTCAGTCATTGTATCAATATTTATCTAATAATAGCGGCGCGTACTGAATCATTCTGAGAAGTTATTTTATTGGTCTATTTTATTGCGGAGCGTAGTTGAGTGCCATTCCCCAGTGTTTAGGTGTTTATATGAAAATTAAATGTGAATTCTTGCTTTTATGACGCATATTTGTTAATTGAGACATTATTCCAATTGTATTTGTGATTTCTATTTGAAAACTTTAGTTTAATATAAATGAACTGGAATATTAAAATGATTCAAATTTGATTTATTTTAATTGCGTGGTACAGCCACGATATTTTCTACAGAAATAGACCGGCGGCTGACCGTTCCGGCATGATAGCTTGCTGTTGCGTTTCGTACGATGAGTGAGATTTCCGGAGGCCCTAATCCCTCCCAATCCCCATTCTTTTCCATTAAGGTCTGCAATGCATTTATGATTCTTCTGGTATTATAGTCTTGTAGGCTTGGTGCTTTTTATCAGTACTACGATTTCACTGTATACTAATGGCGAAACTTGGATCACGATGCGGGTGGTGAGGGTCCAACAGCGGGTCGCCTCAATAGTACCGAACTCCGTCAAATCTATGGTACGAGAAGGCGGACCCTGGCGTTAAGCCGGGATAACGTCAAGCACAAACACTTAACTTAAATGTTACTAATACTTACATACGCACTCACGCCTGTAATCCCTGAAGGGGTAGGCAGAGATGTAACAAGTACACCCACATTTTGCCAAGCGTGTCTTCGTCCCACGATGTTATAGGGGGGCGAGCCTATCGCCATACCGGGCACTAATTCCAGGTCCGGGCTGAGACTGAGCATTTCGTAATAGAAAAACCCAATACCACTTTACCCAACTCGGGGATCGAAACCGAGATCTCAGCGTTGGCCTCAATCGTAACGCGTACGCATTACAACTGTGCCACCGAGGCAGTAATAATACTTACTTATTCAAAATCTTCCAGTCACAGTCTGCTAATCTCCAAACAATTGACAGCCTCCGTGGCGCAGCGGGCGAGTAGACGGCTGCGAAGCGAGAGGCCGTGGGTTCGATTCCCACACTAAGACAAATGTTTGTGTGAACCACAAATATTGGTCTCGGGTCTGGGTGTTGTGGGACCGCAAGTCCCTCGTAGTTCCTGATACCCACGACACAGGTTTACCTAGTGTGGGGTCAGGACTATGTGTGTGACTGTTGGGTGTATTTTATTTAATTATATTTCATAGAAACGCTTAAAATAATTGTATTGAACGTGTATTTTTAGCATCAACTGCTGCAGTTGTTCATATAATTCAACGCCGTCTCAATCATCATCAGGTCGTAATAACAAAGTTGTCGTTATACAGAAGTGATTAAATTACAACGGACCGTAAACAATGGCCGCAAAACCGCGAGCCGATTCTCGGAGTATGCACCATATTAAACAGACATTGCTGGTGTGTGGAACTTAACATGCATACTGTGATGTGTTTTTTTTTTGGCTTGAGTGACGGAACGAGCAGATCACTCGTCTGATGGTAAGCGACACTTCTGCGCATAAACAGAAGCAACACCATACAAACATAGCATTGGATTGCACTTATCCCGAGACATAAGATGTTATTTATTTATTTTATATCTCATAATGCCCAGTAATTTCACTGGCTTGAATGTCCTTTAACAGGTCCAGCTCAGTTAAAAAAAGTTCACTTTCTGAGCTCTTGTCTTAGCTAGTAGCTAGATACTTATAATAGCATTAAATATTAAGTGTAGATATTTCAGCTTCAGTTTCTTTTGTAACTGGTGAGTACTTTTTTTATTATACATTCTGATTAAGGATAAGTGCTAGAATTCCTAAATGAAAATCTTATTACAATCAGCAAATTACACAATGTTAATTCATTTTATTAATGACATTACTTTTTAAAAAGTAAGCAATATCAAGTTCAGTATTAATACATTAAACCGGAATAACAGTGCTTACACACTGCGGCTTGGTGACAGAAATAGACAAAGCGGTGGCACCAACCCAGACGGTTTCTCGCATACGAGGGACCTACCACCTTGTAAACAAGCAAGTCTAAAAGTTTGTTGTAATATAAATGTTTTATTATTTGTTAGAAGTTAATAATTGGAATTGTGCCCGGTATGGCGATAGACTCGCTCCCTATCACATCATGGGACGGAGATACGTTCGGCGGAATGTGGGTATATTGGTTATACCTCTACCTACCCGTTCGGGGATTACAGACGTGAGTGAGTGCGTGGTTGTTTTTTATTGTGTTCCAAATTTCTGAATACTTGTAATTGTATTATTCATTTCAGCACTGGATATGTAAATGCGCTTTTTATACTAAATAGTTATTTCATACCCGATTCATAAAGCGTGTAAATATTTAACACGACGTTAGTAATTCCTGTAACCGAACAAGAAGTGGTTTTTACCATACCTACTTCGCATTGTTAGCACTATCTATAAGAGAGATTTAGCATAATGTTTTGTCAACATTGAAACAAATTGCGGGTACACGGTTTTATTTATAAGCATGTGCCACTATGTAACGGAGTAGGCGTCTTAAAAGTTGCAAATTGATGGGCGACCCAGGTGGCCCGACTAAAATTGTCTCTAGTTATAATGGTTCTACATATAAAGCTTCATACATATTGATGTTTCTATTTGCAATTGAAATATGGGATGGAACTATTTATGGCACTTTTATTCGTCAAGCCACTATTAATTTAGACATCTCAATTACTATAGCAGTTACTTTTTTATAGCATAGGCCGGCAAACGAGCTAGTGGGTCACCTGATGGTAAGTAACCTCCACCGCCCATGTATACCCACAATATCAGAAGAAACATGGGCGCGTTGGTTGTTACACATTATCCTCAAAAGGATAGGCAGAGGCACAACTAGTACACTCTAGATACGCTGACTATGTGTGTGTGTGCGTATGTTTGGATGTTATCTGTATACGGCACCATAGCGCAAAAACAAATAGATCGGTTTGGATACGATTTTTTTGTTTGAAATATAATTTTATCGAAGTGGTTCTTACCTATGATCTATTCAGCCATTTAAAGGTTTCAGATGTTTTTCTGGTTGACGTCGGGAGATTTTGACGGACAAGTTATATACGTTAAGAGTTCCCACGTGAAGTGAACCTTATGATTTGTAATGTTAAGACTTTGAGTCCATTAATTGTAATATTTACGGCTTTCCCTACGCCCCGTAACTGGATATGAGGAATTGTCTTACTTAGAAACTACACCAGTTCTGAGAACAACTATATAAAGTGTCTTAACTTTTGTAAAAGATATTCCTTTTAATAACATTATAACTCTATAGTCTATACTAATAAAATAGCAATGTTTATTTATTCATATCCTTACATGTGAAACGACTCTACCAATATTAATGATATTCTAGTTATCTTAGCAAAGATACTAGGAACATAATAAGCAAGTAAATTACAGTAGTTTTTGGGGACAGATTAATAAAAAAGAAATTATGTGCATTTTTAGGTAAATTCGATTTTCTAAGTAAGGACACCTATCTGCAAAACCATGAATCACTTTTCACCTGATGGTAAGTGATGGAGATCACGGATATCATGGGCGGTGGAGACCACCCATATACGCCCATAATACCAAAAGAATCTTGGGTGCGTTGCCGATCTAAAAGGAAAGGGATAAATACAGGATTGAGAAGGGGAATGGATTTGGGACTCCGAGTATCTCACTCACTGTATCAAACGCAGCAGCAAAATGCTATTTTATGTCAATTTTCCGTGAGACAGTGGTAACCACCCGGACGAGCCGGCCCATTCAAGCTGTAGACAAAACTGTCTACAACGTGGCTCTACCACTCGTAAAGTACAATTAAACTCTACTTCGAAGATCCAGACAGAGATTTAAGAGACTCACCAATCCCACGAGAACACCATAACATACATGTTATACACGAGTCGTCACTCCATTAATGAATGCGCTCACAAAAGGTAATATCGCGCCGATTCGCTTGCGGTCGGTAACGTTCGCACATCACGCGGCCGCGAGCGCGTTTCCATAATTAATATCGGTTTTAACTGATTGTGCGCGGTTTTTGCATTACATATAGCTGATTTTGTTTGTAATACGTGTTTAAATATAATACGGGTTTCACGTCATGAGTTTGTTACGTGTTTAAGATGATTATCGAGTACTGAGGAGGAGATTTGGAGATTTTTAACCGTCGACAAAAAAGAGGGGTGTTATGAGTTTGACCCCATTTTCGGTGCGGAGCATCTAAGAAACTTTGGTTCGGACGTATTTATTTATTTATTTATTTAAATCTTTATTGTACACCAGAACATACACAGTATGATAAAAACAAAAAAAACATAAATAGGTACAATTGGCGGTCTTATCGCTCAAGGCAATGTCTTACAGACAACCATGGGATGGAGAAAAGAGAAAAAGGTAGTCAAAGGCGTACAATCAATAGAAAAAACTTAAAAATACATTTGAAATAAATACAAATATATATATAATAAATAATAAATAGTGATAAAGTATGTACATACAATCATAAATATATACATATCAAATATAATAGGTATAATATACGTTACTAATATAATAGAATATTAAATAAAACAATGTCACTCAATTGTCAAATTATTTATAACAAAAAGTGTTCCTTGACCATTTTTTTAAAAACTGCCAGAGATTGCGCACGCCTTATGGCAACTGGCAACGCATTCCACAACCTAGTCGCCTGTACAGTGAATGATTTATCCATAAATGTTGTGGAATGTGCCGGCATCTTTAGTTTCAAGTTCTCCGATGATCGCAGGCACCTTGTATGCGTGTCATGAAGAAATTGGAAACGAGATTTGAGATAGGTAGGGGTAAGGGGATTAAACAGTATATTGTAAAGAAGAGAAAGAATGTGGGTATTCCGGCGAAGTCGTATAGGTAACCACTTGAGTTTAGCACGAAACTCAGAAACATGATCATATTTGCGCAGGCCAAATATGAACCTTATGCAAAAATTTTGGAGACGCTCAAGTTTATTAAGTTGTTCTTCAGTAAGGTCTAGATAGCTGGCATCTGCATAATCAAGAATAGGAAGGAGCAGAGATTGTGCAAGTAAAATCTTAGTGGACGTAGGGAGAAAATTTCGTAACCTTCGCAAGGAGCCAGCTGAGGCAAAGAGTTTACAACTCAGTTGTTTAAGTTGAGGACCCCAAGTAAGTGACTTATCCACGTATATCCCGAGGTTTCTAACGCTGTCACTATATGAAATATTCGTGCCATCACAGGATACACAAGGTAGTTGTGACCGATTCAGCTTAGCTATCATCCTGGGGCTACCGATAATGATAACTTGCGTTTTTGTAGGATTGACTTTTAACCCATGAGCCTTACTCCAATCACATATTTCAACCATATCTGAGTTGATTGTAGTAATGGCTTCTGCCAGATTGTCGAGTGGTGCTCGTGTATAAATTTGGAGATCATCTGCATAAAGGTGGTAGGAAGAGCGAAGTTGATGTGTGATGGAGTTAATAAAGACTGCAAAAAGAAGTGGAGATAAAACGCCGCCCTGCGGTACTCCGGCAGAAGTGTTGCAATAAGAGGACAATTTATCCTCGATGCATATCCGCTGCCGGCGTCCAAACAGGTAACTACGAAACCACTCAATTGCTCTTGGAGATATGTTGAGAGACTGCAATATGCTAAGTAGAACGTCAAAATCCACAGTATTAAACGCGTTGCTGAAGTCAAGCAAAGCTAACACTGTTAGCTTACCTTCCTCCATGCCAGATCTGATGTCGTCCGTAACATGAATCAAAGTAGTAGTGGTACTGTGACCAGGACGGAACCCGGATTGGAAGGGATTAAGTATGTGATTTTCCGAAAGAAAGTCACTGAGTTGGGAATGGATAAGACGTTCAAGGACTTTAGAGAGGAAAGGTAGAATCGATATAGGGCGGAAATCAGAAAAGGAAGACGGGTTACTTTTTTTGGGTAATGGGATGATTTGCGCCTCTTTCCAAGCTGTCGGAAAGATTCCACTGGAGACAGAATGGTTAAAAATATGACAAATTATGGGAAGGATTTCGTCAAGGATAGGCAGAATCATGTTACGTCCGACGCAATCGCTTCCAATCGCATTTGAAGTTATCGACATAATGCTCTTTTCAACATCACAAGCGGCAAATGGTTTGAAGGCTAAAGGGATACAAACGGGAGTCTGATAGGAAGAAAGATGCTTTATTGTTTTTTCTTTAGTCGTCTTATCAAAGTTGGACGAAGAGGAGAAATGATGGTTTAAAGAATTTAAATTAATATTATTCAGACAAGAGCTTTGTTGAGATTTTCCAACTCCCAGTGACTTAAGAAATTTCCAGATTCTGGCTGGATCACCGTTTTCTACTGAGTTGTGAATATATCGGCGTTGAGCATACCTACACACCTTGCTGCAGTGATTCCGGATAGCTACAAATTTTTCCCAATTTGTGTCGTTTGGACGACGTTTATATTTAGACATGGCCACAGATTTTTTTATTAGTAAACCTTTTATGTCATCCGTGAGCCAGGGCGATGGCAGGTGTTTAATTCGGGTCGGCCGGACCGGTGCATGAACGTTATAAAGATTTAGTAGTTCATCCCTAAACATATTGACCTTAGCGTCAACACAATCGGTGTTGAAGAGCGAACTCCAGTCAATCTTATCGGCATCCTTGCGAAGATTACCAACATTCATACTACGGAAATTACGTTGTAAAAGCACTTTAGGTGAGGCTTTGGGTGGACGAATACGATAGGATAGAAAGATTAGATCATGGTAAGAAAAAGCTTCGGCAGGACATTGACCGTGTTTAGCCACATGATCTAAGGAGGAAACAAAGATGAGATCAAGTAGAGAAGGAGTACAGTTAGGAAAGTGGTGAGTTGCAGAAAGCGGAAGAATAGATAGGTTGCACGATTGAATAGTGGACTTAAGGGAGGAAGAGCGAGAGTCGTTCTTAAGGAGACAGGTGTTAAAGTCACCCATGATTATGGTTTGACTGTACGAGGGAACTAAATTTTCAAGAATGATTTCCAAGGAGGAAAAATAGTCTATACGAAGCGAAGGACAGTAATACACACCAAGTAAGAGCTTAACATGTGAGAGTTCCACCTCCAGAAATAAATGTTCGCCAGCATCTGATGGTGGTGGCTGCGATGACATACTGATTACTGAATACGGAATGTGTGAACGAAGGTAAATAGCTATACCGCCGCCACCACCCGTCGAACGATCATTTCTGATCAGGTGGAATCCAGGAAGAGAATAAGCGGAAGAAGACAGGCACGGCTTTAGCCATGATTCTGATATAAGGATAGCATGTATATGCGTACAATCAAACGTAGCCAGCATATCAGGAAAATGGGCCGGAATACTCTGAGCATTAATATGCACTACATTCAAATTCCTGGGAGCATCAGAGAACTGAGAAAAAAGAGTGTCATTAAGCGAAGGAACACTTACGAAACTGTCATCACTATTAATTGAGAAAAAGTCGTCATCACTATTTTGGTCAACTGCAGACATTGATGAAAAAAAAGTAAATATCTAAATATATAGTAAATAAGTATATAGTTATTAAAATATAATGTATAAATTAGTAAATAAATAATATAATACTAAGTAACAATATTTAAGTGGAATAATTAAACAGCTACTAATAAAAATATTAATGCTATATAAAACAATAATACAAATCATTCATCTGCCGGTTGTGTGCATTATAGAACAGCGTAAAATAAAAAACCAACAACAAAAAAAATACAATGTGTGTCCAGGACCCAGGGAGGATTTAGAGTTATTAAAATGGGAAATTATCACGGAAATAATATGTTTGCAAAAAACAAAGATTTTATGTTAAGAAACACTAGTATGTAGTTAAACGGAACATGGAACAAACAAAAAAAAAAAAAAAAACTGTCAGACTAGGTTATTTAGAGGTTAAACGTCAAATAAATCATGTCAAAAATTAAAGTAATAAATAGTGGGTGATAATGAATAGAAAAAAAAGACAAGCTTTTTACAAACAAGTTCCGTGTATGATACCTGGACACTGGAGGGGACACATTACTTTTTTGAAGTTGCGGCGCGTCGAGTTTTCATCGGTACCGTAGTCTTTATTGGAGCAGCCGGTTTAGGAATGCCCTCAGAGATCTGGCCTAGATCAGCAAGCGACGATACTCGATGACGAACACCACCTGAACCTAACACATATACGATGCCATCCCTGGTCCAGGATTTCGTAACGCCAAATTTTTCGCGCGCCGCCATAAAGACGTCATGTCGTGTCCTTGTTAGGAATTCAGACAGTGTAATGCCGGAACCCTTCAGTTTAGTTTTGCTAAACCAAAGTTTATCCCGGATGATGGTGTCCTGCAACTTGACGAGAATTGGCCTAGACTTCTTAGAAGACGGGCGACCCATTCTATGACAACGCTGAATGTCACTAACTTTGAAGTCCGGGATTTCGAAGTGCTGTTTTACCATATCGACAATCACCTGATCAGTATTTTCATCTGCGGCCTCAGCAACACCATGAAGCAATAGCATTTTACGCCGTCTCTGCATCTCCATGGTATCCACAGTGTGAGCCAAAGTATCAATTTGTTGCTGCAGCAAGTTGAGTGCTTGAGTAATGAACGCACGAAACGACGCAAATTCTGCAGCCAAACCAGATGTCCCGGCTGATGTACTTGAGGTCATTTGCAGATCCTTCTCAAAGCTAGCCATTCTCTTTTGGAAATCCTGCTTTAACTCGTCCACAGTGGCCCTCAAAGTAGACTCCATAGTGAAAAGTGAAGTGATGGTAGTGTTGGTTTTAGTAATTGTAGAAAAGGTGCAGGAGATAACACTGAACCCGGCAGGTGGATAGTTTACTTAATATTTGCAAACATAAAATCAAATAAATAATATATTTATGTAGTTTAATTTGATGAATATATGTAGAGCAAAAAAACTTTGACTCTCCTTCACAACTACCCCCGGACGTACCACTTCCTGTTGAACTATCGCTGCTTTTTTTAAGGATAGACGCTGAGAAAGTGTTGATTTTATATTGTAGGCGTCGTTTAAAGAAGGGGTTTTTGAAACTCAACCTCTAAGAGGAGAAAGAGAGTTGCCAAGTTAATATAGGTTAATTTAATAATATTATTTTGATCAAATTTACATCACGCAAGCGAAGCCGCGAGCAAACCCTCAAATAAACATGTACCTTCAATTAACATAGGTATGTGTTGTGTTTACTAATAAAACACTTCGTAGTTCCTGTGTAGTTTTTGTATATATACGAAAACATCTAGTGTAACTTGAAACACCTTATTCAACCCTGGCGCAGTAAAGTTCAGACGTCTAGACTTAAAACCCATAGGTCAAATTGCAAGAAGTTTAATAACGATGTCCATCGCAGGTTTTTTACACTGGCTGTCATGTTTCATCATAAGCTGTCGCGCGAATCTCTGATTAACTCTTATCGAGTCGCGATGCAGCAACATGTCTCTCGAACAATCTTAAATCTGTAATCTCAACTTTTTGCATTCCCCGCGCCTTGGACGGCCATAACGACACAATAAACGTATTTTATACGCGCTCACACTTAACGTTTATATCGCCTTATAAGTAGATCGAGAAATAATAAAACTAAAGGAGGGCGAACATCAAGAAAGCAATAACATCATTATCATAGCGAGTCGGCCATCTCTTTCCAATAGGTCTCACCCCTCCCTTGGCCCCGCCCACCGCGTATCTCCTCTGTCACCTGTATATCTCGAAACATTACACATATGCAAAACTTTCGCGTTCCCATCTGAGCACACGGCACACAGCGAGAGCGCGCGTGTGTTGCCGAATGCAGACTGCATCGCGTGCCTGTGTGCCTTGGTATAAATCTGCAAGAAAAAAATTGTGCTATATTGCCTCAAGAGTATGCCGGGACGTGTTTTACTTTTTTGTTCGATATAGTAGCCCTGTAGGCGTTCCTAGTTGTTTGCACCTCGCACAGTGGTCGATATTTCAGTCGTGTAATCGACGCGCCGATGTCTCTAAAATATTGGACTTGCAGATATTCTTTGAGAAGTTTACTATACGTGTGTTGTAGAGAGGTTATCTTGGAGACGGTTCTTAATATGATTAAATAAGATTATGTGTAATGGTGGATATATACAGTATTGCTTATAGGCAACTAATTAATTCGTAACCTTACTTTGTACAAAAACATTTGAATGAGATTTTCGAGAATATTGTTCAAATAATTGAAATTCAAGTGATGTTCGTACAAGACTAAGGCCCAATTCCACGATGAATCTAAATCAAATTTAACGCACTAAACCTGATTAAGATACTTGAAATCCTATGAATATTTTACATAAGTAAATAAGTTTAGGGTGAAGTAGGCCTAAGTTGTAAAGTAAGACATTAGAATGGCGACTAAACACAAGATGTAGCTAGGAGACGGCAGACAGTATACTGACTATAGTCAGTAGACCTTATAATGACAGGAAGCAGTGGGATGCTATTGTGTCCAGAACAGATGTGTAGGCTAATAATGATTAGCTTACAAATTTATTTTTCTTTATAGTAATGTCTGGGAAACGAGCAAGTGGGTCTCCACCGCCCGTGAATTTTTGGTAACAATTCATTCATTTCACGTATCCATTGCCGACCTTGATGCAATGTCTCTTGACGGTGGTCATTTATTTGAATTGCACTGTACTTAATATGTAGTCCAGTGTATTCACCTTACCGTGACAGAATAAAATACGGAATTATGTTTAGGGGGGGGGGGGGGGGGGTCGATAAAGCCCTTCGGAAATCTAACTCATGATACAAAATGTAAAAGCAAGCTGCTACCGCACGTCGGTTTACAGCTCGATATTAACTCGGTCGAGCCGGCCTATTCATGTTGTAGAGTGTAGATTAATGTATCTACACCGAAGTTCTACTACTTAAAACAACTTTATACTTCTATCTATATACACCAGAGTAGTTCAACCTATTGAATGGCTGATTATAATTATTTTCGGATTGATTTGAATTAGAAAGATTTGGTTTGTACTTTTTGCGGCCGGCCCCCTGCCTGACGTCAACTCCTCTGGAGAGAAAACACCCATACTCGAAAGTAATATTTATGGATCACACAAACATTTGTCTCGGTGCGGGATTTGAACCCGCTGGTTATTGCTTCACAGCCGGCTACTCGTCCACTGTGGCACTTGTGTTAGCTTGTTATAAGGGAGAAAAACATCGTGAGGAAACTTACATACTTGAGAGTATTCCGAGAAGAATTTCTGTCTATCATCCCGCATTAACCCAGCGTGGTGGACTAAGTCCTGACGTCCCTCATTAGCAGAGGAAGCCCGTGCCCAGCAATCATCACAATACAGGGCTGATACTATCATTTATTCCATACAAAATAAAGCACCGACATAAGTACTTAATAGTCGCAGTTATTCATAAAATTTTTCGTCCGCACGTTCCGTTTTGAAAGGCGATTAACACATGGACAATTTCAGTCACGGGAGCAACTGCAATAATTATTCGCATTGTATATGAAACAGTTACTGCACTGTAATTACGAGCCGGTCTGATTCAACGTATTGTTCAAATGTGCCACCCGTCATATTTGAATGCGGGCAAAAATAATATTCATTTGTTATAGTTTATATTGTGAAGTGTATCAAGATAAAAAGTTATTTTTTATTCGGTTCAATGACGAGAAGTTGCTGGAGTGATGGTAAGCGCCACGCCAGTACAGAAGCCAGAGTGGTAGAGCCACTTTTGTCTACAGCATGAATGGGCCGGCTCGTCCGGGCTATATATATATATATATTTCTTATTAGCTTGTGTGACGAAACGAGCAGGTCGCTCGCCTGATGGTAAGCGCCACACCCATAAACAGAAGCAACACTTTGAATTACATAGCACTGCATGGCATTGGACTGCGTCACCCCGAGACATAAGATGTTAAGTCTCATTATGCCCAGTAATTTCTCTGGCTTCAATGCCCTTCAAACCGAAACACAACAGTGCTTTCACACTGCTGCTTGGCGGCAGAAATAGACAAAGCGATGGTACCAACCCAGACAGCCTATCACATACGAGAGACCTTGTAATCATGAACAATGATCACTATCCAGTTCCCAAAAAAAAAAAAACGTTATACATTTCATTAATACAACATCGATTCTTCAAAGGGTCTAAAATAGTGACATAATATTAGTTGATAATAATTCGTGGCCTGGAATGTAATTTTGTTGTAATTACAATGTTTGTAGGACTGTAGCGCACCGAGTCGACGATTACCTCCGCTTACCGTTCCTGTAATTAAACATTTTAATAACCATGCTTTGTAAAGCTACAGTCACATCTGTTTGTTATTATTATAATGACCGTTTTTATAAAGGAAATAGAACAAATCGTTTTGAAATTCGAATGGTGTACTGAACATTCTATTGAACAACTTGAGTTTATTGGTTCGCGTAATAATATTTGTTTATCTAAAAGTACATATATCTTGATACTTATATATTTTTGTCATGTTAACTATGAAAAAAATCATATACAAAATATCAAGTTAATTAGAAAAATAAAAACTATTCGAATCCACGATTCACGGGAGAAAGGAATTCCAAACGTTATATTCTGAGTTGATAAATATTAACTAAATTCTTCGTCTCTGAGACTTAAAAAAATATTCTCGACTTCAACTAATGTACAAGAGCCTTATAAAAATTTCGAATAAAGAACGCATTGCGACGTGTCACGCTTAGTTTAAATAAGCACGAGCTTCCACTAATTACTCGCATTGCTTGGCGACAATTTATTTCCCATTAGCCAAGTGTGCGCCCGGCCTTCGACGGATTTCGGTCGCCCACCTCGATATTATAATGACGATTATTTTAATTTCGCTAACAACACTTTAATTACCCATGGAACGGAGGCCACGTCGACTTGGCCGGATAATTATGAGTATTATTTTTCTTAATTTAAACAGGATTTCAACTGGTGACGCGGTCGTATAATTTGTTTTCGACAAAATAACATTTAAAAATTTTAATTGCTTCGAAATAATCTGCCTGACTGATGTCCTTTGGGTCTTACAGTTTCATCATAAATGATTGCGCTTAATGTACGTAAATAAATAATTGCTGCCTCAAATTATAAAAAAAGCCGTAGCCTCATTTCAATAATAAAAAATGTAATTTACTCTTGGGTTTATTCCTAAACATATTTTTACTTCTTTCAGGCACACACATAGCCCTGACCCCACACTAGGTTGCCCGGTATCGTGGGTATCAGAAACTACCAGGGAATTACGGTCCCATAACACCTAGACCCGAAACGAATATAATATGTGGATCACACAAATATTTACCCCGATGTAGGAATCAAACCCACGCTCTTGTTACACAGCCAGTTTCATGCCCGCTGCGCTACGGAGAGTGTTGTAAACATATATATTTTTTATATTTTATTGAGACGCTTAGGGCCTATTTCACATTATTCAAGTAAGATTTAACCATTAATTAAAGTATAAGACAGCTTATCATTTATCACTTATTTTATTTATTAATGAACATTACTGCTAACAGATATACATCCAACCGCAATAAGTATAACATTAAGTTTAAACAAAGTAAAATTATTTATTTTAATCCTACCTACGGTAATTTGTGCCTAATTCAGCTGCTTATGCTGCTGGCAATGTTCAACGTCTCAAGATAACGCCCATAGCAAGTAGTTTTTTTTAGCTTGCATGGCGAGCCGGACAGGTCGCTCGCCTAATAGTAAGCGTCACGCCTGCCCATGAACAGAAGCAACACCGTTCGTCACTTCGAATCATAAGTTGTTAAGTCTCATAATGCCCAATAATTTCATTTCATTTTATGTCCTTCAAACCGGAACACAACAGTGTTTACGCACTGTTGCTTGGCGGCAGAAATATACAAAGCGGTGGTCCCAAACCTTGTTAGATTTATCTCTATCGGTATAGATGTCAAACTGTGTTTTTTTTTTAATTTGAAATTGTCATATTTTATTTTGTAAGTATTACCACAGAACTGGTGAAACAGGCGCTAAATCTAATAAATTTACAGCCTCCGTGGCGCTGCGGGCGAGTAGCCGGCTGCGAAGCGAGAGGCCGTGGGTTCGATTCCCGCACCGAGACAAATGTTTGTGCGATCCACAAATATTTGTTTCGGGTCTGGGTGTTGTGAACCGCAAGTCCTTCGTAGTACCTGATACCCACGATACAGGTTAACCTAGTGTGGGGTCAGGACTATGTGTGTGACTGTTGGGTGTGTTTATTTATTTATTTAAATAATTACATTTTGAGTGGTCCACGTTGTAGATAGTTTTGTCTACAGCATGAATGGGCCGGCTCGTCCGGGTCGTTACCACTGTCTCACAGAAAACCGACGTAAAGTAGCAGCTTGCTGCTGCGTTTCGTACTGTGATTGAGAAATCTGAATACAAAAAATGTAATTAAGAACTTCCTGTATTATTTTTTATCAGTTGAAAACAAAACTATCACGTATCCATCTTTTGACTTACGATCAAACACAATCTCAATTACCTACTTGACGACTTACATTTTTAATCCCACATAAGGACCGCACGCCCGCACCCCAATAAGTCGGATTTACGCGGGCTTTTGACCGGTCAGTATTGGCTTTGTCTATTCGCGGTTTCAATTCGTCCGTCCATTGTGTCGTTTCGGGACGAGTGGACGTCGTTAGCGAGATTTCTCGCTGGCGATATAAGGGCCGGTACAAAGGACCTAATCGTCACATGATGTGCATTTGGTGCTGTATTGTGGGGCATTTGGGTGCTGCTTAACGAGTGTCCATAAGTGTTATCTTGTCTCTTCTGCTACAGGGTCAGGCTTTTTGTTTTTAATTTGTTAGAAAATACAATGTTCAAGTAACAAGACCGAGGGCAAAATTAGGAATAGAAATAACCTAACCTGTCTATTAGAAAATAGATTTTCTTTAATAATAGCTATTAACCAACTCTATTAAACTAGTTTACAGTTAAAACAGCATTCTAATCGTTGCATTCATTCATACGTTATAATGCCACAGACAGAAACATACATACACACACACTTTTTATTTGGTGGTAGGTCATTATGCCACAGACAGAAACATACATACACACGCACACACTTTTTATTTGGTGGTAGGTCATTATGCCACAGACAGAAACATACATACACACACACTTTTTATTTGGTGGTAGGTTATTTTGCCACAGACAGAAAAATACATACACACAGACACTTTTTATTTGGTGATAGGTAATTCGTAGGCGAGAGGCCGTCTGGGTTGGTACCACCGTTTTGTCTATTTCTGCAGTTAAGCAGCAGAGTGTACGCTCTGTTTTGTTTCGATTTGAAGAACATTGGAGCTAGTGAAATTACTGAGCTTAAAATCTTACGAATATGTCTCGGGATGACGAGCACAGTCCAGTGCCATGCAGCACTTTGTAATTCAATGTTGTGTGTGGTGATTTTTCTGTTTATTAGCAAACATGGCTCTTATCATCAGGCGAGCCACCTGCTCCTCTCATTATTCAAGCTAATAAAAAACACAAACACAAAGATAGAGAGAGTTAGAAAGACAAGTAAAAAGACAGCGGTGTACGGTAGGTAGAGGCTTAGCTATGCGCTGGCATTGCTGAAGTCCATGGGCGGCGGAGTCCGCCATCCGGCGGCCGCATGCTCATCGGTCTGCTAAAGTAATAAAAAAGATAAACAAACTAAGAAATCAAACTTATAGCAACCCTTTTTTATCGGAGTTAAAAAATAATTAAAGGTCTTCAAATGAAACACAATCGATACGTAAAATTAAAAATTCCAATAACTATCAAGAGTTTAAAGTATCACCTCCATGAAGTCGTGAACATCGTAGTTTAAAGCCCATACGCAACAAGACGTGTAATCGGATATCTGTTAGGTCGGCAATTGTATCCAAATCGACATTATTAGTTCCCGTTGTAGTGTCGGCCGAGACGCTCGCTGGTTATGGAGACATTCATTACATGCACGCTATAAAGTTGTGCTCCTTATGGTCCAGTGCGTTTGAGACCGTAATGGAATGAGTTCGATACCCGGGTTCGGGAATTTCGATAATGAATGTTCATCATCTTCAACATCTTGAATGTTCTTGCCGGTCATTTTTTTATATGTTTTATATAAAAAAAAGGTTTGAAGTAGTAAGATGTAAGAAAAAGAGCAAAATTACTAGACTTTAAATCAAACATTATTCTGAAGGTAGTGTACCGTTAAAATTCTCGACATACCTACTCTGAGTGGTAGAGCCACGCTGTAGATAGTTTTGTCTATAGCAAGAAAGGGCCGGCAGGACCGGGTCGTTACCACTGTCTTACAGAAAACCGATGTAAATTAGCGGCTTGCTGCTACGTTTCGTATGGTGAGTGAAATATCCGGAGGCCCAAATCCCCCTCCTATTCGCAATCCCTTATTTACCCCCTTTCCTTATGGTTGGTAACGCACCTATGATTCTTTTGGTATTATGGGCGTCCATAGATGGTGGAGATTACTTACCATCAGGTGACCCACTTGTTCGTTTGCTAGTTTATGCTATATACATACATACTTAGGGTACTGAGGGTAGGCAAAGGTTTAACCAGTACACCCACATTTCGTAGAGCTTATTTCCATCCCATGATGTGATAGGGGGCAAGCCTTTCGCAAAAGTGGGCACAATTCCAGACTTAGGGCCGATACTTAAGCATTTCGTGATATAAATCTCCAAGTTCGTCGATCGTATCACGTGCGCATTACTACTGCGGTACCGCCAAAAATCACACATGAGTAAAAAAATAGGTATGGCGATAGGCTGTAGCACCTATAACATAATCACAGAGTAATAAGCTAGGCGAACCCTGAAAAGGTTGACATTAAGCAGGTCGTAAAATTACAATCCAAATCTTTCTCATCACAATATCTTTAACATGATTGTGTTAAAAAGCATATTGCGCCGACCCCACTAAGTGGTATAAGGGCAGATAGAAGAAGAAAAATAAGCTAGGCGAACGTCCACTAGTTATAACTCTGTCTATCCCTTTGAGAATATAGGCATATTGTATGTTTAAGGACGGTATTCACAAACCACATCTAGATCTATAAGTGTTGATAATAATTGGAGTAAATGAGACTGCTTCACTATTGTTCTATTATTTTATTCATCTTCTTAACGAAAAACCAACATTTCTATTTAGTACATTAATTCCGTTCTCTAACCTAACGGACGCCATCATTCACACACTGAGTTGCCAACTCTAAATCAGTGATACCACTTTATAGTAAATATTATTATCATAATACATACATTGCTCATTCAACTATAAGCAACAATGCCACTTCTTGTCGCCACACATCCACGTAAGTCCATACTTGAAGCATGTAATCAAGCAATATTCTTCTTAATCAACCCCACCCACTGCGGGGTCGATTCAACCAACAAAGGAATTGATTAAGTAACTATACCACGATATTACCCCGCCTGTATTATTTCTAGTAAGTATAATAAAGAGGGCTCGGTAACCGTGGTACTTAATGAGAGAAAACTCGATTAGAATTCGCATTAATCTTGTAATAAGTTGGAAGAAAAGTTAGTTGATTAGATGATGCTATCGAGAAATTTCTTGTGACGTAATGGTACTTGGTAATAGGTTTGGGTGTGTGAATATTTAAGTGAGTTGAAGTTAAATCGTTTTTAACCCCACATAAAAAGAGGGTGTAAGTTTGACCCCTTTGTATGGCTGGGTGTGTTTGTAAGTGTGTATCTGTCTGTGGTCTAAACTAACTGATCTACCGATTTGAATGCGGTTTATTTTTTTGAAAGCTGGTTTCATCGGAATGGTTCTTAATCATGTTTTAGTGTAATAGTTCGTTGATGTGAATCTTATATTCGATTCCTGAGGCAATTAATCATTTATGTAAATAGTTAGTTTAGTAAATCATGATCTAGCGGTTGGATTCGATTTGTTCGAGTAAAAAAGTCAAATCTATTTTTTTGCTTTCGTAACATCCAGAATTGACATGATGATCTAGAAACGAGATGTTGTATCAATACGCAAATTTTCAGATATTGGTGTATGATATTCGAACCCACATTATTTCAGCGTCAAGATATACCTTTGCTTGTAACCAACTGAGCTACGAGCTGCGATCTAAAGTGACCCGCAAGCGATAATTAACAAACGTATCGTCGAATCGGTCGAGATTATGTTTGTCGTCGCCAAATCGACTTCGAGCTCTCTAAACATCGACAATAGGGATGTGCGTTTACATAAGTAATTAGTCGATAACATGCGGGTAGGGAGGCGGGAGGTGTCCGATATTACAAGTATTAGCCTGGTTCGACTGGGAACTTATTTGCTTACACTACGTAGCTACGACTCGTAGCGTTGGCTTAGTAGTGTCGCGAGATTTAAATTAGAAAAATATTAGGATGAAAAAAGTAAACGAGTTACAGGCTCGCACTATGCTATGGTGATTAGATGCCGATGATGTTCCAGATATTTATTTATTTTATTAAAAAAATATAATGGTTTATTTGACATATAATATGTCGTGTGTGTCTAATAGTAATAGTTAATTATACATCTTGTAGGTATTTGAAAAAATAAATATTTATTTGTAAAAAATAAAATATACTGTCTCTACATATTAATAAGGGAGGAAATACCAAATGGTCGGTGGAGTTCTAAAAGTGTGAAAGTAAATCCTACTTTACAAAACAGAACAAAACTATGCAATAGCAACTAAAAAAAAAATATACTAAAATTAACTTTGTATAATTTTTTGAAAAAGAATAATTTATTATATTTTTGCTTGGCTGCGTTTCACCCAATTTTTTCAGATTGATATAATTTTAGAACGAAACAGTTACTTTATAGATAGAAGTTAAAATTAACTATTACTCACAAGTTATTAATGGTTTTTGTACCAAGGTGTTCAAAGGACTCGCACATAACCAACTTTGTCATGGATAACGAAGGGCACAATTGATAGACCCCATAAATCTAACAAACAAACAAATCAACCCAAATGAGACACAAAAGCCAACAATAACAAATTATTGCTCACGAACCTAATTTGCTAACTTTTTATATATTTTTCCTCGGTCGCGTCTCAGGGCTATTAATATGACGCCGTGTTTAATATCTGACATCTGTTACAAAAACTTTTATTATAAGACTAATCCATTGCACAGGCACGCACACACATGCACCATTGTGCGCACACATACACGCTAGAACACACACATAAGTGGCGGCACTTAGTTTAGCAGCCTCCTGTGAAGCGCTGTGGTACGTAGCTGAAGTTAATTGAGAATTTCCGATACAATTTTGATTATAGGAGCGTATATAGCAATAATTGATCACTGCTATATACGCCCTGCTATATATGCTACTTATTCTGATATAAATGAGTTAATTGAAAATTTATTATTCTGTTTATAATAAATTTATTTATACTTGACTGCCTCGGTGGCGCAGTTGTAATGCGTACGCGTTACGATTAAGACTAACGCTGAGGTCTCGGGTTCGATCCCCGGGTCGGGTAAAGTGGTATTGAGTTTTTCTATTACGAAATGCTCAGTATCAGCCCGAAGTCTGGAATTTGTGCCCGGTATGGCGATAGGCTCGCCCCCTATCACATCGTGGGACGTAGATACGCTCGGCGAAATGTGGGTGTACTGGTTACACCTCTGCCTACCCCTTCGGGGATTACAGGCGTGAGTGCGTATGTATGTATGTATAAACAGAATAGCTCTATCTTCACAATTGTGTAGACACGTGCCTTCTACTTATTTTGATATAAGATTACGAATGATAATTTGTTTGTGACATCATTTACCTATTGATGACAATACTATAAAGTAGAAAAGTTTTGAAGGGTGTTTATTCTATCCAATAAACCTAATACTTTTTCTTTAAACTAGTAACATTAGTCACGCAATAGCTATTATGCAGTTGAGCAAGTTCACCTTTATTGTCATTCAAATGTCTGCAAATTCACACTATCACACAATTTATTGTAATACTTTGACACTATTAAAGATATTATTATAACTTTAAAGTTTTATTTACTTCAAGTAGGACTTTGTATGAACCTACATATTTTATTTAATAGCAACCCAATATTCAAATTATAGCATTTCTTCGTATATTAGAATATTTATTTAATACTAGCTTTTGCTCGCGGCTGCGCCCGCGTGAATAGACTTTTCCGAAATAAAACGTACTCTATAACCGTCTCCAGGGTTCCATCTATCTCTACATCAAAATTCATCAAAATCAGTTCAGTGATTTAGGCGTGAAAGCGTAACAAACAAATAGATATTTTTTTTTCTCATAAAAGTATCCTATGTTACTTCTTATACCTCCAAGAATATGTGTACAAAACGTAACAAATAAACTTACATTCACATTTATAATATTAGTATGATATGATATACGAATAATAAGTAAAGATTTTGGTACATTTTTATATTCGTTTTTTTGTGTAAGGAACAATAATTATTACAATTATTCTCTAATGTCACGAGGCATTTGCTGTAATTTGTTGAGGAGTTCTCAAATTCTCCCACAAACTCTGTCATCAAACCTTGACTAAATTAGGACTGACCTTAAATAAAGTAATAATACAAACAGACAAAACACAATAGCAATATACCTCTATGAGATAATGAAAATGAAAAAAAAACTTTTTCAATTAACCAAAAACAATGCCGAATAAATATGTAGTGTGGGTCAGTAAGCTCGACTTACCACAGCGCGTCCCATACCGCCCGCCGGCGCCCACTCTCATCTGCTAGTTCTTAATTAAGTTAGCTTATATAACGAAAGATGGTCTCATTTAGATAACACCGTAACTTTGAGTCTAACACACGCTCAACTTAGGCTACTTAGCGCGTTCCTTCTTAATGTTCGTCTAAACTTGCCCGGCACCGCTTACCAAGTTAATTAGCTAAGTTAGTTCGGTTTATGATGCCTTGTGTTGGTGGCAGATGCTGTCGCTCTGTTTCTAAGTTAAAATATTATTAAGAAAATATAGCGAATCGCCCCTTCATAGAGTTCTCCATATACATCTTTGGAATAAAAATATTATCTAGACAAAATCACTGACAATTGTATAACGTTAAACAAAAATATAAAGTTGAAGTACCAGAAATAAAATAAGCTCCAAAAGTAACAAATGTTACATCGGTGCTATTACAATTTACTTCGTCAATGATCGTAACAACTCTCAAAGCCTGAGTACAAATTTTTGTTCGGAAGATTGCAATTTGTGTTTGAATTTTGATTCAAATTAAGTTGATTAAAAATTTACTTATGATGTTTTGGCTGGTATGGCGATAAGTTTTGTTTATTAACTTGAATGACGAGACGAGTAGGTGGCTCGCCTGATGGTAAGTGTCAGGCCTACCCATAAACAGAAGCAACACCACACAAAACTTTGAATTACAAACCACTGTATGGCACTAGACCGTGCTCGCTACCCCGATACATAAGACGTTAAGTCTCATAATGTCCAGAAATTTCATTGTTTTCAATGTCCTTCATATCGAAACACAACAGTGCTTACACACTGCAGCTTGGCGACAGAAATATACAAAACGGTGGTGCCAACCCAGACACCATGGTCTTACCACCCTAGTTAAAGCAATAAATAAAAATGACAATTCAAAGAACACCATAAAAATTATATTTCTTGACAAACGTCATTAGTACAGTCAACAGATGGAGGGGGGTAACACTCAGTCTATAATTGTGTTCAAGAGGTGTAATTTTTTAAAAATTACGTCGCATTTCACCCTTTACTAATTTGTCCGATAAAATTGGACGTAAATTAACCCTTTTCTTTTTACACGTGTAATGTGTACAAATAACTGTGCTATCAAATGGACTCCGTTTATAAGGAGCTAGTTGTAGTCTTTTCTGAATATGACTAGTCCTTTTTTAGTATTTTTTTTCCTCAACGTTTTGTTTTACAGATTCTTTGTGGAAGTTCATGGGCAATTAATATCGCTTACTATTAAATGACTCATTTGCGCGATTGCCAGCGTCTGCTATAAAAAAAATATATTTAAACGGGTTAGTATAAACGGAACTCTTACTGAATTTAATATGAAAATATGCTTTAGAATTCATTGATAGTATCCAGGGCTTAGTATAATTATGCAACACGAGATTGACTTGTTTTGTCGTGAAAAATTACACTAAATTTTAGGTGCATGTAACGACCCTTAAATATGAACACACCTTAACACGATGTGGCGATGGTTTAATTAAAAACCCATTTTTACTAGTTCAGTTTCAATCCTGATTAATAAAATCTTAATGATTAATAAAATTACATTTTCCTCATGTGCTTTTTACATAGAAAAACACTTCTCTAGTCTGACTGACCTTACATCTTTGATGATGACACCATAATTCCAAGATAATTTACTAATATCACGTAATCACAAGACAGAATTTAATCATACAACTAACCGTCAATGATTATTTTTGTTTCATCATTTTCATCTTTCACGTGTTTAAATCCGCGATTTTTACTCTTTTTATTCAGATATAATTAAAGGTGATGGTGGTTAGGTGTAAAAACCGGCATCGTAACGACATTTTAATTGTGTGAGTGATTACCGGGCGTCGAGGTGCCTGTGTCGCGTAGTCCCATCCTGCTATTACATATAATTGCATTACGCTTCGTTACGGAGGAAAAAAAGCAAATGAGTTTAATTGACACGTTGCTTTCTTTGTTCACGTCTAACACGTGTCGCGTTCACACGTAGATTTGAATCGTATAGAATCAAAGGTGGATATCGACCATCTTTTGGAAAAAGACTTGTTTATGTAGAATGGTTGATTGAAAAATATATGTCTTGCTACTTAGATGTATACTCGTATTTCCCAAAAATACTCGAGAGCCCTCTTTGATTCTAGATAAGACTCATTTAAATATTTTTTTTGTTTTGCTGGTCAGCATGATCGCCTTTTGTTTTCTACAGATTAAATTTGGAATGTTAAGATATTCGGTCATTTAAAACAAAAAAAAACAAAAAAAAACGTAAGCTAAGTTTTTTTTATAAAATTAAAACTCATCTCAACAACTAAAAATAAAATTAATCAATTTCGAGTCGGTGCTATTGCAGTTTATAAGTCAATGATTGGTAACACTGACTTAACATTAGTTAATGTTATTTTAAACTTTTTAGATTTTGAGTCAGTTTTATTTTTGATAAAATGATTTTATTGAAATTAATTTTAGTGAAACAATCATCATAATCGGTGCATAAATGTTGTAGTTTTACTCTTTTATCCCCGATGTTTACCCTTTTTGGGGTAAATCACGTCTTCAAATTGTAATGGGGCAAACATTTAGATATATCGGCCTTAAAAATCATATTCTTGACAATTTGATAGCAGCGATAGCTTTGCGGGGAGCAATACGGACTGTCAAGATGAAACTCGCAGGTTCGAAACCAGCCCCAAGAACATGCACCTCTAACTTTTCTGAGTTACATAGGATTTAGTTGTTAATAATCGCTTGCTTTAACGGTGAAAGAAACATCGTGAGGAAACCTGCATACCTGAGAATTCTCTATAAGAATTTAGAAGGAGTGTGAAATCTGCCAATCCGCATTAGGCCAGTGTGGTGAAATAAGACCTAACCCCTCTCATTCAGTAGAGGAGACCCGTGCCCAGTAGTGGGACGTGTATAATACAGGGCTGGTAATAATATCAGCCAATGTATTATACACCCAATAATAATATTATTATCATCTGAATTATTTTTTTTCAAACAGTCTTTATATAATACGCACAAAATAATTTGGTACTGTTGAAATTAGTCACTTTACCATACCTCTAAGCGTTCTATCAGCCTAGTCTCTGAACACAATACGCCGGCGCTCTAATATTTCAGGCCGGCGTAATTCTGCCAACCATCAAGGAACGCAATGTCTCTGGACGGTTCACATTACATACATACGCACTCACGCCTGTATACCCCGAAGGGGTAGGCAGAGGTGTAACCAGTACACCCACATTTCGCGGAGCGTATTTCCGTCCCATTATATGATAGGGGCGAGCTATTGCTATATTGGGCACAATTCCAAACTCCGGACTCATACTGAGCATTTCGTAATAGAAAAACCCAATATTACTTTACCTGACCCGGGGATCGAACCACCTTATAGGAACCGTACTCACCGTACGAAACGCAGCAGCAGCCGCTGCTTTACGTCAGTTCTCTGTGAGACAGTGGTTACGACTCGGTCGAGCCGGCCCACTCTTGTTGTAGACAAAACTGTTTACAGCGCCGCTCTACCACTCACTGTAATTAACATCGGGTCCAGAGTAGTCACTTTGCACGAATTAAAAAAGAAACTATCAACCCGCCAAAATTATTTTGCGGGTATTGTACTAGAGAAATAATATTGCGTGTCCAATTTTTTATAACCATATATGAAATCTAACAAATGGCGCATCCAAACTTTCACTTATCTAATTCATATCCGCAGTTAGCAATTTACGATTTAATAGTGACATCCGTAACGATTGACTCAATACAAAATTATACAGCAGTGATTAAAATAATTACATTTCCATACATACACAGAAGCTTTTAATAAAAACAAAATTAATATGTTTTTAATTATTTATGCTGATATTTTTTACTGTCTGACTTCTCACTGCCTCGGTGGCGCAGTTGTAATGCGTACGCGTTACGATTGAGGCCAACGCTGAGGTCTCGGGTTCGATCCCCGGGTCGGGCAAAGTGGTATTGGGTTTTTCTATTACGAAATGCTCAGTATCAGTCCGGAGTCTGGAATTTGTGCCCGGTATGGCGATGGGCTCGCCCCCTATCACATCGTGGGACGGAGATACGCTCCGCGAAATGTGGGTGTACTGGTTACACCTCTGCCTACCCCTTCGGGGATTACGGGCGTGAGTGCGTATGAGTGTGTATTTTTTACTGTAAATTAAAAGTATATTTTTATTCACAAATAAAATCCGCTACACTGTTTTAATTATCTAGTGTCAGCGTATGTAGGCTGTTCAGTTTAAATCCGATTAGTGTTTGAATTTCCGATCAAAAAAGTCACGCATTGTTCGAAATAAGGTAGAGGATTCGTGGATCGGATATACGGTGAGAGCTTATGTTACAAATAAAATCATTTTAATATGTTGCCATATTATCTTGTTAAAAAGTATACCTCATAAAATCCGATAGCAGCCTTACGACAGTTATTTTGATCAATTACGGTCGTGATAATGTCCAGCCTCCGTTAATTATTAAGTATATTACCAAAATAAAAAATAACAAATTACGCAAACCAAATGGCAGTGACACGCTATAAACATTTTGTCTACAGTGTGAATGGGCCGGCTATGGTGTTACCACAATCTCACAGAAATCGATGTGAAGTAGCAGCTTTCTGTTGCGTTTCGTACGGTGAGTGAGATATCTAGGCGCCAAATCTCCTCCCCTGCCCGATCCTTGTAATTATCCCTTTCCTTTAAGGTCAGAAATATATCCATGATTCTTCTCATATTGTGGGCGTTCATGGGCGGTAGAGATCATTTACAATCAGGTGACTGTCTTGCTCCTTTGCCGGCCTATCTTATAATATGCAGTATATAATGCAGTACCGAAACAGATTTCCTAATAGCAAAACCTATTTGTATGTGTTACATACACTATGAAGACAAAAAAACTATCATATTTATCTAAAATGTGGAGTAATACAATAACCAACCTGACGATTAAGCAACTAACACCATAAACAATGTCTATCCTAAGTCAAAAAATATTGTCAAATGCAACAACATAATAACATCCCACACACAATAAACGGAACACTTCGTGATTCCATTGTGAGCAAAAAAGAAATTTAATCATGAGAAACAATAATAATGACTTCTAAGAAATTAGACTGAGTAAGTGCGGGAGCCACGCAACTTAAACTTGATTGTTACTTTTTGAATACCATCGAAATTTTGCTACAAATGAATATCAACCTTATAAAACTCACGATATGGTTTATTTTCCTTGTGTATAAACTCGTGATTTCACTATTGTTAAGGCTGTATGACTATCAATTATGTTCATAGTGTATGAGAGTGCATTGTGATCGAACAGTAGCTTTCGGGCGGTCAGTGCTATGATTGAAAATTAAAGAACCGATATAATTTAGTATCGAATAGTGATGGGATTTTAGTAGTGTAATGATGACTTAGGTCGTAACTTTTGATAAGGTAGTAAGTACATTGGATTAGTCTATCAAAAATGCCGTCTGTATGCAAAATAAAGAAGATTCGAATGTTTGAAGGTATATTAAATATAACAAAGATATTCAGAACTTTTATGTTTAGGATAAATAAACTGTAATTGTAATGACATTATTTATCTAAAAAAAGGTTATTTTAATTTTATTTAATATCGTGCCACCAACATCAAACGCCCAAAGACAACCTCGTAGTGCACTCTGCTGATTAACTGACGAGGCAATGGTGAAATTTGGTTCCCGCTGTAGGTTGTGGCGGTCAGACGGCGGTCATATTAAATAGAAATAAAGAAAGATCTCCACTAAATACTAACCCCTCATCGTCAAATAATAGTAGTTTTTAAATTAAGGCATAAACCTGGAAAACAATATTACGAGTAAATAATAATAATAAGCTCAAGTACTAGTTTAAATCTTTATTTAGTAACGCCATGATGCGATGTTCTCCCCAGAGGAGTTGACGTCCGGCAGGCGACCGGTCGTAAAAACTACAAGCCAAATCTTTCTGTAATAGGTATTAAAAGCATGTTGCGCCGACCACACTGTGAGTGGGATAAAGTCAGATGGAAGAAGAAGAATGCCATGAATCGATTATTCCAAATTAATCAAATACCTATTCATTCGAATAGATATTTATCTAACCGATGCCACCACTATCGACTGACATTAACACGTCACTCTTAGATGATAATAGCTCAGGAGCCGTGCCCCAGTTAATTGCTTTAATAACTTCCTGTGTCAAAATAACAAAAGAGCGATGCGGTATTAACAAAACGGGTAATGATGCTGCCGTGGCAGACTATGGCCGGAGTATGTTCATATTGTGAGACCATAGTTTGAAAAATAAGCTTTTTTATACAATGTGTTTAGGGATTTTGGTATTACTTTTGACTTTTAATTGATTCTAATAATTTGGATTTGTGCTTGGTGCAACTAAAATGATGGGTTTATGCAATCATTTCTAACGTGTACTGACAATGTAAATTTTAACTTCGGGTGTGAATAGATCTGGCCACCGTCGCGTAGTGGTATGTAATGTCTTTCGACGTTCGATATTGGACTTCAACCGTATATTATTCTACCATCAGGCCAATTATATTCACTTTACCGTACCAGCAAAAAAATATCATAGAACAAATTCTATTTATATGAAGTACAATTCACAGAAATTCTGTAAATACCTACACGACATTGACGAAGTATGAGAATTATGGATACACAATACAATTAGGAAGGAAATTATATATATTCCATATATTTTCCATCATTTAATTGTAATTCTGTTTTTCTAACGAAACGTAATAAATAGAATACCTGTATCCGTGGCGCAGCGGGTAGTTCGATTCCCGTACCGAGATAATGTTTTTTTATACATGCTCGGCAAAGTGACTACGCTACACCTGAGGGGCTAGCACGAATAACTTGCGAGAACGTATTCGTATTGAAATGTCATAAAATTGTTAGAAACTTCATACAAATGCTAGCGTTCTCGATTCGATTACTTATTCGTAAGTTGTTCGTGCTCGCCCCTCTCATGTTAAGTGCAGCACAATCCAAGAATACTGTCGACCAACGACAGACGATGTGTCTATCGTAGGTCGGCAAAATTATGCCGGCCTGCAAAATGTTATTATAATCCACTAATATAAGATTCGGGGCTGGGTTTTGTGGGTCCATAAGTCCCTCATAGTTCTTCATACCCACGATACAGGGTAACCTAGTGTGGGGTCAGGGCTATGTATATGACTATTGGGTGTATTTATTTGCGTATGTTTATAGTAGCCTATTATGAACACCGAGTACCACATACAATTAAATTGGAATCATTATTGTGTATACCTACTTACCGACCAAATAATATATAATTGCTTCGAAAATAAATATACATAGCCGAATGTTATTAACTCACATTTGGTGGGCGAAATAATTTGTATAAAAATTAATGGGATGAAAATAAATTTTGTTTTGAAGTCTCGCCATGCCAAAAATACATACGAGTAGATATCAGTCCCCAAAAGGGTAGACAAAGGTTTTTCTTAATCACTTAAATATCGAGAAGAGCGAAATAAGATAGAAAATATGATGGAAATTGCCGTGCCACACCTTCCCATAAACAGAAGTAAACCACCCGAACGTCAGAATTAAAAAGTATTGCATGGTACTGCACTACGCTCGTCACCCCGAGATCAAGGTACCAAGTAATTTCATGGGTAATAACCACCATCTCATAGAAACCCGACGGAAAGTTGCAGCGGAAATTGTGTTTCGTACAGTGATTTCGATTACCGGACACTAAAATCGAACCCGCGCCCTCTCGCTTCACAGCCGGCTACTCTCACACTGCGCCATTGAGGCTATCAAATCTTTACCGAATATGACCATAAAAACTAACTATTATCTTTGTGCTCAAATATTCTCAAAATCGTTTCACGGACGTGACGCAAACACACTTACTTAAACAAACAATGCACAATAATATTAACGACAACTGTTTGTAACAATTATAACGTGTAATGACAATGTTATTACAATGTTGCAAGGACATAACTCAACATTATAATAAAGTATGTTGTTAGAAATTATGTCGTCGCGCAACCTCCAGTACAAGTAACGAGAGATAGTAAAATAAGGTTGGTTAGTTTGCTTCGTTGATTTATGCATAAGATACATACGCACTCACGCCTGTAATCCCCGAAGGGGTAGGCAGAGAGCCAGTACACCCACATTTTGCTGAGCGTATCTCCGTCTCATGATGTGATAGGGGGCGAACCTATCATCCCAATACCATTTTGACCCGACCCGGGGATTGAACCCGAGACCTCAGCGTCAGCCTCTGTCGTAACACGTACACATTACAACTGCCCCACTGAGACCCACGTTTTACTGAGATAATTTCCGTACCATTATGTGAGCATGTGATTTTTTGAATCGAAAACTCAAACACAATTTGTGATTGCCCGGACTGGGAATTAAACCGAGGACTTCACGGTTCTCAGCATTAATACCCTGCCACTAGACCAAAGAGGTGATTTTAACCCCCGACAAAAATAGGGGTGTTATAAGTCTGACCCCTTTCTCTCTCTCTCTCTCTGTGTGTGTGTGTGTGTGTGCGAGCGTGCGTGCGTGCGTGCCTGCTTGCGTGTGTTCACACACAGTTTTGATACTATGACGCTACCGATACCGAAATAATCATGGATGTACTGTAGACCGATATGAAGATCGGGAGGAGGATTTGCGCCTACGAAACTTATTAACTTAACCGTAATAAGTTTCCACTTCATTACGGTTTTCTTTGAGATGAGTGGTAACAACCCCGTCGAGTTTTCCCATGCATACTGTAGACAAATTGTCTATATCGTGGCCCTAACTTAAATACGAAATAGATAATATGGATGAAAAATTGATGAGCATCACCTGATAGTAAGTGATCTCCAGCGCTCATGACAGCCCACAATACCAGAAGAAAGAGATAATTAAGGGATTGGGAAGGGGTAGAGATTTGGACCTCTGGATATCTCACTCACTGTACGAAACACAGCAGCAACCGCTACTTTATGTCGGTTTTGTGTGACAGTGGTAACAACTTGGTCGAGCCGGCCAATTCATCTTGTAGACCAAACTGTCTAAAGTGTTTTTCTATCATTTTTCTTACGGATTATGAAGACACTGTATATTTTCATACTTGATCTTCAATTTAGATTACAATCTCCATCAAAAACGTAAGCAACGCAAACTAAGGCTCATCTTTCGTGACTCACGCCAACCAATCTGAAGGAAGGAAGCGTCAAGTTGCAACCAACAATTCAGAAGGGTCCCAACGTCACGGGACGGTGGATTGTGCGCCGCAATTATAATTACTGTTTCCTTTTCAACATGTTACGCCGATTTGTGACTTTGACACGTGGAATATAATGTTTGCCTCATACTCCTTACTGTTCACTCTTTTACAACCATAGTAATGATGACGTAGTTTGTCCTTTTTGTTTCGTAATATATGTAGAAGGAACTATTCTTATTTTAATTGCATGTACAGAGCCACCAACTTAACTGTGAAATGGCAGAAAATGTAACTATAGTCAGTGATCCGAACTTAGTGGAATTATCCCTAGATTTGGTGGGTTGGCCCTGCCGCGCCGCTAGTGTGTAAATTTTACTATCTAGTGGCTAGTGGATGTTTTTGTGGTTTAGTTAAACTAAGTTAGTGGAAAATAATGTCTATATCCACTATACAAATAAATTAACATGTCGAGGTTTTCGGATCATGGGTATACAATTTTTCTGTTCATAAATAACCAGACGATTTTTTTAAACATAAATTAAAGCGACTCAAAAATCTAAAAAGCTAAGTTTAAAAAATCAAATTTTAAGTCGGTGCTTTCTACCTATGATTTACCATTAAATTGCAATAGCAAGACTCGCAATTAGTTATGTTTATTTTAGCTTTTGATTTACCTATTTGTTGTCTATGTTTTAACAGGTGACCCTTCTCACCAACAATATTATAACATACGCACTCACGCCTGTAATCCCCGAAGGGGTCGGCAGAGGTGTAACTAGTACACCGACATTTCGCCGAGCGTATCTCCGTCCCATAATGTGATAAGGGGCGAGCCTATCGCCATACCGGGCACAAATTCCAGACTCCGGGCTGATACTGAGCATTTCGTAATAGAAAACCCAATACCACTTTACCCGACCCGGGGATTGAACCCGAGACCTCAGCGTTGGCCTCAATCGTAACGCGTACGCATTACAACTGGGCCACCGAGGCAGTCAAATACTTCTGTTTGTTATGAATATAAGAAAAACTGGGAAGATTGAGGAAGACTAGCGGATAGGGAGGGTTCCGTATCATTACATATCATATTTGTTATTAATTGAATGAGTTTTGTAGTTTTATTGTTATAATTACATGTTTTACTAGGCAGTCGGTCACTCGTATGCGAGAGGCCGTCTGATTTGTCTATTTTTTCGGCCAAGCAGACGTGTGTAAACATTATTATGTTTCGGTTTAAAGGACATTGAATCTAGTGAAATTACTGGGCGTTATGAGACTTAATAACTTATATCTCGGGGTGACAAACGCAGTCCAGTCCCATGCACTGCGTTGTGATTCAAAGTTCTTTTTGGTGTTGCTTCTGTTTGGGGGCAGCCGTGCACTTACTATCAGGCGAGTGACCTACTCATTTCGTCATTTATGTTAATTTAAAAAACGTTATTAATATAAATGTTTGGATTTTTCCTTTTTTCAAGACTACCACCTCCTTCGTACCAAATTTCAAGATTGTAGGACCGGGAATGTCCTTATCCTGTATTCGCAGATATTGCTACTTAAAAAGATGCTATATAAATGTCAGCTGAACGTAATGAAAACTGAATCGCAAAGTTTATGGTCAATGAGCAGTACTTCCAAATCCATTGATGTGTGAGTCAACACGTGTGGCCCCACGTTGGGCAAGACAAAGGTAATTAAGGTCCTTTATCACCCAGCGAGGTCAGAACACGTGTGATTACAAAGGGCTGAGTTTCATAGAACAACATTTTGGATCGGTCGATAGAGCACATAGTGTCGATGTGACATTTTTAAACAACAACGGTCTTACTATAAAACCCTTTTTCATAAAACTAAATTTGACTCAAAAAATTAAAAAGCTTTAAATAAGAATAAACAATACTTTTGAGTTGGTAATATAAATTATTGAGCAATACACTACTTTACAAGGTGGAAGGTCCCTCGTTTGCGAGAGACCGGCTGGGTTGGTACCACCGCTTTGTCTGTTTCTGCCGCCAAGCAACAGTGTGTAAGCACTGTTATGTTCCGGTGTGAAGGACATAGAAGCCAGTGTAATTACTGGGCATTATGAGACTTAACACCTTATGTCTCGGGGTGACGAGCACACTACAGTTTCATACAGTGCTTTATTTAAAGTTCTGTGTGGCGTTGCTTCTGTTTATGAGCAGGCGTGGCGCTTACCATCAGGCGAGCGACCTGCTCGTCTCGTCATTCAATCTAATAAAAAAAAAACACTGAAATAGATTTTAAGTTTTAGTTACTGATTTTGTGATTGGCTCAACTAGAAATGTTTTGGGTTGCCAGGTTTAATTTGGTTATAAAACGGCAAAAACTATTAAAAAGAAAAAAAAATCTGCGATTTATTTAAATTTTATTTTTCGTTTTTTTTTGTTCATATCGTGACCATCAGTTTTGTGATTCGCCTATTTTTTTTGGCTGGGCTCCATTTTAGATATTACTCTTGTTATTTTCAAATTGCATCCGGCAACTTTGGATGGACGCTTAGGAACTAGTGTAAGAGAAAATAAAATCCTAAATGAAAAAAAAAACTAAACTTTATCCAAGGGTAGCATTACCAGCATTACCTCAATAGCTTAAAACAAATTAGTAATTAAAGCGTAAATGTAGTGCTGTTAAACATTTTTCCTTTGAAGTCACGAAACATTTACCGTCCCCATTCATTAGCTATGTAATGATAAGAAAACAACTGACAATTAAACGTGACTACCAATTACATGAAATCCAGTCATCAAATTAATTGTGCACATGTGTACTTAACTGATGTTTCTTGAACTGTAAAATTACATCCAACATCATGTACAATAAGTGATAATTGTATATTATAATGAAAACACAACTCATATCTACTTAACTTTCATTAAACAGACATTTAGCGCGAATTATCTTAAACAAAGTTAGTTGTGCTTGCAACTGAAGTTGGTATTAAAATTGCACCCTTATTCCAACGGGATAGAGTGGTGTTAATAAAATAGTTTTTACTATCATAGGATTTAGAGGGGAAGGTGTATTTGTTGATAAATTACTATAGAATTTTAATGTTTCCTACGAGTGTGTAATGCATTTATAATTTGTTTATTTTATTGTGCTGTTTTGAATTTTATTGTATTTAATTGGAGCTGTTTGTATTCTTTGATTGTTTTTAGGGTTCGTTGTAAAACTACTTTACAGTTTAAGTTTCGGTAATTTCGAATGAGTGCTTTTATCAGATCATCGTATTTTTGTTTAGTTAATAGATATTCCGTTTAATGCACTGATATTATTATGTTAAAATATAAACACGCGATCCTCCTTATCCTGTTTAAAAAACTATTATTTAAATTCAAATAGATATAAATTATTTTAAGTACTAATAGGTACTTCACATGTATAGATTTTCTTTAAATTTATATTAAATGTGATGGTAATATTAAGTGATATTACTATCAGATGCGTCACCTGCAGCATGCATGCCAGTGCCCTTTATGCTATAAAAAAAGCAAAGTCATTCTATCTGTCCTACCTTTGGCTCTATCTTTTGAACCATAACATATAGCCGGCTGAAATTGTAATATATTATGTTGTACGTTTATAATATTTTTCCTTCTTTCTTTCTGGCGTTATCCCGGCTTAATGCCAGGGTCCGCCTTCCTCATAGATTTCACGGTATTTGGTACTATGGGGCGACACTTTTATTGCCCCTTCCGTTAATCAACAGAGTGTACCAGGTGCAGGTCAGGTTGGGCTTAGACGTAGTCTGTTGGTGGCCCACGTACTCTTCCCAGTGTTATATGTAATCCATCAAATTGTTTTAAATAAAAACTTACTCTACCAATAGAGTATCAAACTTTCTAGCTTCGAAATATAAAGATAAAACCTAATATGAATTTGTATAAGGAACCAAAAGGCACAATAAATTACGAACCCTCACTTAAGTTTCTTTTAAACACGTGCCCTTTTTATAATACAACATATTAAGTTAATTAATAGTTGTTATCTTTTATACGGTTTTTACAACTATTAGAAACGATCTGATATAAAATACACCGAGAGTAAAAAATGTTTTATTTAAAAAGTTTTTCTATCGACAACAATTTCATTGCGGCTAGTTTTCATTTTGTGATTAGGTTATGATATCACACTATAAGGTTTTGGGCCGTCGGTAAAGCTTATGTAATTCTTGGATGGTTAGTATTCAATATACTAGTATAGTATTCTGTTATATTATTGTAAACTTACAGAAAACCGGCGTGAAACGCGCTTGCTGTTGCGTTAAATATGGTGAATGAGATTTCCGAAGGCCAAATCCCCTTCTTCCCAATCACTTTCTAGTTTGCTGGCCGCTCCAATAAAAAAAAATAACTAACACTAATTTCAATTATGGTAATAATTTATGGCTAAGCTGAATAACAAAGATTTGCTCTCATCGCGAATCAAAATAGAAATTAGTTTGCTTTTAAGTAGCATGTGTATTCCAGGCTTTAACAACTGTTGCCATGATAATGATTAATTGAAGATAACAAATAATTTAGAAAAAAACAGCTTAAAGATTTCTTTTCACGTTAAACTACAAACAGAAATGAATCTCCAAAACCACACGATAAATTAACAACACTTAACTCACAAAGAGCAAGGAAATACACCGTTTATTAAAACTCACATGCAGTGGTCCAACCTCTCCGAAGGCTTGATTGAGGCTTTACATCCACTACAAAACGGCTAATTGTAGCTTGAAGTGCTTATTGTAGGAGTCTGTTACATTGTGGATCATACCTATAATGGAAGAGGCATTGAGCGTGGTATGTAAGTATTCTACCTAAATTATATGAAGACTTATTTAAAACTGATTTAAAACACAATTTGCACTGTCGAGCAAATCGTGTGTGATTTTTCGAATCAAAAACTCAAACACAAATTATCATTTCCCGACCTGGAGCTTTAACCCAGGACGTCACAGTGTTTTGACATAATTAGGCAATTGAGTCAACGCTATTTACCAAATAAAATATAAGACAACCAAAACAAAATTATCACGCTATGAATACACACGGGGAAGTGTATGATAAATTGGTACTTTCCAAATTGGTTGTCTAATGCATAATAGCATATTCTGTAAAGGCTTATATGAAAGGCAATTAATTATTTTTATTGCGTAAATCGTAAATAGTTATTCTTTTGCGCGAATAATTTAATAAACATTTTCTTAGATTATTCGCACTAAAGACTCAGCTTAACTTTTACCCCAAACAAAACTCAATCAAGTGCATCTTCTTAGAGACACACAAATACATTTTCAATTAATATTTTATTGATCTTTGTCCACAAATGGTATCTCTTAATAGGCAATGTCGCGTTCAATGATATATATATATATATATATATAATTCCTAATTTCTCAAAATATTTTTACCATTAAAAACTATATCCAATTTTAATGGTATACAACTAGGCCGTGTATGCAAAAAAAGTCTTATGGCATCGCATCTATCTGATATCGTATCTCTTTGGCACGTCATTGTACCAGATTCTTGTAAGTTTTGTACCCTGAGGTGAATTGTGCATGAGACCACAACGAGGTATTATTGCAATGAAAATAGCTAATTTACATTAACATTCATTATTAAATGAATTTATGACGAACTCTTTATAATAAGTACCTGTAATTACTGTGCCCGCGACAGTGCCTGAGGCTCTCTCATTCTTAACACTTAATAAGCCTTGCAGCAAATTAAGTTTATTAAATAAAAACTTTCCATACTTTACCGATTTATTGTTGTCTGCACTTTTGTAATGTGTTTTATATTTAATGTCCCGACAAAATGATTATGCTTATGGAAAATTCAAAAAACAATTAAACTTTAGTGTGTAGTTACTTTAATATACATAACATGAACTCTTATTTTACTAGCACTAGCTGTCCTGTGCGGTTTTGCCCGCACGCATATTACTCCTTCGCGCTCGTGTTTCAGACAAAGTTCAACACCCCCTTTTACCTCCTTAAAATGTGAACTTCCGAAAATCCTTTCTCACCGGGCCCATACATTACACATATTATCATATGACTAAATTTCATAATCGTAACTTTAATAGAATTCATTGAGTTATCGTGATAAATCAGTGAATGAGCGAGAGAGTGGTTTCTGGCTTATACTCGTATATACCGATACAGTATAGGATCCCGTCATACAACGACCTTCACCGAGATGTTTATTTGACGAAACGTATTTTATATTTAATCAAACCGGTGAAATGTTTTTTTTTTATTTTTATTATTAACTAATCATATCCTGGACTGAAATTTGTTAGGGAACCCATATGCAATATATTTATTGACATATTAAATAAAATATAAAATACGTGACTAATAGATATAATTACATTTACACGATATTTTTACAGATTTTTTAGAGTAATGTCCAACCAACAGGCACCCGACGCCCCCGACGGACAACAGTGTGAAAACCTCGTGCAGTTGCAGACGCCGATCGAGTCCTGACTGTGAGGAGGCTTCTAAGCTAGTCCGGTATACCGGGGACGAAAATTGGTTAGGATTCCGATCTAACAGTCATTGGGATGCAAATTACTAGGCACACAGTTGAGACGTTTAACTGCGTGCAGTCGCGTCGCGTCGAGTCGGTCGCACCCATGTGTTGTCAACGGGTCTAGCGTGACAACCGTGAGCAGTTCGACACGACTGCAGATATTTCGTGAAATTGAGTAGCCCTACTGGGGATAACTTCGTGAACTTGAGTAACCCAACCGAGGATAGCTTCGTGAACTTGAGTAACCCAACTGCGGATAACTTCGTGCATTTGCAGTCTGTCTGGTGGGATCCTAAGTAAACGTTAGATGTATTTAGTTTATCTGATTTTGAACAGCTCTCAAATCGATTCGTGTTAATATTCTATTTTCTTTTAATGTACGCACGTGCTAATTATAAACAGTGCTTTATTTATACATCCCATATGCTCATCCCACCTTTAACCACCTAAATTAAACTAAGGAGGTAATAATATAAATTTTGTACGAGTGAAACTTCAGTAAACAATCGCCATTGGGCTTCTTTACACGTCAAATTGATGATCACGCTTACATTTCGGAGAAGAACTAAGAAATTAGGCAATAAATCTTATTCCGATTTACGTACATCGGATTCAGAAATTCTTAGATCATATGACGCAATTGTGATGTGTGAAATGGGATAATTATAATAAAGTAGTATAGACTTTGAGTTATTTCTGGATCTAAGAATTCTCGGTATTGTTTAGTGATAATAACGGACTGCCTCGGTGGCGCAGTTCTAATACATGCACGTTACGACTGAGGCTGGTGCTGAGGTCTCAGGTTCGATCCCGGGTTAGGTAAAAGTGATATTGGGTTTTTCTATTACGAAATGCTCATTATCAGCCTGGCTCACCCCCTATCACATTTTAGGATAAAAATAAGCTCGGCAAAATGTGGGTGTACTGGTTACACCCCTTTAAGGATTACAGGCGTGAGTGAATATGTATGTACGTATGTATATATGTGGATACACATTCTACAGCATGCATGGGCAAGCTCGACTGAAGTAGTATCACTGTGTCATAGGACATCGACATAAAGTGGCAGCATGCTATTGGGTTTAGTATGGTGGGTGAAATTAAGGAAGGACGACCAAACACCTCCCCCCTCCCTTCCGCAACTCCATTCCTTTCTATTAAGATCGGCAAGGCATCCGTAATTCGTTTGGGCTGTTTGTAATTGCTATGTAAATAGCATTAAGATTTTATTAGCATAGCCCGGTGAACGAGCAAGTAGGTCATCAGATGGTAAGTAATCTCCAGCGACCATATACGCCCACAATATTAGAAGAATCATGGACGCGCTGCTGACCTAAAGGGAAAGGGATAGTTAAGGGATTAGGATTATTATTAGGAAGGAGAGGGGGATTTGGGCTTGACATCGGTGACGTCGTCTTTACGTCAGGCACTTACTTGTTTGACGGTCTATGCTATAAACAAATGAAAAGGTATTTTTTTTAACAAGTGTCAAGTTAACCCTCACAATAATATCGTAGAGAAACCTTTACCTTGCGGTTTAATTGTATTTCATTATTTTTTATAATTATAGTTATTTTCGAATGTGGTTACAGAAATGGCGCAAACGCCGCCATTCCTTTGTTTGGGTAATGATAACATGATTTTTTGTTATACAATAACAACATTTGGTAAGTGTATCTAATTACAATTTATTTACAATGTTTCAGTAAAGGAATTATTTATAAGAGAAATTGTTTATAACGTAACAAGGGTATAATTGTGTTTTTGGAAAGTCATCGATGTTATGGTATTATCAGGTAATAATAATAATACACCCAACAGTCACATACACATAGTCCTGACTCTATACTAGGTGAAACTGTACTATACAATGTGACTATACAACACCAAACCGAAATAAATTTTTGAGGATTACACAAACATTTGTTTTGGTGCGGGATTGAACCCGTGGCTACTCGTTTCACAACTGGCTACTGACCCACTGCGCCATGGATACTGTCAAACCTGGTATTGACTTATAAGATACTTTACAGGATGTAAGAGAAATGCTTTCGAAAACTAAGACAGATGATAGTGCTGGTGTTTACGGTCATAATACCGCTAAATATATCGCGAAATACTTTTTTTATTTTTCACGTAGCATGTTAGGATAGATAAATACAACAGTTGTTCTTATCATAACGTTTGAACATAAATATTCACTAGGTGGATGCCTGAGGCCGTCTGGGTTGGTACCATCGCTTTGTCCATTACTGCCGCCAAGCAGCAGTGTGTAAGCACTGTTGTGTACCGGTTTGAATGATATTGAAGCCAGTGAAATTACTGGGCATTATCAGTCTTAACAACTTATGTCTCGGGGTGACGAGCACAGTCCAGTGCCATGCATTGCTTTGTAATTCAAAGTTCTGTGTATGGGCAGGCGTTGCGCTTACCATCAGGCGAGCGACCTGCTCATCTCGCCATTCAAGTTAATAAAAATAAAAAAACATTTAAATATTTTTTTAAATAGAGAAATGTAACTCTAGTAAAAAAAACAGCTGACCCTCGGGGTTAACGACCGTTAGCAATACGCAAGCGACGCGTGCGCGTGGTCGTAAAAATAATAAGTAAAGTCTAATCACTATACTTGTTCTCTATTGTATTTGGAGTACTGAGAGGTCCAAAAAAATAATTAAATAATAAATAAATAAATACACCCAACAGTCACACACATAGTCCTGACCCCACACTAGGTAAACCTGTATCGCGGGTATCAGGAACTACGAGGGACTTGCGGTCCCACAACACCCAGACCCGAGACCAATATTTGTGGTTCACACAAACATTTGTCCCGGTGTGGGAATCGAACCCACGGCCTCTCGCTTCGCAGCCGTCTACTCGCCCGCTGCGCCACGGAGCTGTCAAATTTTTATTTATTTCGCGATTTATTTAGTTATCATCAGCACTACCACCTATCTCGATTTACGGAAGCGTTTTCCTTTTAACTCTGTATTGTGGAATATATTGCTGTTGGGAGAGTACCTGATACATATTTGTACCTAACTAAATGGCGAACACTGTACAAGCTACTATTTCACATTATTTTTCTATGAGGTAATAGTAACAACCCGGTCGCGCCTATTCATACTGTAGGCAAAGCTGTAGAGTGGTTCTACCACTTAAATAAACTTTATCTCTTCCGTGGTTCCATACATCTGCTGCTGCTCATGCTGTTCATGAACATACTCAATCTTAATGTTAACATATGAGATAAACTCATTTGCAAAACAAAAACTCAATTGCTCCATAGAAACATAATGAGGAAGCCCGCATGTCTGAGATTTGGGGCCATGAATTATAATCAAAACGCTGGTTTATTAACGACTTGCAAACATACATCCTGCTTACAATATATTAAAGTATACATAAATTCGTCTGTATTAATTACAGTATACTTCAAAGGAAAATATTTATGGGTAAAGATTTATCCCGATCGATTTTTGTAAGAAAAACAATATTCTTCAATTATTTAAATTGTATATAATGTACTTGAAGATAACTGAATGGTTTTCTAAATTAAGTTTTGTATAATCTTCCAATGGTCAGAATCACTCAGGATAATGAACCTCAAAAATAAAAACAATAGGTATCGCTCGTGATTAACTGTAGGCTGGCCAAGTTAATTTGACCATTTGATATCATCTGTTATACACACCCAATATTCTGTTTATCGACAGATTTGCTTACAGATAGTAAATGTTTGACACATTTTTTATGGAAGATCTGTCAAAATACTATTGATAATAAGGAAATCTATCTATAAATAGAAAATTGTGAACGGCCATAAGGGATGTGGCGTTCATGGATAGATTGCTTACATTAGTGGTGATACATATACAATAATTCATACGTTTGTATTATTTCATCATTCATTTTTAATCGCCATATTATTCTAATGGCAGCGTACTTGTGTTTGAGTTTTTTGGCAAAAAATCACACTTGAATTGCTCGGTCTTGGAATTTGTGCCCGGTATGACGATAGGTAGGCATTATGAGTGGTAGAGCCACGCTGTAGACACTTTTGTCTACAGCATGAATATGCCGGCTCGTCCGGGTCGTTACCACTGTCTCACAGAAAACCGACGTAAAGTAGCACCTTGCTGCTGTGTTTCGTACGGTGAGTGAAATATCCGGAGGCCCAAATCTCTCTCCCCTTCCCAATCCCTTTCCTTTAAGTTCGACAACACGCCCATATTTTTTTGTATTGTGGGCGTACATGGGTGGTGGAGATCGCGTAGCATCAGGTGACCCACTTGCTCGTTTGCCCGCCTATGCTAAAAGATATATATATATTTCTCACACAATATTTTTCAATAATTCGTAATAGGCTTGCGTTTGGCCACTATCTCACAATATGATGGAGAGCGATGATGCGATATACGCAGATTATACATTTATTTATATTTATATCTACAAGCTAACTTCCTTAAATAATAAATTTATTCCACAAATTTTAATAATATTTTACCTAGTCGCTTGTCAGATGAATTTGCAATAGAAAAAGTGAAATTATAAACAAAGAATGAGAAAATACATAAAGAATTTCCTGCTTACATTATATCTAGAGTACCGATTCCGTGGATTGAATAGGTGAACAACAAACCACCTCTCTTAAATTACTACACTTCCGTACTTTAGATGCAATGTTACAAAAATCCAGATCATTTCAATCGCCACTCACTGATAACCCGAAATCACGAGACGAAACCCCCGAATTAACAACACAAAAAGCAATAAACCAGCGTGAAATGGTATGAGAGCATTAATTCGATTATCAAGATCGAGGTGTGAAGCGCCTTTCGATGTTTATCTAGGTATAAAGAGGCGCCATATAAGAAATTATTTTACAGCAGTAAAATAATAAAAACACTCATTAGCAGTCATTAAAGCACCGCCTCCGCGATTTAGGGCTAGATACCGGTGGGTGAGAAGTTTATTTTGTCTAATAATAGAGTGGTCGTGGGTTACGTGTTATATATTTATCATTTCACGGTGTACGTACGAGTGAATATCAACCGTTTGCCATATGAAACATATGTCGGTGTTAAACACCGGTCACTTGCTAAATGGAGTTATTTATATAGTCTTCCGTATCGATTTCGATGACGGTGACCCTAGGACCCTATATCACGGATTGTTCCTATTGTGATGCCTTATATAGCTTGCTAGACAGTTTTAATACCCTACGACGCGTGTGGTAGTAGAGTTAGGTATAGGAAGACTTAGGTGTCTCTTTACGTAATCGGCGTTGTGTGTCCAGCATTTGAAGGCAGTTTTCTCACAACTAATATTGTCATCGATGGTAGATCACAAGGTTGACCATTTTGCAACAAGCTCCTCCTAAGACGCGGAGTTGATACTGCAAACATTGAAACTTGTCTTTTAAACACGTCCTTATAGCGCAGATGCTGACCACTGTGCTTTCGCTTATCTTCTACCATATCAGAGTGGAAGAAAGCTTTACGGACAATTTAAGCACGTTACGAAATCCAGTTACTTAGATAGATAGACAGTTACTTAGACAGACACAGAGATAGTTACTTATGGCCGTTCCCAATATTCTGACTATCGACAGATTTGCTTACTGGCAATAAAACAATTTGTATGTCGGCGAAGTGTGGGTGTACTGGTTACACCTCTGCCTACTCCTTCGGGGATTACAGGCGTGAGTGCGTATGTATGTATGTAATTTGTATGGAAGTAAGTCAAAACACTATTGATAGTAAGCAAATCTGTCGATAGACAAAATATTGGGAACGGCCGTTAGACAGAAAAACAGACAGTTACTTAGACAGATAAATAGTCAAAGAGGTCAAATTAATACACCTGTTTTTTTGTCGGGAGTTAAAAATTTACTACAAATTACACGGTGTACCTAATTGAACACTAATCAACTAATTTATGTATTCCAATTATAATCACATTGTATTACTGGGCAGTATTTTCTGTACAGAATTATTAAGAACATAATATAAACAGCAGAACAAAATAATCATCGGTGTCGATCGAGCGATCGTATAACAAGATAAACCTCCCAAATAACGCGAGTATTAACCAAAAAGTACGCATAATGAAGCACTCTTTAATTCAAACTGTTTATCTTTGTGTTATAACAACCGTCGGGTGTTGATGTTGCTTAATAATATGTAATTTACATTTCCCGATTTCCGAAACGTGTTCGACATCGTCTAATTTATATGAAATTTTCTGGTTCCGTGAATTTTTATTACCATTTAATAATTGGTCGCGATTCCTTTGTTGTAAGATAATGCAATTTTTAAATTACTTGTTTTAGAATTTTATACTTTGATGTTACAAGATTTGCAATTTTTGTTATAAGTGTTGGTTATTGCGTTTTAAATGTGACTACATTACAAACTTAGGAAATAAGTATTTACTGAAAATATACACCTGCAATAGTGGACCAAGATAAAATCAATAGCTCTACGGATAAGATTCTTTTGCGTCTGGTTAGTGTTATAAATAAAAAAATGACAAGTGCCTATTTTAAGTCCGAAGAACGTAATATAAAAAGCAATAGCGTTTACGACTATCATTCGGTAGCTATAGCAGGCTGAAGTAGGTACGTCCGAAAGTGGATCAAAGTTACATAATTAGCCCTCGATCCCATTTGTATCTGTAACACGGGAAAACATTCGCTCGATGTCTGTAACGATTAATAAAACAAATAACAGACGAACACTTACACTTGCGCTGTTTAAATTGTACAAACACATCATTGGCTACTGGATTACGTAGTTTTTGACAACCAAACGTCTATACGTGCTGAATATTTCACCAACTTGTTAACTTTTGCATTTTATTTTGAGGTTAGAGTACGTTTTTCGCTTGTGTTATTTAAGAGTGATTTTAATACGTATCATTTTTATTTCACTGTTTAGTAAAATAGTACTGTTAAAAATACCGCATTTTATTGTATTACATTATTCTTCAAATAGTTTATTGAATTCATTTCGAAAACGATCGCATTTAATAGTTACAATAATTTATGATGTACATATTTATGCAGTGGCAACTCAATAACCTGTCAAAGAATATTTACGAAATTAATGTTTTGATTATTATACATATTACTAGCTGTTGTCCGCGGCTCCGCCCGCGTGAATGCCTATTTCCAGGATTAAAGTAGCCTAGTGGGCGCCCCCGGTGAGAGACGCGCTCGACAAAAATACTAAAATTACTATTAAAAAATAGGGGTTGACGGTAGCCTGCTGAAAATTTAGGGTTGTGTGTATTTTTAATGCTGTATGATAAAAAAATAAAAACTAAAAAAATTGTCTAAAAAATAGAAAAATAAATTTAGGGGTGGACCACCCTTATACATTTAGAGGGATGAAAAATAGATGTTGGCCGATTCTCAGGCCTACCCGATAGGCACACAAAATTTCATACAAATCGGTCCAGCCGTTTCGGAGGAGTATGGGAACGAACATTGTGATACGAGAATTTTATATATTAAAGGATAATACTCTTCTGAATATATTTAAAATCATCTTAGCAGTATGACCAATACTTATTATGTTGCATTTGTTCTCAGAACATCACATTTGACTGTATTTAATTAATTAAAGTACTACATTTTTTGAGCAATACACTTGTTTAGTGTAATGTGTCCGATTCGAGAAAAGTAAAGACAGGTTATTTACATTTTCAATTAAATTGTAGCTATTGGTAATTGTTTAAAATCCTAATACGTCTTATCGAGTTTTATTAATTGTGTTGCCAAAACAAAAGCAGCACAATAAATAAAGAACAATCACAATAATATATTGCTTTGTTGTAAATTCGTTAATTTCGTACGTTCGCATTAATTTTGCCTATGTATACATGCCAATTCCTACACCGTCATTCAATAAAATTAATTATTACAGCTATGTCGTAGAACCCTGAAATATCGGCCAGTATCAAAGTAAAATGACAGATATAATGGTAAAGTTGTGCACGCGAGCCACACACTCGCCGATTTCTAAATATAAAACTGAATTTACATTCGGCGATTGGGAGCAGGTAATTAATACAATCTTTGTTAGAGGGTAATTTGCCAGAGCTAATGCCGGCGTGTGTAATCTTCAAAGGGGATTTAGAAACACGCGTTCTAATCTATTTTAGTCGTGTTCTGAAACAGAGAAATATTTACAATCTCTCTGGAACACTTCGGCGCATCCGACGGTCGTTATACGCGAACGCATCGATTCTGAGTCAGTGTGGTTTTGATTGAGTTCGTTCGTGATGGAAATGAGTCATTAATGTCTGCCAATTATTCGGTTTCTTTACACAATCTCACATTTGATATTAAGCTTTTTGTTCCAGTTTATTTATGTACGCTTATTCGAAAGCTTATTAAGTTGCTATAGTTAGTTATTATTACAATTTGTATATATGAATAATATATTTTTGAATGAATATATATTATTTTACTACAATCACAATTCAGATATTAAGCGTCAATTTTATTTAAAATCTTATTCTTATCTAATAAAATCGAAATTAAAATATTCAACTATGTTTGCAGATCAATAAATTATCTGCTTGCCACGTCCGCTTAACTATGATATAATATGTTTCCGGCATGCTAATTCTGTCTATATACCTGCTGACCGCATTATCTACTGTTTTTTAAGCTCCTCTTGACATCTCTAATTTATCACCTATCACACCTGTTATAATCTTTCTGTAATGAGGCATGCCACCTATTTCATGTTCAAATATTGGTAGTCTTCAGTACTTTGTAATAGTTGTTTTTATAACATAGACCGGCAAACGAGTATGTGGGTCACCTGATGGTATATGATCTCCACCATCCATGAACGCCCACAATACCATGTTTCATTTATATTAGTTGCCTAAACGAATGGGATAATTAAGGCATTGGGAAGAGGTGGGGATTTGGGCTTCAGGATATCTGACTCACCGAACGAGACGCAGCAGCAATTTAACTTTACATCGGTATTTTTTGAGACAGTGGTGACGCCCCGTTCGAGTCGATTCATTCATACTGTAAACAAGACTGTCTATGGCGTGTCACTTTAAAAAGTAGTAGTATTTTCATAATCGCTCACGCCTGTATCCCCAAAGAGGTAGGTAGAGCTGTAAGTAATACACCCATAGGTCACCGTGCTTATTTACAGATGTTATGATATGATTTACATAGTGATGATAGTGATCGGCTCTAAAATCATACATAAATTTAAAATCACGTTATTATTATGTTTTCAATTGCGGTATGAATATCAAACCCAAGTATTCAAGTATCAAAGATCTCATTGCTGTGTAGTTATTTACATGGATTTACAATAAATTTTGGAACAAGTACAACATTACTCAGCTGACAGTAGTACGAGTCAGCCATTTGTCAATTTTACTACCGGACCGTGGGCAGTGACAAACGTTAAATCATAATCACACAATCGGCGTCATTTCGATTTTAAGAATCCTCCGTGCGATATTAAATTCTCAATGTTATTTTGTCATTTTGTCTACGACCCACGCGCGAAGTAATTAAAAACGAAAATAAACAGAGCGCTTCGAATCGTAAAAAGTGTATCTATGTCGGTTATAAATGAGTACAGATGAACGTAGAAGCAATAAAACTGATTCAAGTCACAGGAATAAATCTTATGAGTGTTCGAATGTATAGGTGAGAATATTTGGACTTTTATTGTAATGTTCCTGTTGATATCTGTGCCAAAGCCTCAGTCATCGACGATTGAGTGATATCTAAACGCCACCGACTCTTCAACTAAAGTGTGCAGATAAAGTGTTCGTTTATGATGGAACAATAAAATTTTTGGAATTCGTAATAAATAATGCAGAAAATGATGAAGAAATAAACAGTACAGTCTGGTGCGTTAGTGCCGAGATTGGAGAGGTTGATTTACTACCGTATAATGTAGACTAGCGTACATTACGCCGTCGAATATCTAAACTGAAGTGTGGCCGCTCTATACGCTCCATTATTTGGAACACGATGTACGCTCGCCTTATTAATTTTGGTAAGTCATTGTGGGGGTCGTTTGTATCACTATTTCCAAAGCGTTGCAATAAAAATCGGTCCAGATTCCACATCGAAAATAAGACGTTTTTTGGTCGTGTGCCAAGTTCATTATGAGCGTTCATGAAATTTCACATTTGAATTATTTTACTGTCTGACTTATGGCCGTTACTTAAATATTTGGTAAACAGGAAAAATATAGCTCTGATCGATCAATTTTAATGTGTTGCGCTAAAACTGAGCGTCTAAGTGGATCGCAGCACAATATTACGAAATATTTTCACAATATTTATACACGAAGCGGTCTGCACTATCAGTGAAGAGCAAACGGGTTTACCTTGCTAATAAGTACTGACAGCTGTCTAGTATAGTAAACAAAGCATTTTAGTGAAATTAAACAAAATTCATACTATTTACATGTTACCATAAGAGTTTCCGATATGTTTATCAAACATAAGACAGGTTGATGCAATAAAACAAGGTGCTCATAACATTATTATTACAATAAAGCGATGGACATTGCATAATTCCAGTTTGCAATATGCAAGCCAACAATAGAACGGAGAACATTATGAATCATCCACGCCTGATCCATTCGCTGGTCGAAGATTATGGAACTAGAACACTAACACTTGCGGGATGCATTAAAACACACGTGAACCTAATTTACGCTTGCAAATAATCCGCTCGAACACCGCCAACTTTAACAAAGTAATAGTTGATGCATCAAACGATACATTTGTGGCTAATAAGTTCGAGACATTAAAATATCTCGCTATCCGCGCACCTAACAAAACGGAACTGTGAAAATCAATGCGCCCGCTAACTAGAGCTGCCTTATTTATAGTGTGCCATATGTCAGATGGTAACCATTCCGTTTTCGAATTCAAACACTCGTCTAATTGGCTTGTATTTTTGTTGAAAGTGTTTCTAATAAGCCGTAGTTTGGTTGTATTGCTCGTATCACGCACATTGTTACAACGATTACAAACACACGGTCGCGTTGTTTACGCGTTCGCAATTAGATCGGCCATTGATGTATAGGTCGGATGGTTGGTGCAGTGGTGTGCGCAATGCGTCTGATTGAGAACTAACACGAGGTCTACATGCGTCTGGAACTGATTAGCGAGAGAGTAGTGCTACTTGCTAGCCCAGCGATCGGCTCGATCTCTGCGGCCGCGCCGCTGCGCGTGTCTTAGTTAATACTCACTCGTGAATAGATTCCTATGTGTTGTCGGGCATTAAGTATGCTTTGGATTTTATTATTTAATGATTCATCTTAGGGTTATAGAAATAGTAAGGAATGCTTGAGCCGTTCGCGTTGAAAAGCCAGTAATAATAGAATATTGGCGCATCTGCCTCACACTGTATATGTTTTAATGTTATTACTCTCTTGGTGTATGATATTTCGTTCCAGGTTTATTTTAAGAGTGTTTTATGTTTTTAATTGCGATACTCGGATTATTTTCCGCTGTCATCTAAAATTTTTACAGCTGTTTTTATTTCACCGATGTGACCGATGACAGAATTAAAGTTGTTTATGAATATTCTCGGATTGAATTAAAATTATGTGGAATAAATTAGGTTATAAGACATGATTCTATCTTCATAATAACGCTACGTGGGCGAGTTAATGATCATACGTTTTGTATTTTTGCGTCTTCTAGAAGCGTTTCGTTGATTAAATACAAACCGCCATGCACTTGACGAGTATCATAAAATGAATCAACGGAGTTTATCATCTGTAGTACGAAATATTTTCACCGTTTTGTTTATGATTTGTATGGCGTAAATGTTAATTTATTTAGCGCTAAAGTACGAACAATATTTCATCGTAACTCGCTAGTCAGCGTTCATTTACACAATCACGGTGCACTTTATTATACTTGCCATACAATAGAATGACCGTTTCGTAACACCATCACGAAAGCGCCTAAATCTGAAATTAACGTGTGTATAAGAACCAGTGGTGATTGAGCTTCCACGCCTTCTTTGATGTTTGTTTAGTCAAGTACTACTCTGGTATGAGGTACAGATTAAGAGATCATGGTAAATTGGGCGGTATACCCTGAATCTAAACCCAGTGCCATTAATGTCGATCATTAAATATGAATTATAAATATAGAAGAATGCTTAAGAAAAGCAATCACGAGCGTCTATTATTAGATTAAATATCTCATTGTTTTGTTGATACCTGAGGCAAGTTGTTCATGTGTGACTGCGTACAAACAATAGATTAGCATCCACCGCGGCTTATGTAACTGTATGTGATGGAGTGAAGTTGGGCAGAAAAGGCATTTGTATCTTTCTCCACACACGTTAGTAAAATAGAGTTATGCATAGGTATTTCTATAGGTTTTATCATATGAATAATGTAAAATGGGAAGTAAATTATGAACGCTGGACTTAAGCCACAGATTACATTATGTAAAGGGGTTTGGGCTGGCGCAAAGACTTTAATGTATGCTACTAGACGGGCTGTTTGGGTCTCCGGTGTGTGTGTGGGGGTTTTCTGTGAGACAGTGGTACCCGACCAGTGGTACGACCCGGACGAGCCGGCCAATTCATGCTGTAGACAAAACTGTCTACAGCGTGGCTCTACCACTCAGAAAGATGGTAGTAGATACCTCATATGCGAGATCCGTCTGGGCTGGTACCACCGCTTTGCCTATTTACGCCAAGCAATAATGTACCAGCACTGAAGCTTTTCGGTTTAAAAGACATCGAGGACAGTGAAATTACAAGACCTCGGTGAGGAATGCAGTCCAGTACCATGCACTGCTTTGTAATTCGGTCGTGTATGTTGTTGCTTCTGTTTATGCAAGTGTAGTGCTTACGATTAGGCGAGCGACCTGCTCTGCTTCATTAAGATTATGAAATTGCCTACTATTCATAAAATATGTCATAACACCTGGTCAATTATTATTTGGGAGTCTTAACTCTCTAGCACGGATATGTATGTTATAAGCAATACATCTTGAGAAATAGCATTTTTTTATTCCGTTCCGATACCTTCTGTATTGTACATGGTCCAAAACTGAACCCCATTCCTGCCCACCTTAGATCGGTAACCTTCTCTATGATATAAAATATCCTGGATGTTCTGTCCCGAGGCTAGTGTTGGGACGGAGAGAGATTTCAATATGGCGCCCGTTGCCCCATATACCTATATTTAGTAATAATAAATACACCCAACAGTCACACACATAGTTCTGACCCCACACTAGGTTAACCTGTATCGTGGGTATCAGGAACTACGAGGGACTTGTGGTCCCATAACACCCAGACCCAAAACAATTATTTGTGGATAATACCAACATTTGTCTCGGTGTGGCAATCGAACTCACGGCCTCACGCTTCGCAGCCGGCTACTCGCCCACTGTCCCACGGAGGCTGTCGTTAGTGGGGTTTGGTATTGGGAAAGAGATTATCCCGTCCACACACTCGGTACTATAACTTCTCGAGTAGAGGATGCCTGAACTCTGAGGCCGAACATGAGAAGGCGCCTCTCAAACAGCTCGGCGTCTTGGGCGGACGCTCCGTTAACCATAATATGGCAGGGCCAGCCCTGTACCCCTGATTGGATATCAGCTTCATTCGGTTTGCATGCCCTCAGGCATGAGAACTTGCTCGCAGCACGTCAAACTCGGACCTTACCAATATTCTAAGTTTCCCCTGGTTAGACTGTTCAGTACTTCAACATAAAAAATGAAGCCCGCATTACCAGAAAATCGAGGAGATTAAGAGGAATATAAGAAGGAAACTGCCAATCTTTGACAAGGATTTGGTGTTAGCAACTATGTACAACTAACTACAGAAGGTGATGGTTCACGGCTTGTCTACTCCCCCTGTCTCTGTCCCTTTTTTATAGCAAACAAGCAAGTTGGTCACCTAAGAAGCTCTCACCTAGTAAGATATCCCCATTGTTCATGAACAACGACATTATCATAAGTATTATGGATGCGTTGCTGACCTCAAAGGAATGGAATGGGAGCAAGAAGGGGAGAGAGACGATTTGTGCTGCTGGAAATTTTTGTCCTTGTACAAACCGCAATAGTAAGTTGTCACTTCACATACCATTTACGAAATTCCATTTACGATTATAGACTTCAAAATTAAATCTCGCTGCTTTGTCCTCTTTTTAATACAAGGACTAAGTTTACTTTCTTTCTGCCTGCGTTATCCCAGCTTAATGTCAAACCTAATTAATTAAACTAGTCAAAATATCATGCTACCTAAACCACGTCATTTTTACCAATCAGTTAAGAACAAGAAAACGTAATTTAGATGATAATTTTTCATAATTACCGAAAAACAACATCTTAAAATATATATTAAGTAATTAATCTTGGTTGAAAAACAACGCAATTCATTATAGTGGAAACGCAAGCTTGTTTAAATATATGCCAATGTCGCATTACAAAAATAGGGTGTGACATATAAATATTATTTAACACGTATTTTTATCATTTTTAATGACGAACGAAACATTTTCATAGCCCAGTTATACGTATTAAATTCGTTCGAATGAGTTTTATTTTGAAACTAATGCATAATCCAAGCGACGGAATGATATGTGGGGTTTGAAGGAAATATGATTCCAGTTGCACAGATAGAAATTAATATCATATAATATGTCTACTATTAACTAACTTTGGTTTTTAATACCCCAAAAGTAAGTATTTAACATTTCTCTTTTATGCCCCATTTATACGAAGAGAGTGTATCTCACGACAGAGGTGAGAATATAGTTAGAGTATATGTTTATTTTTTACACAACTGAATAACCAGAAGAGCATCCACGGGCTACCATGGGGTCGAATCGTACAGCTGGTACTATCGGACACAGACATTTGCGACTGACGTACTCCTGCGATTTCCTCAATGTGTGACGAAACCACTATATTACTATTTTTTTTTTTTTTTTTTTTTTTACTAGCCCTTTAATATATACGTCCCACTGCTGGGCACGGGCCTCCTCTACTGAATGAGAGGGGTTAGGCCTTAGACTAATATTACTATTATGCTTATATTATTGTATTGTGATAAAATAAGAGACCTTTTATTTTTTTTTAACTTTACAACTTTAAACCAGTTTTACAACAATTTGTGTTAAAATTCTAAAGACATGGTATACAATCGGTCTAAACGGTTGTTAACCCTTTAAATAAGTACTAAAATAGTTGCTAAGCTGAGACGCACCTTGAAGATGAGCATGTTTAATTAAATTTAGTATTTCCTGCGATTAGCAATATTCTAATATCCATTGCGCTATATCTTTCATGCATGACTTGATACATTAATATCAGGTAGCAAAAATACATTCGCTAATAAGCTACAGGGCAATAATTAAGGCGCAAAACGGGATTCTTAACGTGTTTAGCAACGCTGTTATCTGCGCGCAACATGACTCACGTCATACTGTTTGCTCAACGAATTCGTGCGGTCCATGCTATTTGTGCACGATCGGTTAGTATAGACACAATCACTATATACTTGTCTATAGATGTGATGCTCAACATGTTTAGCAACGCTGTTGTCGGCGCGCTACATGACACGCATCATTCTGTTTGCCCAACTAGTTCGTGCGCGCGGTGGTATGTGTTCGCGATCGGTTAGTATAGACACTAAAACTGTGATTGACTGACTGTGACTGACGCGTCATTACCACAAAAATCAAAACCAATTAAAAGCTCATAGCAGGGCTACATAAATGTTTCTGATCGTTGCTCAACATGCTTAACTATATGTTGTGCATCAATTGTTTCCTACTGAAACTATGCGTGGATTGCACCCCGTATCAGTTGAAGTTATTATAACAAGCGATGGTACAATCCTCATTTCAGCCCAATCAAAATTACAAACTATGTAGCTGTCGTTAACCATTGCATGTTAAAATAACTTTAATTGACGGTTGGTGCAATGCACACTTAGTGTATATACAAGGGTATATACACTAAGCGCAAATGTGGTTATTAATGCAAAATTGTTTAGTTATAAAGAAAAAACATCAGAAGGAATAAAGTCCTGAAGATTTCTATTAAAACTTTCCATTGTCATAAACATGACTGGAATCCGCTTCTAATCAAATGAGACTGTTATTACGACGAGTCTTTGTGAAGCTCGCAAAGAATTCAGCTTAGAGATTCAGAACTAAGGTCTTTAGACATCGGAGCTGCGACATTTCAAAAGAAATTGGAGAAAACCCTTGAGGTAAAGTAAGTCATTAGCGAAACGCCATTGCTTTACACGACCACCACTCTCCGGAATATTATCAGATTTAGTCACACTCTGGGTAATTTCTTTTGACCCCTAATGAGCTGTAGTAACGCAATGAAGCCCAACACTTACGAATATGAGTGTTCGGTCATTATGCTCATTTATAAAAGTAATTACAATAGAAAGTATACGTTTTTGTGACCAATTTGGTCGCACAATGTCGACGTTTCTCTTTCTACACTGCTATTATATTTATTGGAATATTAATTTTTATACGCTTCCTACATAATTAGAGCTATTAGGCAGATAAGAATCGTAATGTATTGAATGAATTATTGCTTTCAAGGTTACCTATTAAGCGCGACTATACAGAGACTCGTATTGTTTGTAATAAACTATTTGTTCGAATTTCAATCATTTAAAAAATAATAACAATTAAATGAAATTCAATTAATGGATTTTGATACTGATCTAAAATTCATGGAGCATTAATTATTATTTGTCGTGATCGTAGACATATTACATGAGTAGACTAATCACGTTCCACAGATAGAAAAAAAACTCCTCCACTAAAGGGGTTTTAGGTGTATTCCACTAGTTTCACGTTCTGCACAAATACTTTAATGTATACTACTAGACGGGCTGTTTAGAAGTAAAATTGTATCACAAAACGCGGGAGTTTGACAGCTCACAGATAGTGAGCACGATAGAGGTTCTAGTTGAGAGTAAGCGAGATGGTAATACTGAGTTACGGTCAATTGACTCGTTGAGTGGTTGAGCCACGCGTAGATACTTTTGTCTACAACATGAATGGGCCGGCTCGTCTGGGTCATTACCACTGTCTCATAGAAAACCTACGTAAAGTAGCAGCTTGCTGCTGCGTTTCGTATGGTGAGTGAGATATCCGGAGGCCCAAATTCCCTCCCCTTCCCATTCCCTTAATTATCCCTTGCCTTTAAGGTCGGCAACGCGACCATAATTCTTTTGGTATTATGGGCGTACATGGGCGGTGGAGATCACTTACCATCAGGTGACCCACTTGCTCCTTTGCCGGCCTATCCTATAAAAAAAAATATTATTTATAAAAGGATTTTATTTGACTGCTTTTAGTGGAAAAATTATGAAAATTGGTACATGAATAAAGTTTTAGTTATTTTGACACCCAATTCATTCAATCCCTTCTTATTTAAATGAGACCAAACTCACATCATTGTGTAAAAAAATATGCATGGTTATACATACAATAATAAAACAAATAAACGCGTTTTTTCATCGGTTAATTAATGCTCTCTGCGCGACAAATCTGTGAGGTCAAAATGTGGTCGCTCCCCATTCGGGAACCGAACTCAATCCATTCCCGTGTAATGGTTTTATAACTCACATGTTTGCCAACTAAGACAAGTAAATTATGAGTGTTATAAGAAATATATTTTTTCATTCATTGCGGCCCATTTTCTAAAAACGTCGGAGTAAGACATTAATCTATCTATCTAAACTATTATAGAATTGTAAAGGTGTCATATCTGTTTATTAATGCGTTATATTTGAATAACTGATTAATATCCCCTATTTAACTTGTGAACTTTTTTAGTTTTGTCACGCCGAGCCGCGCCGCGCTTGTTCAATATTCACGCGATTATTAATACGGATAATCACAAAGTGTTCATAACTGACTCATTCACAAATCACAAAATGTTCATGACTGTATCGGTAGCGCAATTGTAATGCGTTACGACTGAGGCTGGCGCTGAGGTCTCGGGTTCGATCCTCTGGTAGGGTAAAAGTGCTATTGGGTTATTCTATTACGATATGCTCAGTATCAACCCGGAGTCTGGAATTGTGCCCAGTATGCCAAATGTGGATGTATTGGTTACACCTCTGTCTACCCCTTCAGGGATTACGTACGGGCGTGAGTGCCTATTCATAATAGAAATTATTTTAATTATTTTTGTCATTACTTTAAGTGTGACTAGTGGCAGTCTATGTAGTCTGAGAAATTGTGAGGTTCTGTGGGCTTAACATATGCAACACGAGATAATTGTGTCACTCGTTTAGTCGTGAAAAACCAGTTTTATCTGCTTATCTCTAAGCTAACATAGGTTGCCTAGAATACTCAAGTCCTTATATCAAAAGTAGAGATAACGTAGGGGAAATAGTACTTCCAACCTCTTTATGGTATTTTGTAACATGACGACGTAATTTTATCGAATGATTACACTTTTAAGGGAGATATTAACTTATATTAACATCTCATGGCTCTGGATGACGAGCGCACCGCATTGCCACTGCCATGCGTTTGTAATTCTAAATTATTAGTGCACGCGTACCATCAGACGAGCAACCTGCTCGTCTAGTCATTGGTTTGTTAAAAAAAATAGCTATATATGTAGGTCAATTATCATAAGTTTCCACTCTACTCGTCCATACAAATCGCATAGTATTTATCATTCATTCCTCCCTCAAGACATTCATTAGCAGGGAACAGACGAACTTGTATTGTCTTGCACACGTCCCCGATAACTCTCCAGCAGCGATAATTTATTAATTTCGCCATGCCTTTTGTTTGTTTGGTATGATCAATGTGCTGTTTCTTCCCCTAAACGATGCCAATGATAATGTCACTGCTACTCTGGAAGCTATGACCGAGGTTTTCCAAAGAAGTTTTTTTTTTATTATAGCATAGACCAGAAACCCAGCGAGTGGGTCACCTGATGGTAAGTGATCTCCACCGCCCATGTACGCCAATACTAGAAGAATCATGGGCCAATGTCGCCAACCTTAAAGGAAAGGAATAATTAAGGGATTGGGAAGGGAGGGCAATTTGGGCCTCCGGATATCTCACTCACCGAACGAAACGCAGCAGCAAGCTGCTACTTTATGTCGGTTTTCTGTGAGACAGTGGTAACGACCCAGACGAGCCGGCCCATTCATGATGTATATTATCATTACCAGAACTAATTTGCATTATTTATAGAATTAACAAGCGAAAATGGCAATCATACCGCTTTACTTAACGAATTAGAACTAAAAATATAAAATTCTAAATATTTAAATCCAAGAAATGGTATACGTTCATAACTTTATTAATTAGATTCTGTCAATTTCTTATTCTACTGCCAGGCCTAAAGGCAGTTTCGCCAGAAAATAACGTGTTAGAACCTATGGCATTTTCTTTTCAAAACCTGTTTTACAATCATATGCTGGATTAGATACAATACAATTCATTTCAATCACAGCAGCTCAATTTTTATTGTGCAAAAACAACTGCTAAAGTAGCCGTGTTCTTGTGTAAAAATTTTGAGTGCAGCATTAGAATTCGCAAAGTGGTTTGGACTTACCAGTAATGGACTGATACAAGTTGATACCTGTAGTAATTTTTCCTTATCCTTCTAAGATATTATATCAATATGAATTAAGGATCATTGACTGTAAGTCATCACCTTCAATTTCATACAACATTTTAGAAGTAAATTGCGTATTATTTTCTCGCATTATATCTCTTATAGTTTAACAGAGCCTTAAGTGTTTCTGGTAATGATAAGACTTTTGTTTTCGTGATTATGTACCCTTTGTTAATCATACTTTCTTAATTAAGGGCGAAGTTGGGGCTAATTTGGTGAGATCCTAACGATAAGAAGCAGTGCCAAGTTATACATTCCTTCGCGCTAATGAGTTTATAATAACACGATGTTGTACAGAAACAATATATAAAATACATCTAGATATTGTTTTAGAATTATTTAAAAGACTGCGTGTTATACTGGACTAGTGCCTTTCTGGGCTAAATGGACTAAATATCTATTTATATCCACAATGGATAAATATAATTTAACAATGTAACAAAAATTTTAGATACTGATCTTTGTGGATGTTAAAAAGTTCGAAATTATATTTAATTTCATTTCATTGAATTTTAAAATTATTAACATTATTTGTCTTAAAACTAGGATCTTACAACCAATCAACAAACCATCACACCACCAAACACCAACCAACTCAAAATGGTTTATTTTTAGTTCTTTTGAGACAGTTTTATTTTTCTTAAAAACAAAAAACATGCTTCGAATTGAGAATCTCCGAAGAACCTCCGTTTTTTCCTTCGGTTAATACGTAATATTTTTAAATAAGTCGTGTGGCTGATTTCATTAATAAAAAATATGTTGTCTTGACTAATGACGAAACCTTAATACCACCAACATCAATTAGAAAACCATCTGTGATTTATAAATAGCTCAACAGATCTTCTTCAAATAAAGTTAAGAGTCATCTCGATCGAATCGAATCGGTCCATTCGTTTAGGCGCTAGGATACAACATAAAGATACGCAGACAGTCAAAAAAAGAGGTCAAACTTATAACCCCTCTTTTTTGTCTGGGTTCAAAGAAAATTAAGAGTACTACTATAATCCTAGTGTAATATATATGAAATGTAACACACGTTGGTGTGTTTAATCAATTCTTGCATAATACAAACCGCATAAGGAGTTGGCCTTTCACAATGTGCCGTCCGAATCCCGGCTGGCCGTAGGGCTATTCTCCTATCAATCTTAGAGATGATAGGCTGGCTATCGGGAACTCGAGATGCATAATGCTCGCTTCAGATAGCTGTCTTGCGCACGAAGCCTCCAAGCTTCGCAATTTATTGTTTCACGATCTCGGGCTAGCTCATTATTAAAACGGTTTGATACGTACAGAGGTGTTGCTGATGCCTGCGGCTAGCTTGCGCCAATTACTCCGTGGTACCGTACCCCGTTCTTGTTTGACTTTAACAGCACACCACTTGACTTTTAGTGGCGCTTTGTCTTACCTATCTCTACTTTCTTACCGCTACGATCCCAAAGTTCTGTACATACAATTTTTATTAACACGAACGCCAATAGAACACAATTATTGTTTTACATTAAACAATAAACGCTGAGGTCAATTCAAATGATAGAAAATCCATTAAAACCATGAAACGAGGTCGATTAAACGTTGAACAAAAACAATTTTCTTCAACTTCAACAAACAAAATCGATTGGGCTTAATTGCCGGCTGATCAATAACTAATTGTGTTCAGCACACGTACGACTATAAAGAATAATTACTGGCTGCCGGCCAAATAAATCGATCCACATCAAAACGCGAGGTTAATCCATCATTTAGATATTACGGCCCGATTGAAGCTTACCATTTTTAATTTCCAAAATTACACCGCCCGTAAAGTCGAAGCAAGGTGCCTAAACACGTATACATAATTACTGTGTCGTAAATTGTGAACATGAGTGGGCCTACGGGGGTGATGGGGGTAGGGGGTAGTCGCGATCGTGGTAGGGGGGTGATCGGGTGCCGAGCTCGCTCGCACTATCGGCCTGTCGTGTTATTTCTGTAATCACTTTCATTTGGTAAAACGCGACATTAATTAAAATTTAGTTTCAGACCATTAGTCGCCATCGCGTTTCTTCAACTTACATTTTTCCCCGGCTGTAATTACAGAGTGCGGGTGCGAGGCTAAATGGGCATGGTAATGATAAATAACATTGTATTGAACGCGCACGTGAATTTTGTATTCAAATTAGTACGACTAATAGGCTAGAGGTGTGGATTTAAATGCTGCATTGCGCCTTCATTAATGACTAGGTACTTTAGTGCGGTATAAATTAAAAAGGGTAATGATCGCGCAACGTCAACGTCGCATCTCCAGTGATTAGAAAACGAGAGCCAACACTGAAAAACTGGTTTAAGTAAGTTTATACTCGTGACTCGTTAGATTTTACCGGTAATAAGGCTGTGTATACACTGTGCGCCGCGTTATTAATTAACAGGTCGACAGCAAACAGAGTACGGCTACCGGACTGCGCTCTGTACACAAAGGTATTTGCTCGGCGAGACTTCGCCGGAGCGGCGTGTAGAATCTCATTACCGTGATTCTCGGAAAATTGGAAGTGAGAAACGGACTTAAAAAGATAAAACGCTAGTATATCGAAGTGGCGGCGCGCTTTCGTCGGCTATTATCACAATGATACGGAAGGTTTTATTATTGACATTGTTGTGTAAACCAACACAGATAATATTATATACGTTTAGAATAGAATAAATAGCTTCAAATATGTATACGGAAAATACTGTTGTTATATAAAAAGCGTTTATTGTATTGTTACCATTGATAGTATGTATGCGAATTAGATAGTGGATGCCCAAACTTTGTGATTCTTTATGAATCAGACCGCGGACTGGTGCCTTTTGAGAACTAGTACTCAACAAAGGGTTAATAGAGAGAATTATCACAATTTAATCAAGAAGAATTTATTCAATAGGAATTTCCGTTTCCTTTAAGGTCGGCAACGTGCCCATAATTCTTTTGGTATTGTGGGCGTACATAGTCGGTGGAGATTACTTACCATCAGGTGACCCACTTACTTGTTTGCGGACCTATCATATATAAAAAAAAATATAGGGTTGTCAGCCACGCGGATAGCCTCAAATATATTTGTATTAAGCACATTTACGAATATGATAAAAGCAGCGATAGTTTAGTGGGGAGTCGAGAACTGTCGAGATGAAAGTTGCAGATTCGAAATCAGGCCCAAGAACGTGCACTGCTGACTTTTCTAAGTTACGTGTGTGTTCACTGTTAATTATCGCTTGCTTTAACGGTTAAGGAAATATATTTGCAGGTGTCAACCAGTAGGTACTAACTAGGTGGTAAGTATCTCGTATGCGAGAGGCCGTCTGGGTAGGAACCACCGCTTTGTCTATTTCTGCCGCCAAGCAGCAATGTGTAAACATTGTTGTGTTCCGGTTTAAAGGACATTGCAGCCAGTGAAATTACTGGGCATTATGAGACTTAACACTTTATATCTCAGGGTGACGAGCGCAGTTCAGTGTCATGCAGTACTTCATTCTAAGTTCTGGTTGGTGTTGATTCTGTTTATAGGCAGGCGTGACACTTACCATCAGGCGAGCGACCTTCTTGTCTCGTAATCTAAAGCTAATAGAAAAAAACAGATGAATTTAGATAGTTACATAAAATTAATAAAACGTAAACCACCTGTTTGTATATAATTAATATTATGCACAAACCTACACAGTTAATCTACTTAGATTAATGAACCGAAAAGTTCTGGGTTCAAATTCCAGGTCGGGCAACCACAATTTGTATATTTGTATTATATACTTAAAGGAAAGGGATAATTAAGGGATTGGGATTAGAAGGGGAGGGGGTTTGGGCCTCCGGATATCTCACTCACCGTAAGAAACGCAGCTGCAAACTGCTGCTTTACGCCGGTTTTTTGTGAGACAGTGGTAACGACCCGGACGAGCCGTCTACAGCGTGGACCTACCACTCAAAAAATCGTTTTTTATCGAAATCAAAATATAGTTTATATAATTATTTTCTCGATTGTACCTATAATGGAATACGATATATCGATAAATTTGTCGATGTTGCTTCATATAAGGTATAGCTATTTTAAATCAATAATTATCTGTGCAAATGGTACAATAGATTAATAGTGTGTGTTTTGTACTCGAAGCATTCAGTCTCTGTGCCAAATATTTAATACCTTATATTCACACATACCAGCATAAAATAAATCAAATATTTGCATATAAAGCACTAACTGTAGTATCTGATTTGCAGTCCTCCAGTAATTGTTTATCAAACTAAATTCCTAATTAATATTCTGGTACATTATCGAACGAATGATTTATTATACATTCAAACATTGGCAGTCCATTTTGATCTAATGAAGGAACTCAACTATATTTATGATGAGTAATATAGATTACTCAAGTGGAATGTTGTAAAGTAAAAAGCTATATTAATTAACACACATACCTCGAGTCCACAGAGACACAACGATTTCGAAATTAGTAAAAAACCTTCGTGGCTCACTATTGACAGCACAAACATTTGTTCAGGGGTAAGGAACCTTTAGTTTGCTTGACACTCGACGTACTGTTGACACACACTTTTATTTTTTTTAGTAAATTACGCACATATGAGGTATACGTTGAATTGACATTCGGCATATCGTTTTTCGTGTTTCGCGGTAGGGCGGGCGGCGTCGAGGCGTGCGCGGACGCCGCTTTCCGATCTCTATTGGAAGCTCTCGCATGTTCCGATAGCCGTATAGTATTAGTAATATTGTAAACGAGTTGCATGAAAGGGCAGGATTATTTTGTTTGTATTTAGAAATCGCGCGCTGAAAGCATGTTTGGTCTTCATTAATATTATGTTTTGTTTGGTTGTAATCTATTACGGACTATAGTCAATACGATAGGCAATAAAATAATAATACCAACTTTGTTTTATATACATCACACTGTTGGGTACTAATGAGGGGTTAGGTAAGGCCTCCACAACTCTGGCCTAATGTAGTTTGGTAGTCAGGTAGTACAAACGTGTTGAAAATAAACGAATGCTTGAAGATGCATTTTGTTGAATTTGTAAACAAAAGTTTGCTGACAGCCTCCGTGGCGCAGTGGGCGAGTAGCCGGCTGCTAAACGGAAGGCCTTGAGTTTGATTCCCACACCGAGACAAATGTTTATGTAATCTACAAATATGCGTTTCGGGTCTGGGTGTTCTGGGACCGAAAGACCCTCGTAATTCCTGATATCCACGATACAGGTTAACCTATGGGGTCAGGACTATTAGTGTATGTTGGGTATATTTATTATTATTTATAGAAGAAAATTTATTTTTTAGTATCCAGGTCTACTTAATACAGGATGCTCAAACGTGCCTATGTTTTATCCAGACTACAGTAAAACATCAAAACATTAAGTCAGAACGTAAACACTAATTTCCGAAACTAATAAATAGTTTCTAGTTCTGTGATGTTTAGAACATTACTAGTGTAATGTAAATTGTGTTAATAATTAACTGCCTAGACGCACTTTTACTGACAGTTAATTTTCAATTTACTTTCTATAATTTAACAAAAGTATTTTAAGACAAAATGGTAAATAAAAGTCTTCGTTACAAAGTACTTTATTTCGTAATCTTGATATCCAACGTTAAATCAATTCAATCGTACTTTTAACGCAATAACGGAGGAGGTACTCAATTCAACATGTATATTTATTGATTATTTTGTGTGTATAAATACAAGAGAGACCTCATAGAGTGGTTTGATTTTGATGAACTTTTTTACAAGCCCTTTTTAGAAAGAGAATTTCTCGTATGGCATAGGCGAGTATAATGCAGGTCACTGTCATTTAAAAGGACACGTTATAATAATACCATACGATTCGGCGTTTGGATCCGGTGTTAGTTTTAAAAACACAATGTTTCAGAAATACCCATGGTTCACATAAATCCCCCCCCCAAAACTAAATATGAGACTTTGTAACCTTAATAAATTGAAGCCGGACTAAAAAAAATACAGAGTTTTTAGCTAGATCTCAGGTCTGGGTCGAGCCGCGTTGAATCCAATGGTAAAGTCAGTAGGAGTTTATTACGCCGGGTCTTCTCAGGATGGGTCACCTTTTATCTGGAGATACTTTTAAAACAAGTACAATTCAGTAAATAAGTAAATAAATAATTTAAATTACCTCGTAATTTAATCTAACCAATATTGAGTTTGTGTTATCAATCATTGACAATTAAAACACTATACCATCAATTTAAAATTGGTTATCTAAATAGTAATTTATATTTTCCCATTTTTAGTTTATTTGGGTCAGTGAATTTTTTGTTAATTACTGAAGGTAACCATGAAAATTCAATGCTTAATATGAATCTTTGGAAGCACAGATTTTACACGAACTGCGAACCTGCCAGGCTAGTGACAAGTAGGTACTCCAACCATTAGCATCAGATTGGAGGCCACCAGAAATTTATACAACGAGTGTAAAAATATTACGCCGTGCCCGCGCCGTCACGTCTCTGCGTAGTGGGAGAAATGCACAAAAACTATGATTATTTACGATTGTATAAAAATATTAACACTCAAGCATAATTTATGGTCTATTTGATTTAGAAGCAGCTGCCTTGCTCAATGGAATGATTCTAAGATCGATTTCAAGTCTGACAAAATGTTGTTGATTTAAAATAATAAAGCTTTTATTTATATTTGTCGTGTGTTTTGTCAATCCACTTATGTAGATTTTTCGAGGAGATTCCATCTGGATAAGTATAACTGCTTTGTATATTTTTGCCGCCATGTAACGGTGTGGATGTAACATGTAGACTACTGTGTCCCGGCATTAGTGGCTTAGGCTCCATATAACACCTTTCGGCTTCCCTTCATAAACTTGTATAAAAATAAAATATAATATAAATTCATGTACATTATAGGAATGTTAATTTTATTGTCTTTAATGATAATATTGATAGTAATATGTCACATTTTTTTTTAAGTCCCGAGTAGTCTTGCTTCTGTTTAAGGACAAGCATGGCGCTTGTCATTAGGTGACTTGCTCATCTCATAATTCAGGAAAATAAAAAAAAACACACACTACTGCACTCTCGTGCGGGAATATGAGGTTCGTTATTTACATTGTCGAAATCCCTTCAAAATCGGAATCGTGGCGCGTTTGCTGTTATTCGTTCAAGAGTTTTTCTTTGTAATGAGGACCATTAAAGTAAATCTTTCAACTTCTTCCACCTGCGCTTATTTCACTCACAGTGGGGTCGGTGTAACAGACATTTTTTAACACATGTTACAGAAATATTTGGCTGGTAGTTTTTACGAGCCCCTGTCTGACGTCAACTTCTGGAGAAACAACAACCAGACCCGAAACAAATATTATGCCTCGGTGCGGTTTTATCGAAGTAAATCCTATCGAATACTAAAAGAATCATCAAAATGAGTCTACATTTGGCGGTGTTATCTGGAACTAGGTATATAATACTAGCTAGTGCTCGCAGCTCCGCCCGCGTGAACAACCTTTTCTAGGATAAAAAGTAGCCTATAACCGTGCCCAAGGTCCCATGTATCTCTATACCAACATTCAATTAAATAGGATCAGCGATTTAGGCGTGAAAGCGTAACAAACAAAGAAATAAACTCACTTTCGCATTTATAATATTAGTTAGGGACTAGTTGTCCCTAGTGGTTTCACCGCAGGCATGTTACTGTCCTGCTCCCATGGGTCATAGTGTGATATATATAAACTTTCCGGAATAATTCCCTAACTGATAATGAAAACGGCATTAAAATCTGTTGCATAGTTTAGGAGAAATAAGCGGACAAACAGACAGACAGGCACAGATTGTGAATATGTTTTATACTATTGATATTATACTCAAGAATAAAGAACCATCTTCTTTTTGAAGTCGGTTAAAAAGACTTATTAAACCATAAAACTATTCGCAACTAAAAGAAACATATTTTTATAGTAAAACATTACGTACAAAGATTCTTCGTTACACATACACACTGACCTATTCCGCTTAATTGTAACATATGAGTGTATTGCTATTTTTTTATCGAGACGTGAAAAGTTATAATGAGATGAGAATCTATTTTGGAAGCACTTAGTATAAGAATACACTGCGGTACGGCCCGTTTTATTCTCCGCCGACCTTGGGTATTTAATCGAAAGTGTTGACACATACTAACATGATTTATGTATTTCATAAAATTCGATTTGAACGTAAAATCAAATATTATTATATTATTTAATGGGTAACGTGGGCCTCTTTGTTTTATTGGTCTGGAAATAAACACACGGTGATTTTCCTTCGAGAATTTGAAGTGAGAAATGAGCACTGTCTAAGTGGGCATATTATTTGAACAGATTATTTTAATAGGTGTATGTTCGTATAAATTACTTAACTTCTGAGATTTAGCGTATGTTTAATAACATGCGAGTTAGAATTCGCGAAAAAGCTTATTTATATTTTTTTTACTCAATACGTAATCGAGCTCAATCCGCGCTAAAGAAATTAACGATTTTTTCGTGTAATAGGTTTAGGTTTCAAGTTATAGGTCATTTTATGTTTAATTATTATAGAGTTTTAATTAACATAACAGACTTATTTGTCATGACAACTTTCGCTAAATAATTTTGATATTTTATAAAAACAATAAAACCGGAAAAAATAAAAGATAATAATAAAAATAACCAATTTCGAATCGGTGATATGACTATTATGATATTTTTTTGGTAGAAAGCACCGACTGAAAATTGTTTATAGTTATTTTTATTTTTAGCTTTTTGTTTTTTTTAACTGGGTTTATTCCTACAATGCTTTTATTGGGATAGAATCATCAAAATCAGTTCATAAATGACTAATTTTAATTCTATCATCCGCGAGTTCACCCCCTCGGGGTGGTATTTCTTTTTTAAGATTAAAACAGGGTCAACTTTGAGCTAATATTATACTCTTTCGAATGAAAAAAGGAGCGTCCAAATAGGTCCACATTTGGTGGAGTTATACATACAAAAAAATACATATACACGACGAACCTGAACCTCCTTATTCTTTTTAAAAACCGATAAAATGATCTTGAGAACATAGATCTTGGAATATTCACAGCAACAGTTATAATTAGTAATCCAAATACTATTGATTTGCTATGGTTGTATTTTAGACAATGTATAATGTATATGGTGCCATCGATTCATTTTCGACTTCATCACACGGCCTTCAACTAGAATCAGTCTATTAATTAGGCCATTCGGTAATAAACCTCTTGATCGCTGTAATTAACCTAATTACGCCAAGTGTCAACCAGAGGTCAGCTTTAATTACGACCATTTTTGCCACGATAAATCTGACATGACTGATTGCCCAGTACAATGTATAATTAAATATTTCCATTAAATATATTACATAAACCGATTGCCTTGGTGGTGCAGTTGTAATGCGTATGCGTTACGACTGAGGCTGACGCTGAGGTCTCTGGTTCGATCTTCGAGTCGGGAAAAAGTGGTATTGGGTTTTTCATACGAAATGCTCATTATCAGCCCGGAGTCTGGAATTGTGTCGATGGAATAGCGATAGGCTCGCTCCCTACTACTAAAGCCTCTTCTACTGAATAAGAGAGGTTACGCCTTAATCCATCACGCTGACTTAATGCGGGCTCGCAGACTTCATATATGTTAGAACTTTTCGTTAACGTCAGGCAGACGGCCGGTGGTAAAAACTATAAGCTCTATCTTTCCGTAACATGTAAAAAAAAGCATGTTGCGCCGACCCCACTGTGAGTGGGACAAGGGTAGGTGGAGAAAGACACACGAAACTTAGAAAAGTCGATGTGCATGTTCTTGGGGTTTTTTCGAACCTGCGACGCGAAAAAGTCGCTAAGTACTACTCTGTTTATTAAAACAAATATTAACAATAAATCCATATCTATAAAACTCCTAATTCGATTAGACAAGAGCCCATTTCTCGTTCGTCTATTTCAACAAAGCTAATCGCAGGACATAAATGGTAAATTGTGATTTAGTATAGTTCAATTAGAGTTTTAATCGCGACAATAATGTGCGATATAGTGTGTTAAGTACTGACGGCCGCGGACTGATTCTGCATAGAGTTATGTAAAAATAGACCTGGGCAAGGCATAAAATAGGTACTGGAACATTACTTGCGTGTAATCTGATTTAACGAACATTTTAAGAGTCCAGTTATCATATCCTTAGAGTACTTCTTAAGTAAGGAGGAGGTGTGTTTTATAGCAGAGGCCGACAAACGAGAAAATGGGTCACCTGATGGTAAGTGACCCCACCTCTCACAATTCCTGAAAAATCATGGACACGTTGCCGATCTTGAATGAGAGGGTTGATTAAGAGATTGTGAATGGGAAGGACATTTGCCTTGGCATTTGACATGGCCTCCGGATATGAGATATCCGTAAGAAACGCATCAACAAGCTGCTAATTCACGTCGGTTTTTTGTAACCCAGTGGAGCTGGCCCAATCATGCTATAGACAAACTGTCTTCAGCGTGGCTTTATCACATACAGGACCAACGTATAGGAGCGCGAGGTACGACGATGAAGGCAATCGCGCATGTACTATCAACATCAATTAATAATGCAGTACTCACTAGTACACGCACTCAATAGAACCACAGTAGATTAACCTGTATCGTAGGTGTCAGGACCTACAAGGGACTTGCTGTCATATAACATCCAGACTCTAAACAAATACTTGTGGGGTTCACAAACATTTGTCTTTGTATTAATTAATCTGTATTATTGACAGCCATACAAATCATTCGATACAGTTCGATCTGATCGATTTTAAACTCTGCAGAGTTTTCGAAATGCGGGCGTCGGGCACCTAATTGTTGTGAATTAATTGTTACATCCATTTAAAAACCACAAGCGTGAGCCATTGTGTTCCCTTCACAATTGTCGCCTTAATTCCTCCACACAGATTGGAGCTGTAATTTCTCTCATTGAACCAACCAATGTATTTAATTGGCCATTCTGATTATATGGGTTGACGTTCCGCTTTTTGTTGTTTGTAACTCTTTGTATGGTTATGAGCTTCGGGATTAAAAAGGTACGATTAATAATTCTTGTACATGTCCCATTAGAAGAATAAGATTTTAATTCTATCTAAAAATATATATATATGTTTGAATAAAGTAAAGTTTATTGAAGCTACATGTTTGTGATACGACATGGTCACACTTAATGCGAAGAAAATAAATTTATAGGTAACTATGAAACAAAACTATCTACCATTTAAATTTATTTACGGATCTATCATTTATAAGTATGTTTTCGTTTACCTACTTCTAGTAATGTTGCTTTTAAGAGTGGCTGATGGGGGTACCCATTAGTTGCCACGTTTAATACAAAGGGTTGCCCTTTGTGGTATCGTCTTAGTTAAGTAACGTCTTAGTTATGGCGCTCATATCCAATTGCACTCATTAATCGGTAAACGATTAGCAAGTTAAGCAAACCTTAGCGTGGTCAGTCTATGGATGGGTGACCGCTTAGTGATATATCAACTGAGCGTATCCGCGCTTCGGAAAAGTCAAAGTCAATAAAAAGTCGGTCTCGGCTGGAGGTCTTTGGGTGGCTTAAACACTTTGACACTGGGTTGGCCACTAACCATTCTATATAGAATAGAACGTCTTAGTTATAAAGCATTCTTTCCATCAGCCTCAAGCAGTGGGATTTTATTTTACACTATTATTATATTTTATTTATTTATAAAAATAATTCTTTGAATTGCGTAGTGACACCAGATTAGTGATTCTTTAAAGCCAACAATGTAAAATAAACATATTTTAAAAGCAAGAGTTTATTCTTATCTGACACAAAGGAAACATATTAATTCTTTCATTGGATAAATGACGTCACAAGAAGAATTTCCCGCATTTTTATTAATCTTTTAAAATGTTGTTTTTGTTTTTTTACCCATTTATTCATTAGATAATAATACAAGCGTAGCAAAATTACGTTTAGCATGCCTGATAAAGTTGTAGGTTGTGTCCCTTTACGGTCGCCAAGATTATGTCGGTCTGTAGCAACTGTCTATACGAACACCAATGAGTATATGGCTTTAACGTTAAAGGGAAATTAGAAGTAATTTTTGGCAATACTTAATCATATAATATAAATTAGGAGTCAGCTTATTAGCTTAAAAAACATTCTTAAAGCTTTATCGCGTCAGACACTCAAAAACTAGTTTAAACAAAATCCACATTAATGCCTTTCATCTGAAATGATTTCCGCGTCACAATTCGCGGACACCTCATTAAAACTAGAAGGTATTCCGCCATTAATCCACTTTTAAAATTAGTTAAAAAGAATGAATAAATGAGATGTAATCAACATCAAACGAATATAGTTTTCTTTCGAACTATTAACTTGTATTATGGCGAATAACTCATAAATAAGATTTAGAGACATCTTACGTCCTCAATTTGTGTCGCATTTAGCAATCGTTACACATTTTTCAAGCCTCGTTTATCATTAAAATGTATGCGCTGACCTCGTAACGTACCTACGGGAATACTATTTTTCTTTTATGAAAGCTGTAAATTTGATATGAATTATATTAATAAGTGTATCATCAGTATATTCACACATACGATCGGTCTCTCATATTGCCAGTATTAAGTAACTTTGTAGAAACATTAAGGTTCGGTTCAAACTACGCTATATATTATAGAATATAGCAAATAATGGCGATCAGCAATAAAAAATATTCATTTCACTTAGATATGTTTATACCAAGTACCTACACAGTAATGTGATATTGGCTTGCTATACACCATAAAATTTAGTGATTTTCAGACTTATATCGCACGATTCACCCACCTCTCTTCTTCCCGCCCCGCAGGCTTTCTGATGGATCACGATCAAGTAAAGCTTGTCATGTAAAGCGTACGATACAATATATAGCGGGAATGCTTTGCCATAATATAGTTATAGCTTATGACGCAATATTATATTATAGCAAAAATAAATTGCGTAGTCTGAACTAGGCTTTAATTTCATAATAATTTTAATACTTTATCACCAATTTATTTACATACCTCTAAAGATTAAGGTGTTTTTGATTTAAATGTGTAAGTATGTAGAATGGATGACACACTTAAGAATCTAGGAAATAATATTAAATTTATTTTTGTTACTGGATTATTGTGCCGTTTGAGTACAAAGCTTAAAAATAAAATGAATCTGCACTAAGATGTCAGAATATAATGACAAGATACTTACTTCAAATCTAAGCTGCAAATGTACCTTCTTTTCATACCAATCTAGTAATGATATCCTCTACAAGCGTACTCGGATTCAGTCTTCACTTGAATTTACCGGAGTAAGACAGCAATCGAACATACGAAAAAAAGGTTTTTACAAAATAAAACCGACTCAAAAAACCTAAAATGCTATAAATAAAATAACAAATTTTGAGTCAGTGCTATTGCAATTTAATGGTCAATTATTAAAAAAATATTACTTTTAATATTTTAAGCTTTTTAGTTCATTGAGTAGGTTTTATTATTGTTAAAATAATATTTTATTTTTTTTAGTGAAAGAATCGCCAATATCGACGACCGTAAGGGGGTGAAATTTGTAGTTGAAATTTAAATAGGACCAACTTTGAGCTATACCTACTCTTTCAAATGAAAAAAAACATCCAAATAAAAATATCAATTATATAAAAATCTGGTAGTTTTTTTATGTTGTAGATTATAGTAAAAACTCGAAGTTTTTAACGATGTGAGGACTATCGATTGTAGCGCAGTGCCATGGAGTACCTACTTTGTATTTTTTATTTAGCTCATACATGCAGTAACCGGCGGTAGATAATGCACATCAAGCTAATGAGGGAGATAATCGTCTAGATTCTCAGTACATTATGTGACGTTTCCGTTCGTGTGACAGAGACGAAAAACGCTCTACAAAAACTACCCGATTGTCTCTCTCTTTAGCTCGATGTGCATTATTTACTGTCGGTTACTATAAATTGTGACTGTCCGACCTGGGATTTGTATCGTGAACCTCACAGTTTCTCAACCTAAGTAGGTTTCAACTAAACCCCCTCCCCTTCCCAACTCCTTAATAATCCCTTTTCTTTAAGTTCGGCAACGCACCCATGATTTTTTTGGTATTGTGGGCGACATGGGCGGTGGAGATTACTTATCATCAGGTGACCCACTTGTTCGTTTGCTGGTCTATGCCATAAAAAAAAACTATATCTATAACACGATAAAACACAAACTCTATATACATACATATCTATGTGGTATGTCCCTAGTATGCGAGAGGCCGTCTGGGTAGGTACTACCGCTTTGACTATTACAGCCGCTAAGCAGCAGTATGTAACCACTGTTGTGTCCCGATTTGAAGGGCATTGAAGCCAGTGAAATTACTGGGCATTATGAGACTTAACATTCTTATATCTTGGAATGAAGACCACAGTACTATGCCATGCAGTGATTTGTTATTCAAGGAAAACCTTGAAGACACAGAAGTGTGGTCGTGCTTCTGTTTATGAGCAGGTGTGACGCGTATTATTAGGCGAGCGACCTGCTCGTCTCGTCATTATCGCTATAAAAGGAACAATGCATGCACTAATGTATCATATCGTGGTATCAGATAAATATATCAGACTAGCTTTTGCTCGTGTCTACGCCCGCGTGAACGGCCTTTTCCGGGATAAAAAGTAGCCTATGACCTAATCCCTGTCATGGTCTACCTGTGTGCCAAATTTTATTCAAAACCGTTCGGCCGTTAAATCGCGATTGACTAACAAACATCCAAATACACAAACTCACAAACATCCAAACTTTCACATTTATAATAGTAGTAGGAAGTAGGATATCACGGAAAGGCCAACAGGTATTAAGAACAAATGCTTAAACAGTCAATCGATCATATAAAATTAATGCAAGTATCCAAACTGGAATTGAATCCGGGACCTTGTATTTACATTGCTAACATTAGCCGGTAATACCGACCCGCCATTACACATAAGTAATATGAACAAACAACAGAATTGCAACATTTAGATTGTAATGTTCATAACAATAACATAAATAGGAGTAAGGAACATCGGCTGTTTATTTTATTAGTAAATTATTTTATAGTGCCCAATGTAGTTAATACATACATACATACATACGCACTCACGCCTGTAATCCAGAGGTGTAACCAGTACACCCACATTTCGCCGAGCGTATCTCCATCCCATGATGTGATCGGGGGCGAGCCTATCGCCATACCGGGCACAAATTCCAGACTACGGGCTGATACTGAGCATTTCGTAATAGAAAAACCCAATACCACTTTACCCGACCCGGGGATCGAACCCGAGACCTCAGCGTTAGCCTCAATCAATGTAGGTAATTTAGTTAATATAATTATTTTATTGTTCACTAGGTGGTGGTAGGTCTTTCGTATGCGAGAGGCTGTCTGGGTAGGTACCACTGCTTTGTCTATTTCTGCAGCCAAGCAGCAGTGTGTAAACATTGTGTTCCGGTTTGAAGGACATCGAAGCCTAAAATCTAAAAATTAAAATATGCAATTTTATGTTGGTGCTATTGCAATCTAATTCTAAAAAGGTAAAGGTAGAAAGTACTGACTAATTACTATTAGCATTTTAGATTTTTTTGAGTCGGTTTTATTTTTGTAGTCAAGTTTTTATCACACATGAGTTGCCCGGGATTATATGTTGCCCAACATGGCAATAGGCTCACCATATCATATTATGGGACGGATATAAGCTCGTTGAATCTGTACCTAACCTTTCAAGGATACAGGCGTGAACGTTAAATCTTAGCCTAGACACGGGGTATTTGCGGCGCATTTGGAATTAATTTCGATCTATCACACCATACACCTTCATTGTATAGCTAGTTTAATTGAGGTTTGTAATACTGAACGTTAATTTTATAGCTCGTTGCGTAGAAATCAAAAACAAAAATGTAGTACACTTAAAAGTGGTTTAATGAGCCAGAACCTCGTTAAATCACGCTAATTGCTTAAATATTCTATTTAAAAACTATTTAATTAGTGTTTCAGAACGCCATCCATCAAAGTGGATTTCGAATTTCGAAGATGCGTTTGCGTCACGTCTCTTCACGAGAAGTGTGAATACGCGAAATAAAAGCAATTCTTTCTAATTAACTCCCGTCTGAGATTGAGTCGGTTCGAAAATAGAACGTACGAACGAACGCTCGGCTGATTTACGCACGACGACTGTTTCTGAACGCATCCGAATAATTAACGTTCGGTATTTATTTGATTGTTTTGATTCGAAAGGATTGATGAAAGTTGTCGCGCTTGTGGAATGCCACTACGTGGATTTGAGATTCGATTCAAGTTCTAAATTCAAATTAATTAGCGATCTTGACGTGTTTCTTGTAATATTGCTTGAAAACTTCTAATGACTGCAAAATTATTGAGTATTTGTCTTTGTTTTAAGCATTGCATTAATTTCCTTGTCTTGGATCATTGTCAGAACACATGTTAGCTGTTATTTTAATTAATCCAATTAAAGCTTTTAGACTAATGTGACAATGCAAAAACATATTTGAAAATAGTATAGTAATAAATTCTTATTGCTTCATAGCAACGTCCTTAGGTTGAGGTACAGGTTGGGTAATAAGAATTTATGTTTTTTTAAATTCGAATAATCACACATGCGTTGCTCGGAATTGGAATTTGTGCTTGATATGTCGATAGGCTTTTCCGTTAACACATCATAGAACGGAAATAAACTTGGGTATGCTAGACGACTAGAGCCTATTCTAGAGCGGTAGAGCCACACTGTAGAAACTTTTATCTACAGCATGAATGGGCCGGCTCGTCCGGGTTGTTGCAACTGTCTCACAGAAAACCGGCGTAAAGTAGCAGCTTGCTGCTGCGTTTCGTACGGTGAGTGAGATAGCTTGAGGCCATAATACCTCTCCCATACACAATCCCTTAATTATCCCTTTCCTTTAAGGTCGGCAACGCGCCCATAATTCTTTTGGTATTGTGGGCGTACATGGGCGGTGGAGATCACTTACTATCAGGTGACCCATTTGTTCGTTTGCCGGTCTATGCTATAAAAAACGACTACCTACCCCTTCGGGGATACAAACGTGATCTTATTTATATTACAATTCCTTTCTAGTTATTGTCATTGCTAAGTATTTTTAGAATTAAAAACACATAAACAATTATTTTAGAATATCCAGATACAACAGAGAAATAAAAACAAAATTTAAAAAACGCACCGATTTAAAACTTCTTTTTTGAAATCGGTTAAATAGCAAGACACAGTTCCTCATAAATACAATACGAATGTCAGAAATTAATTAGAAATTCCAAGATTTACCATAAATAGAAGACTTCACCTACGCCACAATGTAATAATAAAGCAGCCCACGATCAATCTCAAACGAAATAGAGCACATCTTAACCTTTCCAACGTTCACGAACCAAATGATCAGCGAAGTAATCATAAAGTTCAGTCTATTAGTGTTAAAACCATTGTTAGTGCGTTAGTCTTGCATCCAATGAAGGCAATAAGAGCAAGAGCCAAGCGTGACTAATGAAAGATCGCAGGTTGATTAAACAGAAGCTGTCATCGCAGCTCCGGCAGCGGCGCACCAACCGACTGCCAACCTCATTAATTGCCCGTTTCATAGTTGTAATGTTCCATTAATATTTGAAATTATATTGAGCACTGATGATAATGCGTTCGAAATATCGCGTCGAGTGGCGACAATTTATAGCATTTAGAGCGACGGTGGATTTATAAGACATCGAAATTGATGGACATTCTTTGGGTGACTTTGAATGATTCAATTGATGGTCTGGATTGCATTGCTTTGACAATATAGTTTATATTGCATCGCTTGTTGGTAAATATTTGATTCGATTATGAAGGTACAAATCTTGCTTGATGTATTTTTTGCAGAGGTGATTTAACATCTTATGTCTCGGGATGACGAGCGGGCCATGTAGGGCTTTCTTATTCAACGTTTTAAGTGATATTGTGACTCTTTATAGGAAGGTCATATACTTACCAAAAGACCGGCGGCTTGTCTCATCATTCAGGTGAATAAGTAGACAGGTACCTGCAGTTAGTCGTCGAGCCATCGATCACGCTGTAGTCAGCTATTAGCAGCATAACAAAATAGACAAAAAAATAAAAACGGCCTAACCTAATTAGCAGCTTGCTGCTACGTTTTGTACGTTGAGATATCCGGAGGCGTAAACCGCCCTCCAATCCCTGTTTCTTTAAGGTCGGCAACGCACTCATGATTTTTCTGGTATTGTGGGCGTTAATGGTAGAAATTACTTACCATCAGGTCACCCATTCCCTGGTTAGACGACCAATGCTATAAAAATTAAGAAATAGGTTAAGTATGTCGCACCATACACATTCAAAAACTATGTAACATTTCTAATCAGATACCTTGACTTTGTATATTATTCCAATTATTTATATTAACATCACACCTCTGGTTGTTAGGTGAAATTCCAACAAAAAGGTCGTCCAATAAAATTTGCATCATAATAACATATACAACTATACATATCGGTTCATTGGAACATAAATTTCTATAGAAATAATGTCTAGCACTTTTAGACGTCATTTAAATATTAAATTTCTAATAAATTACTTCTTAGTTAGTTTAGTCACATATATTAAAGGTAGTTTAGAAGATTCATTAGCTTTCGGTTGAATATCGTCTTCTATATTAGGATTATTACTAATTTATTGTATTAATTTAAGAGTTCTACAATAGAAGTGTCTTGGTCTAAGAGGTCCGCATTGTAAATGATTATTATTATTATGTTTGTCTTGCCATAATCTCGGGACTACAGAGTCCCGGACCTTTGGAAGGCGTGCGTGGGGCCGAAGCCAACACGTAGAGGCCTGTTAGACAATTTTAATTTTATATGGTGATGTGACACCGCCCGGCGGCTATCCTTGTATACACTATAGAAGTGTATCCAAGGACAGCCCCCGGTCGGTGTAGGACTATTGTAGGGATGGGCAAAAATTTATATATACTATTTTATTGAGGTGAGGTGTTGATGGATCGGATAACCGAGTCTATGGGAAGGACTATGGCACCTGCCTGACCTATGTTGAAAACATGGATAAAATAGGCAGGTGGTGACTTGCCAACTCAGGTAGATGGGCTCCCTAAAATAGTCACTAGAAAAAGCGACAAGGGAGCAACACCCAGATGAGTGGCTAAAGGGTGGAGAGGTGTCACTGGGCTTTAAACAACGATCATTTGCTCCCTTAGGGTCCCATCACGTTGCCCACTCACCACTTACGTTTCACATCCACCCTTCGAGCATGAAGCTCTCGCGACTCCACTCTGACCGGCCGGTGAAGGCAAGCCAGAGGTGGGGGACCTGTTCCTCATCAGTGTTCACTCCAGCCGGCCAGTGAAGGCGAGCCAGAGATGAAGAACAGGAGGCTCCCCCGGGAGCACTCGGGTACGTAGGGTCGCTACTCCCCAACAGCTCGCCACAAGCTGCCCTGCGGGCTTATTATTATTATTATTATTATATTATTATATGTTTAAACCACACTGGCAGCTATTGAGCTGATGCGTGTGTGTCTTGTGATTTGGAGTTATTATCGAGTCTATTTTTAAAGCAATTTAATGTGGGTGCCATAACAACATTTTCAGGAAGTTTGTTCCACTCTACGACAACACGGTTTGGTAAAAAGTGTTTCAAGGGATTTAACTTTGACCGTGTTCGACATAACTTTAGTGAATGCCCTCTCAAATGCTTATTTACATTGGGTGTATACAGATCTACAATCTTATTAACATCATAATAGTTATTTACGATCTTATATGTCTCAATAAGGCTGCCTCTCTGTCTGCGGTTTTCAAGAGTCGTGAGGTCAAGTTCCTTTAGCCGTTGATCGTACGACTTGTTTCTCAGTAGTCCAACCATTTTGGTTGCTCTCCTCTGTACGTTTTCAAGAAGTGCAATGTCTTTTTTAAAGTAAGGGTCCCATATGACATATGCGTACTCCAGTAGTGGTCTTATATATGTTATATACAGCTTCACAAGTGTTTTTGGTGTGAGACATCGAAATGCCTTTCTAACCATATATAGCATGGAATTTGCCCTTTTCACAATGCTGATGATGTGAGTTTCCCATTTTAGGTCACACATACCCAAATCTTTCTGAGTATCCACTTGTGACAGTTGATGCTGTCCCAGATAGTATGGTTTACGAGGATTGGATTTACCTATATGTAATATGGTACACTTTGTAACATTGAGTGACAATAGCCATTGTTTAGTCCACTCAAATATGCCATTTAGATCATTTTGTATATCTTGCTCTTGTATGTATGGGTTTCCAAAAAGTTTTGTGTCATCAGCAAACAACGAGAATGGCAACCGTAGTGTAGGCTTAAGATCAGTCAGGTATAGTATGAAAAGCAAGGGTCCAAGAACAGATCCCTGGGGCACGCCGCTGAGTACTGGATGCGCTGCAGATATAGTGTTCCCAACACGTACGCTAAATTCTCTATGGGATAAAAAGTCACTAATCCAGGCTAATACCTTTCCGCGTATGCCAAAGTGTTCTAATTTATGTATAAGGCGTCGTAGTGGGACACGGTCGAAAGCTTTTTCATAGTCTAGGTAAACCACGTCTGTTGGTAGTCCTTTGTCATGATTCTTTACCCATTGATTGAGACACATAAGCAAATTAGTTGTTACTGATCGATTTGGGACAAAGCCGTGCTGTTCATCTAGGATAATGTGTTCTTTGTTTAAAAATAGTCTTAATTTTCCGGCTATGATTTTTTCCATACATTTGCATAGTATACTAGTTAGACTTATTGGCCTGTAATTCGCAGCCAGCAATTTGTTGCCCTTCTTGTATATTGGAACAACAGTCGCGCTTTTCCAGTCGGCAGGCAAGAGGCCTGCTTCCAGGGACATGTTCATAATGTGTGCAATATTTTCGGCTAGTGAAGATGAACAGTTTTTTAATAATATGGACGGGATTTCGTCGGGACCCGTAGCTGTAGTGTCATTAAATGTGTTGATTGTTCTATAAACTAGCTCGGCCGTGATTTCAACATCATTAAATGAGTTAGCAATTCTGGGCATATTGATATTAGGTAAGAGACCTGGAGGTTCCCTGATAAAGCTGGTTTCAAATTGATCTGCAAACTTTTCAGCAATTTGTTGCGGTTCCACTATTAATTGATCATTGTTGGTTTTCAAGACTGTAGGAATGCTGACTTTGGAGTTAAGTTGTTTTCTAATATATCCATAAAAGGATTTAGGGCCAGTATCTATAATATTTGCTTCGAAGTGCGTTCTTCTAGATCTACTTAATTGAACAATTTTATTGTTGATAGCCCTGTAAGTATTGTATGAATCACCGCTTTTATCTATTCTGTATAAGCTCCACAACTTTTTCTTGCATTTGGTTAATTCTAAAATTTCTTTATTTATCCATGGTTTATAAAACCGTTTGTTTTTATTATTATATTTCTTATGTATGAATTTATCTATAGCTGAGTGTATTTGGTGTTTAAAGTTAAGCCATACTTCGTTAGGTGTACACCCGCTAGTGTTTAAATTTTCTGATAGGTGTGTATTTATTATATCGTAATCAGCGTTATAGAAATTATATTGCAGTTTGTTAGTTATTTTGTTATTATTACCAGAATTAAATATTTGAATAGAAGCAGTTACCACCAAGTGATCGCTTTTTCCTATCGGTGGGTGGTATTCTATGTCACTTATCAATGTGTCATCATTGCACAGAACAAGATCCAGTAGAGACTCTTCATTGTTCCTTTTTCTAGTAATTTGTGTTACTAGTTGTTTGATATTACTATTAGCATACATATTCATAAAATATTCACCAATTTTGTCGTTATTGTTAACCTGGTTTAGCGCCCAATTTATGTTGGGTAGGTTAAAATCACCGCATATTACTACAGTATTTTTTTCAGACGCTTTTTCAATCGTATCAATGAGTACTTTATCCGATTCTTGTAGGACGTACGACGGTGGACGATACACACAAGCTATAGTAAAATTTAAATCCTTATATTGAATATCGAGCCATAATGCTTCTGCTGATGAGTTCTGATATGATTCATTTACTGTGGCAACAATTGGAATATTGTTGATTTCGCGAGCAGTGTATATCAACACACCACCTCCTTTTCTATGGTTTCGGTCATGCCTGTACAGTGCATATCCAGGTATGCTTATTATACTATCATTGATTTCGCTATGTAGGTGAGTTTCGGTAACTAAAATTAATGCAGGTTTATGGATTTTAACTTCGATGAGCAGTAAATCGTATTTTGCCGTTATGGAAGCCAGGTTTGTGTAAAGTATGAGAAGTTCAGTTAGAGATGGTTGTGTCAGTTTTTTGTTATAGTTACTATTTTAGGCACTCCATTTATAAATTTTATAGTAAGGTCTTGCTCACCCTTATCGGTCCTAGCTGCCAACTCGTCGCGCATCTTTTTCAGTTGATCTCGTTGGTACAGGGTCATATCAGAATAAACTCTGATTGGTTTGGGTAACTTACTTTTGTTTTTCAGTACACTGGTAGCACAGTATTTGCTGGCAAAGACAACTTTCACAGGGCGTGGTTTAGAATTGCTAGTTCGGCCGGGTTTACCTAGACGGAATATATTTACTATATCTGGTTTAGAAATGGGTAAGGAGCTGAATGATTGGTTAACATTATTGTTGTCATCCATCTTCCTAACTTCCGAAGATGTTGCTATAGATTCAGGAATTCCGTAAATAATGATGTTTCGTTTACGCTTATTCCGTTCTTCCATTTCACCAATCACTGCATCCAAATTTACGGCACACGATTGAGACTCCTTGAATTCTAGGACTTGTCGCTGAAGCTCAGTAACAAGCCTACGTAGCTCAGGAACCTGCCTTAGACCTGCCTCACACTCATCACAAAGGTATGATAGTTTAGGGTTTTGAAGTCCAAAGACACGCATCTCTGTTGCCGTCAGACCGCTGCATTTAGTACATATCACACGTTTGCAGCCCTTACATTTCACCTTAATACTTTTCTCTTCAGGTTCAAGCTTACATTTAAAACACTGGACCATGTTTATTAATGTGGATATTTATTTTCCGATTCGGAATAAGTGTGACCGGATATTGTTTGTGGCAACCCAGATAGCTTCCCTTGACAACTATTTGACACTCTTGAGACTTCACTTTATTTTGTTTATTCAATTTATTAATTTAGATGTGGGTAGATTAAGTTGCAACTGTCAAACACTATTATACACTTAATTTGTCTAAATAAGCCACATTTCCTTGCAATTTAACGATAATTGATTGTAAATGATGTAGCTAGGAACTTAGATTGACTTTATACCAAATCGATATCAACGCAACTTCTGAGTGGTAGAGCCACGCTGCAGACAATTCTGTCTACAGCATGAATGGGCCGGCTCGTCCGGGTCGTTACCACTGTCTCACAGAAAACTGGCGTAAAGCTTGCTGCTGCGTTTCGTACGGTGAGTGAGATATCCGCAGGCCCAAATTCCCCACCCCTTCCCAATCCCTTATTATCCCTTTCCTTTAAGGTCGGCAACGCGCCCATGATTATTTTAGTATTGTGGGCGTACATGGACAGTGGAGATCACTTACCATCAGGTGACCCACTTGCTCGTTTGCCAGTCTATACAATAAAAAAAACTCAAACAGAAAATATAAAGAGAGAGGTAGAGCCACGCTGTAGCCATTAATGGGTTCAACCGGGTTGTTTCTGTTGCGTTTCGTACGGTGTTTAACATTTCGGAGGCTTAAATCTTCCCTCCCCTTTCCAATCCCTTTATTATCAGTTTTCTTCAAGGTCGGCGATGCGTCCATGTTTCTACTGGTATTATCCGCATTCATGGACGTTAATGATCATTTAACATCGGGTGACCCACATGCTCGTCTGTCGGCCTATTATAAAACTATTTATACTACATTGACGTTCTTATTGAATAGTAATGACATTAACGCCTGAATACCGAAACGCAACTCAAGGATTTAAGATCGTATTAAACTTTCACAAGGTGGTAAGTTCCTCGTAAGCGAGAGGCTGTCTGGAATGGTACCACCGCTTTGTCTATTTCAGCAATTTATTTAATTAAGCAGCAGTGTGTAACGGTTGTGTTCCGGTTTGAAGGACATTGAAGCCAGTGAAATTACTGGGCATGATAAGACTTAACGTCTTATGTCTCGGGGTGACGAGCGCAGTCCAATGTCATGCAGTACTTTGGTTCGTTTCGTCACTCAAGCTAATAAAAAAAACTTTGAGATCCTCCTACCTGCCAAATTCTTATGAAAATAAGTAGCCCTTAGACAGTTCGACACTGAGTTGCGTTTCAGTATTTGAGCGTAAACAATCTAATTACAACATTTTATATTATCTACATTATAATTATCATCTGAGTTCTTATTTGTTTATATCAGTAATTATCGAACTCGATTTTAGATTGTCTATTTTCCTTTGATGTAGAAGTACACTATTATTTGTAATGTAATCATGCCCGCAGATGTGCTATCTCGAGCTATAACAGACATCACTTTACACAATATATCGAATACAATATATTTGTAAATCGTCCGAATCTTTAAACAATGTTAATTTGATTTAATGTAACACGTAACAAACGCATCATCGTTCACACTCTAATATTTTCAAGGAATTCTAATTTAATGTAAACAGTGTAACTATCTACTTTAATGCTTTTATGTAAATGAATAATATGTTTTGATTCTGCATTGTTCCATTAGCTTTTAGCACTGAAAACTGTTTTAACGTGGTACTCATCATCCGCCCACGCGATTTACATTCGCTTGTCGACAAACTAAGCCATCCTTCTTTTGTAATGTTTCCAAATACTAATTTTTAAGAAAACCAATGCTTTGGAACGTTCGCACGTCAGCGTGAAGGATTTCATATCGTTATTTGCGTCTAAATTGTAATGTTACTTATATTAGATTTCTTGCCATTGTTTAGTAATTATCTATACTTAGACAGTGTTAATTTTTGTTCCTTTCTTTGAATTTAAAAACTTCATGATCTATAATGCGCTCATAACCAGTGGTATTTATTAACTTTTCGGTAAACGATTAGCTAGTTAAGCAACCCTTGCCGCGGTCAGTCTATGAATGGATGACCGCTTAGTGGGATTTTTTTATTACATAGACCGGCAACGAGCCAGTGGGTCATCTGATAGTAAGTGATCTCCACCGCCTATGTACGCCCACAATACCAGAAAAATCATGGGCACTTTGCCGATCTTAAAGGAAAGGGATTAAGGGATTGAGAAGGGGAGGGGGATTTGGCCCTCCGGATAACTCACTCACTGTACGAAACGCAGCAGCAAGCTGCTACTTTATGCCAGTTTTCTGTGAGACAGTGGTAACCACCTGGACGAGCCGGCCCATGAACCATCCATCCATATTTCAACGGAACGTCTCCGTACATTGCAGGGTACGTAAAAAGTTAGTCCTGGCTGTTATCATCTGATAGCAGTAGTTAAGCCAAGTCGAAGGCCTTCGAGCGTATAACCATTTGATATAAATAAAATAGAATGATCTAAAATATCGAATTTATATGTAATACATTGTAAAGTACTAAAGTATTAGATTCACTGTACTCGTCCGGGTGGCTGGATGGACCGGGTTGTTACCACTCTCACAGAAAACTGACAAGAAGAACTTGCTGTTGCATTTCGTACAGTGAGCGAGGTTCCGGAAGCCCGAAACCCCCTCACCTTTCCAATCCCTCAATTTTTCCCTTTTATTGAAGGTTAACACGTCCATGATTCTTTGGGTATTTTGGATGTTCATGGGTGCCGAAGACCCACTTGCGGACTCTCTTTAGTCCATGTTTGCCGGACTCTGCTATAAAAAAAATCTACAACGTGGCACCATTACTTTGATACATACACACGCACTCACGCATGTAATATCCGAAGGGTTAGGCAGAGGTGTAACCAGTACATCAACATTTCGCCGAGCGTATCTCCATCTTATGATGTGATAGGGGGCGGGCGTATCCGCCATACCGGGCACAATTCTAGACTCCGCGCTGATACTGGGCATTTCGTAATAGAAAAACCCCAATAGCACTTTTACCTGTCCCGGGGATCGACCCCAAGACCTCAGCGTCAGCCTCAGTCGTAACGCCAACGCATTACATCTGCGCCACCGAAGCAGCATATATTGAATGTATATATTGACTCTCAAATATACGAGTAATGATAAAATGATAATTAAAATAACAAGATACCTCTCACCTTCACACTTAGATTCTATTCTGTGTTATGGGTGATTTAGAACAATAAACAATTCATCACACATCGAGATCCAAAACAAACACCTGTCTTTTAAACAAATATTTGCTCCAACCGGGAACCAAGCTTTAGGGGCAGCATTACTATCTCTGACCTACATGAGTCATTATAAAAGTATGCGCGGATTCATGACATGAGTGTTTGAATTATTTTAACATTAATATTTATTTTAAATATAAATTGGTGCCTAAATAGTTTTTTTTTTTATTGAATATTTACTTTACATATAAACAAGGACAATAGAATTAATGTTAATACCGCTGCCTTACAGAAAACTGGCGTAAAGTAGCGGCTTGCTGCTGTATTCCGTACGGTGAGTAAGATATCCGGAGGCCCAAATTCCCTTCCCAATCCCTTAATTATTCCTTTCCTTTAAGGTCGGCAAGGCGATCATGATTCTTCTGGTATTGTGCTTTGCAATCCAAAGTTCTGTGTGGTGTTGTTTCTGTTTATGGGCAGACGTGGCGCTTACCATCAGGTAAGCGACCTGCTCGTTTCGTAATTCAAGCTTATAAAAAACTAGCTAGCTACCACAAAAGTAATGAGGCAATTATTTTTAAATACAGTAGCGTAGATATTATTCAAAGTGCAAAGTTTAATCATAATAATATGTATAATATATGTAAACGCTGTAGTAAATAAATTAAGTTTATTGACTTTTGATTTAGGAAGTATTTTGTAATGAGTTGTCGAATAAAAGACATCGCTTGTTCTCTTACTTATGACATTAATTATGTAACGTGTTACAGAAAGGTGTTTTCATATTTTAAGGGTCGTTAATACACCTGACAGTGCGTGTTTATGTACCGGATCTTATCAAAATTGAAACATACTAAAATTTTACGCAAATTTCAATCACTCGTTTATTACGATCGCTAAATAATATTAACACACCTAACTGTCACAAATATAGTCCTGACCCCATACTATGTGAACCTGTATCGTGGGTATCAGAAACTACAAGGGACTTGCGGCCCCACAACACCCAGTCCCGAAACAAATATTTGTGGATTACATAAACATTGATCTCGGAGTGGGAATTGAACTCACTTTGCAGCCGGCTACTCACCCACTGCACCACGGAGGCTGTCAGATCGATCACATCCCTATAAATTAAGTAAAGTACGTTAGCGAAAATAACAATGCTGGAGTGAGACAAAAGCTCAGCTGTTTATCATTTAGTGTTTTCCAAAGTTACAAGTCGATGAAATCTTTCTGTACCATTTAAAAGCATGTTGCGCCATCCTAATGCGAGTGGGATAAGGGCAGGTGGAAGAAAAGAAGAAGATAATTTACTATCCCACCGTTGGGCACGGGTCTCTTCTATAAATAAGAGGGATTAGGCTTTAGTCCACCCCACTTTATGCGAGTTGGTACTTGGTAGACAGCGTAACTAACCCGCTGGTTATAAAATAAACAAATACACCCAACACTCACGCACATAGTCCAGACCCCGCACTAGGTTAAACTGTTGAATCTCGGGAATCAAAACCTACAAGGCTCTTACGGACCCCAAAAACTAATATTTTTTGGGTCACATGGTACGGGAATCGAACCCACGGCCTCTTCTTTAACAGCCACCTACTCACCCGCTGCGTCACGGACGCCGTCAAAAAACGAATATTCTAAAACATATTAAGAACTCAAAATACATAGTGGACGTTGACTTCACTATCTCTTTAAATATTATTATCACTTATGTACACATAACAGCCCATCACTATCTAATATTCAAAATTTTGTATCGATTTCAAATCAAAATAGTGTTATACTCGGGTTACAATGACACGTCACTTCATTAAAGTGAAATATGGTATTTCAATGCATATTCGAATATAATCTCGAGTCTTGTGGGCCTTAAGGTTTGTTTTGAGGTACGCGACCGAGACATACGACGACAGCGACACGCCCGCTTTAATATAGCACAGGCCGGTAAACGAGCAAGTGGGTCAACTGATGGTAAGTGATCTCTACCATCCATGTTCGCCCACAATACCAGAAGAATCATATCGTGGGCGCGTTGCCCTTATAGGAAGGGGAGGAGGCCTCCAGAAATTTTACTCAGCGTACGAAACGCAGCAGTCAGCCACTACTTTACGTCGGTTTTGTGTGAAATAACGGTAACGACTCGGTTGAGCCAGCATATTCGTGCTGTAGACAAAACTGTCTACAGCGTGGCTCTACCGCTAAAAAGCTTTGTACTCGTACCTTATTTTATAGATACATTTTGAGATGTGACCGAGACAACGCGACGTGCGACTGTTTCCATAAAATTTCATACAAACTTGTCGCTATTGCCTTACTCGCGACATGCGTTTCTATCTCACTCTCGGTCGCGTACTTCAAAACATGCCTTAACAGCTCATAGTTCGTAGTTCTGTTATATATCGAATTACTAATCGCATACTAATAGCGTTATACGTTGGATATCGTTACATTCTACGCCTTTTTGTCGTGTGTGGCTGCTATAAAAACCTCTATTTGCATAAATCCTACATCTAATTTGGGATCATATGTGACGTATTAATCAAACAACCTAGACCTCGGTTTTTTAGGGTTCCTTAGCCAAATAGTAAAAACAGAAACTTTATAATTTCGTCATATCCGCCTGTCCGTCTAATCTGGCCGTATCTCACATCCACTTTACTTGGAGACCATTAGCACTATATGGATGAAATTTGGATGGTAGGTGTATTCTAGGAATCGCTACAAAAAAGCGTAGACAAATAAAAAAAGGCTCTCATATATAACTGAGGGTTTTTTTTCTATTCCACATAGGCGTGTGTGATATAATTGGATAGGTCTATAAAAATTATGTAGTGACTGCTAAATGATTCCTTTATATACGTCATTAGTTTGTGAGATATGCGTGTCCGAATTCGATAAAAATGTGTCCTCTAACTTTTAAACTACGGGATGGAAAATCTGAAAACAACCAAGGTAGTATAACTTAAAAGATACCTACTTCCAACTACTAAACTGTTTACAGCGTAACTTTACCACTGGAAAAACTACAGCCTTAAAAAAACTAATTTATCATTATAGATGCTATTAAATATTTTTCTGAATTATTAATAAGTTTGGTCTAGTGACGACATAATTAAGTTATGATGCTCATAACTAAATATAAATAAGATTGCATCTCTTTATATATTCCTAGATGTAATAAATTACTGGTATTTCTGCTTTTTGAACCACTAAATGTCAATATAATAATTCATTGACTAGTTCTGGATCTATAGTATCACAAATTAATTAAGTAAAGCAATGTACTACTGTATTTCACATATTTTTATAACAGAGACCAGCAGATTTGCAAGAGGATGTGGCCTGATGGTAAATGATCACCACCACCACCACCACCACTTTTCTTTCTACCTCGCGTTACCCCGTCTTAATTTATTTATTTATTTAGGTTTTCCAGCAGACTTAACACTAATAATACAATTAAACTTACTAAATATCTTAAGTTATAATGCAAGTCCAATTTAGGAAAACTCATCATGCACTTAGTATATGATACATATTTAATGCCAGGGTATTTGGTTTATGGAGCTAACCGCCCCGTCTGACCCCCACAACCCGCAACGAGAACTAAGTTTTGCCATTGCCTCGTCCGATAATTATCAGCAGAGTGTACCACGTGAGAATGGCTTTGGACCTAAAATGTTGGTGAGCAACTTACGCTCGTAATGGTCTCCACCGCCCATAAATAATAGTAAAATTAGCTCTGTATTATACATGTCCACTAGAGACGGGCCTAATGAGAGCGGTTAAGGTCCACCACGCTGACCTAATGTAGGTTGGTAGACTTCACATACCATTGAAATTTTTATGGAGAACTCAGTTACGTAGGTTTTCTCACGATTTTTCATTCACCCTTAAAGCAAGGCTGCTTTTAAACTTGCGACTTTGATCTTTTCAGTTCATGCCATTCTTCGCTCAGCTAACGCCACCACCCATGAACATACAAAATAGAAGAACAATAATGGGTGCGTAGTCGATATCAAAAGAAAGGAAAGGGAAGGGGATTGAGAAGGGCAGTTAAATTTTATCCTCCGGATATCTCACTCACCGTACGGAACACAACAGCAAGCTGCTTTTTTCATCATCATCTCATTGGAGTAAACATTGAAAGCGTATATATTCCGAGAAATCGATGGTATTAACCAAATACCAGGTTTAGCAATCACAATTTGTTTCTAAGTATTTCGAATTGGAATTGGGAGTTGGATTGGAATTTGTGGCTTCGATAGGCTTACCGTCTATCCCATCATGGGACGGAAAGAAGCTTAGTACCCCATGGGTGCAGAAACTAGCACATCTACCTCGTATATAGGTGATTAATGATGTGATTGTGAGAAATGGAGACTTGTAATTTTTTTATCCTAAAATGCAAATAGGTATTGTTAGGGTTGAATGACAAGTGTTAAACATTATTTTCTGGTTTGACTTTAAATTGAATCTGTTAGGCACTTCACATTGAACTTTAGTAGAAATACCACATCTTTCAATGGATTTGTAACAAGACGATAAATGAACGAAAAAGGCTGATTCAAAACGTTTCAGAATGACAATTTGAACAATCATCAATAATTATCGTATTTAGAATGCACTCAAGTGTTATGTATGTAAGAAAAGTTCATTGAGTTTTAACGCTGTTACCGGTTTTAATGTTAAAGATGATACAAGTAACAGAAATTCCAGTAAACTAAAGCGTATTAGAGGTATCGTACTAATTTTTGATACAACAGGTGCAACGCATGTTACACTGATTCCGGGTGTTATATGCATCAATGGGAATGTAGTCAATTAACTTTTTTACAAGCTTTTATTTGTGGACTGTTTTTTTTTTTTTTTATCCTGGCTCGGCAAAGTGACTACGCTACACCTGATGGTAAGTATAGCGCAATCCATGAATACTGTCGACCAACGATAGACACTGAATCTATCGCAGATCGGCAGAATTATGCCGGCCTGCTTCGTTGCTTCTTCACACTCCGTTTAAAGGATCCCAAGTTATAGGAAGGAGGAAACACGTGCGCCGGCAAGCTATTCCACAGCTTTATGGTCCGACAGAAATACGATTTTGCGAACCTCTTGGTCCGAGCCGAGATGGAAGAGACCACGAAGCTATGGTTTCGCAAGCCAGCACGCGTGGTTCTGTTAAGGAAAGGTGAGGAAGGAATAAGGTCAAACAATTCTTCAGAGCATTCACCGTGATACAGACGATAAAAGACGGAAAGCGAGGCAATGTCCCTACGCAGCTGTAGCGGCTCTAAATTTTTTGTGACGTCTGCATCATTCACAATGCGGACAGCCCGTCGCTGCAATCCGTCCAAGGCATCGAGCAAGTACTTTAAGTACTTGTAAGTGAGCCACTAACAACGTTTGCGTCACTATAAGTTAATTCGTTTTACCACACTCGAAGTACAAAAACAGTATTCTTTCTAACTTCACCTGTTAGTTCATGTTTGGTTCAAATGTTGCAACTGAATTTTAAACCATTACCACCTAACCGATTGAGTTGAAATTTTGCACACATTTTTTACACCACACCCCAAAATCCATATTTGTGGATCAAACAAAAAATTGTCTCGGTGCGGGGATCGATCCCGTGGTCTCTCGTTTCACAGCCGGCTACTCGCCCACTGCGCCATAAAGGCAGTCAATAACTTAACATCTGTATTTTCATTAATAGTAGTAGTATATTTTATCGCATAGGCTGGCAAACGACCAAGAGGGTCATGTACGCCCAAAAATAATAGGAGAATCATGGGCGCGTTGCCGACCTTAAAGGAAAGGGCTAATTAAGGGATTGAGAAGAGAAAGGGGATTTGGGCTTCCGGATATCTCACTCACCGTACGAAATGCAGCAGCAAATTGCTACTTTACGCCGGTTTTCTGTAAGACAGTGGTAACGACTCGGTCCAGCCGACCCATTCATATTGTCTACAGCGTGGCTCTACCACTCACAATAACAAACATAATTATTCAAACAGAATTATAACTATTGACAACTATTGACATTTGTCTAACGGTAAAATGACCCGTCCCCTTATGTTGCACAATAAAATAGTCAAAATTAACTCAGCATTGAAATCTAAATGATTGGATTTGCATAGAATTGTAATTAAAACATGTTTCGTGTGTCGTCGACTTTCGTAATCTACAACCGAAGAAAGATTTTATTGACAAATAATGCATTGATTTATTTAATTGTGTTATCTTTAGTGAGTTTTTTTTTGTTTCCTCATTTATTAATATTAATGAACTCGGTGATCGATGGCGCTGATGTAATGCGTACGCGGTACGACTGCTCTGCTGAGGTCTCGGGTTCGATCCCGGGTTGGGTAAAAGTTTAACCTATTACGAAATGCTCAGTATCAGCCCGGAGTCTAGTATTGACCCTGGTATGGTGATAGGCTCGTCCCCTAGCACATTATGGGAAATAAGCTTGGCGAAATGTGGATGCAATGGTCACATCTCTGCCTACCTCTTCGATGATTATAGACGTGAGTGCGTGTGTATGTATTACTAATTAGAAAGTATAAGATAATTACACTTCGTGCATGTCTTGTCTGTGATGTGTTTGTATAGACACAGATGCTATGTGTGCCTTTCAATAGGTTTAGAACGCTGACTAACGGCTGTTTTTAAATCGATCTCAATCTGATTTTCGATATCAATGCAAAAATCAACCAATCAAACTAAATACTTTGTACAACACGTCTTACAAAAAGGTGTGGTCAAATTAAAGCAACGATAGTGTACAAGCATTTAGTTCCCTATAGTACCCAATCAGATGATATTGCTAGGACATAAATAAAGCATTTCTTTTTTTGTCGATATTCGACTTGCAACTTTGGACAACACTAAATGATCAACAGCTGAGTTTTGTCTCACTCTAGCATTGTTCTTCTTGGTAACGCACTTCACTTTATTTATAAGGATGTGATTGATCTTACCGATCGATTATAATTAGAGTGATATTTTAAGATGCCTAGATTTTGATAACATCACTCAATGTTAGTTGTACATTGTAACGACCTCTTAAATATGACCACATCTTTCTGTAAAACGTTGTATATCGTCGAGATTTTCTTTCAAAATGGAGCATAAGATGCAAACGCGATTGATCAACTGCAATATAAAATGACGGTTGAGATCTGTGATCAGCTGTGCTGAAGTGTGTACCTTCAATGAAGGTAATGTCTCAGAATACGTAGAAAGAAGCATTGAGTGTAATTTTAAATTTAGTAATAGAGAAATAGAGTGGTAGAGCTATGCTGTAGACAGGTTTGTTTACAGCACGAATGGACCGGCTCAACCGAGTCTTTAACACTCAAACATCTCAAAGATAACAGACGTAAAGTAGCTGCGTTTTGTACGGTGATTGAGATATCCAGAGGGTCAAATTCCCTCCCCTTTCGAATCTCTTATAATTATTCCTTTAAAGTCGGCAACGCGCCCATGATTCTTCTGGTATTGTAAATTCAAAATTTCATGTAAATGGGAAGAGTCGCTATCGTTTAAGGCGCGTCATGCGTTGCGGTCTCTCTGTCTCGGTCGCATACCTCAAAACAGGCTTTTAGGTGTCTACTGTCATTAATAAAATCGTTTATCAAACAAACCGTGTCGACAGTTCAAAATGACAGCCTACTGCAAAACATGCAATGTTCACAATAAATTAGTAAATCATTTTACTGAGATAAGCTCTTTGTGCAATTGTTTTGATGTTGAAAATGACGTAAGGCAATAGATTATAACAAATACTGGTGGGATACGTAACACGCCTTTAAGCACAGCTTTTAGATGGATTTATATTGGGTAAGTGATAGCTCAGCGGGGAATGGTATGGACTGACGCAGGTTTGAAACCAGCCCCAAGAGCATACACGTCTGACTTCTCTAAGTTACGTGTGTATTAATTGTTAATTATCACTTGTTAACCCGTATTAGGCCAGCATCGTGGATTAAGGCCTAACTGCCTCTCATTAAGTAGAGGAGGCCCTTGCCCAGCAGTGGGACGTATATAATACAGGGCTTATAAAAAAAAATTGGGCAAAAGATATTGAAAGACGTACTTAACGTCTTTCAATATCTATTTATATAATAAAATGGTTGAAATAGGATATCGTTCTTTCTGCCTGGTGTTTTTCCGTCTCAATACCAGGAGCCGCCTTATAGTGCCATAGGTTTGATGAACAATGCTCAAACATTGCTGTGATGGGGTACCAACCTAGGCCTCGCATAGGAAGGACCTATCATTTAGTCGCTTGCTTTAACGGTGATGCGAAACATCGCAAGGAAGCATATATACCTAAGAATTAACAAAAAAAAAACTCGAAACATTCGTCAAATATTTGTAACATACAAAGTTATTCCTGATACAAGAATATCCATCGAGCATCTTACTTGAGTCTAATTTAATATCACTTTTACAATTATAAGTTAAAGTATCGTGTCGATAAAGTTCTTTTTGTGGTTTATTATAAATTTCATATAACTCGTTGTTATGTCTCCATACTTTATTGGAGTTATCGATACGTTATACAGAAACAAGTATTTTAATCTGCTCGGCTAGTAAATAATGCTTTATAAAAATAAATGAACATTTAATACTTATTAAGACTCTGTATGTTTTTATAACAAGGTTGTGTTTAAGAAGGTTGATATAGGCGAGAATGTAACAGAAAACTGTAATTTATGTGGCCGAGTCATAAAATTATTTGTTCAAATTATATGACGTGGCCTTAGAATAAGTACTTACAGAAGAATTACGAAAATTGGCCTCCTGATGTCAAACAACGCATACTCACAATTGTAGGCTAAAAATGTATTTACTTGAAAAAGAAATGTCAGGTATTATTTTCATAAAATTTGGTACTTGTAGATCGACAAAATGTGTTTCATACATTGATTTATAAGTGAGGATCATAAACATAATATGGTGAGTAGTTATTAGTATTGTGATCGTAGTTTGGAGCCTTATATGACTCCAATTGAACGGCTTAAATTTCGTGCGTGTACTTAGTTTCTATTATATAAGTAGCTATTCTAAGGACGCAGCCTTGTAGACAAGAGTATTCTAATAAATTCTTTTCTGTGTCATGCGATAAATTTTCCCAATTTGAATGGGACTTTAAAGGGAATTAGAATCTGATGTATCCAATGGTGTTTTTTCACTTTATGTTATTCTGTGGCTTTTAAAGACCGTTGAGAACTCTATAAATAATTAAAAGTACAAAACTATTGATTTTATTGATATTGATTTGTTTGTTTAATTGATTCTATTCAATTAAACAGACCTTTTCGTTTTGCAGACTTATAAAAATAATATTTAATTTTACAATTCCCTGGTCAGGATGGCTCGTCAGTTTAATGAATTGGCTAGTACTAACTTTGAACTCGATATCTTCACTCCTATATTTGTATTATACATTAGAACACTAAAGGATGTCCTCTATACCAAACCTGATGGCCCGGACTCATCACCACCAGCACCGAGTCTCGTTGCCTCAAACACAACTTCATTCAATTAACAATTTCTTTATTGGTAACTTAATCTGTTTTCATGCAATTCTAAATATTTGTAACGTCTAATACTCTTCTACATTACTTTTCTATGTACACATATTTTTTTGGACTACAATCTAGCTCATAACTGTATAATTTTATCTCATATCTTTGCAATAATTGTAATCTGTATTGTGTATTATAAAATAAAATAAATTCGGCATACAACTGTTTAAATGTCATTTAACTTATTCTAAATTTAAAACCATACCAACGCGCATACCAACAAAGTAGAGATGTCTCTGCAACAAGCAACTTCATTAATTACATAAAAAAATCGAGTAAAAAAGACTCGATCAACGTACAAAGACTAATTACAAACGCGTGTCGGCCATATTGGAATTCGATAAAATAACAATTAAGGCAACATTAATGGATTGTACAATGGAGAGTCGCGCCTGCGCCTGCGCTCTTCTGATAAATGACCTCTCCTGCGGGACGCTAACGGGCGCGTGTTTGATTTATAACATTATTTGAATAAAAAAAAACAAAAAGTATTGTTTATTCAGTCGTAATCGATACGAAAGATCGAATGGAATCCGGGCTCTCTAATTATGTAGAGAATCGGCTATTGTTCGTATGAAATGGTTGTTTGTTTCCTTATTTATTTTCACGTATCTGACACAAATCATGATATCAAGACGGATGTTTCGGAGCTTTTCGCAATATGTATGCAGCCGAGCGAAAGTTGGATGCAATGTAATTATGATTTCACTCGTGTCTGAATCGTATCTCAACAATAAATTATTACAAAAGCCAATGCAAATAAAGCAAAAGAATTAAATGAAATTAAGAACAATGCAATATGTTTTGACATCAACCCACTTCACTCCTATCTCGAATTGTAACTTCTTTTTAAACATGATTCCACGAACACAAATAAAAAAGATGTCCTATTTTTACAACCAACCTTGTGAGCCGCTGTGAAAAGTTAAATAAGCAATTACGTAAATATTTAACAGTACCAAATGTGCTGTTATTAAAACGAAACACTACGTTTTTAGAAGTTCAACACCGAGTGAGGGCAACACCTACTGTTTTATTACTTTTCAACATATGTTAATACCCATGTTTATTTTTATTAATATTCATAAATCAGACGTTATAAATGTTTCATCGATCCTCATATCTTTAATTATCGGAATTAGATTCTCCTAATCAACACTGCGACAAATTGTGTTAATATTATGCTAAGTAAAAGTTATAAGTTTTGGTTGTAGAGTTAAAAACGCTCCGCTTGAATCCTGTGACAACTTTTTAAAAGGCAACTTCAATTTTACGATGAACATAAATGCCACATAAAAAAGGATAAAGAGTTTTAATTTCTCTCAGCTCAAATGAGACGGTGTTAATTTTAACTCGCATATAGAATTATGTATATGGCATACACTAATTCTTTGTCGTCATAAGTTTTTTTGGAATAGCTGGCGATCGTAAATAATGCTCGGTTATGTTTGTTGGTTCAAGCTTAATGTGTTTCATATAGATTAAATTCTAATTTATTTTATGGAATCTTCGAATCTGTGAGGCGAGCGGGTAAACTCATTTTAGTAGGAACGTGAACTGTGAGGTCATTGTGTCGTCATATCGGTGGTGGGTGCTCGTAATTTTACTTCAATAGTTCGGTATTGAATTGAACGATGTCAACTTTAGAGAGGTGTGAACTCCAAAAAAGACCCAATAAGTACCATTTCTAAACGAATTCTTGTTTGAGGTAATAAAAAAGGTACTTCCTGTGAACGAGGTGTAATACTTACCCACGTATTCGGCTTTACGTACTGGAAAATAATTTGTTATTGTGTTACAAAAGTGTCCCTAACTATAATACAATGTTTAGCAAATTGTATGGAATTTTGTAAGCCGAGATAGTTTTTTATGTCATATAAAAAAAGAGGCAGTGGATCACCTGATGGTAAGTGATCACCACCACCCATGTACGCCCACAGTACCAGAAGAATATTGGGTGTGTTGCCGACCTTAAAGGAAAGGAACAGTTAAGGATTGGAAAAGAGAGGGGGGACTTGGGCCTCCAGATATCTCACTCACCGTACGAAACGCAGCAGATAACAACCCGGTAAGCCGACCGTAGACAAGGCTTTCTACGGCTTGGTTCTAACACTTGTAAAAGGTCTGTAAAATTTCATTCCATCGCAACTAGCACTGGCACCAACCTAAAGTTAATCACTGAAGTTTTGCACTGCGCTGAGTCAGTGGCTATATTTAATTTGTAATATTAATCATCATAATTATAATATTAATTAATCATATTATAATCAAGTAATATATTTATATAATCTCTTTTCATTTCTATAGGTAGCGCAGTTCAGTGCCATGCAGTGCTCTGTAATTCAAAGTTCTGCGTTGTGTCTGTTCATGTACAAGCGTAGCACTAAGCAAGCGACCTTTGCGTTTCGTCATTCAGGCAAGTAAAAAAAAACTGTAGGTGACTATTATCAGTTTTTACTTTTTCGGCACGTTCTACTACCCACCCGGATTGTTATAGATATTTTTTAAGCAAATATGGAAAAAGAACTCCATAATAATGTATCTGATAGTTTGAATATCTTTCGTTTTCGACCGGAAGGTGTCGGTGGCATGGAGACTAACCAAATAAGCCCACTAAATACGTTCTGTGTCAACTTTATCAAACAAAGCCGGCCCGTTTCGAACCAATTGACCATTTAGGGACAGACCTTCCCACACTTCACTTTTTGGTGTCATCCAACATTGTCGCCAACATTAGAAAACTCTTCAAGGTCCCCGCCATTCTATAGTAGAGCTGAAGTCGTAGTCAGTTCCAATTGCAAATTTTTATATGGGAAAATTTTAAAAATATTGTTTTTTTTGTATATTATTTACTACGTGTTAGGTCTCTTGTATGCGAGAGGCTATCTGGGTTGGTATCACCGCTTTGTTTATTTCTGCTGCCAGCAGCAGTGTTTAAGCCTCGTTGTGTTTCGGTTAGAAGGACCTTGAAGCTAGTAAAATTACTGAGCATTATGAGACTTAACAATTCATGTCTCATGGTGATGAGCGCAGTCCAATTCCATACAGTAATTTGTAATTAAAAATCCTGTGTGGTGTTGCTTCTGTTTATGGGTGTGGCACTTAAATCAGGCGAGCGACCAGCTCATATCGTCAATCAAGCTATAAAAAATTGCTTCGTACTCACTGTACGAAACCGCAGCAAGCCACTTTACGTTGGTTTTCTGTGAGAAAGTGAAGTGGTAACGATCCGGTCGAGCCAGCCCATTAATGCCTTAGACAAAACTGTATACAGCGTGGCTCTACCACTCATATAATTATTTGGCTCATCTTTGTAACGCATTCCTGTGATTCGCATTTCAGGATTATCCAAAGTATGTGGATCCTTTTACTATGTATTTAATTTAAACGCGGTTGTTCTATAAAATAATACGTTAAAACTACTAGTTTAATCAGGATTTAATTAATCATCACGCAAGAATTTATGACAAAACCAGAGGTATCACATCTAACTAATTAATCGTTTACGAATGAATTTATTATTACATATTTTTGTTTTATTTGTTTGAAATGAATATAAATTTTAAATTATTCAAGAAAATATTAATTTATTCAGATAAAATATTTGTAATTTATATGTGTGTCGATGGATTAATCAAATATCAATCAATAGGTCAAAGACGCCGTTGAATGATTGTAAAAATTTATTTATTTCCACTAATGAACCCGCCTTAGTTACGAATATAATTACTTTTACGGTTGGAGCTGAAAAAGTGTTGATGTTGCTACACTGTCAATCATTCTTGTATAAATAGCCTATAAAAGTAATTAAGAATATAATCTATAAATTGATATGATTTAAAATTCCGGCAAACCGTTTAATCAGATTTACATACATACGCACTCACACCTGTAATCCTCGAAGGGGTAGGCAGAGGTGTAACCAGTACACCCACATTTTGCCGAGCGTATATCCGTCCCATGATGTGATAAGGGGTGAGCCTATCGCCATACCAGGTACAATTCCATACTACGGGCTGATAATGAGCATTTGGAAATAGAAAAACCCAATTTCACTTTTAACCGACCCGGGGATTGAACCTGAAACCTCAGCACAGCAGTCGTACCCATTACAACTGCTCCACCTCACGCTGAGGTGACGCTGAGCTGAGCTATAGCTACTTACTCTTATCTTACATACCTGAGATATTTAAAGATATATTTTTATTCCCTACAAATCTAAATACTCATAAAGATAAACCTTCAAACACTAAACTTAATTAGTGGCAAATTAGTGGCCGCGGTAAAAATTATGATATTGACATTAGATGCATTAAAAGCCTTTATCTTTGAAACGAGTTCTTCCCATCTCTGCACGACGCATTTTATTGATGTCGCCTCACGGTCGGGAAAATTTGCATCGCAATTAACGATGCTTGCATTTTAATATAATATGTTCTTACTTATGTGAATACCTTTTCAAAAATTATCAAGTGTAGGGTCTCACATGGCTTGCTTTCCGAAGCAAAAATGGTTTCTTAGTGTTTAATTTTTAACTGTCTTTAAAAAGGTTCTCAATTCGTCTGTGTTTTTACGCATACAGACGGATTTTTTTATAGCATAGACCGGCAAACTAGCAAATAAGTCACCTTATGGTTAGTAATCTCCACCACCCAGGTACGCCCAAAATATCAACAATATCATAGGAGCGTTGATGACCTTAAATGAAAGGGACAATGAAAGGATTGGGAAGAGTTTTCGGCCTCCGGATATCTCACTCATTGTACGAAACGCAGCAGCATGCTGCTAATTTACGTCTGATTTCTGTGAGATAGTGGTAACGACTCGGTCGAGCCGGCTCAATCGTACTATAGACAAACTGGTACTCGTCACACGAAATGCAACAGGAAGCTGATACATAACGTCAGTTTGCTGTAAGACAATGATAACAACTTGGTCGAGCAAGTTGTTATCATTGTCTTACAGCATTGTCTATGCCTGCTGGAGACAACACTGTCTACAGTGTGGCTCAGTAGACCCTCACTTTCTAAATATTTAATGGTACGGAACACAACATATTCGAAGATTCATTTGTATTGTCCATTTTTAATTCTACCTTAATGGCATGACCAACAGCTCATAAATTCGAAGCAAATCGTAAGTATTTTAAATAAAATACCGCATCCGACCATCCGAATGATATAATGAACAGTGATAGCTTATATGTTTGACTCATTACTTTTCGTTTAAGTGAATTTGATTCAGAGTGTTTTTTTTAAAACCATCTTTCAGAATTAAAATTTTATTAATTATACCATTATTTTACTGCGATGGCGCAGTTGCAATGCATGCAGTGCTATGGTTTTAGGTTCGATCTCCGGGTCGGTTAAAAAAGTGAAAATGGGTTTTTCTATTACGAAACGCTCAGTATCAGCGCGGAGTCTGGAATTATGGCCAGTATGGAGATGGGCTCTCCTCCTATCACACCATGGGACGGAAATAAGCTCGGGGAAATGTGGCTGTACTGGTTGCACCTCTGTCTACCCCTTCGAGGATTAGAGGTGGTGTATCTGGCACGTACTTTGGGGTACTCCAAAATCTCTTGCCTACCCTTAGGGAATGGAGGCATGGTAACTGTAATTATTTTTGAAAAGCTCATTTGAAAAGCTTCTCGTTTAAAATGGTGGAATTAACCCAGACGGCGTCTCGTATACCAATACCATAACATTTTTATTTTTTACTTCGTAAAGAACGCAAACTCAGTATGCCCAAGGAAGGCCTAAGGCAGCCCTGCCATGCTTACCATCCCCGAATAAATTTAATAGTTCATCAATGAAGTTAATGCTTAATGGTTGAAATTATCGCATCTTCCAGAAAATTCTATGTAAAAGAATCTCCCTTACCTCTTATTTAACTTTAATTTATCACCATGTTACATAAAATCATTGTCGAGCAAGAATAAGAAACCAAAAAGTCGTTTGTACAGGAGAATGACATTCTACGCTCAGATTTCCGGTGCTCGGTCGCCATTCAACAATTGTTAAGATCCCATATGGATTTTAGAATGGAATGTACGAAATTAAGTTTATTTTTATTGTTTTGTTTTATTGAGGAGTTAAATAGTGAGATTATAAAGTTATATGGCATAGGCCAGCAAACGAGCAAGTGGGTCACCTGATGGTTAGTGATCTCCACCGCCTATGTTCGCCCACAATACAAAAATAATCATGGGCGCGTTGCCGACCTTAAAGGAAAAGGATAATTAAGGGATCGGGAAGGGGAGGGGAATTTGGGCCTCCGGATATCTCACTCACTGTACGAAACGCAGCAGCAAGCTGCTACTTTACGTCGGTTTTATGTGAGACATTGGTAACGACCCGGACAAGCCAGCTCATTCATGCCTTATACAAAAGTGTCTACAGCGTGGCTCTACCACTCAAAATACAATGCAACTTATTAAACTATTTTATATATTGTAATTTTAATTTGTTGCACATAATGGATAGTTCATCTTTGGGCGTCTTGCTATATGGGCGTAATGTGATCGTTACTATTGTTTTTAAGTATAGGATGACGGCAGAATTCTCACTATCTTAGTATTTGCAAGCACATGCACACATATTGTGAAAGATGACCTGAAATATCTGTATCTACTACGTCAATGCTAGCAGACCTCCATACATTGTTGAATTATAGTTAAGAATTAATCCATTTATATATTTTATTTACGGCTAAGGTCTCAGCTACGTCAGATGGCGGACTTATCACATTGGCGCCGTAATACGATATTTTTTACACAATATGTACCTTTAAATACATTTATGTATGCAAGCGAAGTAAATATTTGTGTCTTTGTGTAAACTTTCACCCTTAATGAGTACCGTCGAGGTGTCACGATGCCATCCGATGTCCTGTCTTATTACGTGTCGCTATCAATAAATTTTATGTTTCCCTTTGCCAAAGATTTAAAGTGAGAGAGATTATTAACTTTCATTTTACTGTTGTGAAACGTTTTTATGTCATGTTTCTCCGTATAAGACTATTGACAAAATTTATCTTGAAATTATTTTGGTTACATTACTACGTAAGCGCGTTGGACATTACCTCGATGAGCTATTTCTATCGTCTGTATCACGGTGTATGCTTTTAAGAATCATTTGATCTTATCCCATCCTCACCTTCGCATAATAGAACCACGCGTGCTGGCTTGCAGAACCACAGCTTCGTGGGCTCCTCCATCTCGGATTGAAGTAACAAGTTCGCACAATAATACTACTACTACTAAAATTAAGCTGTGGAACAGTTTGGCGGCATACGTCTTTCCTCCTTCCTAAAATATAGGGTCCTTTAAACGGAGTACGAAGAAGCAATTAAGCAAGCTGGCATAATTTTGGCGACCTAGTATACATACATAGTATAGTCGTTGTTTGGCACTATTCTTGGATTGCACTTCACTTACCATCAGATGTAACGTAGTCACTTTGCAGAAACTACATTGAAAAAAAAATCTTTGAATGACGAGACGAGCAGGTCGCTTGGCTGATGGCAAGCGCGACGCCTGCTCATAAACAGAAGCAACGCCACACAGAACTTGAATTACAAAGCACTTCATGACACTGGACTGCGCTAGTCATTCCGAGACGTAAGCTGTTAAGTCTCATAATGCCCAGTAATTAACTAAAACACAACAGTTCTTACACACTGCTGCTTGGCGGCCGAAATAGACAATGCAGTGGTAACAACCCAGACGGCCTCTCGCATACGAGGGACTTACCACCTTGTTACATCAAAATGTAATGGTAGATATATTCATTCATTATTCGTAATTATTGCGATGTAATTGTATTTCTAAATCTTGAATATTCCGTAGCTTCTTCTCTATTAAAATATATTAAACTAACGTTATCGTGAAATAAATATGTTTACATTCTAAAAGCAAACAACCCTTCTTTGAAACAGTCATATTTATGGTAATCGTTCTTAATTTTAATAAAAAAGCTTTATTGCTATAGCCGAATAATTCAAGCCGGCACACGTAATACCGCCCCGACCCGGCCGTGTTGTGCCCATATATTTACTTTATCTTGTTCAATACACTTAAATACAAATTAATACAACCGAAGGACCGGATCTTAATGGCGGCTCGGACTGTTTATTTTACACCTCACGATGGGACACGCCAGTTTTATTTTTAATTTTTTTATTGGTCTCGCTGAGCGTGGTGTTCGGCTTTTAGCGCCTCCAAAAACGGACCGCGCCTAGACTCTTCCAAGAATTAACTGCTAATAGGCCCTGGACGATCTTCTTTACTAATATTAGATATATAAGGGCTCACGAGTCTCGGCAAGAGATTTAATACATAAACTTTATTACACCATATTTCTCAGTCGTTTATTAAAGATAAATATTACAATTTTATTCATATATGTGACAGTATTATTAGTATTCTACACTAGGACCAGCGTAACTGAAATATACTGCTGTACGAATACGAATTCTATACATATTCATTTACTTACAATTCCAATTTTCATCTAGTTTTATTATAACTAAGAATATATCGTTGCCCTATGTAATGTCGCAAGTTTCATGCAAATAAATGCACCTCAATTAGTATAAATGTAAAAACAAGATCTCTGGCTCGTAATTTACAAGTACGTAGTAGTTATTGATACGGTATCGACATTAATATTCAAAAAATATTGTCAAAGCTCCTCACTGGCCGATAAAAATGTCGGGCCACACGCAGCAGGTCATTAGACACCTCCCAGAGGAAAATAAATTAAAGAAAACGAGAAATCTCGAACGACAACCTTATTCTTGGCACTCGGTCCTTAATCCCCATTGCTTTTTCATCCACAACAAATTCCATTGCTCGGCCATAATCAATTGTAATGAAATCATCAATAGACTCCGAGCAATGGATATTGAAAACATTACTTGTTTCGTTCAAAATATTTATGAATAGGGATGTAAGTCCCGGATCAATTAAATGCTATAAGATACAAGCACTATAAGTCAGTATGAAGGCGAAATCCAAGAAGTAATGACTAAGACGTTATTTTATATGATAAAAAACGTAGACATTGATTTACTCTGTTTCAATTCATTCAATACATGTTTAATTTGCAGAAGTAGTTATTTAGATATAAACAATTGGTGTTAAAGCAAATTATACAAAATTTTAACATTCAATAAAAAATTTATTCATACTTAAGACCTGCATCACGAAGGGTTATTAAATGAAGATACAACTAGTATACCGTCTAGATTTTTCCTATGATGTGATGAGGGCGATTTTATTAAGCATTAACACTCGTAAATAACTACTCTTTAATGTATGCATACTATTCTTTTGATTAATTACTCAATACTCTAATAATACTAATTACTCAGATATGTATTTATGATTGTATTAAAGTATTTAACACAGAGTGCACGATATTATTATCTTGTATCTATTACTTCATATTAAAAAGTAGAGAAACTGTGTGGCCGAATAAAAGTTTGTTCCTTCCTTATTTCTTACATACAGATTTCGTTGTGTATTAGTTTTTGTTTGGGCCTCCGCCCACGGACTTAACCTCGCTGTAGATAGTTTTATTTACAACATTAATGTACCGGTTCGACCGAGGTGGTACCATTTTCTTATAGAAAACCGGTGTGAAGAGACAATTTGCTGTAGCGTTTAGTACGATAAATAAAACTTCTCAAGGCTCATACCCCCTCCCTTCCTAATCCCATTTTCTCGAAGGTCGGCAACGCATATGAATGCAATATCAGAGGAATCATGAGATTCTTCTGGAATTGTATGCGTTTAAGGTTGATATCGCCTAACATCACGCATTAGCCCGTTTGACAGTTTTTGCTAAAACCAATTCGTATAAAAAATCTTGAACCATATCAATGGGTATGCCTATGCTCATTAAGATTTTTCGTAAGTGGTAATACAAAGTTCTCAGTGTAAATGGGTCACCAACATATACACTTATACTTGTTCTCAAAGCGAATCTCACCTGCACGTGGTACACTGATGTGATAGACGAGGCAATGACGAATCTTGGTTGCTGTTGCGAGTTGTAGGGTTCAGACGGCGGGTCGCTCCCACATAATATCAAATTCGGACACTGATACAACGCCAGTCAGGACGAAAGAAAAGATAATACAAAGTTCTCACATAATCTTCTTTGTTTACTAGAGGAAAACATGGCCACTGTAATTTAATAGTCATTTAACAAATAAACACAATGCAATGAAAATTGTTGTTAAAGGGGCACATTTTACTACCGTCATTTCTGAGAATACCAATGTCCGTTCATTATTCCATCCAACACTGGGACAGAACAATTAAAAATCTATTCTGTATGCGCAGTGACGTGTGGCTATCCGCTCACCTGATGTTTTTGTTGCCAATAAAAAGCATTTATTGTTATAAACATACGATAGTGATGCCACACAGAATGTTAAACTGTATAAAATGGTCCAGCTGGTAATTGTTGCAACACTAAAATAAACTTTTTTATTGTCAACATGTCACTTAATTAGGACTTAGGACGTGAATGGAAATAATTCTGTGTGAGTGCGATGAACTAATCACATAAATTAACAACTTTTTAAACTATTTTATGGCTAGACAACGGTGTTTACAAGCATAGGCACATGGGATCGTGTTACGTTTTTGTTTTAATTTTAAATTTTCTACATGAATATTCGAAGCGTGTGTTTGAAAACAATTACTGTTATTTATTAGCATTACATATGGGTATAATCACGGCGTTCATTGGCGTGGTATTCATTAAATATTGGTATTCATGCTTTTGAGATTCTCACCAGGTGTCGAAATCGTATTGACTGTAACATTTTTTTTAATTCAAATTACCTTTTTTAAATACATGTATATTGGCACAGATACTACAAAGGGTACTTAAACCATCCATTTTATGTGGCATAACTTTGGTATTAAAGCTAGCAAGTTCTTCGTAAATTTGTTCTCAAGATCGGATAGTTTCTTGGCAAGATACATGGAATGCAGGTGAGGTCGTCTTTGTCCTCTTTTCGACAACATCTTTATTACTTCTTAGCAAATGAGAGTCAAATGACTACACGGAAGGTACGTGATTCTTAACACTAAATATAGTTTAAGCTACCTAGAAATATGATCAGTTATTCTGTTAAGGATAAAGAACGCGAAATTAATGATGATGATACAAATTAAATACATTTTGGTAAGAAACCTAGAGAGAAAAAACAAAGAATATAAAACAACATCATTTTCTACATTTAAATGCTTTCTATGTTGATAGAACAGAGTATTATAGAACTTCAACTTGCGTTTTTTGGCAGAATATTGTTATTTGTTTCTTGACTATTGCTTTTTGTCACATGTCAATACTTTACAACTTGTATGCTTTAAATTGATGGGATATTCCAATATATCCTTGATCAGTAATCACATCATTGCAGCATTAGAGTAAGTAGAAGGGCCGCGATCTGTAGTAATTCCGAGGACTCTCCATCAAAGTGCCCAAATCCAATCAAAAGCGAGTCTATTATTTTTAGTTGTTCAAGTACTGGATTGTAAGAGGACCTCAAACATCTTAGGCCCAAAAGTCAACCTCACCTTTACATGGTACACTTTGCTGATTAACAGACGAAGCAATTGCGAAACTTGGTTCCCGTTGCAGGGATCATACGCCGGGTCGTCCTATATAATTACCAAATACCCTCACTGGTACGAAAAGGCGAACAATGGCATTGGGCCGGGTTGACGCCAGGCAAAAAAAAGTTCAAGTACAAACTACAGAATCTGCATTTTAGGACTCCCGGAACTCGATGGAGAAACGACACATGTATGTGTGCGCCAAAAATTGCGTCTGTCAACGCGATGGATCCGCCACCAGTCACATAAACAAGTACAAAAATATATCAATCAATATTGCCCTTGCCATGAATAACGCAGAGGTTATCACAATATGAATGGAACAGCTATGTAAATCAATCTAATAATATTTTTTCGTGACAGGTAACCAAATGTCGATGCGCACCCTACGGTGGTAGATGTGCTTAACTCGTTAATTTACGACAGTTCGCGTGCACCACACGCAACAATAAATCAAGATGAATTACAACAATGATCGGATCTTTCGATGGCTAATCCCGCATTTCATTATCTTGTACAAAGTCGCGCTGTCGCCCACTCGGTGAAAATTGGGCCGGCGACACGTATCGACGTTTTATTGATTACGAAGAAATCTTCATTTAAATTATGTTCGGTTTATTTTGAAGAGTGAATGTTTGTTTTAAAGGGACTCAACGTAGTTTAAGTGTTACTACTTTTAGTAATGACACTTAAACTACGTTGATGAGGAAATGCTATTTACCAAATAAAATATAACATTCAAATACAAAAGTCACACTCTGTATATGTATACCGGAAGAAAGATGTCTACTATGAACTTTTAAAAATAGCTAAACGAGTCGATTGATGGGCAAATCTAAGTCAAAAAAAATCCTCGCACAAAATATCTAATAAAAAACAGCATAATATAATAGAGATGTAAAATCGAAGTACCAGTTTCTGTGAGACCGAAAGTCTCTCCTAGTTTCTGATACCCACGATATAGGACTCTTATTATATCTCTTCTGTGGGGTCAGGACTATGTGTGTGACTTTGGGGTGTATTTATTTATTTTATACCTGATAGTGGTGATACCTTCAATAGCCATACACTACACTGTGTACATACAAGAAAGGACTGGGACTCTTGTGAAGAACAAAATTAAATTAAATTCTTTCTTCGGATGCTTTATTAATTCCTAAGTTACTTATAAGGCGACTATACTACTATGTTATTTTTTGTCCACGATCCATTACGTCTTACATTGACAGCGTGTAAGCCTCCGTGGCGTAGTGGGTTAGTAGCCGACTATGAAGCGAGAGGCCATAGGTTCGATTCCCACATCGGGGCAAATGTGTGATCTCCAAATATAAGTTTCGGGTCTGATTGTTTTCTCCCCAGAAGAGATGACTTCAGCCAGGCGGCCGGTCGCAAAAACCTACAAGCCAAATCTTTTTGTAACATGTGTTAAAAAAAGCATGTTGCGCATGCTGAAGACACTGAGGTTAATTCATTTTTTTTACTAGCCTAAATGACGAAACGAGCAGCTCGCTCGACTCATGGTAAGCATCACGCCTGCCAATTAACATACACAACACTACACATAACTCTGAATTACAAAGCAATACATGACACTGGACTGCGTTCATCACACCGAGACATAAGTTTTTAAGCCTAATAATGCACTTATTATTGTATACAAAACGTGACCCAAATTTTCGTTCATCGACGCAATTGACATTTCATTATTCATATCGAAGTTTCATCAACGGTAATGGAATGATTTATCGCGGTAAACAACGGCACTGATATTCGGAGAACAATACAATTGGAAACTACTAATGAGTCAATATATGACGCGAGGTGGAGCCTATACTTGTCAATGAAGCAGGTTTAGAAAGGTGCCGTGACGTGGATACACTATGCAATAAGTTAACGGCTGTAAATACATGCACTAATAATATAAATCGATAAACAGGGACATGAGCGTATCCGTGAGAATAAGCAATTAGCAAAAGAATTAGCATAATTCGTATCCATCCATATCCTTAATTAGCTAATATATAGACGAATTATTGCTGTTTTATGATAACTTGTTTTTAAAATGTTGTCAATAGAAATATTAATTATTTCGCACGAATTAGGCGAAGCTTTCCGTAATTAAACGTAACGAGTTCGATGCAAAAAGTGTGTTGGTTTTTTTTTTTATATCATAGGCCGGCCAACGAGCAATAGGTCATCTGATGGAAGTGATCTCCACCGCCCATTTACGCCCACAATACCAAAAGGTTTATGGGCGCGTTGCCGACCTTAAATGAAAGGGAGAAATAAGGGATTGGGACAAGAAAGGGGATTTGGACCTCCGGATAACTCACTCACCGAACAAAACGCAGCAGCAAGCTGCTACTTTACGCTGGTTTTCTGTGAGACAATAGTAATGACCTGGACGAGCCGGCCCATTCATGCTGTAGACAAAAGTGTCTACAGCGTGGCTCTACCACTCAATTGCCATTGCCTCGTCTGTTAATCAGCAAAGTGTACCATGTGCAGGTGAGGTTGACTTTTGGGCCTAAGATGTTTGTGGTCTACTTACAATCCAGTACTAGGACAACTAATAATAATAGACTCGCTGTAGAAAAAAGGATTTGGACACTTTGATGGAGGGTCCTCGGAATTACCACAGATCGCGGCCCTTCTACTTACTTAATGCTGTAATTATGTGATTACTGAACCAAAAACAAAACTGTATACAGCGTGGCTCTACCACTCAAATACCCATAATACGTTTGCCTAAATCTAAAACTTACTCATCAACGTACTTCCTTTGCTGCTACGGTATTCGTGGCCATAGTCGTGCCCAGTTATTTGGCCTTGAAAGGAGACGATGTACATGTTAACGACAATCTTCATTTCTTAAGATACGGGGATTACATACCGGAGCGTGTACTCGTTGAATTTTTATTGCACAATTTGCAATTGTTAAGTGTGATGTTAACCTGTAATCAATTCTTTGACAGAAATACAATACAATACAATACAAAACTCTTTATTGCACACACATTTACAAAAAACAAGAATAAATATAAAAACTAGTACAAATAGCGAGAAAAAAAATATGTACAATGGGCGGTCTTATCGCTTTAAGCGATCTCTTCCAGACAACCTAGCATGGAGAGAGATGGTTTAATTTTGTAAGGACGGTGGTGCATTTATATTACACTATGTCTGTTATAATTATAAAATACATATAAAATAGATATATATTATATTATACTACCCTAATATATAAAAATATACTTACATACATACATACATACATACATACATACATACATACATACATAAAATACAACTATATATAGCAGCAATTATATTTAAAGTGTTAGGGAAAGGAAATAGTTTTTCAACCATTTTTTAAATATATTCAGTGATTCAGCTTTTCTTATATGAACAGGCAGGCTGTTCCATAACCTAACAGCCTGAACAGAGAAAGATTTGTCATAGAAGGACGACGTGTGGACTGGAGTCATAAGCTGATAAGTATCAGAGGAACGAAGTGAACGGGAATTAGGAAGATACAAGAAATTGAAACGTTCTTTAAGGTAGAATGGAGCAGAATCATCGAAAAGGATTTTATATAAAAGACAGAGTATATGAGTATTCCGGCGAAGGCGGATAGGCAACCACTCGAGCTTCTTTCGAAATTCAGATACATGGTCGAATTTGCGCAAGCCAAATATGAAATAATTAGTTGTTAAGAAGTTTTTTTTATTAGCTTACTCGCCTGATGAACAGAAGCAATACCACACAGAACTTTGAATTACAAAGCACTGTATGGCATGCAACTGCGCTCGTCACCCCGAGAGACATAAGATGTTAAGTCTCACAATGCCCAGTAATTTCTGGCTTCAATGTCATTCAAACCGGAACACAACAGTGCTTACACACTGCTGCTTAGCGGCTACTAACCCAGACGGCCTCTCGCATATGAGGGACCTACCACCTTGTATGTGTAGGTTATTTATATCCAGGAAAAAAAGGAATTTAGGCAGTCAGTAGGTTATTCATGTTTTACCAGAAGCTGTATATAAAAGTGTACCGCTTTCTTATATTAGATCATCGGCGGATTTCAACGTTCATAAAATAATAACTTAATGAAACCCACATTGACAAACGCATGAACTAACCCGCACATGCTTTAGGGTTTACGTCATCCGTACGTGTTTTACCGCTAACAAACATACATTAATATGGAAAGCTCGCCTCTGCCAATGTGCGAGGCAACGCTGCCCCCACGAAGATGGCTATTGTCTTTACAAAACGTGACTCCAAATGTTAATTGGACTATTAAAAGCCGAATGCGGGTCATTTCGACCATTACCAACGGAGCCCTTTTGAATATGTATAATAAAATTATTAGATAAACTGTGCGTTCAATTTGTGTTAGGTTTCTAATGAGGTTATGCGCTTTCTTGTCACAGATGGCGTTCGAGTGTTGAATGTGTAAACGCATAGCCGGATGCGCGAAATGGATTTTGTTGTGTGCGTAAGTATGCGTATCCGATGCAGAATTTTATATTAGCGCCCTTGGTGTGGGAGAATTGATAATAATCGGACATGCATTTATGTATAAGAGGTTAAATAGGCTAATATTATTAGGCCATGCACATATTGGTGGTTTAAATTATGGAAACATTCAAGTGCCAATGTATCTTTATTGTGATGTATGCGTTGTTTTTGTGTGCGTCTCTGAATCCTAAATTTTATAATGTTGAATTAATGAGATTCCCTTTTTAGATTTATTAGTGAAACATGCTGTCTATAAATGATTATGTTCAATTACACGTGGTGGAATATTTATTGCAGGATGACATTAGTATATTTCGAAATTATATTCAAAGTAATTTAAACATTCTCTACACTCTGCAGTAATGCATAAACAGTATTTTATTTAAAATTTATTTAGCGGGCAATTTACACTACACGCAGAATCCATAAATATTTTGGTGAATTGTCAGCTATAAGTTATATTATAGATTTAAAAATAAATTTTCAAATAAACGCAGTATTTTATAAACGCGGGGAGGGCATTTTATCATCTTTTACATCTTCTCGTGACTTATCAGTCTATAAAGTATCCCCGACATATTAATTTTGTACGACGGTGTTTTCACTTTATTTTGTTGAATTTATTTCAAATGAATGGTCTTACTTATTCCATTGATTCAAGTACAATTATATAAACTAAGTATACAACGTGTTATAGAAAGGGGCGGGCAAATTTAAGCAATGTATAGTGTAGGGTATAAGTATTTATCTCCCATAGTACCAAATCCGATTGCATTGCTAGTACAATAATTGTAGAATTTTCTTTTTTATCGAATGAGTAACATGTCGATATCGACTTTCAACTTTGGACAACACTAAATGATAAACAATGATACTATAGACCTCCTTTCATTTAATTATTTTATAATAAAAAAAACATTAAACAGTTGTCAAATGTCAATTTTTATTTACGCAGTTAGTTCGACAATTTCCGATGTTATGAAGTATGATTACGAGTTCAAAAAGTATGTTGTATTTGACTAAAAACAAGTATTATGTATTGGTGTTTTGTGTTGGTGCAACTGTTAATGGCTTATAAGAGGCTCGTCGATTGTATTAAGCCAAATTCATAGATGGAAGACCCGACAATGAAATCTTTAAAATACTTCAGAGGATGGCACCTATATCATCTTCAGCAAACAGTCTCTTGCAGGTGTTATTTTGTGTTTAAATTACAAGTTACGTACGTATGTCCGTAGGATTACGTAAGTTTATTAAAATGTGAGTGTCATCCATAATAATTAATAGTGGTGTCATCAATCTTATCGATCTTAATAGACGAGTGATTAAAATTAACGTGAAATTTTAGGATGTCTTGGTTTAAAATGATCCGGTACATAGGTACTTACTATAAGGAGTGTGTAATGACCCTAAAATATGACCACACCTTTCTGTAACACGTTGTATAAATAAACAAAATTAATAAATTTGAATACCCATGGGTATCACTAATCTTCCCTTGGCTATTCATGGTTAACTCCACCCTGAAGCACTGGTTTTACTGGTGCTCCTGCAGTATGCTCCCTTCTCAACTGGCAAACCTTTTTGTTCTCCTGCTGAACCTAATAATGTCTCTCAGTTGGCTATTCTGTAGTTGATCTTGTGCATTCTGCCCATCCCCATTATCTCCCATAGTGGCAGAGACTACATTAGACACTCTAAAAGTGGAGACTTGTCTCTTCCTCTCCGCATGAAGAGTCCTCGGTCTTGCCTATTATCTTTATGCCTGTTCGGCATACTGTGTCCAGTAATTATTCTAATGTAATTCCTCCTTTTTGAATTAGCAGGAAATGTTTCGTATCTTTCTTATAATATAGTGCCTTGATGAAGAATATGAATTGGCCGCAGCCGTTTGTGTTTCTCCATCTGGTGTTAGTTTCCGCAGCAATATTTTTGCTGATTACAGCTATTGTAATTTTTACCCTTTATTACAATAATCACTCAATAAAATTAAATACCTAACAATATAAGCTAACGCCTGTATCCTCGAAGAGGTAGGCAGAGTTGTAACTAATGCTGCACGCACGGCTTACGCCGAACCGGACACAAATTCCAAACCCAGGCAACTCATGTGTTGAAAAGTTCATGAATTGAAAAGTCAAACACAATTGTGATTGCTCGAATTGGGATTTGAACCCAGGACCTATAGTTTCTCAGCCTAAGTTAATAATAATAAATAACACACAACAGTCACACACATTGCCCTGACCCCACAGTAAGTAGTTGTGTCGTGGGTATCAGGAACTACGAGAGGCTTTCGATCTCACAACACTAAGTTGGCTACTACTAGAACTACTACTAGACTTTGTGAGTGGGAGAATCACGTTGTAGACAGTTCTGTCTATAGTATGAATGGGCCGGCTCGCCCGGGTCATTACCACTGTTTTACAGAAATCCGACTTAAGTACGGTGTGTTTCGTATGGTGAATAAGATATATGGAGGTCCAAATCCCCCTCCCCTTCCTAATTAAATAATTAATTATCACTTTCCTTTAAGGTCGGCAACGCGCCTATGATTCTTCTAGTATTGTGGGCGTATATTGGGGGTAAAAAATAATAAATGGTTTAAATGGTAAAGATCACTTACCATCAGATGACCCACTTGCTAGTTAACCGGCCTTTGCTATAAAAAAAATACAAAGGTTGACGATGATATTCCATTAAACCAATGAAATTTACAAGGTTGCCGCCAAGCGGCAGTGTGTAAGCACTGATGTGTTTCGGTTTAAAGGACATTGAAGCCAAATTACTGGGCATTATGAGAATTATCATCTTATGTCTCGGGGTGACGAGCGCAGTCCAATGCCATGCAGTACTTAGTAATTCAAAGTTCTGTATGGTGTTGCTTCTATTTATGGGCAGGCGTGGCTTTAACCATCAGGCGAGTGACCTGCTCGTTTCATCACTAAGCTAATAAAAAAAAAACAATGAGATATTCAATACACCATATAAGTGCTATAAATCGCGTCTGGCTGTATCCATTACAGTAGGTAAGGCATTTGCATATGCCTTGGCTCATTACACCGTTGAGTTTCTTTCTGTAGAAAGCTTTGTTGGTTATCTGCCAACTGAAGACATAATATTTGCGTTTATATTATTACGTACATATAAATTAAACATATCTAGTGCCAAATTGATAAATCATTCAATTTTTAGGCTTTTAAATAAATCTAACTCTTTAGTTCTTCGATTTTCTCACAGTTTCTAGGTGGCAAGTTATTCGTATACGTGATTCCGTTTGGTACCATCGCTTTACTTCCATGCAGCAGTGTGTTTGGACTGGTTTGGAGGATATTATTGTCAATGAAATTAGTGAGAATAGTGTCACGCAGTTTGAGAAATTCAAAGTGACGTATTTTTTGTATATGGGCAGGTGTGGCTCTCACCATTCAGAGATCTACATGCTCGTCTCATCATTCACGCATTTTTTTTATTAGATTGAATGACGTAACGATCAGGTCGCTGAAGCCTGCCCATAAATAGCAGCAACACCACACAGAATATTGAATTACAAAGCACTGTATGCCATTGGAATACGCTCGTCACCCCAAGACATAAGATGTGAAGTCTCAATAATGCATAGTAATTTCACTGGCTTCATTGTCCTGCAGACCGAAACATAACAATTACACACTGCTGCTTGGCGGCAGAAATAGACAAAGCAGTGGTACCAACTCAGACGGCCTCCAGCTTACCACCCACAAGTTAGTGGTGATTATAAAATTAAGTTCAAACATGTAAGACCCAAAAGTCATTTTGTGTGCTTTCGTTGAACTCTTTTCCGTACCGTTAGGTCCCGTATTTTGGGTACTCAAACTTTGCTACCTAGGTATAAAACTGTTAAGGAGTGTTTCGATGGTAATGCTACTAGTAGGAATCTAGGAGTCACTTCATTTCCACAAAAAATATCCTTATCATGGTTTCATCCAGTATGCTGGTCTTAATTGCTAAACTTTTATATTACTTAGAAAAGTTTAAATAAGGACAGCCTCCGTGGCGTAGTTGGTGAGAAGTCGGCTGTAAAGCGAGAGGCCGCGTGTTCAATTCCCGCAACCGAGACAAATGTTTATGTGATCCACAAATTATTTTTCGGGTCTGGATGTGTTTTCACCCTAGAGCGGTTGACGTCAAGCAGGCGGCCGTTCGTATAAAGTACAAGCCAAATATTTCTGTAGCATTTGTTAAACATGTTGCGCCAACCCCATTGCGATAAGGGCAGATGGAAGAAGAAGAAGACGTAAGTTTAAATAAGGATTGTGCCCACTTTCAGGATGTCTATATTATAAAACTAGGTATTGCTCGCGTCTCCGCTCGCGTAAATGGCTTCCGGAATAAAAAATAGGCTATGTTCTAAGCCAGGTCATCGTATACCCTTATGCCAAATTATATCCAAAACCGTTAAGGCGTGATACAAACCGACTAACAAACATCCAAATTCATAAACTTACAAACATACAAACTTTCACATACATAATAGTAGTAGGAAAATCCAGCTGGAATTCTTTCTTTCTGTCTGTCGATATTTTAGTACCAGGATCCGCCTTCCTATTTAAACGCTTCCACTTCGCCTGATCTTGAACATCCTCCGTAGTGAGATTATTGGCTGGTATAATAAAAGAAAAAAAATTCAATATGTGTCCATTTGATTGGTATTAAAAGGTAAGAAATCCTTCCCCTCCTATGCGTAGAATCCGGATTCCGATACAAATATTCATTTATACATGCCCGTTTCTCGGTACTATGTGAGACAGTTGATGCAAGCCTGCGATTGTTAACACTTGAAGCTTGGTAGGTTAAGTTCTAGTTAATAAAGCTTGGCAACGATCCAAATGTATTTCTACTCATTTAAAATTAAGTAGGGTTAATATTAAAGCAAAAATAAATTAAATGTAAAAATTATTGGCGCTTCAACATAAAACGTAAAAGGTCATTATTCGTTATTTGTTTAACAATGACTAATTCACAAAAAATCCATTCCGTGTAAAATGCGTGACATTGCACACATAAAATGCACGCTGCTATTAGAATTTTCAATCAACCACAAAGGAGTTGAAAATTTCGTAAAAAGACAATGCTTTAAGTGTCATATAAATTGTGTCTTGTACGAAATGGGCACAGTGAGCCATCTGTCAGGAGTGGCGTGGGGGACGCAGCATATTTTATAATTATATGGGTGCATACGTGGAATAGCAATGGTTGATTCGTTCGATCGCGCGAATGTCTCGCGGACGATGTGCTGTGCATGCAGAACGTGCTCGCACTTGGCGAAATACAACCACCATCAAGATTTCTCGGTCGCGATCTAGAACCAGGTGCGGCACATTGTGCTGTCTACGCGTGATTGATGTGATCAATTGGTTTCATTCTATTTTTAAACTATATTATATTAATGACATTATGTTTAATTATGCTCGCTGGATTGTTTTTTTTTTGCGGGAATGAGGCATTTGAATACGGCGTTAAATAATAATCTGATAATGTTGACTATTCATGATAAAAGAAATTAATTATTAATGAATAGATGCTTATGATGCTGTGGAATAAAATAAATACGCGCGTATCTGAAGCAACATATGAAAACAATCGGGTTTAGCCAGTAAGTATTTTTTTATAGGATAGTCCGGCAAACGAGCAAGTGGGTCGCCTGATGGTAAGTGATCTCTACAGCCCATGTACGCTCACAATACCAAAATACTCATGGACGCGTTATCGCCTTAAAGGAAAGAGATGATTAAGGGAATAGTAAGCGGAGGGGGATTTGGGCCTACGGATATATCACTCACCGTACGAAACGTAGCAGCAAACTGCAACTTTACGCCGGTTTTATGTGAAACAGTGGTAACGACCCGTACGTAGGCTTAGTATAAGTTTTAATAGTTGAGTAAAACGATGAAAGTTTTCGTTTTATCTCCATACGTCGAGTATCAGTAGCCACTAGTGGGAACTATGATGAATTAAAATTAATAATATGGTTAATTCTATTTCATAATAGGCGAAAGGGAAATTAGTTTTAAGCGATTCTTTACTTTGTATGAATTACTAGTTTGACACTTCGACGTTAGTAATTTTATACGAATTTGAAAATTGTGAACGTATTTGTAACTCGTACTATGCCTACTGGACGAGCCGGCCCATTCATGCTGTAGACAAAACGGTCTACAGCATGGCTGCACCACTCAAAAAATTTACTCTTAAATTTTCATTAATTACCATAATAATTGGATTATGTTTTATAGGAAAAATAACCTAAACGCGTATACACAAATAAGCTATAACATGACTACGTTCTGGAAGCATCAAATATTTATTTGGCAGGTCTAGATCGCTAAAGTATGATAATGTGATATAAATTTGGTATGCGGATATAATTAAGCCCCGCCTACATGCGACTTAACAATATATATTTATATTTATACTTACACTACATAAAGATTAAGTAAGTACTTTTCACATTCTGATTTCTTTTTAATTACATGAAAAGGAAACCACAAAGTATTTATACATGCCTGGTAGTTGGAGTGTTTGCAGAAAGACATGATTCTTACCATCAAATAGATAGTCTATCTATCTATACTTACAAAATAAATAAATCGAAAAATTGTCTTGATAACCAAATCACAACGATTCTAATTTGAACCACATTATCCAAGCATAAAGATCATCAACATTCGAATCATTGATGCATTTTTTTAGCTTGAATGACGAGACGTGCAGTTCGCTCACCTGATGGTAACGCGCCACACATGCCCATAAACAGAAGCAACTCCACACAGAACTTTGAATTACAACGTACTGCATGGTACTGGACCGCGCTCGTCACCCCGAGACATCAGTGGTTAAGTCTCAAAATTCCCAGTAATTTCACTGGCTTCAATTTCCTTCAAACCGGAACACAACAGTGCTTACATACTGTGAAATGAATTTTGGTGGCAGAAATAGACAAAGCGGTGGTACCAACCCAGACGGCCTCACAACAAGACCACCTTGGGCATGCATTATATCACCTTATGAAAGAACTCACACACTAACCTCATTCTTAAGTCTATTATTCAACAAAACTTATAGAAATAGCAGAAAACGTAATACACTTACTCGATAAGATTTACGATTCAGCTCATGGATACATCGCAGCGTTAATACATGTGCTTAGCGGTACACTTAAAGAAGGACCCAGTGCCAAATATGCACGACGTAACAATTTACTGTCTATATACGGATTATAAAGCGAGCCGGCGACGTACTAGCAAAAACTACGCTTAACTGTTATGAACGTTTTATCTATCTTTAATTCCACAATCCCAATTTGTCTATCTTAATTGTTTCATTTATTGTGAAATTAATAAGGCTTGTTGTTTACTTATTACATGATGTGCATTGTGATTCAAGACTTTGGGACATGAGACGCATGTCAATACTTCTTTAATGTTAAAAAATGTTAAAAATTGGAGTGCATCCAAAATAAATCCGTTTTTATTAACTTTACAGTTAGCATTGAAATTATGAATATTGTAATGTTAAAATACTTCTGTTTATTAATAACTAGCTGTTGCCCGCGGCTCCGCCCGCGTTAATGCCTATTTCCAGGATTAAAGTAGTCTAGTGGGCGCCCCCGGTGAGAAACGCGCTTGACAAAAATACTAAAATGACTATTAAAATATAAGGGTTGATGGTAGAAGGGTGAAAATTTAGGGTTGTATGTATTTTTTTTATTGTTGTATCATAAAAAAATAAAAACAAAAAACGTTGTTTAAAAAAAATGGCGTGGACCACCCTTAACATTTAGGGGGATGAAGAATAGATAGTAGCCGATTCTCAGTCCTACTAAATATGCATATAAAATTTCATAAAAATCGGTCCAGCCGTTTCGGAGGACTATGGGAACGAACACGAGTGACACGAGAATTTTATATATTAGAAGATATACCTGTAGTAAAGCCATATTGGATTCAAATTATTACGATAATAGTAATAACAATACACCCAAAAGTTACACATATAGTCCTGACCCCAACCTAGATTAACCTGTATCGTGAGTACCAGGAACTACTAGGGACTTTGATCTCGGTAAGGGAATCGAACCCACAACTTCTCGCTTAACAGCCGGCTGCTCGCCGACTGCCCCACGGAGGCTGTTTATAAAAGTTTTATAACATTTTTATTGACAGCAGATATTCACTTTCGCTTTTTATGTTTGTTCTACATATAAGTAAAGCAAAAGCACGTATTTTTATAAACATTCGACATCGGCGTCTACTTATTTTAAAGTCAATAGAAGAATAAACAGGCTAGTTTTCCATTACCAAGAATTTTTTGCATCTGAACTAGTTTTCTGTTATCATTGTCATCTATTTAAACGTCGCAATGCAACGTTCCACAATTAATTCTAGCTTATCATTTTATGTGTCGGTTACGTATGTTGATTTGGTCGTTTTCAAAACGAGTTTCATAGTTTTTTATGGCCTGCAATATTACCAAGTAGAGGCAAGACCACCTCGGTACACCCTGGCGATATTCGTGCGGGTTTTTTCAAATTTTTGCTAGTTATAACAATCGAGTTCTCCCGCGGCATCTCATAGCAGAGCGGTACTTTTATTCCGCGTTAGATATACATCACAAACGTGAGTGTCGTCTGTAAGTACACGGGATACGTCTATGAATGTCTTTATTACTGTGCTTTTAGTCATTTGTAAGATTTTCTCATAATGATTGTCTCCAAAACGAGTGTTGCCGTCAAAAGCTTTTGTCTAATCGCTGTCATGATTTTGGTTCACGTGTGCACTTATTGTTAAAACGTCGTTGTCTTTATGTCTCTTTTTATTAATGTCATTTTCACAATTATTGTCCCACTTGAGTATGCACTTAACATGTTAAATTTCATGGCTCCGTCATTTAGGTGAAGATTAGTAAGATAAAACAAACCTTTTCATTTCCTTAATTTCGAAATAAAAACAGGGTTTATAGAATCCCAAAAGGGGTAGGCAGAGGTGTAAACAGTACACCCACATTTCGCCTAACGTATCTCTGTCCCATGATGTGTTAGGCGAGCCTATCGCCATACCGGGGACAATTCCAGACTCCGGGCTGATACTAAGCATTTCGTAATAGAAAAACCCAATATCACTTTCACCTGACCCGGAGATCGAACCCGTCCTTAGCCTTAGCAACAGCCGCAGTCGTAACGCGTACGCATTACAACTACGCCACCGAGGCAGTTCGGTAGGGTATTTATAATGATCAATATAGACGATTTTTAAACCGAATTAAAAAAGAAGGAGGTTTTCAATTTGTCTATACTAGTATGTACTTATAAGATTTTTATACTCACGTATTACTCTGAAAAATATGCACCGATTTGGAATGTTCCTTTTTGTTTGAAAGAGTTTTCTCCATTGTGATCTTATATAAATTTGATTAAGGTCTGATGATCTATACTTAAATAATAACTTGCCCTGACTGACTGATTTATGAACACGGAGCCTAAACCGCTGGGTGCTACAAACTTGAAATTTTACAGAAAGGTTCCTTTAGTGACGTAAATGAACACTAAGAAGATATTTTTCAATAAGGAGTAATATAGGGGATGTAAGTTTATATGGAGAAAAAAATATTAAATAGACACTTCGACTCGAAACTTAGGTGGGGTACCCCTAAAAACAAATAAACATCTACATATTTCACGATATCGTGAAAATCATCCTCTTAAGGGGTGAAATGCTTTAAAAGGGCGGGCGTTGTTCCCGATTAAGATGTTCACGCGAGCAGAATCGCGAGTAAATATTAGTAGAGTATGAGATAAAACGGAAAAATCCTCAACAGAAAACAGCAAGCGCAAGAACGGAAATTTTTAGTGGTAGAGCCAGGCTGTAGACAGATCAAAGACTGCCGGCCCATACGTGCTGTAAACAGAACTGTCTACAGCGTGGCTCTACCACTTGTATATTGCTTGATTACATGTTCAGTTTTTGTAAAAGTGTTATTTTTACGTATTGATACGATTTATTTGCTGTTCTTTACTATACTTTCTGCCTACAAATTACTTAAAGAAAATATTTATAAAACTAATTTGGGATTACACTACTCCCAAAATCCCATATGAGAACCTATAATTATTTGCCCACATTGACGCTGACCACTATACAAATTAAGACACAAATAAGAAAATTATTTACGCTAAATAATTTAAAGTTTATTTAGTTAATGTTAATCAAATCATGGGTCGGAAATAGGCTCAGCAAAATATGGGTGTACTTACACACCTTGGGGGAGTACAGGCGTGAGTACTAGTATGTATGTGTGTAATTTAAAGTTTATTCCTATATCTTATCTGGTCTTTGTAAGTACTGTGGTATTATATCATGAGCTCTTTACTTTCTGAATTGCGAATAAAGACATTAAAGCAGACTATTCTTTTATTAATGATACAAAAATATTCTCATGTGCCATATACATGGTTTGTGAAAATGTTATTTGGCTTGTGTCCAAGTACGGCCGCTGTTAAAATGGCCAACGATTAAACTGAACCATAAACAGTGTAAAACAAATGTTTTTATCTGATTCGTTTGTCGCATATCAATAATTCATAGCGCAGCAGTTATGCACATCGCCAACCGTTACTTGGAAGCCTCACACCGTTCATTAGTAGTTTTATCGCGGTGTGCTTTGGCAAAACCGCTGGGCCACATAGCAATCGAACAATGAACTAAAATTAATTCTAGATAGTATTCAATTATCTAAATGGTATAAAGTTATAAGTATATTTTTTTTAGCTTGAGTGATGAAGCGAGCAGGTCGCTCACCTAATGGTAATTCCCAGCCTGCTCAGTGCCCATAACCAGAAGCAACACCACACAGAACTTTGAATTACAAAGCACTGCTTGGTATTGGACTGCGCCCGTCAGTCCGAGAAATAAGATGTTAAGTCTTATAATGCCCAGAAATTTCACTGGCTTCAATGTCCTGCAAACCGGAACACAACACTCCTTACACACTGCTGCTTAGCGGCAGAAGTTGTCAAAATGGTGGTACCAACCCAGACGGCCTCTCGCATATGAGAGACCTACCACCTTATAATTTTTTGTATGGAGAAACTATATAGTTAAACATTAGTTACAATGTGAAAATGCAATGTGGACATAATTAATGTTATACACTATGATAAGGCTACATTTCACTAAAATCCCTAATTATTTATATCAAGATTATTGGAGGCACTACTAGCCAGTTGCACTCATTAATCATTAACCTTTTTTTTTATACGTACTAGGCTCGCGTTTGGCCACTATCACGCCTGATGGTAAGTGATGATGTGGCCTAAGATGAAGCACGCTTGCCTCGCAAAAAACGATTCACTCGCAACTTGAAGACACCCAGATTATATTTATCGTGGAACAAAGACTCCGGCAACTTGTTCCACAATTAATAAACTATTACCCAGTAGAGCAACCCTTGGCGCGGTCAGTCGATAGATGGCTGACCGGCTAGTGGTGTTGTAAAATCAGTGTCTCCATGCTTTGGATGTCACGTAAAATGTTGGTCCTGGTTGTTATCAACTGACTACACTTTACCCAGTCGGAGGCATCGGACGCCTAGAAAACTTTGACACTTGGTTGGCCATTAACCATTCAAGACTTCCAATGGTATAACACAGGCCTTACAAAAAAAACTGTGCATATGGTTCCTTTTACTCATCATTCATTCATTAATTTTATCTTTTTATAATGAATAATCCGAAACAAATCTCATTTAATAAAATTAATTCAGGAAAAAAATTTAAAACGAGAAAACCTTTAAGCGAAATGAATTCGACTAGTCCTGTCGCCTTTACTTTCTGTACATCATTGTTGTTATTGGTACGCCGTTCATATACGGTTCGTGTATTGACGATTTAATTACATTTTGATCCGGCAACCAGGCGTTATTGCGATGTGGGTGTCCGATATACGTATGCAAATGAATTTCAAGTTTGGAACGCACCGCGGCTCGTCACGTCGGCTGCTCTTTGGATTACCATACCGATGGTATTTAGTAATGAATAAATAGAAATCATAATGCAGTATGGACTGCTAATTATGCTATTATATAATTTTGTCGTTTGACTGCCTTGGTGACGCAGTTGTAATACGTACGCGGTACGACTGCCGCTGAGGCGTCAGATTCGATCTCCGGGTCTGGTAAAAGTGATGTTAGGTTTTTCTATTACGAAATTCAGCCCGGAATCTGGAATTGTGCTCGGTATGACGATAGGTTCGCCCTCTATCACATCATGGGACAGAAATTAGCTTGGCGAAATTTTTGTATACTGGTTACAGGCGTCAGTGCGTATGTATGTATGTATCACTTAGGATCCCCCGGGACCGTCTGAACTGCGCTGAAGAAGGCCATCGTGGGGTTTTTAGCCAGTATAGCACCGTAGGGATTATAGTTAGGGGCCCGATCCAGCGGTCGCTTTGGTTAGGACAACTGGGTCAGAAGGCCAAGTCCGCCATAACCACCTTTCCTCCCCTGAGACTGAGAACTTATCCGTAAATGGGATTTTCCCCGCGGACAAAAATGTTTGTTTAAATGTCATTTGAAGTGATGGTTGAAGTGTTTGTTCCTCTTTTTTTTTGTTTAGAGAAGTTCAGTAGTGACTGTGATATATGGTATGCTATCACGTAATAAGGCATTGAGCTGCGTTAAGACTGGGACGTAGATTACTAGGTATATTATTAGGTTGATATTAATCAACCTAATATCAATGGCTATTGAGAGTCCGTCACTATCAAGTATGGTAGACTTCATAGTCTACCAAAGCTTTGGCAATTGTGGAATACGGCTTAGTATTGTAACCAAATATATATGCAAGTGAACAGTCAGCGTGGGCGCGTGCTATTACTACTTCCGCTCTCACCCTCACTTTATCTCTCCGGCCTCGCCAGCTGAGATCGATAGAATCGATAAAACGTGCAACACCACGACTAAATGCAGCAAGTTGCTAAAACGCGATGCAGTATCAAAACAGTCGCAAAAACGCGTGATTTCGATATAGCGATCGGACGTAGAAAGTTGCCAAATCGCGATACAGCATCGATGCAGTCTCTGAATCGCCCATCGCCCATGCTCAATGTATTGTATGTGCTATATATGACACCTAGTTTCAATGATTGCATATTTAAAAAAATTAGATCTACATAGATCACGCCTGTATCACCCAAGAGGTAGGCAGAGCTAAAACTAGTACACCCACGGTCCGTCGACCTTATTATTGTTCTATGATGTGATAGATAGCGCGCTTATCTCCATACGGCGTACGAATTCCAGTCCTGGGCAACTTATGTGTAATTTTTCAAATCGATAACTTAAACGCAAATTGTCATTGCCCGACTGAGTTTTGAACCTAGGACATCACAAACTTAACCTAAGTAGGTACGCCACTATAATAATGTGGTGATATATATACAAGACGTTTGTGTAGCTATTACTCAAGACACTAGAAATAATAATGTATAGTATAAAATTATGACTAAATGCTACAAATCGCAACTTAACCCACGTTTAAACAAACCACCCTGTAATTCACAGGGCGTTCCATCATTCGACATTATGATTTTCGCCATCGAAAATGCATTTCCACACATGAATTTCATTGTTCATGTAATCCGGCAACTACAGGGTACGTTTAAGTTAATTATAGGATTACATTGGGTTGCATTTAAAGTGGTATTTTGGTAATATAATAGTCAGATGGCACGCCCGATAAGTGCCAACCCGATACTTGGAAAGCCTTGCTCATTACTGATTCGGGTCGCGAACAAAACGTACTCGGTCGCGAGGAACAAACGAATATAATAATTATGAGCCGAATGGATTAGGCCGAATTAACGGTTGCGTTGTTAGATTATTTTTCGACACGTACGCCGAGAGGGTTAAATCAGATTTTAGATTTATATCTGTGTAATTAAAGCCTTCAATTCAGATTCATTCAATTTTTTTTTATAAATTGCAAACATAAAAGCACGTTTTAATTTGTATTCAAAGCAAATGTGATTATTTAATTTAAATGTAGCAATAAAATTTCTGTCTACGTCGTGGATTAACATAAAAATGCCAAAAATGTTGACAGACAAAACCTGTGAATTTTATGTGCTATTCAATGTGCTAAAGTAAAAAGTATTTTATAAAAGCAGATCACAGATGTAAAGGGGTATTCACATGCAAATTGCTTATTCAAGTACATACTTAGTGACTAACACGATTGCACCGAATCCAAGAAATCGATTGATTTACCTTGTTTTTTCCGAATCACGTAAAAACTGTTAAACAGAATTTACGACAGTTTATTGCGCACCTCGCCTCATTAAAAAAGTTATAACGTAATTTAAGATATTTGTAAATACAATTACACAAACATTATGTTTTTTGCAACTGCCTCTTTGCATTAAACAACTCACATGAATTCTTTAACAGACAGTAAATTCTTATACATGTATACATGTTTAACACTGAGTATTACGAAAAAACAATTGCATTTGAAGGTCTTACCTATTGAAATTGGTAATTTAGTATTGGTTATTAAGTGACAGTTCTACAACACGAATCAGCCAGCTCGATCGGGCTGTTACCACTGTTTTACAGAAAACCGAAGTGAAGTAGCAGTTTGTGGCTGCATTTGGTACAGTAATTGAGATATTTGGAGGCCAAAACACACTTGTCCTCATCCAAAACCTTTTAGCTCGACAAAACATTCAAGATTCTTCTGGTATGGTCGTCCATGGGCGGTGGAGATCACTTCCCACCAGGTGACCCACTTGCAGGTTTGCCGGCCTCTACGATAAAAATACAACGTACATATACGTCACGTAGCAACTTCCATTGCACAATAATATAGAGCTCTTTGCCAGATTTACCCCCATGTGCTGAATACGAAACGTTGATATAAATATAAATACCAATCTAATATAATATAAATCCTCGAAGGGGTAGGCAAAGGTGTAACCAGTACACCCGCATTTCGCCTAGCTTATTTCAATTCCATGATGTGATAGGGGGCGAGCCTATCGCCATACCGATTACAATTCCAGACTCCGGCCTGATACTCAGCATTTCGTAATAGAAAATTTTCCAATATCACTTTTACCCGGATCAAACCCAAGACCTCAGCAAAGCAGTCGTACCACGTACGCATTACAACTGCGCAAGAGGGTATAGTCTAATATATTATGTAAAAAAATGAATTACGGATTGGTTGATTATGCTAAGTTTATGTATATGGATAAGCTCAAGTCTGTACCCCCAGAGATATACGCAGAGATGCGCCTTCTGTAGCCAGGGTTCACCAAGCATATTTCCGTCCATTGATGTGATAAGGTGACAAAATCGAAACCAGAGTAACTAGAGTGTGATTTTTCGAATCGGAATACTCAAACAAAAAAAATTATTGCTCGACTTGGGGCTTGAACTCAGAACCTCACTATTCTCTAAGCCTGAGTAGGTTAGCACTAGCATAAAGAAGCGATTGCTAAAATTCGACCGCAATAAAGAAACTGAAAACGTCACAGGTGATCGCAAAGGAGCCGACGGTAATGTATGTGAGAGCGAGGCGTCCAAACATTTGATTAACATTTAAACTGCATTTACTACATGGGTTTCCATGACTACTGTTTCTGACCAAAAAAACCGGTAGCTATTGTTCATGTGCATACAGATTGACCAATATACACCGGCGTCGTTTTGATTGTTTACGTTTTTCTTATTCATAGGAGCATAGAATCTCTATAATTTACATACGGAAATGGGTATCGGCCTACACTTTATATCCGAACGTAACACATAGATAATGTCCAACTAAAAAGTTTTGATATCTTACACACGATAAGACTCGTAACATTGTTAGATTTTAAATTATACATCACAGTTTTTGAGGTAAATGTTATTTTCTTTTAGGTTTTTATATGTATAGCAAGCGCATGTGGTGTATTTTTAAGTTTATTAAGTGCTTGTTGAAACTGCATAAGCAGAGGATGTGTACAGTATATGAAATAAAAAAAATGTACCGGGACTTAGGCTCCGGTTTTAATACAAAAAAAAATATTCTTAGGCTCGAAGATGCCCATCCAATTAGCCTAAACCCTACTAATGTAGATAACTTTAAACTTTTAAAGAGAAATAATAGATAGATGAGTCAATCCACTCTTTAAACTCGGGGATTTCCATATTTTTATATTATGCATAAGTGATTAGCTTTGCAAATTATCCTCGTACACAACTAGTAGGTAGGCATTTAAAACTTGTGTTATCCTCAAAGCAAACAACACTAAGAAGTTCAGCAGCTAAATCACTCTTTTTTCAATATCAGCGTCCTAACTTCATTTATTTATTGTTTAATGTACAAAATATAAATACAAACACTACAATGAAAGAAACTCAAAACTGTGGTATAAACTGCGGTCTTATCCGTAGTCAAGTGAAATTTTAAATTCTCCACGGGAGAGAAATCCATTTTTAAGTAGAACGCAAACACATAAAGCAATAAAATTAATTAACCTTTAAAAATTACAATTAATTTTGTCGAGAAAAAAAATCGAATTGAAACACATGTCTCGAAACGCAACATCAAGACGCATAAATAACTTTAAATGTATATAATTGTTTTAATTGGTATTAAGTTGAAACCTAAAGGTTGTTCTGACGCATACTTCCAGTAATTAAATCTGCACGATACAGACTGCGTCACAGTTCCCACACCCTTTTCTTTAATCCGGCTGTGGGGCGAGCGCTTTTGGCTTGATAGAGCATGCCATAGTTTCTTCTGATTGTAAAATTACTGAAGTATCTGTATTTCTAAAAAGTACTTCACTATGGAGCTTGACTGACAATTTGCGTTGACGATTAAAAACTGTAAAAATATTTAAACAATTTACATAAACAAAAGAAATAAAAACATACATTAGCATTAATTTGCAAAGTTTGATGTTTAGTTGTTGAATAATAACTATTATCACTTGCCAGCCAATCCTGCGTAATCAATACAAATGTAAATAATAGAGGCCTTTTTAGAAAAATAGGATATATTTTAAAGTATATGGAAGTATATTAATCGTACCTGCAATTTTGTATTTGTTACAATATAATATAGGTTTCATTGTTATTTGTTCTTTTATGTTTGTTTTTTTTTGTTATTCAGACATCCAGGCTTAATATTTCAAATCGTTTTAATAATGAAAACATAAAAATGACAGTATTCCTATTGTGCTTCTTCCTATTAAACTGCTTCTTTATAAAATGAAAAACTGCGCACAAAAACAATTCACTTATATTTAAATTCACACACAACAAGGTAAGCGCTTTCCGCTTAAAGATACAAATCGAAAAGAGCGATTATATGTAATTGCCTCGCAATTAGGACAAACCGTGCTTTGCAGCGTTATATCTGCATGCGCTAATTACGAGTTCAAGCGATAATTGCTGCAATGGGTCGAATTCGTGTTTTGTGCGGAACAAGCCTCAATCGAACTTTCAATGACGTTTAATGTAATGGTAGATATCAACAACGCTAACTGCATAGTCTTTAATTGTAGAACGGAACAGAAATTGCTATTCTGAGATGTTACGTAGTTATAATTGAATTTAAAATGACTTGCTTATAGTCATCGAAAACAGTAAATTAAAAATATGTGTTTATAAATTCTTTAGAAGAGAAAGAAACCTGACGTTTTTTTTAAATATACAATAAACTATTTAATTTCCAACAATGATAAAGTTTACATACTCATCTATAAATTAAGGAAAACACAGTTTTTTTAATAATCTAATAAATCAAATCTTACACTAACAATATACAGTAAATACTACGATAATAATTATGCGCTTGGGCAGTTTTAATTTTTTATGATTTAGTACGAATATGCAAATAATGTCTGTCTTCCCGGACCTCGTCACTTACGAGATAAATAAGTACATAAAATAATGTTATACGAATCAGAGATAGCTCAGCGGGGAGTGGTACGGACTGTCGAGTCGTAGGTTCGAAACCAACCCCAGGAGCATGCACCTCTGACTTTTCTAAGTTACGTGTGTATTAATTGTTAATAATCGCTTGTTTTAACGATGAAGGAAACATCGTGAGGAAACCTGCATACCTGAGAAGATTCCTCTGCCACTGCCAACCCGCATTAGGCTAGTGTGATGGACTAAGCCCTACGCCCTCTTATTCAGTAGAAGAGGCCCGTGCCCAGCAGTGGGATGTGTATAATACAGGGCTAGGTATTATTATTATTATTGTAATGTTATAACCGCTCTAATATATTGGATTCATAAAGGTAGAGTGAAGATGGAGGCAACAATTCTAATATATTTAAATGTTCAATTTCGACGGTTTGTAGGTATGTATTAGGTCCCTCGTATGTGAGAGACCGTCTGGATAAGTACTATCACTTTGTCTATTTCTGCCGACAAGCAGCAGCTTGTAAACACTATTGTGTTTCGGTTTGGGAAACATTGAAGCCAGTGAAAGATTAATTATTATTAGACTTCCTTCCTTCCTCAAACAAAACCGGTCCTAAGATAAACGAAGATTGCCGAAACGCATAATTTATATAGTGATATTATACTTTTACGAACCAAACTACTAATATCATCGTCAATTATAACACATCCTAATTACTAGAAAGACAGTTTAAACCCATTTCCACACAAAGAGAGAAGTAAAACATTTAGGCATTTTAGAAAGGAGCTCACAATTAAAATGCGCTTTAAAACAAACATACACGTTAACGAACGGCTCGAGGACGTATTCTCTTTTCCTTGAACATTACGTATGCTGCCCATGTATATACCGAATAAAGAAATTTGTGACCCCGCGATTATAGAATGAGTCATTTTAACCGCCGTTATTTGGCAATAAAAATATTCTTAAAGTAGCTTCTCGTACTCAGTCCGCAAGTAAAGCGCATCATTATATATTTAAGTGATGTCTAACCGCTTACAGTCGCATAAAAATACCTATGTTTCATAATTTTGCGAAAGTAGCTTATCAGGATGTAGCAAAGAATTCAAATGTTTTGACCTGTGCTGGCAGTGCAAGTTTTGCGGGTTTTCAACAGCTATTACGTCATACATGCATACATACGCACTCACGCCTGTAATCCCCGAAGGTAGTACAACCAAGGTAGTACACCTTGGTTACACCTCTGGTTACATTACATTACAATACATATCGCCGAGCGTATCGCTGTCCTTTATGTGATAGGGGGCGAGCCTATCGCCATACCGGGCACAAATTCCAGACTCCGGGGTGATACTGAGCATTTCGTAATTGAAAAACCCAATACCACTTTACCCGACCCGGGGATCGAACCCGAGACCTCAGCGTTGGCCTCAATCACCACCGAGGCAGTACGTCATAAGTACACTTAATATGTTTGATGTTCATAAGTTTCCAATTCAATCCGCTAGAAGCGCTGTATGGACCTGCATTGATATTTTTGTAAATACGGATGATATGACAGCTTTAAAGAAACTCGTAAAATTACACTACTTCCTTTCTGCCTGGCGATATCCTGGCTTATGCTTATGTGTGACAATCTCCGTGACGCAGTGGGCGAGTAGCCGGCTGCGAAGCCAGAGGCCGTGGGTTCGATTGCCTAACCGAGACAAATGTTTGTGTTGTCCACAAATATTTGTTTCAGGTCTGGGTGTTGTGGGACCTTGCGGTCGCTCCCTCCTTCTTCCCAAGTACCTAGTTCCTGATATCCTCGAATCACGATAATGTGTGAGTATTGGGTGTATTTATTATTATTATTTTTTCTAATTGACTTCGGGTGTTTTTAATATTAAGTCTGTTTCATGGCAATTTATAACGAATGATATATAATTCAAGTTATACAAAAAAAGTTAAATTATAAAAAAATACTCCTTAAAAAATATTTCCTCCTAAACGTGTAATACGAATACAAAAAAATGGTCACATTGTAATGATTTAAATTACACCGAGATAATTTTACAAATCGCTTTAACACGTAACCATACAAAAGAAACCAGTGTACCAATGCATAATTATTGTAAAAAAACACGGGTGGGTGGGATCATTTAAAAGGTAGTAAACAAAATTATTTCGACCCACGGAACCAATTAGTTCGGCTAGAATTAAATCGGACGTTGATTCGAAACTTTAAATTTAAAGCTGTTCTTTAACTGTGTATACTGCTTCTGTTGAAACTTCACTTTTACTTGTAATATCATCTTTATTTTTTTTACTACTTTTTGCTCGCAGTTCCACCCGCGTGAACGGCCCTTTCCGGGATAAAAAGCCTAAGTACTGATTTGGCTATTAAAAAACATTACATTAGATACTTTATAGGAAAGTGTCACGTACAGTTTGATTCTGTCGTAAAATTTTGGAATAGTTCAAAACCATAATATATACCAAATGACTATAATCATGCTACCAAATGACGGGGTCAACGATTTTTGACCAATTTATGTATTGAGTTAAATTCTCTTAACAGATTTCTTTTTCCATTTAAAATTATCCCGCTTGCAGTGGGATCGGCGCAAAATGTTTTTTTAACACAAGGTATATAAAGATTTGGTCTGTAGTTTTTACGACCTGCCTGACGTCCCAAAATACAACAAACACCCAGACCCGAAACAAATATTTGTGGATCACACAAACAAATAAACCTTAACAGATACTGTATATACTGTGTTAATGTACTGGAAATCACTGGGTACCTAGGTGTTACCTCCCCACATAAAAACGTCCTATACTTTATTCATAATCGAATAGGCTACAACGTAGCTTACATGTGCGGTATACTGGAAATTGCTTCACGTATTTAGAATGCAATAAAGTTAAATATATGGAAGTACGAGCGTGCGCAGCTGTCTGCGTACGCCTTAAAACCTTGCACGCCAAGTAAATGTGAATAATTACGTATTTAATAACGCTTTTGTTCTCGAAGAGCCAACGAGGAAATTCAAGTAATTCAATTGTGTTTAAAACTGTTTAATTCGAGCTGGGGCAACATGCTCGCTTTGCTTTCTAGAACGGCTCTTTGTAACTCATTTAGGCTTAAGAGGCGTGAAATTTTGTGAAACTTAAAGAAATACTTTCAATGTATCTACGATTGGATTTATTTAAGTATTCAGTTGGAATTAACAGAGTTTGAAATATATTCAATCCAAGTATATTCTTCGGAATACAATAATATATCACAATATTTTTGTTTACCAGAATTTCATGAAGAATGTCTACAAATAATATTTATTAATTCATATTCGACATATATATTTCGTGAACCCACCCATAATACCCTAAACAGGAGATTATTAATTATTTCGCATCTCCAAAACGTTTGACGCCGTCGATAAAAAAATCAAAACATTTAATTTGCAAAACAGAATTTAAAAAATCATCCAATAAATCAAATTTATTACTAGACGGGGGCCATAGTTAATCTGGGCCAGGAAATTAAACGCGGAATTACCATAATTGATACGGTTCGAGTGTATCGGCGCGGAAAACTGATCGCCTTTATAAGCACTTTCCGAGGGTGTTGCAAAACTGTCTTAGATTCCTTTAATGAACATTGCCAAGATTGAATGATAAAAAAGCTATTATCTCTGTAATGCGTTTCGGGATTTCGTTTTTTTTAAATATCTGAAATTGCTTTTTTTTGCTTTCCTTCAGTGTAATCATTGACGTCATTGTATACGCTCGTTCTGTCACAATCCTTTAAAGGTCGGCGACGCATCTATGATTATTTGAAGATGTTTAATTAAATAATCGTTTACCATCAAGTGATGCATTTGCTTAGTTATCGGTCTACTGTTATTTAAAAAAAACCTCTAAGTAACGTTTATAATACAAACACAAGGCTTTGATATAAGCATAATTGCTGATTATCTTATGACGATGCACTTCAGGCGATGCTCAGGGGTGTCATATAAAAATAGTCTAGTTATTTACCGGTACTGCAGGATTTAGAGATTAAACAAAATTATTCAAGTATTATTTTCTAGAGATTGTTCATTTGTCGTATTGGGTTTGAAAAATTATAAGATGTGAAATGTAATATTAGATGTCCTAGGTCTTTGCGAGTTTTGAAACATTATTATTAAAATGATAATACCATTAGAAGAACAAAAATACAATTACCAACCATTAAGTAAACGAAAATTTAACCCCATTTATAATATAAAAAGAGGGTCAAGATGTCCATCTGCCTAAAACAAAATCATTAAAACTTCATTACAAAATTATTAAATATGAAGCAACAAACAGTGATTAATATCGACACGCGTCAGCAATAAAAATACTTAGCCCTTACTATTCGTTGTATTAAATGGCTTGTTCGAATTAATCAAATCATTCTTAAGATTCTTATCGGTATGAGAGTGTGTCTTAGAAATTAGAGCAGGAGGGAACATCAATTGTTTTCTTTCGCCCACGACCGCATACCGCAAGGTTTGTTGTTATTTTTTTATTGTATAGATATAACGGATTGTAATCATCTCATTGTGTGAGCTAAGATGTATCTTGCTTGGTGCAGGTGCGAGAAAGTTGTAGGATTGTGGAATATGATTGTTTAGGATTATATAACAATATGTAGCAAAAATGTGTTTTCTTCTGTCAGAATTTTCACATTCATGTAAAATAAAGAAAATTTGAATTATTTTTCAAATTTCAACGTTTTTCAGTCTATCTAACATTAAATCCTAACTAATATTATAAAAGCGAAAGAGAGTTTGTTTGTTACGCTTTCACGCCTATATCGAATTTTGATTCACAGGTATATGGGATCCTGGAGAAGGTTATATGTTACTATTTATCGCGAAAAAGACTGTTCTCGCGGGTAAAGCCGCGAGAAAAAGCTAGTAGGTTTATACAGTGGCAGCATTATCTTTCTTGATCAAACTTCTCATCACCATTTCTTGTCTTTTTTACAAACAAATAGGTCACCTGATGGTAAGTGATCTCTACCGCCCCTGTACGCCCACAATACCAGAAGAATCATGGGCGCGTTGCCAACCTTAAAGGAAAGGGATAATTATATAGGATTTGGGTTTCCGGATATATCACTCACCGTACGAAACGCAGCAGCAAGCCGCTACTTTACGCCGGTTTTCGGGTACACAGTGATAACGATCCGGTTGAGCTGGCCCATTCATGCTGTAGACAAAACTACAGCGTGGCTCTACCACTAACGACCCGGTTGAGCTGGTACATTCATGCTGTAAACAAAATTGTCTACAGCATGGCTCTACCACTCAAAAAAATAACTTTTCCATATTCACATGAATATATAACATGAAACCTTCCAACTGTACTTACCATCATCCGTACCAACAATATGATAAAACAACATGTGTTTCTTCACCTAACGAATCTTCGCCGGCATAATGAGCACGACAATGTAAAGTGGCGTTGTATTTACATAATGTCAACTAAGTAGGTGTAGGAGCATCATACTGGAACCATACAGACGTTATTAATCGAAGTCCCGTGGAATGCTATTGTTATAGCTCGTGTGTATTTTTAACTGATGTTGCAGCTTGATTGTATCTATTATGACAGGTTGGGAAAGCCCTTGTTTTGGGTATCGGTATGGAGAATTCGTTAGATATGCGTTGTACATTGTGATTAACTAGTTCTCAGAATCGAAGATTGCTTAAAAAGTAACTGAATAAATAAAATTTCAATACGCACTCACGCCTGTAATCCCCGAAGGGGTAGGCAGAGGTGTAACCAGTACACCCACATTTCGCCGAGCGTATCTCCGTCCCTTATGTGATAGGGGGCGAGCCTATCGCCATACCGGGCACAAATTCCAGACTCCGGGCTGATACTGAGCATTTCGTAATAGAAAAACCCAATACCACTTTACCCGACCCGGGGATCGAACCCGAGACCTCAGCATTGGACTCAATCGTAACGCGTACGCATTACAACTGCGCCACCGAGGCAGTAAAAAATTTCAAATGTAAATAATATCATGTAGACACCGCTCTATAATGATTGTTTTGCAAATTGTTATTGAGATTCCTAAGAATATCCCATACTAATACATAGGGTTTTTATAATAACAAATATGTCCAATAAGTTTTGTCATCTGCCTTAACATTTAATTGCTACGATAAACCTTGTCGTATATTTTAAAAGCCACACACTCCTTTGAAATTTCTCAATGCTTTATCGAACATGCGTTTTAAACAGACACAAAAATTAATAAATAAATTATACTTAAATTTATAATTTTTAGAAGCGAATGTCAAAGAGTAAAGAAGATCGTTTATGAATACAATGGTACCTATTCGATCGGGTGGATCGACGCCCCGCTGCGAGACCGTGCTCGCACCACACAAAATGAGATAAAAACTTAAATAAAATCCTTATGTAAATTAAATTTGTAGATCTTCGTATCTCGGAAGATAATAAATAATTTTTAAAGTGACAATATAAGTTTGGTTAGGCTTGGAGACAACCAATGAAACATTTTTAAAGACAATCAAAAACAAAGGAGTCGTATCGCGATGATATAATAAATTCAGAGCGATAATTTTGCATATTGATAAAATTCCGAAAATGTATTTTAAACAAATATATAGAGTTATCGCATTTTTAACTGAAGAAAAAAAAAACCAAGAAGTTTCTTAATTTGACGTGTATATTTTTTTCGTACGCATACCTTTTTTCAGAGTGATCCGATTTTCATTGTTTTTTTTATATTCGAAATGGTTTAAGCTCATCAATGTTAGTGTTTACAAGTACTTATCCATTTTCAGTGAGATATAATCTTTTATTTGTAGATGTCTAATATCTATGATAAATGAATTATGACACAAATTTATAATAAAAAAAAACTTTATCAAAAAGAAACGAAAAAAAATAAAACTAAGCCATTTTGAGTCAATGATACTGTCGTTTATATTCAAGGATTGATTTAGTTTTTATTTTACTATTTCTTACTGAAGGAATTATCAAAATCGATGCATTAAACAGTAATTAAAGGTATTTCAATCTTTCATCCTCGGTTTCTCTCCATTAGGGATGGAATTATTTCTTAAAATTTAGTCGGACCACCACAGCAGTATACGATATCGTATACAAAATAAATCATCCAAATCTGTGCACATTTGGTATTAAAAAATATACAGGCGAATCGAGAGCCTTTGTTTTTAAGGTGGTTAAAATCAAGTTCAGTGATACATCTGTCTATTCCTTTCAATAATCAAGCGCTAGGTCTGTCCATAAACAGAAGCAACACCACTCAGATCTTTTAATAACAAAGTACTGTATGGCACAGCACTGCGTTCATCACCCCAAGACATCATTTACCTAGTGTTTGTACTGGCTTCAATGCCCTATAAACTGGAATACAACAATGTTTAGAAGCTGCTTCTTAGCGATAGAAATAGACAAAGCAGTGGTACCTCGCATACCGCATCATTCATAGTATATTTTGTCGAAGGTTACACGGATGAGAAAGTCATTTTTGAGAGTGGTAGAGTCGTGCTGTAAACATTTTGGTCTACAGTATGAATGGGCTGGCTCAACCAGATTGTTTTTGTAAATTATTAGCTTGAATGAGGAGACGAGCAGGTCGCTCGCCTGATGGTAATCGCCACGCCTGCTCATAAACAGAAGCAACTCCACACAGAACTTTAAATAACAAAGCACTGTATGACACTGGACTGCGCTCGTCACCCCGAGACATAAGGTGTTAAGTCTCATAATGCCCAGTAATTTCACTGACTTCAATTTCCTTCAAACCGGAACACAACAGTGCTTACACTGTTGCTTGGCGGCAGAAATAGACAAAGCGGTGGTACCAACCCAGCCGGCCTCTCGCAAACGAGGGCCTACCACCTTGTAAAATTGTTACCTTGTTATCACTATCTCACAGAAAACCGACGTATAGTATCAATTTGCTGTTGCGTTTTGTACGGTGGGTAAGATATCCACAGGCCAAAATACTCCCTTCCCTTCCCCCCATTCATCCCCTGATTGTCTCTGATCGGCAAGCGTTTTATACGGTGTGTAAGATATTCACAGGCCAAACTAACCTCAAAATCCTAATCCACTAATTGTCTCTATTCCATTAAGGTCGACAACGCGTGCATGACCTTTCAGGTGAACTTGCTTGTTTGTCATCCATCGGTATAAAAAAATATGCAAAAATGTGATATCAACGAATTAAGCGTCTTTACTAATTGTCAACAAATATTAGTAAAATTACGATATTTATGTAAAAGGTTAAAAACCTTTATTTCTTGCTTCATGGCGTTATCCCAGCTTAATAACCAGGGTCCGCCTTTTGGTGCCATAGATTTGACGTTATTTAGTACTATATGGGGCGTCCGTCTGACACCCACAATCCGTAATGGGAACCAAGTTTCGGTATCGCATCGTCCGTTAATCTGCAGACTGACGTGACTCGACGTGCAGGTGAGGTTGGCTTAAGGTCTAAGATGTTGGTGCCCCACTTACACTCTATTAGTAAAAACCGATCAAAATAAATAGCCCCTTTCTAATACCATTATATTGAGATGTTACGATGCAAAGCGGTTGAAATATCATCCGAAGACGAAATGAGCATCAGTTATAATTCGTCACAAATCAAACTGTAATCCAACAATGTTGTACCAACAACACACCAAACAGATTTACTGACCAATAAATATATTTAATTTATTACTGACGTAAAATGAACCTAAGGTCCGATTAGAAATGAATGTTAACACTGTTTTAACTGGCGCGTTTAATTACTGGCCCAATTTGGAATGTTAAGACAAGCGTTTCTAGTGAAATTTCCTTAATTAAATATAATGATGAAATGCAAAGGTATTTTACGTATATATTATAAGCTCACGCCTGAATCCTCGAAGAAGTGGGTAAAGGTGCAATTATGTCACCCGCGGTTCGCAGAACTTATTTCCGTCCCAAGATGTAATTGGAAGCGAGCCTGTAGCCATAGCACACATTCCAATCTCATGTAGCTCATATATCAAATACATATTGTCTTTGCCTCACCTGAGATATGAACCCAGGACATCATAGTTTCCTAGCCTCTGAGGTAAAAAAGTATTTTAGAATAAAAATATATCTAATAATGATTCTGCACGTTGCAAAAACCAGTCCAGAAAAATTAAGAAACCTGCAAACCATGCAACTATTGGCGTAGTGAAATAAAGATTAGTTCATGTTGTGGTCCTAAAGTAAATTAGTCAACAAACATAAAATATTGGAATTATTAATTCAATCAAAGAAGGTATAATAAAATAAAGATGGTTCATAATCACGCGAGAGATCCGTTAAGGTGGCGATGACAGAAAAATTAAAATTTATAATTAAAACGAACAAGCTTTATTTATTAAAATTACTATTTATTAAGTAATATGTTACACCTATTTTATGCATATTTATGATTCAATTTGTTTCCTATACATGATGAATATACAGAAAATGTTACAACGATGGCTCAATCGGAGAAAAGAAACATAAACATGTCAATATTCTGTGCAAGGAATTTCATCAATTAACTTCATGATTTATTTGAAAAATTACTATTTAAATATTATGTTTTGTTTTACGAGCATTCTGTCTAACTTTATCTATTTTGACACCTCGATGTCCCTATATTATCTTAATTGATCGAAGTTTCCCGATATTTATGTTACATGACAGAGATACTTTAGTCCATTAGCGGTTGTCCGTATATTATAGCTGTTAGAATTCATATTTAAGCCCGCATGGAGCTAAAAATAAGTACCTTGTCGTTAGCTGTTACTTGTGAGTTGCATATTTGAATATTCATTTACATTTTGCAATGAAACTTTATACTTGCTAGTTAAGTTGTGTAGTGAAACTAAAAATAATGTTAATAGTTGGTGCATAACAAGATTAGAATTTAAAATATGATTGTAATAAAACTATAGTCATCGCTAGGTCAAGTAATCTCAATTTCAGGTTAAGACGTGCCTGAATTCAAAGAGGGGAAAGCTCTGAATTTGGTATAATTCTGCTACAGCCACTTCACGTCGGTTTTTATGAGACAGTACTACCTCGGCCGAATTGGCTCATTCACGCTGTAGACAAAACTGTCAACAACGTGGCTCTATCACGTCCACCATTATTATGGGATAGTTATTTTTTGATACTATTACTCATAGTTTGCCATTTGTATCAGAATATTTTAACATAATATTTTAAATTCATTATAAGTATTTCATGAATAAATCAAAATCTTATATATTGTACGGTTACTTATAAACTATTAAGCAGTAATTAAGCATACAATTTAGAACATTGCAATATAAAGTAAAAATTATTAGTAGATGTGTTCCCTGTTTCTTTACTTAATATAATAATTATATAGTCGTCATTTTTATCGCCGGTTGGCAACTCAACTTACGAATTAATTTAAATCAGTGATTTAATGCACTTACTTATTTTATTTAAAAGAATATTAATGTAATCAGGCATGCACTTATACGCTTATATTATATATTTGTTTTAATTTTAACCACTTCGCTAAAATTCACAAGAAATTATGTTATGAATCAATAAAATATATTTGCATAAACATTTTAATGTTTGATTTATGTCACAATCAAGATATTAATAATATGAAAAAAAAATGTTAACCTATATTTTGCTAAAGTATAATTAATTATGTTTAAAATGTTATCTTATAAGGTAATTAATGGTGAATGTTTCCTACGGACTTTAGCTATGACGTCTGACGTATATAATAAGACATTCTATAACAATAAATAATGTAATATAATACATATTAAATGAGAAAGTCCAGCAGTATTTTTCTGTATTTACAAACTACTCTTATTTCTTAACCTTACATTATTCCTGGTTTACTACAGATAATGAAAATGTGTAGTTAATCATTTTCTTAATTTCCTATGCGATCGAAATTTATGGACACATCAGAATCATCTGACAAATAAAACCGACTCAAAACGAAGGAGAAAAGTAAAAAATAAAACTAATTTTGAGTCGGTGTATTTATTGATTGCAATTTTATATTCAATGATGGGCACCATTCATTTTATAAATTTTTCGTTAATATTATTGGTTTTATTTTTGTTGAAGAATATTATTTCCTATTAACAGTGAAATAATCATCAAAATCGGTTCGTCGAAGTTTTAATCTTTCATCCCCAATTTCACTTACCTAGGAGCGGATTTACTACCTACCTACGTAGTTACCTACTTTGAGCATATTACCATTGAATTAAAATAATTATCAGAACCAGCTCACTCTGTGAAGAGTTATACGCGGTCATACATAATAAAAAAAACGATCTCTTCCGTGATTTTCGTTGGTAAAAAAAATATGAAACACCAAAAAATGCAAAATTCTCATGCTGATAATAAACACGGAGAAGCGTATGTTAAATTGGTATTAAATGGGCTTCTTAATGCTTTATCTGGGAGATTACATTTACTCAGGCATTCTAAAAAGGTCTTAACAACAATAACATATTATTGTTAAGATAATATTTGTATTAGTATTTATATACATATTTATACGAAAGAAAACTTATTATAAATCAATTGGAAATGGGATTAGAAATTAATACACAGGTAATGCATTACAATATGACAACACGGTGGCCGGGACCAACACCTCTGTTTCCAGTCTTATTTATTGTATTGAAGCTTTTCTATCTAACTAGCGGACCACCGACGGCGTGAAAGAGTGCATTCCGCTTGGCACCAAATACATTATTAATTCATTTACCTAGTTCATACCTAATAAATGCAAATTTAATAATTTTATTTAACATATAGATAATATCTAATGGTTATATTACTGCAAGATTTTTTAACACGCTACAAATATTTTAATGAGCAATTATGTTAAGTTAATCGTTCCGGTGGTCGTTTGGGATTTCTCATCGGTAAATTTGTATACGATATTTGAGGTTGTCTTCGTTAATTAAGCATGTTAATGTATATACATATTCATTTATTAATATCGAAATGCGTATTTAAAAGTCGTAACATTATCGGCTCATAAATATAAACGGAAACTTCATTCTTTAGATAACGCTGTATAAAAACAATATAATATTCATATTAATTCCCATTGTGACATCATATTTGACCTGATGCATAATTAAGACATATAAATATCGATTCTTGACTAAAATACGTGTATTGATTAACAATTTAGATTTAAGTGCCGTTAAAACGAGGTTTCTAATATAAGTACTAATATTCTAATCTCTACCATTTATCTTATGAATATCTCAAGTATTGTTTAGATTTGCCGTGGCAGACAAATATTTGTGTGATTTTGCCAATATTTGTTTCGGGTTTGGGTGTTCTGGAATCATAAGTCCCTCATAGTTTCTGATATGGTTAACCTAGTGTGGTGTCGGGAATGTGTGAGTGACTATTGGGTGTATTTATTATCAATAAAATCCATAATTGTTGATTCATAAATATGTGAAGTATTTTTCTATAAGTATACTTTGTTATTTTAATATCTTGTCTTGTGATAAATTTTAAGGAAATTATGTATCATATCACATCATATTTTGGCTTGTCAGCAAAATAATTATGTTCTTTCAAAGGCTTATTATAATTTATTTTGTATTTATGTCTATTATAATAACTATATATTTGTATTTATAAATGCAATTTATTTTCGCGACAACAATCACCGTACGCAAGTGGAACGCATCAATTTGAATGAGTCGCCCTTGGCGTCCACTTATCGAATGATTGTTTTCGATGGCGCGCACATTACTGACCTCTCTACTTTCGACTACCAGCCTCCATACAAATAATTAATGACCGATTGACGAGGAACATACTCGATGCGCGATCGCCGCCTCCGCTCATTTACTCCACAGAACAATGTGACATATCGTTGTAATCAAACAAAACTCAATATTTATTGTGGCAAAGAAAATATCACTGTTTGTTTATCATTATCCAACGTATGACTCTTATAATCGTCAATAAAGCCCTTTAAGTGTAATGTAAATAAGCAACCAATCAAATCTTAAGACCATTTTAATGTTTCTTTATTATGGAGCAAAATAAGCTTGAGGCGATACGCTGTGAATAATAGATTGTCTACAAGCCCTATAATGAACAGTATTGGATACACTATCCTTTAAAATAACAGGTCATTATAATATAACTGGCCAAGTGCAAGTCGGACTCGCTTACCGATGGATCCGTAGCTCTATGTTCTTTATTATTGTATTAGCACAACATCTATACCCAACCTCAACTGCACGTGGTGTACCTGTCCTGATTAACGGACAAAGCAATGGCAAAACTTGGTTCCCGTTGCGGGTTATGAGATCAGATGGCGAGTCGCGCTACATCATACCAAATATACCGTCAAATCATTATGGAAAGACGGAGTCTGGCAATAAGCCGGGATAACGCTAGGAAGAAAGAAAGAAAGTTATTTTAAAAGCACAACATAATATATGGAAAATTTCAGCCCGCTACCTGTTACGGTTCAAAAGATAGAGCCTAAGGTAGTAAAGATAGAAAGACAATTTTTTTTATATCACAGGTTGGCAAACAAGCTAGTGACTCACCTGATGGTAAGTGATCTCCATCGTCAGACAGACAGACGTAGAGACTTCGTAATAAAATCTAAATATTTATAGACCCCATAAAATGTTATACATTGTTTAGATTCCGTCAAAAAGTTCGGAAGACTGTCTTGCTAGAGAAGCACGGGCAAGAAACTCTAACATTGCTCTTACATATACTTAACATACATCGCATCATCAAAATACAATAGGCAATTACACTAAGGCCCACATGCAGGACAATCCCAAATCGCATCCAACCCGCCAAACCCATTTAAGAAACGTCAAATTGTATAAAAAAAATATCATTTTTTTATTGGCCAGATCGATAGATGACCGGCGGCCCACCTGATGGTACGTGGTTACCACCGCTCATGGACCTCAGCAATGCCAGAGTACAGCCAAGCCGCTGCCTACCGTTAAGAGACATAAGTAAACAATACAACAGTTTTTAAATATAGATGATAGCTAAGGTTCCGCTAATACTCTACGGAACGCTAAAAATCATTACGTTAAGGGTATAGCACGAACGCATCTGCTCAATATTTGCATAGCCGTTGATTGGGATGCAAGATTAATTCCTATAATATTTTTTGTCTTGATCATCATTTAGGTGCAATCAGGCGGGTGGAGAAAAAAAATGGTCATTATCATACTTCAGCCCTTAAGCTATTTTTTCAGACGCCAAACAAAGGGGTGGTTGTTTGTTATTAGGTTAGGGGCGATAATGTAATGCAATTACTTTTTTTTGGGTAAAAAACTTAGAAATTCATTATTCAAATCCGCCAGCTGAGCCAACGAGGAATATTTATTAAGGATTATGAATATTTTTTGCTTTGATAGCAACCATCTATCAATTTAACACTTTTACGAAACGCCACACACCGAAATATGTAGGTAATTAAAATCTCTCTAAAACAACACTCTAATTGACAACCTCCTTGGCCCAGTGAGAGTAGCTGCCTGCGAAGCAAAAGGCCGTGGCTTCAATTCCCGTACTGAGACAAATGTTTGTGTTACCTCTATAAATGTTTGTTTCGGGTCTGGGTGTTATGGGATCACGGATCCCTTGTAGTTTCCGATACCCTCAATACAGGTGAAACCTAGTGTGGAGTCAGGTTTTTCCTTCTTTTTGCCTGGCGTTATCCTGGCTTTATGCCAAGGTCCGCCTTTCAACTATGATTTGACGGTATTTGGTATTATGTGGGGCGACCTCCGTCTGAACTCATAACGGAAACCAATTTTCGTCCGTTAATCAGCATAGTGTACCAAGTGCAGGTGAGGTTGGCTTTAGGCCTAATAATAAAATAATGGTGACCCACTTACACTCTAATTTATTATTATTCATTAGAAATCATCATCATACTAATATTATAAATATGAATGTAAGTTTGTTTGTTAGGCTTTCACGCGAAAACTACTTAACCGATCATCATGAAACTGTGTACACATATTCTTGGAGGTATAAGAAGTAACATAGGATACTTTATATATAAAAAAAATATCTATTTGTTTGTTACGCTTTCACGCCTAAATCACTGAACCGATTTTGATGAATTTTGATGTAGAGATAGATGGGACCCTGGAGACGGTTATAGGCTACATTTTATTTCGGAAAAGTCTATTCACGCGGGTGGAGCCGCGAGCAAAAGCTAGTATTATATAAAGACAGAAATATTATGTAAATTAAGGCCAACCTGTAGACATTTTTATAAACAACATAAATGGACTGGCTCGACTAGGTTAGTAGCACTGCCTCAGAAAACCGACAAAGTCGCAGATGTTGTTGAATTTCATAAGGTGAGTGAGATTTCTAGAAACCTAAAGCCTGCCTCAACTTTTTTTGCGTTAGCTTGAATGATAAAACGAGCATGTCGCTTGCCTGATGGTAAGGACCACGCCTGTCCATAAACAGAAGCAACTCCACACAGAACTTTGAATTGTAAAGCACTGCATGGCACTGGACTGCGTTCATCACCTTCAGACATACATTGTTAAGTCTCATAATGCCCACTCATCTCATCATCATAATAATAACCAACCTACTAGGTCTTTAATACTATAAACGTTGGTAACGCATTCATGATTCTACTGGTATTGTTGGTGTTTCAGTGGTCGCCATCAGATGACTAACTGACGATCATGATTAATGTGCTTTAAAAAAAAAGAAAAAATACGTAGTGATTTCTTAGGTTTAAAAGGTTTACGCGAATATTACACATTAGAATAAATGTAGTTTATACGGATTTTATCGTGGTTTAATTTTTATTTTAGTCCCGACGTTTCGAAAGCTTTTCAGCTTTCGTGGTCACGGGAGAAACTACACCTAGAAATTAAACCGCGATATAATCCGTATAAAATAGTTTTACTTCAATAGAAATAATACGCTAAATATTGTAATATCAAAAGTAAATATGCACCACATCGGCAACAAGAAACATAACGAATCCCTCACCCCCCACACTCCCCTTAGAACAAACAAGAAAAATTCATACAGTGACTTATCACTTCATCTCGTAACAGTAACAACCCTCGCTGCAAGGGCATCATTAGACGAAATAAGACCATTAGCAATCCTTTCTCTTAGCATTCGTGAAAGGGTTAAATCGGCGCTCGGAGCACAATGGCTTTATTCTATTACGAGCCGCTTACACGCGCGATGTAATAAATATGAATGTTGAACAACGTGGATTATGCTCCTTTGCCGGGGGTCAAAATATTTGAATATGCGTCGAAACAATTTGTGAAGGGTTAATTGGCAGTTGGGAGTAGCTTTGTGAAATTCTGCGCGCGACCGCTGATGAATAATATCTTTGTTAATGTTATACATGTTGGGTATCGAATGGTATAAATGACCATGTTTAATTTAGTTATAAAGTTGAGTTTTTTTGAGTGTTAGAGCCACGCTTTCGGCGCATTGCCAACTAGTACCTCATAATTCGGAATTCTGAATGGTGTTGCATCTGTTTATGGGCAGGCGAGTGACCTGCTCGTATCGTCATCTAAATCTAATACAAAAAGCTGTTTTGTCTACAGCACGAATGGGTCGGCTCCATCGGGTCGTTACCACTGTCTCACAGAAAACCAACGTAAAGTAGCGGCTTGCTGGTGCCTTTCGTACGTTGGAGATATATCCGGAGGCCCAAATCCCCTTCCCCTTCACAATCCCTTAATTATCCCTTTCCTGTAAGGTTGGTAACGCGCTCATGAGTCTTCTGGACACCATGGCCCACGGAGACCAGCAATATCGGAGTAGTACTTTGATGAACCATCTTCCAATTTCTTATAAGGACCTTACACTTGTAAAAGATACGCTGCCATAATTTGCGATTGATTGATAAAATTAGCAAAACTTTCCAAAGATCCAAAGTTACTACATTTAAATTACAAAAGTTGAACATCACGTTTTTATCAAATATCATGCCCATTCTCACACAGAGCTCTTTAAAATATTGAAATAAAAATATAACATTGAAAACATCAACAAAGACACAAACTGATTTGAGTGCTCTCAAAAATCCCCTGCCAGGTCCGCTATCACGGCCCAACTGGTTCCCGTATAATAATTACTGAGAGAATCAACGTCAGCACCGATGGCTAATTACAAAGAGCTGAATGGGGGCTTTGCCTAGTGAAAAGAGTAAAAAAAAACAATTATTTACGATACAGTGGCCGTCGGAGTGGCCCGGTGCGCGATGTCACATCTGTTCCAAAGCTAACCCTGCGGATTAGAGCGATAATTATTCCGCAGCATAATTATTGGATTTTAGACTTAATAATGGCCTGTGATGTTTGTAGGTCAGATGTTTGTGATTTTTCTAGTGTTACATATAGCAAACGGATACAGCAGATGTGATTATTGCGAACGACCTGCTCGTTTCGTCACTCAAGCAAAACTCAAAAAAGATATCCAGCTTGCAAGCAACCTAATTCAGTTACTTCAGACCCACATAATTTTGCTGTCCCTTGAGAGATGCAACACCTTTAGACACACCGGGCCTTACTTATAAATGTTACTTGAGAATGTTTATAAGTAAGGTCCATTATGTATTGGATTGCACTATACGTACCTATATTTGTTTTTTTATCCTGCCACCACAAAGTAGTTACACTGGACTTAGTGTTAACTATAGTGCAGTCCAAATACAATGTCGATCGTCAAGAGACATTACGTCTCTCGAAGGTTGGCAGAATTATGTCGGTTTGAAGTTACTGTATATACACTGGCCTACCCTGGATTGCGCCTCACCTGAACGAGTCACGATATTAAGTAGTGTAGTCACTTTACCTTGACAGGTTAAAAAAACGCAAATAAAGTGTTCATACTAACACTACCGCATTTAGACTCTTTCATACATTAAATAATAATGTATGATTTTTTTTATGCTCGATATAAGTCGCGAAACATGTATCGCAACTTGTGGCTTAGTACGGGCGAGTCTTTAGCAGCCAGTATTATAATGGAAACGATTCAAACTAAGGTGCGGGTGAGTCTTTAACAGCCAGTATTACTCGTATAATGAAAACAATTCAAATTAAGAACTAAAGAAATTCCATAGTTCGTGATTATGCAGCACACTCAAACGATTTAATAACTTTACTGCATGTTAACCCTTGCAGCATATGGTCACGCGCCGAAAGGGATGGCGCCTTTGTTTCTTTGACGAGTGAAAAAAGAATTAAATCCAAAGTGATACTATCGATTTCAATGCACGATGTAATTATTGTGATTCGACTAATTGTTGCGTCGAGGGGTTCAACGGCTTTTGTTTTGAGTGCAATCTCTCTTTGACTGTGTTTTCGCATGCCATATTGAAATTGAAGTGCGTACTTTGTAGTCCCGTAGCTTTTGCAAAATAAATGTAACAGTTGATTTCCAACCCTTTTATATGATGCGCATATTTTAAACAGATTTTTTATGTCAGTTCACGCTTGTATTTATCGGACCGTGCTTTGCTTTTAGTTGATGAATGTTTTTAGGTTTTTGCTACCGTGGATGCGCATGGAATTTTAACGCTGCCTGTTTTTTTATATGTACAGTTTCAAAATGTTTGATTAAATTTCGTCAATATGTTATGGGGAACATAAATAAGGTAGGACTTTAAAACATATTTTGATTTAGAAAACAGCAGGAAGCCGCTATTTTACGTCAGTTTTCTGTGAGAAAGTGATACCGATCTGGTCGAGCCCATTCGTGACATCATGGGATGAAATATGCTCGGCGAAGTGTGGGTGTATTAGTTACTGTAAACCTCTGCCTACCCCTTCGGGGATTACAGGGGTGAGTGCGTATGTATGTATGTATAATCGCGTAATTTCCTTAAAATACAGACGAATTGAGAACTTCCTTCTTTATTAAGTCGGTTAAAAAGTTGGTGTGAATTGTAATCTATTCATAGATTGTTGATATAGCGCCTATGGATTAAAAACACATTTTACCAAGCACAAAAGCGAATGTGCTAAAACAGGAAAAAAACCGCTGCAAAAGCACGTTCATAAATTCTCGATATAATTTAAATTCGTAACTACATAGGAATTGCGTTCAAAATCCACACGAACGCGTGTAGACAGCAGAAGGGTTTCTATTTTAGCATTCATATCGTACTTTAATTACACATTCGGATGGAAATGTGTATGTGAATGCCGCAAAGATTGGTACGTACATTTTACCAATAAATATGCATTTATGCGTGCTTCTGTACATGACGTTACTGTAATTAGCACTCGTATGAATAGAATAGTTTTTGTCGCAAACTACACCGCTTGAATTTAAAGTGACTGCTGTCAGTGTATTTTGAATATGGAACTTCATATTCAAGATCACACTGATAAAGTAAATAGAAGCTAAAAATACACGTTAAAGCATTCTACATTTGGAATTCTATACGCTAAAATTTCGCACCCACATCGTTAATGCAAACGTAAAAAAGATAATCAATGCAAAAAAACTTTTTATCACTATGAAAATATTTATACAAGCTTAATTTCCACGTTGTAATTTCACACCGGCATAATTGTTATTGAGTACGATTATGTTTTATAAAAAACAATTTTATGCGGCGATACCGCTATAAATGTAGGTGATCGCCGATTGGTTGTTCATCGGCCGTCGTGTAGGTTCGATCGACGCCGAAGATCCAAATGCTGTGCTTTGAGCAATAAAATAAATCTTCTTTTAAGAGGTATACCTGACCGGGGGCCCTAAACAAGCCCCGAGCCTTCGTTACGGGCTTAATTAAAAAACAAAATCAATTTTATTAATTGGAAGTGTTAAAAACGGGCGGAAGAGCCGTTCGAGTCTCGTATCTCGCTCGTATCTTTTCTTTAATCCGACAGAGAATGTGTTATTTTTACTCTTCTCAGTGGATATCGAATAAATTTTATCGCTCGGGACTAATTTGGTTACAAATTTATTTGGTTGTGGGATCGTTAACAAGAGGAGTACATCCACATGGTTATCTGGACTGCACTCTTTAGTACCCAGGCATGGCCGTTATAACAATATATCGACACTTGGAACTTGATAAAATGAAGACGACACACCTCACTTAGGATTAAATAATACGGATTTTTTTAAGAGCATGCGCTGTGACAAATAAAAATTTTATTGTTACGATACGACGCGATTACTTTGTGTTTTTAAAATAATATCAAGAGGAAACATCGATTGTGAATATAATTTTAAAGAAATAATTATTAATAAGGTGTAATCTAGGTATGATAAGTTTCTTATCATATACTTCCAGGTGGCAAATTAATTAATTTAAATTTATCAGACTGCCTCGGTGGCGCAGTTGTAATGCGTACGCGTTACAATTGAGACTAACGCTGAGGTCTCGTGTTCGATCCCCGGGTCGGGTAAAGTGGTATTGGGTTTTTCTATTACGAAATTCTCAGTATCAGCCCTGAGTCTGGAATTTGTGCCCGGTATGACGATAGGCTCGCCCCCTATCACATCGTGGGACGGAAATACGTTCGGCGAAATGTGGGTGTACTAGTTACACCGCTGCCTAACTCTTCGGGGATTACAGGCGTGAGTGCGTATGTATTAAACTCATCATCTTCATAAGATTTGTAATAACTTATTATTTATATTTGGTAGAGCAACACTGTACACACTTTTTATGAATTAGTCGGCTCGACCGGATTAATACTACTGTCTCTACATAATACCGACGTGAATCGAAAGTTCGCTGTTGCGTTTCATACGATGAGTGACATTATCGGAGGCCCAAATTTCCCCTCCCCTTCCCAATCCCCATCGTTTTCCTTTAGAGTCAACAACGCGTCCATGATTCTTCTGGGTTTATGGGTTTTCATGGGTGGTGGAGATCACTTACCATCACGCGACTTACTTACCTTTGCCATAAAAAAAAATCTGATTACATTTACAAGTGATAGACCCACGATGTAGACAGTATTGTCTACAGTATGAATGGGCCGGCTCGTCTGGGTCGTTACCACTGTCTCACAGAAAACCGACGTAAAGTAGCAGCGTGCACCGTTTCGTACGGTGAATGAGATATCCGGAGACCAAAATCACCCTCCCCTTCCCAACCCCTTAATTATCCCTTTCATTAAAAGTCGCCAATCCGCCCATGATTCTTTTGGTATTGTGGGCGTACATGCGTGGTAGAGATCACTTACCATCAGGTGACCCACTTGATCGTTTCCGACCTATGCAATAAAAAAGTTACATATTCCGGTCTTTAGTAACTCTGCAAATTTTTCCGCCATACAAATTATTCCGATCTCATTCATGTTTCAGACTGAACATAAATAAATTGTTTATAGTAACAGTTGAATGTCATTGACTCGGTATGCACGTTTAGTCTTCGCCGCATACCACTCCGTTCCGATAATGTTCACTGAATTCCTAAATAGCTGTTAAAATTAATAGCTCTATTTAGCCACTACACGACAAGTTCACCGCGGTTTGTGTAAAGATAGCCATCGTGCTTTCATTTGTTTTTCTATCATTTCATTGGTTAGACGCCTTTGGTGTTTTAGAAGTGTTACATTTATGTTTGTCCAGTGTTTGTACAAATATTTGATAAGTTTTATTAATTAACTAGATGTCAGATGAATAAGAAAGCATTTTTAGGGTTCCATATCCAAAAGCAGATAGAACCCTGTTACTAAGCCTAAACTGCACCGCGCCGTCGTCTCTTCGTCTGTCTATAAGTTCTACTTTTATAGGATTTTTTGACATAATATGTCTATGTTATTATCCTATCCTACTATTATTATAAATGTGAAAATTTGAATGTTTGTTAATTAATCACGCCTTAACGACTGAACGGTTTTAAATGAAATTTGTAACACACATAGACCATGTTCTGGCTTACAACATAGGCTAATTATTATCCCGGAAAAGTCCGTTCACGCGGGCGGAGTCACGAGCAAAAATTACTGGATAATATCCTAAGAAATAAAAAACAAAAAGTAAAATATTAAAGGGGTGATACGGAACCATCGTAATTTGCCGGTTTTATCGTTTAATTAAGATGGGACTATTTATATTTGCCAATAACTAACAGGGATCATTGTTTCGGGATGTTTCGTAACGTAACATTTTTTAGTCATATCGATGTTGTATTTTACCAATACACAATCGAATAGTGGAATGTATTAACACCATTTAAAACAATCGATTGTAATCGTACGTTCCACAACGAGATGGTACGCGTGCCGTGTCGTTAACGAAGATAACAAATGGTAATTTTTCTACATAGCAAGTAACCGGTTATAAAACAAGAGCGATGTAGACAAAATCTATTGTAAAGCGAACAATAGTGTGGACACGTCGTAAAATGAGACAATGCGAAGATAGTTCATAAGATGATACTGGATGAGACAAAGAATAAATAGAATAAAATTTCATTTAATTAACCATAGCTTCGTGGTCTTTTCCACCTCGGCTCGGACCAAGAGGTTCGCAAAATCTTACTTCTGTCGGACCATAAAGCTGTGGAATAGCTTGCTGGCGCGTGTTTCCTCCTTCCTATAACATGGGATCCTATTAACGAAGTGTGAAGAAGCAACTAAGCAGGCCGGCAAACTCTGCCGATCTGCGATAGATTCAGTGTCTATCGTTGGTCGACAGTATTCATGGATTGCGCTACACTTACCATCAGGTGTAGCGTAGTCACTTTGCCGAGACAGGATAAAAAAAACTACTCCAGAAAATTGAATGGAGCAATTAAACGACGCATGACAGAGCTAGCCGAGAAGTTTGACGAGTCTAGCTACGAAAACATGAGGCGGATATAAACAGACAGTGGCGGAGCCAGGATTTTGGTTTGGGGGAGTGGGGCTTGACCCAGTTGAGAGTAGAATGTAGGATAATATCAAGTTTAATTTGAGGTTTGTCAGTGGACCTTAATGCTTTTGTGGGGTTTTGAGCCCCTTAGCCCCTTACAAAGACACGCACCAGCACAACTAAAACATTTTATACTCTATATATCAAATTATCAGCTGTTGCTGGTCCATATGACAGCCTCCGTGGCGCAGCGGGCGAGTAGCCGGCTACGAAGCGAGAGGCCGTGGGTTCGATTCCCACACTGAGACAAATGTTTGTGTGATCCACAAAAAATTGTTTCGGGTCTGGGTGTTGTGGGACCGCAAGTCCCTCGTAGTTACTGATACCCACGATACAGGTTTTACCTAGTGTGGGGTCAGGACTATGTGTGTGACTGTTGGGTGTATTTATTTATTATTATTTATTTATATCTGCTTGTTATAATATGTGATTATGTTCATAGATAATGTATGAAATAATATTTTAGCATGAATGGGCCGGCTCAACTGGGTTGTTATTGTCTTACAGAAAATCAGCGTAAAATAGTAGCTTGCTGCTCCGTTTCGTACGGTGAGTGAGATATCCGGAGGCCCAATTCCCTTCCCTTTCCCAAACCCTTAAGCATTTCTTTAAGGTTGGCGACACGTCCATGGTTCTTCTGGTATTACCTATGGGTCTTCATAGGCGGTGGAGATAATTTACTATCGTGTGACCCACTTACTTCTTTGCCGGCCTATGCTATAAAAAGTAATTTTTTCCTTAGTTGGCAAACACTAGATTGGAATATTCTCATTCCTATTTAATTTTATTTGTTTTCTGCATATAAAATAAATAACATCAATAATACTAGCCCTGTATTATACACGTCACCATCGAAATAAGATCACTACACACAGCTCGGCACAGATCTCTGCTGAATGAGAAAACTTAATCCTTATTCTATATTATACAACGTGTTACAGAAAGATGTGGTCATATTTTAGGGTCATTACATACACCTTACAATTCGTACATAGGTAACGGATCTTTTCAAAACCAAGATATCCAAAAATTTCACGTAAATTTTTATCCCTTGTTTATTAAGATCGATAAGATTGATGACATCATTATTAGTTATTATGTATAACACTAACTTTTTAATAAACTTGAATAAGATGCCCGTAATTCTACGGGCATACGTAGGTAACTTGTAATTTAAACACAAATTATCACTTGAAAGAGATTGTGTGCTGAAAACGATATAGGTACCATCATCTAGAAGCATTTTAAAGACTTCATTCTCGGTTCCTCCATCTATGAATTTGGTTTAATACAGTCGACGATCCTCTTAGAAACTGTTATCAGTTACACCAACATAAATTACCAATACATAATACTTGTTTTTAGTCAAATACTACATATGTTTTGAACTCGTAATGATACTACATAACATCAGAAATTGCCGAACTGACTGCGTCAAATAAATATTGACATTTGACAACTGTTTAATGTTTTTTTTTATTATAAAATACTTAAATGAAAGGAGGTCTATAGTATCATTGTTTATCATTTAGTGTTGTCCAAAGTTGAAAGTCGATATTGACATGTTACTCATTCGATAAAAAAGAATATTCTATAATTATTGTCCTAGCAATGCAATCGGATTTGGTACTATGGGAGATAAAATACTTATTCCCTACACTATACATTGCTTAAATTTGCCCGCCCCTTTCTATAACACGTTGTATATTGTTATAAAAAGAATAGAATACATTAATAAATATAATAAATAAAGTATAGGTAAAATATATTCAAAACAATTACAATCTTAAAACATGATAACATAAATGTCAAAGCAGATCTATTCTTCCGATTGCGCATTAATCAGTAATCTTAATAATATTAAAAGCTTAATTTTATTCAGTGATTGTGATCGCATTAACTTAGTATTGATATCCCAAATGTAAGAGATAATATAAAATGATAAAGCGAAAATTAATTAGTGGACCGGTTGTTTGTTTTGCCGATATAAAAGGGATATATTATTACAGTTCTTTTTAAATACCTGAAATAAAATATTTAATATAATAATACAGCCAACAGTCACACACATAGTCCTGACCCCACACTAGGTAAACCTGTGTCGTGGGTATTAGGAACTACGAGGGACTTGCGGTCCCACAACACCCAGACCCGAGACCAATATTTGTGGTTCACACAAACATTTGTCTCGGTGTGGGAATCGAACCCACGGCCTCTCGCTTCGCAGCCGACTACTCGCCCGCTGCGCCACGGAGCTGTCGATTTGTAATAATACATAAGTACATATTTACAAATAATTCATACTTCTCCCCAGAGGGGTTGACGTCAGGCAGGCGGCCGGTTGTAAAAACTACAAGCCAAGTATTTCTGTAACATGTGTTAAAAGAATGTTGCGCCGACCCTACTGCGAGTGGGATAAGAGAAGGTGGAAAAAGAAGACTACATAAGTGCATACATAAGCACTTACACCTGTATTTCCCGAAGGGGTATGCAGAGTTGTAGCCAGTAAGTACACCTACAGCGAGTGGAATAAGGGCAGGTGGAAGGTCACCAAGCAATTTCAATACGGTTTAAGAGTACCATATCACTTCTAGACTGCCTCGGTGGGGCAGTTGTAATGCGTACGCGTTACGATTGAGGCTAATGCTGAGGTTTCGGGTTCGATCGCGGGTCGGGTAAAGTGGTATTGGGTTTTTCTATTACGAAATGCTCAGTATCAGACCGAAGTCTAGAATTTGTGCCCGGTATGGCGATAGGCTCGCCCCCTATCACATCGAAATGAGGGTGTACTGGTTGTACCTCTGCCTACCCCTTCGGGTATTACAGGCGTGAGTGCGTATATGTACATATCACTTCTAGTATTGTATGTCATTGTAGTTTGGAATAAACAGATCACGCGGTATCGGAGTGTGGGCCGCCGGTGAACACGGCGCAGCCGCGGATTGTAACTCTTCGCTCTGGTGCTACATTCACAGGGATGGAGTCAGAACTCACTCTAAAAACAATGCTGCGAGGGAGATACTTCATCTTCTCCGTAACAATGCTAGAGTCTTCGAATTGGTTTCACAAATTCATAGAGAGGAACTGAGTAAAGCTATTGTATGTATGTTTTGATGATACGAGTATTAAAAACAAAGAAGTAATACTAATGACGTTGCAAATGTCGGTGAACACAAAGTTCACCTTCTGTTGATTACCACAATATATATATTATAATATATAATGCGCATCAGAACTATGTGTGTGACTGTTGGGTATATTTATTTATTTACCTTTATTCATTGTTCTTTAAGTTAATTAAATAGGTGTAAATCTCTGATAAAACCGTGAGATCTATCACAGATTAACTATTAATTATTAGATGAAGCAATTTTTATACAAATCAAACAACTTTTCAAAGCAATTGATAATTTTTACGACAAAATTGCAGTATAAAATGATTTTTACAGGTATTGTCCAACTACAAATGACTCAGCTTTACATTCATAATCAAAACTGCGTGATAACGACACCTCCATTCATTAACTTTCCAATATTATTTCAAACCCCACGACACGACATTATGAGGGCAATTTATGAAAATTGAAGGTCGGAGTGCGACCCGCGGGTCCTTCGTCGCGAAGTGCGAAGTGCTGTCGAGTGGCGTGATATACTGCGCGGGGGCAACTCGACACTGCCACGTGGGCCGATGCATCAACTGTACCGTTTTCACTAAACTATAGACGTTTTTGAGATGGAATTGTTGAGCTGCCGATTTAAAATACATTGTGGCAGAGAATAGTTATGCTGGCATGAATAAATGCGATTTACATAAAACAAATAGATTTCATTTATTAAAGTCGGTTTTCGAGAGAAAATTTTACTGTGGTTTAACTATTAATATTTCTGTAAAAATAGACAATTAAGCAATTTATTTAAGTCATTAAACCAATACTGTGATATAAAAAAAAACAAAAAAATATATAAAATTTAAGTGTCTGTTTGTAATATTAAAATAACTTCTTTTTACTACATGCATATGAATGTATGTCTGTTTGTTAATGCCTGTCTGTTTGTTAATGCCTGTCTGTTTGTTCCGGCTAATCTCTGGAACGGCTGGACCGATTTTGACAGGACTTTCACTGGCAGATAGCTGATGTAATAAGGAGTAACTTAGGCTACTTAGGTACTTTTTTATCCCGGAAAATTACATTCACGCGGGCGGAGCCGCGAGCAAAAGTTAATATACAATAAATTCCAATTAATTTTAAACAAGTTAATCACAAACACAAATAGAAAAGCCCACACAACTAACAAATTCATACAAAACGACATGTATAGATACCGAATGATTATAAATTAAAAGAAAAACAGTGATAAACCTGGAAATACGATTCAGCGTGATAAATCATTGTGAGTGTTATCTCACTCGGATGTATAAATTAACAAGCGTGTTAAATCAACGTCCAATCATTACGTGACGGTTAACATTGCGTGTTTAGGCTCGTTCATACTCTACGACTGATTTCCCTCTGATGTAATATTTTAATTTACTTTTGAGAGGTTGGTTAATTAACATTATAGTTCTGTCTACAGCATGAATGGGCCGGCTCGTCCGGGTTGTTACCACTGTCTCACAGAAAACCGGCGTGAAGTAGCAGCTTGCTGCTGCGTTTCGTGAGGTGAGTGAAATATCTGAAGGCCCAAACCCTTAATTATCCCTTTCCTTTAAGGACGGCAACGCACCCATGACTCTTTTGGTATTATGGGCGTACGCCATGTACATGGGCGGTGGAGGTCACTTACCATCAGGTGACCCACTTGCTCGTTTGCCGGCCAATACTATAAAAAAAACTGTTGCATCTCTACCCATTCTGGCAGGCTCTAGAACCCCTTTGGGGACACATGTGTCGACTTATGTACTCGTGTGTATCTAGTTAGAAAATATGGTGGGAAAAATCACGCCTCAATTTTCAACACAAAAACCTCAATTATGTTGTAACGTATAAACAGACTTTAGTATCGGGCGCGTAAGGTTCATGCATTAGAAATATGACGTCACTCAAGCTGGTTTTTATCTATCAATTCGTTTGACCCCGGGTCTCCCGCCCACGTTGTATTTTTACTTTTTAACACATACTCACGCCTTCACGCCAGACAGGGAAACGGGAGAGTTATGTCGATTGCATCCAGAGATATGAGTATTCCTGGGGATTTTTAAGGTATTATTTTTATGTCTTTATAATAATTTAAGTTTGTGTAGTAGTTTATCAAGAACCAGTAATTATAATTATTAGCCTTATATAGGGGTAATGTCCTGCTGATGGGTACGGGCCTTCTCCACTAATGAGATAGGTTAGGTCTTAGATTACTATGCTGGCCCAATGTGAAAACCCACAATACCATAAGAATCGTGAACGCATTGCCGATCTTATGGGAAAGGTATAATTATGCGACTGGGATGGGAAGGGGGGAATTCGGGGCTTTCGGATATATTAAGTAGATTAAACAGATGACAGCATTCGTGGCGCAACAGGCGACAGCCGGCTGTGAAACGAGAGGCCGCGTGTTCGATTCCCGCAACGAGATAAATGTTTGTGTGATCCACATATTTGTTTCGGTTCTGATTGCTGTGAGACCGAAAGTCTCTCGTAGTTTCTGAAATCCACAACACAAGACACGTATTTTAATGTGGATTCAGGACTATATGTGTGACTGTTGGCGTATTTATAAAAAAAAACTAGTTTTTTTTTAAAGTTAGACGTAAATGTATGATATTTTTGTAATAACTTTCCAGTAAGTTAGAGACGGATGACTGTTTAAAATTGCACAATTTTTTGCTGTTTCTAATTAAGCCCAACCTAGTAGCGTTCATCTTAACTCTTTAGATATTAAAATTCGTTAGTCATCGCATTGAAATTCGCTTTCTAAAACAGATGGAACTTACTCATTATAAGACGTAATTATTTAAAAATGTGTGTGTCATTTATTTAAATAGAAAACTAGCAAATGCATTACACTTACATCACATAAAGAATCACTAGACTTCGCTACTTACGCTTGTAATTGTATGTTGTTGATCAAGAAATTGAAGAGTGTGTAAGTACAAATCAATGTATCGAAAGTATTTATAATAGGTGGCGCAGTTGCAATGCGTACGTGGTACGACTGCTGAGTTGAGGTCTCAGGTTCCATCCCCGGGTGGGGTAAGATGATATTGTGTTTTTCTATCAAGAAATGCTTAATATCAGCCCGCAGTCAAGAATTGTGCCCGATATGGATATAGGCTCGCCCCCTATCACATCATGGGACGGAAATAAGCTCGGCGAAATGTGGGTGTACTAGTTACACTTCTGCCTACCCATTTGGGGATTACAGGTGTGAGTGTGTATGTATGTATACGTTTTAATCAAATATATAATACATAAGATGAAGTCCGTGTATAGTTAGTCACGTGTGCCACATTCGGACGCGATTTGACCCCGGGTCGCACTCTCGCTCGGTCGTATCATAATTACCAGTGAAATAACCTGATTGTGATCACGACACGCACACAGGCCTGCCTTTGTATTTGTTGTGCCAGTGGTTCTCAATGTATGGTGTTGCTCCTTTTTTAAATATCATATTTTGGGCATACAAGTCATTTTTTGTACAATACTCCAATAAATATGATACAGGGCAAATACACTGGCCATGAGGTGTTCATACCCAAATAAATAAATACACCTAACCGTTACACACATAGTCCTGACCCTACACTCGGTTAACCTGTATTGTCGGTATCAGGAACTACGAAGGACTTGCGGTCTCACAACACCCAGACCCGAAACAAATATTTGTGGATCACACAATAATTTGTATCTGTTGTATTTGTTGTGAAATGTTCAGTATCAGCCCGGAGTCTGGAATTTGTGCCCGGTATGGTGATAGGTTCGCCCCCTATCACATAAGGGACGGAGATACGCTCGGCGAAATGTGGGTGTACTAGTTACACATCTGCCTACCCTTTCGGGGATTACAGGCGTGAGTGCGTACAATAATTTATCTCGGTGCGGGTATCGAACCCACGGCCACTCGCTTCGCAGCCGGCTACTCGCTCGCTGCGCCACGGAGGCTGTATGCGCTCAATGGTCGGTAAGGACTAGCGAGTTAAGCAACCTTTGGCACGGTCAGTGGGTGACCGCTTTGTAGTATTTCAACTGAGTCTATCTGTGCTTCGGAGGACACGTAAAAAGTCTGTCGCGGTTGTTATGAACTGATACCAGTTGTTAAGCTCAGTCGGAGGCATCGGGAGGCTTAAAAACTTTAACACAAGTTTGGCAACTAACCATTTGATGTAGAATGGAACAGAATTGCCGGGCATGGGTTTCCATGAGAGAGGTTAAGCCTTAGTCCACCATGCTGGCCGAAAGCGGGTAAGTAGATTTACTATCCTTCGAAATTCCTAAAGTATTTTCAGATAAGCTGGTTTCCTCGCGATGATTTATGTACTTTAATTTAAAAAAATATGTATATAGTGACGGCTAACAATTTATTACTAGCTACATAGATCAACAAATGTTTAAGCCTCGTCAATAACTAACTCCGCTCGCTTAGCGTTTTGCAGTAGTTCTTGGCCACCGTTTCTAGCTCTCCCTCTCCTAGCTACCTCTCGCCAGTTACTGGTTTTGAATGAATACTGACACCCTGCCACTATATCGTTCCAGCGGTACCTGGGATGATCAACTGGTCTTATTTTTTATAACAGAGGCCGGGAAACGAGCAAATGGGTCAACTGATGATAAGTGATCTCTAACCGCCCATGAATATCCACAATACCGGAAAGATCATGAAGGCGTTGCCGATATTATAGGAAAGAAATGGGGACTGAGGAGTGGAGGAGGGGACTGAGAGAGGATTTAGGAATAATCTCATTTACCGTACAGAATGCAACAGTAAGCTGCCACTCGAAGTCGGTTTTCTGTGAGACAGTAGTAATAACTCAGTCGAGCCAGTCCATTCATGCTGCTGATTAAAGTATCTACAGCATTGCTCTACCACTATAAATACATTTGGCCGTCATTTATAATTAATAAAATTTTGTTAAACTTTGAGAAACACAAAACATCTCTGCCAATGGGCATACAAGCAATCGTCCGCTCAGGAGGCCAATTCTCGTAATTTTAAATGTTCAAAATATCATTCCGATCTAGTCTCGGCGTCAAGAAAGTTGCAAATGGCATTCTCTTAAACCAATAATCAACGACAAATGCACCTAGCATTAGCAGTAGCATTATACCGTTTTGGCTTCAGTCAATTTTTATTCTACATTCAATCTCATTGCAATCTATGTTAACATTTGACGTTGATTATTGGTTTAAGAGAATGCCATTTGCAACTTTCTTGGCGCTGAGACTAGATCGGAATGATATTTTGAACATTTAAAATTACGAGAATTGGCCTGCTGGTAAGGCACCCTGACGTCTTTCACATACCGACACTCCAACATTTTGTCTATCCAACTGTTAAATAGCTGACTCGAGCCGTCGATACATCAATCACACAAACAAACACGTATCATTTGAGAATCATTGCTTTTTTTCGCTTCAATTAGATCTTTTGTGGCGCGCGTACAAAAACGGACATAAGTTTTGATATAAAATTAAATGCGTCGTTTAACATTACTGGTTGTACCTGTTTATCTATTGTACTGTTAAGTGAATCTTTGTTGGTCATGTTTGAGAATGGACTAGTGAAGTTAAGCATTCGGTTTTGATTTAACGCATGCCCACTGTTGTTGTATAAATTAGGTTCCCTGTAAAGGCGTGTTTTGAGATGAGTAACTGAGACAAGACTACAGTAATGCGTCTTTTTTGTATGCAATTGTATTTGGTACGGCAAACGAATCCGCGCCTTCTCGCTGCACAGCCGGCTTCTCGCTTACTATGCCATGGATGCTGTCAATCATTAATAAAAAACTAAACCTTCAATATAACAACAAGGTACTAAAGGTAATCAATCTTTTTAAATCTGTAGAATGTAAAGTCTCAAACGTTAATTACGAAACAGAAACTAATACTGCCTTATCAAACCATCTCAATTATTGTTAAGTGTAAACAAAATTTAAATGCATACCAAACTCAATCGTAACCATCGAAAATTGAATACCAAATGTTCATCAATTAATTAAATAAAAAACCGTTCAAATGTGAGTCGGACTCGCGCACCGAGGGTTCCGTACCACCCATTAAAACTTTTACGTTGTGTTTTTTTATAATTTGTAAGGACATTCGCATTAATAATACATATACTATGAAAATCTGCCTCGGTGGTGCAGTTGTAATCCGTACGTGTTACGATTGAGGCTAACGCTGAGGTCTCGGGTTCGATCCCCGGGTCGGGTAAAGTGGTATTGGGTTTTTCTATTACGAAATGCTCAGTATCAGTCCTGAGTCTGGAATTTGTGCCCGGTATGGCGGTAGGCTCGCCCCCTATCACATCGTGGGACGGTGATACGCTCGGCGAAATGTGGGTGTACTGTTTACACCTCTGCCTATCCCTTTGGGGATTACAGGCGTGAGTGCGTATGTATTTATGTATGTATGTGTACTATGAAAATTTCAGCAATTTACAGTTCAAAAGATACAACTCTTTAAAGATAGGATAAGATTTTTTAGGTGGTAGTCCACTTGAATGCGGAAGGCCGTCTGGGTTGGTATAGCCGCTTTGTCTAATTCCGTCAACAAATAGCAGTGTGTAAGCACTGTTATGTTTTAGTTTGAAGGACATTGAAAACAGTGTTACTGGACATTATGGGACTAAACAACTTTGGTCTGGGGGTGACGGAGTCTATCTACCATGCAGTTTTTTGTAAATCTAAGTTCTGTAGGGTTGTATAACATGGGCAGGATTGGCGCTTATCATCAGGCGAGTGACCTGCTCGTTTCGTCATTCATACTATAAATTAAAAATAAAACATAACAACTTATGTCTCGGGGTGACGAACGCAGTCCACCGTGCAGTTATTTGTTAATCTAAGTTCTTAGTGGTTCATGTACATTCTTGACGCTTACCACCAGGCTATTGACCTGATCGTTCTATCATTCAGGCTAATAAAAAAAAGGAAAGAGACAGATAGACAGACGTATGGTGACGTAGGCACAGGTTCCGTTGGTAATCTTTGGGTGTGGAACCCTATAAACCGATGGTCTACGGTGAGACGTAAAGGTCAGGTTTCGACAATTATGTTAACCTAATTCAAAGATAAGCAGGAAGGATTCAATTTCGTGTTTTATAGTATAGGAGCTGGGAAACTGTGTGTATTAGTTTCGTTTAGGAACTACGGAGATTTGTATATTGATCAAAGATTTTCATTCTCTTAAAGAGTGCATCACTGAGTTCGTTTAAGCAAAATTTAAAATGCTTTAATATTGATATTTTTTTGGATTTTTAAGGACATAAGCCAGCAAACGAGCATGTTTTGTCTACAGCATGAATGGGCCGGCTGGACTGGGTTCTTACCACTATCTCACAGAAAACCGACGTTAAGTAAAAACATGCTGCTGCCTTTCGTACGGTGAGTGAGATATCTGGAGGCTCAAATTCCCTCCCCTTCTAGCCTCTTAATTATCCCTTTCCTATAGGATCGGCAACGCGTCCATTGTATTGTGAGTGTTTATGGGCAGGTTGGGATCACTTAGTAACAGGTGACCCACTTTTCTTTTAATTTATTTTTTTATAAGCTTGCCTGACGAGACGAGCAGGCCGCTTTAAACAAAAGAAACCCAACAGAACGTATTACAAAGCACTGCATGGCATTGGACTGCACCCCGAGACATAAGTCTCATAATACCCAGTTTTTTCACTGGATTCAATTTCCTTCAAACCAGAACACAACTATGCTTACACATTGTTGCTTGGTGGCAGAAATACACAAAGCGGTGGTACCGACCCAGATGGCCTCTCGCATACTAGAGACCTATCACCTTGTAAACCTTTATCTACCCCTTCGAGAATACAGGCGTGAGCTTATGTTTATTCGTAATTTAAAAAATAACAATTTTAGAGTGTCAGTACGGAATCCTCGGTGTGTGAGTGCAAATCGCACTTGACTGTTTTTTTTCTATTTGTTAAGCTAGGGACAGATTGTTTACGTCAAAAATAGACATAAAATATTAGTTGGAAACTAATAACTCCTAAATTCTAATTCTAAACTAGAACTTAGTATGAATCTGTTACTTCAGTACAGACACCAATACGTTCTAAGCATTAGAGGAGGTCAATGGAACGCAAAAACATAAACAGATATCTGCGTATACTCTACGAATCTATAATTACGCATTAAAATACAAATACTTAATGCTTTAATAGCATTTGTAACCACGCAAGTGGGTCACCTGATGGTAAATGATCTCCACCGTCAATGTACGCCCACAATACCAGAAAAATCATGGGCGCGTTGGCGACCTTAAAAGAAAAGTATGATTAAGGGATTGCGAAATGTTCAGTATCAGCCCGGAATCTGGAATTTGTGCCCGGTATGGCGATAGGCTCGCCCCCTATCACATTGTGGGCGGAGATACGCTCGGCGAAATGTGGGTGTACTGGTTCTGCCTACCCCTTCGGGGATTACAGGCGTGAGTGCGTATGTATGTATGTAACAAAACTCAAATTGTAATTTGATGACATGCAGTGTTTTATCTTTAATCGAAACCTAGCATTGACACGGAGTATTTACATAAATACAACAAAATACAATCACGAATTAGCATCGAACAAGGTATCTGACTATTTTTGTTAATCAATGACCGATAAAATTATACATGCAAATTAGACAATATTCTAGATTTTGGATAAACTAAAAGAGGGATAATGTATTTTTTATGAGTTCATAATTGATCTATAGTTACTTTTATCCATTTATGGTTTACACTTTGCAATGACAAGTTTTTAAGATGTTTCAAGCCATCAAAAAACAATGAATCACGGATGTGATTGATTTCAAAATCTTGTCAGTTAATGTTTTGATGTTAATTTCTTATAGTACGATGTTTCTTAGATGAATTTCTCGAAGCAGATTAAGATACAAGGTCCATGAACCCGCTCTGTTGAAAGTTATCACGTCATTTAGGGTCACCACTGAAAATCAGTACTGTATTGCGGTTTGCGCCACAGAACAGAAATATGCTGAATGGTCACCCACCTGTCATGGTCACGACATGCAAAAGCGTAATAATTAGTTAATTAAGTTTTATAACTTTTTTATTTGTTTTGTACATGCGTATGTTAAGTGTGTCGTTGTCTGTGACAAATAAATTGCTTTTCTTTCTTTCAAAGTTTCCTAAATTCACTCATTTCAAGTCTCTAAATACTGCTTATCATCGTTAATGTTTATTGCTCAAACCTATGATACCTTTCTACAATAAACACTACTTTAAACTAATTAATTATGTAATTGAACTAAGCGACCGACCGCACTGTCAACATTTCCACAAAAACTCCTCAATTACATTATAGATGTTTGTACTGGGTGCTATAGAAAGATGGTACTTATCAATTATAAATCCATACATCAGGAGAATTATTTAAAGCTTAATGGTAAAGTCAACAACAATACCTGAACTTTGAAAGTGATATCTTTATTTAAGCGTTGCAACCTTACAGCTCATCATAATCATATAATTAAGTATGTATGTATATACTTCTTTACAGCATAACTAGTTCGTTAATATGCAGCACTGTCCTTTGGGGTAATAAAATTATTGCTGAGATATTACACGCTGTATACAGTATTATCAACAACATGAATGGGCCGGCTTGTCCGGGTCGTTACCACTGTCTCACAGACAATCGCTTAAAGTAGCAGCTTGCTGCTGCGTTTCGTTAATACCTATTACTGCATGTATGTACAGTACTTTTACATTTATCTTGAGAGCTGATATGACATGGGAATATATACTTGATTTTCTCTTGAATGACTCACGAGATGCCAGAAACCAAAAATTGTTGGGATAGTCGTACTAGATCATAAAAAACTAAAGATTGCCGAAGCACAAAAAATAAAATGCAGCATGGTAATTATATGCACCTTTTACTACAAGACATATTTAATTATAGACGATACGGATGCGCCAAAATATTTGAATCATTCGGATTAAGATCCCGATGTGTTTGACTCCAAATCACCGGAGTCAAACGTCGATCAACTTAATTGATCATTCAACATACACATAAGCCACATATGGAAAATACTTAAAGCTCAGACACTTAATCAATTTAGTGAGATCGCGGGCACCGCTCAATCATTCCGATTTGCCTTTACCTTAGATCAAAAATGGAATAGATCTGACACATGACGGCCATACTTTTCAAATGAATTATTTTTCTTATTTACGAGACGAGAAGTGCATTCGTCTGATGTTACGCACCACGTCTGCCCATAAGTAGAATCATCACCCAGAACTTAGAATTACGGACGACGTGGCACTGCACTCGAGACAATAGAGAAAGACACATAATACTTTACTTACTTTATTGCCAGTACGCAAATCTATCGATAGACAGAATATTGGAAACGGCCATAAGTCTGCTCTATCCAGGATATCGTCATGTAAAGATTTTCCTCCAAAAAGTGATTCTCCAATACAGAAGGAGATGAGTTACAAAAAGTGTCAATAATTATTATGCAGGATACTGAAGGACTATTAAATAGTAGTTTTACAGCTCAAAACATATCATATTGCTTAGCTGTGAGTAGGCTAAATCAGCAATGAATAGAAATATCTAGCAAATAATTATGAATTAATATCAGTAATTATATTCAATGACAAAAAACGTATAAGTATATAAGAATTAAGTAATCACCAATTTATGCAAATGACAAGCACGTAATGAAGTAGTAAAATCATAAATATGAACCAAATGGCCATTCGTGTCAATACATGATCAATGTCCGCCAGGCTGACAATTCGTCAGCATCGTGAATTCGGTAAGGGGCAATCTTTAGCCGATTGGGTGCGACCTTATCTTCCTTTATGGTAGGATCTTAAAAAAGATTTATGATAACGCACGGTCCGGACGAAGCCACAAACACTTTAAAATAAATGACAAGGAGTCACTTGGAATTGTGATGGAAATGCTTTCTGCAGTAAAATTAAACGATAACCCTGTCGTTTAGAGAGATTTAAATGGCTTAGTGGATTTTATTGGGTCTGCCTACGTTTAGTTTGGTCAGGTTGTGATCATTCTTTTATGTCCGCCACCTTGGCCGCACGATATCCGCTGTGTTTATGTACGATATAAAATTGTTACATGAGTTATTATACCAAAGATATTTTAATTTTACGTACTCTACGTGCCGCGTTTTTGTGATAAACTTAGATAATAAAACGATTTACACGAACGACACATTTCGCATATTGTATGACCGTGAATCGATTATAAACCAATGATTTTTTATAGCATAGGCCGATAAACAAGCAAGTGGGTTACCGCCCATGTATGCTCCCATACTTGAATCATCATGGGTGCGTTGTCAACCTTAAGGGAAAGGGATAGTTAAGGGATTGGGAAGGGAAGGGGGATTTGGGCCACCAGATATCTCACTCACCGTATGAAACGCGGCAGCAAGCTGTTATTTTAAGTCGGTTTTCTGTGAGAAAATGGTAACGAACCGGTCTAGCGAACCTATTCGTGCTCTAGACAAAACTTTTCACAAGCTCTACCACTTTAAACTAGGTTATCAAACTTATAAACTTCAACAAAACATATATTTCTGGATCATACAAACATTTATTTGTATTTGGTAGTGTTAGAGCCATGTTGTAGACAGTTTTGTCTACAGCATGAATGGGCTGGCTCGTCCGGGTCGTTACCACTGTATCATAGAGAACCGACGTAAAGTACCAGCTTGATGCTGCGTTTCGTACGATGAGTGAGATATCCAAAGGCGTAAATCTCCTTCCTAATCCCTTAATTATCCCTTTCCTTTAAGTTCGGCAACGCGCCCATGACTTTTTTGGTATTGTGGGCGTACAGGGGCGGTGAAGATCACTTAGCATCAGGGGACCCACTTGCTCGTTTACCGGCCTATTGAATAAAAATAACTGTCCAGGAATCGAATCCGCGTCCTCTAGTTTCACAGCCGGCTACTCGCCACGCACAGTGACAAGTCTGCCTATACCTTCATTTATACAGGCGATTAATGTTTTGTATGCAACAATACCATAGAAAATCATGGACGAGTCATAGCATCGCGGGTGGTCTCATTAGCATATAACAATACACATCACAATAAATATAACACTTTAATTTGTAATTACAAATGCCTGCTCTAAGTGAAGAGACTGGATATTTCTAATTATGGTAACCAGTTACTAATCTCAGATTACTAGGCTCGTTGTAAAGGTGATAACGTTTGGAATCATGGCGATGGTGAACGCAATCACGACTTGTGGTATTCATAATATTATTCAGCGTCAATAGACTAGGTATTTGATTTTATTCCGTTTTGTGATAGCGAGTACAGAGTTCGTTAGTAATTATGGCGTGTTGTAAACTGTTGAGATGAAAGTTGCAGGTTCAAACCACCAAGAGCATGTATGTACCTCTGACATATCTAAGTTACATAGATACATACACACTCATGCATGTAATACCCCGAAGTGGTAGATAGAAGGTGCAACCAGTACACCCACATTTCGCCACCGTATCTCGGTCCCATGATGTGATAGGTGGTGAGCCTATCACCATACTGGGCACAATTCCTAACTCCGTGATACTAAGCATTTCGAGATAGATCCCATCATCACTTTTACCCAACCCGGAGACAGAGCCCGAGACCGCATGACAACTGCGCCACCGAGGCGGTCTCAATTTTTTTTTAATTTGATATACAGTATATCGATTGTAAATTTATTTAGGAATGCTCTCACATATCAGTTTTATTAACCCCTGACAAAAAAGAGGGGTTAATAAGTTTGACCCTTTTGTCTGTCTGTGAGTGTGAGTGTCTGTCTGTGACATCATAGCACCTAAACAAATAGACTGATTTGAATGCGGATATTTTATTTGAAAGTAAGTTTAATCGGGATAGTTTTTAGCTATGTTTGTATTCAATATATTCAAGCGTTTAAAAGTTTAGTATTTTTTCTAATCGATGTCGGAGCTTTTTATATACTTACGTAATAGAATCAAACATCACATTACGTAAAAGCTCAGTTCCAGAAAAGGGATTATACATTTTCTCACACAGGTAACTGATACGTATACTTCACACGATACAAAAATACACAAAACGTACAAATATCTAGATGGGTACACCACTTAATCTTAAGTTAATTATCCTCATTAATTAAATAGACGCATTGAAACGTTCTTTAATTCCGTAGGCGACTGTACCAGTCCAATTAATATAAGCTAGTAATAATATACAGACCGTATTAGTATAATTTATGTTTATAATCAAAGTATGTACTATCTACTCGGAGATTATCTTGGCCGAGTCACACATTGCCTTTGAAATTATTTTATCCAGTATTGAAAAGGCAGAGCATCGGGTTATCATATGAAATAATAATAACATTACAATATTTTGTACATTAAGTGCATTCGGGGTGTGGTGTTTCGGATAAGTGAGAGGACGCCTTATGCGCCGAGATACGGTTGCGCAGAGTTAGTAATGGAATAGAACTGTCGGTGTAATTGATTCTTATGTTTCAATCATGTAAGGTTAGCAGCGATAGCTCAGCGGGGAGTGGTAAGGACCGCCAATATGTCAACCTCTGACTTTTTTAAATTACGTGGTTTAAAAAACTCTTCTCGTAGAGAAGTATGCCCATCAGTGGGACGTATCTAATTCAGACTGTTATTATTATTATACTAGCTCGTTATTATACTACTCGTATAAAAGGAAACACGAGAAAGACGCGGAGGACGCTTAAGGGATTGGGAAGGGTTTTGGGTCTCCGGATATCTCACTTATCGTACGAAACACAATAGAAAACTGCTACTTCACGTCAGTTTTCTATGAGACAGTGGTAACAACCCGGTCGACACATTCATGCTGTAGACAAAACTGTCTACAGCGTGGCTCTACCACTTTATGACCACACGTATGGCGGAACTCATCACAAAAAAACCGCCATATAGTTTCTGTTGCGTTTTGTAAGGTGAGAGACCAGAGGCCCAAATGCCCTTTCATATCCATTAAACTACTTTCCATTAAGGTCAGCAACGTGCCCATGATTCTTCTGGTATTGCGTGCGTTCATGGGTGGTAGACATCACTTACTATCAAGTGACACTCTTGCTCCATTTTCGGACTATGCTATAAAAAAATAACTCGCATCTATCCTATCAAACACCCTCGGTAGCCTCTCTAACTTTAGTAGGTCTACACAAGTGTCATCGTAGGCGTTGCTAACGATTTTCCGAAACGTAATGTCGAGACTAAGCAACTTGTAGTGGAGCACTTCCACCGTGTGACACGTTTTTTTTTATACCATACCAGCACTCGGTACACGCCAGGACAATTCATTTCATTAAACACAATCCCCGGCCACTTATTAAATGTAGGCGGCCATACGAGATTTTATTGTATGGTGATATCGAATCTTTAAGTGTTATCTTTTGACAGAGTTTTAATTTTAAACAAACAAACTTGGCAACTAAAAGATATTAAATAAAAACTTATTTTTTTCTATACGACCGGCCATTGAGTTTAATTTTTGTCACAACATTCGAATTTCTTAATGAATTTTATTTAAACCGGTTAGCGATTCTTGAACCCATTATATTTATCGTGACAACATTATGCGCTTTAAAAATTATTATTACCGTATAAATGCACGTTCGTCCTTGACAAGGCATTAATTGTAACAAATAACATCCATAAAAATCATGTCAAAATAATACAAAAGTTTTTTAAGAACGCAGTGATTAATATCTTACAACAAAGGAGCAAAAAATGCGTATTACAAATATAAAATTAAAGTTTATTGTCTTCTTGAAGGATCATTTAAAAGTAATCACGTCTTATATGACCTTTCATTGACACTATCGGTTCTCGAACTCATCTCGCAACAATTAAAACAATCTACATTAAGTGAGGGCTCGATCAAATCCGCATTCCCCTTAACTCGAGGCGAATGACCTCTCTTGTGTAAGTTTGCGAATTTCTCAATGAAGTACCTACATGCAGTACAGTTATTTTTGTCATATAAAAATATAACCTCCATAATTTTAGCGCGGAAAAAATATTATCAACGACAAAACCAGGTAATATTTTTCATTTAGTTGATGGACATTAATATTAAATGCTGCGTATTTTTTCTCATTTAAAACGGCATACATTTTGTGAGTGACAAACAACGCACGACCTTTGCTTAAGGTGGTGCATAAATAACAACAATAAAATGTTAAAATCACAATAAATTGGATGGCAATCAGCAACAAAATATGCTTTTGTCTTTTACGCGTACGCGTTAACGAAACTAAATGAATAATACTTTATTAATACCGTATTTAACTCTTATTTTCCATTAAAACTTTTATAACAAGACATACGATAAGGACTTATTGTTGCCCAAACAAATCGCAATGTACAGGATTTAAGATATTCAGACGTATTTATTGTCAGCGGCGGGTTTATCTTCTCGTATTGCGAAACCAATTTCACGACGCAACTAATTATAAATAAATTTAAAATGAAACACAATACGAACAGAGATCTGAAATGAACGCAGGTCTGACACCCGAATGCTGTCGTTTGAAAAAGCGAAACAATCTGGGTTTGATCGTAAAAGTGCCGAAACAGAATGCGCGAACAATGAGCACCGAAGAAATATTTATTGGTCGATTTTATTGGTCGCTTCAAGAAATTAAACGTGGTCATATATCACTATGAGTGACGGATGTGTATGTAGGCCGGCAGTATTTATAAACAGGCCACAGGTAGCTATAAAATAAATTGAAAAATAGCTTAAATAATTTTGTAACCTATAAAAATTATTATTGATTTATTGCATAGCAATGTGATAATAAACAAAATTCATTTCGTTTCATTCGTTCCCTCAATGCTGAGGATCATGACCCTCCATCTGGTTCTGTCACCGGCGAAGTGAATTGCATCGTACAGTTTCAGTTGCAGTGGTTTAGTGATTTGTTCACTCCATTTTGCCGGTGGTCTACCACGAGAGCGCCTACCCTCTACTTTTCCCGTCAAAATATTCTTCTCAAGGCTGTCGTGTTGCGAGTGATGTGTCCGAAGAAAGAGAAGATGCGTCTCCTGCAGACTGTAAACAACCGAGTACGTATGTGGAGTTCTTCCAGTATGGATTTATTAGTACGCATAGCCGTCCAAGGTATTCGTAGGAGACGATGCAAACAGAACATTTCGAAAATAAACTAAATAGATAAATAAAATTCCTAGTTACCAATTGAGACACTCATAAGCAGTTGCACTCATAAATCGGTAAATGCAAAGCGGGTTAATCAACCCTTGGCGCGGTTAGTCTATGGCTGAGTGACCGCTTAATGGTATTTCAACAGAGCATCTCCGTGCTGACACGTAAATAGTCGATTTCAGCTTTTATCAACTGACATCAGTCGTCCTCCAAATCAGAGGCCTTTGGGCAGTTTGAACTTTGCCAATGTGTTGGCGACTAACCATTCTATGTAGAATAGAATACAACCATGGAGATTGTAACAAATGAGAGGACACCATTTAGTTCGAACGCCTGGCCTTATCTGGAATCATCATTTGTTTCGTAGTAATTCGTTGTAGAACTATGGTAAAAAATATCACAAATTAATTACAAAAACTAATAATACATACGCACTCACGCCTGTAATCCCCGAAGGGGTAGGCAGAGGTGTAACCAGTACATCCACATTTCGCCGAGCGTATTTCCGTCCCTTATGTGATAGGGGGCGAGCTTATCGCCATACCGGGCACAAATTCCAGACTCCGGGCTGATACTGAGCATATCGTAATAGAAAAACCCAATACCACTTTACCCGACCCGGGGATCGAACCCGAGACCTCAGCGTTCACCTCAATCGTAACGCGTACGCATTACAACTGCGCCACCGAGGCAGTCTAAAAAACGAATAACATAGATACTAATTATAGTTGTGTCCCTCATTTTATTTCTGCTTCCTTATTTTAATGACCTTTAATAAATATTTTATCAATGTAGCATTAGGTAACTAATATCACAGATGCTAATTTATAAATTTAAACACCTGATGGATTATATTAGCACAATAAATCATCTTGTGCGAAAACAGTCGCAAATAATATACAGACATTTAAAATTACTTTATAGAAAACTATATTTAAATTAGATCTGAATGTTAATGAAATAAAGTTGAAAATGCCGTACTGGGATTCTATTAAAAGCAAACATAGATTGGTAAGCTTGTAACTGGCCTGGGGCCTTATTCACCATGTGGACTCGTAACCCACCCGCGTTACAATAACACGAACGCGTTGCGTTGACTTCGTCAAATTTATATTTAATGATGTTCTCCAAACCAATGTCAAATTTTAATAACGCATTACAGTAAGTTACGTGCTAGTTATAAACATTTAACACTGGCTTATAAACATAACGCGGTCGCGTTACGACTTTATACGGACATTGGGAATATGATGACTGATTTCATGACTTTAACGTAAACATACGCGTTACGTGCTTGTGTTGTCATATAGAATAAGGCCCCTTGGATTTCCAGAGGTGTCAAGTCATCGGTCGTTAATCTATATTAAAATAAACCGCATTGTTTCACTTATTATTGATATTCAATTAGAAAGTTGGTTCGTCCGACGTCTAACACGCCCAAGGGCTAGCTCAAATTAACTTGAACAAAAAATGGCTTGTAATAAGATATAATATAATTATATTTCGACTGCAATAATGCGAAGCAGTTATCTCATTGGTTTAGTGGCTACGTATGCTACGTAGGCTGCAAAGCTGATGATGTCCTAGGTTCAGATTCGGCAACAAATATTGGTTTGAGCTTTTGCAATTCACAAATAATATATGAGTTGCCCTGGATTGGGGTTTATACCCGATATAGCGACAGGTTCGCTGATCACATCATGGGTCCGAAATAAACTCTACTAAATGTGAATGTACTAGCTACAGGGTTCTTCTCTGCCTACCATTTCGGGAAAGCATCACGCAGATGTGAGCTTATGTTATGTAGGACAGACAGTCTGTAAACACCGACTTACCATCTGGTAGTTTGTCACTTTAGCTGTGCCAAGAAACCCAAAGATTTATGCAATGACAGTGTTTCTAATAATTTTGTATTCTAGAGGCGTATTGGAGTATTTTTTTAAAGTTAGGTATTTTGCGATGATTCGTTCTAACTAATCAAAACCTCAAATCTTTGATTGTTCACGATCAGACGCAGAATCGATTGGTATGCAAGTTTTATTTTACAGTTCCTAGTAATTATTATCACAGTTATGTATGAAAAATATAGAAGAGTATTATTTATTTATATATACATACGCACTCACACCTGTAATCCCCGAAGGGGTAGGCAGAGGAGTAACCAGTACACCCACAATTCGCCGAGCGTATCTCCGTCCCATATCAATATTACTTTTACCCAACCCGGGGATTGCACCAAAGACCTCAACGTCAGCCTCAGTCGTAACGCGTACACAACTGCAAGGCAGTCAAAATTATTTATTTATATATTATTTGTTATTTTGTGCTCGTTTATGAATAATGTACGTTAAGGCTCGCGCCAAGCTTTGTGTATTAGACTTTGATGATGTTCAATTGTGAAAATTCTGTCATAATGGCTCGTTCAGGAATCACATTCCGGGGTCAGCCAGTGTATGTATATCCAGTAACTTCACACCGGCATAATTCCGCCGACCATCGAGAGACGCAGTATCTCTTGATGTTCGACATTATATTTGGACTGTTTTGTACTTAACAATAAATCTAGTGTAGTCACTTGCGGAGCAGGATAAAAAAATGCTTAAAATTCAACCGTACAGTAAATAAGTTTAAGTCCACATAGGCACTCAGTGAGTCAATCTTACACAATATTTACATACTCATTAACATTCAATCAATGTATGATTCGAAGAAACTAAAACTTTTGCGAGGTATAAAGCAAGTAATCGGTAATACACGCGGTCAAATCTTGAGGTAAATGAGTGCATGGCCTTACTCATTTCCTGAATGAATAATGTAATGGACGAGTTTGAAATATAGGGTTTAGTGAAGAATTATTGATGAATAATATCATCCCTGTATTTTTTATTTTTTTATTAAGCAAAAACGGCTCCCCTTGTATTCTTCTCCACGGTCCTATCTTTCTTTAATGTGAAATGTATCATTCTTATACTACGTGTTAATTACAATTTGTTTGCAGTCGAATTATATTATGTTATTATTATTGCATATTGTGCTCAGCTCACATAATTATTTCGCGTTGCCAAGTATATTAATTAGTTGTTTTAATACCTTTATTTCTTTATTTATTGTATTTATTAGATTCTTATTTTATTTTAATATCAATGTAAAATTTTGAATAAGCATATTATGTCATAAAGACACGATACCTTTGTTTGACCAATTAAAAGCATTCTATGGGACAATCATTTTTCTTAACCAATAATGTTATCAGTAAAAACAATGATAACCCTATTTGGTTTTTGTGTGATATATGTTTTTTTTATTAGCAGAAGTAAGCTGTTCTAAGTTATATCTATGCCCATTAACACCCGCAATATCAGAAGAATCACAGGTGTGAATCAATCAAATACATTAAATTTCACAATGCTTAAGGCCTAACCCCTTTCATTTAGTAGATGAGGCCCGTGCCTATCATTAGAGACGTGTATAATACAGGGTAGTATTATTATTAATGTGCATTATTAGTTAGATAATAAAATACGGCAGATTTCAGTTTGGTATTGTTAAAAAAGATTAAGCATTAAACATCAACTACATCAACAGATCACTATCACGAGACGTAACTACAATCGAAACACACTTAACAATTAACAAATCACAAGAAAACTCAACCACGTATTCGAAACCAGTTCTTCAGTGTACTTAGCGAACCTTTTTATTCAATATCTTAACGGTGGGTTAGAAACAATATTCACAGCGGTAAAGCTCCGAGTTAATCAGAATGCTAAAGATTGTGTCGGAAGACAAGAAATAAAATAAAAAAACAATCATAAATACAATAGCGCAAGTCATATAGTTTCCAACGTCGGCTCTCAATAGATCGTGGCGATAGTCCGGCCTGGGTGTTTGCCAGTTCAATTATCATTACCAGTGCCAGGATTTCGGCCGAGTCATCGTGTAGTGGGTGACCCGCATTAAATCGGTTAATTCAAACTATTTATCAACTCCATTCGTTATGCATAGGATCAGATTTTGAAATTGTTTGATGATGTTATGGTGTACGGTGCCTATTGTGTGACACCAGAGCGCTTGGCTTAGTTCGATGGGTGTGTATTATGTTAATCGTATCATTGATTATATCTATTGAAAGTTGAAAGTTAAATACGAGTACTGTCACGCGAGGTTTATTTTGCGTCTGTATAATTAACTTTGCTTGTTCATCATCTACTTGAACATCATCTAAGTAATTGAAAATATCTTTGTGGTAGATCTTTGTTACCTATGACTTTTATCATGGTATGTTTGCATGAGCTTAGTCTTATTTTGAATTCATAGTAACCTTTTACCAACAGTAAAGTAAGCTTACTTATCTGGCCTACTATTTAACAATTACTTATTTTGTAAAGGACCTTATATAACTCGGATGCTGGTGGGATCCTTGGGGGATATTTGCACCTAACAGGATAGCGACCACCATGCATATGATGAAAAACCCACTGTACCTGTACCTGGGTTTGGAATCGGCCGATGTAACTTCGGGCTGACAAAATTCTGGCGACCGTTGAGGGCAAGGCCCTCATTATATTTACACTACACTATATTTACCATCAGTTACAAAATATGAAATTAAATACATAAATAACGTCTTAATATTCAAATAAAAGCTAGATCAAATCACCTAAATGCGCTACAACACAAAATCTAAAGACACTTCTAGATACACAAATGTAACTAATCTAAACCACGTAACCAAACTGAATCAAGTGACTGAACGCCACCAATGATTAGCCTTACAATACACGTTTGACATAAATGAGCAACTAATTGGAAAATTGCAACATCTGCAGCCAAAACCGTGAGGAGATCGGATGATAACCTGAATATTCACACATTTGGCAAGGACTTAATTTGTTTATACCTTGCGCTAACCTTCTCCTCTGATTGCTTGAGTTATCTCGATCTGGTCTGCTATTAAGGAAAGACATGACCATTCGGTCATGTATTAGCTAATAAAAAATAATTTAAAAATGTGTAATGATTTCGCGATACTGACGGCAAAACGTCCGAGAAGAGACCGCGAATCTAATGGGAAAATTTAGCCATGAACTTAAATTTTATGTTATTCGTATTGTCAGTTATCTACGACAGTTGACTATTCATAAACCCCGATTACAAAGTTGTTATAAATTTGACCCTTACATCTGTCTGTCTATGTATAGGTATCCTACCACCTTAATGAGTGATCCGACTGGAATGCAGTTTTTTTATTTGAAGGATAGTTTAATCGAGATACTTTAGAACGTTACTTTAGTTTATAGGTAAATTTTGAGTCACATAAACGTGTACAAAGACTTGTTCAATCTGAAAATTAACGCATCTTACATATTTCATATTAGATGAACTGTCAATTTACCAGTAATTTCATTTTTTTAGGCGAGGCTGGCAAACTAGTAAGTGGATCACCTGATGGTAAGTGACCTCCACCGCCCATGAACATACACAATACCTGAAGAATTATGAACGCGTTGCCGAACATAAAGCCAAGGGATGATTAAGGAATTGGGAAGGAGAAGGGGATTTGGGCTTTCGCATATCTCACTCACCGCAGCAAACGCAGCAGCAAGCTACTTTACGTTGTTTTTCTGTGAGACAGTGGTAACAACCCGGTCAAGCCGGCTCATTTATACTATAGAGTGTAGATAAAACTATCTCATTTCATAGCATTTTAAATCGTATACTCTTAAAGCAAAAATTTAAGCATACCTGTTAATAAAATTAAATATTCATTATTTATCCGATGAACTGATTGCAGTGAGTGCAATTTTAAGCATATTGGAGATGGCCTTGCGTATAACTTGTATTTTTATCTTAACGTTAAATTGTTACTTATATGCATATCTTGTTTATTTTAATATTCATTAATTAGATAACATATAAAATCACAGTGTGAAAACTCGTGTTTTAGAATAAATGTTCGATATTTATTTGACCTTTGATTGATAGTACCTATCTATCTATATCGAATGATTAGTGGCCAATCTAGTGTCAAAGTGATCAAGCTGCCTGAAGGCCTCCGACGTGGCTTTATGACTTGCTATCAGTTGATAACAGCCGGGACAAATTTTTAACGTGCCTTCTAAAGGACGGAGACGCTAAGTTGAAATACCACTAAGCAGTCAAGTGGATGCACCTTTGCGTGCGGCATCATGACTCATAAAATATGTTACTGTGACAGGTTTTACACGATACTAATATACCAAGGTAGACTTCACATTCAGAATACTTCAGATGCTCGCGTCAAGCGTCAGTATCGTCATCTGTCAATGCCATACCAAAGGCGCGAGATCGTCATACGTTGGTAACGCTACCATCAAATAGACTTCCATAGATTTACGTAGTGCACAATACAAACGTACAGTTAAAATATCACTGTTGTTCGTATCTGGCACTTGATACGGCCATCCAAAGCCTGTCTTTAAGACTTTTAAAGTTAAACAGCCCATCAACGCATTCGTAGTTCGCATAGAAGTCGCCATAGTTTGTAAGCGATAGAAACGGGTGGAATAGCGTATTTGCCTATATATTCTAATTGTATACATTATTTTATATGCATCCGACAATAATACGAAAAAGAAACTGTTTTGCGAAAACTGAATTAAATTGGGGTAAAAACTTAGGGCGCAGTTCATGTGTTGAAACATTGGTATGAGCAAAGGTTGGCGCATAGTGGGAAAGTCTCACTATCTTCCTTGCACGCGTGAACCGCTAATGGAGTGACCTGTCTTGTGACGTCATACGACATGCGGGCAACCTTTTAACTCTTCAATTTTGACTTGATTTATATTATTCTTTCAATAATAGATTTGGGGGAACGTAACATAATTATTAAAATAATTAAAATAATTGAGTCAAATACCCTATTGTTGCAACATTTTTCTTCAAGCGAATTAAAGACATTCAATGCATCTACCCTCGCATTGCAGTACAGGGTCGTTCCATCTAGACGTCTGTCTGTCCTCTGTCTCTTTAGTTAACAGACTGTATGATTTTTAGACGCCGTTAAACTATTCATAGAACTAACAAATCAGACAATAATTCTTTCGACACGTTTCCTATTTAGCTACCATAGGATTAATTTAATTCCCTCATGAGAATTCCCATTGACTTCTCATTAGTAGACAATGGCGGTCAAAGTATGCGGGATAAGCCAGTAGCGATCGTCGATAACACCAAACTCTTTGGTGACATTTTGAAGTGTGTCAGTCAACGTTCGTGTAGTAGTATCGTGAGGGCCTAAGTGGCGAGTTCGTGATCCAAATTAATTAAAACAGAGACACAAAACTAAAGCTATCACGATTGAAAACTGCTCGCATAGTGTGGATGTGTTGCAGTGCGGACAGTGACGGGAAGCCGATGATAGTTTCATTTTGCCTTAATGGAATAAACATATAAATTAATTTTCATTTAATTGTGTAACCAATTATGTTTTCATAAATTTCAATCGTATTGTAAGGATTCTAAGAAGTACTAACTTTGGATTCTGCTCACCCTTCCGCCACTGATGTGTTGGCTTTCTTGATGACTAAGGCTTTGGGACCTAAATGTGTAGTTTATTTTATATTTGTTCAACTATTTAATAAATTCAACTATTAACATTACAGCTTATTTAAAAATTAAAAACCCCCTATTTCGTCAAGAATAAGTGTTTAATAAAGTTTTAACTTGAAAGGCAAAAAACAAAAATGAGTTTGATTTCGATAATTAATTATTCTTAATTGATTTTCACGCGGTAAACAAAGTTTTCAACAAAATAAAGGTTTCTATAACAATAAACATATAAAAGTTGCGCCTCAATGTATACAAAACTTACATATCATTTACACCAATAAAACAATGCTCAAACAACTCAATAACAACGTAACATGAAATTAAAAGCAGCCATGTCCACACATGAGGAGCGTCATAAAAATCCCGACACCGGCCCACCGCTGAGTGGCATGAGCCCCGCACACCAACCGTCACATTTTAAAATACAATATGCTAATTACATGGCTCTTTTTTTGATTTGCACCATGGACTCTCAGAAACGTATGCAAATCTACACTGGCCTTTAATTACGAAGCGAACACGACTGACGACGGTGTTAAAGATGCAGTTTTGAGAATTGTCTGTTTACCCTGCGCTTGAGACTTAAATGGTAAGCGGATTTAGAGAGTATTGTGAGTGACTATTGTAATGATTATTGCTCGTGCTGGCTCCAGGGTTGGCGCAAATGAAGTGCAATTTATATAAAAAACATTTTTTCTTTATTTAGTGAAATGAGATGTATTCTGTAATTTATTATAGGTTTCAATGTTTAAAGTGAAATCCATAGGCTTCAAGAATTCCTTATTGAAGAAGATTTCTATAGAGTGTAAATTATTTGTTTGTTTTATTTTATACTTTATAAACAATATATAGAGGCGCTCTTAATGCCAAAGGCATTCTCTCCCGGTCAACCTTAGGGACAATTAACAGAGATTTTACTATTAGCTCTTTTAATTTCACCAGAAACAATCTGTGCGTGGATTGCTACATTGTGATAGATAGAGAGCGACCCAATATAAGAAGCTTAGGTACTTGGTGGTACATATTAGGAATAATAATGATCATCCTTCTACGAACTCCCTTTTAAGTACCTATCTTGGAATCAATTCAATACAATCAAATAGACGTGTCCCGAACCATTGGAAATGTCTCCAATCAACAATAGGAGGCGACATTAATTCTATCCATCATGTCGAGCCCCAAAAAGGGTTGAAGTTCATTAAGCGATGCATTCCTCAAGTATTATTCTTTGGAAACTGGCAATAAAAATAATAACAAGGCGGCCACCCTGCCAAGTGCTATCAGCTCCATCTGTTGTCGTTGCGGACAAACTCGCCTAATGAACGATGATAAATCATAATCGAGAGGCGGCTCGCCGCATAACCCATGCTCTTCTTACAATGCTTAATTTTTTCGATCCTTTCACCAGTAAGTAATCCATTGCTGTGATTACATTGCAGTTGGCTTGGACCAGATCTACGAAAGCAGTAATGGTCATCGTACAATTTGTTATGATAGATTCAGGTGAAACGTTTACGGATAATGTTGTGAGGTGTCTCGCGCTCCGTGTCCCTGCCCGAACACCATTGTGCTTACTAATGATTTTATGCAAATGCAACCTCTTTAGATCGAAGTCTTAGCGCGATCTCCTACCATCAGGTACCAAGTTCATTATTAACAATTTGAAATATGACTTCGGGGTTTTAACTGATATTATCCGTTTAGTTTCAAAATATATATTTATTTAATTGAATAACGGTAAGCGTCCTGCTGGTTATGTCGTATGATAAAGGATGATCTTGTGAATGCTATGTTTAATTAACGCCTAGTTAGCTAAACAACTATGATTCTAATTTTAATTGTATATAACTAAAAATATTTTAATTAGGACAATCAATGAAGTTTGCATTTGTTTTTTAAATTGCTCTTGAAGCTTGTTTGTTCATTGAAGTTAATTGAATCAGCATATTGATACTTGTAATTATAGCACATAATACACATGACTTCAAAGCGTCATAGAATATTACCTGCCATATAATAGCTCCATCTAATTACTACCGTCAACTTCAGTAAAACTCGTGTTAAACTTATTAGATAGATTACGTTATGTTCTTTTATAATTTACTACGTCATCCATAATTCTAATAGATGATCAATGTACAAATCTTCGTCATTCTGTAATTGTTTGGCATTCTTGTATTCCTATATCCTTGCACTGCTATAATCTCCGATTCTAAAACTGCTTCAGTTATTTCAATTTGTTTTTATGTAGTTTCAATAATGCTCTGCAGTACTTATGAATTCAAGAAAGGAGTACCACTGTCTCACAAAAAACTGATGTATGGCGAGGTTCTTCCTTACAATGATACTCCTCTTTCTACACCTTTGGCCTGTTAAACAATTAATTATAGTTATTTAACTAATGACTATATTATTTTGAATCAAAGACCAAAATTTAATGTTAATATTCTTAGTTATTCATCCACACATACGACAAAATTGGCAAAAATACTGCAAATATAAAAATAATGTTTAACGTAGTGTTCTATGACAATCTACATCAAGTAAAAGTATTTTGAAGTGTATTAATTAAAAATAAGTAACTTTAAAGGCACGATACCGAGAAAATGAAAGTGAGCGTTTTAGATATACTAATCTATACAGATATTGAATGCCAATACTAAATATAATACTTTAAATGTCATTGCCGTTGAATCTGAAATTTCTTAGAAACTCAAATTTAGAGGCCGAAATGATTCAACAAATTGACTCCCACGAGCTTCTTTGAAGACAAGGGAAGCAATTACTTAACCTTAATTGCAATAATTACCACTCGTATGCCGTTGACAAAATGATTTATTAACTAAGAAATCCAGGTATGTAATAAAAAAAGAACGGAGAGGACAGACCCCCACTACTTTATACTATCATAATACGAAACTTACTTGTTATTGTGTGACAGATTCATTGCCAATGGAAAAAAGCAATTGTGTAAAATAGCATTTTTGGCCCACAAAAAATATAAATAGCGAAATAAATTACTTACTGAAACTTATTTTGGTTAATCTTAACAAAAACAAACGGTAAACACAGTTCAATTAGTTTCATATCAGATATTTTAATTACAAGTACATACCAATTTCAGACTGAAATCAAAGTTTTTAACAAACTAAAGCAGCCGTACCCGAAATGAGGATTGCATTTAATATCATCAAAATCTGTTTAAATAAATACAAAAAATACAACCTCACTTCATACCTGTGTAGCTGCTGTCATTGAGGTGTTTAAATAAGTAAAGCTAAATATTTCGCTAACGATCGCCTTTCATATTGTGGCACTACCGTGGGAAAATCTAAAGTTGGCGGTTCAAAATTAATGAACAGACTACCTAATTTGTGAAGTCTTGGTAATGAGTTATGCTGGCCTACTTACTTGTGACAAGGAATGTTCATGGGTAATTCGTGTTTTACCTCTAAAGGGTAATTAGAATGTGTATGAAAAAGTTATAGTTAATAGGGAAGAGTGAATTCTTTGAACATTTTCACACCACACCGTTCAAAACACAAATCCAAAAATACTACAATATTCGTATCATCTAGTAAAATAAAACATTAGACAACTACTTTAGACTTCTATGATAAGTATTGCTGCATTGCTTATTTTTAATTTAGTGTGACGTAATAAAAGTTTTTTTAAGTGTAGGCCGTCAAACGAGCAAATAGGTCACCTAATGGTAAGTGATCTCCACTGCCCATAAACACCCATAATATCATAAGAACCATGGACTCGTTGACAATCTTCAAGGAAAGGGATAGTTATAGGATTAAAAAAGGAATTGGGCTTTAGGATGCCTGTATCTTAGTCACTGTACTAAACATAGCAGCAAGCTGCTTGTTTACGTTAGCTTTCTGTGAGATAGTGGTAACTACCTGGAGGTCAATTCTCTTAATTAAAAATTGGTAAAAATATCATTCCGATCTAGTCTCAGTGTCAAGAAAGTTGCAAATGGCATTCTCTTAGACCAATAATCAACGTCAAATGTGAACATAGATCGTAATGATATCGAAAGTAGAATAAAAGTTGACTGAAGCTAAAACGGTATTCTGCTAACATTTTTAAATGACACATGCGTTAAATAAACGTCAAAATTGTGACTGAATTGAGATTGCAATGAGATCGAGATGAGATTATATTGACATCGGACTGAATTTAAAGTGAGCAGAATACCATTTCATAATTAAATCATAATCTAATCTCAGTTCAGTTAAAATTCATTCACAGTGTCAGTTAAATACGAGAATTGGTCGTCTGGTCGAGTCAGCCCTTTTATGCTGCAGAAAAAACTGTCTACAGCATGACTATACTGCTCAAATTATTTACATCAATACTTAATTACACCAACTAAATATTAATTTATTATATCCCCTAACTTTTATTAATAAAGTGTCAGATTAATAATGAAACGTTTGTCTCGCGCTGGTTGAAGATTCCCAATTGATACTTCATGAATAACGACGCAAAAGGAAACATAATATCACTAATTTATATTAACAGAAGCGGGATCGAGATTATAACTGCTCAATGACCTTCTGGGACCTTTAGTATCGATTTATGATCGCGACTTATTAATAAGCGTCACAGAGGATGGCGCAAACCATACTTTTGACTGTTTCATATTTTGTTTACTATCTCTCGTCAGTTGAGAATTGTTGATGTAGACAGTTTTGTACCTATTATATTTTTTGCTCGTGATTTTGGTTACAAATCGGCTGCGTGGGAAGTGTAATAACACCAATATAAAGTGATCTCCCTGATGTATGATAGTGCATTCTTCAAAGGGGTCAAGATGTATCTACGATCCTAACCGACTGAATGTAATCAACTAAAGTTTCTTACCACTTATTACAAGTGGTACAACCACGCTGTAGACATTATTGTCTATAGAATGAATGGGCTGGTTCGGTCGGGTTCTTACCACTGCCTCACAGAAAACTGATGTAAAGTAGTGGTTTGCTGCTGTTTCGTACGGCGAGTGAGATGTTCGGAGGCCCAAATTCTCCACTTCTTACCAATCCTCTAATTATTCCTTTTCTATAAGGTCGGTAACTCATCCGTGATTATTGTGGTATCATGGGCTATGTAGATCACTTACCATCAGGCGACCCAATTGCTCGTTTGCTGGCCTATAATATAAGAAAACTACTTACTGTAAAAGTTTCTTAAAAGTTCATCCGTAGGTTTTTCTTGTATCCCAAAAAAAAAATTGAGTGATAAACGTGTGATGAGATAATTTACTAGAAAATCTAAGAGTTTATACATACGCACTCACGCCTGTAATCCCCGAAGGGGTAGGCAGAGGTGTAACCAGTACACCCACATTTCGCCGAGCGTATCTCCGTCCCTTATGTGATAGGGGGCGAGCCTATCGCCATACCGGGCATAAATTCCAGACTGCGGGCTGATACTGAGAATTTCGTAATAGAAAACCCCAATACCACTTTGTCCGACCCGGGGATCGAACCCGAGACCTCAGCGTCGGCCTCAATCGTAACGCGTACGCATTACAACTGCGCCACCGAGGCAGTCTCTAAGAGTTTATGTAATAACATAATACCGTCTTATTAAGAAAATAGAATTTAAATATTAATGAAGAGAAAACCAGTACCTAAGGAAGTCTTAAGGAAGATTCGGTGAGTATTTATGATGTTACTCCTGTACTAATTAATTAGATAAAGCAACCGATAAAAAAAATATAATTCATGTAAAGGATCCCAACCCATGAGATACGCACTTCTGATTTTCGAAGTTATTCGTTGTTAATTATCGCTCGTGGCGGTGAAGGAAAACATTGTCAGGAAACCTGCATACTTGACAAATCACCATAAGAATTTCCAAGGTATATGAAGTCTACTAACCCGTCACGGTGAACTAAGGCTTCACTCTTCTCATTAGTTTAGGAGGCTCGTGTCCAGCAGTGGGATATTAGGTGTATAGGGATATTATATATGATATAGGGCAGATAAAAAGTAGTTAATGATAACCATATCTTTAAAATTTATAATTTAATTACTTCGAAATACAAGAATATGAACAGATTCAGCGTGTATACAAATCTGAATCATGTAAAGTACTTATATATGTATCATGTAAAGACTTGCATAACACGCAACAAAAATATCTTATTAATAAATTAATGAGTAAACCCATATGATCCCGCGCAATTCGGACGTGTGCGTCACTCGGTATGCGCGCCTGACGTCAGTATTCCTAATATCATTAGCGCACGCTACATTTTGTAAATCTTTAAAAACAAAAACGAACGTAATTTATTAATTTAATTAAAGTGTTTGCTTTAAAATATTGTTAGTATCGTCAGTTATTTCTGTATTGTATGTTCGGGTTATACTAGGTCACTACGGTCTTGATATATTGTACGATTTTTTATTAGCACCATCATTAAACTCAGAGAACGAGCTTCATTTTCTAGGAAGAAGTGTTTTCCATGAGTGATGCTATATTTCAGTAGTTAATTTATTTGACGGCTTAAATGAAATGTGTTTTAAAGTCAACATAAAACTTGGAATTAATACTATTGATATACAAGATTGCTTAGCATAAATTTACGTAATCGTTACAAAAATTGGACAAAACAGGAAACGCCAAAAGCCTTGATCCCTGCCAAATTAATTAGCAAATGTTATTCTCATAATTTGGATACTTTTAATGTTTCCTTTTTTAATTAGCGTTACTAGGTCAAATACATAATTTGAACAAACATCTCGTAATACTACAAACAGTAAAACAAATTAACACAGTTCCCACTCCGATAGTTTATAGATATATGTAGGTGTCTACCAACATCCTCGAACGTCATTTCCAAATTAGATTTCGCAACACGTTATCTAATTCTTAAAATAATTGGAAATGACTCAAAAGGACATTTACATAGACCTCGTAATTCCCAATTTGTCAGCGACTTGAGACACTGACAAAAAACACTTAATTAAATATTCTAACAGCGATCGAAACATACTTACAATATGACGTGTTAATGCGATGTAAAAACATTTAAAAAATCACAGTACACGGCTAAGACTTGTCAAATAGCAGTCCACATTAGTCAGAGGCAAACAAAGATCCCACAATTTAAAATCTTTTAATTGGCATTATGCATGACGACAGGCAGTGACTTGCCTAATCTTTCGTGTAATGATATTAACATAGAGTTGTTGAAACAAAATACAAAATGGATATTTATTTAATACATTCGTATGATCAAGAGTTTTGCGTCATTTATGTACTAATTACATTAAGAGACCACTAAAATTAATCTATTGAACATCGTATTTTTGGATATGACATTCATTTATATTCGATAGTTTTTTTTATTATTCTGGAACGACAAAGTGACTTCACTGGATCTGATGTTAAGTAAAGTGCAGTGCAAGTATAATATTGACCGTCAAGAGACATTGCATCTCAGAATTATGCCGGCCTGATATTACTGACCATGGAACTCGACTTTCATGAACAAGGCAGTATGGCGAGCTTTTCACAATGTGTACGGTGCCGCTATACACTCGGGTACAAACATAATCAGGTACCCTCCCACCAGCAAAACTCTCAAGTTAAAGCAATAGAATAATGCGATTAATAGTTTCATGAACTCTATATCGATACGAACATAGATTCCATTCTAATCTGTCACGTCTAGGAGGTCGGTCGGTGTAAAGTTCATCAATGCTGAATTCAATTATCGATTACACCATTGTGTTCGGCTCTTTCGATTTATATTTAAATACCAGACGTTTACTAGAAATGTATTGTGAAATTATAAACGTATTTTTTATTATATTTGACGAAACAGACCGCCCGCCTCGCACAAACCACTCTTGTTTCCATCTAATACATTATGTAAAATGTTACGGATCAAATATTAAATTAAGCTCTGAGCAGTGCCGTGAAAAATTTGCGAGATACGGAAGCGAGAATACAGAAACCTAATCTTTTTGTACAATGTAATGAACAAGTTACTAAAACTACTTATTTCATTGAAAGATTTTTGATTTGAAAGTTTACATTTTACAGTTGAACGCGCAACGTAATTAAATGAAGTAAATGAACCAAGTGAACGAAACTTACCAGGTTTATTATTAACATAAATAAACACGCAAAAATCATCCAATTAAGGAGCATGCTCGTCTCATAAACATAAATGTATCGTGCGACGGAGTGAAGCGACAATTTCCTTGGTGGTCTCTTCGGCTCGTCGTAATCTGTCATCTGAACTGTCAAATTACTAACGGCCGAGCGACCGATCGGCTACCGAACGTGTTGTAGATAACACGCCTGCATTGGGACACGAATTATTAAATTTATTAGTCGAGCAAAGGCTTTGTTCGACGTCAACATTTATACCTAATGACTCTGCGAGGACGTGTGCAAGAGTTGAGGTTTTAGAAAATATTGTTAATGTATAACAGTGTATTATGAAGCCTTTATAGATAATAGGAATATATAACACTAAGTAACCACCCTTTTCATATAATCCGTGGTTTTCTTAAGAACTAACCGAGACATTCTGAGAGATCAGTATGTCAGCTTTTGGTAGAGTAGAGTACTTGCACACGTTTGGACACTTTAGGAAACTATTGTTGTGAATTATGGCTATTTTAGTCGGATTTTAGAACTGGTCTTGATAGAGATTGCGAGTAATGAGGGATACCCCTTCGAAGCCAATATTAGTCATTCAGTGGATTGTGGAATGACAATGATAGAGCTATTTATCAACAATGGACGTCTTTCATTCTTTGCCGTCACGATTTCTACGCCTCTAATAATGACATGCAAACCACAAATTGATAAGTGTGACAAATGTATTTATTACTATCACAGAAATTAATCAAGCTATAAATCAAGATTTAATGTACAAGATTCTAAGTCAAAACAACTTATGATTATTATGTCATAATCTTAGCGTCTGTTTCACCATTTGAGTAAATGTTACTTTACAAATAAAATTTAATACAATCAAATACAAAAGCCACGATCTGAAACATATACCGAAAGAAATATATCTACTAGGTACTTTTAAAAATAACTGTCTTATACCTACGTTAATTCATGATATATATACACGTACGATTCAAATACATATAATTTACCCTTAGGGCTTTCACAATATCGGTATAAGTTTTAACCACCAATTAACGTATAAGACATTTAATGTACCTCTACCGACAAAGAGAAATTTCTCAGATTTAGTTATTTTTAAACTTGTTGGTTGTTTTTGCCTTTATCTACAATATGTTTGTTTAAGTATTATTAATTAACCTAATTAAGATTTTGTCTTATCTGCATATTAATCTATGAGAGTGCACAAAATAAATTGAATGAATGTAGGCGTACCATCAGTGCGACACCTGATTGGTCTTTTTGTATTTTTTATATGGAATGTTAATTAATTTTTGCTGTCAACCTTAGTCAAACAAAGTATAATGATTAATCGTGACCCTTGGTGGAGCGGATACCTGCCTTATCTGACTTTTAAAAATATATCAGTAACTTGATTTCATACAAAAAGTCTCTGAGATACTATTAATAATTAAATAGATGGGCATTAATAAAGCTGATAATGAATGAATAACAGTGCAATTGGTGTCCGGTATAAGATAGAGTACCTACTTATTCTTACTGAAGTAATTTAGAAAGAGATTGCTGGTGGAAGAGTAATATCAAGTACCGTACGCGTGCTGAAAAACCTGCCATAGTGGCTTCCAGCGAGGCAGCTTCATAGGGCAGCTCCCGGTGTAGATGTATCGACAATCCAAATGCTTCAAGCTGACATAATTCTGTCAAACGTTGAGGACGCAATATTATGTCTTTAGTCAATACAATATTTGGACGGACCTGTGGTGTACATCTATTGGGTATACCAACATATTGCGGACAATAGAAATTATAGTGGATGTAGATAATAAGATAGAATAAGGCAGTGATAGCTCAGCGGGGAGTGATATGGACTGTCGAGACGAAAGTCGCAGGTTCAAAACCAGCCCCAACTGCATACACCTCTGACTTTTCTAAGTTATGTGTGTATTAATTATCACTTGCTTTAACGGCGAAGGAAACATCGTGAGGAAACCTGCATACCTAAGAAGTTCTTCATAAGAATTTCGAAGGTATGTGAAGTCTGCCAACCCGCATTAGGCCAGCGTGGTGGACTAAGGCCTAACCCCTCTCATTCAGCAGAGGAGGCCCGTGCCCAGCAGTGGGACGTATATAATATAAGGCTAGTATTATTATTATATTAGATAAATAAGAAGTATGACATTTGCGTCAAATAACACCTTATAAATTCACCTACTACTACAGAGAGCCCAGTTCTCTGCTCACCGGCAAGATATAAATACTTTTTTGTTGTGTTCCGGTTTGAAGGGCGTTGAAGCCAGTGAAATTACTGGGCATTGTGAGACATATGTCTCGGGATGACGAGCGCAATCCAGTGCCTTGCAGTGCTTTGTAATTCAAAGTATTGTGTGCCGTTGTGTCTGTTTTTGGGCAGGCGTACCATCAGGCAGGCGCCCGGCTCGACTCGTCATTCCATCTGATAAAAAAATGGTCTCGGTGATTTTGCTTAGAATTACATTTAATATGTCGGAATATTTCGATAATATTGCAATTCATTGAACCGCTAGCAACAACACAAAATAAATAAATGAAAAACAAGTCGACGAAAATCAGCGATGGTATGAAGAATAATTTGTGTGTTTGAATTTCAATCAAAGCTTATTAACGAAGAACAAGGCCATATTGAAACAGATGACCAAATCAACGAACGTCACTGCCTACACCAGTGCCAAAGTACAATGAACCTCATTAAAAATATTCTGTACTGTCTTTTGCTCGTGACTCCGCCCGCATGATTGCCTTTTTTGGGATAATACGTAACTCTCCTATTCCAAGCCATAGTGTGTCAATTGAAATGTGTGTTATGGCGTGATTGATTAAAAGACATTATTAAAGGGCATTATGTGACTTAACATCTTATGTCTCAGGGTGACGAGCGCAGTGCAATACCATGCAATGCTTTGTGATTCAAAGTTCTGATGCTTCTGTTTATGGGCAGGCGTGGCACTTATCTTCAGGCGAGTTAAATTAAAAAATTCCAGAACGTATTTGTTATTGTTTAAAATATTCAAAAATCCTACTACTATTATAAATGAGAGTGAAAGTTTTGATGTTTGTGAGTCAATTACGCCTTAACAAGTGAATGGTATTTGGTGAACTTTGGCACACATGTAGATCATGACCTGCATTAGGACATAGGCAATTTTTTGTCCCGGAAAAGGTCCTTCACGTGGGCGGAGCCGCGAGAAAAAGCTAGTTTCAAATAAATCTTACACAAATGATTTCATACATAAAGTATCTGGTATATTAGTATATATGTTTGAGTGGTAGAGCCATGCTGTAGACAGTTTTGTCTACAGTACCAATGGGCCGGCTCGCCCGGGTCTTTACCCCTGTCTCACAGAAAAACGACGTAAAGTTGCTACTTTATTAACGAAGCTGATGCTTGCTGCTGCGTTTTAGTGGTGAGTAAGATATCCGGAGGGCCAAATCTCCCTCCCTTTCCTAATCCCTTAAATATGCCTCTCCTTTAAGGTCGGCAACGCGCCCATGATTCTTCTGGTATTGTGGGCGTACAATTAGTGGTGGAGATCACTAATCAGGTGACCCACTTGCTCGTTGGCCGACCTATGCTGTAAAAAGTCTCTTTAAATTGAAAATATTCTTTTTTATCTTTCGAAATACATACTGTTTATTAAATCGAAATGACCTATATTTACTCGAATCCGAGAGTAATGTATTTCATACTTTATTGCTCTAAGTTGTTAATAATAAGTATTGATAAGTGACTTTATGACCGATTCAACCTAAAACATCTTGTCTTCATAAAAACAAAGTAATACATACACATTATCCGCTATTAACATAAGATAATGAACACAATTTAAAATATCTTTTCAACACATTTATGTCTTTCCTTATGAAGTAAATGAACGTAAAGTTAAAACCTCTAATGTTTTTTCCCCTCTCACATTAGGAGTTCCCTTACAGCCAAGCCAATCCGCTGTGGCAATAAGCCAGTATCTTGCCCATTATCCTGTCGTTGCCCGCCATTACGGACATCTAAATAGTATAAAATTAAATAGGTGCCGTAGTTTGCATTTCAATTATTCATTGGTACGATCAGATCATTACAAAACACTAAAGTTTATAGTTCTAATTGTGTAACGCTGTTCACAGTTCCATTAATTATATCTAAAGGTGATAAAGAACTTGTTTATTACACCCATTGTTCCGTCAGAGTTCCTAAAATGTCACTTTAATTGATTTAGGTTCAGTTACAATTAATTTGCGGCTACGGTTTCGTAAGTGAGATATTATTGTACGAGCTTCTACTCGCGATTCCGCCCACGTGGAAGTCCTTTTCGTATTTGAACGAAAGTTAAAATTATCCTATGGGAATGAACTGTTGGGATAAATATCCAGGATAAGCCTAAATAGCCAAACCCAGGATATGGTTCACCTATGTGGCAAATTCCATCCAAATCTGTATAGCCATTAAAATGTTACTGATTAATGTACATCTTCATTCACATATATCCAAACTTTCACATTTCTAAAATATCATTTATAAAAATACATTTAAAAATATTAAACACGACATCCTCGAACACAAGACTCAGAACTAAGGCATAAATAGTAAGGGCTCTAAGAGTCTGGAACCTTCTCACAATGGGTACTGTGTATATTATTATTAGGATATAATTGTTTATCTAGACCAGCGATTCACAACATAGGTTTCGCGGAACTTAAGGGTAATTAGTAAGTAGCGTTCCCCGAATTAATGACGTTTGTATTCCCAAGCTGGTTGTTCAATTGGATTGATTTGGTGCTATTTGTTTAAATAATTTATTGCAATTTTATTGCAATTATCATTTGGCTTGGAATCTTCAAGAATATTTATGAAGTATTTGATGACCTTAAAAGCTTAGAAAGCACTGATCTAGACTATGAAATAAGAAGATTATAATTACTGGCAAACCAACATTTGTAACTTGTGAAACTACCACAATCCATCAATCGTAGTTAGGGTGTCCATATTCTTTTAATTCATGATATTTTCCGTCAGTAATAATTATAATTTCTATTGATGCATACGTACTCTCAGTAACAGTGTAACTAGTAAACCCACATTTCGCCGCGCGTATGTTTGTCCCATGATGTGATAGGGGGCGAGCCTATCGCCATACCGGGTACAATTCCAGACTCCGGGCTGATGCTCAGTCATTTCGTAATAGAAAAATCCAATATCACTGTTACCCGACCTGGGGATCAAACCCGAGACCTCAGTGTCAGCCTCAGTCTATTACAGGCGTGAGTGCGTATGTATGCGTGTAATAAACAACTATAAATTCAGATTGTACTCTGTTAAAATTAATCTTGTGAAAGTGAAGTACGATGGCGTCCCTAATGTAAACGCAACGAATGCCCACAATTGTAAGGTCAAAGGAATCTGCGAAGTCATAATTCCAATGATTTCGCTTCATTATTCATCTTCAAATAATAGTTTGCACCCCATAGCTTACCATAGTTTTGACTTTGGTAAAGGCCAGAGTAATAAGGTAAGTATAGTTCATAAACAAACACTGTCATGGACTTTGAATTGGTATTAAGTTACCATTTAAGTTACTGACGGGTGATAACTTCATTATGAATTATTGCACTATCAAAGTATATGGACTGTTAGAAATGAGTATATAATTGTTAAAGGATTTATGTGTAGAATCTTCATGCTTGAAGATTCTAATGTCTAATCGCCGTAACTCTTCATTAAGAGTAAACAAATCTTTACCAACATTTCAATTATTTCTATTGATTTTGAGATGATAGACAGGTCTGGAAAATGGGAAATTATTTGAAAAGTGGGTAGTGTTTGTTTATATTTATGGAACAAGTAAGACAATAAAATATTGTATCATGATATTTAAGTTCGTTACTCATTAAATTAGTGATTCTTTGATCAACATATACTTACTTTTAGACAAGTAACCTGAGACGTGACCAAATTCTAAATTAAATAAATGTAGATTTCAATAGAATACATTCCAGACCATGTCGACTTTTTTTTAGTAAAATGCGCACCTGTTTCTAAGGAATATTGAATATATGGTCAATATTATTCCTATCATGTATCGGTGTAACGCACTCTTTTTACTTTTGTTAATTTTCATTCTTATGTGTTCTAGCAAGGTCTTACACGTAAGTACTTAAAAAATCTCCTCACCATTTTTAAACAATTGACTATGCTTATCCAATTTCAATTACTTTTTTATTAGATATCTACTAAAGGAGCTGTTTCACTTAGGGCCAGTACTATGTAGAAAAAGGAAAAATAGGCGGTTTTAGAAAATTAATTTCATTTAAATAAAGAATACAAATTAAAATGCACATGCCGAAACATATTTAATATAACAACATATTTTAGTCATAAATACGGCAACCATGATACATATAACTGGCTTAAAATAAAGCAAACAAAAGGTGCCTATCTGTGCGAACGTAATTTTATGAAATGGCTAATATTTTAGCTTTTTCAATTATATTTCAATACCCATTATCGAATAAGAATTTCGAAGGTATGTGAAGTCTGGCAACCCGCATTAGGCCAGCGTGGTGGACTAAGGCCTAACCCCTCTCATTAAGTAGAGGAGGCCCGTACCTGTCAACAGTTTTAATCGATAATGTCGATAAAATAAAATTTTACGGATGTTTTTTTTTTTTTTGGTTTGGACGCTTGCTGATAGCCTGACCGTGAGTCGGCTTTTGTCAGCGACACCGGACTTTCGGGCGAATGCTTGTAGGCACTTACGGATGTTGGAATCGTTCATAAGCCAAAATAATATTAAACAAAGTAGTAAAATACCTATACCTAACCAGAGTGTTACAGAAAGATTGTGGTCATATTTATGGGTCGTTACATACACTCGAAAAGTGCGTAAGCGAGAATAACCATGCTGGAGTAAAAAAACGGCTGTTTATCGTTTAGTGTTGTCAAATCGGAAGTCGAAAATTGACATTGACTCATTTGATAAAAAAGATAATACTTTGTTTATGACCTAGTACTGAAATACGTTGCTAAAATTTGACTACACCTTTATGTAAGACCTTGAAAGTAGGTATACTAAGTTTAATTATAAACACTTTACAATCACCTGGCATAGAGTCCATAAATTCGTTGAACATCTTTAAATCCACTATTCTTTAAACTGACTACGCACTCATAGGGCAGTTGAGTATATTTGTATTATTATTTAAATCAATAAGATAAGTTATTAACACATATTGTTTCTTTCTTCGCGACGCGGTTTATTAATTTTTTGTTTCATGTAAAATAATATACAAATAAAACATAATCTACCCCATTCTTTCATTCTGAACAACAAAAGTATCTCGCGTGCCAATACATTTGTAACACACTATAGGCATCACAGCACGACGCAGTACACCACACTTTCATTAATTATTCCAAGTTAGATAAGACACTGCATTCTTAATGACTCCGAGACGAGGGTCATTCCTCATCCACGTGCACGTGTGACTGTGCTCTCACTTGCTTTTATTTTACATGTTCGATCATTAAGGTTTGTACTGTGTTGTTTTCGAGTATCGGATAAGTTATTAAATTTTCACCATGTACTGTTTTTTGTTTATTTTTTGTTTGCAAATATATAATATTCTTAGACTAATTAGAAATGGTGGTTCATATATGAAGGTAAATAACAGGCTAACAATTCCAAATGGCCGATATCAGATTTAATCACAAAATGTCTCACAAATACCAATTTACTTAACAAGCGAATCGTTCCTATATAACCGAACATCATGAGTTCCTTTTGTCTAAGAATTCTATTAAGAAACGTCACGAGTTGACGTTTCTTAATATAAAACGCCTTTGACAGCTCTAAAGAAGAATATTGGTTATGGTAAAGGAGGTTGGGTGCTAACTTTATGTAAATAGCCGTAAAATATTTCCACAAATTAATTAAAATTATGGTCTATATTTTTTTTTATTTTAGCGGGTTCACACTGTTCGATATTGCTTGACCGCACGTTGGTGGAACCGTTTGGAAAGTCTATCAATTGAATTGATCAACAAAAGCCTTACAAGTGTTGTTTATTCAAGTCTCTTGTTGACTAAGCTTAGAATTGAGCGGAGGACTTCACTTAAGCAACTACTAGATCAATAATGCGATTGTGATACTGGACTAAAGTTTTTGAATAATTAGATGAATTACAAAGAAAATTATTTAAGTAGTTGTAACTTAATATTATTTTAAGTACTTGGTAGGTATTATTGATTATATTTGTTAATGTTTCAATTCTTCTCATTATCTCATCGTTTATGAAATAAATAAATACACCCAACAGTCACACATAGTCCCGACCCCACACTAGGTTAACCTGTATTGTGGGTATCAGGAACTACGAGGGACTTGGTCCCACAACACCCAGACCCAAAACAAACATTTATGGATCACACATTTAATATTTGTCGAACCCACGGGTTCTCGCTTCGAAGCTGGCTACTCATCCACTGCGCCACAGAGGCTGTTACGCAATTATAGACTACTTATGTATATTTTTCTTTATTATTAATACTACATAAAACCTAAACTAATAAGTTGAAGTAACATTGCTTCGGCTTTACCAGACTTGCAACTCGTGTGTATCGATTAGCATTATTGGAGGATGTTTCCAAGAAACCGGGGGTTCGATGTTCAGCTCACGCTAGGCATAAAAACTATCGCAAGCCCTAATAAAGACGAGGCATCCTTAAAACCTCAACAGAGCAAGGAGGACAAAAAATAATAACATTAAAAGTGAAATCCTCAGAGCTTTGATTGACCACAAATCAATATTAATGATCTAAGCCAGCGGGTGTTCTCTCGACCAACCATCTCACTCACTCCTACTGAGATGAATGAGAAGTCAAATGTTTGGACACCTCGCCCTTAAAGCGTTTTAAGTGCTAAACGAATAAAACCATTAATTACACGCAATTCAATGTACATATTGAATTTATTCAAATGGTGATAAATGTGTGTGGAGAAACAAGAGGTGTGAAAGAGATAGGGGTACTGCTTGCTCTCGTGTGCATTGTTTTATTGGAATATTTGTGAGGAATGATTCAGTACTCAACGTGCGAGATATCAGAAAACAAAGAGTGTTGACTATGATTAAAGAATACGCTCAAGAATGATTGGCAGGGGATAAAAGTTATATAGTTCTTGGAACATATATCCGACGTTCAATTCTCGGGTCGGGCAATGACAATTTGTGTTTTAGTTTTCGAAAATTACTCATAAGTTTTCCGCATTTGGAATTTGGGCCTCGTATAGTATGGATAGGTATCATCATCTATCATATTATGGGACGGAAATAAGCTCCTGCACTTCTTCCCCTATGGGGGATACAGGTGTGAGATTATATGTGTTCTCAGCAATTAAATTACTTGACATCTTTTCTTGAGAGATGTAACATTATTATGAGACTTAACATAATATTATCTGCAGAGCCATGCAGTACTTTGTAAGTCAAAGCTCTGCGTGTTGTTTCTAGCTTTTAATATTCAAACACACCTTTGAAATTCTACTAACGCCATCTATCGGTGTCGTGACGACAATATAACTTGTAAATACAAAAAAAGAAAATGCAAAACACGTTGCGTGACAAACAAAAATCTATTTCCAGGCATTGACTCCAAGGAAAAATACTGGGCATAATGATACTTCGAGACGAAAAGTTACAGGTTTGAAACCAGCCCCAGGTACATGCAACTCTAACTTTTTTAACGTCTGTATGTATTAATTTTATAATTATTGCTTAGTTTATCGGTGAAGGAAACATCGTGAGGAGACCTGCATACCTGAGAAGTTCTCCATAAGTATGAAGTCTGCCAACAGGCATTAGGCCAGCGTGGTGGACTAAGGCTTAACCCCTCGTTCAGTAGAGGAGACCCATGCCCAGGAGTAGGACATGTATAATACAGGGCTAGTATTATTATATGTGTCGAAATGAAAACTTTCTTTTAAGTTAGTCTTTGACAGCCTTAGCGCAACGGGCGAGTAGCCGACTGTGAAACGAGAGGCCGCGGGTTCGATTCCCGCAACAACACAAATGTTTGTGTGATCCATAAATATCGGTTTCGGGTCTGGGTGTTGTGGGACCGTAAGTCCCTCGTAGTTCCTAATACTACTAATGAGAAAGCCTATTATACAATAAATGAATACATGTATGATAAGGACAAAATATAAAATAATAATAATAATTTTATTATTATGACAATTATAAATAATGAGTTATCGTCCTCTCTCCTACATTCTTGCTGTGCCCAATTGGGTCCACAATCGTGACAAACTGTTATACCTACCACCTATGTTCATTGTGGATTGCAGAATAAAAATAAATTGAAATTGAACTAATGACACAGGTTAACCTGTGTGGGGTCAGGACTATGTCAGTCACACTGTTGGGTGAATTCTAAATCGGAATCCTACCTCCGCAATTCTAAGCCGTACAATATCCTAAGATCTTTCCCAGGTACTTATTAAGTAATGCTCGTTATAGAGCCCCACAAATCTCAACTAAACAAGCACAGTGACAAACGCAAAAACCATAAAATTAAATTAATGCCCTCCGACCACTTACTTGAGGATAGTTGAGGTCGTTAAGGAAAAGTTGGGGATTTTCGCGGATCGGCATTGTTTCCTCTCGTGCACAGATATAACGCATTGCTTATTTATGTATTATTTCATTTATATTAAGCACAATCCTATTATATTTGACAGCCTCCGTGGCGCAGCAAGCGAGAAGCCGGTTGCGAAGCGTAAGGTCGTGGGTTCGATTCCCGCACCTAGACAAATTTTTGTCTAATTCACAAATATTTGTCCCGGGTCTGGGTGTTGTGGGACCGCAAGTCCCACGTAGCTCCTGCTACCCACGATACAGCTTAACCTAGTGTGGGATCAGGACCTATGTGTGTGACTATTAAATTGTGAAAGTTTGGATGTTTGTGAATTTGGATATTTGTTAATCTGTCACGCCGTAACGGCTGAATGGTTTTGGATGAAATTTGGCACACAAGTAGACCATGACCTGGATTAGGGCAATATAGGCTTCTTATTCCGGATTCTTATTCACGCGGACGGAACCGCGAGCAAAAGCTAGAAATAGCAGTAATTTTATTTGAGGACTGCGGTGGCATAATTGTAATGCGTAGGTGATACGACTACTGTGCTGAGGTCTCGGGTTCGATCCCCGGGTTGGGTAAAGTCATATTGGGTTTTCAATCAAGAAATGCCTAAGCATTTCTACTTTTTAGAAGCATTTTTCAGACTCTGGACAGATACTAATATACGCCTAGAGTCTGAAATTGTGCCCGGAATGGCGATAGGCCCGCCATCACACCATGAGAAGGAAATAAGCGCGGCGAAATGTGGGTGTACTGGTTACACCTCTGCCTACCCCTTCGGGAATTACTGGCGTGAGTGCATATGTATAGTAATTTTACTGATATAACACCCCTGTCGCGAAACCCCCTTTTATACATGTTGGGTTAGCGAAATGAAGTTTTTCAAAACATGCACACAAGAAATACCAACATACATACGGAAGTGTATGTTTAATACTTAGGCTCAGTGACCGCAGTATGCCCATAAAATTATGGGCACTTGCCCAGGCTACCTCCAACCTCCCCTTATTACCTTATCATTAGTCACCCCCTGACCCAGTAATTCTATACAAACGTACACTTCTGCCGCAGCAGGGTAACCATATACATCGCCACAGCAACATAAACAAAAAAAAACACATAATATAGAAAAAAATCATAAAGCACCAAAGACTTTAATGTATACTACTAGACAAGCTACGCGGTACACAGAAATTGTACCACTAAGTTGTTGTCAATTGACCGTAACTCAATATTACCATCTCGCTTACTCTTACCTGGAACCCTTATAGCGCTCCTCGTGTATGAGCTGTCAAACTCCAGCGTTATGTGACGCAATTTTATTTCTAAACAGCCCGTCTAGTAGTATACATTTAAGTCTTTGTAAAGAACAAAAAATATCGTATAAAGTCACCACGATTATATTCTAGCACTTACCAGTAAACTCGACTTTGCCGCATTATGTACACAATCTACGTATATGTCCACTAACTACACTGTCCACTGTCTGTCTAGAGGTTAATGAAAGTAGATGAAGCGAAAGTGGTATGCCAGTACCGTGTAAAGTGGAAATCCATAGTCTCTGCCTACCCCTATGGGATACAGGCGTGATATTATGTATGTATGTATGTATGTACACTGTCCACTCACAACAGAAAAAAGTCCCTTCGCCCTCCGTTACCTCCATTATATAATTTCATTCTGTATTTATCTACCCACAATATTTTATAATAAAAATAAGATTTCCTGTATACCGACATTTAAATGAACAAGTGAAAATAATTACAACATTTCGCGGTATTCCGCTACAACCCCCCATTTGTGTTGAAGAATAAAATACTAATTATTATGAAGGGATGAAAAACTAAATCATATAGGTATGTTATGAACTAGCGTAGATATATTATGGCACCGTGTGACGTAGAAAAACATAATTCGTATTTTTTATGCAACTCAATCACAAGACGGCCATATCGCTCGTCTGTGACTAAGTACTACGTTTATTCATAAACAATAGCCACACAACTCTGAACTTTGAATAACAAAGCACTGCATGTTACTTTACAGCGCTCATAATTCCGAGACATGTTAAGCCTCATAATGCCTAGTAATTGCATTAATTTCAATGTTTTTGAAACCGAGCAGAACAGTGCTTACACACTGCTGCTTGGCGGCAGAAATAGACAAAGTGGTAGTACTTAGACGGCCTCACACAAACGAGAAACCTACTTCCAAGTAAAAAAAAAACTAAAAGACTAGAAGTTTCGAGGAAATTCGGATTATGTTCTGAAAATAAGTAACCCCATAAATATGATTATTATATTGTTTAAATACAATAATATTTTTTCACAATATTCATAATTATATTATTTCAAACTCAAATATAATATTGATTATGTTTCAGAAAATTAACAAATATTTTGCAAACAAATTATGAATTTAAAATCATAAGATTAATGTAGCTACTTCAATTTTTGTATTTCGAATCTGCATGACTTTTGAATTATGATTTTAAGTGATCTCTACATCGTAAAACATCTACAGCGAAATATTATAAATTAATATCAAACAAATACTTCTAAAATCCGATCCATTGCCATAAAGAAGTTAGAATCAATATATAACTTTTAAAAGGAAAAGTGAGCGGCATTCAACTTTGTTCATTAAACCTGAAGAGATTCCCGGGAGTTGAGCGAAGTGAAGAAAATGTTGTTCTCATAATGAGAAAAGTGTGAGCACACCTTTATTGGACCATTATATTTTTATAACTTGCCTACCAGCCGCTTTGTAGACTAGTAGCGCCACCTAGCAGTGGGTAGCCGAATTAAATATTTTTTGTACTGTTGTAGATTTTGCTTTCTATAGATTTTGAATTAAGATTCTTAATTTAAAAATAAATAATAATAATTCTAAATATAAAAGTATATATTTAAAGTTTGTATATCACTTCCTACAGTTCCAGTAATTTTTATTATTGCGCAGCGACAGAAAAGCGATCAGAAAAATAGATGCCTTTTATTTTCTTAGTTTCATTTATATAATTTTTTAGTAGTGTTGAAATATTGGGAGGGGGGGGGAATGATCTGGTACCATCCCACGAGCCTTACTTACTTGTAAACCTCGTCTAGATTACATATAGGTATGCTTATTAAATATTATACAATATTAATAATTATATTGTAACAAATCATTGGTCTGCTTAGATTCGGATTACTTATATATCCTCTGAATGTCCACTTGTATCATTCCCAAATTAGCACTATCTTTCAATAAATGTATTACTTATTACGTACCTAAATTAAATTTAGGTTTAGTATAGCAAATATAGATTAATAAAAATTATAAACACTGAAAAGACCTACGGCTGAGTTTCTTGGTGCTTCTACTTATACCAGTGGGTATTTCCGAAGCACCAGTAGATTCTAGACTTGACACGTATAAGTGCCTTTGGCGGCCTAATAACTGAATAAAGGATTTGATTTGTTTTGAATATTTATACATTAATGGCCAAAGAGGTATGCAAGGATCGTAGCAAGTGGAAATCCGTTGTCTTTGCCTACCCCTATGGGAAACAGGCGTGAGTCTATGTATGTACGTATGTACTTATACATTAATGTAATCTAATCTTTATCGTCTAATTGTTATAAATTTCACTCAGTAGTTATTCCCACAGAATTACACATTACAAAAAATATTAATATATATATATTTTTTAATCAATTAAAAAGTTACATTTCTCCAATTAACAATTACAACATAATCTTACCCACCCAAGTAGAAAGTAAAACCAATCCCCGGTCATTCAGCTTATCTACGATTAAGGCGGGCGCTGATAAAACTACGGCTTCTAATTAATTAAACCTAGCCCACACGTTAAACCTTTTACGACTCTATTGACGACGTTGATTAGGTTATAAGAATGAGGTATGGTTTGGCGCCGACGAAAGTGTAACAATGCCTTTATATTTATTTAGTAATATTGTAGACCTTATTAATTAATGTCTAATAATATACAAAATATTTTGTCTTTATATTTATTTTGCAGTGATGAAGAACTTATTAATTAATGTATGAAATATAGTATAAAAAATTTAGATAATATTTCTACTGTTTTAAAAATAAAATGATATATATTGAAATAGTTGTACAGTGTAATAAGTCCTATTTTTTTACGATTTAATACGTAATGTAATTATGATTTTCAAATCAAGCTACAAGCTACAATCAGAAACATTACACCTTACAAATGATCACTGTATTTGATTTTCTAAAAAAAAAATTGTTATACGAATGGATGCCAAAGTTTTAACGACAGATACAAAGTTTACGATGATTGGAATCAGTAAATGAGTAAAGGAAAATCCGAGTTAATAATGAGTACTTAGCAAGACCAGTAAACACAAAGGCACGTTTTGAACGTTTAGCAAATTATTTTCCAGCAGAGATACGATTTAATTGACTATAATTTGGCTAATGAATGAAGTTCACATAATTAAACTCAAGTAAACACGAGTGATATTTTATGTTCCCGCAGATACAGATAAGCCTTTGTAACCGTGTAGATATTACTAACGGCGACTCCCACACATTTTGAGAATACATCAAAAAACACGAGATTTCCTTCCCTGATAGCGTCTCTCACTCTTTTGTTGGGGAGTCTCTTAAAAAGATTCCCTACACCTCTTTACTATGAAGACATATTGCGTTTCGCGTTTTTGAACTCGCGATTTCCGTACGTATTTACGTATTCACACTCGCATTACTCCTAGTACTATGTAAAGATGAGTTCTGTGCGTGTGTGTGATTTGTGTATGTAAGCGACAGCTTAACGATACCAGTGATAGTTGAGCCCTGCCCGCCCCCGCGCCCGCATGCAAAACGAACAACGACGAGGATGACGTATGCAAAGCAGAAGTTCCAAATTCAGTGGTGATATACGACGTAGGCTTTTGCATATGTGTGTGAGTGTGTTGGTATGCCAGTCGCCGCTAGGCGCGCAATAGACGGGGGTGGGCAGCCCGAGAGGATGGGGCATAAAGGAAAACCATTTACATTTGAGCGATTCGTCCAATTTAAAATTCCTACAAGATAGCTTAGACACGGGTGCCATTCTTTTGAAGAGGCGATCATGATGCAAAGGACATTCCGTGCTTTTTATTCTTCGTGAAATAAAGTTTTACTTATAATGGCTGAGGAGAGTAGATTATCAATATTTGATTTGAAGAAGTTTTCTTACACATTACGTATTTATGATTCAATTTGTCAGCATAATTTGTCACGTCCGAAATAAATGTGGCTAGATAGGTTTGGGTTCAAATATGTCACGGTCCGCGAAGGTATCGTTATGAATATGAATCTAGGGTGCGGCAAATCAGTCAGGGAACGTTCCATCAAAACGTCATAGGTCGCTCTCAGGACAAATTTGCCCGCTTGCCCACGTCCCGCGTTTTACGAGCCACGCCGACGAAGATTCAGCACCCAAGGGAGACATTCCGCCTCCAAAAACTTTACCCGTTACAAATTTGTTTTTTTTTCTGCCTTATCTGCTCCCCGCGCTTTTGGCAAACCTAATTCCGTATTCAAAAATATTTCTGCAAGTATTGTGCTCGTACGAAACGAACGTTTTATTGCCGCCCATATAACGTTTTAAAAGTTAGCCAGTTTTGCCACGAGGCCGCCTTTCCGATGTTATTATAATGTGTAGTGTCACCATTTTTTTCTGTTAGTAATTATTGTTGTTTGAACTTTTTATTGCTATTTTAGTGGGTTTGTTGTTCTTAGACCATTATGATGAAAGTTTTGAATTATACTTAAGCATTAACAAAGAATGTGTTTATTATGTCTTTGTTCTATTTTAGTTAGTGGGTAAATAAATATATCATTCGCTCGTATACGCGCGTTTCAATGTAGTGGTAAGCTTTGAGTCTTTACATACTTTCAACACCACTTCTACCTTGGTTAGGGTTATTGCATAATACGTCTTGTTAATTACGTATATTATATGCTCGTACGGCAAAAGTGATTATATTGGATTACAAAGCAGTCCAAATATAATGCCGACCGTCTAGAGGCGTTGCAGATCTGGACGGTCACCAGGTCACCACTGGTCATATACAACGTGTTACGGTAAGGTGTGGTCAAATTTAAGCAACGTATAGTGTACGATATAAGTATTTCACCCCCCGTAGTACCAAATACGATGTAATCGCCAGGACATACGTACAATTTACGTGTAATTTTGAAAAGTCTAGATTTTGATATGATCTTGTACATACATAAACACTCACTGTCAGGTGCATGTAACGACCCTTAAATATGACCACATCTTTCTGTAACACGTTGTATACACTAACTGATCCCAGAACATGATTTATGGGAACGGGTTACTATGTTTGGTTTTTCGCTATGTGTACGGTGGTACAGTGGTGTGTGTATCTAGTCAGGTATATCATGTATTAGGAACCCAAAGGAATATTTCCAACAATAAATATTGAGACCTGAACTACATAATTAATCACACGTTAAAATTCTGAGCTAAAACTTAAAGAAAAATCGTAAATTAAATTTCTTTTAAATAAAATTATCACAAAAGTCTCTGGCGTTAAAACATAATCAAAGAAAACACGAACGTACCAAAATACGCTTCCGATGTTAGCAACTCATTTTGCATTCATGGAATATTCTTAAGCATTGTTCGGCGGGACATACAGGCATAAAGCTGGCATGCGGGGCCACGGTGCCATCCAATTTACCATTCATATAGAACCAATAGGTGAGGTAATTTCAGAGACGGACGAGAATGGATGCACTGGCCTACCATGTGCGTGTCATCGAATGAAGTTATTTAATATTGGGTACATTTACATTGTGTGTAGTTACTGTATTTTTTCGTTTGTGATCTTTCAAATTAAATTGATAATAAACATATTAATTTAACTTGAAAAATTCTGCCTGCTGGCACAGTTGTAATGCGTACGCGTTACGATTAAGCTAAGGCTGAGGTCTCGGGTTTGATCCCTGGGTCGAGTAAAGTAGTATATCAGTCCGGAGTCTGGAATTTGTACCCGGTATGGCGATAGGCTCGCCCCCTATCACATCGTGGGACGGAGATACGCTCGGCGAAATGTGGGTGTATTAGTTACACCTCTGCCTACCCCTTCGGGGATTACAGGCGTGAGTGCGTATGTATGTATTGAAAAATTATGTATAAGTGGGTCATCAACATCTTAGGCCCAAAGCCAACCTCACGTGCACGTGGAACTCTGCTGAATCGAGTCGGATACTCACATACTGGGTCACGTAGGCTGTCATACTGTGTACATTATTTACCGGTATTTAAAACTAATTTTCTTATGTCTATCCAAGCGAATCCACAGATAACAGATTACATCCTTCCAGTTCATTGACAAAGTTTACAGGAAACGTCAAACATGATTTACACCGAAGTCGTCAAAATCAGATACAAAATTGAAAATATAAATATCTTTAACTCAATATAATGTATCGTAGGTATAGAATACGCGGCAGACCGCGCGTCGATGTCGCATCCAAATGACATTTCACCACCATCGTATACAGTTTCAATTTGATTTCCTGCCGACGACGACGTTTCATTTTTAAGTAGCAATCACGATATGGTGATTCCAATTTCTATATTCTTATGCAGGGCAAAGCTACATGTATCGTTTTTGATATTTGCAACAATAGGATCGTATTCCTAAAATAAAGTCGAGTTGCCTGCTCGAAGTATTTTAAACTGAATTATAAAAGGAGGTTCTATATTCAATGTTTTTTTTACAGCCTGATTTAAGAAACGAGCAGATCGCTCGCCTGATAGTAAGCGCTATACCTGTCCATAAATAGAAGCAACACCATACAATAAAATTGAATTACAAAGCATTGGTATTGGACTGCGCTTGTCATCCCAAGACATAAGATGTTAAGTCTCATAATGCCCAATAATTTCACTGGTTTCAATGTCCTGTAGACCTAAACGAACAGTGCTTATACCAAATACAAAATAGCAAATTGCCAACTACGATTAGCAATTTACCAATCATTTTAATATTACTTATTACGTAAACATGTACAAACTACACATCCTGAATACTAAAACAATTTCTACGTTGAAAAACATTAAAATCTGATTGACTAACACACACTAATGTAATAGATTAGAACAACGTAGTAATGAGCCTACAAATGTGTTAGTTATTGTAATTGATTATCATTAAATTGTCTGATTATTATTGCGTAGACAATTTGCATAATTTTTATGTGCCAAAGGTTTTAAACTCAAGTGCAAATTATAATTGTGAGATTTATTTAAGATAATGTATACGTTTGTAGCAGTTTAGTCCAGTATCTTATCGGAACGGCGCACTTAGTTTGCGAACCTCGTGATATAAACAAGTGTAGAATGGGCATTAGGAATTCTGTGATTACTATTTTATTGTTTGTTGCTTTAATATATAAAGTTTATGTCCTTAATGGTCTACCTTTAACTCTTTTATAAGGAGAATGTACTGCAATTATTTTACACTCTGTATAATATTGTTATTTCGTGTAAAATATTTGCTGCCTATTTTCCTACAGTTATACAATTTTAAAAATCGTTTTTGTCGTTGTCTTTGGCTACTAGAATAGAACAACCAATCCTATAATAAACTGGTTCACTGCTGGGAACAGATATCTATGAAAACGTACGGCGAGTACGGACACCAAAATCCTCCTTCCTATTTCTTAATTCCTTTAAAGTCGGCAAGGCACCAATAATTCCAGTATTGTGGACGTTTATGGGCGGTGATGATTACTTACCATCAGGTGACCCACTTGCTCATTTACCAGCCTCTGCTATATAAAACTACCATTAGACTAAATACAAGACAAGTAATAACATAATACTGCTATAGCACCGACTGAAAATTAGTTATTTTTATTGTATTTTTAAGTGGATCCTATTTTTATTAGATTTTATTTCACAAATCTTAATGAAAGAATCACCAAAATTGGTGCTGAAATTCCGAAATTTTAGTTTTCAATCCCCAATGTCATCCTTTAAATATCTGGAATCTTGTCTTAAAATTTAATGGGACCAACATTGCGAATTATCAAATGCCAGGCGGCCGGTCGTAAACACTAGAAGCTAAGTGCGATGCTGTGCTTTGTAATAGAAAGTGGTGTTGCTATTGTTAATGGGAGAACGTGGCGCTTTTTATCAGGCGTACGACCTGCTCGTCTCGTCATTAAATTGTATAAAAACAAATGTTATTATTACATACACACATAGACTGACGCCTGTTACCCATAGAGGTAGGCAAAGACAACGGATTTCCACTTGCTACGATCCTTGCACACCTATTTGGCCTCATTCACTCTCATTAAATTATCTTATTTTTGTTGGACGATATTTAAGAAAAAGCTGTTTTGACGTAAGGAAAATTGTATACTCTAAAACGAACAGAATTTATAAGACATTATATGGTGTCATCACTAGTCCAATCAAGTGTTTACCGAATAAAAAAAAGTATTTCATAAATCAAGTTAGAAATTTGCGGAGTTCTGTCGAATTATTATTATCATTTGAATACAAAATCAATTTGCATTTTACACAGCCATTTTGTCGGCAACTAGACGTTGGCCTACGATTTTATTGTGAAGGGGCTGAGGTCGGCAAAGTATGAAATAGTTTGAATGGGCAATTTGTGAAAATTATTTATGTATCGTTGGTGAAAATAAGAGTTCACGGCAGTTTTTATTACGAGCTGTTACATTTATGTTCCTTTCAATGTTAGAAATGTGAGGCTATTTTTAACTCCCGACAAAAAATGGAGTGTTATAAGTTTCTGCATATGACATTGTAGCACTAACTAAATGGACCGGTTGGAATACTGTTTTTTAAAGCTGGTTTAATCCTGAAGCTTAGCTACATGTGATGAAAATCTGTTCAGACATTTTTAATTTACAGATATGTTTTACCTATTTATTTACACTTTATACAAACGTAATGTGCAGGCGGACTTAATCCTCCTTCTTCCACCTGCCCTTATCCTACTCCCAGTGGGGTTGGTGAAACATGTTTTTAAACACATGCTACAGAAAGATTTGACCGGCCGCCTGCCTCATGGCAACTCCTCTGGGGAGAAAACGACCAGACCCGAAACATATTTGTGGACCACACAAACATTTGTCTCGGTGCGGGAATCGAATCTGCGGTCTCTCACTTCACATCCTACTCGATTATGCGCCAAGGAGGTTGTCAACAGGCGGACTTAATGCCAAAGGATTTTTTTTATTGACGTCGTGGCTTTGAAAAGGTTAAAGTTATAATATAACGTTTAACAAAACTTAGAAACCGACTTAAATTTTTAGTGGTAGTTACAGCGATAGCATGTAAATTCCAATACACTAACACAATCGCAACGAGTGTAGGTACTGTTATCCGTTGAGGAGTTTTAGTTTTTTACTCCGTATTCCGTCATCAGATCTTAACCAAATTTATATGAGACCACATCGCAGCTAAACTCTATCGAGTGATTTTTTTTCCGATAAAATCGGTCCACAATTGGCGGAGAAATCGATGTAAAAAAAGCAAAAATAAACGCGCCGAATTGAGAACCTCCTCCCTTTTTTGAAGTCGGTTAAAACATTACCTCCAAGTAAAGCCTCCGTACTTTCATATGTCTTTGTAATCATAATAATTTAATCCAATGCATACGCCTCGACGATACAACGCGACGTACGCGGCCCTAAAAGCCTATTACGTAAAATAGTCCGCAATTTCCCCGGTATCCGTTAAACGATTTGCAAATGCCGATTTCTCATACATCATAATTCTTCGGCACACAATGAAATTGCAACTCACTTCTTAATATTTCCGTATATTTGTTCAGTTAAACAAGACAGTGTTCGTTGTGTGTAGAAAATTACGTTCTGCTATTATGTGCAAGCACTAAAGTGGCTTCGAACTACGGCGAAAAGTGTGGATTTATGTTTGGTAAAATCAAGTACGAGCAGTACCTATTGGTACATAGATCTTGCGCTTGCTTTATGTGTACTAAATAATAAACGGTTTAAAGTAATCACTATTTAAGATTTATTAAGATATTGGCATATAAGAGTGGTAGAGCCACGCTGTAGATAGTTTTGTCTACAGCATGAATGGGCCGGCTCGTCCGGGTCGTTACTACTGTTACACAGAAAACCGGCATAAAGTGGTGGTTTCCTGCTGAGTTTCGTACGGTGATGAGAATGAGAGACCCAAATCCCCCTACCCTTCCCGATCCCTTAATTATCTCTTTCCTTTAAGGTTGGCAACGCGCCCATAATTCTTTTGGTATTTTGGGCGTACATGGGCGCTGGAGATCACTTACCATCAGGTGACCCGTGACCGTGTGCCGGCCTATACTATAAAAAAAGAAAAAAAAACTTTCATAAATAATAGCATTCAGCATTTCGTAAAAGAAACACCCAATTTCATTTTTACCCGATCCGGGTGAACCCGAGACCACAGCGTTAGTGACCACCCATAACAACTGCGCCACCGAGGCATTTTGTGTACATCAGGCTTTAAAGACAAAAAACACAAGGTTACTAATAATAATTTTAATAATATAGCAATTTCTTTCCAATTACACGTACCGGCACAAAGAGCGTGTCACCCAAGACATGTTCCATGGCTAATAAGAAAGCATTAAGTAGAATAACGAAACTAAATTCCCACTAAAAAAGTCGGAAATCTAACGACCCCACGTCACGCATCAAACTTGGCCGAATTAAAAGTTGACGGTAATAAACAATAAAAAATCAGCGTATTGTCGAATGGGGCTCCATCTTCATTTGATACTAGCTACGTAAATGGTCACATTACCTTCAATAAGGAATGCTTAGCGTTGTTTCATCGGTGTTTTTGTATGTTACGAATTTACTTCGCTTCGGTAAAAATTTACAGACATCGGTAGTAAGATTAAATAGTGTTCGTAAAATATATGGGGAGTTTGTTCCATAAATGGTCTGAATAGATATTGAGTATCATCATTTAAAGTATGACAATTACCTAATTGATTTTTAAACAATATTTGTTGAAGATGACACAATTTAACAGCCTCCGTGCCGCAGCGGGCGAGTTGAGAGTGTGAAGCGAGAGGCCGTGGGTTCGATTCCCACACTGAGACAAATGTTTGTGTGAACCACAAATATTGGTCTCGGGTCTGGGTGTTGTGGGACCGCAAGTCCCTCGTAGTTCCTGATACCCACGATACAGGTTTACCTAGTGTGGGGTCAGGACTATGTGTGTGACTGTTGGGTGTAAAAAAAAAAAAAAAAATTTAAAGTATGTCAATTACCTAATTGATTTTTAAACAATATTTGTTGAAGATGACACAATTTAACAGCCTCCGTGCCGCAGCGGGCGAGTAGAGAGTGTGAAGCGAGAGGCCGCAGGTTCCATTCCTGCATCAAGGCAAATGTTTGTCTGATCCACGAATATTTGTTTCGGGTCTGGGTGTTTGTGGAACCTTAAGTCTCTCGTAGATCCTGATCCTGTGTTAGGACTGTTTTGTGTATTTATTTTTATTTGATACACCAATATAATTGGTCTTTACGGATTACATTGGTACTTCCTATTTCCTACTTAATTATTTATTACTTATTATAAATGTGAAAATTGGATGCTTGTGATTTTGCGAATTTGAATGTTTGTTGTCAATTCGACAGTCTCCGTGGCGCAGCGGGCGAGTAGCCGGCTGCGAAGCGAGAGGCCGTGGGTTCGATTCCCGCACTGAGACAAATGTTTGTGTGATCCATAAAAAATTGTGTCCGGTTTGCGTGTTATGGGACCGCAAGTCCCTCGTAGTTCCTGATACCTACGATACAGGTTTACCTAATGTGGGGTCAGAACTATGTGTGTGACTGTTGGGTGTATTTATTTAATTACGTCTTAACGGCTCAACGGTTTTGAATAAAATTTGGCAAACATGTAGATCATGACCTGGAGTAGGCATAGGCCATTTTTATTCCAGAAAAGGCCTTACACACGGGCGTAACCGTGATCAAAAGCTGGCTTTACATAAAATCAAATATTGGCAGTAATTTCAAGCAACAGAATGTATAAATTCACAAAGCCAGCAAATTATCATTAAACTTCACGTAAGTAAAGAAAAATATTGCTTTAAGTGGGTACCAATTACAAAATGGCCATAATGACATCTGTTTAGACATTCACAAACGACTTAGGAAATTCTTAATATGACATTGATTAGCTCGTTGTTATGGAAATTGAGTCACAAATGCAGTCAAATACTGGTGGGGGTCAGGCCCCCAATGTCTATAATGGAAATAGTTTCGCTAAACATATTACCTATGGTATATTCTTGGACTAACTCCTCCTAAAAGGACCAGAACAGATGGAAAATCATATAATACAGAGTATATATTTTTTAAATTAGCTTGACTGATTCCTGATAGTAAGCGTCATGCATAATCACAAACAGAAGCAACAGCAATCAGAACTTCGAATTATGAAGTACTACATGGCACTAGACTGTGATGAGCGCAGTCCATATATAGAACTAAGATTTCATAAAGCCTAATGATTTCACTGGCTACAGGCAATATAACAACATTATTATTAACTTTTAATAGTCAATCGACGCACTATTACGACTGGTTCGTGGTATAATTATCTGTGCAAAAAATAACAACGATTTAAGACATAAATAAAAATGTAAAGAGTACTGTAGAATCGATGGACTTGTTGCAAATAATCAATTTTTTTAACTCTTATTTTAGGGACCCAGGTGAATAGTCTGCGAATTTTTTTCGTATTTTCTTGAAAATTTTGCATTTGTAGGTATTTCAAAACAGATTAAACCAGTGTTGCTTATGCGAATGATCTTAAAGTATGGGACCCGCAAAATACACTGAATGCCCTCCCATCATGCTGTCTAGGCATAATGACGATTTAAAGACTTAAAGGTCGATTTTATTATCATATTGTATGATTCTTGTGGAACTATTAGCCCTTATGACAATAGCGTAATGACACGTCGACACGCAAACCATTTTTCTTATCGGCGTTACGTAGCTACTTGTAGCAAATATTAGTTTTTTTACAACAATAAAACTTTATCTGATTAACTTATTGTTTGGGTTCAAACATCATGAATATTCGAGGGTGTATAGCATATTTTATGGCATCTTTTAACAGTTGTTTTGTTGGTATTTAGGCATGCGTACGCTTGTATTATTTAGAGAATCACTTCTGATGTTAAGGAACGTCTCAGGCGAAAAATTACATGAATTATATGTTTTATAAAGAAACTTCTCCCCTGAGGGGGAAAATAATATATTCCACCTGCCTTTATACCACTCGCAGTGGGGTCGGCACAACATGTTTTTAACACATGTTACACAAAGATTTGGCTTGTAGTTTTTACGACTGGTTGCCTGCCTGACGTCAACCCTTCTGGGGAGAAGTGAACATAATATAATAATTAATTAAATAATAATAAGTAAATTATTAACCATGAAGGCAAATCTATAGAAAGGAACACAAAAAGATATACACCACACATATTCCCGACCCCACACTAGGTAAACCTGTATCGTGCGGTCCCCCAACACCCAGACCCGAAATAAAATATCTGTGGATTACATAAACATTTGTCTCGGTGTGGGAATCGAACCCTTCGCAGCTACTCGCTGACTGCGTCACGAAGGCTGTCAAAATTTATAATCATTCTCACATCAATTGGGCCAAATAAAAATAACCAATTTATCGAACACCTTTCACTAATTCCTCAAAATCACTAAATAATTTCAATGTGCCATAGAAATTAACTTAGCTAATAAGCTTGAAGCAAGTGAAAGGTGTATTGGTAATTATAGTCTATGGTTATTATTACCGATGTCTCTTACACTTAAGACTAGCATATTGGCACTAGATACGTATTGCAAATGTAAAGGCTAGCTATTTGCCAAATGTCAATTGCTAATTGATTACTACTTAAATTTGCAATGATTATACGCTTTAAGAAATGTCTATGCAACATGTAATTATGTTTTTTTCCAATCGATCATATCACATCCACGAGATATTGTAATGTACATTATAGAACTTAGTCTGTATACCATCGCGAAATAAAAATAATAACAATTAGTGGCCTTTTTTTGAAAATTATTCTTGTTAACTCCCTCGGTGGCGCAGTTGTATGTAATGTGTACGCGGTACGACTAACCTGCTGAGGTCTCGGGATCGATTCCTGGATCGAGTAAAAGTGATATTGGGTTTTTCACGAAATGCTTAGTATAAGCCAGGAGTCTGGAAGTGTGTCTGGTATAGCGATAGGCTCGCCCCCTATAAAATCATGGGGCCGAAATAAGCTTGGTGACATGTGGACGTCTCAGGTCTTCGGAGTATACGTAAAAAGACGGTCTCGGTTGTTATCAATTGATATCTGACGTTACACCAAGTCGGAGGCCTTCGAACGGCTTGAAAACTAATCATTTCATAAAGAATAGAATAATTATTACCAAATCTCTTAAATACCTGTACAGTCAAAACGACGGAATCTAAACCCATATCAATTGCAATCAGAACTAATTTACATTTAAAATTCCTTACAAATGTAAACAAAAGGGTGGAATGCACGTCATACAAAACGTTAATTTTTAAGTGATTGCTTACAGAAGTAATAAGAAAGTACGTTGTTAGGTGGAGTAACGAGGGAGCGGTTCGCGGACCTCACTAATTTATTAACAACAGTATCGATGGGCCCACCATACAGAAATTAACTCCCACATTACCCTCATTGTGCATATTAGAATGCGCGACACTGTAGTTTTGATACTTGTTCCAAAATGTTGGATGAAATATCCAAGTTGCCGCTGGATGAGTATCTGTTACACATATATACCTGACCGATAATGATCACCACATGATAAAAAAAAACATTTTGCCGAGTTGCTATTCAAGTTTAGACGGTGTATATCTAGTTACTTCTGGCCGGCATATTCTAGTACACACAGCGTATCTCAATAGCAAAAATCGACATTATTTAGAATGCACTGCACTAACCATTTGGTGCAATCTAATTACTTTATCATGCCCGGATAATAGTTATTATGCACAATGTTTTTACATTATTAAATCCATCTATAAAACTGTATTAGTTTGCAAAATAAAACACTGTATTCTAAATGAAGGGTCCTTAAATTCGACTATTTCTGTGGTCAAATAATCATGAAGATGTGCCATAAAAACATTTGCATGTATTCGCATTCCTTTTAATCATTGTTATTGTGACTATTAAATATTCAATTTAAGTTGACAGAGAGCTTCATACATAGATACATAGTTTTGGGGCAAATTATCAAAGCAATTCCAACTAATTATCTAAAGTATCAAGACCATCAATCTACGTCTATATTAACGTCACGGCAACTCATAATAGGCTTGAAATTTTCTTATAGCTTAACTTTACATGGATTTTCTTCATCCACGGGGGTGGCTTCTGACTAATCTACGATACAGGGTTATTGCCGTACTAATCTAAATTGATGGGCCGTCCAAAAACCGAGCATTTTTTCATAACATTAGTAATTTCTTCGGCGTAAAATAATAATATAATAAACATAAGCCGCAGTTTCATTACTTAAGGCGGTCTATTAAACCCACGGACGTTAAGGGAACGATTACGGGCCTTTATAGCTTAACATTTTTGTGGCGAAATTAGTATTTCACATAACGAATTTCAAATAAACTTTTGAACCTGAATCAACTCGATTTCTGTCCGGAATATTTAAATTGCTTATCGATTACCATATTAAAGAGTTTTGTTAAAACGTATTACAAGAAATGAATTTCAGTGATTGTTATACTATTGGAATTGCGTGAGCACAAAACAAGCTATAAGTAAAGCTATGAATGTTAAATTCACCATCCAAAAATTAATTTGCAGTCACGTACCTATAAATTAGAGATGAATTATTTGTCATTGGTTTGATGTATTAGGCGCATTTGTTTTTTAATCGCGGAACAATTTCATTGGTCCTATATAATGAGTAATATATCGTCACGCCTGTATCGCCCATGTGGTAAGCAGAAATGCAAAGTTCCCTGACTTCACTGCAAATTCACTGACCATATCGCCGTCTCATTATTGGATAGAATACGTCACAACACAATCTCTGGAAAAATATTAAACTAGACTTCATGTGTGATTGTACTTCGGGTGCCAAGATCTTTTGTAACTTGTGCAGTGTCAACGTGCTCTATGTAATCCATGCCACCGTGATGACATCAGTATACGTAATAAAAATTGGCACGCTTGGTTTCCATACAGATTGTAGTACTTAATAAGTGTGCTTTCATTATTCGGTGTCCATAGTTATTCCTCTCGAAGTCTGTGAAATTACTGGGTATTATGGGACTTAACACCTTATGTCTCGGGGTGACGTAAGGTATACAGTATCATGCAGTTCTTTGTAATTTGAAGTTCTGTGTGGCGTTGCTTCTGTTTATGAGCAGGCGTGGCGCTTGCCATCAGGCGAGCGACCTGCTCGTCTCGTTATTCAAGCTTGACCGGGTTGTTACCACTATATCACAGAAAACCTCTGTGAAGTAGCAGTTTGCTGTTGTATTTCGTAAGGTGATTGAGATATTCGGAGGCCCAAATTCCCTTTCCCTTTCCTTTAAACTCGGCAATGTATCCATGATTCTTCAGATATGATTTTTACAGCATAGGCCGGCAAACAAGCAAGTGGGTCATCTGATGGTAAGTGATCTCCACCGCCCATGTACGCCCATAATACCAAAAGAATCATGGGCGCGTTGCCAACCTTAAAGGAAGGGTATAATTAAGGGATCTGGAAATATCCCGCGCATTTGGGCCTTCGGATATCTCACTCACCATACGAAACGCCGCAGCAAGCCGCTTCTTTACGCTGGTTTTCTATGAGACGGTTGTAACGACCCGGATGAGCCGGCCCGTTCATGCTGTAGACAAAACTGTCTATAGCGTGGCTCTACCACTCAAAACAAAGTGAAAACATTTGTTCAATATTCACAGTATCAATTTTAATAAGTATAATTATTTATATAGTTGAATTTATAATTTTTTTCACTAGCCATGTTGTATAAACATCTCAATGCTGGGCACAAGCCTCATCTACTAAATGATAGGATAGGATGAGGTAGATTCTCTACTGAATGATGGCTTTAGTCCACCGCTAATGCGGGTTGGCAGACTTCACGTAATTTTGGAATTCTTACGGAGAACTTCTCAGGTATGCAGGTTTCATCACGATGATCCCTTCACCGTTAAAGCAAGTGATAATTAACAATGAATACACACGTAACTTAGAAAAGTCAGAGGTATACTCTTGGGGCTGGTTTCGGACATGTGACTTTTGTCTTGACAGTCCGTACCACTCCTCGCTGAGCTATCTGCTTTTTTAATTTGTAATGGAGGCATCAATTGTCACGTACATTGCTCATTATTTGCCACAGTCATGTGAGTTAGTGGACTCATTGGCGATCAATTATCCGCAATTTGAAGCACTTGCTGATAGCGTGACGGACGTACGTACAATTCGTATGCGATCACTAATTGCACAGAGTAGTGGAACTTTCACAGTGGTTTCTGTGTCATGTAGTTAGCAACTGAGGGTTAATTAATTTGGCGACATTTGGTGTCATTGTGCTAGATGTTCTATTTGTATTGTACCTTGTACCAACGCGACAGTTTGTAATATTATGCCTGATGTTTCGCTTTTGAATTTGGAACTATGATGTTTTTTTTTAAATTAAGCCTTTGTTTCAACATGTACAAGCGGACAGCCTCTGTGGCGCATGGGCGATTAGCCGGCTGTGAAGCGAGAAGCCGCAGATTCGATTCTCGCACCGAGATAAATGTTTGTGTAATCCACAAATATATGTTTCGGGTCTGGGTGTTTTCTTCCCAGAGAAGGAAGGATGGAAGGGCGGACCCTGGCATTGGGCCGGGATGGCGTCAGGCAGAGATAATACAATTATATATGTAGCGTTTCGTATTTGAAAACCCCAATATCACTTTTACTTGACCCGGGGATCGAACCCGAGACCTCAGCGTCAGCCTTTGTCGTAACGCGTACGCATTACAACCGCGCCACCGAGGCAGTCCTAACATTGCTGATAATAAATTCAAGACCACTCAACAAGTATGTGCGACTGATGAGTGAAACCTGCACTTAAATAATAGAAAACACACAATAGTAAAAACATCAGCCAACTGCTCTGTACAATTAGGCGAGATTGTCTATTTTAAACCGGCAGAGATTCATGCAAATGACCCCAACTACGTACAGACAATCAGCACCAATCAATAACCTATTGGCAGGCTTAATGACTAGCCAAGGATGACAGTCGGTTGCCCCTGACAATAATTGGTATCCAACGATAATAATTGGAACGTCTCTATAATAATTGGAATAATTAAAGTGATCTAGTGCACAGGCTACAATTGATTCGAGTGTGTTTATTGATGATGTATGACGTATACATCGAATAGGCCTCACACTTTGTACTCGTTGATTGTTATTAGAGACACTTTGTGAAATGATTGATAAGGAATTGGTACGTTTTTTATATTAATTAACTGCGCCGAGACTGTAAATAATACAGTACTTTTTGTGACTAGTTTGAGACTCTGTTTTGATTAAAAATGAATTTTATTTGCTACTAACAGTAGTCTAGTGTAAGTTTTGATAGTATTCGAAAACGATGACAGTTTCCGTTTTTTCTCTCTATACTAAAGATTAACAATAGCCACTATCGGAAACGATGACGATGTCAAATCGGTATTATTAATTTCGTTGAATATACAGTCGAATATATTGATAACATCCGTGACTAAGTGGGCGAGTAGCCGATTAAAAACGAGACGGCGCAAGTTCGATTCCCGCACCGAGACAAAAATATTTTTGTGATCCACAAATATTTGTTTCGGATCTAGGGTTTTCTCCCCAGAGGGCCTGACGTCAGACAAGCTACTGTTCGTAAAAACTACAAGCCAAATCTTTCTGTAACATGTTTTAAAAATCATTGTTACGCCGACCCCACTACAAGTGGGATAAGGACAGGTGTAAGAAGAAGATATAGTCGAATATAAAATTAATTTCCAAACGATTCTTAGATATTTTTACAGTAAAAATTACTAGTATGACACTACGTCAATAATCTATGTCTTTCTTTATATTTCTGTTTTAGCTAATTTACGTTATCGAATACTAAATCTAAACAATAATTAGTATAAAACCATAGGACCACCGTGGGGCGTCGTCAATCCCACGCACTGTGTAATGTCCAATAAACTAGAGAAATAAGGAATCCCACACTTTGCCGAGCAATTGTTGTGTCCGGTGTTAATAAAACGGCATATATTTTAGCTATTTTGACAGTTCGAAGCTGTTTGTAACACGCGATACACACGGTTCCGTACGTTCGGGTAGCAAGAGTACATATACACTTTACGATTTGAGCTAATTTCTTCAAATAGAATTTAGAAAAGGCCTATGAAGAACGAAAAATGTTATAATATAATCAGTTTACAATATTTTAATTTATTTAACTTTATATATTTCCGTGATCGACAAATATTTGTTTCGGGTCTAGGTGTTGTAGGATCTTAAGTCCCTCATAGTTTACTGATGCCCATGGTAAAGGTTAACTTGTGTGGTGTCAGGACTATGTGTGTGATTATTGGGTTTATTTATTAAGGGGGGCGGGCACACACAAGGAAGAGGAGGAGGAGGAGGAAACAAAACTTAGAAACCGACTATAGATAGATATATATTTTAACTTTTCAGTGTTTTTATTATGAAGTCGGTTTCTAAGTTTTGTTAACCGTTATTTTATTTTTCAATTTTCAGTTGTTACTGTTCAGGAGTTACTATTATGTTGTTATTATCGATTTTGTTAATTTTTTGATAATCAAAACTCGGTAAAGTAACATACAAGAAACGTTGCATCGCCTGGTGTTTTAGAAATGCCACAGGACTCAAAATGCTGGTATTGGAAGTTTTGTTAGACATTTCACTGATTTGTATGTCACGTCATGGCTGGAAGCGACCAGTGAACCGCCTACGGTGTTCGTGAAAGCGTTCAGCTTACAACTTGATTTGTGATTTCAAAGATTATTGCTTGTACAATCCGTTATTCAGTTTCTGTAATTTACTTTCGAGGTTTCATTGCTCCGTAATGCTTGCCGATTAGTCTTGTTCCTGAGGTTTTGATGGAATATTGGATTTTCTATAACTTTTTTATATTATATATCCAATAAAAGCGGAATACGAAATAATTATTTTTACAAATCTACTAAAAGGAAATCATTGGCCTAGTGGCAGCGTAGTTAGGCTAATAACCGTGAGGTCCAGGGTTTCATTCCTAGGACAGGCAAACACAACATTTTGTTGGAGTTTTTGAATCGAAAAATCATACATGAATTGCCCGGGATCGGAATTTGTGCCCGGTATGGCGATTGGCTCGCCCCTATCACATCATGGGACGGAAATAAGCTCAAAGACTATGCCGCCCACACAACCGCCACTGTAACTCCTATAAGCCAGGATCCACTGTGGACAGTGGCATATTTTGACACCGAGCAATGAAGCTCGGCGAGTCTATGGGAATGCGAACATGTCTTTATCTCGCAACGAAATTAATGAAATAGAAAGACAGGGAGGAGTTGGAAATATACATTTTTCCACTTCCCTCTGTAGCAAAAAGAAAATAAGCTCAATGTAACGTGGGTAAAGTACTAAAGAGTAAAGATTAAGGCGTTCAGTTAACGTGTACTGCCCACACTCACTTATGGTGCTGAAGCGAGACCGCACACAGAAAAGCATATTTATGAAATCCGCGTGGATCAGAGTTATGAAACGTGCTATGCTTGGCATCCCTTTGGTGGATTGTTTCATTCGATTTCGTACAATCTGACAGAAGGGAACGTAACAGATGGACTAATGGCCGTTTCCTATATTCTGTCTATCGCAAGATTTGCTTACTATCGGTAGTCTATTGACAGATCTTCCATACAAAATATGTCAAAATTGTACTGCCAGTAAGCAAATTTGTCGATAGACAGAATATTAGGAACGGCCATAAGGCAGTCACAGAATGGTGCCCAAGAGTAGCGCGAAGACCTCGCGGCGGAACGCCAGTCCGATGGTCTGATGTCGTGTAAAATACGTCGATGGTCACTGAATACGTTTCGCACCGGAGTAAAAAGAATGACGTGAACTGGAAGAGGTCTATACCTAGCAGTGGGAAGATATAAGATGATAAGTTAGTTACATAACGGAAAGCAACACTAGTGACTATGACTACACATTTAAATTTAGGTCAGCATGGAAAATATTATTGGAATATTTTTTTAGATATACTAATTTATGACTAACTCGGTGACGTAGTTGTAATGCATAGGCGGTACGACTGCTGTCCGAGGTCTCGCGTTCGATCCCCGGGTCGAGTAAAAGTCATATTGGACTTTTCTATCACGGAATGCTTAGCATCAGCCCAAAGTCTGGAATTATGCCCGGTATGGCGATAGGTTCGCCCCCTATAACATAATGGTACGGGAATAAGCTAGGCGTGTGGGTGTACTGGTTACACCTCTCCCTTCAGAGATTACAAGCGTGAGTGCGTATATGGATGTATGTAATGATTTTATTATTGTGACCCTCTCTGTGTTCATATCTAATTAGGAAGTTTTATTTCTGGATAAATATTTTATAAAACTCATACCAGTAAAATCAATAATATCACAATCCAGATTAGTTGAAGCACCATGCCCAAAAGATCACGTTTAAAAAATCAAAAAATTATAAACTTCATTCATAACCCACTTTATTTGGAGATCTTAAAATTCAAAGCATAAAAAAGGAATGCTCTTCTCATTTTACACATACACATTACTGCTTCCTTTACATGGATTTAACAATGGAGTGCGTTGACTTTTACTTGATTTTTTTATTTTCCATAAGCCGGTGCGAGGTATCACTTTTTTCTTTTTTATATTTATCTTACCTTTATGACAATTTTATTAAGGTAAAGGCGTGCCTACGCACCATCCGCTCATTCATTAAAACGATGCGTGTGTTAAATGAACACGGGATATGCTTTTATTTCTTGTATAAAATTATAAAGTTTATGTCTACTCCAGCTAAGTGTGGAGCAAAGTATGGAAATACTTTGACATATCGAAAAGTACGGAGTAATAATTAACTGACGAAAAAAATGCAGGTGTTTCTCAATTCATCTGTATTTTTTATATACGTTCACGCATAACTCCGTCAAATATAGACCGATGATTTTTTTTGTAGTCGACAGCGCTTACTTCAGTAGTGGTTCGAATTTTAAAAAAAGGATGGAAGATAAAAGACTATAACCTCGAAAATAGGAAAATTCTTTTAGCACATTATATGTAGACCAGTTTAATGGCAATAAGCTCGCCCCCATCACATCATGGGATGGAAATGTGGGTGTACTAGTAACATCTCTACTAACCCTTTGGGGATTAAAGCCGTGAGTGCTTATGTATGTATGTAGTTAAATTTCTTAAGTTGTTCCATAAAATTTAATAATAATAATAATAACACTAGCCCTGTATTATAAACGTCCCACTGCTGGGCACAGGTCTCCTCTACATAATGAGAAGGGTTAGGCCTTAGTACACTACACTGTCCTAATATGGGTTGGCAGACTTCACATACCTTAGAAATTCTTATGGAGAACTTCTTTGGTATGCATGTTAAAGCAAGCGATAATTAACATTTAATACTCACGTAACTTAGATAAGTCTGAGGTACATACTATTGACGAAAGTAAATAAATACATCCAACAATCAGGCACGAAGTTAGACGATACTTGCGACTTTCGTCTCAACAGTCCATGCCACTCCCCGCTAAACTATTGCTGCTTTTTTGCAGCCTAAAAACAAAATAGGAATTTAAAACAAAATTACATACGCAATCACGCCTGTAATCCCCGAAGGGGGTAGGCAGAGGTGTAACCAATACACCCACATTTCGCCGACCGTATCTCCGTCCCACGATGTGATAGGGGGCGAGTCTATCGCCATACCGGGCACATATTCCAGACTCCGGGCTGATACTGAGCATTTCGTAATAGAAACACCCAATACCACTTGTACCCGACCTGGGGATTGCACCCGAGACCTCAGCGTCAGCCTCAATCGTAACGCGTACGTATTACAACTGCGCCACCGAGGCAGTCAAACAAAATTAACAATAAATAAATAAATCTTAGCATACACTTGTGAAATCCGTTCTACTTTTTATAACCCTTCTCGACACAACAGACTGTTATCTTAGATCTGGACACGTAAGCGCATCCCCACGGATTATTTCATTATAAACTAAACAATGAACACGTGACTGTCTAATACTACCTGCTTTAGAACCGGTGGTGTATGGAGGATGATCTATTAGAGCCTCATTCATTTTGAATGTGAACCTAAAATTAAAAAGTAAACTATTAAACTAAAAATCTAAAAACAGAAATAAAAAAAAATGAGATGATATTGCAATGTATTTTTATAGTCTCATTTTCGAATGCGAGTTATTTCATTACGTTTGAATATCGATTCTGATATCACAGTTAAAACGCCCAACAGAGTTTTTGTTACATATATTGTATATTGGAATAAAACTAGTTTATACGGATTTTATCGCGGTTTAAACTCAAGACACCGTGAGCTCTTTCTGTGTAGATCGGACTAGTGTCAACTAACTTAATAAATAATTTAAAAAAATGTATAATTTTAAAATGAATACCTTCATTGTAACATTAATTTTTCGAGACGACCTACACCTCAGTCTCTCCCGTCTCCCGTGACCACAAAAGCTGAAAAGCTTTCGAAACGTCGAGACTAAAATAAAAATTTAACCGCGATAAAATCCGTATAAACTAGTTTTATTTCAATGTGAAATATTCGCGTAAAAACCTAAGAAATCACTACATTGTATATATTTGTTTTATAGCTGGAGTGACGAAACGATCTGGAGGCCAATTCTCATAATTTTAAATGTTCAAAATATAATTCCGATCTATTATTGGTTTAAGAGAATGCCATTTGCAACTTTCTTGACGCTGAGACTAGATCGGAATGATATTTTGAACATTTAAAATTATGAGAATTGGCCTTCAGGTCGCTCGCCTGATGGTAAGCGCAACACCTGCCCATAAACAGAATCTACACCACGCTGAACTTGAAATTACAAAGCACTGCATGACATTGGACTGCGCTCGTCACCCAGAGCCGTATTATGTTAAGTCTCATGCCCAATGCCCAGTAATTTAACTGGCTTCAATGTCCTTCAAACCGAAACACAACAGTGCTTACACACAGTTATTTGGCCGCAGAAATAGACAAACCGGTGGTACCAACCCGGACGGTGACTCACATTTTATTTTATTTTTTTATAGTATAGGCCGGCAAACGAGCAAGTGGGTCACCTGATGGTAAGTGATCTCCATCGCCTATGTACGCCCACAATATCAAAAGAATTACAGGCGCGTTGCCGACCTTAAAGGAAAGGGATAATTAAAGGATTGGGAAAGGGAGGGCGATTTGGGCATCCGGATATCTCACTCACCGTACGAAACACAGCAGCTAGCTGCTACTGTATGTCGGTTTTCTGTGAGACAGTGGTAACGACCCGGACGAGCCGGCCCATTCATGCTGTAGACAATAGTGTCTACAGCGTGGCTCTACCACTCACATTCGAGGGACCTACCTCACCTTGTATATTTGGACTTTCCTGCTCCTACCATCAATGCAGTGTAATCATTTTGCCTTGTCAACATAAAAAATCTCTAGCAACTCTCTTAATATAAATTTAAAAAAAGTAAAACAAAATAAACTTTTATTTCATCTTAGCGCTTACTTTTTAGTTTCAACACATACCTTGTAAGTGTTAGCAACCATTTAATCTCGAATACAATCTAACAGAGCCGCGTAACGTATTCTGTAGACTATCTTGGTGTTCATTAGGCACCACAAACATATCATAAAAATGCAAAAAGACAACAAAAGATTTACCTCATGTAGTGCACAAAAACTCAAGATTAACATGATACGTGCCTAATTGTGATTCAGCCCACGCGGCCGCGCCTCTGTCTCCGAGAATGCATTAAAAATATAGCTGTACGCCATTTTCGCACGGGAAATATTACTGTGCGCTTAAATAATTGAGGTAGGCGACAATATTGTTTATTTAGGTGATGTCATTTCTACATCACAATAGAAAGTCTTTTGTGTGTATACTAGCGACATCTATTATTGAGTAGGGGAAACTATGACGTAGTTTTGGATTAATTTTGTACGTTTACCTTAACATTTTTTGTACAAATAAAACGGATTGAATTAAAATTTTCTTAATTTAATTACAAAGTTAATCCCATCGAGGGTCCGTTTTAATTTTCCCGTGTGTGTTGAACAAAGGATTCCACGAATTTCAATTAAGGCTTAAGCTCGCGGTTTCGGCAACCTCAGTTTAAAGTTTTAACATGTGGTGTGCAGCCAAAGGTACCGAGTGTGAAAAGGGATCGTTTGAACTCTGCTTTATTAGGAATGTTCATGTACATGGTATACTTATGTAAAACTAGGTACATAAGTAGGATTATGTTTAAGAAACTACCTAAATAACGTCAAGAACAAAGAATTCCGACGTAATAAATTATGTACTCCATAGATGCAGAAACGTATTTGAACTCCCTGCAGCGGTGTTCCCTGAGCGCTATGACATGTCCTTCTTTATACGAGGTTTAAAAAGAGTAATCCTTCGACGGTAGGCAGCGGCTTTACCGTGCCCTGGCATTGCAGAAGTCTATGGGCGGCGGTGACTACTTACCATCAGGTGGCCCGTTTGCTAGTCTGCCTATCCAGGCAATAAAAAAAAAACAATCACCGTTATTTGAGAAATAATTAACCTAGTGTTTTCTTAGGTTTATGCGAATATTACACATTGAAATAAAAATAGTTTATACGGATTTTATCGCGTTTTAATTTTTTATTTTTAGTCCCGACGTTTCGAAAGCTTTTCAGCCTTCGTGGTAACGGGAGAGACTGAGGTGTAGTTCGTCTCGAAAAGTTAATGTTACATTGCCTAGCTTCATTTTAAGATTAAATAATTATTTTTTAGTTATTTAAAAAAGTTAGTTGACTCTAGTCCGTTCTACTCAGAAAGAGCTTACGGTGTCTTGAGTTCTGGCAGTTGGTCTTTTGGTTTAGATGTATAATTGGATCCCAGGCTTGTGCAAGCTTCCAACCATCTTCGCTATTGAAATTTGGGTATTTTTTAATTTCAATAGCATCGGGAATCATCCTAGGTAGGAATCGGTGACAAGGATTTGTGGTTTTGTCAAATCTAAAGTAATGTTTGGGGAGCCTTCCTCTGAATGTTCAGCAACTGCTGCCTTTCGTGCGATGAGTGAAATTATCTGGAGGCCCAAATCTCCCTCCCATTCCCAATACCTTAACCCCTTTACTTTAAGGTCGGCAACGCGCCAGTAGTTCTTCTGGTATTGTCGGCGTTTAATGGCGGTGGGGAACCCACTCACTCATTTTCCGGCATATGCTATAAAAAATTGCTATATACAGTACCTCCTATTATTAGGCATTATTAAACTTATTTTACTATTACAGAACATGTTTTTACAAGTTCACACATGCTCGTGACGCTATGACTATCAATAATAAATATGAAGCCTAAATAACTCTTCCGAAACTAGATCATCTAGGCCATCGAACACACGAACCCGAAGCAGTCTTTGAAAGGATCAAAATAGTTTGATAGCAAGGTTACCGTACCAATGCGGATGTCCGTGATAGTGTCAGATCGTGTATCGATGATCCAATAAACAATGGAATTAATGATTCGTGGAGTTACACTGATTTTAATGCTTCGTGACGTGCTGTGACATGCCATCCATTTGTTTGCTAGTTAGTTATGACCGCGTTAGAATGCGTCTACCCATAAATTGGTATTGAAAGGGTTTGGTTTGTTTACAATTGCTATTTTATTGATTGTAACGGATATCGCCTAGTTGTTCCAGCGTACTCTGGCTTAGAAAGGTGTTGAAGTCCTGGGTTGGGTAATAACGATTTGAATTTTCGAAAATAATTTTGTTATAGCTTAGACGCGAAGCCGACATCTTAGGGCCAAAGCCAACCTCACCGTTTTTTTTCCTTTTTTTAGCTTGTGTGACGAAACGAGCAGGTCGCTCGCCGGATGGTAAGCGTCACGCCTGCCCATAAACAGAAGCAACACCACACAGAACTTTGAATTACATAGCACTGAATGGCATTGGACTGTGCTCGTCATCCCGAGACATAAGATGTTAAGTGTCATAATGACCAGTAATTTCACTGGCTTCAATGTCAACAACAGTGCTTACACACTGCTGTTGGCCGCAGAAATAGACAAAGCGGTGGTACCAACCCAGACGGCCTCTCGCATACGAGGGACCTACCACCTTGTAATCGCCAAATCACCTGCACGTGGTATACTCTGGTATACTCGTGGTATACCATGATTAACGGACGAGGCAATGGCGAAAGTTAGTTCCTGTTGCGGGTTGTGGGAGTCGGATAGTGGGTCGCCCCATATAATTCCGTCAAATCTATAGTATGAGGAGGCGGGCCCTGGTATTAAGCTGGAATAACATCAAACAAAAAGAAACAAAGAGGTGACAATTTACTAAAGTTGTCCTAACTTTTACAAATACTTATATACCTGTAACATTATAAATTAATATTATATAGTAACGTATCATTTATCTATAGGTAAGAACTGCAATGAATTATACCGGTATGATTATATCGCTACAGTAAGTATTAATTAATGTTGCTTACTTTCTATGTAAACTGGTTGCTTCGCCATTAAAGACATGAGTAAATTAGCAAATAATATTGCAAAGATGTTTATGATTAATTGTCTGGGAATTAATGAAAATGGAGTAGGAAAATAGTATTGCATTATATATTTATAAGGCCCGAGTTTAATTTGTAAGTTTTACTTACGGATCTTCGTAAAGTTTGCGTAAGTGGTTAACTTATACGTTTACACCTAGACGAATTTTGGTGACGACATATTATGTTTCCCAAATAATAGCCTATGTAATTTAATAACATTTAGAGTAAGCAAGTTACAAAAATATTGCTTACATTAATAATTTGTTCGTACGAAACCTTAATTGGGCTTAGAGAAATTACATAGTCACGTTTTATTTAGTAAACCAATACTTTTAAAGGATCCAGCACAATTTCACATTCTTTCTAGTCGTGTAAAAATTACTAGAATCAAACTTCACATGACTTACCATCAGGTGACACACTCACTCGTTTGCCGACATATGCTACAAAAAAGGCGTGACGCTTACTAAGCGAACGACCTGCTCATCTCTTCATTCAGACAAATTATTTACTCTTATGAACTAAAAGTGAATTCCCACTATAATTTTATTTAGTCTCAAGTACCAGGCGTCTTTCCGTAATGGTGGGGAAACCATTTCCGAAACAAAACTAACGTTATTACATTTTCCCTCAGTCAAACATAGTGTAGGTAGTATTTAATATTCGCCTCAGTAAGACAGCATGTATTCGTGCGTCATACCACAACTGAGAACTAAGAAAGGTTTACTTTCATATTACGTTTACTGTTTTATTCTTTTCACGTATTTTTTAATGGGGTGAACATATTTTGTAACTGTTTTTAACGCTCAAATTAAAAAAAAATCGTAACGTATCTATAGCTAGATTTATGAAAAACATATCTTTATTGTTCTCTTTATGTTTTGTTAGATTTTCCGTTTTCCTTACATTTTCGGTGGTGCATTACGTAATGCACTATATTACATGGTGACGTCAAAGTTTACGTCGTCAGTCATCTGTCAATTACCAGTTCTAAATACCTTCTAACTTATTTATTTTAGGACGAATTTATAAAATGCTTTCTGCAATAAGTTTTGCGTAACGTAACTCATTAGTATAAATAAGAAAAATAAAATAAAAAAATCAACTACCCTACTCACGCCGCGTATAAATGCTTACCTAAGAAAATGAACCGTACAATGTATGTTCAATCCGGACTTTAATTCCCAGGAACGAGCCTTGCGGATATACCCTCCAAGAGCTCACTACTGCCACTATATTCTTACATTCACGTAACAGACATTATTCATGCGGCTCGCTATTTGTATTAGTTACAAATGAACGGTTACCGAAATAATTTAAATGCTAATTCAATAATTAAGCCGATCCGCCCGTAACGGAGCGTGTACTGTGTTTAGTACATAATGTAGAGGTATATATAAACATAGGGGCGATTGGATAATGGATTGAAATAAGGTTCTGATAAAATAGTTTTATTGTAACAAAAAGTTTGATACAAAAATATGTAACGGTTTATAAACACTATCAGCCAAAACTAACATTTTATTGTTTATTATTTTAATCGCACACAGTACTAGGAAATGTTATGCGCTTTAGCAATCATCGTTTTGGGCCCCCGGATATCTCAACAGCTAGCTGATACTTTACTCCGCTTTTTTGTTCGACAGTGGTAATAACCTGGTCAAACCGACTTATTCATGCTGTAGATAAAATTCTACAGCGTGGTTCTTCACTAATAATTCTTCTTCCACCTGGCTTTACCCCACTCGCAGTGGGGTGGGCGCAATATATTTTTAAATACATGCTACAGAAAGATTTGGCGTGTTGTTTATATGACTGGCCGCTTGCCTGACGTCAACCCCTAATATTTTTAGATCACACAAATATTTGTCTCGGTGTGGGAATCGAACTCATCAATCGCGCACTACACCACGGAGGATCTACCACTTTCATAAAAACTACAATACTCGTACACTAATAATATATATAATAAATACACTTAAGATTCACATAGTCCGGACCCTACACTAGGTTAAATCGTGGGTATCATAGATTACGAGGGCTTTATGGCTTAATATACTTATAAAATATTCATAAAATCAGTAGGCATTTGGATCACTATAACGAATTTGTTCAGATCGCCACTTAAAATGAACAGACAGTTGCTACAGTGAAACAGAAGTTAAATTTGCATGTTCATAACTTTGAACAGACTGCCTGTTACACCGATGCTGTTATATCGCCTAATAATTTCAAAGCTAGATGCGTTTTAAAATATTATTAGGTTTATTTTCTAACTTGAATGGATAGACTACGCAATAAAAGACCAGAGGGCCAATTCTGCTATTTTAACTGACACTGCGAATGAATTTTAACCGAAATGAGATTACATTTTGAATTAATTAAAAATATGGCATTCTGCTCCTTTAAAAATTCGATATCATCTCAGTTAAATTGCATATAAACTGTCAATTCGATCAACTTTCAATGTCTTTCTTTTGTTAAAAATATGGCTTCGCATTATTATGCATTTCGCCAATGACAAGTATTTTACCGAATTTTACGTATCAGCTGCCATAGACTAAATTCTTGAAATTAAAAATGACCTAAGCGACAAAATCAATGTTACCAACTCACAATAAAATACTCACAATATGATTAATTTCAGTGATTAAAAAATTACGTAACTGGAGGTTATGATTTTTTAATTAATTGATTTGACTAATTCCATGTATTTTATTTATTTCATTAATTTATCTATTCCATGGCATAACTGAAGGAAAACGGCACAACAGCACCACTCAGGCAGTCCTTTCCGGAAATAACCACAATCGCGATAATTTTATTGAAATTTGAAATTCTACCGAATTGCGGTTTTTTTTATTTTGCAACACTGCTGAGGACATATCTATACTAAATAAAAATTGTGCGAGAGTTTTGGCGGGAATTTTGACAGTGCGATTGCTCTCATAATTTAATCTACACTAATATTCTAGAGAGGAAAGATTTTTTTGTATTTTTGTATGTAACAAATAAACTTAAAAACTACTGGGCCGATTTCAAAAATAATTTGGCCGTTAGAAAGCTACATTATCACTGAGTAACATAGGCTGTAAACTCATTTCTAATACTTTACTGGAATAACGAGCACACAAAGTCGCACAATTTTGACTACTTTTAGTTGCTTGCAGTAAAAGAGAATAAAGTTAACTGAATTTGTCTGCAGTTAACTCACAGTCACTTCACCTCAGTGTTGCCAAGTCAGATTTTTGAAAATACCGTGTTGTCCACATTAAAATACGGCATTTGCGTCAAATATACAGTGCTTGATGGGAAAAAAATACAGTCTATTTTACAGTGCAATAAAATGTCATACAAAAAAGGAAATAATTAAATTATTAAATAAAATATAAATTTATTTTAAACTTTATATGCTAAACTAACTTAACATTTTATTTGTATATATCGATCGCTGCAGAAATGGATGGCTGCGATGATGATGATATCGGTTTATTTTTTTTAATGTGTTTAATCAAAGAGTTTTATGTATACTACTAGACAAGCTGCGCGGTACATAGAAATAGTAGTATAGTAAATTAGTTGTATTACTAAGTTGCAGTCAATTGACCGTAACTCAATATTATCATCTCGCTTACTCTCAACTAGAACCCCTATTGCGCTCCCTGTTTGTGAACTGTCAAACTCCCGCGTTATGTGACGCAGTTTTACTTCTAAATAACCTGTCTAGTAGTATACAATAATAATACGAAATTTTTACTGTAAAAAAATACTGTGTCTCCATATAAGGTATTTATAAAAATACCGTGTCCAGTAGATGGCATGAAAATACGGCAGATCTGCTGTAATTACAGTGCACTTGGCAACACTGCTTCACCTTCAGTCACATTTCGTTCTCAATATTTTGACGTTTGTCTGTAGACGAAATGCATTTTATATAGTTAAGTGTCTCACAATGGACACTGGCGAAATCACCAATCTACGGTGGAGCCAAACACAAAAGAAGAAGAAGATAGTTAAGTGTCAAAATTGTTACCAGAATGCCGTTTTGGTTCAGTCAACTTGTATTCTACTTTCGATATCATTGCGTTCTAAGTTCTTGAATATTGGTTTAGCAGAATACCATTTGCAACTTTCTTGTCGCTGAGATTAGATCGGAATGATATTTTGAACAATTAAAATTACGAGAATTGGCCCTCAGATAAGGGGATCGCTAGATATCATATGCAATCATTGCTATGTTCCGGTGTGAAGGTCACTGAAGCTAGTGTAAGAACTGGGAAATGTCTTGGGTTGACGAGTGCAGTCCAGTGTCATGCAGTACTTCTTAATTCGATGTTCTAATTGGTGATGCTTTTGTTTTTGGGTGGGCATGACGCTTACGATGCGAGACCAGCTCGTCTCATCGTTAAGGATAATATTTATAAACAACTGGGATATGAAACCAGGGCTTCACGCCTCTCAGCGTATTGCTACTACTAGAACAATGAGGCGATACTCTTTGCGAATGCTGACATTTACGTTAATATTCGAATGATGATTATCATCATCTGTCATCAATACATAGTAGGTATAACACAAAGTCGATTTTCGCATCTGTTTCTCTATTTATCCGCTTAGTTTTTCTAAACTCATCATCTATATCATAAAGTCAATCATCTGAATCGTAAAGTAGCGGCTTGCTGCTGCGTAAGGTGAGTGAGATATCTAGAGGACCGAATCCCCCTCTCCTTCCCAATTCTTTAATTATCCTTTTCCTTCAATGTCGGCAATACGTCCATGATTCTTCTGGTATTGTGGGTGTTCACGGGCAGTTGAGATCACTTACCATCAGGTGACTCTCTTGCTCGTTTGCCGGCCTATGCTATTAAAGAATACTTCCAGCTAAAACCGCAGTACGGTGTGCATGCAGGCTGGCTTAATGAGTTGCGTTGGCGGGTGCGGATGGGTTCCAGCATTCAGAGCGTATTCAGGCATATTCATATTCATTAGGGTGCGAAGGGCCCGCTTGATTGCACAAAGAGACGACTAATTCCCACCCGCGACTGCGTCCGCACCATCAACTTAATTTATTTACGCGCTATTTTAACAAGCTAACTTTTGGGACTGACGGGATCAGTTTTGACGATTTTGGTAATTTAGAGTTAGCGGATACTGGAATGATTATGAAATATTTGGTCATCATCTAGGTTTCCGCTCGCATTTTCCGCAATTTCGAAAAACTCCGAAATATGTGTTTTATTAATTGTGTAAAGTTTTAAATAAATTAGACTAAAGAAATAAACTTGGCTGACGCACTACCGTTTGTATATATTATTTCCCTTTTTTCATCATTTTAGGGTTGGAATGTTAAAATTTTATTAGTGATGTAATTTTGACAAAATTTCAGTTTTCTAGGTCCAGCGGTTTGATCTAGATGATGATGAATCAGTTTTTTAGGACTGTTGTTGATTTTATACTAAAGATTAGAGTTACATAATTTAGATATAAGTAGATTACATAAAACATATTTAGAGATAAAATGACCTACTACCAAAATCGGAAACATTTAAATTACATTTTTATCGCTACTGGAATCAAACCCGCTACTTTTAAGTCTCCGTACTGACTCGCCCGAGGCACGACGGAGCTTTTTGGTAAAATATTATAATTAAAAGTTGTGAGGCTACCTAGTAATTAAAATACCCAATTTGATTACAGCAATTATTATTGAGTCCGATGTACAAAAACCGTCTCTGACATACAAAACCATTAATTAACAGAGATTTTATAATAAAGTTTAATTAACCATTTTTTGGAATAAAATACGGTGCTTAACACACGACGTAAAAAGATTAATATATATAAATATACCTATATTGAAAAGTCAAAGGTGTGTGTTTTTTTTTTATTAGCTTGAATGACGAGGCGAGTAGGTCGCTCGCCTGATGGTAACCGCCACGCCTGCTCATAAACAGAAGCAACGCCACACAGAACTTTAAATGACAAAGCACTGCATGACACTGGACTGCGCTCGTCACCCCGTGACATAAGGTGTTAAGTCTCATAATGCCCAGTAATTTCACTGGCTTCAATGTCCTTCAAACCGGAACACAACAGTGCTTACACACTGTTGCTTGGCGGCAGAAATAGGCAAAGCGCCACCGCTTTGTCTATTTCTTTGGCCGGTAATTTATATTTGTGGCCGGCTGGTACCACTACCAGCCGGCCTCTCGCATACGAGGGACCTTCCACCTTGTATACCCTATACCCTACCCTAGTGTATACCCTAGAGATGTCTTAGTAGTTCGTTCCACTTCCCGCTAGGCTATCACCACTTTTTTGTTATAATTGTTGTGCTGTTGATTATAATAAAACAAAAAGAATAAAAGACGCCGGCATAACATGTCCGCTCATTCATTACTCAGAAAAGCGCGTTGTTTGCCTGATGACCAGCCATCTGCCGACAAAGTTAAAAAATGGCGGAACGACCTGTTCCCATGAACACATAGATAACACTCACGATAGCATAGTTGTAACAATTAAACGTACTTCTACAAGGACGAAGCAAGGTATAATTAAGAGGTCCCATGACCCCCACTTGCTGAATTGCTGGTTTTGATTAAACGTACAAATCAACAAAACAATAGTAATTAGTTAACCTATTTAATATAAAATGATTATCGACGAAAAAAATATTTACATACGAATCAACGATTATTATTACTTAACCATTGCTTTAGTGGCTTTACGGTATATGGGACAAAAGTATCTTTGTCATAATTTTACGGCAAATTAATTTTAATATCATTAGATATCATTAAAATACCTTATAAACAAGGTAGAAGACAGATATGTCTCTTTGACGCCTCCGTGGCGCAGCGGACGAGGAGCCGGCTGCGAAGCGAGAGGCTGTGGGTTCGATTCCCGCACTGAGACATATGGTTGTGTGATCCACAAAATTTGTTTTGGGTCAGAATTTTGTAGGACCGCAAGTCCCTCGTAGTTCTTGATACCCACGATACAGGTTAACCTAGTGTGGGGTCAGGACTATGTGTGTGACTGTTGGGTGTATTTATTTATTTTAAGTGATTTACAAAAAT